>OY755040.1:61304413-62664413 GCA_963576565.1 Aspidapion aeneum | reverse complement strand
AGCTTGGTTTTTAAGATAATCGGGTAAAACCTATGTGGTTTCTTGAATTTTTTTATATTTTCTTAATAAACGGACGCCGCTGGAGAGTTTGTCATTAGCCTGACCCTACTGACTAATGCATTGTTAAAAAGGAAATTTTATTTTCCACAATAAACAGCAAAATAATTTTTTTTTTCCAAAAAGCTTAATTTTTGAGAAAATTAGATAAAACTTGATAAATTTAGTGATTTTTCAAAATTGATTTTATTTAGGGACGCCCCTAAATTTTTATAGATAAAACTACCATTACCATATTATACGTGATTTAAAAGGCAATTTTATTGTCTATAACAAAGTGTGTATTATAATTTTTGATATAGAGCTCGGTTTTTAAGAAAATCGGGTAAAACCTGCAAAAATCATGTTTTTTTTTAAATTTATTTATACTACCTCAATAAACGGACGCCGTTGGAGAGTTTGTCATTAGTCGTACCCCACTGACTTATACATTGTTAAAAAGGAAATTTTATGGTCTACAATAAAGATTAGTACATATTTATCCGTAGGCTTAGTTTTTAAGAAAATTAAAAAAAATCAAAAAATTTCAGGATTTGGGGGGTTATTATTATATATAAGACCTATATACACCAAATTAAAGAAAAATGTTCATTCTATAACTTTTATTTAAACTTTTTTTTTTAATTTTGCTTTGGTGTTATTAAAAATGTAGGTTAAACTTTACTAGCTATACAAAAAAAAGTAAAAATCCAGTTGTTTTATTTTTTCTAAAAACGAAACGAAGCAAAATTTTGAAAAATATAATGGAAAGTTATTTTATTGCGGGTGTTTACTGATTCATTTGCCATTTTTTGCAACCCTCTACGACTATTTTTAAGAAAGATACATCGTTTTAAAAAGTATCGTGCAAAAAAAAGTGGTGGGGGCCATATCTTTAAAAAAACGCATTACCAGAATGACAACAAGTCAAAACCTGATCTATGGAGTGCCAAACTTGGCTTATCGGCAAAAAGTTGGCACGACTTGCACACGAAACCCCCTTTTAGGCCGATTTGTCCATATACTATAAAGCAATGTTGCAACCTTACAAATTTTTGCTTTTAACTGCTAACTCTGAAACCAAAACCATATAGGTACCTAACTTAATAAAATTTAAATTTAACTGTGTCCTGAAATTTATTCATTTTACATATATGTCAACAATTATACTATGTAGTTGAAATGTTTGTAACAAAAATAATTTTACCTTTGTTTTAATATCTAGAGTTTTTTAAGTATTAATAACATTTTATAATTTATGTTTACTCAGTTAATATTTACTCTGTAGTTAAAATTTTTGTTTGAAATAATAAATGTATAATCGAAATTTAAAATGGGAACCACCTATTAAGTTTTTGTCTTGTTTGATCAAATTATATTGATAGTTTTGTACTATACACTAATAAAACAGTTATTAGCGAATAGACAAAACAATGGGTGCGAAAAATAAACTTCTAAACTTTAACTGCAAAAAGAAGTTTTAGCTCAAATAAATTGCTTGCCCTTAAATAAGCTGAAAAAAATAAAAATTAGACAATATTTTTTTTTCTTTAATGACAAAAATTAGAAAACTATATTTTCTTTTAAGTGAATTTAAATGGCTGATGGTTGGCTGTTGTTATGTTGCAACCTTACTTTTAACTGCTAACTCTGAAACCAAAACCATATAGGTATCTAACTTAATAAAATTAAAATTTAACTGTGTCCTGAAATTTATTAATTTTACATATATGTCAACAATTATACTATTAGTAGAGTAAATGTGTAGGGTATTTCAATAAAAAGCTGCAAAAAGGGTATATTTTTTTTATATTTGGCATGGTAGTAGCTAACATTAAAAGCTAAATTTTCAATCGAGGATATCCTGATTTCCGACATCGGAATCCAAGATGGCGGCTGCCAAAGTTAAGAAAAAAAAATGAATTCCCTGTTTTAAGACAAATTAAATTAATTTTGATAAACTTACTTTAAGTGGGACCTACTTAATTCAAAAATGTAAAAAAAAATTACACCTGTCACTTTAAAAAAAAATGGCGGCTATATTTAAAAAAAATCGTTTTTCTTCGATATTTTATTTATTTTTTGCGCGATATTTATTTTTAATACCTCATATTAAAGCCACTGACCAGCTGTTTAAACCTAATGAAAAAAAGTTATTAGTTTCTCAGCCGACACAAAGATGGCGTTTAATATGTCAAAAATAAAAGAGACCTTTATAACCTGTAGACCAAATTAAATAAAAAAACATTTTTTTTTTGGATTTTATCAATAGTAAGCCATGTTTTGTAAAAATTTTTAAAAATTACAATTTGACATTAAAAAATTTAAGATGGCGGCCGAAGTTCAGATAAAAAAGTTATTTTTTGTTCTTGTTTGACAGAACTAGTATTGCCGTGTAATATATCGATTTATACTAAATAGGGGTCACCGATTTTAAATATTTCATCATAACTGACAGATGTCTATTATTAATCAAGATGGCGGCGTTCAAAATATAAAAATAACATTATCTTCTTGGTTTGGTAATTTTTTTTACGAAGATATGTAGTTTAATATTACTCTTAATTAGTTTTAAGTCATAATGTACAAAAATAATATAATTTATTTATTTTTTAAAGATGGCGGTCGAAAAGGTAAAAAAAAACATTTTTGTTTATTTTTTCGAAATTTAACAAAAAAAACTAGAAAAAACAAGACATCTCGGTAAACAAAACACAGATATTTTCCAAATGTCAAAAAAGTTGACATATGTCACGTACCGGGTGATGTGATTGAATTGACCATATTTTACTTAATACCTATCAAGCTAAACAAAGTTAAATAATTTTTTCTAAATCACCAGAATCTGATGTCAAAAATGACATATGTCATACACTTGTCAAACTTTTGACATGGTTATTTTTTTAAATAAAACACCCTATATATATATATATATATATATATATATATAATTTTTTTAGTTGATAAGAACCGAACCGAGCCGTTATTGAAATATTTGCATTTTAATAACCTAAATAAACAATAAGGATGTTGCCATTTTGTTAATGAATATAATTTTTAAAATGCAAATATTTCAACAACGGCTGGACTAAATGTCAACATATTATATATTTTTGAAATCAGAAAAAGGAGCCCTATCAATTAAAAACATTATATACAGGGTGTTTAATTTAAAAAAATAAACCATATGTCAATAGTTTGACAAGTGTATGACATATGTCATTTTTGACATAAGATTCTGATGATTTAGAAAAAAATATTTAACTTTGCTAATTTAAACGTTACTGTTAGATCAATATTAACGGAGATAGCTATTAAGTAAAATATGTCATTTTATTCAAATCACCCGGCACGTGACATATGTCAACTTTTTTGACATATTTAAAACATCTGTGTTTTGTTTAACGAGATGTCTTGGTTTTCTCAGTTTTTTTCGTTAAATTTCGAAAAAATAAACAAAAATATTTTTTTTTACTTTTTCGGCCGCCATCTTTAAAAAATAAATAAATTCAATTTTTTTTGTACATTACAATTTTAAACTAATTAAGATTAATATAAAACTACATATCTTGGTAAAAAGATTTACTAAACCAAAAAGATACTGTTGTATTTATATTTAGACCGCCGCCATCTTGGATAATAATAGACATATGTCATTTATTATGAAATATTTACAATCGGCGACCCCCATTTAGTATAAATCAATATATTACACGGCAATACTAGTTGTGTCAAACAAGAACAAAAAAATGACTTTTTTATCTGAACTTCGGCCGCCATCTTAAAATGTTAAATGTCAAATAGTAACTTTTTACAAATTTTTACAAAATTTGGCTTACTAAGGATAAAATCCAAAAATTTTTTTTGTAAAAATTTTATTTGGTCTACTGATTGTAAAGGTCTCTTTTATTTTTGTGTGTGTGTGTGTGTGTCGGCTGGGAAACTTATCATTTCATTTAAGCAGGTTTAAAGAACTGGTCAGTAGCTTTAATATGAGGTATTAAAAATAAATATCGCACAAAAAATAAAGAAAATATCGAAGAAAAACGATTTTTTTAAATATAGCCGCCATTTTGTTTTGCGGTGACAGGTGTAATTTCTTTTACATTTTTACATTGAGTATATCCCACTTAAAGTAAATTTTTCAAAATTAATTTAATTCCTCTTGGATTCTGAGGCCGGAAAATTGGGGATCCTCGAATGAAAATTTAGCTTTTGGTGTTAGGTACTACTATGGCAAATATAAAAAAAGATACCCTTTTTGCAGCTTTATTTTACTCTACTATATGTAGTTGAAATGTTTGTAACAAAAATAATTTTACGTTTGTTTTAATATCTAGAGTTTGTTAAGTATTAATAACATTTTATAATTTATGTTTACTCAGTTAATATTTACTTTGTAGTTAAAATTGTTGTTTAAAATAACAAATATATAATCGAAATTTAAAATGGAAACCACCTATTAAGTTTTTGTCTTGTTTGATCAAATTATATTGATAGTTTTGTACTATACACACATAAAACAGTTATTAGCGAATAGACAAAACAATGGGTGCGAAAAATAGACTTATAAACTTTAACTGCAAAAACCTTATAAGTTTTAGCTCAAATAAATTGCTTGCCCTTAAATAAGCTGAAAAATATAAAAATTAGACAGTAATTTTTTTTTCTTTAATTACCAAAATTAAATAACTATATTTTCTTTTAAGTGTATTTAAATGGCTGATGGTTGGGTGAAAAATAATTAAGAGATTGTAATGTTAGTACCCAATCATTAAAATGGAATTTTATGTTTTAGAAAATTAATAACCGAAAAAACCTGAAACCAAAAGAAAGTTTGTACAGAGTAACTTGTCAATTTTTACAAAACCCGCCATGAAGCATTTAGTCAATGTCAACAATGAAATCCCTTAGTTTGGAGTTAGACTTTTTAGCCCTTATAGGCCTATTTGACCCATTGTCTGCCCTGTCTACAGACTTAAAACTAACAGTTTTCTCTGCCCTGTCCCTACTTCCCCCTTTAGAAGAAGATGGTTGATCTTGACTGCTGTCATTTCTCTCTTTGATTTTTCTAGTTTAAAAGAATTCTCTATCAAATTTTTACTTTGTCTTATTTCTTGTTCTATTAAGTCTTCCTCACTCAAATTTTGTTCTTAACTTAAATTTCCCTCAGTTAAAGTCAAATTTAATGCAGAAATTTCAGCCGAAAAGTCACTGTAAATCGAAATTTTATCACATTTATCTACACTAGACAAACCACCTACTGCTACAAGAATTCTATTATGGATGGATTTACACTCACCTTAATCCGCTGAACAGGAAGATTTTTATTATTGGAAAATAAAATATCAATAGAAATATCGGAATTTTGGGATACTGAGGATGTGTCTTCATTTCTCTTGTTCCAAAATGTCTTCCTTGGTCGTGTAACTCTAAAAGAAGTTTATTCTGCAGTTTTTATGGTATGTTTACAAATTCCCAGGCCTCAAAATGGGGTATCATTGTCAACAAAAAGTTCTGAACGACGATGAAAATAACGTTTTAATTCTTGAGAAATATTATTTTTATTTGGCCATTTTTCACGTTTAACAATCTGAATAATTTGACTTAAAATTTGATCTTTTTCATACATTTTTTAACCACGTTGTCAATTGGACAATCTTTAATTTTATTAGTGAAATAACTGACCTTATTATCGTCCTCCAAGTGCTTCTTGCTGGCTTGAATTGGTTTTCGTAACAGATAATCAGCCACCACATTTTCTTTACCCTTTATATACTCAATGTTGTAGTTGAAACCTGATAGATATGCAGCCCAACCTTTCTGAGGGTTTAAAAAGGCTGTTAAAGTTTTATGATCTGTGCTAAGGGTGAATTTTCGACCTGCTAAGTAATGGTACAGCCTAGTGGTCGCAAAATAGATTGCCAAAGCCTCTCTTTGTATGGTTGAATACTTTTTTCTGCTGGTGCTAAGGTCCTGGAAATAAAACTAATGGGGCGTTCTGTGTTATCTGCCATTTTATGGCTCAGAACTGCCCATAAACTCATCTGAGCTATCTGTTGTTAAATAAAATAATCGGTCTATTTGGGTCAAAGTGCATTAAAACTAAGTCAGAAGCTATAGTTTCCTTAATTTTTAACAGAGATTTTTCACATTCTTGGTTCCAAACAAATTCTACATCTTTTTTTAGCAAATTATACAAAGGTGCACAGATTGAAGCCATGTTTGGTATGATTTTTCATAAAAAGTTATTTAAAAAAATAACTAATAAACAAAATATTTAAATAAATAATATACTAATACAGTAATGTATGGATAACTCTAACAGAAATTTGGCAGAACCCGTTCAGTTTACCAAAACTTTTGGATTATAGGATTTAGAGTAAATGATACCTGCAGAATCCGAACAAGTCTAAATTATAGATACAACTTTATATGAAGCAGAAACCATTTTTTTTTAAAGCGGACACAGCATATTTTTTATTTTTACAAATAATATACGGCAAATTGTGCTAACTTTATATAAAGTTAGCAGACAACATTAAACAAAAAACGAGCACGGCAAATTTTTTGTTTTCACAACTAATTTACATTATTTCTACAGGTGTTCTGCTAACTTGATATAAAGTTAGGAAAACTCCTCCTTATGGACAACCTCTAGCAGCTCTGAAAGTTACCATCTTATCGTTAAGAGTTGTGTCAATCATTCGATTCTCGAGTGTGCACCTGATGAATCCCGTGATGGTGGATTTTATTCCTCGGGCGCACATTGATTCACAGAGGGAATTGGGTATTTGTTAAATGCTCCTTCTAAATCAAGAAAAATGCCCACTGCGACGCCTTTTGCATCGAGGGTTGCCTTGATTTTGCCAACAAGGTTAATTGAAGCTAGTTTTGTTGACTTTCCTGCTTGGTATGCAGATTGGTATGCATTGAGCAGGTGGCAAATTAAGGCGTCATCTCTGATATGTGCGTCTATTATCTTTTCCAAGCCTTTTAACAAAAAATAGGTGAGGCTTGTGGGCCGAAGCGATTTTGGAGTATTATCTGCCCGACCTGCCTTAGGTATGTAAACTACCTTAACTTTAGTCCAGCTGGTTGGAATATAATTCCATGCAAGGCCTTTTTGTACTAGCACTGGAAGAATACCACATAGGCTCAGTGATTTGTATGGTTCAAAAGACGTGATCGTATTTGCGTTGATAATTTCTTTTCCAATTTTCCAATCCGCCTGTTTTGGACGATGTCCATGGTTCAATTGCTCAGAAATATTCCCGTCAAGAAGCGTGCTTCCTGCTCTGCCAGCGACTCCAGGGGTTCCCTTTCACATTTTGTGAAGGTTCCATCAGAGAGTTTTATGGCGCCAAGTTTGTTTGCTGGCTCTTTAGACAGAATTTTATGGATTCTTGTTGTGACCGAAATCTTAGTGAGCCCATGACAGAACCTCCTCCATGACTCTCTTTTGGCACTTCTAATTTGTTTGTTATATTCGCTGAGGGAGGCACGGTAGCTTTCCCAGTTGCCCGTCTCCTTTGCCCGATTGAATAGGCGTCTAACCTCTTTCCTTTTTTTGAACAAAGAATGGTTCCACGCGATTATCAGTTTTGGTTGTGATTGCCTCCCTTAGTTGTTCGGAGACCATTTCTATTTTATCACGATCCCACACGTCGGTCATTGCTGAGTTCAGCTTTTCTTGGAGGGATCTGATATATCCACTCCAATCTGTGCTTTTTGGGTCTCTATATTTAATTTTTTTTCCATCCCATACCGACAGTGAATTGTATATAATTTTGGTCTGACAGAGAGGGCTTATCTGTAACCCTCTAGTCAGTGATCTTATTGCTAATTAGTTTTGTGCTTATTGTTAGATCTAGTACCTCTGCCCTATTTTGACCGACAAAGGTTGGTTTGGAGCAAATATTATTAAAAAAAAGCCCCTCCCCTATAATTTAGTGGAACAGATGCTCACCCCTTCTGTTGATGTCTGTGCTGCCCCACACTGTGTGGTGCGCGTTCGCATCACAGCCCAAGATGATCTATACGTTCCTCTTTTTGCGGTAGGCAATCAGGTTAGCTGCATCTGGAGTGGGGGGTAGTGGTGCTTCTCTGCCACTCGCGCAATGTCCTGAGTAAGCGACTAGTTCTGTCACAGCCTACCTACAACGGTAGGCTGTGGTTCTGTCATGCCTTGCTCACCGGGGACGATTATTCGTAGCGCTACTAGGTCATCGGTACAGAAATCTGAGAGGACAAAGTAGTTAATATCTTTTCTTATAATAGATGCTCGTGGTCTAATACCTGAGTTATGTGAGTGTAGCTACTTGGTTCGTACTTGATAGCCATGGTTCTTGCAACAGGGCAATGTCCAGCCTCTGTGGCTTAAAGACTCTATCAAGAGTGTACGTTGCTGTCTTGGTATGGCGTATATTTGTATCAAGTGCAGGCCTTAATGTTCTCGTTGTGCGCCTGCCATGATCCAGACAACTTTTGGTTTTGTATATTCTGATTTCGGGCATATTGGAGCCCTTGTCAGTGGTGTCACCGTCGCTTTTGAGCAGTTGATTTTCCCAATCAAGGTCTGGTGATGGGGTTGGAGCTGGAGTTGGTATGACCTCCAGCTCTATAGGGGCCTCTTCGGCACTCCTTTGTTGGTTGAATTTTGCAGGCCTATTCGGCACTACTGCTCCTTCGGAGTTTTAAGCTCCTCCGTGAGGTTTAATGAGTGATTGGCCCTCCCCAGAAACCATGGGCGAGCTGCAGCAGCCAGGGCTTCAACCCGATCTGAAATGCCGCGCCGGTGTGAGATTAGTACTCACCTCGGGTACAAAAAGATTTTTATCACTCATATTAAGCCGGTCGGCCAACCAGCATTTTATCCCTACTGCCAGGTCTCCCCAAGACCCCAGGCATCTTTGGTTAGGTGGTATCAAGTCCTAAAGCGGCGTTTAATATCATCGACATCCAGTGGTGCCGGATGGCCATCGAATGGCCACCACTCGTAGAGGCAGACACAGCAGAAGTTGAATTCCCACCCTCTTAATTGATAGTACAGCCTAGGATTAATCAATTAGAGCATACCAATATCAACGACCCTCACCACCTTTTTCTATGTTACATTAAGTATGTGGTTTCAATTTATGGCTATGTATTTTAAAATGGTGAATCTGTAAATAAACTCTTTTTATTCTAGATTCTATTATTTTTTAACGTAAAATGGATTTTTTAAACTATTTTTACATGGAGCGCATTATTTTTCTATTCTAAACCAGTGTAATTATTTTAAAAACACTTTAGGCAAAAACTATTTAAAAAAAAAAAAAAAAACAAAAATACATGTTTTTAAGGAATTAAAAAGAATACTCTGCCAATATATGGGCCCTTAAGCTCACACTAGGTACTGTAGAGTGTACGTGTGAGCTAATATAACTAAAAACTGAAATATATTTTATTCAACTCCAGACTAAATTACCTTTTGTTTGATACCACACAAGCCATGTTTTGACTTAAACTCAAATTTTTGAAATCTACCCCACCCTTAAAAAAAACAAAAACAAATGTAGTTTGTTAAACTCCGGACTCAATTACCTTTCGTTTGATATCACACACGCCATATTTTCACTTAAACTCTAATTTTTAAAATATACCCCCACCCTTTATTTAAATACATTAAAATGTATTTTGTTTGACTGCAGACTCAAAGACCTTTCGTTTGATATCACACACGCCATATTTTCACATAAACTCTAATTTTTGAAATCTACCCCCACCCTTTTATTTGGTTTGTGTTCGGTGGATTTTGTTCATTTTTAAATGGGACCATCTCGACCCATAACCCAGCCTAGGTACCAAATTTAATTAAAATCGGCCCAGCGGTTTTTGAGTTATGCGCGTTGGTCGTTACAGACAGACAGACGGCGCAACAAAAAAGTTTCAAAATCATCTGAAACGCAAAGATATATAAAAATTTTTGAAATCGGAGCAACTTTTTTCTTCTCGAAAAAATTAGGATCACCATAGCTCACACTACTATAGTATAGTATATGTGTGAGCTAATATATATTTAAAGCATAATTTCAGAAAGAATTTTCACTGTGCAGTACACTATTTAAACGGTCCTGATCCAAAAGATTTAAAGTTTTAAATTTTCAAGTTTTTCCATGGGTAAATTAAGTGTAGAAATAAAATTTCGGACTTCCATTGTCTTTGTTTATTTTAAAACACAACGTTTCGATTAGTAAGTATCTCTAACCGTTATCAAGTGTAAACTAAACAATCTAGTAGAGATGGGTACTTCGCGAACGAACTAGAAAAATGAACTAGTTCATTCAACAAGAAAAACGAACTAGTTCACTTTTCTAAAATGAACTAGTTCAAACTGAACTATAAAGAAGCAACACACAATACTCTTAACCCAATTATTTCTGTACAATAGGAATGCGGCATCTGTTTTCCTGTTCATGAAATGTTGAACGAGCACAGAACACTGAACGAGTGAACGATACCGCGGTGCTTTCTACGATGAACGAACGAACTGTTAGAAATGAACTATTAAGTTGAACTAATAAGTAAAAACCGGCGATCGTTCAGTCGGCTAGTTGAATCACCTGTTTCGTTGCATTGAGTAGCACGCTTAAGCTACGATGAACTAGGTATTTCAAATTTTGATTTGATTGCGGAAAATTAAGGAACTGCTAGCCTAATACAAAATAATAGGGCCATTTTGGGTCAGTTACTAAGAATAACGGCAATATTTCAGGGCAAAAAAAAGATAGATTTTATGACATTAGGAATGCGGCATCTGTCTTCCTGTTCATGAAATGCTGAACGAGCACAGAACACTGAACGAGTGAACGATACCGCGGTGCTTTCTACGATGAACGAACGAACTGTTAGAAATTACCTATTGAGTGGAACTAATAAGTAAAAACCGGCGTTCGTTCAGTCGGCTAGTCGAATCACCTGTTTCGTTGCATTGAGTGGCACGCATTGGCGTAGCTAGGGGGAGGGGCAGGGGGGGCCTGGCCCCCCCCCTGAAGTCCCTCAGCCCCCCCTAAGATATTTTAGGCCTCCCCTACCGACTACTAGTAAAAGAACATGACGCTGAAAATACATACTTTTCTATTATTATTCGGGAAATATTCAAATAAAATAGGTGCATTAAAATTTAAAATCATTCAGATAATGTTTACATTTCAGGAAAAAGCCCTTGTCTTGCGGAATTAGGCTTTTTCTCTTTAAATTATCGGTAACTTTTCTGCACTTATGCAATTTCCCGAAAATATTTTTTAAATTTAAACATAATTATGCATATTGAATATTTCATACATATTGGCGACATCTTGTAAAATATTATAGAAGTGTAAGTTAAATTTCGCATTTAATAAAGACAGCGACCTTTGCCCCTCTGTTTCCGAAATCGGGTTGTAGATGTCGTAAGGTTATAAAAGACCTTTTTAAACTGTTTTTCTAAAATAAATATAATAATCTTTTTAGTTTTTTTGAGGTTAGCGTTTAGTGTCTTATGGAAATTTTCCGATTTTGGTGACAATTTCATAACCATTTTCATATTAAGTTTTCCCACGTCGTTAAATGGAATAAATTCGTCGAGAATACCGGGAAATTTTTAATATTAATACTTCTGCTCTAAGAGCAGAAATGACCGTTTTAAAGAATTGTATTTTTCGGTTAAATCAAACTGTTGGTCATGATTCTATCAAACAACATATAGCAGAAAACACCTATCCAAACCTCTACCAACTTTTTAAAGTTGCGAGTATTCTTCCAATTTCAAGTGCAACTTGCGAGAGGCCTTTCTCTGCCATGAGGAGAGTTTTAATTGGCTTAGAACAACTATGACTTAAGAGAGACACTCAGGTTTGTCATTGTTATTCATAGAAAAAGATGTTGAGGTCGACTTAGACAGTGTGGTAGACGCTTTCAGTCAGCGACGTAGAAAACTTTCTTTGTAGAATTGCTGAATTACATACTTCCTGTGTATACATATAAAAAAGTTGGTAAATGTATTATTCAATTTGTTATATTAAAATATTAGAACATTTAATGCGCGTATTTTTTTTTATTCATTGCACACTTTGCACGACTCTTTAAAACCTATGTTTGCTTTTTGTTCAAGATAGACCGGGGCCACGGCCCCCACCTGAAAAGCAAGGCTAGCTACGCCAATGGTGGCACGCTTAAGCTACGATGAACTAAAAAGAAATTTTGATTTGATTACGGAAAATTAAGGAACAACTAATAAAATTTTGACGAATGTCCAATTATTTATTATGTATTTATGCCTACTGTAAAATATTTTAGTAAAAAAAAGCATTATAAAAAAATAATTTTAAACTGTTTTTGATTCTGCAACTATTTTAACTAAAAATTAAACAATTAAATACAACAAGTCAGAAATACGATAAACAGGTTTATTTTTTTTAATAGAATGAATATAAAATATAAATATATAACATGCTTAATCCATATAGCCATTCCGTTAATAGTTCAAACGAACTAGTTCAGTGAACTAGTTCATTTTGGTGAACTAGTTCACATGAACTAGTTCATTAAAATGAACGGCTAAGCACATCTCTACAATCTAGTCTTTAGGCTACTACTTATACTACTTGGTGTGTAGTCAGGTGTGACGGCCCCCTTTTTTAATCCTAAGACGCCTGTTTTCCTTAAGGAGTGGTTTCCATATGTTTGGTATGTCCGTGCTTGGTTGACTGAAAACTTCTTTATTCTGCATTATAAACGCAGCTTCAATAAACTTTCGTTTTCGCCAATGCGACTCCTTATGTAAAACTTTAGCTTCTGACCACTGAATCCTGTGATCATTTGACCATGCATGATCTGCTAAACCGGATTTTTCAATATCCCCTAATTGGGTACTTTTTAGATCTTCATTTACTCTAACCTGAAGAGGGCGTTTCGTTTCACCTACATATGATTTACCACACTCACACGGGATTTGGTAAATGTATTCCTTATTATTTGAGGGATTGTCTGGTTTTGTTTTAGTTACAAAACTTCTTATCGTATTTCCCAAAGACAATACTGTTTTTATATTATAGTGTTTAGCTATTCGTCTTATGTTTTCTGAAATCTCTTGAACATATGGAATGTTAATAACACCTAACGGATTATTATTTTGAGAATTTGGTACATTTAGTTTGTTTTTAATTTTAAATATCGTTGAGTTTATTAATTTCTCGGAATAACCATTCTGTTGTAAGTCCTTTTTAATGTTGTTAATTTCTGTGGTTAATTCTTCATTATTACTACAAATATTTACGGCTCTTAAATACAAACTTCTTATAACTCCTTGTTTTGTAGCAACAGAATGATTAGACTTAAAATTTAAGTACTGTCCCGTGTGTGTAGGTTTCCTATATACAGTGGTTTGAATGTTTCTGTCTGATCGTTTGACAAGAACATCCAAAAAAGGTAAGGCCGAATCTTTTTCAATTTCCATGGTGCACTTGATTGTTGGTCGAATACCGTTTAAATGGTGTAGAAAATTCTGTAGTTCGTCTTCATTTTCCGGCCATATAATAAATGTGTCATCCATGTATCGTAGCCATAGTTTTGGTTTGACTCTTGCTGTGTCGATTGCATGGTCCTCGAACCACTCCATGTAGATGTGATAGCCCGCGGTAAGAAAAACGATAAATGCAATGGACTGTATAATTTAATTAATGAAAGCGCGAGCAAACATAAATATATTGATATGAAATTACGAAATAATCAAACGTCCATAGGTAAAATATTGGTGTCACACAACGGTAATCAGAATCAAAGGCACTCACCAGTTTGCAGCCAAATTCTCCACTTCTAAGGGGCCCCTGCTTGGATCTAATGATGTCACCACGTAGCTGAAGGGCTGAAGTTTCTAGTTCTATGCTTCAGTACACAAAAATCAAGCACTTTCAGGTGTAGATATTTGAAATAGTTGGAGAACGAAATTAACACGCCATTTTCTCGAGGCGGTCGACAAGGATCTCACTGGTTGTTGGTGCGCATGTCCAAATACGCGAAATGCGCTCTGTTCTTCATACAATTGTGTGGTTTTAAAAAGATATAAACAACCGCGAAATTTAGCGGGAGCTAACATAACTGCCCTCCGAAACACACAATTTTAGAATCTCAACCGGACTGATATAGATATAAGAAAAAGAATCGACCGATAAATATAAATGAATGAAAACAGATAAGTATCGTAAGTTTATTTTGAGATAACGAAATCCCGAAAAAGGCAAAACAAACAAACAAAAATTCAAAAAAAAATAACGAAAAACCTATTGTAATACCCGGTAAAAGGTAGAAAAATTAAAATTACTTTTAATTTGGCAAGAGGCACAGTTTTACAACTGGCCGCTTATAAACACCGGTAACCGTTTGTACCGTCGCAACACGCACCTGACCGTCCCCGCCGGGATGCAGTTCGATGACCCGACCGACCGGCCATTTCAAAGGTGATTGAATGTGATCACTTGTTATGATAACCAAATCATTTAATTTGATATTTGGGGACGAATCAGCCCACTTGTGTCGCTGTTGTAGCGTATGCAAATACTCTATAGAATACCGTTTCCAAAAATCATTATGTAGTTTTTGGATTAGTTGCCATGTCGAGAGCCGATTTAGGGGAACCTCGGACAAATCTGACTCCGGAATTTCTGAATTAAGGGGTTCAAGTGTCAAAAAATGCCCAGGGGTAAGAGGTTGAAGATCGTGTGGGTCTGAAGAGGCAGGAGATAACGGGCGACTATTAAGTACGGCTTCTATGCGACAGGTAAGGGTGGACATCTCCATGATAGACAACTTCTGGTCGCCGACAAGTCGAACAAAGTGAGTTTTAAAACTTTTGACGCCAGCTTCTGCCAGGCCATTGAAATGTGGACTGAGAGGAGGTCCCAGATGCCAACGAATAGAAAGTCTGGTGGACGCACTTCTTGCGTAATCAAGTAATTGGTTACAAAACCCTAAAAAATTACTGCCCTGATCTGACCAGCATTGCGTCACGCTTCCACGTCTGGAAATGAATCGATGGAATGCACCTACGAACCCTTCGGTGGACAGTTCCATGGTTAATTCCAAATGCACGCAATGTGTGGCCGTACAGACAAACACACAGACATACGATTTGAAAGCTTTACAACCACGGTAACGGTGAGGAATCACAAAGAAAGGTCCACAAAAGTCGATAGCTACACTCGAAAAAGGTTTAAGTTGATTGATTCGATGAGCGGGAAGTGAACTCATTATGGGCGGTCTATAGGGTTTAGGGTTGATTCTAAAACATTGCAAACACTTGGATATGGTTCTTTGAATTGCCCGTCTGGCAGATAATATCCAAAATTGCTGTAAAAGCAGATTATGTAATGTTTTAAACCCAGGATGAAGGTATTGTCGATGAGCGGACTCGATAAGAAGAGTAGTTAAACGATGGTTACTAGAAAGTAAGACGGGGTGTTTTGCAGAATAAGACAAAAGGTTAGATTTTTGTAATCTACCAACGACTCTAATGATATTATTTTCATCAAGAAAAGGTGAAAGTTTTCGCAAAGGTTTCGGTATTGGTTTATCCTTAGATAACGCGGAAAAAAGCTCAGAAAAACAAGAACCTTGAACGCGTTTGATAAGAAGGTAGGTTTGATAACCGGTGGTAGGAAAAACAATATTCTCAAAAATAACTTTTTGGTCTGGCGGCTTAGTGGGTTTTTGATAGGAATGGTTTTGAAAAAGGTTAACTATTCGAAGGACATAACAAATGATACGTTGAATTTTTGATATAGATGAATATTTGATAAGAAGCTGATCTAAGAAGTTGACATCAATTATCGCATTGCAACAGACTTTTGGCTTTTCCTCCAGATTAATATCTCCGAAATCAATCGGCATTTTTGATTTATGAAAATCGGGCCATTCGTTTTCGGGAGACCACAAAAACGACGGTGCGTTCCACCATATGTCATGTGACATGAACTGTGAAGGGGTGGCCCCTCGTGACGCAATAGCGGCTGCATTTAAAGCAGAAGGAATGTAGCGCCATGAGTTTGAGGGAATGATTTCTTGGATTCTACTGATTCGATTTCCAACAAAGGTTTGCCAGCGATTAGGAGGGGATGAAAGCCAGTGCAATACGACTTGCGAATCGCAGAAAGTAACGATATTTGTAAAAGTTATTTTTCCTTCATAGCTAGATAAAACGAAGTCAATTAATTCGCTTAAAAGAAATGCGCCTAGGAGTTCTAGCCTAGCCAAAGTCTGTGACTTTATAGGCGCGACCCTAGATTTTGCAGATATGAGAGAAACAGATATATTGTTTTCCTCTTCTACACGAAAATATACGACGCCTGCGTAGCCTCGAATTGAAGCGTCACAGAAGCCGATGATTTGACAGGTATTGGTTTTTGACAGTTTGATTTGTCGGGGTAATTGAAAATTGGAAAGAAGCGGGAATTCAGAACGAAGTTTGTTCCAAGAGTCGATGATAGAAGAATCTGGTTCTTCGTCCCAGCCTATTTTTGATATCCACAACTGTTGCAAAATAAATTTTGCTTGTAGCAACAAGGGACAAAGAAAACCTAAGGGATCAAAGATTGTTCCTATGATAGATAAAATAGCACGTTTGGTTGGGGGTTTGTCCTTCATTCGGCATTGATAAGAAAAAATGTCGTTTTTTGGATGCCATTGAAGTCCTAAAACTTTGATGAAGTGGGGTTCCTCCTTGTCAAAAGAGAGAGGCATTTGACGATCGGATTCTGGCAATGTTGCCAATAACTCGGGACAATTGCTTGCCCATTTTTTAAGTTCAAATCCTCCCGACTTCAACAAATCATTGAGTTCTGTTTGAAGGGAAAGAGCTTCAGAAAGCGAAGGGCTAGTTCCCAAGATATCGTCGATATAGATTGACGTTTTTAGAACTGTACTCGCCATAGGAAAACGTTCCTTTTCTCTCTCTGCCAGCTCATTTAAGGTACGCATGGCTAGAAAAGGTGAGCATGTCATGCCAAAAGTGACAGTAGAAAGTTCCCACACTGAAAGTGGGTCATGTGGAGAAAACGTCCACAATATCCTTTGATAAGGATTGATAAGGACTTGACGGAACATCTGTTTGATGTCAGCAATGTAGGCAATAGGATTAAGACGAAACGTAAGGAGTAAAGAAGCAATATCTTTTTGAAATTTCGGTCCCGATAACAACGTATCATTGAGACTAATATTTTTTGGGGTGACTGCCGAACAATCCCAGACTACCCTTAATTTTGTACTTAAGCTTTCCGGCTTTAATACGCAATGATGTGCTAAAAAACATGTTACGTCGACTTTTGGTTGACTAGATAAAACTAAACTCATATGATTAGAATCGATATAGTCTTGCATGAAACTTGAATAGGCAGTGTACAGATCAGGATTTTTGATTAATCTATTTTCTAGAAGTAAAAATCTACGATAAGCTTGCGGATAAGTATTTCCTAGGTCAGGGTTTATTTTATCTTTAAACGGAAGATCTACCATGAACCTACCGCTCGGTTGCCGTAATACACTAGCAGTAAAAATTGATTCTGCTTGTTTTTCTTCCTTTGATAAGATTTGTTTTTTAGGCAAATGTTCGATTTCCCAAAACCTAGGGAGAATGACCTCTAAAGGAGGTGAATGACTCGTTAAAAAACAACTGGTTCGTTCCGTAAGACTACCTACTTCGTCAACCTTTCCCATGACGACCCAGCCAAAGATAGTTTCAAGGGCTGAAGGTTGCCCTATTTGTCCAAGAACTCTGCCCTCCTTGAATATCTGTGCGAATAGCTCGCAACCAATAACTAGGTCCACAGGTCTAGATTTGAAATAAGATGGGTCGGCAAGTTTAAGGTTTTCCAAGTGTTCCACTGATTATCGTTTAAAGAGAATGTAGGCATATTGGAACATAGTTGTGGAACAACAATTGCTTCGAAATTAAGTAAAGGAGTGACTTGTCCTTGTGGCTTAATGTGACATTGAACGAGCCCTTTGGAAGTAAAAGAAGACATCTGATTTAATCCGAATATTTCAGTGGTGTAACTTCGCCTAGGAAGATTAAGACGCTGAATACACTTTTCACTGATGAATCCTGTCTGTGATCCAGAATCAAGCAATGCCCTTACAGGTTGAAAATTTCCGCAACCGTCCATAACATCTATTATGGCGGTGCATAAAAGAAAGGTACCTGAAGGTCCTGAGGCATTTAATGACACATGAAGATTATTGACAGGTGGTGTGTGAATGACAGGACTAGTATCTTGGCTTCCAGACTCTTGATTAGTTTCTAAGATATGAGTTAAAGTGTGGTGCATTTTACTATTGCAAGTCCTGCATGAATATTTGGATTTGCACGTATCTACACCATGCAAGGGATGAAAACACGCTAGACATAATTTTTTCTGCTTGACGAAAGATAGGCGATCGATAGGTGAGAGATCAAGAAATGTTTGACATTTCGAAAGCACGTGACCTTGATTACACCGGAAACATTTTATTCCCGTACTTGAATTAGTTGAGGTGCCAGCCAGTCCTATAAAAGGCGAATTGGATGATTTATAGGTAGGCTTTTGCCCAAACTGATTTCGCATAGAATTTGAATTTTGATAGGTAGGCTTTTGCCCAGACTGATTTTGCATAGAATTTGATTTTTGGGTGCTGTTGATTGAGGAAGTGATTCCAAAACTTTACATCTTTTTTCTAGAAATTGAAAAAGTGACTGAAAAGTGGGAATTTCGGTATTAGTATTGGCGTGACTCATTTCGAAATTTGAACGCGTAGGAATATCCAATTTTTCTAATAAAATGAAAAAAATAATAAAGTCCCAACTGTCAACGTCAAAGCTAAGTGATTTTAAAATTTCTAGGGATTCAGAAAAGGTGTCAATTAAATTACGCAATTCTTTAGCTGACTCGTTTTTTAAGGTGGAGTTCATAATTGAGCTTAAAGCATCATTTGCGAGGTCTCGCTTGTTTTGATATCTATTGACTAATTTGTCGTAAGCAATTTTATAATTTTGATCAGATAAGCTAATCCCTGATATCAATTTTAAAGGCTCATCCTCGAGATATGAAAATAAATATTGAAGTTTTCGAACGTTACTTAGACTTTGATTTTGATCTATAATGTTATTAAAAAGATCGAAAAAGCTTGGCCATAATTTTTTATCACCTCGAAATATGGGAATACCTAACTCTTTGAGTTTTGGAGTTTCAGATTCGTTTTGTCGAACATATGATCCCGAAAGGGTTGGGGCCTCAACCGGAAATATTTTAGAGTAAACCCCCTTACACGCATAAAAATATTTACGAGCTTGTGAAAGGATCGCATCCTGCATTTTAAACTCCTCGTCGTCCGCGTCGTCTATCAACATAATGACGTCATTATGTGCCAGCATGCATTTATCGAAGGTTTCATCCAAATCGGAATACCTCACTTGAAACTCGTTTCTCGCTCTTTCATCCGATGCCGCAGTTTGTGAAAACACATAACACTCGGTAATCGCAGATAAAAACCCTTGTGTTTTTGTACGGCTTTTTTGACAGACATGATTTTACCTTTGAAATGACGAAATTGTCGGTAAATATACAATTAACGCTAAATTAATGCTTCTGAAATAGAAAAATGACGAATTGTCGAAAATATGCACTAATTTATCGCAATTGATGAAAATTATTTTAAATATCGAAATGGAACACCCTAACACATAAATGAGAAATGTTGTTGTTTGTTTTGTTTTGATTCCTTCGCTTTGTTTATACCACGCGGTAGACACGTGCACTGCGCTGCACCACACCGACGACTTTCTCTGGTTGCAAATACGATGCGAAAAAATTTAAGGCCGCCTTGTTTTCGGCCTGAAAATAATTATTAATACCGTCGTATCAATTTATTATTTTAAATAATTAATTCGGTCGAAGGAGCACTTATGATAGCCCGCGGTAAGAAAAACAATAAATGCAATGAAAGCGCGAGCAAACATAAATATATTGATATGAAATTACGAAATAATCAAACGTCCATAGGTAAAATATTGGTGTCACACAACGGTAATCAGAATCAAAGGCACTCACCAGTTTGCAGCCAAATTCTCCACTTCTAAGGGGCCCCTGATTGGATCTAATGATGTCACCACGTAGCTGAAGGGCTGAAGTTTCTAGTTCTATGCTTCAGTACACAAAAATCGAGCACTTTCAGGTGTAGATATTTGAAATAGTTGGAGAACGAAATTAACACGCCATTTTCTCGAGGCGGTCGACAAGGATCTCACTGGTTGTTGGTGCGCATGTCCAAATACGCGAAATGCGCTCTGTTCTTCATACAATTGTGTGGTTTTAAAAAGATATAAACAACCGCGAAATTTAGCGGGAGCTAACATAGATGTTTGCTACCACTGGCGAAAGAGATGAACCCATTGGGAGTCCATCATTTTGCGCGTAAAACTTATCTTTCACTTGAAAGTAAGAGTTACGGAGACAGAGCTCCAAAAGATCCATCACCTTCTCCACCGATAGCGTTGTTTTCTCGTGAAGTATATCATCAGTTTGTAATTTGTTTTTGATGATACTGAGTGACTCATTTATTGGCACGTTGGTGTGGAGACTTTCTACATCAAAACTTACAAATCTATCGTCGGGATCTAATTCGATACCTTTTAAAACCTCGACAAAATGTTCCGAGTTTTTGACAAAAGATTCGGACTTACCCAAGTAACATTATTACCACTCAAAGTTTTATTAATTTGGTTCCTAGGTTATTTAGAGGGTGCTGTTATGGGTTTTAGGATCAATTTGGCTACATAAAGGTAATTTATATTGCCAATTACCTAAAGGAGTGTTATACAACCAAAAATTGATTTATAAAGGGAGTATAATAAAACTGATATTCCTTCTGTTCCTTTTAGATACTTTTTGTTTTATTGATTTCTGATTTATAAAGATGGTCTTATAAAACCATTTTACTTAAAGTTTTTAAAAAGAAATAAATATAAAATTTGGTCATTTAGTTTTTTTCATTACTTTAGGTCATCACAAAAGTGTTTTATAATATAGCTAAAAGGTTATCTGATATCCTTTTGTTTTTATAGTTACCAGTAGTTTAAAAGTAAATATGATTAGATAACCGGCCATATAGAACCTAGTTTCCTTAAGGTTTTTAAGAGTGCTAAATATAAACTTTAGACTTTTGGTTTTTCCATTATTTTTAGGCATTTTAAAAAGGTTTTATAGGAAGGCTTAAAGGTAAACTTAATTCTTTTGTATTTATAGTTACCCATAGC
The DNA here is from genome assembly GCA_963576565.1 of Aspidapion aeneum. Classification (NCBI taxonomy): domain Eukaryota; kingdom Metazoa; phylum Arthropoda; class Insecta; order Coleoptera; family Brentidae; genus Aspidapion; species Aspidapion aeneum. Next base: position 62,643,076 of record OY755040.1, on the reverse strand, counting down.
TGTATATTAAATAATATTTAAATAGGCGGCCATATAAAACCTTGTTTCCTTAAGGGTTCTAACAGAAGTAAGTAAATACTTTCGTGTTTTATTTTTTTTAGGTATTTCTTGTAAAAATAATAGATATACCTAGGTACAGATTGGTACCTACCTATTGCAAGATTCCGTCCTCCTGGGTAGGACACCCATGCCTAGATAAGGCCTGTTTAGACGGCCAATATAAGAGGTTGCCCTCCAACCTGCAGGCACAAGGCTTACTATCTCCCGCACCGAGTTGGAGTTTGCACCCACTCTGGTATTCACCCATAGACCGGTTGGAGTAAGCACCCCCCTGGATTCCACATCCCTGCATCGAGCTTGAAGGCTTCATACCCAGCTCTGGATTACTTTCTCCCGCACCGAGTTGGAGTTTATATCCACTCTGGTATTTACCCATAGGCCGGTTGGAGTAAGCACCCACCCGGATTCCACACCCCTGCACCGGGCTTGGAAGTTTCATACCCAACTCTAGGTTTCTTGCTCCCACACCGAGTTGGAGTTTCTACCCACTCTGGTTATTACCGATAAGCCGGTTGGAGTAAGCACCCACCTGGATTCCACGTCCCTGCACCGAGCTTGAAGGCTTCATACCCAGCTCTGGACTTCTTTCTCCCGCACCGAGCCCTGCACCGGGCTTGGAAGTTTCATACCCAACTTTAGGCGTCTTTCTCCCACACCAAGTTAGAGTTTCTACCCACTCTGGTTATTACCGGTAGGCCGGTTGGAGCACGCACCCACCTGGATTCCACACCCCTGCACCGGGTTTGGATGATTCGTACCCAGCTCTGGATTTCTCTCTCCTGCACCGAGATAGAGTCTGTACTCACTCTGGTTTCTATCCCTAACCACCTTCTGTATTCTCGTACCCCGCACTGATTTAGAATCGTCCTGACACTTATCTATCCCCACTGTCAAAGCTGACCGTTATTATAGACCCAAGTAAAACCTTACTGCTCAACCGTATTCTGACGTTAGTGTATTTGCTGGTTTTACATCCTTGTCGCACGCACCCGCTACGTACCGTAATCATACCGTTAATGTAATCGAAGATCGTCCGTCACATGACCCCAAACTATTTTTTTTTACCTAAACCCGTTTCTGACCCTAAACTCATTCGTCTGTGCGAAATTAAATATCCATAATTTATTGGAGAATTTGTTTAATAAATATGAGTATTTAAAACAGTTGTTTATTATTATCCTACTCAGGAACTCACCCCCTACTCCGCTGTCTAAGGAATTCTTAGACTACGAATTACCCGAATCTGAGCGAATTGAAGGTGTTACCCCGCTGGTACAGCACGAAATCGAGCTAACCAATCCCGAACCAATCAAACAGAGATACCGTCTGCAGAATCCACGTATGCAGGCTATTATCGACGAAGAGGTCGATACAATGTTAACTGATGAGATCATAGAGCCATCCTCCAGTCCGTGGAGCTCCCCAATTGTTCATTAAGAAAGTAAGAATAAAGGACGGCAACTTTCGTTTCTGTATAGATTTTCAGAAGGTAAACTCCGTCACACAGAAAGACGCCTATCCCTTACCATACATCAACTCTATCCTTGACAAGCTTCGCTCTGCAAGATACATTTCATCCATTAATCTGAAACATGTGTACTGGCAGATTCTATTATCTGAAAACAGCAAACCCATCACTGCTTTTACCGTTCCGGGCAGAGGGTTGTTTCGGTTCCGTGTGATGCCGTTTGGATTACACTCCGCCCCCGCTACCTTTCAACGCTTAATGGATAGAATTATCGGACCTGAATAGAAGAATTTTCCCTCAGCCTATTCGACGAAATAATTATTTTGGGAAAAACGTTTGAGGAACACTTAGACAATTTAGAAGAAGTTTTTCACCGCCTAAAAGTCGCCAATCTTCGCATAAACCCTGAAAAATGTCAATTTGGTAGGAGAAATCTGAAGTTTTGGCCATCTCGTTACAGCTGATGGAATCGCCACAGATCCTGACAAAGTAGAATCTATCCTGAAACTACAACCCCCGACCACTGTCCGTTCCCTAACGATTTCTGGGAGTTGCGGAATGGTACCGCAGTTAAACAAACTACTGAGGAAAAATCACAAATTCTTATGGACCGTCGAACAACAAGAAGCCTTTGAAAGATTAAAAAGCTGTTTAACCGAAACACCTATATTAAAGTGCCCTGATTTCCGAAAACCGTTCGTACTGCAAACCGACGCCTCCGATTATGGACTGGGAGCTGCATTGATACAACACGACCAAGATGGTGACCACGTTATAGCTTATGCCACTCACACGCTTACCGCTTCGGAACGGAAAATGTCCGTGACAGAGAAAGAATGCGCGGCTATCGTCTGGGGAATCGAAAAAATGCGTCCCTACTTGGAACTGTTTAAATTTACAGTCATTAATGACTGGTGTCTTTAAGATGGCTTCAAACCCTTGACAGCCCGTCCGGTCAACTCTCCCGGTGGCGCATGTTCCTTCAACAATTTGACTTTGAAATCAACTATCGCAAAGGTATCCTAAATCGAGTCGCGGATGCCTTATCAAGAGACCCGTTAGATAACGGGGAGCCAGAACCTGACGCTGATCCAGTGTTCACAGTCGCTCTAGAACCTACCTGTTCATGGTATGATAAAAAACTTCGCGAGGTAGAAGCCAATCCCAAGGCTTTCCCAGATTACTGCATTAAAGAGGGACGTCTATATCGTCACTTCTGGGATATGTCAGACCTGAAAGAACCCGACCTGTCTGATCCCTGGAAAGTTTGTGTACCGAAGCCGGCACGCATCCCGGTGCTCAAAGAAAACCATGACGCTCCTACGGCTGGCCATATGGGTATCGCCAAAACCGCCGCCAGGATTGCCCTTCATTATTACTGGCCCGGAATGTTTCGAGAAATAGCTACATATGTACGCAGCCCCTTCTGTCAGGAATACAAAGTCTCGCAACAAAAGATCCCGGGAAAAATGCAACCATGTCTTAACCGAGAGCCCTGGTCAACCGTCACCACCGATCTAATTGGACCGTTACCAACTTCTGGAAAAGGAAACGCTTATGTCGTGATGTTTCAAGACCGCTTTACTAAGTGGGTTGAATGTCGTGCTATCCGTAGAGCTACCACGAAAAATATTACCCTGCACGAACTCATTGGAACGAAATAGCGATGTACAAAATAGCGAGTATTAAAATAGCGGTATCGAAATAGCGACAATCAAAATAGCGATGTAATGAAAGGGCGACTATCAAAATAGCGATGAACAAAATGGCGATGTAACAAAATAGCGATTGTAAGGAAATAGCGATGTAATAAAATAACGATGTAACAAAATAGCGATGTAACAAAATAGCGATGTAACAAAATAGCGACAATCAAAATTCGGTTTTGGCATATAGTTCGACAAAGGGGTTTCTTTCTTCTTCTTTTTCAAAAAAAAACTCCCTTGCCTTCTTTCTCGGGATCCTAGAGGGTGTGAATCTGAACCGAACTGAACCGAACCGAACCAGCATATTTAAAAAAAACTCTCCAGACTTCAGTTCCGGGATCCTAGAAAGTGTGAATCCGAACCGAACCAAACTGACCCGAATTCGGTTCAGTTTGGTTCGGTTTGGTTCGGTTCGGTTTGGATTCACACCCTCTAGGATCCCGAGAAAGAAGGCAAGGGAGTTTTTTTTTGAAAAAGAAGAAGAAAGAAACCCCTTTGTCGAACTATATGCCAAAACCGAATTTTGATTGTCGCTATTTCCTTACAATCGCTATTTTGTTACATCGCCATTTTGTTCATCGCTATTTTGATAGTCGCCCTTTCATTACATCGCTATTTTGATTGTCGCTATTTCGATACCGCTATTTTAATACTCGCTATTTTGTACATCGCTATTTCGTTCCAATGAGTTCGTGCAGGGTAATATTTTAAGGATTGGTTTGATTCGGTATTTTGATACATCGCTACTTTGATACATCGCTATTTTGATTGTCGCTATTTTGATACATCGCTATTTTGATTGTCGCTACTTTGATACATCGCTATTTTGATATGTCGCTGTTTTGTTACAAACGCTATTTTGATACATTGCTATTTTAATAGTCGCTGTTGTATTACATCGCTATTTTGATAGTCGCTATTTCATTACTCGCTATTTCGTACGTTGCTATTTTGTACATCGCTATTTCGTTCCAGAGCCAGTTTGGATGCCCTCATCTGTTGCTTAGCGATAATGGACAACAATATAGAGGGAAGCTATTCTGTGAGCTGTTGAAAGATTTTGGAATAGAACATAGGTTCACTCCCGTTTATACTCCTCAGGATAACCCGATTGAGAGGACCAACCGCTCAATGAAGACTATGGTGGCGCAACTGTCAGAAAATGAACACAAAAAGTGGGATCTGTTTCTTCCGGATTTGAAGTTCGCCTACAATACCTCTCGACACGACTCCACCGGATTCTCTCCTGCATTTTTAAATTTTGGCAGAGAACTTGAAGCTCCCAAATCCCTATTCCGTATGCCACCGAAAAAGTCTACTGATACTGGAATTAATCCCGATAACCCTCTGGAACACTCTATCCGTCTGCAAAAATTGAAAGATGTATATGAACTCGTCCGTGTTAATCTAGCCCGTGCCTATTCGACGCAAAGTCGGAACTATAACCTTCGGAGACGCGAATGGCGGTGTCACTTGGGGGATCAAGTATATCGCAAGGAGCACCCTTTGTCAAACGCTTCAGAAGGGTATGCCGCAAAACTAGCCCCAAATACACTGGTCCGTATACGGTTTGCAAAGTTGTAAGCCCCGTAGTCTATGATTTAAAAGACGCGACCGGAAGAATACTTCGGCGGATACATATCCAGGATTTAAAACCAGCACTTGTAAGAGACGAGTCGGAGTAATTCACCCTATTATTTTTATAGATGCCGAAAATCAAGAATTACCCCGCTCCTGAAACCACTATTACCCCGCTCCTGAAACCACTATCAACTTCGGCACATTATCCGAGGAAAGGAAGAAAAAGGAAGAAAAGCGCCGCCTAGAAGCGCACCGAACAGCTGACCGCTTAAAAAAAACACAAGGGATAAACAAAAATAATGCAAACCCGAATACCTCTGTGGGAAATGTCACCACCCGCAAGCCCTGTAGACCGTTGCCGCTGGCCCAGACTATTCGGGCTCGTCCAGATACACACTCCACAGTGGCCGCTCCCCGAGCAGCCGAAACAATCATCCGACCCTTGCATGCGGACCTAGATGCACAATTGATGCCACCGCCTCGACGCCCCGCTCCCCAAGTAACATTTTAGGGCATATTGGCAAGCTGAAGGGTTAAAATTTCCAATCACACACAAAACTTACTTTGCAGTTTGTAACGGGCTCGCATTATATTTATTTATTTGATTATTTATATTTATTTATTAACTACTTTATTTAGGTTTTATGTGAATATTTTGTGAGATAATACCCAATAGAAACAGAGATAGAGTGGGACACAGCACCAAGATGACACATGCGAGTCTTTCCTGGTGCGCTTCATCTGAAACAATCTCTGGAAAAACAAAGTAGTTTTCGGGGCTGAATCCATGTTGGCGTTCTACAGTCTTGTTAGTACATGAGTAAGCTTACTTACCAATTCAAATCTTAAACCTCTAGACAACTGCTACTCGATTGGATGATATTTCTTTTTCACTATATTTCACTGTTTTGTTTTGATATGTATCTGATATGAACTGCCCATCAAAGTTATTTAGATCAGGCCAATCTGAGATTAACTAAACTTCTTGATTTGATCTGAATTAGCTTTTTACCAATTTTTAGCTATAATACACTAGTATACTCAGCTTGCTCTAACATTAAATAATCGATAGGTTGTTTATCAGATTTGTAGTTTTATTTTTAATTTTGTTGTTAAATAAAAAGGCCTTGTTTCTGGACTAGGCAAGTGTATATTTTAAAATAAAAAGATGAAAATATGAAAATATGACAAATTAAAAAACAATTAAAGAAAAATGTGATAAAGTTAATTATTTGACAAAATTAAACAAACAAAGCTAAATCATGTTTTATTTTAGGCAATTCTATTTCCACCCTGTCATCAAGTTTTTAGACTTTAAATAAAAATCCCAAGTTTAGGCAAAAACTTGAAAAATTAGTAAAAACCCACATTACCCATGTCTTATTCAACTGATTCAACCAAAATAGTTTCCCACAAATCAAAAGTAAATACACAGAATTGTCTAAAATTATCCAAGTTTGTCAAATAAAGAAAGGGTTGAGGCAGTGTAATAATTGATATTTGACATTACTTACAAAAGTTTGAAAACACGGCGCACGCGCTGATATTTTAAAACCCGACTGACTTTTCAAAACTAAGACGGAACTAAATTTTAACTTTAAAACTGGAAAAAAACTGCTCTCAGATTATCCCTTCTTATTTGACATATTTGGGTAGGCGTCCCTAAATTAGGAAAAACCTATACATATACATATTATTCCTAAAATTTTGTGTTTAAAAACAAAGACAAAAGAAACAAATTCAGTGACACAAAAAAAGAGCAAAACACCAAATTTTCCCTGACTTAATTTAAGTAAAGATGGCCCCACTCTTAAAGACGTCCCACGGGAACACCCACAAATAAAAAAATTCAGTTAAAGCTCAAAGTCACCCTAGATTACCTAATTTCGGAAAACAAAGAAAGCTATTCCAAAAGTTACCTAAGCTGATCTAAAAAGTGAAACGAACATCCTAGTAATGTCCAGTTTAAAATTTACTAATTATTTATTAAAATTGACCAATTAAAAAAATCACTTTGCCTTTAAAGAAAGTGCCTTCGATTTTTTGCTTTTAAAATCGAAACTGGGTTGGCATATAGCCTAAGTTGAGAAAACCCGGTGAAAAACTCAACTGCTATTTTCCAGAAAATTTTCAATTTTCTCTTAAAATACTCTGCCAATATATGGGCCCCTAAGCTCACACTAGGTACTATAGTTATAGTGTACGTGCGAGTTAATAAAACTAAAACCTGAAATATATCTTATTCAACTCCAGACTAAATTACCTTTTGTTTGATACCACACAACCCATGTTTTGACTTAAACTCAAATTTTTGAAACCTACCCCCACCCTTAAAAGAACAAAAACTAAAATGTATTTTGTTTAACTCCGGACTTAATTACCTTTCATTTGATACCACACACGCCATATTTTCACGTAAACTCTAATTTTTGAAATCTACCCCAACCCTCTTTGAAGAAAAAAAAAACTAAAATGTATTTTGTTTAACTCCATACTCAATTACCATTCGTTTGATATCATACACGCCATATTTTCACATAAACTCTAATTTTTGAAATCTTCCCCCACCCTTTTATTTGGCTTGTGTTCGGTGGATTTTGTTCATTTTTAAATGGGACCATCTCGACCCAAGACCGAGCCTAGGTACCGAATTTCATTAAAATCGGCCTAGTGGTTTTTGAGTTATGCGCGTGGGTCGTTACAGACAGAAGACATACAGACAGACAGACATACAGACAGACAGACAGACAGACAGACATACAGACAGACAGACAGACGGCGCAAAAAAAAGTTTCAAAATCATCTGAAACGCAAAGATATATAAAAAATTTTGAAATCGGAACTTTTTTTTTCTCGAAAAAATTAAGATCACCATAGCTCACACTACTATAGTATAGTATATGTGTGAGCTAAAAATATGACAAATCAAATCTTATATTTACATAGCCTTTAGTAATTGTTTGATTTTTCTACATTTAGTAATTACTAATTAATGCAATATTACGATATCCAAACGAAATCAATATGATCAAAATTAAGTGACACGGAAAATCAGTGAAAACTGCATCTATTTACCTGAAAATCAAATAAGGAAACAAAGTCCATCAAAATCTAAGAAATTACTCAATTTTGTCGTTTTTGATATCGCTATAATCAACTTTAAAAGTTCTGTTCATAACTGAGATCCTGACAAGAAAATTCGCAACATAAAGAAAAGCTACTATGAAAAGTTGGTTTTAATTAGGGAAATATAAAATATTTCTCGGTCTATATATATATATATATATATATATCTGTCATTAAATCGAAAACATTAAGAAAACTATAAATCAATAGACAAGGGCCTTATGGTCTGAGTTTAATACCCACCCTAAAATCACAAAGATTATGTCAAAAATTACAAGAGCTAATTCTTGTCTGGTATTAAGACTGTGAAATATGTGAAACACATGTTGTTCTGCGATGGGAAAAAACTCTAGTCGATATTGTATTATACTTAAAGAAATAGACCTTTAGAAAAAAATGTGAGAAATATTCAAAATAAAATATGGGAAATTCTGTTACAAGTTAAAGGTTTATAAGATATGTCATAAACTGGAACAAATAACCCAAGAAATCGTTATTTATAGACAAGAAATTTTTAAGAATTCTTTTAGGAAAACTTTCTAATTTTTTCCTTCTTTATAAGTCTTTAAACTCGTTTCAGCTATAAAGGCAAAGTAACGACACAGTTTGTGCTAAACCTGACCTAATATTCTACTTTGAGGTTCTCGATTTCCCTAGGCATTTTAAAGACAACATAGCTTGTAAAATAGTGTATATTTTGACCTTCAAGACTTCTTGAAAGTTAAGAACTTTTTTGGTTGGCTCTGTAACTTAGAGTTACTTATTTTTTACCTAAATTAATTCCTTCAAGGCAGGGCCCATTTTGGTTAAGTTACAGGTTGAAAATTATTATTTTTATTAAATAAGTACAACCTAAAACGCATCGTTGAACTATATAGGATAATCTGCCATTTTATTTAACCATATGGAAAGTTCAGCGTTGGCTAGGTTAAAAGTTATTTTGTCCTGATAAAAATTACGTATAAGAAGTTGAAAACAAGAAAGAAGATAATTTTCAGATGACTTCACAACACAAACAAATCAATTTGAGGTTAACTGTAGTATTTTTTTTCACTTAATTCTAAAATAGAGACAATGTGAAGTTTTTTTCGGATTCCTGCTGCATTGAAAAATGCTGGTGACAGTCAAAATGCCTTATCAAAACAGAGGCAGGAGATGTGGAATAAAGCCCTTAGAAGAGAAGGATTTAGTGAATCTCAAGTAAAGCAAGCTCCACACACTTCAAAACAGGTAATAAATTCTAAAAAATAGCCCTTTGTTTATATTGTTTAAAATTGTTTTGTTTTCAGGAAGATCTGCTTATTTTCTAAATAAAGATCACCCTGATTGGATTCCCTAACTATAATCCTCCAGCTGTGACTGCCACACAAATTGATAGAGAGCATCAAAAAAGAGGAAGCAGCTTGAACTTGATGAGGTAAGTCTGTGTACATATAGTTAACACTGCCATTCTTAATGAAAATATCATATCTACATAGGAATCCCTATGTAGTTATTGGTTTCCCATTAAGCATGACAGTACAAGGGTTTATGTTTAGAGAAAGCAGAGGGGATAACAACCCAAAATTTGGATATTAGATGTATTTTCATGAGAGCAACCATGAGGGGGCTCGAGGCCCTGCCCCCCCTATAGCCTAAGTTTTGAGAAATATTTTATAAATTAAAAAGCCTCATCCATCATGTTAAGGACTGAAAGCTAGGACTAAATAAGGATTTTGAAGTTGATAAGTGAAAAATTACATTTAACCGACAAGTGCTCAGCTGCTCTTAGTCGGTGTATAACTTTTTTCTTTCCTGTGCTATACACTATAGAGTACCCTAAAACACATTACAGGACCAAGAATTTATTTTTAAAATTTGTCTGATGGTGTACTTTAGGTGGTCGGCTTTAACTAGATTTGTTTTGCTAAATAAGTATTATTTTTTTTAGCATGAACTGTAGACTCCAGCGACATGAAATTATGGAAAATGTAGTGCAAAGTGATTTAGACAAAATGTGATATAATGATATAATGTAATTTCTACACTTTATTGTGTTTTTTTAAATTATAGTATTATTGACTTTTTTTGAAACAGTAATTATTTTTTTATACAAAAGCTATAATTTAATTTTTGTTTAAACCCTATAATGGCTGGTTCAGCTTTAACATTTTCCTTACATAATTTAAGTTTCCTAAGCCAACTGGGACTAACTTATGATAAAATTCTCTATTTTTATTTAGTTTTTTACTTAGACTTTATGTACGGACAATATTTTATACCATTAAAAAAGCAACACTTTTGCACAAAAAGTTATTTTTCATTAGTCTGAGTTGCCTTCTCGTAAGTTAAATTATTGTAAGGTAAATTGTGGGGTGAAGCATGGCCCCGAGGCCCCCCCAAGCCTTAGATTTTTTTACATATTTTCCACATATTTCATGAAAAAACACAAAAAATAGCTTAAAATTCGACATCATGAGGCTTCAGCCTCCCCCCCCCTCAATAGGTCTCGGGTCCCCCCAAGACCTATTCATGGGTGCACACTGGGTGAAGTGACCCTAATAAGTAATTATTGAACTAATTTTAAAGGACTATATAGGATATAATTTATAATATTTTATTACAAGTAAGATATGCAGGTACAGTTTTAATTTAATCTAAAGAAAATTATTCTATTTTACAAGTACCTAAGATCTATTTCTAATATTTATATTATATCAGAAAATAAAACTGCACTTTTTTAGTGTCGCACACATACAAAATACATAATTGATGGTGTTCATGACATTTCGTTAAGGTATAAAAATTGGGTTGTATTCCAATGGCTTCACTCTCAACTTCTGGGAATGTTTTACCTGAAATTAAAATATATAGGATATACCAATTGACAGGAGGGGCACTGCAATGGAAAAAAGAAAAAAAGCTCAAAGAGCAGAACAAATTACCAAAAACTTTTTGTTTGCAAAATGTCACCTTTTATAAAAAGTTCTGCTTGTTTTGTCTATTGCAATACTTTAAATTTAAAAATATTATGCAGGGTGTCAAAAAACAACAAAATAATATAACTGCTCTCGAAACTGCCCTTAGTTTTTTAGCAAAGTGGCAAATAAAAAAAACATTTTAAGGCACTAATTCTAAAGTTTCTTATCTTTAATCTAATGTTTGGATTTAAAATGTTTTTTTGCCACTTTCCTCCAAACTGAAAAATAAAGGATGTTTACTCTGAATGGTATTTCATGTTTTCTTGTTTTTTAGCTGATCACCCCCTTGTATTAAAAAGTTTAATCCCCTTTGTAAATCAACACTTTTAAAATAATTTTTTATAAATCCACCCTGCTTACCTTTGTCCAAGTTTATTCTCTTAGCCCTTGCCTCTAGTACATGCCGGGATTCATAATATTTGTATCCCTGTTTTTATCCATGGTATAACAAGACACTTGTTGTATCATGCTTTTCATCTGTTGTCCCATGTAAAAACTGTAAGTTAAAATTAGGTAGTTGACCAGTTCAATAATACTGCTGCTAAGGACTGTACATTTTCTACACAGTTAATGCACTAGCAAAAGTTTCTGTACTTAATAAGTTTACTATTAAATAAAAAGTATGCGTTTTTCACTTCACACTGTAAACCTAAACTTTTTTTCAAAATGATACTTTTAACTATAAATAACTCCTGGTAATTTGTTTAAAAATCCCAAAATAATTTCACTGTTCCACAGCCATAGATAAACGACTTCGGTTCAATCCGGTTTCCCTACAGCTAAACTGGCGGACTCTCAACGATAAGCTGTTTCAGTTTAGTCCAGTCATTATAGAATTTTAGCTGGCAAAAGGTGGTGTGGTCGCAATTTCGATATATATGTTGTTGAAATTGGAATCCTAAAAACAAATTTGACTTTTCGACCTTGGGGCGTGGCCGGCTTCCCCCGCCATCTTGGAGTTAGTGTGCACAAAAAGCTTTTTTTTTTATATTACGGTTTAGAAAAAAAAGTTTTAAACGAAAGTTAAAGACAATAAAATTTTGACAAAAATGATTTTGTAAATTTTTTTGTCAGACAAATGGTTTTTGAGTTATGACGCTAAACATTTTGCCGCCATTTTGGATTATGACGAGTATTTTTTTTTAGCGTTTAACTTCGAAACTAGTATTCGTTCGATCGCAGTTCAGTACGGTTATATTGCATCGTCCCTGCATGATAGTGCTAACGAGGTCAAAGTCGAAGTTTGTTTTGTTTACAATAAACCTCGCGCGCGCTAAAACTTTGTTAAAAATCTATATACAATGTGTATTATAAATAATATATCATGTTTAAAAGCAAAAAAAGTGTACCATCACCTGTGAAACTTGTTTTAAAAATTAGCGAAGAGCCCAAACAAAATCAAGAAAAAATGGATAATGCCGAATTATTTCAGGATAGCCATGCTAGAACACAAAATGAAGAAGTTTTATATAGCGAATGGAAAAAATCCCAAAACGAAAAAAATTCACTTAGTGTACAAGTGGATTATCTCCGAAGTCAACTGGAAAGTATGCAAAGAAAATTTGCAGATTTAGAGACAAAAGTCACTAAAAAAGGAGAGTCTGACATGGACTACATTACTGATGAGGACGATCTGGCAAGAGAAACTGAGTGGATCAGACAAAAAGGAAAAGTTGGAAAAAACGTCGAATGGATACTTCACTCTCACCACCACAACAAAGCTCGTGCACTGGAGAGCCCTCCAATAAAACACAAAATGAAGAACCCCCAACTAAGGTTAAAAAAGCTCCATTACCTCCACCGATTATGGTAAATGGCGTAAATAATTTTAATGATATTTATGAAAAGTTAAATATCATACAAGGAGTTAAAATAAAAGTTTTAAATAACAAAAATATTAAAATAAATGTACAAGACGCAGACAGCTATCGGCTGGTTACTAAAATGCTTAATGAAATAAAGCATCAATGGCACTCATACGAAAACAAACAAATAAGGCCAATTAGAGTAATAGCGAATAGGCTACACTTCTCATGTGACCCACAAAAAATTGTAGCTGATCTACAAAAAAAAGGTTTTAAGGCACTGGAGGCCAGCAACAAACTTAAATGGAGAACAAGACAACCTCTTAACATGTTTATGCTCACATTTAGCCACGAGGAAGATATCAACAAAATTTTTGAAATTTCCAGTATCCTTGGGATTGAAGTGGAAATAAAAGCACTAAAAACCTCAAAGTTAGTCCCTCAATGCAAAAGATGCCAATCTTATGGACACACGCAAAAATATTGCGCTAAAGAACCACGTTGCGTGAAATGCACGGGGAAACATCTTACTGTAGAATGCCCCAAACCAAAAGAATCTGAGCCAAAATGCATCCACTGTGGAGGCAAGCATCTTGCTAACTACAGAGGATGCCTTGTTGCTAAGGAAATACAAAAATTGAAAAATAAACCTAAGAAACCGAATCTCATACCAAACCTGAGTACAAATAGACAAAACCAACAGACAAGAAACACAGTCACACAAAACTCTGTGACAAGGACATACAGCCAAGTAGCAGCAACAGCTACTATACCTGATATTAATATCAGTAGTCAAAATACTATGGAACAAACACTACAATTAATTTTGGAGAAATTGAACAAACTTGATGAGCGATTAACTAAACTAGAAAGTAGCAATAACGGAGCTACCAATATGCCTCAAAATGGTCAGTAATCTTAGAATCCTAGCTTGGAATGCCAATGGTCTCTTGCAACATCAGCAAGACTTGCAAGTTATTCTAGACATAGAAAAAATTGACGTCTGTCTTGTGTCAGAAAAGCATTTCACTAACCAGTCTCACATTAAATTTAAAGGTTATAAAGTGTATCATACAACTCACCCTAGCAATACTGCACATGGGGGAAGTGCTGTAATAATTAAAGAAAATATATCACACTATGAGGAGATGGGATATAAAACCATAGAGATTCAAGCTACATTAGTAAGTGTAAAAACCAAAACATATACATTAGTCATAAGTGCTGTCTATATACCACCAAGGCACTTACTAAAGAAAAATCAATATCTTAATTTTCTCAGAAAATTAGGAAACCGTTTTATAGTTGGAGGTGACTTTAATGCAAAAAATACCTACTGGGGATCTAGACTGACGAATTCTAAAGGAAAAGAACTTTTGCAAGCTATTAGTCAATATCAATGTGAGCCGATATCAACTGGTAAGCCCACATACTATCCAACAGATCCAGGAAAAATTCCAGATCTAATTGATTTTTTTATAGTAAAAAATATATCTTTAAGCTTTGTAGATATAGAAGAAAGTTTTGATTTACACTCAGATCATTCACCTATTATTCTAACTCTTAGTAAAAACATAATAAAGAAAGAAGCAAATATCTCACTAGTTAATAAACTGACTGACTGGATTAGTTTTAAACAAAGTCTGTCAGAAAAAATAAACCTATCAGTATCATTGCAAACACCAGAACAAATCGATAAAGAAGTTGAATATTTTGTTACAAATATTCAACAAGCAGCTTGGGAAAACAGTCCAAAACCAAAGATAATTTTTAAGGGAAAAAACTATCCAAAGGAAATTAGAGACCTTATATTGGAAAAAAGGAAACTAAGAAGAAAGTGGCAGCAAAGCCGTGATCCTCGAGACAAAACAAATCTCAACAACATGACGCAGCGCATTAGGCGAGAAATTCTAGTAATAAAAAATGAATCTATTAACCATTTTCTTAATGACCTTACAGATGATAAAAATACCGACTATTCCCTTTGGAAAGCAACCAAAGATTTTAAAAGACCAATTATCCAAATTCCACCCATACGAAAATCTAACAACCAGTGGGCAAGGAGTAACGAAGAAAAAGCAGATATTTTTGCAAGTCATTTAGAAAAAACATTTCAGCCCCACGAAGCACCAGATGAACACTTTCATTTAAATGAACCCCATCAAATCGAGGACCATATTAAGCTTACATCACCAAAAGAAATATTAACAGAAATCAAAAATATTAATTCGAAAAAAGCCCCAGGGTATGATCTTATTAACGGGGTAGCCATAAAACAACTCCCCAGAAAAGCTATCGTAAAACTATGCAACCTAATTAATGCGTCTTTTAGGCTTAGGTATGTACCTAAACTGTGGAAAGTTGCAGAAGTTATCATGATTCCAAAACCGGGAAAACCACTCCATGACGTGCCATCTTACAGGCCAATATCTTTGCTGCCAATTATATCCAAGCTCTATAAAAAATTATTGCTTAAAAGAATAAAACCCATCATAGAAAGACAAGAAATTATTCCATCTCATCAATTTGGTTTTCGAGACAAGCATTCCACGATAGATCAAGTACACAGAATTACTAATATAATAGAAAAAGCACTAGAAGAGGGAAAAGTTTGTTCTGCAGTTTTTCTAGATGTAGCACAAGCATTTGACAAAGTGTGGCATGAAGGCCTTAATTTTAAACTAAAACGGTTTCTGCCAAAACAATATTCGGATATTTTGGAATCATACATATCTGATAGACATTTTAGAGTAAAACAGGAAGACTCATACTCCAATTTAAGAGAAATTCAAGCAGGCGTGCCCCAGGGTAGCGTACTAGGCCCTTATCTATACTTATTATTCACTTGTGATATCCCAAAGCCAGAAAATTGTCACTTAGCAACATTTGCCGATGATACTGGTTTATTGACGGTAGAAAAATCTATTGAAAAATGCATAGAAAAACTTCAGGATGCAGTCACCCAAGTTCACAGTTGGACCACAAAGTGGCGAATAAAATTAAATGAAACCAAATCAATTCATGTTGATTTTACAAACAAAAATATAAATCACATACAAATAACAATTAACAACATTCCAGTACCATATTCGAATCAGGCAAAATATCTAGGTATGACACTTGATGCCAAATTGCGCTGGAAAGCACATGTTAAGAAAAAAAAGGAAGAACTTGAGATAAGGTATAGAAAAATGAACTGGCTAATTGGAAGGAAGTCCAATTTAACAATTCATAATAAGTTACTGCTTTATAGACAAATACTGAAACCAGTATGGACATATGGTATTCAACTATGGGGTTGTGCTAAAGAGAGTAACATTCTAGTTGTACAGAGATTTCAAAATGAAGTATTAAGAAACATTGTGAATGCACCTTGGTACGTTCGAAATAGTGACCTTCATCGAGATCTAAAAATCGAAACTGTAGCAGAGACTATAAAAAAGTACGCAAAAAGCCATGAAGATAGACTCCATCGGCATGTGAATGTGGAAGCAATTCAGCTTCTAGACAATACTATGCTAGTTCGAAGACTAAAAAGAGTGAAGCCGTTTGAGCTAGTAAACTAAGTGAATTACACATAAAATAAAATAATGCTATAAACACAACACAATTGTGAGTTACAGACTAAACAAAGCGGGGAGAACTGTTGAGTGAACCCTAAGTTTAAATCTGACTTTTCTAGTAAATTAAGTTAAAACAAAATTGCTAATTAGTCTTACTGACTAGATTGTAATAAAAAAAAACACAGTGTGTTTGACAAATAAAAAAAAATAATAAAAAAAAAAAACTTCGAAACTGCTTATTTTTGAAAAAATCTTTAATAACATAAAATAAAGACCAACCAATAGCGTATAAAATAAGACATCACTGAGTTCTCTGGGTAGTACCCCTGCTGGGATACGAACCCTGAAGTGTTAGCAGTACACCCGTTTCCTATGTATTTCCATAAAATATCGAAAATAAACCGAAATTATTCAGTTTTATGTCATTTTCGCAAAAGGTAAGCATTTTTACAGAAAGTGTGTAATCAACTTTATTGTAGAAAATTAAATTATCTTCCAAACGATGTATCACCAAATTGGGCAAAGTCCATGGTTAGCTCTTGATTGGCATCCATAAATCGGGGTAATTTTTTAGGATCACGAAAAAAAATATTTTTTTAGGTTTTATTCAGTTTTCAAAAAAACTAAGCATTCTATGGAAACATTTTAAAAATTTTATTTATTTTATTCAATTTTCTTCTAAGCTTTCCAAAAAATCTCTTTTGACTGTATATTGTTGAAAATAAAATTATCTTTAAAACCATATGTATTTAGCGTGTTTTTGTTAACAGGGAACATTCAAGGAACATATTATATATACAGTATGTACCCGTAAGTTGGAATCATATGGAAAACTTTTTTATTATTAATTTTAAGAAAAAAAGTTATTCTTCATAAAAGTTCCGCATTATCTAAAACCTAGAATACAGTCATCAAATATCAAATTTTTTTAGTAATGAACCTTTAAATTTGACAATATTGAAAAATGTTACTAAAAAAATTTGATCATAATTAAAAATTACGTTTAAATATGCAAGTACATCCATTTAAATTAAAACTTCAGATCATTTTATTTTTTTCTAATACATATTTTTATTTTTAACCTTTTAGTTTTTCGATGTTTTAATTATGCAATTAAAACGCGTAATAGAACGATTTAGTCTATTGAACGAGAGGGTGGATAAACCAAACCATTAGTATAAGTGTAAATTTAATTTGTTTGTGTCTAATATTAATATCATATGAATATGATTAGTTTTATAACTTAGTATTTGAATGTATTTTATTATTTGCAAAATAAATGAATATGCACTTATTACGCGTTTTAACTGCGAAATTATTAGAACTCATCGAAAAACTAAAAGGCTATCATGTGTTTCATAATCACAAAAGATACATGTTCATTCAAAATAGAAATATTAGTAAAAAACAAAATAATCTGAAGTGTTAATTTAAATTTATGTAATTGCATATTTAAACGTAATTTTTAATTCTGATCAACTTTTTTTTGTAACATTTTTCGATATTGTCAAATTTAGAGGTACTTTACTCTTAAGCAAAACTCATATTTCTTGACAAACTCGTATACCACTAAAAAAATTTGATATTGATTTGATCTTTTTATGAAGACTAACTTTTTTTCGTAAAATTAATAATAAAAAAGTTTTCCATATGATTCCAACTGAGGGGGACATACTGTATATTTGGTGGTAACTTATTTTTCAATTTAATATTGGTGGTGTTATAACGGTTACCGGAATGTTACAACTATACACATTGTTAGATAAAAAATTTAATTGTCTACAATGTAGAGTAAAATGTTTTCCCGGTAAAGCTTGGTTTTAAAAAAATATACGTAGACTTTTTTTGTCATTAAAAAAAAATCACTAAACATGCATATTCTTTGAGCGTTCCCCGTGAACAAAAACCTAGATACATATCGTTATAAAGCTTATTTTATTTTTAACGATATAGAGTTAAACAAGATTTATAGGAAGCTTAGTTTTTAAGAAAATTGAATAAAAAATAAAACATTTGATTTTTTTTTTAATAACCTCAATATGCGGACACCCCTGGAGTGTCAGTAATAGCTTTAACACAACTTTATGATACGCTTTTCGAAAGAGCATTTTATTTTCTCTAAACAAGGTGTTTTAACATTTTTCCCTGAAATGCTTAGTTTTTTGAAAACTGAATAAAACCAACCTAAAAAACATTTTTTTTGTGATCTTAAAACGTAACCCCAATTTATGGATGCCAATTAAGTGCTCACCGTGGACTTGGCCCACTTCGGTGATATATCATTTAACAGATAATTTAATTTACTATTATTAAGTTGATTACACACTTGAGAAAATGACATAAAACTGAATAATTTCGGTTTATTTTGCATATTTTATGGAAATACATAGGAAACAGGTGTACTGCTAACACTTCAGGGTTCGTATTTCAGCAAGGGTACTACCCAGGGAACTCATTGTATCTCATTTTATAGGTTATTAGTTAGTCTTTATTTTGTTTTCACAGATTTTCTCAAAAATAAGCATTAAGCAGTTTCGAATTTAAAGGCCACAAATAATAAAATTGGTCAAAATCCAAAATAACGGCAAATGTTTAGCGTCATAAATCGAAAACCATTCGTTTCACAAAAAAACAGCGTTTTTGTAGGAAACCTTAACGTGCACACTAAATCCAAGATAGCGGGGGGAGCCCCCCCCAAGGTCGATTACTCATTTTATTTTACGACTCTAATTTGAACAACAATATGTCAAAATCGCGACAGCGCCACCCTTTGCAAGCTGGGGGTATTTTTTTCGCTCTAATGACTGACCTAGTTGTCCGAACGCTGACGGTCCACGCACGCGCACCACCCAAACCAAATGAACTCGAATCGAAACAAATTTTCAACTCTCCAAGACTCACCCGATCTCACTCTTTCTCTCTCAGTACAGCTAAGACAGACAAAGACAACATATTTCGGGGGACTTTGGGCGACTATGCTGAGTATCACTTCCTTAGAATTAATTGGTTAAAATAAGGAAAAATCGCCTTTATTCTTAAAATTATAAAAAATATTGGCTACGCTAGTAGACATTCCGCGTTTAAGAACGAAAATAAAGGTAAAATCAACCTCTAAGAAAATCTTCGGGAGAAAAAGGATATACGCCATGGTTTTTTTTGAGAAAAATGTTTACTTTATTTTTGTTAATTTTACATAAACAATCCCAATAATCTTCAGGAAAACGATGTAACTGAATTGCTTTTATGATCAAACATCAACATTCGGACAAAAATTTAAAAAACTACAGTTTTTGTATTTTTAAAACATAAAAACACTATTTCTTTTTGTTAAAATGACATGTTTTGAAGGGCGCGTGAGTTTTTTGGAGGTAAAAGTCATGGATACTACGAAAATATTTCCGCCGCAAGTTTTTTTCATCTCAATATGTATATAAATTATTTCTAAAACCCCCATATAATTAGAATAGTTGATAAAAATCATCACCGTTTTTTCTCACAACTGGTTAAACCCATCAACCATTATTATTGTTTTCCTCCTTTTTATTTTTATTTAAAAATGTCTCCATTTCTTTCTATTCTGACAGATGTAGGGGGCGCCACAATACAGGGACACGAGAAGGCATTTTCACTTCTTTTGAACCATATAGGGTAAACTGAAGTTGAAAACTTGTCTAAACAGAGACTTAATGTGTTAACCTTGGTCAAAGTCTCATCTAGGTTAGTTAGACATGGAACACAAACTGTGCTAATTACCTATTTTCTCCTTCCAAATTACCTTTGTTTTTGTCCCCACTTTGGGAAAATGTCGGGAAATTTCCCTCTTTTTTAACCTTTTAATTTGATATGGGGAAAAATTACTCTTTTATTTTAAGTAAACTTTGCCTAATTTTAACAAAAAATGTTACTTGGGTCCGTTAGACCACAGGCGTTTTGAACAAACCAGCGCTGTTTGTTCGCCCCACTAGATCCAGCCGCTCTGACACACACCTTTGAAAGAAGGAGAACCGAACCGAACCGCCACCGTGTCCAATAAATCAATTTCGGACGCCCATGAACAATTGGTGGCTGATCTGGACGTAGCGGCCATTTTCGAGGAGACAGAAGCACCCATCTGTATTAAGGTCACTAGATCACGAAGTTCCTTCTTCGTGATATAGTGACCTTAAACCGTATGCCCTCCGAATTTTCGGCGTTTGCCAAAGTTCGTCCAACGGCGACTACTCGGGGACTAGTTGTTTCTCCAACAGAATTGACAAGTTTTCGCAACAACTTGGTGCCTTATAGTTTACTCAGCGATGACCCGCCATCGACCGTTTCTTCTACAAACAAGGTAACGGAACTAAAGCTTGAAACTTCTACGGTCTTGAGACTTCCAGAAGCAGAGACCGTAGCCAGCGTCAAGGAAGGAGACAGCACCGTGTGCACCAACTCACCTGTAGTACGTTGACAACCAGTGGTGGCAAATGGATCTGAATCACCATTCCATCTTAAAACTCGTTGATGAGTTTTGTTTTTTTTTTCTCTTTCTCTACGCCGAATGTGGCTTTTCATTTGTGATATTTAGTATAGGAGTTATGCTTAAGTTATTTTTCCACTTTCTGTGATAAGATAAAACTAAGCAGACAGTTTTATTAACATTTTCTTTAACGCTGCTCCAAACCATTTTTTTTTCTCTTTGTCATTCTGATCCGTAACCGAACTCGGTAAAACCAGCAAGAAAATCTAAAGAAAAAAAGGGTAACTTTAATTTAACGTATCATACCTTTTCATTATGAACACGCCGACTCTCGAAATCACCACTTCTCCGCTACAGTCAGTCGAAGACTTGGCGAATGAACTAGCGGACGCTATGGGAACTCCAATGGATATCTCTGCTACCGCCGACTCACTCAAGGTAACAGAATCCAAGGGAGTCAAGCTCTCCGAACTCAAATCACCGATCACATGCCTCGATCCTGATCTCTGTTGGAGATGTGGCCAACGTGGCCACCGACGAACAAATTGTGACAACCTGAGCCCCCGTCGCTTTCTGCTCCCGATGCGGTCGGGTGGGCATTTTTTCTCGTGACTGTCGCTGTGATCGTCGTCGCGACAGTTCGCACTACCGTCCGTCACGTTCCCGTTCCGCTTCTCCGAAGCAACGAAGGAGCTTTAGAGATGTAGGCACGCAATGCTGCCTGCACTCCCGTCAACCATGCAGATCCTGTGGGTGTCCTGAAGCACTGAAGAAGCATGTGCATTTCAGATTATAAACATCATAGTTTTTGTTTTTTTTTAGGTTTTAGGTTAGGATACTAAGCAACCTGGGTCTTAGATTTTTTCTTTTCGTTATTTTCTTTTTTTTTTTGGTTCCGAAACAAGGGGAGTGTGTAACGAAGTTACATATGAGCTACCTTTTTATTCAATTAACTAATTATTTTAATATTATAATTTATTCCACTAAACCTAACTTACGCGCGAAGTACAATTCTTGAAGCATCACTCGCCATTTCCCCCACTAAGTACGGACAGCCAAGCGCGCTTCGGTCTTCACGTGACCCCTTACTCACAGGGAGTCAACAAAACCGCGAGAGCTTTTGGCTCGGCAGCACCTATCAACAAGACAAGCGAACAGCAGCAAGCAGACCGGCAGAAAATCGACCGACCGAAGTAAGTAGCCGACTATTCAATAGGTAGGTTGAGTAGTAAGGTACAGACCGGGCTTGGAGTAACCGCACCAAGACTTGGTTCGCGATCTTGGCTTGGAGAAGTTGCACCCAGCTTTGGATTACTATCTCCCGCACCGAGTTGGAGTTTGCACCCACTCTGGTATTCACCCATAGACCGGTTGGAGTAAGCACCCACCTGGATTCCACATCCCTGCACCGAGCTTGAAGGCTTCATACCCAGCTCTGGATTACTTTCTCCCGCACCGAGTTGGAGTTTATATCCACTCTGGTATTTACCCATAGGCCGGTTGGAGTAAGCACCCACCCGGATTCCACACCCCTGCACCGAGCTTGGTAGTTTCATACCCAACTCTAGGTTTCTTGCTCCCACACCGAGTTGGAGTTTCTACCCACTCTGGTTATTACCGATAAGCCGGTTGGAGTAAGCACCCACCTGGATTCCACGTCCCTGCACCGAGCTTGAAGGCTTCATACCCAACTCTGGACTTCTTTCTCCCGCACCGAGTTGGAGTTTACCATATACGTAATATTCCAATACACCCGGTTAGCTATTTACTCTATAAGTGGTTTTTGAGTATCACATTCAAGGATGACAATACGAAAATTGTAAAGTAATTACTTTACCGCACGCCGTTCGGTAAAGGTACTTTACCGAACCCGCATCATTTGGAGACCTTAGCAACGCGGTAATAAGGCAACTTC
This sequence comes from Aspidapion aeneum, assembly GCA_963576565.1. Classification (NCBI taxonomy): domain Eukaryota; kingdom Metazoa; phylum Arthropoda; class Insecta; order Coleoptera; family Brentidae; genus Aspidapion; species Aspidapion aeneum. The sequence continues at coordinate 62,620,436 of OY755040.1, read as the reverse complement.
AATATTTGTTTACATTTCAATTTCGTCTAATTTGACATGTTTATTTATAAATTACATTAAATTTAAAAAAAAAGGTACTCATAGGTAAAAAGTGTCTTTACAACCCTTGACGGCTTGACCGTCCAACTGCCGTCACGTGCGGTAAAGTATCCTTCCACACTTGGATGCTCCTTATGTTATTTAATTAATAGATTGGCTTGGAATATGCCTTCCGAAAATACCCTATCTGTCGCAGTTTTAATAAATAGTTTCTGAAATATTAGCGATAATTTTTTAAATGATAAAAAATAACATTACCACTTTTGTGTTGATTTCAGTGTCCTTATTTCAAACTATGTTAGTCCCCATGTATAAGCAGTCAAAATGACAAATATATATTTTTTTTAATGACGCTCAAAATGACAACCGGTAACGACAACAAAGTTTACATGTCGTGTCACATCATGTCACTCTCACTGTTGATACATGGGGACTAACGTAATTTGGAATAAGGATACTAAAATTAACACAAGAGCGGTACTGTTACCTATTTATTATATTCCTTAATCAATTATTAATGGTCTAAAAGGGTGGGAAAAAATATAATGAGACACCCTGTACAGTGCAAAAATTTTACCTAACAAGTGTGGAAGGTGATAATTTACCACATGTGACGGCAGTTGGACGAACAACGTAAAGTGGAGTTCGGTCAAGCCGTCAAGGGTTGTAAAGACACTTTCCGCCTGTGTGGTACAATATTTTACCTATGAGTACCTTTTTTTAAAAAATTTAATGTAATTTATAAATAAACATGTCAAATTAGACGAAATTGAAATGTAAACAAATACTGAAGTTGTCTTATTACCGCGTTGCTAAGGTTTCCAAGTGGTGCGGGTCCGGTGCACCCATTATGCAAAATCATCTTTTCGCAAAATGATTTAAACACATATTATATAGTTTCTCTTTATTTTATTAAAAATTATAGCAGACTAATTAATTATTGTGTCAGTTACTCCCTAAAAACTAACTTCTTGCTCGCAGAAAAGTAGAGTTCTCCACATCTTAGTAGAAAATAGTAAATTTAACAAGTGCAAAAATATTACTTTGCCGCATGTAATTGCAGATGGCCGAATAACGCGCTTAGATGGCCGGGCCAGCAATTAAGTGAAACAAAATTTTACAAGTAATTTTGACAACGTATATCGTTTTGTCTGACATGTTTGTTTTTAATTTTTTGTCATGGTGTTTTTTTTCGCACTAGTGCGGAATAGGTTTTGTCGTGGCCTTCTTTGCATTTCTTATATTCAATGGCCTATATCATCCCTCGCACTCCAAAGAAACACAAGCTTCGCTTAGCGCGGCACGCGCTCTGATTGGTGGAGATCGACATCACCTGATGCTGGCGCTTTGATTTTGGTAATGTAACCGGACGAGACGTAGGTGGGGACATTCGCTCGACAAAGCCATACACAGGAGGGTCGTAGACGTTGCTACAATTAATTACCTATTTTTAAAATCATTTTATTGTCAATATTACAGTCCATTATCTCAATACAAGCTATTACAAATAAACCTCATCTGTCATTATTACGGTACCTGAAACGACGAGTTCAGGATCACCCATTTTGGACCTTCGAGCCAAATATTTGGACAAGTGGACAGTAAATCAACGGGTAAATTGCAAAAAAGACTATTTTTGTGACGTATCCCAAAATGCAAAAAAGACTATTTTTGTAAAAAACAAAGAAAATTTACGGGAAAAAGACTATTTTCGCGTAAACACCAAAGAAAAGTTACGAAAAAGACTAGTTTCGTAATAATTTAGTGACGACTAAACAAAAATTAGTGACAACTAAACAAATATTTAGTGACACTAAATAAATAAACAAAAATTAGTGACAACTAAACAAACAATAAATTAGTGACAACTAAAAATACAAAAATCAACTGAACAAAGTAAAACTAGAAGTCAAGGAGTTAAAGAACACTGGACAAAAGCTTATAAACTGTAAATCTATTCCATGCTTTCAAGTACTTTCCGTTAAGTCATTTTAATTAAAATTTTTAAATCACAGTCATGGCCAACGAAGGGCAAACTGTACAAAAAATCGTGGATTTTAAATCTAGTAGGCGCACTTACAAAGGGCAACTGACACGTTTTACGAAGTTCGTAAACAGTTTTGATTTACAATCAAATAATATCGAGGAGTTAGAGACACGCATAGACAGGATTGACAGTGTGTATAATGCCTTTGATTCAATTCAGACAGAATTAGAACTTTTAGACGAGGCTAATTTAAATGCGCATGAGACAGAAAGAGAATTATTCGAATCAACTTATTTTCAGTACATGGGCAAGGCCAAAGTATACATCAGTAACAGACTAGCAGCTGTGACCGTGGCACCGGCGCAAAATGTACAAGGATCGAATAATTCTGCTTCATCTTTTTCAGTCAAATACAATTTACCACCGATAAGTTTACCGTCATTTGATGGAAAACGGGAAACTTGGGGCCAGTTTTACGATTCATTTAAGGCAATTGTGCATTTGGATCAAAATATCGCTAAGGTCACTAAACTTTAATATCTTAAAAGTTGTTTAAAATCGCAGGCCGCAACCTTTTTAGAGCATTTTGAAACCACAGAACAAAACTACGACATAGCGTGGGATTTGTTATGCAAGCGATATGAAAACAAACGCATCACGGTAAATCGTCATTTACAAGCATTATTTAGCATGTCTTCAATCGGTAAAGAAAACAAATCTGACCTACGTACACTTTTAGACGAACTACAAAGAAATATGCGCTCTCTAGAAAACCTTGGACAACCTACTGACAAGTGGGACACAATGGTTGTTTTTTTGGTGACATCCAAATTAGATTTCTATACGAAAAAAGAGTGGGAACAATACGTTTCAAACAATACACAAAATGAAACAAACCCGTTTGAGTTTCCGACTTATGACCAATTAATTACATTTTTGTCAACAAAATGCCAATTATTGGAGGTATTAGACAACTCAAGTAGTTTAAGTCAACCACAAAATCAAAACAAAAAATTCGAAAATAAAAAACCGTTTAAAAAAGATATGTCATTTTCTAATTTATCAACAAATAACAAGTTAGCATGTTATTTTTGTAAAGGCTCACATTTTATTTTCAATTGTAAAGATTTCTTAAAATTAAATACAAAAGATCGCGAATCAGAAGTAATAAAACTAAAGTTATGCATTAATTGTTTTAAGCCAGACCATACGGATGTAAACAAATGCACGTCGAACAAATGCAAGCTATGTTTTAAAGCACACAACACACTGGTTCACAGAGACAATTATACTTTGCTGAGTACCCAACCAGCAGAGAAAAACTCTGGTGCAAATGTACGCAAAGACACGCAAGCCGTTTCGGAGTCACCCGAGAACAGCAAACCAAATCAATCGATTACGGCAGCGTACACTGGATCTAGTTATATTACCCTCCCTAACAATAAAACTGAATTAAATAAAAAGCAAACGATTCTTTCAACAGCATTAATTTATTTACGTGGTAAAAACGGGCAGCAGGTAAAATGCAAGGCTGTACTAGACTCCGGGAGCATGAGTAATTTTGTAACTACGAATATTGCCAAACAATTAGGGCTTAAAATGGAAAAGTCACACACGCCAGTGGCAGGTGTAAGTGGATTTTCTATTAATATTCGTGGGCAGGTAAGCACGATAATGCAATCTACACAAAACAAAAGTCAATTTGATTTAGATTTTTTGGTAGTCTATAAAATTACAGGAAAAATTCCGGTAATGTCATTTTCATTAACAGATTTAGATCTGCCCAGACACATAAAGTTGGCAGATTCCTCGTGCAAGGTTTCGTCAGAAATCGATGCGCTTTTGGGGGCAGACATATTATATATTATTATTATAACTTTTGGGCAATCATAAAATCAGTTTAGGTAAAACACAACCTGTTTTATGCCAAACAAAATTAGTCTATGTCCTTTCGGGTTCTTTGTTAATGGCTCTTGAAGATTGTCATAAGTCAGAGTCATTTTGTAACCTAACGATAAATTCTGACGTTCAAGAACAATTAGAAAACTTTTGGCATATAGAAGAGTGTCCATCGGTCAAGTTACTTTGAAGTGAGGAGAAACAAGTTGAAAAACATTTCGTGGAAAATACTACGCGTAACGAAAATGGAAAATTCGTAGTTAAACTTCCGTTGCGTGATGATTACACGGAACTCGGTAACTCCTATGACATGGCACTCAAAAGATTCTATTCACTTGAACGGAGACTAAATAAAGACACGGATTTATTTAGACACTTTATACTGAGTTTATGACCGAATATGCAGATTTAGGTCATATGACTTTAGTACCCACGATACAGACACAACCGGATAAGGTATTGTATTACCTACCGCATCACGGAGTCTTGAAAGTTTCGAGTTTAAACACTAAGCTTCGTACTTTCTTTGATGGTAGTGCGGTCAGCAGCTCAGGTCTTTCATTAAATGATGTCCTCAAGGTAGGTCCAGTCATTCAAGACGACTTATTTTCTATTTTATCTCGATTTCGAAAACATAATTACGTGATTACTGGGGACGTTGCTAAAATGTATCGCTGCGTATTACTCGACGAAAGTCAACGCGATTTACAACGGATTTTTTGGCGCGCAAATCCTTCAGATCCAATTCAAATTTTTAGGTTAAACACAGTGACATATGGAAAAGCTTGCTCTTCCTTCTTGGCAATAAGGTGTTTATACCAAGTAGGCTTAGATAACGAGAAAAAGTTTCCGGAAGCTGCAAGAGCCATTATGCGCGACCTTTATTGTGACGATTTACTCACGGGATCGGACACAATTGACAACTGTATTAAGCTAAGAAAGCAAATTTCAGAATTATTGGGCGACGCTGATTTTCTTTTACGAAAGTGGTTCTCTAATAATAAAACTATTCTACAAGACTTACGTAAAAATAATGAAATTTGCCAATACATTATTACTGACAACCATGAAACAAAGACATTGGGCATTTTTTGGGATACCAGTCAAGATGTTTTGGGATTTACAGTAAATTTTGAAATTCCAAATTTGTCAAGTTTAACAAAATGAACGTTCAATTTTAAGCTTAATTAGTAAATTATTTGACCCACTTGGTTTAGCAGAACCCGCACTGATTCATGCAAAAATAATGCTTCAAAATATTTGGAAATTAAATCTTTCATAGGACGACATAGTACCAACCGAGACACAAAAATATTTTAAAATATTTTGTCAAGAGTTAAAATTATTGGCAAATATCAAAATACCGAGGCAAGCTATACTTAAAAATCATGTTGAATTACAAGTTCACGGTTTTTGTGACAGTAGCGAAAAGGCGTATGGCGCATGCGTATACTTACGTTCCATAGATTCAATAGGCCAATGCAACGTTACGCTTTTATGTGCCAAAGCTCGCGTCGCTCCGCTTAAAATACAAACGTTACCCAGACTAGAATTACTTGGAAGTGTCGTTCTAAGCAAATTAGTTGACAAAACAATTCGAGCGTTGGAAATTGACATTTCTAATATTTGGTACTGGACAGACTCAACCATTGTGTTAGGCTGGCTCAACTCTGAACCCTCGACTTTGAAATGTTTCGCTGCTAATCGTGTTGCAGAGGTTCAAAGACTAACAGACATGAAACAGTGGTGTCACGTCAAATCCGAAGACAACCTTGCTGACGTCATATCACGGGGGGCGAATCCTGGAGCTCTTTTGGATAATCAGATGTGGTGGCACGGGCCTCCGTGGCTAACTTTGTCAGCAAAAAATTGGCCGTTGACCGAATTTTCAAAAAGCAATCACGTCGAATTGCCGGAAAGAAAAAATCTTGAAAAACAGTCATTATTAATAACATTTGAGGATTTTGATCTTTTTGAGAAATTTTCTTCACTCAGCAAATTACAACGGATTTTTGCATATGTTTTGCGTTTCGTGAACAATTGTAAAATACCGCAAGCACGTCAGGCTGAAAGACAAGGAGGTTTCTTAACAAATTTTGAATATAAAAATTCTTTAAATAAATTAACTTTTATAGCTCAAGCTCAGATGTTTTCAAAAGATATAGATTGTTTAAGAAAAATTAAAGAGCTAACTTCAGACAGTAAAATTCTTAGTTGAAATCCATTTTTGGACAATTCTGGTTTACTCCGTGTTGGAGGAAGAATAAAAAACAGTGAAGTTAGCTATGACAAAAGGTTTCCTTTACTCATTAAAGACAAGCATCCGTTCGCGGTTCTTATTATTCGTTATGAACATATAAGATATTTTCATGCTGGTTGTCAAGCAACTTTAGCCGCGATACGATTTAGATTTTGGTTAATAAACGGGAGAAATGCAGTGCGATATTACATTAGAAATTGCATAACTTGTTGTAAAACAAATCCCACTGCAAATGTCATAACTCAAATGGCAAATCTACCGAGTGATAGAGTACGACCAGCGCGCCCATTTTTAAAGAGTGATGTTGATTTCGCTGGCCCATTTTTAATAAAAAATAGCAAACTGCGTAACAGACAACTCATCAAATCATACCTTTGTGTTTTCCTTTGCTTAGTCACAAGAGCGGTACACTTTGAGGTATGCACTGACCTCTCTAGTCAGACATTTTTAGCGGCATTAAAAAGATTCGTTTCACGTAGAGGCATCTGTCAATTTCTGATGTCAGACAACGGAACTAACTTCGTTGGTGCACGTCACGAACTTCGTGAAATGTATCAGTCTTTGCGTGAATTACACAACAACGACACCGTGATAGATTTTCTCAGGGAAAATAATATCGAGTGGAATTTAATTCCTCCGCGGGCACCACATTTCGGTGGCATGTGGGAAAGTGCAGTTAAATCGACAAAGCATCACCTGAAACGAATTGCAGCAAATGCACACTTAACCTATGAAATGTTTTATACATTAGTGGTTGAAGTAGAATCGATTTTAAATTCCCGTCCGCTTACGCCAATAAGTTCCGATGCAAACGATCTCCAATTTTTAACCCCTGCTCATTTCCTCATTGGAGACACGTTAAGAACACCACCAGAACAAGATTATGTTGAAATTCCACTCAATAGACTTAGCCATTACCAGCAAGTTCAGAAGGTGTTCCAGCAGTTTTGGGCTAGATGGAAGAATGAATACTTGTCAAACTTGCAGCATCGTTCAAAATGGCAATTTTCAAATAAACAGTCAGTTTTGCCTGGAGCCATGGTTATTATCAAAGAGCATAATATTGTTCCACTACAATGGCCAATGGGCAGAATAATAAAGGTCTATCCAGGTGACGACGGCAACATTCGAGTCGTAGATGTTAAAATAAAATCTGGCATAGTTAGAAGACCAGTTTCGAAACTATGCATTCTCCCTATAGAAGACAAGCTACCCAATTGTGACAACCAATTGCAGCAATAGTCAATGTTAAAAGTTATTAAGAGCTTTCAAGGGGGCGAGATATGTCGGGACCTTCTTTGCATTTCTTATATTCAATGGCCTATATCATCCCTCGCATTCCAAAGAAACACAAGCTTCGCTTAGCGCGGCACGCGCTCTGATTGGTGGAGATCGACATCACCTGATGCTGGCGCTTTGATTTTGGTAATGTAACCGGACGAGACGTAGGTGGGGACATTCGCTCGACAAAGCCATACACAGAAGGGTCGTAGACGTTGCTACAATTAATTACCTATTTTTAAAATCATTTTATTGTCAATATTACAGTCCATTATCTCAATACAAGCTATTACAAATAAACCTCATCTGTCATTATTACGGTACCTGAAACGACGAGTTCAGGATCACCCAGGTTTCTTTCCTCAAAATCCTCGGGCGTGACGAGAGCTGAAGCAGCTCTGGAGGCGAAGTGAAAGCGCAAGGCACAGTGGTCTATGCCAGAAATGCGTTACCTACTATTAATATTTTAAATCGCAGAAAATTCAACTTTTAAAAGGTAAAGTGCTATTGTGAGATATCATTATGGTGGTTAGTTAGTTACACCATTGTTTCAGTGTAAAGAGTTGTTAAAACCAAAGGATAAAAATATAATTAAAGCATTGGTGCACCTAGAAGGCAAGCCTAAGGATTCTTAGATATTTTCTACATATTTCATAAATAGAAAAATAAAATAGCATAAAATACAGTATCATGGGCTCTCGCCGTACACCTCAAGACATATTCATGGTTACGACACCAATTAAAGCAAACTAAAAAATCAAAATGGTTTTCAAGAGCTCCTATTATTCAAACAGCTTGGACACGTTTTTGTGGTTTAAATGAAACGGTTGACGTAGTAACGCGAGCTAACAGTTTAAATTGATATAAAAATCAAGACATGCAATGTGTCAAGCAAAATTCTATTGTTGATATATTTGACGTTTAGGAAAAGCTACGAAGGTCGCTCAATTATTTTAAAAAATACAATTTTTTTTATAATTACTAAAACGTCATAAAATATTTAAAAAAAAATACATTAAATAACATAAAAAACTTTATATTTAAACATTTAAAAATTGCGGTTTATAAAGAAAATTCCACGAATAACATTATTTGTCCCGATAAGCCTAGGCAGTCCATGTGAAAGATAGATTTGTGCACACTCGATATTTCTTTTCTATATAAACTTTGCATAACACATTGAAAGTTATCGTTACTTGTTTAAAAACTTTAAAAAATAGTTGTGGTATACCATGTATCCCAGATAAAAGTTATTACACGGTTTCTTATGAAAATTTTGAAAACAGTAATACACAAAAATTTGGATTATTGGCTAAACATTGGCGCTATTCCGAGCCCAGTCTATTTCAAAAATACAAATATCTATAAAGACTTAAAATATCAAGCAATAATTAAATTATTTTTATTAAAAGCAGTTTTTGCTTAATATTTGGAAAAACCCTTGTAGATATTTTAAATTTTAATACAGCACCTGATTGGGCTCAGAATATCGTAAATTTTTTCCATTTAACCAGAATTATAATATGTCTTATCATTTCCAAAATCCTCATAAGACCCCATGTAGTTAATGTTATCTGGGACACCCTGTATAGTAAGTACTTTTTGAATATTATCTATATGTAAAAATAACTGGAACGACCACGGCTATATGAGACACTGAGACAAAAATTTAAGAGTTTTTTTAGAGGGACAACATACAATAAATGCTAAGCATTGCAATCTTTCTCTATCTAGTTCTAATCACCTGTGGTATTCTGTGAACTTAATACTTCAAGGAGATTGTCTTTTTTGATTTGTCATTAAAGTGTTTGTCAATGTTGTCAGTAACACCTCCTGCGCAGCGTGCTCTCTCTACAAAAAATCTCAATATTTTTGCCTCACTTTGCATATAGAGATTATTGCCGTTAATAGGTCTTATGAGAATCTCTCAGTGTAGTGCCCTTTCTAGCCTATTAACCTTCCCATCATTTTTGACGTTGGTCAAAGCTGTCACATTATTTATAGATCCAGGAGACGATGTGAAGCCTTCCAAAAAGGTGCCACAAATGAAATTGCCTTATTTGAAAAAAAAAACTTGCTTGCGATTAAACTCTTTAAAAAAAATCTCTATATCGTTATTTAAAGTTGTAGGAGTACATTTACATAGATAGGGTTTTTGTCCACTGTGCGCCGATAAATCAATGTGACGACACGGGTCAAATGTGTGGGGTCACGGTCACACGGTCTATGTATGGTGTCTCGATGTACTTGTTATAAAAATTTCAACCGTGGAAATAGATCCTTGCACCCCAAGGTGCGTTTTACGTATTTTCAATATCCCCTTGGTCGATGCTGCCCCCTGTAGACCGGTACGGAAGTATTAATGTATTTCCTCATTGGTTAGTTTGAAAACCGCGGGTTTTTTTCCTACAGTCTCGCAAACCGGATTTAGTGATTTTTTGGTGAGAGCTTTTTTTTTATAAATAGGTTTGCATTCTTATTTGAATTAAACCGGGAAAATTAGGTTGGTACTGTCCCCACCAGATCTACGAACGGTTTCCGGCCACTTGTGTTCTCGACAAAGTGCCTTGTCTCTTTCCTAAAGAATTTTGGCTGGGCTGGTGGCCGTCTATTGGTGTCGCCATTCTTTTTGTGGTTATTGGCACTTAATGGCACTGCAGTAGTTGCAAATTATACCAAAGACGGTTTACTGTGAGCCGTCGTTGTTTAGGCGAATCTTAGTGACGCTCACACCCTTTGAGAGGGATTTAAGGCAGCCTACGCCATTTCTACGGGAAATAAGAGCGGTAAGTTCGATTTTTTTTTATTTTTTTTTTGAATTCTTCAAGACAATATTTGCCTCCCAAATTGTAATTGTTTTTCGTGTGAAATGTACTTTTTTCGACAAGAGACATGGGGAATTTTTGAAGTTTTTTTAATTTTTTTTTAAAACCACGTTTTGGATAACTATATATTGTTTTTCTCCTTTGTCTACAGCCCTGTCCATTCCATCGACGGGACAGTTGTGCTGGACGCTGGTGTGAAGCCGGGTGTAGCACTGTAACCCTGGGAAAGGTACGTTAGGATTATTTTAGTTCATCTGTTTAAATCTACTTTATTTTATTGAGTCGACATGGGGTTCTCGATTTGAGTTACTCGGTGTAGGGGAACTTCGTGCAAAATAGACGAATTCCAGGAAACTGAAACATTTCATTTTCCACAGTGTTTTTACGCTCGGGGCAAGGAAGTAACATTCAAGACCCATGTGCTGCCCTAGCGTGATGTGCTGAGCAAGCACGAGGGAAGGCGCGGCAGAACTGAACCCGGAGTAGCAAGAGGAATGTCGGAGAGCAACACTTCAGGTTTAATATAACACCAACAACTTATAAAATAATCAAGGACCAAGGTAGAAGTTTACGTCAATTTCCTACAAGCAAACATTTTTTTTGATATAATTTTTTTTCCATAAATTTTAAATATAATTTTAACACTTCTTGTAAACGCAAGATAAAGGTATGACGTCATAACCCAAGATTTTGCGGAATAACTATTTATTTATAATTTTTATCATACAATTGAAGTGCCGTGCTATTTTGGCCCTGACTTGTTTCATTTTTTTTCCATATTTCATGTCTCCAGTATTTTTCCAGTTTTGCCTTTAAAATAAGCAAGATGAACTAAATTTTTGTGTTATTTGTACAGCCCCATGAACCAACTTTGCAGAGACAAAAGGGAGATGAGGTTATATTTTTTTAGCGGTTTCTTTACACTGTTTTACCTCATGGGGTGGATTTCGGACTGGGTTGCTGTCTGTCTCATTCTACCCAATGTAGAATGATGAGAACAGATATTTGGTCCAGATCTCCCCTATGATGGAATGATTTTGGAGGTGTGTTTTTTACGATCATTTATATAATGAAGTCTCACACTACCAACTCAAATGTAGGTACACTGTGACCTGTTGGAAATGTGCATCTACCTATAAGGAACTTTCTATTTGTGTCATTTTGATTCATTTAGGAATCTTTTGAAATCTTATTTTGTTTATTAGTAAATTTTTTTGGTTTTTTAATTACACAAATACTCTGGAAGCCTCGGAAGTAGGTAGAGTTTCATTGTTTGGCTACAACGTTTGGGTTGAACTGTATTTTAGTTAAGATCTTTTTTGTAAAACATTGATATTAAAACACTGTGGCGCTTAAAATTTTCTTATTTCTGAACCCCCCCCTTCTCCACTGTATAAAAGTTACCGGGCATATCAATGTTTTACCTAGCTGGAAAATACAGTTCTGCTTCCAGATATTTGTTTAATTACTCAGTAATTTTTTTTTAGTGTCACAAATCGGCACAGCGTCATTATTCTATTTACAGTGTCACAAAATGGCGGCAACGTATTTAGTTTGCCACAAATGTCACCCAACGCATTTTAATTGGCCACAAATGGCGCCCAACGTGGGGCCTTTGGCTAGGTTTTTTAACATCTGATGTAATTTTTTTTGTTTTTTTTTTAATTTGGAAAAAAAAGAAAAAACTTTTTTGAATTTTTTGAAAATTTTTGAAAAAAATTTTTGTGCTACAGCCATAGCCAGGTTAAAGGTTTTCAGTGGCTGTCGGTGTTTTTTGACACCCAATCATTTTTTTAAATAAAACACAAGATCATTGGTTTCCGGAAATAACAGTTTTTAAATACTTTTTGGTAATATTTGAGCGTTGATTTGGAATTCGTTTTGTTGTTTTAGGGATTCTCATAGTTTTTTATTAGCTTATCTTCACAAGTTTTTCTTGGAAAATAAAAGGATTCATTTTTATTTATTAAGGAAGAATAAGTAGATAAAAAGCATGGGAGTTTTTATTCAACAGCGTCCAAATCATGTTCTTAATTCTTTAAAGTTTTTTTGTAGGAAAAACAAATTTTTTTTTAGAAAAATAAAAGTAATGTAAATTTACTTCAATTTTTTTTGTTGATTTATAGGTGGATGGACCTCCAGACATGGTCTTTTTATGTTTTAAATATATGACATAGGTGGTGTGTTTTTTCTAACAATTTTTTTTGCAGGTTCATTTATTTATATGTTATTATTTCCTGCTTGTGATAAGATAGAAATTGTGTCACCGATTATTTTTTAGTGCAGTCAATTTATTTAGGTCAACAAGTTATTTTTTGTTGGTGATTTTAATTTTTTGTGGGATATCACCACTTGGAAATTGGAATATTTTTACAGGGTTTCACACAAATTTTTCTTGACTGGGTTGTTTTAAAGTAAATATAGCTTAACAGCTGGTAGCTTTGTTTAGTTGAAAGTATTAATTAGTAATGAAAGAAAAGGAAAATGAGTTTATTTTGCTTTGTCATTTTCTTTTCTTGTTTTTGGTGGTAACTGTTGATGACAATTAAGATCTTACGTCACTCAGTTACATTGGGTCAGAGGAGGGTACTACTACTACATAGTGTCAGCTCGGAACTTTAGGGAACACAAGGCTAAAATTCCTAGAGCAACACATTGGCTGAAGATCAATGCCAAAAGTCCAGTTAACATTTTTTTGGGTATTTTTGTTGGGGCAGTTTTTTTTAGGTCTTTGGTTGCCAGTTTAGTTGTCTAGTTGTGTTTTCGTGACTGGTCAAATTTTTTTTTGATAGAAAATACAGCGTTGGGCTTTGGGAGTGCATTTTTTTAAAAAAAATGACCTACGGGTATTTCTATCAATTAAAGTTTTTCTGGTTCACAATTATTTTTTCTGTATTTTTTTTCTGCGTTCAGGTCATAGCTTGGTCGTGGCCAATGGAGAGCAAACATTTATGTTTGAGCCTTGAGAAGTTTTGCCTGGTCCGGATTGAATACAGAGAAAATAAATTTGAAGCCCAACTAGATATAATACCACAAAAGAAATGTTTAACTGAGATAGATATAGATATAAGTTTTTTGATTTTTTTTAGTTCATTTGTAAAGTTCAGTAATTTTTTTAAGTAATGTCATTTTGAGGCCGTAAAATTGGTCAGTGAATTTAAGAGAGACTTTCAACTAGATATAAATGCTAGGTGGTGGTAATTGGTAAAAATATTTCAAAATTTTACTTTTTTTAAATAATTTAATCTTTCTTAAAAAGATTATTTTTTTTTCTGTAAACATATACATATGAACTTCTCGAATTCTTTTTTTGGTCAAAACGATTTGTATAGTGGTCGTAGTTTTAAAGGGTGACCAGACAGGTTATATTCTTTTAGGGGACCAAACGGGAACTTCTTGAGTTACAAAAGGGAAACTTTTTTTTGTCTTAGTTGATCAGGCAGGAATAAATAAATCTTTTACTTCCAAATCATAATTTTAAATAACAAGATTTATTGGTTAGGTGTTTGGGTCTTATAATAGAAAACGTTTTGTTTTTGAGGATAGTGGTGTAATATGAATTATTTTATTACATGCTAAAATTTGTTTGACGGCAGCTAGACTAGTCTTCAGATTTTTTTTGATAGTCTACATTTCAGGACAGTGGCGTGTACTTAAGGGGGCCTTACATCTGCGCCCATTGTAACTCAACTTACAACTTACTTGCTTAGCTTTTTCACTTCATCTTCGTTTTGTTGCTTCTGAAATTAAAGCGTTATGCTGGATCACGATGGATGGTGTTAGACTAAGAAAGTACCTATTTAGGGATAAAAACTTGAAAGTTGTGAACAATTGGGAAATAATTTTTTTTATTTCATTTTTTTTTTAATTTTAAAATAATTTCATACTGATGACCTCAAATAATGAAGCAAATTTTTAAATTACAATACACTGTTGTGGAATAAATGGGAAAGTGTTCAGGTTAAACAATAAATTTAAGATCATTGATTTCTAAAAAAAGATTTCAACCTAAGAATAAATTTAAAAACAATAGGTTTTCTTTGATGCGACTAAACATTGATGAGGGCATCTATTTTTTTTTAATCTGATAGTTCAGGGTGTAAAGGAGCTAGCTACCTTTTATATTGCAATAATTAGGGTTTTTCCTCCCGCGAGCTGGGTGGAAATGGAAGAAATGTTGGTTCGGAGTGTAGAAATCGTTGAACGAGGGCTTCCTACTAATCTTTTTAGGATTTCACAACTTCGGTTTTCGCTAAATTACAATACATCCAAATTTGGCCTACAGGCTGAATCTCACATCTTCCAGGACCTTGCAGATTCGCGGAGAAAGACAAATTTTGTGATCTATTTAATTATGATAGGAATTAAAATAGTAACATGCACATGAGGGAACTAGATATATTTAGGTTAAAAATTAGTAAGAACACTGATCTGAACAATTTTCCATAATAGTGTCCTATTTTCACAGGGTGCTTCAAAATATCTTAACCTTTTCTTTGAAATAAGATATGGTTTCGCCTGTGGGCGTTTGACCGTTTAAAAAATATATAGGGTCCAGATGGGATTGGAATGGAAATCACAAGTTTTTGGGTTTATTGACATTATACTTAGGAAATAGGGGAAATGTCTAATAAAAGGTTTTTTGGGTTTAGGCCGAGTTTTGTTGAGATAACAAAAGTTTAATTGGGGCTGGGAGTTTTATTATGCTCTTTTAAAATTAATGTAATAGTTTTTGCTTCTTGATTTTGTTTTCTGGTTTTTACGCAGGATTATTCCCAACTGTTTCATTTCAAAATGTAATTTGTAAGTGATAGGGTCTCATTAGCCCTTGGACATTTGGTAATTTTTGATTTGACTAATAGTTGTGGGAAGGGCCAAACTTAATTTTATATCTCGTGAACACCAGTAATAAGGATCTGAGAATGCATTAAGCAGTAAATTTTTTTGGATGTTGTGTGTAAAAACACTTGAGTAGGCAGATTTAGTTTTACAACGTTCTTATAGTTGGACCTTGGAATTGTTTTCATAGTTGTTTTTCTGAAAGTGCACACAAGATAATTCTTTACGGGGTTGAGTGCAAAGTTTGAAACTTAGGTTCTTCACATTATAGTAGCACAGTAAATAAGTACTAACGTTGCTTATTTCCTTAAGTAATAATTTTAAACAAATACACTAACATCGTTTTGTTTTTTTGGAACATAAATATTTTTTTTCCTTTTACTAAACTGATGGTTTTTTTTGCAATTACGATTTTTTATACCTTATGATTTTTAAGTATATTTAATTTCCAACAATTTTTTCTTCCGGATAATAAATTAATTTTTCTAGCTCATTCACTTTTCACATTCACACAGTTTCGGGAGAGGAAAGGGAATCTACAACTGTTTTTTAAAGGAAAAGAACAAAACTGTTGCATGACATAACTCTATTAAGATTTTTCTAGTGCTAATTTTATTTTAATTCTTTTAAAATCGTTAATAGGAGCTGCAACCCCACTTAAACATTTTTAATTTTTTTTGAAAATATTTTTTAAATATTTTTTTTTAAATATTTTTTTTAAGGAAGGAAACTTGATTTTCTTGTCGGAAAACTTTCTTTTTGGTGCATAGTAGTACCTTGCCCTACAATGGTTTTACCAGTTTATTTAAATATTTTTTTTTCTGAATTAAAATATAATTTCATTTCGAACCCTCGCGTTTTAACAACCTATCATCATTTGTTTTAATTTTTTTTCTCCCTACTCCAAACCAGGGTAGAGTAATATTTTGAAAATTTTAGTGAGCCACTAATTAATCTTTTATTATTGGGCTACTGTGTCGACACCAAAAATTAAAAAAAAAATTTTTTTTTTGGACACCTTTTGGTACGATCCTAGGGTCTTTTTGATCATGGTTTGCATCAATTTAGGTTAAATTTTGGGAATGTGATTTTAACGATTATTAGAGAGTTGCAGTCCTACCAAGACGTTATTTCTGTAAATTTTTATTACCATCGGTATTTTTTTTAAATTTTTTTAAATTTTTTTATTACACACAACATCCTTACTAGTCTAATTCAACGCAATTTTAGCGAGCGGATTTTTTTTAATTGAGCATATTTTACGATTTCTATAACATGAACATCTGTTCCGATGTTTATTGCGTTCACTTATATATTAAGGGATGATGTTGCCTTAAGCAATGCATGGTTCGTGTAACCTCAGGATAGGTAAGCAGGTTAAAGTGGGTTTTGATTTATTCTTTTGAGAAAAATCATTGTATACGGCGATCTGGGTTTTTTTTGAGGAGTTTATTAGTGGAGCCGTTCTGCAATAGCAGGAGTATACCCTAGCATTAACTGTGTACAACAGCTTTGGGATTTTATTGTTATAGGTAGTCTGTTGTACGTTCCATTTAGGGATAAATTTACCTATTCGGTTGCTGAGGTAAACAAACATCACTTAACTTTAATTTTAATCCAGTTCAGCTAGGATAAGCGCAATTATTGTTTTTTGGTTTTACTCACACAGGAGTGGAACATAAAACCTGAACACTGCCAAAGCTCTTGTCTCTCTTTTATTTTTTTAACTTTTTTATGGCTACTTGTTAATTCTAATTTAGGATTTAAGTAGTTATTTCTCTCTGCAAGGTTGGACGTCATAGTTGGTTGTGCAAATACTTAATATAAACTATGATTACATTTTTAAATGCAAATAAATTTTATTTTCTTACTGCTCTGGTGTTCTTCGATTTTGTTCGCGTCTGCCCGTATTTAAGTTTTATATTTTCTACATTTGTGAGAAAATTTATAGTGATTTACACTAGTGAATTTAAAGTGAACTTTGTGTTTGTTATTGTGTGGTTTAGTTTTTATAATTGGGAGGTATAATTAAAAGTTTAAATTAAAGTTTAAATATAAAAGGCACCATGGCTATTTCTTTGAGTCGGTTATCTGACATAAGGTACTTAGTCAAGGACGAGTTAATCTATGAGTTAACATGGAGAGGCATAGCGATTGGATCGGTGGAAGAGATAAAACAACAGCTTATGCTGATCAAACAAAGAGAAAAGACTAATGCAAGTATGAGATACCCTTCGTATCCCTTTAAATTTGGCCAGGATGCTTTTAGCTACATGAAGAAGCTTGATAGTCTGGTACCGCTGGTAGAGAAGTTCTCTGGTACGAGCAAAGGGGGAGAGTTTAGGAAAATCGCTGTAAGGTTGGAACACGTGCTAGCCAGGATTAACAACATGAATCCGTCCAACTTTGAAGAAAGTAAAACCAAAGGCATACTGGTTGCGGAAACCTTGAGTTTGATTGGGAGATGATGATGAAGCATCCGAAACCCAATCAACGAGTCGAAGCTCAGACCACTCGACAAATGCTGACAACACACCTAACCAGTCTCATTTTCCGCAACCACAGCTCTCGAGCACACAAAGAACAGCTCAACAGCCCACAAACCAACCGTCGGTCATTGCTCCATTGCAAATGCAAGTGCTTACAAACCCGACTTAAACACCAGTACAAGCACCACTCCCTATGCCGATTGAGAATTACGGTACAACAGCTTTTCAGTATCAACAACCGTCTACCGTTCCTTTGAGTTTAGCTGCCCTCAAAAGTAGCATAGCACCAATTGCTCAGTCACGACCATTTTCATGTTCGTCGCCAGTACCAATGTCAAGTGATCCTGGTACCTCATATCACGTTGCACCTGTACCTCCGCATAAATGGAACCTAAAGTTTACAGGCGAGAGGGGCACAATCTCCGTCACCGCATTTTTTGAGAGAGTGGACGAGTTAAGTCAGGCGAGAGGAGTTAGTAAAAAGGTTCTACTGAACTCAGGCATTGTGTATGCACAAGACATACACCCTTTCGATAGCTTTAGGCACTGGTTAAACTTTTAACGCATTAAGGATAAAAATGGAAAATAACGCGAGAACCATACAAAATGTCGATTGACACCTACCTTGCTATTTTTCGGCGGTACAAATTCCATTCACTGGGCGCCCAGGCTTCTACCAGAGTTCTTGAGTTGATTGAAATCACTGTGAGGAGTTGAGGTAATAGATTGGAATGATTTTAGAATTGATTGGCACTAATTGTAATTGATTGAATTGTAGTTTTGGAAAAACCGAGTAAAACACGCCGGTTTTAATATGGAGGTTACGATGATCTCTCTGTCTTCGTGCCGGTGGGTTGCGCACTTTCTATCCGCGCACTTTGCGGTGTCACGTGACAAACTGTATGGTTCAGTGCAACGGAATAATTAATATTTAGGAAAATTAACTAAGTATTATTTGTCTTGCACGTACACATTGATCTTTTTGAAAAGTCAGCCTATACTTTTTATAAAGATGTTCGAAGAGAAGTCCATACATGGGAACAGCTGGAACAGAGGTTCATGGCAGAATATCTTCCTTCTTCATATAGCGAGAAGCTGTTGAAGGAAGTCCAAAAACGTAAACAAGGCCCTGGAGAGTCTATAGGGACCTATATTGCTGTCATAAACACATACTTCCAAAGACTTGGCTGTCCTGTTTCTGAAGAGGCAAAATTAGCTATCGTCTTCAGAAATATAGCAGACAGCTATAAGAATGGTTGATTGCTATTGAGGTCAATAGCCTATCACATCTAAAAGATTTGTGTCGTAGAATAGACCAGAGATATGGGTTAGAGGAGGAGAATTTTACTCCTAGGAAAAACCAATCAATCGAACCTACGTCAACGTAGGCCAACGTTGACATAGAGAGCGACAGTGACGATTTTCCAACAGAAGTCAGTGCAATTCAAATATCAAGTACCGCGACATCTAACCAACGGAATTCAAATCATCATGCTGATAGATTTGACAGAGATAGGCAACAGCCAGCAAGCAATTTCGCTGCTAGAGCTGATAGAGAGAGACAACAACCACCTAGTGGTCAGTCTAGCGTAAGTGACAGGGATGTGCAACCACCACAAGGTGCTAGGTCTGGTAGGGCGAACAGGGACGTTGTTTGTTACAGATGCAACCAAACAGGGCACATGGCAATCGGGTGCGCATTACCTAGAGGTAAGCAGTGTTATTCGTGTGGTCAGGCAGGGGTTACAGTCAGAGAATGTCGTAATTGTAATCGTCAGGGAAACGGACCCAGGCGCTCGTAGGCCTTCGAGTCAGCCTGAACAAGCATCGACCGATAGGCTAACGTACGCCTTAGATTATGTGATAAGTCATGCTCGTAAAGATGAGAGGCCTTATTTAGAAGTGGATGTGCTCGGAAATAAGTTATTAGGTTTGTTGGATTCCGGGGCTTCACGTAACTTTTTAGGGAATCATGGTTGGTCAATCATCGAGAGGTTTGGTTTTTCACTTGATACGACAAAGAAGACGAGTTTTATTGTGGCAAATGGTTAAAGCACGAGTAGTATTGGGACAGTGCAGCTTCCTATGCGAGTTCAAGATAAATTTCGGTTAATAGAGGTCGTCGTCGTTCCTGAGTTGCCGCACACTTTGATTTTAGGATTAGATTTTTGGATTTCGATGGGTATAGTACCGAACTTAAGTACTAATGAGTGGCACTTTGCCGATAATAAAGACGTGATTTGTTCTTTGGAAACATCAAACCAACAAACTACTCTTACGCCTTATGAATCAGAACGACTAGAGGAATTGGTCGATAAATACAAGACTATTATGCGTGACTCTCTGGGATGTACAGACAGGGTAGAGCATAAGATTACAACAGATGCAGCACCGATAAGACAACGTTCATATAAGGTCTCACCGGTCATTCAAAAACTTATTGATGACGAAATCGACGAAATGCTGAAACTAGATGTAATAGAACGGAGTAGTAGTTCATGGGCTTCACCAGTGGTAATGGTACAAAAGAAAAACACAAAGAAATATCGTTTCTGTGTAGACTACCGCAAATTAAACTCAGTGACTTTGACAAGTTGAAAGATGCTAAGTACTTGTCAACTTTAGATATCACAAGCGCTTATTGGCAAGTACCAATGGAAGAATCATCGAAGCCAGCATTCATCTGTCGACGAGGTCTCTTCCAATTTAAGCGTTTACCATTTGGTCTTCATAATGCACCTGCAACTTGGCAGAGACTCATAGATAGCATCATAGGGAACGATTTAGACCCCTACGTGTACGTATATCTCGATGACCTCGTAATTGTCACACAGAGCTTTTCTGAACATCTTAGAATTCTTGAGGAAGTCCTACGAAGATTGCAGAATGCAAAGATAATGGTAAGTTGGGAGAAATGCCAACTGTGTAGGCCAGAAATGACTTATTTAGGATTCGTAGTGGACCGTCGAGGCATCCGAGTTGACCCTAATAAAATTAAAGCCATGTTCGAGCTCCAGAGGCCAAGAACTGTCAGAGAAGTTCGTAGAGTTGTAGGTACAATATCCTGGTATAGACGTTTCATAGAGAATTTTTCAGCGATAATAGCTCCAATTACAGCTCTAACTAAGAAAAAACAAAAGTTCGATTGGACTCCAGACTGCGAAAAAGCATTTATTAAGATTAAGGAACTTTTAGTGACTGCACCGATTCTTACATGTCCAGATTATAGCAAGGAATTTGTCATTCAAACAGACGCATCAGGATATGGAATAGGAGCATGTTTAACGCAGCCTTATCCTGAGGGAGACAAAGTCATATGCTTTTTGAGTCGATCTTTGACATAATATAAGCAAGAACGTGTTTACACGACCACCGAGTGAGAATGTTTGGCATTGGTTTGGGCGATAGAGAAGCTCCGGCCTTATATTGAGGGGATCTCATTTAAGGTCATAACAGATCATTTTAGTTTAAAATGGCTTCATAGCTTGAAAGAGCCCAGTGGAAGACTTGCTCGTTGGTCTGTAAAACTGCAGCAATATGACTTTGAAGTAATCCATCGGAAAGGGAAAGATTTAGTTGTCCCGGACATGTTGTCTCGCGCAGTACCTATGATTGATACAATTTCGCAGCCCAGAGACGTTTCAACAGCAATTAAAGATCGATGGTACCAAAAGATGGTAAAGAGGGTCGTAGAATCACCGTTAAAATTTTTGAATTGGAGATACACTGATAATAAGTTGTATAAATATGTCAAACAAGAATACCCTCAGCTTTCACCGTCTAACGAATATTGGAAAGAGGTAGTCCCCAAAGATCATAGGCGTAGAATTATTGGAGAAGCTCACGATCCTCCTATCGCGGGACATATGGGTGTGTATAAAACCTTCCACAGACTGGCAGAAAAATATTATTGGCCAAAAATGCGCCAGGACGTGGCAACTATTGTAAAGAAATGCTTTGTCTGTGCAGCT
Source organism: Aspidapion aeneum (assembly GCA_963576565.1). Lineage (NCBI taxonomy): Eukaryota > Metazoa > Arthropoda > Insecta > Coleoptera > Brentidae > Aspidapion > Aspidapion aeneum. The sequence goes on along the minus strand of OY755040.1, from coordinate 62,598,846 downwards.
CATAAAGGTGATACACAAGGTGTATCTGATCAGATGATATCTCACCCAAAACCAACTCGTCCTTGGGAAATTATTTCGACGGATTTATGTGGACCTTTACCTCGTTCGACAAAGGGTAATTGCTGGATTCTGGTCGTTACGGACTATTTGAGTAAGTTTTCCTTAGTTTTTCCCATGAGAACAGCTCCTACTCAAGCAGTTGTCAAGCATCTTGAGGAGCAAGTATTTATGGTCTTCGGAGTACCCCGTTTGATACTTTGTGATAATGGACCTCAGTACAAAAGTAATGAGTTTAAACGTTTCGTTGAGAGTTATCAGGTTAAAATTCAGTATAATCCGTATTATCACCCCAGAGCGAATCCAACAGAAAGGACGAATCGTACGTTAAAAACCATGTTATGTTGTTATGTGAAAGACAACCACAGGAAGTGGGACGAACAAATACATAAACTTAATGAATTGTAGATTTCTCCAGGGTGAAGTCCTTGAACCATTGTTAAAGGAGAAGAAACGAAAAGTCCTGCTTACTTCACAAATATTTTATTGTCTAATCACGACGCGTTTCGGTTTTTAAAAAACCATTATCACGTGCTAAAAAATACTTCGTATGTTGTTTTAGACTATTTTAAATGTTTTTTAATTTTTTATTTTTGTGTGTTCCAGTTTTTCATTTGTTTCAAAGATTTCTTAACTGTCTGTAAGTATTTTTTAGCATATTTAATTTAAATATTATAATTTAATTATATTTTTTCTTTATTCTTACAGACCAGACCACTTGATAATGGTTTTTTAAAAACCGAAACGCGTCGTGATTAGACAATAAATAATTTGTGAAGTAAGCAGGACTTTTCGTTTCTTCTCCTTTAACAATACATAAACTTGCCTGCGCGATTCGTACTGCAACCCATGAGACAACCAGGATGTCTCCTTTCTTTGTTAATTTTGGTAGGAATATGTGTCTGTCAGGAAAAGATTACTCCAACCCAGTTTCGTTATCTGAAGAGAATGGTGTACAATCTGCAGCTGAAAGTAAGAACGAAGGTTTCCGGAAGCTCTATGCGGATGTTTAGAGAAGGCTAGAGGTGGCGGGAGAGAAAAACGTAGTTCAGTATAATCTGCGTACAAGGGTACCCAACTTTGTTGTGGGTCAGCGTGTTTGGAAGAAGAATTATGTGTTGTCAGATGCTGCGAAGTTTTTCTCGAAGAAGTTAGCACCGAAATTCGTTGGTCCTTATGTGATTAGGAATAAAATTTCTCCATGGATATTTGAGCTTCAGGAACCATCGGGTAAAGTACTACCAGGGAGCTGGCATGACAAAGACCTTAAGTCGGCAGCGGACCTCTCCGATTAACCTTTTTAGGTTAATCGTCTTGAAGTTGGGGGGGATTATGTAACGTGTCATTTTTACGTTTAAGGCAACGTTACATATTTGTTTATTTAGGTAAATAATCAAGGCTCTTCGACTCGTCTTTCTGTACACAAATTAAGGGTATTTTATAGAGCTAGGTTTGAAGGTTATATAGTGTCCCAAAAGTTACCTAATAAAGGAGACATTCCATCGAATTACTGTGGACACTACGCACATCGCATTATCTGTACATCGTAATTGGAATTTAAGATCACAGGTTTCGGGGAAAAATCACATTAAAACTTTTGATTGTTTTGTTTATCTGTAAAATTTTGTAATTTTCTTTGACGTTCACGGAGATAAACAGCTGTTCTGCTGGGGAATGGCGGCGTTGCCGCATCACAAATGGTTTCAGTAACAGGAAGGAAACATTTAGATGAACATTTCATTCGCTTATGTTTATTTTCGAGGATATTGGGACAATCCGAACCTCATATCCTTCACGGATTAGCTAGTTTTGATAGCACGAAAACATATTTGGGTCCACGGGTCGACCAGGAACAACCGAGGCTCCGCCCACTTTGATATCTTTATTAATTTGATAGGGAAAGGATAAAATAAATACGAGTTATGCACTTTTATAAATGGGAGATAAATGAGGGATAAAAACCAGGACTAAAAGAATAAACAAAATCGTATTTTTGTATTATATAAATTTATATATAATCATAGTTATATAAAGTTAATAACTAGCTCAGTTAGTCGGATTGAAGGGCTAGCTAGTGGTGAGCAAACTTAACATCTGAACACTCTTGTGCCGAGTTTAAGCAGTAGTTCAATGTGTATTTTTAGGTTCAAGTTCAGAAACAACTTTATTAATGTAGAAATGTTTTACAAGAATGGCGTCAAACCATATGAATCTTAGAGAAAACATATATAAAGAGCAAAGGAAACTTTTAACTAAAACTGTACTGTACTAAAATACAACTAAATTCTACACTTAGTATAGCTTTACCCATATGGGAATTGGTTGAGTCTTCGAATATTCCTGGGTTTGATGCATGCTCTGATCTCCAGTAATTGATTTTACAGTTGATGGTTTCAATGCTGAGCTTCTTACAGTCCTGCTGGTTATTTTCCTCCTACTTGCTATGTCGGCAGGGGTCCGGTAGGCAAATGTTCGGTCTATGTATGGAGGGTGTCTCGATGTCCTTGTTATAAAAATTTCAACCGTGGAAATAGATCCGACAACACCTCAAGGTGCGTTTTACGTATTTTCAATATCCCCTTGGTCGATGCTGCCCCCTGTAGACCGTTACGGAAGTATTAATGTATTTCCTCATTGGTTAGTTTGAAAACCGCGGGTTTTTTTCCTCCAGTCTCGCAAACCGGATTTAGTGATTTTTTGGTGAGAGCGTTTTTCTTATAAATAGGTTTGCATCCTTATTTGAATTTAACCGGAAAAATTAGGTTGGTACTGTCCCCACCAGATCTACGAACGGTTTCCGGCCACTTAATTTTTTTTGTGTTCTCGACAAAGTGCCTTGTCTCTTTCCTAAAGAATTTTGGCTGGGCTGGTGGCCGTCTATTGGTGTCGCCATTGTTTTTGTGGTTATTGGCACTTAATGGCACCGCAGTAGTTGCAAATTATACCAAAGATGGTTTACTGTGAGCAGTCGTTGTTTAGGCGAATCTTAGTGACGCTCACACCCTTTGAGAGGGATTTAAGGCAGCCTACGCCATTTCTACGGGAAATAAGAGCGGTAAGTTCGATTTTTTTTTAATTTTTTTTTGAATTCTTCAAGACAATATTTGCCTCTCAAATTGTAATTGTTTTTCGTGTGAAATGTACTTTTTTTGACAAGAGACGTGGGGAATTTTAGGAGTTTTTTTTAATTTTTTTTCGATTTGAGTTACTCGGTGTAGGGGAACTTCGTGCAAAATAGACGAATTCCAGGAAACTGAAACATTTCATTTTCCACAGGGTTTTTACGCTCGGGGCAAGGAACTAACATTCAAGACCCATGTGCTGCCCTAGCGTGATGTGCTGAGCAAGCACGAGGGAAGGCGCGGCAGAACTGAACCCGGAGTAGGAAGAGGAATGTCGGAGAGCAACACTTCAGGTTTAATATAACACCAACAACTTATAAAATAATCAAGGACCAAGGTAGAAGTTTACGTCAATTTCCTACAAGCAAACATTTTTTTTGATATAATTTTTTTTCCATAAATTTTAAATATAATTTTAACACTTCTTGTGAACGCAAGATAAAGGTCATAACCCAAGATTTTGCGGAATAACTATTTATTTATAATTTTTATCATACAATTGAAGTGCCGTGCTATTTTGGCCCTGACTTGTTTCATTTTTTTTCCATATTTCATGTCTCCAGTATTTTTCCAGTTTTGCCTTTAAAATAAGCAAGATGAACTAAATTTTTGTGTTATTTGTACAGCCCCATGAACCAACTTTACAGAGACAAAAGAGAGATGAGGTTATATTTTTTTTAGCGGTTTCTTTACCTCATGGGGTGGATCTCGGACTGGGTTGCTGTCTGTCTCATTCTACCCAATGTAGAATGATGACAACAGATATTTGGTCCAGATCTCCCCTATGATGGAATGATTTTGGAGGTGTGTTTTTTACGATCATTTATATAATGAAGTCTCACACTACCAACTCAAATGTAGGTACACTGTGACCTGTTGGAAATGTGCATCTACCTATAAGGAACTTTCTATTTGTGTCATTTTGATTCATTTAGGAATCTTTTGAAATCTTATTTTGTTTATTAGTCAATTTTTTTGGTTTTTTAATTACACAAATACTCTGGAAGCCTCGGAAGTAGGTAGAGTTTCATTGTTTGGCTACAACGTTTGGGTTGAACTGTATTTTAATTAAGATCTTCTTTGTAAAACATTGATATTAAAACACTGTGGCGCTTAAAATTTTCTTATTTCTGAACCCCCCCTTCTCCACTGTATAAAAGTTACCGGGCATATCAATGTTTTACCTAGCTGGAAAATACAGTTCTGCTTCCAGATATTTGTTTAATTACTCAGTAATTTTTTTTAGTGTCACAAATTGGCACAGCGTCGTTATTCTATTTACAGTGTCACAAAATGGCGGCAACGTATTTAGTTTGCAACACCCAACGCATTTTAATTGGCCACATAAGATATATTTATAAATAAAATCATTGCGTTGTGTAATTTGATATTTTACAAAAGATAAATAAATTATATTGAACATGAAATGTGAAATGTGTTTCAAGTAAAAAATCTATTCCACAAACAATAGTGACTCACAAAGAGTATTATTACAATGGTGGGAGCGATGAACGGACCTGTGAAATTTTCACCTCCGACATTTCCGAATGATTTCGAACCAGTGCAGCAGTACAAAACATGTAGTTTACAAAGTTTATGTTAATTTTTTCATTTATACTATCTCAAAACAAAGTGAAACTAAGATGATGTTGATTTTCGAAACTCAAGAAATGCATTTTCTGCATCAAAGTTTACTGCAGTCTGCAGTACTCACAATTAAATTATTGAACAATGAAAGAAAAGGATTATATTAAGAGAAGAAAACTACAATGAAAAAATTTTAAAAAATTGACTGTGACCCGAGGAAAACCGAGTGATATGACGGATTGTGAAAATAAAATCAAAGTAAGTCGATTAAGTTATTTATTATTTCTATCCTAATTTTATTTTGTTATTTTTTTTCAATATGGTTAATTTAGAAAACTACCTGTCAATGATCCAAAATTTTAATGGCCACACTTCACAACTATATTCCTTTATTACTTGTTGCCAAGGCTCCTTTAATCTCTTAAATTTTATTGGCCCTTCCGAAACTTTAAAATATAATTTGCTACTGCAAATTTATTTCAATAAATTAACCGAAAATGCCTTTTTACCAACAAGGGCTTTAACTTTATTGAGCCTTGATGGTTTTATAACATCGTTGATTAATATTTTTGATAATTTTCACAAATACGTATTAATTGTATTTTATAAAAATTACGTGTTTATGTCCGTTTGACTGATTTTTAATCTGTATGTTGTTTTAGACTATTTTAAATGTTTTTTAATTTTTTATTTTTGTGTGTTCCAGTTTTTCATTTGTTTCAAAGATGATTCTTAACTGTCTACCAGACCACTTGATAATGGTTTTTTAAAAACCGAAACGCGTCGTGATTAGACAATAAAATATTTGTGAAGTAAGCAGAACTTTTCGTTTCTTCTCCTTTAACAATGGTTCAAGGACTTCACCCTGGAGAAATCTACAATTCATTAATCCATGCCCATTTAAATCAAAAGAACATGAATCAAAATACGGCCTTCAGCATAAAACAGAAAAAATAGACCTAAACAGTTTAATAAATAAAATAAATCCCGAAACTATTTTAAATGATCAAAGTATTACTTTTAAACCTTTAAGAAATTCATTTAGAAAAGATAAAAAGTTAACAGTTCTTGATTATTATAAAAAAAATAAATAAATACTATAGATATGAGCAGATGACATTTGATTTTCAAAATAAAGATTTTACACGAGATTTAGAAAATATAAATATAGAAAGTCCTAATGAAATCTCGACATTTAATAAAGAAATAAATGAAACAGAAGTAAATAATATTTTAGTTTATACAGATAATGAGAGGATAGAAAGTAAAGTAGACAATGAGAGAAATAATAGTATAAAAAAAAGAGTAGAAAGTAGAAATTATAATTCTATTGTAAAAAAATTAGTAGTTATAAAAAAAGAAGTGAAAGAAAAATGTATTAAAAAGAGAAATTCCAAAAAAAGAAATATTGACATTAAAAATACAAAGGATAATAAAGAAGTAAAAACTGATAATAAGTTTAAAAATGATAGATTAAAAATTAGAAAATTTAGAAAACAGAATAATAATTTAAGAAAAGGTAAAAAAGATACATTAAAAAATAATATTAGTGGTAAGAATGAGAAATCTATTATTAAAAAATACAGTAAAAGAGTAAATAAAAGAGTTTACATTACAAGGTATATAAAAAAGATTAATTTAGGACGAAAAAGAGATATTATTTTGCAAAGTAATAAAAAACTTTCTAAAATTTATAACAATAAGATAAATAAAAAATTTGCAAGAAATAAAGAAGGTTTTAAGGAAAAATTGGTTGGGTGTGAAATAAGTAAATTAGTTCATAGAAAACGAGCTAGCTATACAAACAATAAATTTTGGACCATACCAAATTTTATTTATATAGAATCGATTTTTGTCTCTATGAACAAAAGCAAAATTACCTCCGGGATTGTTCCTTACAAGTTCACAAAATTATTTTTTTTACCAAAAACTAAAAAATAACCTGAAGAAATTTAAAAAAAAGGAACAACTCTAAAATAAAATTTATAAAAAATAGCAAAACAATAAAATTTAGGATAGTACAGTATAAATATATAAATATAAATATTAGTAAAACCAGTGTTTTAATAAAATCAGTGGTTTAAGAAAAACAGTGGTTTAAGAAAAACAGTCATAATTTGGAGAGTGATTAAGCAATAAAAAAAAAGCAAGACATTTTTATTAGAACAGCAGTTAAAAGTTGTAATCAAATCATTGTAGTATTTACGTTTCAATTTAATGATTTTTCTCTTATTATTGTACTCGGATTAAAGTATGTATATGTGTTTTCTCACTTAGTTTTGTTTAAGGCTTTTAATTGGGATATTATTACAATAGGTAAAAAAAAAATCAGTTTAACATTTTCAAAAAGGGATACATCTTACCCTGTAAAAATAAAAAATCATCTTTTAATGACTTTTGATTTTTTTTTAAAGTTTTTGTTTTTTGTATTATTTTTTAATTTAATATTATTCTTTCTTGATTTGGTAAAAGTTTAAAAAATATTTATAAGTTTCAAAAGTTTTCTTTTATTTTGAATCTTAACATTGAACTTATATAAAAAATATATTTTTTAAGATTACAAAAACAAATTAATCCTAGCTATTAATAAGTGTTATGTTTTTGCTTACATTCGCAAAAATCTTATTTTGAAAAGTTTTTCAAAAGTTTTTTATTTGCTGTTCATAAAACTGTATAACAAAGCAAAATGATGGTATGGTATTTTAAATTTTTAGAAAACTATAGTCAAAATATTGTTTTTTAACTTTAATTTGGAATCCAAAATTATGCTCAACTACTTCTTAATCCATTTTTCTTTTAATTTTTAATAGCAATTAATTTTTAAATTAAATACCATGCATTCAGCTTTTTTCATATTTGGTTTTAATTTATTTTATATAGAGTCAATTTAAAACAAATTTAATTTTTGTCTTATATTAAAAATCTATTTGTTTTTCAAACAAACTTACATTTTTAAAACAAGCTTTAAAAATGTTTAAAATGGGGGGAAGGAATGTCATATACTCCCATGGGTCGTTCGTATAATCTTTAGATAAACCAAAAATAAGATAACCAGACTTTTTAAATCTCATATTTTAGAATAGCATAATTGTGTGAAAGCCAAACATAAAAATTCTTGTTTAGATAAAATTATAGATTAGATGTTTGTGGGACAAGAGGAACAACCCTCGGAAAGATATTATTATAGATACTTAGGTTTTAAAAGTGTGGCTGAAGAGAGGCAGTCAGTTCTGGGCATTCATTTCGAGACAACAGAAAGGTTTTACGTAATAACGCTGAAACAAATAAGAAAGATTTAAGCTGGCTCTTTATATTTAAAAAAGATTACATTAAGATATATTTATAAAAAAAATTATTGCGTTGTGTAATTTGATATTTTACAAAAGATAAATAAATTATATTGAACATGAAAACAAAGTGTTACAAGTAAAAAATCTATTCCAAAAACAATAGTGACTCACAAAGAGTATTATTACACTACTCAGGAACTCACCCCCTACTCCGCTGTCTAAAAGCTAGCCGTACTGGCAATAGGAGACTCTAGACTCCTTTATTTTCTAAAGTGGCGCCCAAAGATCCGACGTTCCACAAGAAAATTCCTAAGTGTGACATTTGAGAGCCAAATAGTAAGTCGCTAGTTCATTAACTGGAGGATCTCTTACAACTTGATGATAATATCAAACTATTCTACGGAATACTTAAATTGTTTAAATCAGTCAGGACATGTTGGTTAAATTAATATCTATACTCGTGTAAACTCGTTCTAGATATTCTCATTGATCTTCTTATTGCATCCATTTCGACACTTTCCATTTTTGTTTTGTATTTTTCTGTCACGTAACAAGTCTCTATTTCATACAACAGCGTGCTTTTCACCATTGTTTCATATATGTTAAATTTTACATACATTTTTATCTCTCTGCTCCATAAAATACTATTAAAGACATCCAATAACCTTTTTTGCTTTTCCTATTCTTTTTTCCAGTTCTTTACAGTCTGTTCCTGTCTTATCAAATGTGACACACATGGAGATATTGTTTGTCCATTTCTAGTTCTCACTTGATTCGTTTCCAATACATAAGTACTGTGTATTGTCCACGTTCACTGTTAACCCCCACTTTTGATATTCTTCCGTTAACTTTCTCATCATATACTCTAAGTATTCTTTATTATTAGCTAAAATTACTTGCTCTTCAGCAAACTGTAGTGTGTATATGGTAAATCGGTCGTTAAGTTGTATTCCCATGCCGTGTACTTTACGTTTCCAGTTTTTAGAGCTACTGCGATATATATTTTAAAAAGAGTTGAAGAGATACAACATCACTGTCTTAAGCCTTTCGTTACCAGAAATTCTTTTGAAAGTCGATTTCCAATTTTATTTTTAGATTTTGACCCTTTGTATAGTTCCTTTATAGCTTTTATGTATGTATGATTGATATTAGTTTGGTCTAACACTGTCCATAATTTTTCTACTGGAACGGCATCATATGATTTTTGTAGGTCCACAAAGGTAACATGAGCCTCTATATTTCTGGCACTCCTTTTCTCAATTACTTGTTTAAGACAAAAAACATTATCACTACAAGATCTGCCTGTACGAAACCCACTTTGCTCTTCTTCTTGTTCATGAAAATAATTCTCTATAATAGATCTCTAATAATCCTACCGTACCAATCTACCAATCTACTTATTAATTTCTTACATTCTTTCAAATTGCTTGTTTCCTTTTTTATGTATTGAGGATATGAATGCAATTTTCCAATCATCAGGTACTGGATGTCCGTTTATGCATTGATTGATTATATATGTTGAGATCAGAAGTAACATTGAAATCATTCAAAATAAATTACCATTCCTGGTACTGTATGGTAGTAGGAATGTGTACCTACATTTTGTAGCAGAAAAACAAAGAGAAATTGTTTGTGTACAAATAAATTTTATTGTTGTTTCAGTTTTATATCTTTTTAGCCGCCAGCAATATAGATAGGGTGTATAATTGTATGTGTATAAAGAACTTTAGTTCAGTTTATTTTGTTTTAGGCATCAAGCAATACATAGATAGGTAAAAGTACTTTTTAAGAAAACAAGTTTAAAAAAATTATTTCTTCCTTAAGGGATTCTTTAGAACAATGTGACACTTTTGTAAAGTAGTAGAGCGGCGTAGGGCATTTCGACTGCACTTAAATGATGATGGTTGCCAAGGTATATTTTTTGAAACTTGGGTGACTCCTGACTACGAAAATATATCTTGGCCTCCCTCCCTCTTGGTCATACCCCCTCCACCCCCCTTTCAACCCCTTAAAATTATTTCTTCAAGATCTCAGCAACCAGCAGAGATCCAACAAAAATTTTTTCACCGTTGTTTCTCTAGTGATCTCTAGATTATATGATGTGCTTACGCTCTATTGCATATCTCAAAAACTAAACAAGATATCTACAAAAGTATGTATTTTCAAAAAAAAAATGTTTTATTTTTGTTCATATTTTCTAAACCAGACCAGATACGAAAAGAATGTCTTAATAAATATTTTCCTCCGTTTTCGCTCTTTTCAGAAAGGTACATCCTCGTGGGGGTTTGTCAACCCCACGCGCAGTAGCACTCTTTGATTTAGGCCATTACGCCAAAACTAGTCATGTTTCTGATATGATAGTTATAAAGATAACTAGCAAAATCGAGCCTAACCTAGATTTGAGGTATTTCTTCGGAAATTAGGGTGCCTCCTGATAATAAAAATCTATCTTGGCCGCCCCCCTCTAGTCATTCCCCCTCACCGCCCCTTAAATATTTGAAATTAAATCTTCCATATCTCGGCAACGGAAGATGATAGAACAAAAAAAAATTCCACTGTTGTATGTCGTTTGACCAGTATATTGTGCAATGTATTTACATTGTTTGCTTAAATCTTAAAAACCAAACAAGATATATCAAAAATTGCATTTTCAATTTTTCAATTTTTAAAAAAATATATATTTTATAAATTAAAGTAAATAGGAAAAAACTTTAAATAAATGTTCTTCTGGCGTTGTCGCTCTTTCCAAAAATATATATAGGTATGGGATTTTGCCATCGCAACCTATTTCCAATACTCCCTGTTACCTATTTACACAATGGTTGGCGTTTGATGCAAACATTCAGACACAAAGGTACGAAAAATGCACAGATACCAAATTTACATAGAGTTTTTGTCAACTGTACGCCGATGATTTGACGTAACGAATACAAGAATAAAATAATATTCATGCATAAAAGTATAACCAATTAGGACATTTTATCTTAAGGACCGCAAAAAGGATAGACTTATACCCATTGATATTGCTATTTCAAATATGTTTGCATTCTGCATCGTAAGGTACCGTAGGTATTGCAATAATACGGACTATATGGAAATAATATGCATATGTCTTTAAAAGCAACTTAAAGATCCCAAGGCCCACATGTTTGCATCATGAATGGGCAGTTACCGTGAGTATTGAAATATTATGTATATGATCGCAACTACCACCACGGTTTGATTGGTACCAATACGCAAAAATATATACGTACCTATATAAGCAGAAAAGTAAAAGCCATCTTCGACAGGTGAGTAATAAATATAGCAGCCTTAAAATATTTAAACTGAAGTTGGTCCCCTCTTCTCCAGACCCCCTACTATTACCTATAATAAAAATAATAATAAGCTAGGTACGTAACAAGAATGGTTTGACTTAATGTTTAGTAGACAAATTTTATTACAGGTGTTTATAGTCCAAGCAAGGGCTCTACTGAGGAATCGCGTTGTGGCATATACATAATACTCCAAATCTAAATGTAACTGTAGATATATAGTCCGAGCATATTATTTTAAAAGGCTTTCCGTTTTCGGTCTAGAAGCAAATCATATTACTTTTTGGCAACAGAACATTTCCCCCTAATTTAACCCCGCTGAATCCGAATATCTCTGTTGCCAACTCGAAAAATCGACAGGGACGGAGAAAATCCCCCCCAAAGCCCCAACTGTTTTTTTTTTCAGTTTTATGCAATTTTCTCGAAAACTAACCTTTTTATCAAAAATTGCAAAGAACAGTTTTTTGTGGAGAATAAAATTCCTTTTCCAACGATGTATTGATCAATAAGGTTAGAAAAAGCAAGTAGCTCTTCAGTGGCGTACGTAAATTGGGATTATTTAGAAAAAACATGTTTATTATAGGTTTTTCAAAATTTTCTCAAAAACTACACTTTTTAGGAAAAAATATGTAGTATACTTTATTGTAGAACATAACATTTTCTTTTAAAAACTTTATTAAAATGTCGGGTTGTTGTCATATTTAAGGCTTCAGGGGCGTACTAATATAAACTTATTTTCAAAAATAACTGAAATAATCAGTTTCTCTTGCATATTTAAATATCTTTTCTAAGATTTTCAGAAAAAAAGGTGCCTTTATTCTTTATTGAGGATAAGACAATTTTTTTTTAAATGATATATTACAAAGTGAGGTTAATGTTATGATAAATACTTCAAAAAGGTTCGTAATTTATACCTACTAAAATAAAATGTTTCCAAATTAAAATAAACTGTTTTTTGATTAGATTAGATATTTTGATTTATCTAAATAAGTTCTTTAAAGCAAAAAAACACCGGTGGATATAAGGGGAGGGGGCATAGGGGCCATGGCCCCCCCTAAGCAATATTTTTGTGCAGACAGTAACAGTAGTAATTTTGACACAGGTGTTTTTGGTTATTTTTTTAAGCATATGGAACTAAAAATAAAGTGGTGAATCTTACGCAACGGTTTGGGGGGGGGGGGGCATAATCATAATTAGGTACTCATTGGGATCAACAACCAACCTGTTAACCTGTTAGGAAGAGTTTGATATTTTTTTGCCTTATACTTATGCAATTTATGAACAGTACACAACATAGTATTAAAAATCACTGATCCACTTTGTATTTTCGACATTTTGTACTTTCGACCTTATTTTTTCGACCTTTTGTACTTTCGACCTTTTATCCGCCGCTCCTTATTATCCACCGAAAAGCTAATAAGACAAACAATTGATTAGTTTGGATTGATCTTAAATAATTTCTTCAAATTAAGAACACCACTGGAGCGGTAAATATAAAATAACTTCCACTTTGTTATACATGGTTTGAAAGGAAATTTTATTGGCTATGACGAAGTATGGAACACATTTTTTTATAAAGAGCTTGGTTTTTTAAGAAAATTGAATAAAACGTATGAAAAACATGTTTTTTTTTTAATGATTTGTTGAAATCACCCCCACAGACGTCGCTGGAGAGTTTGCTATAAGTCAAACCCCACCGAGTTTCACATTTTTAAAAAGGGAATTTCCCTGTCTACAAAAAAGTTTTTTCATGTTAAGCTTAGTTTTTGAGAAAATTAGATAAAACGTGTAACAAAAATGGTTTATTTTCTGTTTTTTCAAAATTAATTTAATTTACGGATGCCCCTGAAGTTTTATTTATAAAACCGATTTAATCACGTTATACGTCATTTTGAAGGACATTTTATTGAGTATACCAAAATGTAATACATGGTTTTCTGTAGATATTAGTTTTTAAAAAAATTAAATAAATCTTGGAAAAAACATAGGTATGTTTTCAACTTTTTGTAATTACTTCAATTAACGGACGCCGCTGGAGAGCTTGTTATTAGTCTAACTTTATTAAGTTATACCATGTTAAAAAGGGAATTTTATTGTCTACAATAAAGTATATTATACATTTTTCTCTTAGAAGCTTAGTTTTTAAGAAAATTTGAAAAATTGAGGTCTTTTCAGATTTTGGGGGGTCTGGGGGGGTTTTTGGCGGTTTTTGCACCCATTAAAAAAAAATAATATGATATTTTTTTTAATTATACAAATATATATTTTGAATGTACACCTGTGATAATTTGGGCTTTCCAGCGACAATTTAAAATTCCGCCGCCATTTTGGCCGCCATCTTGAATATCTCAGCCCCTGTCAATATTTCGAGTTGGCAACAGGGATATTTGGATTCAGCGGGGTCAAAATAGGGGGAATTGCAGTAGTAGATATATATAATATATATATATATATATATATCTATATATATATATATATATATATATATATATATATATATATATATATATATATATATATATATATGTTCTGGCGCAAAATATGGTGGAATGACGTCATTTCCGAGAATTCCTATTGTTCTTTTGTATGCAGGTGTCTTTTTAACAAGAGGCGAACTGTCTGGGCGGTCTTTTTACCCATAGTCGAATAGTGCGTGTGTTTTTAACAATAGGTGAAGGGTCATTGTCTTTTTAACAATAGCTTTATAGTGCAAGAGTTTTTTAGAGCATAGACGAAGAGTACATGTCTCTATTTGACTTTGATATTACAATTTCTATGGTTATGGGAGCTTTTGTTTTTTTGACAATAGCCAAATAGCGCGACTAGTTTTTTGGGCATAGGCCAATAGTATAAAGGTAATTTTGTATGAGGAGGAGTTTGGACGGGGTTTTTAGAGCATAGGCCAATAGTCTGAGTGCTTTTTTGACTTTGATATTACGATTTGCAGTTATGTGAGCTTTTGTCTTTTGTGCGCAGGCGCGAGTGGGTCTTTGTCTTTTTGACAATAGCCGAATAGCGTGGGTGGTCTTTTTGGCCTTGATATGATATCGCATAGTTGCGAAGGCTATTATCTTTTGTGTACAGAGGCGAGCACTGTGGGTGGTCTTTTAATATTGATATGTAAATTAATGTGTGTCTTTGTCTTTTGTGTGCAGGTGTGAGTGGGTCTTTCTCTTTTGTATGTGGAGGCAAACAACAAAGGGTGTTTTATTGACATCGACAATGAATGGCCTTGAGCCCAAATTTATTACCCAATAAGTCAAGACAAGAGGCGAGCACTGTGGGTGGTCTTTTTACCTTGATATGACAATGTAAATGTATGTATGTCTTGGTCTTTTGTGTGCAGGTGTGAGTGGGTCTTTCTCTTTTGTATGTGGCGGCAAACAACAAAGGGTGCTTTATTGACATCGACAATGAATGGTCGTGAGCCCAAATTTATTACCCAACAAGTCAAGACAAGTCTAAGTAAAGATCGTATTCTCTTGGTACTAATTACAATAGGTATTCATTATGCTTTTATATATATTCATTATGCTTTATCAAAATTTGGAATGTTGTAAAGTGACATTATATTATTAAAATTTACATCAAATAATTGCTACAGCTTGTGTGGTCCAATTAATCATGAAGATGCATTGTTGGAAAAAATACTCTGCCAGTATATGGGCACCTAAGCTCACACTTACTATAGTTATAGTATACGTGCGAGCTAATATAACTAAAAACGGAAATATATTTTATTCAACTCCAGACTCAATTACATTTCGTTTGATACCACACAAGCCATGTTTTAACTTAAACTCGACACAAAATCCAGCCCAGGTACCAAATTTCACTCAAATCAAGCAAGCTGTTTTTGGGTCATGCACGTTGGTCGTTACAGACAGACAGACAGGCAGACATACAAACACACACAGACAGACGACGCAACAAAAAAAGTTTCAAAATCATCTGAAACACAAAGATATATAGTATATTATATTTACTCCCCAACAAATCAAGACAAGTTTAAGTAAAGATTGTATACCACACAAGCCATGTTTTAACTTAAACTCGACACAAAACCCCGTCCAGGTACCAAATTTCACTCAAATCAAGCAAGCTGTTTTTGGGTTATGCACTTTGGTCGTTACAGACAGACAGGCATACAAACACACACACATACAGACAGACGGCGCGACAAAAAAAAGTTTCAAAATAATCTGAAACACAAGGATATATAGTATAGTAGTAGTGTGAGACAATATCAACAACAATTCCAGTCTTGACAATCTAAGAATTAAATTTTTCGGAGAATCAAAGCCATTTAACAAAATATTGCTCCTTGTTATTATTTATGCTCTTCTTCATACCAAAAACATTAAAAAATAACAATAATTTAAAGGTCTGCTTAAAAATAATGCACTAAAAACATCGCAGTGCGTTATTAGGGACTTATTGGCATAAAGTCATGCAATAATAGTGTCAGGCCGTATTTTGGCAGTTTTGCATTGGAATATGAGAGCTAATCTTTCAACATAAGGTTTTACTATACGAACCGAACTGTCGACTTTAATTATAGATAAATAAACGTCTTGGTTTTAAATTCGACTTTGGTATATCAATTTTGAAAGAACAACTGTCAACCTGCAATGTAAATCTGTCAAAATACTACAACAATAATGTCATTGCATGGCCTCATTCCTATAAGTCCCAATTATTAAGAATCAACCTTTTTTGCATTTTTACAGAAAACAGCAAAGTTATTTTGAAATGTGTCTAAGTTGATAAAACCAACCCTTGAGTCCAAATTTATTACCAAACAAGTCAAGACATGTTTAAGTAAAGATTGCATTCTCTTGGTACTAATTACACCAGGTGTTCATTCATTATGCTTTGTATGCAGGTGCAAACGTATTATTGACCTCGAGAATGAATGGCCTTGAGCTCAAATTTATCACCCGACAACACTTCAAGACAATTACCAAATTAAAAGTCAAGGGCACATATATTTTGCAAGAGTGGAGATGTTAGGTGGTGTGTGATTCATGCCAATTGTGCATTTTTATTTTTGCATGTAGAGGCTTATAGTCTGAGAGGTGTTATATTTTTTACCCAACAAGTCAAAACAAGTTTAAGTCATTCTCTTGGTACTAATTACACCAGTTATTCATTCATTATGCTTTTTCTAAATTTGGAATGCTGTAAAGTGACATTATATTATTAAAATGTACATCAAATAACTACTACATCCTTTGATTTGTGGTCTAATAAATCATGAACATGCATTGTTGGAAAAAATACTCTGTCAGTATCTTAAGCTCCTACACTAGATACTATAGTTATAGTGTACGTGTGAGCTAATATAACTAAAAACTGAAATATATTTTGTTCAACTCCAGACTCAATTACATTTCATTTGATACCACACAAGCCATGTTTTAACTTAAACTCGACCCAAAACCCAGCCTAGGTACCAAATTTCACTCAAATCAAGCAAGCGGTTTTTGGGTTCTGCGCGTTGTTTGTTACAGACAGACATACAAACACACACTAAAAATATCGCAATGCGTTATTAGGGACTTATTGGCATAAAGTCATGCAATAATAGTGTCAGGCCGTATTTTGACAGTTTTGCACAGGAATATGAGAGCTCATCTTTCAACATAAGGATTTGGTTTTCTATTACGAACCAAAATAAATACTGTCGACTTTAATTATAGATAAATAAAAGTCTTGGCTTTAATAAGAAATAATGTTGTACAATTAATAGTTGATCATAGTACATATATATATATATATATATATATATATATATATATATATATATATACATATATATAAGTCAACTAGAATATTTTGAAAAAATACCCAGAACATTATAAATAACAATAATTTAAAGGTCTACTTAAAAATATATGCACTAAAAATATCGCAGAACGTTATTAGGGAGTTATTGGAATAAAATCATGCAATAATAATATTAGACCGTATTTGGACAGTTTTGCATTTAAGTATAAGAGTTTTGCATTTAAGTATAAGAGCTAATCTCCCCGTTTTAAAAAATCCCATCCTGATAGTTATTGACTGCTCTCGACAGAGTAAAGAAGCGCTGAAAGGTGGTGCAGTTGAAACGAAAAAAGCTGTACCTGAGAAAGTTATAGCATACTGTTTAATATTGCAAGACCAATTTATGAAATACAACCATCTGACCAATACCGTAAGGGTAGTTTAAAGAAAAAAATGTTTATTTTGGATGTGCAAGGTTTCCAGTACAAAGACACTAATTTTGTATGTAAAGAAATAGCGATTTTAAACACCCATACTGACGCAATGTGGCACCATATGGTTAATTTACCCATAAAGTGCATCTCTCTGCATCAAGACTTTAAACGTCAAGCTGACTGGAACACAAACAATCTTCATGGTATAAATTGGGATACTTTTGATTTTAGTTATTTACCAATGGAAAATATCTCTTTCTTTGTTAAAGGTTTAATTCAAAACGAAACTGTGTTTGTAAAGGGAAATGATAAAAAAGTTTGGCTGTGTAATTTAGTTAGTAATAATATTGTAGATTTATATGACCTAGGATATCCTAATTTTAAAAAGTTAAAAAATATTCATAGTGACAACTTTCACTGTGGAATGCATAGTAATAATTATTTAAGCTGTGCTAAAAGAAATGTACTTTTATTAGATAACTGGTTTGCGAATAACAAGAAATAAAACAAAACGTCTCTATTATATTTATTGTCTATTATACATTAAAAAAAGAACATTTAAAATTTTACACACAATATGTGGAGATTCTGTGTTATGTCTTAAAATAGTTATTTGATTTATATTTCTGCCTTACTACTGACTAGATAAGCATTAGTATGAACTAAAGTTGAGTTTAAGCTAGAGGAACTGTTAAAAAAGAGAAAATTTATGAAAATATTGATAAATGGTTAACAAAATGGATGTATTTTCGTTTTGACTCATGCAGATACATAATTGAAGAAAAACTACCAACATTATACCCATTATTACGTAGAATATTGACGCACAACTTAACAAAAGTAGCCCTTGAATGTGAAAAATATGCCCAAACTAAAATGTGGGGTCACATCTTCAGTGTATTATAGATAAATATGATGGTTGAGATGAATGTGGTCTCTATAAAAAATAAATAAACACTTTTTATAAACTATTAAGAATACATAATTAAAGACAAAAACCAATAAAAATAGTTGCAAACAACAAGGTCTTTTGATATTATGCATTATGATATATTGCATTTTTCGAATCGGTTCAGCAGAAGTTAAGATGTCAGGTACTTGCTTGACAATTAGTCATATACGATTATGGGGTTAACAAACAAAATTTTATATGGGGTCATGAAAAGTGTGTAGAGTTGCAGTGTTTTTTTTCTATTAGTGCAAATAAACAACGAAAACCAAAAAATGTTGCAATACTTTAAAAATTGATATTATGCAAACATTTAGATGTGGAAAGAAGCAAACTACAAGCTGAGGGTTCGGAAAAAACATCAAATTTTAACTATGGAGTGATTTTACAAAGAAAAATTTTATTGGTAATTACACCGATGACTTTATACACACACAAACACATACACACACACACACACACACACACACACATCAGTTTTTACATACATTTAAAGTGTTTTTACTCAAGCAAGTTCTAATAACTACACAAAGTTATTTTGTGGAAACAATCAACAAGAAGAGTGGTGAAAAATATAGTCTAACGTAATTGGGGCGAGTCGCTACAAGTTTTGAAAATAATAAAGGATTTTAGCCGCCTTTTTAGGAAATGCACACTGTTTGCTTTCTCTGCCTTTCACATTTAGATCATATACTTTGTCTCAGGCACTTGTGATTTTTCAAGTAAAGAATTAAATTAGAACACTCATGTCATTTTTTGATTGAATAGCATATAAGCAAATCAATTGATTAGTTGAGACTAGGTCTTTGTCAATTAGTTTGTAAAACTATTTTTTTACTCTATCATTAAACCAAGCAACTTTAGTAAATTTATTTAGGAAAAAGAACAATTAGGAATTTTGTTAACTTTTTAAGTATCTTGCATTATTGCACTAGGAGGATTAATAAAATATAACAAATTGGGGTTAATATGGTAAAATTAGTTTATTTTCAATAGATACTGAAATTTTGTGTTGTGTTTCTCTATTTTTCCGAAAACCGCATATTAATGCGACACACCGCTAAAAAGTTAGTCTTTTTAATTTTTTTTAACCATCAATAAACTGTCATTAGTAATGATAAATTTGACGTAAACCTAATTAGCTCGTTAGAATGTCGAACACTATTTTATCTGAAAATTTTAAGAAAATCGGTTCAACAGTTTAGGAGCTATTGTGTTACGGACACACACAAACAGACAGACAGACATCACGCCAATATTGCTAGGATAGATCAAAATACATCCAAATAACACTTTTTCAGCGTTATCTCTAAAAATACTCTACCAATATAGAGGCACCTAAACTCCTACGCTAGGTACTATAGTTATAGTGTACATGTGAGCTGATATAACTAAAAACTGAAATATATTTCATTCAACTACACACTCAATTACCTTTCGTTTGATATTAACAAAGCCATGTTTTGACTTAAACTCTAATTATTAAAATCTACTGCTTAAAAAACTATAATGTATTTTGTTTAACTCCGGACTCAATTACCTTTCGATGGATATTACACACGGCATATTTTTACTTAAAATCTAAGTTTTGGAAATCTACTCCCACCCTTCTTTTTTTTTTTAAATAAACTAAAATGTATTTTGTTAAGCTCCAGACTTAATTACCTTTCGTTTGATATCACACACACCATATATAAACTACGTAATTTACGAACAATTTTTTGTATAAAGTACTAGGGGTTCATGTTTATTTTATGAAAAAACACTAACCTCTTTAAAAAACCGAGTAAAAATTATGAAGTTGTGTGTCTATCTGTAACTACTTAACGTGCGTAACTCAAAATCCTCTTGTCCGATTTTAATGAAATTTGGTACCTAGGCTGGGTCTTGAGTCAAGATGATCCCATTTAAAAATAAACAATATCCACGAAACACAAGGCAAACAGAAGGGTGGGGGGTAGATTTTAAAAATTAGAGTTTATGTGAAAATATCGTGTGTGTGATATCAAACGAAAGGTAATTAAGTCTGGAGCTTAACAAAATACATTTTAGTTTATTTAAAAAAAAAAGAAGGGCGGGAGTAGATTTCCAAAACTTAGATTTTAAGTAAAAATATGCCGTGTGTAATATCCATCGAAAGGTAATTGAGTCCGGAGTTAAACAAAATACATTATAGTTTTTTAAGCAGTAGATTTTAATAATTAGAGTTTAAGTCAAAACATGGCTTTGTTAATATCAAACGAAAGGTAATTGAGTGTGTAGTTGAATGAAATATATTTCAGTTTTTAGTTATATCAGCTCACATGTACACTATAACTATAGTACCTAGTGTAGGAGTTTAGGTGCCCCTATATTGGTAGAGTATTTTTAGAAATAACGTTGAAAAACTGTTATTTGGGTGTATTTTGATCTATCCTAGCAATATTGGCGTGATGTCTGTCTGTCTGTTTGTGTGTGTCCGTAACACGATAGCTCCTAAACTGTTGACCGATTTTCTTAAAATTTTCAGGTAAACTAGTGTTCGACATTCTAACGAGCTGATAAGGTTTTCGTCAAATTTATCATTACTAATGAGAGTTTATTGATCGTTAAAAAAAATTAAAAAGACTAACTTTTTAGCGGTGTGTCGCATTAATATGCGGTTTACGGAAAAATAGAGAAACACAACACAAAATTTCAGTATCCATTGAAAATAAACTAATTTTACCATATTAACCCCAATTTGTTATATTTTCCTAATCCTCCTAGTGCAATAATGCAAGATACTTAAAAAGTTAACAAAATTCCTAATTGTTCTTTTTCCTAAATAAATTTACTAAAGTTGTTTGGTTTAATGATAGAGTAAAAAAATTTTTTTTTTTTTTTACTGTTAAGCGCACTCGCAAGGAGGTCCCTATCACGCTCGATAAGCGGCCAGTGCGCGGAAATGTTGGTGTGTGTTGGTTTTGAAACGGTTCAGGTTGTAACCTGCAGGGAAAACTGTCGCAGGGAGTTTATTCCACAGCGATGCTGTTCTCCAGAGATATGAATTCTGATATAATGAGGTTCTTGGTGCCTCTATTTTGACAGTAAATTGATGGTTACCGTCTGTTTGACGTGTTCGCCTAGTAGGTGCTACTCCCGGGGGGATCATACGTGCCAACTCTTCAGAGCATTTTCCGTGATAATACCTGTAGAAGAGAGATAGATCGCCCACAGTTCTTCGATGTTCGAGACTATCCAAACTACGGGTAAGTGCGGGGTCATTGATCAGCTTGATAGCTCGTTTTTGCACGGTGTTCAAAAGCATTAAGGTATGTTTGGGTGCCGCACTCCATATATGTGAGCAGTACTCCATAGTTGGTCGAATCTGGGCTTTGTAGAGTGTCAGCAGTTGGCTTGGTGTATACAGATGTCTTGTACGAAATAGCACCCCAAGCTTTTGGGACGCCCTTTTAGCTATATCTGCCACGTGACTGTGCCAAGACATATTGGTCTCTGCAGTGACTCCTAAGATGTTCAACTGGCTCTGCAATGTGACAGCACTTCCAGATGGCATGATGTTTGGCTCACCGGTGCTGGTCTTTTTTGAAAACAGGGCTGCTTGGGATTTCTGCGGGTGTGGTTGTGGCTGAGTGAGTATTTTTATCTGTAAGTGGTGGTATGGATGACTTGGTGAAGTTTGATCCAACGGCTTTTGCAAGAGACCAAAAGTACCTAGAACTACTTGGACAATTCAACAACCTGTTTTTTATTCTTTGATTGTATGTTTCTTTGGCGGCGTCAATAGTAATTTTGCAACTATTTCTGGCTTCTATAAATTCTGTGTGGTTTTGAGCGGTTTGTTGTCGTTTCCATAGGTTATATGCTCTGTGTTTTTTCTGTACAGCCGTTTGACACTGGCTGTTGAACCAAGGTTTTGCATTAGCTCTGCTTTTTATTGTATGTGGGATATATGCATCCATTCCAGATAAGATTACTTTTGTTATTTCATTACAGCAAATAGTGGGATCAGCTGTTTTAAAGCAAACTTCTTGCCATGGAAAATCCAGGTAAAACTGTTTAAGGTCATTCCATTTTGCCGATTTATAGTGCCACATTTTACGAGGAAGTGATTGTTGGCTTGGCGGTATGACGAGGGGTCATCGGCACCCTAAAATTTTGTACAGCGTCCAACAGGACTTGGGTCCTGACGTGTACTGTTGGGTCCTGTTGAGTACTGTTGGGTACTGTCGTGTACTGTCGAGTACTGTTGGGTACTGTCGTGTATTGTCGAGTACTGTTGGGTCCTGTCGGTGTACTGTTGGGTACTGTCGAGTACTGTTGGGTCCTGTTGAGTACTGTCGTCGTGCCTTGGGGAGGTCCGACAAGGACAAAGCGCGCCCTCAAAAAACTTGCGAGCAAAAAAAAAAAAAAAAAAAAAAAGCTCATCATCTTTGGGGCACCGCACCGCGCTCACAAATCTTGCGACCAAAAAAAAAAAAAAAAGGTCAACCTGTCTTTTCGCATTTACGTCACTGTTTCGGGTTAGACGGTTGTGTCGAGTACTGTCGTGTACTGTTGGCTTCTATCGTACTGTTACGTCCTGTCGTGTACTGTTGGGTACTGTCGAGTACTGTTGGGTCCTGTCGTGTACTGTCGAGTACTGTTGGGTACTGTCGTGTACTGTTGGATACTGTTGGGTCCTGTCGTGTACTGTTAGGTACTGTCGTGTACTGTCGGGTACTGTTGGGTCCTGTCGTGTACTGTCGAGTACTGTTGGGTACTGTCGTGTACTGTCGAGTACTGTTGGGTCCTGTCGTGGTACTGTCGAGTACTGTTGGGTACTGTCGTGTACTGTCGAGTACTGTTGGATCCTGTCGTGGTACTGTCGGGTCCTGTTGTGAAATTTGTACAGTACTGTTGAAAGCTGATGACCCCTCGCGGTATGAACATTTCGCACTTTGTTCTTATAAGTTTATGATCGGATGAACCAAGTGGGGGATCTACTTGAATTGTGTACAAGTCAGGATTTGTAGTTAGGAACAAGTCTAAAAGCGCTGCAAATTCACCCCTTTCTGAGATACGGGTAGGTTCATCGACAAGCTGCGTTAGACCACAACTTATGGCAAAAGCTTCTGCTTCCCTCCCTTCATTACCTGTTTTGTTGTGGTGTTTTAGCCAGGGTATATTGTGGACGTTGAAATCGCCTAAAAAAACAATTTCCGCATGTGGATAGTTAGACTGTATATTATCACAGTTTTCGGATAATGTCGCAAAAAAGTTTTGATACTCGGTGTTACTTGGCGGTCGGTAGAGGCAGCAAATGAACTTGGTCGATGACTTTGAGGTGAATTTCAGCCATATGATATCGAGGTTCGCTGGTTCTAGCTTCTCCTCTCGATGACATGAAAGGTCATTTTTAATGTACACACAGATCCCAAAATTATGTCGAAATCGGTGGTGTAGGTCATAGCCGGGATAAATATAGTTCACAATAGGTGTTGCAGAACTGATTTTAGTTTCAGTGAGAACAAGGATGTCAGGTCTTTGTTCTTCAAGATGTTGGTGAACTGAATTCATGTTGGTACTTAATCCTCTTATATTGCTAAAATCAATTCTGAGTTGAGTTTTTGGTCTTCTTTTAATATCTTTGCATGAAGGACCCCCAGGATCACCCGACGCCCGGAGATCCGAGTGGTCGGGTATTTTACCTCCGGAATATTTTGATCCTGGAAGCGCCATCATACTATCTGTTACTCATTGTTGGAACCGGACTGCCAGCGCAGTAGCGGAACGTGGTGATACCACTTAGCGCTACTCACTTCTGGCATGGTGGTATCTCACCGGTCGACGCCCAATGAGTAAAAAGCGTCTACCACCTACACCTAATAAACTAATTGACTAAGACCTAGTCTCAACTAATCAATTGATTTGCTTATATGCTATTCAATCAAAAAATGACATGAGTGTTCTAATTTAATTCTTTACTTAAAAAATCACCAGTGCCTGAGACAAAGTAGATGATCTAAATGTGAAAGGCAGAGAAAGCAAACAGTGTGCATTTCATAAAAAGGCGGCTAAAATCCTTTATTATTTTTAAAACTTGTAGCGACTCGCCCCAATTACGTTAGACTATATTTTTCACCACTCTTCTTGTTGATTGTTTCCACAAAATAACTTTGTGTAGTTATTAGAACTTGCTTGAGTAAAAACACTTTAAATGTATAATAGGTCTTACCAATCAACGTAACAAAAACTGATGTGTGTGTATGTGTAGGTGTGTGTGTGTGTGTGTGTGTGTATAAAGTCATCGGTGTAATTACCAATAATTTTTATTTTGTAAAATCACTCCATAGTTAAAATTTGATGTTTTTTTCAAACCCTCAGCTTGTAGTTTGCTTCTTTCCACATCTAAATGTTTGCATAATATCAATTTTTATAGTATTGCAACATTTTTTGGTTTTCGTTGTTTATTTGCACTAACAGAAAAAAAAAACACTGCAACTCTACACACTTTTAATGACCCCATATAAAATTTTGTTTGTTAACCCCATAATCGTATATGACTAATTGTCAAGCAAGTACCTGACATCTTAACTTCTGCTGAACCGATTCGAAAAATGCAATATATCATAATGTATAATATCAAAAGACCTTGTTGTTTGCAACTATTTTTATTGGTTTTTGTCTTTAATTATGTATTCTTAATAGTTTATAAAAAGTGTTTATTTATTTTTGATGATGATTCATCTCAACCATCATATTTATCTATAATACACTGAAGATGTGACCCTACATTTTAGTTTGGGCATATTTTTCACATTCAAGGGCTACTTTTGTTAAGTTGTGCGTCAATATTCTAGGTAATAATGGGTATAATGTTGGTAGTTTTTCTTCAATTATGTATCTGCATGAGTCAAAACCAAAATATATCCATTTTGTTAACCATTTATCAATATTTTCATAACTTTTCTCTTTTTTAACAGTTCCTCTAGCTTAAACTCAACTTTAGATCAAAGATATCAAAATATGATGATTAGTAAAACTTATACTAATGCTTATCTAGTCAGTAGTAAGGCAGAAATATAAATCAAATAACTATTTTAAGAGATAACACAGAATCTCCACATATTGTGTGTAAAATTTTAAATGTTCTTTTAGCTCACACATATACTATACTATAGTAGTGTGAGCTATGGTGATCCTAATTTTTTCGAGAAAAATAAAGTTGCTCCGATTTCAAAAATTTTTATATATCTTTGCGTTTCAGATGATTTTGAAACTTTTTTGTTGCGCCGTCTGTCTGTCTGTCTGTCTGTCTGTCTGTCTGTCTGTATGTCTGTCTGTCTGTATGTCTGTAACGACCAACGCGCATAACTCAAAAACCGCTTGGCCGATTTTAATGAAATTTGGTACCTAGGCTGGGTCTTGGGTCGAGATGGTCCCATTTAAAAATGAACAAAATCCACCGAACAGAAACCAAATAAAAGGGTGGGGGTAGATTTCAAAAATTAGAGTTTATGTGAAAATATGGCGTGTGTGATATCAAACGAAAAGTAATTGAGTCTGCAGTTAAACAAAATACATTTTAATTTATTTTAAAAAAAGGGTGGGGGTATATTTTAAAAATTAGAGTTTAAGTGAAAATATGGCGTGTGTGATATCAAACGAAAGGTAATGGAGTCCGGAGTTTAACAAAATACATTTTAGTTTTTTGTTTTTTTAAGGGTGGTGGTAGATTTCAAAAATTTGAGTTTAAGTCAAAACATGGCTTGTGTGGTATCAAACAAAAGGTAATTTAGTCTGGAGTTAAATAAAATATATTTCAGTTTTTAGTTATATTAGCTCACACGTACACTATAACTATAGTATTATTATAACAGAGTATTTTTTAATGTATAATAGACAATAAATAATAGAGACGTTTGTTTTATTTCTTGTTATTCGCAAACCAGTTATCTAATAAAAGTACATTTCTCTTAGCACAGCTTAAATAATTATTACTATGCATTCCACAGTGAAAGTTGTCACTATGAATATTTTTTAACTTTTTAAAATTAGGACATCCTAGGTCATATAAATCTACAATATTATTACTAACTAAATTACACAGCCAAACTTTTTTATCATTTCCCTTTACAAACACAGTTTCGTTTTGAATTAAACCTTTAACAAAGAAAGAGATATTTTCCATTGGTAAATAACTAAAATCAAAAGTATCCCAATTTATACCATGAAGATTGTTTGTGTTTCAGTCAGCTTGACGTTTAAAGTCTTGATGCAGAGAGATGCACTTTATTGGTAAATTAACAATATGGTGCCATATTGCGTCAGTATGGGTGTTTAAAATCGCTATTTCTTTACATACAAAATTAGTGTCTTTGTACTGGAAACCTTGCACATCCAAAATAAACATTTTTTTCTTTAAACTACCCTTACGGTATTGGTCAGATGGTTGTATTTCATAAATTAGTCGTGCAATATTAAACAGTATGCTATAAGTTTATCAGGTACAGCTTTTTTCGTTTCAACTGCACCACCTTTCAGCGCGTCTTTACTCTGTCAAGAGCAGTCAATAACTACCAGGATGGGATTTTTTAAAACGGGGAGATTAGCTCTTATACTAAAATGCAAAACTGTCCAAATACGGTCTGATATTATTATTGCATGATTTTATTCCAATAAGTCCCTAATAACGTTCTGCGATATTTTTAGTGCATATATTTTTAAGTAGACCTTTAAATTATTATTATTTTTAATGTTCTGGGTATTTTTTCAAAATATTCTAGTTGACTTATATAATATATACAGTGTGTCCACGTAAGTTGGCGGCATATGGGAAATTTTTTTATTATTAGCTTTACGAAAAAAAGTTATTCTTCATAAAAAGTTCTGCATGGTCCAAAACCTAAAATGCAACTATCAGATGTTAAATTTTTTCAGTCATATTACGAGGTTTGTCAAAAAATTTGATTTTTGCTCTAGAGTGAAGTACCTTTCTTTTTGACAATATCGAAAATTGTTATAAAGAAAAGATGTTTAGAATTAAAAATAGCTTTCAAATATTCAACATTGTTTATTTACATTAAAAAAATTTATAATTAATAAATGCAATGCATTAATGTGCAAACTTAAATTTCCAATATAATCGCAGAGAAAATGTAGAAAAAAATATTTTTTTCATGTAAATAAACAATGTTGAATATTTGACAGCTATTTTTAATTCTAAACATCTTTTCTTTATAACAATTTTCAATATTGTCAAAAAGAAAGGTACTTTACTCTAGAGCAAAAATCACATTTTTTGACAAACCTCGTAATATGACTGAAAAAATTTAACATCTGATGGTTGCATTTTAGGTTTTGGACCATGCAGAACTTTTTATGAAGAATAACTTTTTTTCGTAAAGCTAATAATAAAAAAGTTTCCCATATGCCGCCAACTTACGTGGACACACTGTATATATTCCTATCGGGGTTTGTGAGGACATTTTCTTGTACAGAACGATGCTTATGGGGACACATGGGGCTTACGAGGACTGTCCTCATAAGGTTTTTATTCCTAACGTAGTTTATCAGGACTGTCCTTATAAAACCCAATTTGGCGATTTGGTGTTTGTGGGGACTTTTTAGTGTACTACTTTTTGGTGTTTATGAGGACTTTTGATTTTCATACACATGCTTTGCATAGGTTTTTTATGCAAATATAATAGCAAATTCTTTTAATACGATGAAGTTTACAAAAAAAGCAACGTCGCTTATGTCACTTAAATATTCTAAAAATATATTGTGAAAATCTACGTATAGTCTAAATTATACGCATTTGTAATGACGTCACCAGATGAGAAGAAAACGTATGGCGTAGATATTTTTGCCAATCAATGTTTTTTGATTGACAGTGACGGATACTTCACATAATCAATTACCTACCTATTTAAATCATAGACACTACTTTTTTTTTAAAGTTTATTGTCACCGCTGTTTATAATATACTAAACAAAGATAAACAAAAATTACGTCATTACAAATGGGTATAATTTGAACTATACCCATCCGCAACCTTAGTTATCACCACCACTAAAAAAACTATGGTCTATAATGCTTGATTTTAATATTTTATTAAATTTTTAAGAAATAATGCAAACACACATGCTATACCTACCAAAGATCCTATATGAATGAAATTTTTAAAAAAATATATCACATATACAGGGTCTCTCCATCTTCTATGTGTAGACAGTGCTTTTATCGAACTTAAAAGATACCTGTCTTCATAAATTGCATTGCTCCTGTAATATATACAGGGTGTAAGGCAGCATTTTCAAATTACGTAACGCTCAAGGGGGGGAAGACGGGTTTCGCGTTGCGTTAAACGAATGTTTTTGTAATGTGTCTTTTCTTAAAAATACGTTACGAAGGAGAAAGGGTCAAAAATCCTGAAGTTTTGTGTTATGTAATTTAAGAATGTTCCCTTATTGGTTAGAGAACAACTATTTTAGGGGCGATTGGAAAACATTAAACCACACAAAAATGTTCCTATGACAAAAAGGGTTAAAACTTCACCATGTTATCTTAATCTTCTAAACTATTGATAATAATTTTTTAAAAAAAATCCTTCTGAAGATGTGCAAAAATATATTTTTTTTAAACTGAAAAACTCAAACAATTGAGATATTTTTGTTAATATATTTTTTACCTAACCTAACATTTTTTTAAAGAATCTGTTTATCCAACAGTTGGCAAACGACTATCTTATTGACTTAGATTTTTTAAAGAAAACATAATTAATATAATTATTTTATTATTAATTATTGTACCTACGCAGTAGCGCACTCAGGAAGAGGTCTTGGGGGCGGACCGAGGCCCCATAATGTCGTATTTTATGATATTTTCATAACATTATATGTGGAAAATATCTAAAAAATCCTCGAGGCCCCTGGTTAAGTTACTATCTGGAAAATAAATGCTTTGGTATGTTAATTTTGAAAGATCAACTGTCAGTTTTAATAAGTCTAATACCTATATGTTTTGGTGTATTCCATTGGGAAAATGAGTGCAGTACTGTTAGTGCACTGACACTAGCTCGGTGATGTCAAAAATTGGCACCGAGTGCGGTTTCAATGGAACACGCAGGAGACGCAAAATCGCACTCGTATGCAAGCCTATAAACAAAAATACCAACATATCGAGGGTCCAAGTGCAGTTCCTCGTAGATGCATTTTTAAAAACTTTACAGGAAAAGCGAAAGACTGCAGTTAACGGCAATCAGAGCTGATTTTTGAAAAACTTTTACTACGAAAAGTATTTTCTTTACTGTTTACAATTTTTTAACAACCTCAAGTGCTTCTCAATATATGGCGCCACCTATTAGGATCATAAGGATACCGAAAAACAAAAATCGAAAAAGTGGTCACTTACGAGGTACTGCACTTGAACCCCCGATATGTCGTTTTTTTACGCTTAGTTAGACTGAAATAGTATATTATATTATATACCTATAAAAGGATAAAAGTAGAAATTTATATCCCGGGCAAAAAGTTTGTACATTTTATTGAGGAATTAAAACACACGTTTGGGATCTTTTTCTCAGTCTTAATGGAATATCTCAAAAACTAAAAGTAAAATATAAAATTCAATTTAACAGATGGATTCCCTATTAAAAAAATATCCATAAAAAAGCAACTCAAACCACAATTAAATTTCCATTAATAAAAAAGTTATACGCCTCCTTCCAAAATGCAGCCATATCCTCTAGAAATACCTTAAAGCCCCAAAAACATCGAATATGGGACACCTTGCAAACTGCAAGTACGATTTATTTTAAAACTGCTCAAAAATTATTTAATTTTAAAACTGGATTTTGGTTTTGTTGGTTTTGTATGTAATTAGGTAAGTAGCCCTCGCTTGCCTAATGCAACCCTGTACACAGTACCCTGCTTTACAAATGTCCTCACTAACATCGCTGCATGTATATAATTATCTCTTCCTACTTAAATATGTCCTCACTAACATCGCTGCATATATGTAATAATATCATCTTTTATTTTAAAATATGTACAGGATAGTAGAGTAAATTTGTAGGGTATTTCAATAAAAAGCTGCAAAAAGGGTATATTTTTTATATATGGCATGGTAGTAGCTAACATCAAAAGCTAAATTTTCAATCGAGGATCCCTTGATTTCCGGCTTCGGAATCCAAGATGGCGGCTGCCAAAGTTAAGAAAAAATAATTAATTTCTTGTTTTAAGACAAATTAAATTAATTTTGATAAACTTACTTTAAGTGGGACCTACTTAATTCAAATATGTAAAAAAAATTACACCTGTCACTTTAAAACAAAATGGCGGCTATATTTTAAAGAAATCGTTTTTCTTCGATATTTTCTTTATTTTTTGCCCGATATTTATTTTTAATACCTCATATTAAAGCCACTGACCAGCCCTTTAAACCTAATGAAAAAAAGTTATTAGTTTCTCAGCCGACACAAAAATGGCGTTTAAAATGTCAAAAATAAAAGTTTGTAAAAATTTCAAGTTTTGTAAAAATTTCAAAAAAATTACAATTTGACATTAAAAATTTTAAGATGGCGGCCGAAGTTCAGATAAAAAAGTTATTTTTTTGTTCTTCTTTGACAGAACTAGTAGGGGTCGCCGATTGTAAATATTTCATAATAAATGACATACATCTATTATCCAAGATGGCGGCGTTCAAAATATAAAAACAACATTATCTTCTTGGTTTAGTAATTTTTTTTACGAAGATATGTAGTTTTATATTACTCTTAATTAGTTTTAAGTCATAATGTACAAAATTAATATAATTTATTTATTTTTTAAAGATGGCGGTCGAAAAAGTAAAACATTTTTGTTTATTTTTTCGAAATTTAAAAAAAAAACTGGAAAAAACAAAACTTCCCGGTAAACAAAACACAGATATTTTAAAAATGTCAAAAAAGTTGACATATGTCACGTACCGGGTGATTTGATTGAATTGACCATATTTTACTTAATAGCTATCTCCGTTAATATTTATCTAACAGTAATGTTTAAATAAGCAAAGTTAAATAATTTTTTCTAAGTCATCAGAATCTGATGTCAAAAATGACATATGTCATACACTTGTCAGACTTTTGACATATGGTTTATTTTTTTAAATAAAACACCCTGTATATAATTTTTTTAGTTGATAAGGCTCGTTTTTCTAATTTCAAAAATATATAATATGTTGACATTTAGACCAGCCGTTATTGAAATATTTGCATTTTAATAACATAAATAAACAACAATGATGTTGCCATTTTGTTAATGAATATAATTCTTAAAATGCAAATATTTCAACAACGGCTGGACTAAATGTCAACATTTTGTATATTTTTGAAATCAGAAAAAGGAGCCCTATCAATTAAAAACATTATATACAGGGTGTTTTATTTAAAAAAATAAACCATATGTCAATAGTTTGACAAGTTTGTGACATATGTCATTTTTGACATAAGATTCTGATGATTTAGAAAAAATTATTTAACTATGCTAATTTAAACGTTACTGTTAGATCAATATTAACGGAGATAGCTATTAAGTAAAATATGTCAATTTATTCAAATCACTCGGCACGTGACATATGTCAACTTTTTTGAGATACTTAAAACATCTGTGTTTTGTTTAACGAGACGTCTTGGTTTTCTCAGTTTTTTTTTTGTTAAATTTCGAAAAAATAAACAAAAATGTTTTTTTTTTTACATTTTCGACGGCCATCTTTAAAAAATAAATAAATTCTATTTTTTTTTTGTACATTACATTTTAAAACTAATTAAAATTAATGTAAAACTACATATTTTGGTAAAAAGATTTACTAAACTAAAAAGATACTGTTGTGTTTATATTTTGACCGCCGCCATCTTGGAAAATAATAGACATATGTCATTTATTATGAAATATTTACAATCGGCGACCCCCATTTAGTATAAATCAATTTATTACACGGCAATACTAGTTGTGTCAAAGAAGAACAAAAAAATAACTTTTTTATCTGAACTGCGGCCGCCATCTTAAAATTTTAAATGTCGAATTGTAACTTTTTATAAATTTTTACAAAATCTGGCTTACTAATGATAAAATCCAAAAAATTTTTTTGTCAAAATTTCATTTGGTCTACTGGTTGTAAAGGTCTCTTTTATTTTTGACAAATTAAGCGCCATCTTTGTGTCAGCTAAGAAACTTATAATTTCATTTAAGCAGGTTTAAAGAACTGGTCAGTAGCTTTAATATGAGGTATTAAAAATAAATATCGCACAAAAAATAAAGAAAATATCGAAGAAAAACGATTTTTTTTAAATATAGCCGCCATTTTGTTTTGCAGTGACAGGTGTAATTTTTTTTACATTTTTACATTAAGTATATCCCACTTAAAGTAAATTTATCAAAATTAATTTAATTCCTCTTAAAACAAGGAAATCATTTTTTTTCTTAACTTTGGCAGCCGCCATCTTGGATTCTGAGGCCGGAAAATCGGAGATCTTCGAATGAAAATTTAGCTTTTGGTGTTAGGTACTACTATGCCAAATATAAAAAAAATATACCCTTTTTGCAGCTTTATTTTACAAATTTACTCTACTAGGAACGGAATCAAAAAATTTGTCACCTGTGGCAAACCCTTAATATTTTATACATTACATTTTGTCATAATAGTAGTAACTAGTAGCCTGAGTTATTCGAACACAAATAAGGTCAAACATTATCCTTTAGTAAGAGGTAAAGTTCGAACCAGGTAATTGCGCATGCCTCAAATAAAGGATAATTCAGGAGCAACTGACCAAAATGCATTATTAAATCGAAAATATGTTGTTTTGAGAAAAACTTTAAAAAAGAGCAAAGTAAAACTGTTTGGTTTTCACTTTCTCCAACGTCGATCACCAGGATATGAATGATTCCCGTCTGGAACACGTCCTGATAGTCAGGAACAAGTGTTCCATGCCAATCCACGACCGGACCGGTTTCGACCTTTTGGGCCATCCTCAGGTGAATGTATGCGATAGCTCCGTGTAGAGCATAAGTTGTGTGAAACCACCAGAAACAACTACTACGAGGGAAATTTTTTTTCGGAGTAGTTGTTTCTGGTGGTTTCACACAACTTATGCTCTACACGGAGCTATCGCCTACATTCACCTGAGGATGGCCCAAAAGGTCGAAACCGTCCGGTCGTGGATTGGCATGGAACACTTGTTCCTGACTATCAGGACGTGTTCCAGACGGGGATCATTCTTATCCTCGTGATCGACGTTGGAGAAAGTGAAAACCAAACAGTTTTAACAAGTTCCCAACGAAAGCCTCAAACCATCAGTATAATTCAATGCCGGTAGGGGTATTTTTCCTCAGAGTAGTTGTTTCTGGTGGTTTCACACAAGAGCAAAGTAAGTTAGAACCAAAAACGTTCAACTAAAGGTAGACCCCGTATAGAAATCCTAAACTTCATCAGACACAAAAAGTATTATACTGGGGATTTCTTTCAAATTCGCAACAATGTTGCCAGTACTTTTATAACTTGTAATTTTGATGTAGGTACATAAGTAAAATGGTAACTAATAAAAATCAAAAAAATATTTTGTTTTTGAATTCGGCTTACGTTTTGGATTGCTATACATGTATCTATAATAGAATATGTTTACCATCCTATGTGAGAAAAGGATTGTTTTCATTGATTTTTTTTTGAGATCTTATCATTAATAATGTTTTTCTATACAATTTAATTCTAGGTTGTAAGTATAACCTCTAGATATGTATGTATGCATGTCTGTCTGTGTGCCTATATGCACATATGTATACAAATGTTTGAAAAAAAGTTTTTTTTTAAAGATAGAATATGTTATCCAATAATTAATCGGTAAATTTTTGTTTACATAGGTACCTAAACTTAACAAAAATCATAAAACATTTGCTTTTAAGTCCCTGTTGTTATAGATCTATGTGGCGGTTTAAATTCTTATCTATTTTGAATTAAAAGGAAAGTATAAATTAGAAATAATCAGCTAAAGTTGGTTTTTTTCGAAGATTGTTGATTGTCGATTTTTATAGAACGTACAACGATTAGCAACTTGAGCTTGTTTTTTGCAGGAACACAAAAAAACTAGCGGCGATATCCTGTAATGCAAACCATTTTTTTAAACTGCACATGCGCACCTCTCTCTTTCTGATCACATAAAATTATCTTCCTCTTACTAACTTCACACATGCTCGACCACAGCTGAGAGGGAGATATTTTATGTGAGAAGAAAAAGTACGGTAGCGAATGCGCAGTTTAAAATATTGATTTGGTTTTCGGTTTTCTGAAAAAAAACGGGACTCCATTTAAGTGTGAAAAACGTTCAACTGAAAGTAAGTTTAATTAAATTTCTTTGGTGTGAGGTTCATAAATAGTTTATTAGTTTTGTCCTCCTAGGTGGTATTTAAAAAGTTATTAAAACCAGATGACTAAACTACTAAACTGCACTTTTAACTATTAATTATTGTTCTCACTACAAATGTTTTCGGTATAAAAATAACTCTTGCTTTTAGTCCAAATAAATTTAAGTTAAATGTTTTGATCACGAAAGTTAAAAAAACCTTTTCTTTATATAATAATAATAATAATATATATATATATATATATATATATATATATATATATATATATATATATATAAATTAGTCTACAACCCTCTCCTGGGCAACTCTGGAAAAAAAAGCGTTATGATTTGATTTTACGCGAAAATGGAACGTCGCAGAGAAAACCTTTGTTGACAAAAAAAATTGTGTGTGCTTAAGACCACATGGCAGAAGTGTAAACTTTAACAAGGCAAAATTATTAATACTGGCCTTCATCTGCATCATCATATTGCTCGCTGAATGTTCTTCTCACAGTTAGTCGACTCGAGCCGACTTCACCCGAATGAGCGTTACATAGCCAAGTCTGACGGCTCAGTTCAATTCAGTCCCCACAAAAACTACTAAACGCGCCTAAAGAAGTTTACACTTCAAAAATTCCTTTACAATTTTTCTTAAAGGTTATAGCTCTAGACTTACATGTATAGAAGATAGAGGGCACCAAAATTGACAAAAATCAGTTTTTTGCATTTTATGCAAAAACGGTAAGTCGTAGAGAAGAATTTTATTTAAGAGAAATATTACCCATACGAGTCTTTACAATCAATCTCCATAGTCTATAGGTCTACAACGACATGTTTAGAAGGTAGATGGCACGTTATTTGTCAAAAATGGTGTTTTTTTTAGTCGTAGAAAGAAACTTTATAAACATAAAATGTTAAAGGACACAAGTTTCTACATTATTTCCTTTTGGGCCACATGTTTATAACTACGTGTAGAACATATAGGCCGCCAAATTTGCAAAAATTATTATTTTATTTTATGCAAAAACGGTAGGTCCTAGAAAAACACATTATAGACAAGAAATCTCCAGGACGCCATTCTCTACAATTCACCTATGTGAGTCACAGCTCTATGACTTATGGTTTTTGCGTAAAACGCAAAAAAGTATATAATGGGCATTTTCGGCACCCTCTGTCTTCAACACATGTGGTTGTAGAGCTGTAAATTGTCACTGTCGCATTGTAGAGAATTGTGTCTTGATCATTTTATGTCAATAAAGTTTTTTTTTATGACTTACCGTTTCTGCATAAATTGCAAAAAACATAATTTTTTCAAATTTTCTTCTAAACGTGTGGTTGTAGACTTATAGACTATGGAGACCGATTGTAGGGAATCCTATGGGTAATATTTCTCATACATAAAATTTTGCCCTACGACTTATCGTTCTCGCGTAAAATGCAAAAAACTGATTTTTGTTCGCTATTTTTCAGAAAAAAAATTAATAGCGGCAACCATGTAGACCAAACGTCACCCTTGCATCATTTATTGTTGCCTTTGAGAGGTTATCCGAATAAACATGCGTTTTCGTTGTTTTTTTGCAAGATTTATCAGGAAATTAAGATTTTTTTTATTAAATAACTTTAAAAATGTCTAAGAAGTGCATTCTGTGTGACAAAAGTGAAGAGAAGTGGCTGGATTTATCATTTCACCGGTAAGTTTGAATCTCTTCCAGAAACCGTCATATTGTTTACGATTTGGTAAGACAGTGGTGTGGTTTATAACTTTTTTTACAAAATATTAGTGATTTATTTTACAAAGAAGTTTTAAGAAACATTATTTATTGTTGCAAATTCCCTTATTTTCCCACCTCTAGTGTTTGGGTTTTTTTGGAAAAGTTTCTTAATTTATTCTGGCAATAATATATAACTCTAAAAAATATATTTCTTATGTAAACAACCATTTTCACTCTGTAATGTTATGTTATGTCATGCTACTGTACAGTTATTAAGCATTTTAAAAATATTCAAATTTATGAGTTTACTAGATTCCCCACTGATCCAAACAAGAGAGAGCTTTGGAGGAAGATTATTGGCCTTAATAATGAAAAAATTCTGTCAAAATGGGCATTCTTTGTTCTGACCACTTTGATCCTCAATATGTTTGTTTAGCACCTAGTAGGCACTATCTTGTACGAAATGCCTTGCCCAAGGTCAGGTGTTAAAGACTAGTTCAAATTAAGAAAACTACTTACTACTAGTGGTTAGTAGTTAAATATTCAACTATCTCTTTTTATTATAAAGTATACATAATATATTATCACTGGTTGTTTTTGATGTTCGATCATCATATAATGATGTAAAAAAGTAGTTAGAATTAACAAATATAACTATAAGAAGAAAAAAGGTAGTACCTACTTTTACACAGAAAAAAAAGACTTTTAACTTCCTTTTCACTTACTTACTGCATAGTCCCTGGTGATTAATTAAAAGAGAGCCTTGAGTCAAATGGATTAAAATATTGTTCTTAATTCTTATATTTGCCAAATTTAATAATGTTTGTATATATAGGGTGTCCCATAACTTAGGGGCCATAGGCCAACAAGTGATAGAGGAGGTCATGTCTGATCAAAAACTTGTTGTTGGCAATTTTTTTAACTTTTGTGATAATAACTTTTTAAAAAAACGCAGTAAAAATATGAAATTGGGTAGTCTTGTATTAGAACAAAAGCAGTAAATTGAAATTAATTTAAAAAAATTAATTTGAAAAAAGTTAGTCAGTCAATTTTTTTAGAAAATACTATTTTTTTGGTATGAACTTTTATGAATGCCATATTAAATGCAATGTTTTTTAAATATTTTTTGTTAATAAAAAGTCTCTAGCGATACATAATAATGAAATATTATTGATACTTTTTAAAAGAGAAAGCAAAAATTAATTTAAAAAAAAATTATTATTTTTTATACATTTTCGAGGTTATTTTGACAGCCCGTACCTCCTCCACTTGTAATATTATCAAAAAAGGAGTACCACATTTTTTAATCACAATTAGCTGAGTATTCAGCTGGCTGTGACAGATTTTTTTTGTATAACCCGTTTTCACCCACTCCTCTTTAAAAATCCTATATC
Source organism: Aspidapion aeneum (assembly GCA_963576565.1). Classification (NCBI taxonomy): domain Eukaryota; kingdom Metazoa; phylum Arthropoda; class Insecta; order Coleoptera; family Brentidae; genus Aspidapion; species Aspidapion aeneum. The sequence goes on along the minus strand of OY755040.1, from coordinate 62,560,876 downwards.
TTAAAAACAGATGAATGTTGACCCCATGTTATATAAACTTTTTTCTTGGAAATAACCTCCTCTATCACCTGCTGCACTATGGCGCCTAGGTTATGCGACACCCTGTATAATAATCACTTAATTATAAATAATATTTTTTCATATTTATTTTATTTGGTAAATAAAAATTAAATAGATTTTACTATGGAAATCAAAAGTATTTTGTTGATAAAACTGAATAAGTCATATTATTTAACATTTGCAAATGTAAAAAAACACAGACTCATACCAAATATTTTCTAAAAAAACTAATTGCTAGAGTTTAATAAACAAATGAATGGATTTTGGTAAAATAAACCAATGAGTGCTTTTTATTTCGAGGCAAGAGTTTTGCTGATAAAATATAACAAAAAATCTATATTATAAATATAGGCTGTCCCATTTTTATCATTTGGGTGGTTTCGGGAACTTCTAGAGAAGATTGAAGAAAAAACGACTACACCTTAGTGTGCTTTAATTTGAAGAGAATAATGATGGTAAACATCGCATATCAATATTATAAACATAGAAACCGGAAACACCCAAAAGTGTTGAAAATGCACCCTGTACACTAGGGGATCAAATAGACTCTTTAAATCCTGATGCAAAAATTTTGATAAATATCTCAAGGTCTGAGTATATAATTCGGAGTTTTTGACTTTTTTTAACAGAACAAATCTACTTACTGTAAAAAATTTACTAAGAGCAATGTATTACCATGGTGAAAGAGTAAAAAGCTAAAAAAACACCTTTGACAATTTGAAATAAAAAGAAACACTTTTACCTGTGTTTTAAATTTTAGGGATTAAAGTAACACTTTTCTATATCCAGAAAAAATAATATAAAGTAGATTTCTTATCTTTAGGGAAAAATAATAAAAATCAAAACTACGGATATTACCAGCTGTAAATAAGTTATTGATTTCTAATATTATAAATCGATAAAAAAATTAATTCTGTAAAAATAGAATGGCTGTCAAAGCTGTACCGGTAATATTTTACACTTATTTAAATTTTATAATTTTGGGTGCAAAAATTTTATAGGAAAATGTCTATAATATATTTATTTTATTTTCAACAAAATCTGCACGCCCATGGTTTTTTCCTCGATTTCTCTTTTATACCTCTTACAGTGTTGCCTGCGAGGATTCGGCGAAATTTTCTGAGATTTCATGCATGATGAATGAATTTGCGTATTAAATAATGGGGATGCGTCTTCTAGGGTTCCTTGAATTTCTTTGGTTAGAACAAAAATTAAGATATTGTTTTTGATGTTTGCCTATGGCTACTTTGAATGGATTTAATGCGCTTTGATTGAATTGGGTTGTTTTTATTATAGATTGACAAAAAAGCAAAACATTTTCATAATTACCTCAAAAATCACAAAAAGTAGATTTAATGTATTTTGGTCAGTTGCTCCTCAATTGAAAAATGGGACATGCATAAGGTCGGAATGTGACAACTGGGCGCCGCCAACTCGGCGCCGCTAACTGGGCGCCGGACAACTGGGCTCCGGGCCAACTCGGCCCGGGTTAACTTGGCGCCGGACTAAAATTTTTTTTTTCGATAAAATGTGTAGGTGAAAAACAAAATAGATAAGTCTATTAATTATACAAAAACATCTTTAAAAAATCCTTTACGCAATTTTCTTAAAATTTGGTTTTGTTAAGTAGAGTTTAAGCCTGCGCTTGCCTAATCCAACCCTGTACACAGTACACTGCTTTACAAATGTCCTCACTAACATCGCTGCATGTATGTAATTATCTCTTCCTACTTAAATATGTCATCACTAACATCGCTATGAAGAAAATTTGTCACCTGTGACAAACCCTCAATATTTTATACATTACATTTTGTCATAACGTTATATGCGCGGCAACACTGTCTGTAAATAGTAGTAACTAGTAGCCTGCATTATTCGAACACAAGTAAGGTCAAACATTATCCTTTAGTAAGAGGTATAGTTCGAACCAGGTAATTGCGCATGCCCAAATAAAGGATAATTGAGGAGCAACTGACCAAAATGCATTAAATCCAAAATATGTTGTTTTGAGAAAAACTTAAAAAAAGAGCAAAGTAAGTTGGAACAAAAATTAAGATGATGTTCATGTTATCCTATGGCTATTCTGAATGGATTTAATGCGCTTTGATTGAATTGGGATGTTTTTATTATAGATTGACAAAAAAGCAAAACATTTTTATAATCAGCCCGAAAATCACAAAAAGTGGATTTAATGCATTTGGGTCAGTTGCTCCTCAATTAAAAAATGGGACATGCATAAGGTCGGAATGGGACAACTGGGCGCTGGACTAAAAATTTTTTTTTCGATAAAATGTGCAATGTTAGCTCCCGCTAAATTTCGCGGTTGTTTATATATTTTTAAAACCACACAATTGTATGAAGGACAGAGTGCATTTCGCGCATTTGGACATGCGCATCAACAACCAGGGAGATCCTTTGTCAATCGCCTCGAAAAATGGCGTGTTAATTTCGTTCTCCAACTATTTCAAATTTCTACGCCTGAAAGTGCTCGATTTTGGTGTACTGAAGCATAGAACTAGAAACTTCAGCCCTTCAGCTACGTGGTGACATCATTAGATCCAAAAAGGGGCCCCTTGGAAGTGGATAAATTGGCTGCAAACTGGTAAGTGCCTTTGTTTCTGATTGCCGTTGTGTGGCACAACAATTAACCTATGGACCTTTTCATTATTTCGTAATTTCATATGAATATATTATGTTTGTTCGCGCTTCATTTAATTAAAATATTTACAGTCCATTGCAGTTGTCGTTTTTCTAACCGCGAGCTAACAGTGCAGATGAGAAACAAAATTGATAGGTCTATTAATTATACAAAAACATCATCTTTAAAAAATCCTTTACGGAATCTTCTTGAAATTTGGTTTTGTTAAATATAGTTAAATCTATTAAGTCGAGTGTTAAAATTTGGTAGGTGTAGTGTTTGGTAACCGGGTAACACTACAATTTACGTTTTTTATTACAACAATGGCGGATCCAAAATGGCGGATTTTCTAATTTACAAACCGATTTGTCTCCAACTTGAAATATTACATTGGTTAAGGTCATTTAATAGAAATACAATTTTTTCATCAATCTGAAAAAAATCAAAATGGCGGATCCAAAATGGCGGACTTTCTTATTTATGAACCGATGTGTATCAAATATAAAAATTGGCGGTGTTTCAAGTCGCTGATTATGAATTTGACTTAAACTTATAAAAAATTCGAAATGGCGAATCAAAAATAGCGGAATTTCTTATTTACTAACCAATTTCTCTCAAACTTAAAATATTACATTGCTTGAGGTCATTTAACACAATTTTTTAATCAAACCTAAAAAAATCAAAATGACCAATCCAAATCGCGGACTTTGTTATTTATGAACCAATGTGTATTACATATAGAAATTGGCGGTGTTTCATGTCGCTGATTATAATTGTTGACTTTAACTTTCAAAATGGCCGATCCAAAATGACGGACTTTCTTATTTATAAACCGATCTGTGTCAAATATAAAAATTGGCGGTGTTTCAAGTCGCTGATTATGATTTTTACTTAAACTTATAAAAAAGTTCAAACAGGCAAGTCCAAAATGGCCGATTTTCTTATTTACTAACCGATTTGTCTCAAACTTGAACTATTACATTACTTAAGATCATTTAGCACAATTTTTTACTCAAACTAAAAAAATCAAAATGGATAATCCAAAATGGCGAACTCTCTTATTTATGAGCCGATGTGTATCAAATATAAAAATTGGCGGTATTTCAAGTCGCTGATTCTGATTTTGACTTAAACTTATAAAAAATTCAAAATGGCGAATCGAAAATGGCGGATTTTCTTAGTTACTAACCGATTTGTCTCAAACTTGAAATATTACATTGCTTAAGGTCATTTAATACAATTTTTTGTACAAACTTAAAAAAATCAAAATGGCGGATCCAAAATGGCGCACTTTCTTATTTATGAACCAGTCTATCAAATATAGAAATTGGCGGTGTTTCAAGTCGCTGATTATAATTTTTGACCTAAACCTATAAAAAATGCAAAATGACGAATCCAAAATGGCAGACTTCCTTATTTACTAACTGATTTGTCTCAAACTTGAAATATTATATTGCTTAAGATCATTTAATACAATTTTTTATTAAAACTTAAAAAAATCAAAATGGCGGATCCAAAATGAAAGAGTTTCTTATTTACTAACCGATTTGTCTCAAACTTGAAAGATTGCAGTGCTTAAGGTAACTTAATACAATTTTTAACTTAAACTTAATAAAAAATGGCATTTCATTTAGAAATCGATTTTTATTAAATTTAGAACTTTGTAGTGTTTAACGTCGTTGAATATGATTTTTGACTCATTTAAAAAGATTGTTAAATTAAAAATATTAAATAAAACTTTTTAGCCAAGTTCTCATTTTTTCTCTGCTAAGTAATAGTTACTCTTAGTTAAAATATTTTATTTTTTCTTAATGGAAAGAGTTAAACTTCTGGAGAAATGGCAGGAATAATTTAAAAAAGTAACTCCATATCTATAAAAAAAATATATAAAAAAAAATCTTCTTCCTGCTTTCGAGTTGCAGTATATTCTAAAAATGACAAACATTCTATTGCGAAAAAATATTAAAACAAAATTCAATTCAATGTGGAAAATATCTAAAAATAAATGTGCATCCATGACGGATCTGATACTTTTCTAGCTGACCTATTAGCACACTTCAAGTGAAGCCATGATATATCAGCCTTGAAAACAGTTTTTTGTAAAAAGCTAAGAAACTAAAGCTCCTACGAAGTTTTTGGTAAAAACACAAATTATTGAGCAAAATGCAGTCTACTATATTCCGAAAATCGGTTAGTAGAGAGTCCGCCATTTTGAATTTTTTATAAGTTTAAATCAGAAATAATAATCAGCGACAATTTCTATATTTGATACACATCGGTTCATAAATAAGAAAGTCCGCCATTTTGGATCAGCTACTTGGATTTCTTTAAGTTTTGAATAAAAAATTGTATTAAATGACCTTAAGCAATGTAAATATTTCAAGTTTGAGACAAATCGGTTTGTAAATTAGAAAATCCCCCATTTTGTAATTTGTAAACGTAAATTGTAGTGTTACCAGGTTACCAAAAGATGTTTTTGTATAAATAATATACTTATCTATTTTGTTCTTTATCTTTTATTACCTAGTTTGAGCATAAATCTGTATTAAGTGATCTCAGGCACTGCAAACTTTCAAGTTTGAAAAAAATCGGTTTAAAATTGAAGAAATCCGCCATTTTGGATCCGCCATTGTTGTAATAAAAAACGTAAATTGTAGTGCTACCCGGTTACCAAACACTACACCTACCAAATTTTAACACTCGACTTAATAAATTTAACTCTACTTAACACTACCAAATTTCAAGAAGATTGCGTAAAGGATTTTTAAAAGATGATGTATTTGTATAATTAATAGACCTATCTATTTTGTTTTTCATCTGCACATTTTACCAAAAAAAATTTTTTTAGTCCGGCGCCAAGTTGGCCCGGCGCCCAGTTGGCAGCGCCGAGTTGGCCCGGCGCCCACTTAGAGGCGCCGAATTGGTGGGGCCCAGTTGTTTCATTCTGACCTTATGCATGTCCCATTTTTCAATTGAGGAGCAACTGACCAAAATGCATTAAATCCACTTTTTGTGATTTTCGGGCTAATTATAAAAATGTTTTGCTTTTTTGTCAATCTATAATAAAAACAACCCAATTCAATGAAAGCGCATTAAATCCATTCAGAATAGCCATAGGCAAACATGAACATCATCTTAATTTTGGTTCCAACTTACTTTGTTATTTTTTAAAGTTTTTCTCAAAACAACATATTTTGGATTTAATGCATTTTGGTGAGTTGGTCCTCAATTATCCTATATTTGAGGCATGCGCAATTACCTGGTTCGAACTATACCTCTTACTAAAGGATAATGTTTGACCTTACTTGTGTTCGAATAACGCAGGCTACTAGTTACTACTATATACAGACAGTATTGCCGCGCATATAACGTTATGACAAAATGTAATGTATAAAATATTGAGGGTTTGCCACAGGTGACAAAGTTTCTGATTCCGTTCCTGTACATATTTTAAAATAAAAGATGATATTATTACATATATGCAGCGATGTTAGTGAGGACATATTAAAGTAGGAAGAGATAATTACATACATGCAGCGATGTTAGTGAGGACATTTGTAAAGCAGTGTACTGTGTACAGGGTTGGATTAGTCAAGGGCGAGCTTTAACTCTACTTAACAAAACCAAATTTCAAGAAAATTGCTTAAAGGATTTTTTGACACTATGGTATTATTTTACGAAGTGGTGCTCATCCCGAACCCAGTGCAGAGCAAAGATACAGAGTGTTTTATTTTTAACTGCATCTATCTCATTAAAATTCTGTATAAAATTCAAATGTAAAGCTAGAACAATGAAACTTGGCACCGATTATAAGGACATATACGTTTTTATTTAAAGCGATAAAAAAATTATATTAACATATTTTCTTTCAAAAAATAAAAAATAAATTTTTTTTTGAGAAATTTATGGTGTGGGTGTTGAGTAGAAAAAAAATTAGAAGAGATTAGTTATGCCGGATACGGCAATAAAATTTAATGTGGGTATAAACAATTTGTTTCCCTTTAAAACAAAAATTGCTGGACGGGTGTGACATACACACGGTCGAAGTACAGGGTGGTTTTATTTACGAATTCTAAATTTAAAAAAAACCTAAAAAGATGGAAAAGTATGTGGATTTGTTAGACGTAATGATATTGTAAAAAAATATATAACGAATAAAAGATACTTAGCTCTTATGTATATTTTATGGAAAGAAAAAAGAGCTAGGTTGAACTGTTAAAAATACAGGGTGATTTCTAAAAATAAGTATAATTTTTATGATCATTTTAAGTAGTTTTATTTTATCATGACCGACGTTACCAATCACTATAGAAAACTCAGAGTCAGCACATTACAACAACACTAGTACAGCTTTTATTTTCTTAAATAAAAATTTTTGTACAGAGTGTTAGAAAGTAACTACAAAATAAAGTTTTTCGTAATTTTTTATTTTAGTGGTAAAAATTCAAAAAACTCTAGATATGTCAAATAAACGTGTCATTGAAATCACTATATTCTCCTTTATAAATCATTTCCGGACTCTATTTTTGTATTTGCCACAACTACTTTGCTGTCATTTCTACTGTTTTTTTTTACATTATCTACTGTAGCTACTGCGTAAATAGGAATTTTGCAATGAAACTTGGCACTATTTGTCGACTTATTACAGGCTATAACACAAAAAATTAAGCTTGCGTAATTTTTTAATACGTTATAAGATACAGGGTGATATTCAAAAAAACATGTAAACAGTCTCAAATTTTTGTTCATACCGGTAATGCAGTTTAAGTTACCTTCCTAATTTTACTACGTGTTTTAACAAAAGGCACGTATTTTTAACGTGGTGTGCACTGTGTTACATAATTTTGTAATGGTAAGAAAATACAGGGTTTTGTCAATATATAAAAAATTTTAAACACGTAAAATTTATATTTTTTTTTCTTTGGCACCATTTAAGTGCACTGAAACATGAAAAAATTTTTATTGCACTAAGGCATAAAATTTTGGAAATAAAAGAAAAGTCGAAAAACGCGTTCATAAGTTACAGTAAAAAGTAAAATTAAAAAAAAATCACTTTAACACCCGTTACACAGTACCTTTAATCAATAGAAAAATTAATTTTAAACAAAACAATTTGCTAAACAAAGACAGTGTTCGATGGATTTAAATACCACAGCCCATATCCCCTATGATTAGGAAAGTTGGTAATAACTTCGTTATTTTTGACTTTAAGAGAAAAAATCAATAAATAACTTTGGTTTAAAGCCAATTGTTCTTTCTATTGGTTTAACTGTACACAGGGTGTTCCATTTAAAAAATGTGGTTTTTATCATAACTCACCTACTCGTCATCTGATTTTCTTTTCGTTCATCACCATCGTAATCAGAGGAAAAAATATCACAACTTTGTCTATTTAACCGACCCTGTAGCTCTAATATTAAAGAAGTACGTAATAGTGCCGACTTAACTCTGAACACCCTGTATATTAAAATTCAAAAATTCTACCACTCCACTTTTACTTAATTTATCAAATTTTATTAGGTTAGGCTTGGTTAGGTGTTTTTAATATTCTCCGGCGTAGACCTCAGAACAGGTACACTTAAGGTGTCAGTTTTTGACATATCGTGTGAACAGTTTGACGTATTGACTTCATTGATATATATTTTCGTTTAGAATACGAAATTACCTAGAAATCGATACCCCACACGACCACTTTAAATGAAATAAGATTTTAACAATGTCTGTCCTCCTTCCTTTTGCTCCCCCACCTCCAAAAAACCGTTTTCTCAACTTTATTTTGGATTTACAAGCTATAAGGTAAAACAAACAAAAAACTGTATGCGAAATGGGTTTCATATTTAATTTATAAAACTTTTCTGTCCCACCTTAAGTACGCCCCTGTATCTGAGCCCTGCACCACGGATCACCTAACAAACAGATAGGGAACTCAGGTGGTGGGGGGTGCTACGCGCATCTTTCACGCAACCTGTCATGTTGGGGTCAACCACTCCAGAGGCGCATTCTGTATTTTAATATTTTTTAAACTTTTAGTACGTGTTGCGCGTTAGTGGTGTGTAGATGACATTTTTGTGTTTGATATAATATGTGATTTTTGATTTTAAACAATGGGAACGGTTTGTGCCGTAAGAGACTGTAAACCCACGCGACGGTATACCCTTAATCGAAGTAATTTTCCATTTCAGCAGGCTCCTTTAAGATAAGCCTATACATTATTTTATCTTTCGATTTTTTAAAAACTTTTGCCATACCCTATACAGGGTGTTCAATAATTAAATATCCTATGGGATGAATCTGTAAATGATTTAAGTACAAAGAGTTCTTAAGGATATATAGATCTGCAACACCTTTGATTTTGTTATTTTATTTTTTTTATGCTTTTGCAGGATTTGTTATATTTATCTCAAATTTGAAAATGCGCCTTCATTAGATCCCAAAAAACAACATATAAACTATGCTTTGTTTAGAAAGTTTTTGATGTTTTGTATCAAACAGCGGCATAAGCTCAGTTGTAGAAAAGGGAAATTTGTAGATTGGTATTTTGATCCTTAAATTAAGCACAGGTTCACAAATTGAAAGGAGGGGACAATTCGCCGCAGCCGATTCACCGCGGCTGATTGGCCGCGGCCCGTTTTCCGCGGGGACAATTCGCCGCCAATTAAAATGCCGCGGGAACAATTCGCCGCGAGATTTTTGTTTCATGATATTACCATTGTTTTATTTACCTTGACTTCATATAATATTTTTTAATAAAATAATGTTTTCAAACTTTCAAACCAGGTATTTCGTGGTAACTATACAATCCAGCCTTTTTTTAATTGGAAAAAATAAATAAAATGGCGAATGTAGAATGGCGGTTTTTGCTATTTATGAACCGATTTTGAGTTTGATGCATAAAATAGAAACTTTATTAAATTTTAAATTATTTTTAACTTAAACTAAAAAAAATCAAAATGGGAACAGACCTGAAACACCTTAAAGTTCCGAATTTGATGAACATCGTTTAATAAATTTGAAAATCGACCATTTTGGATCTGCTATTTGAGTAAAAAGCTGTATTGAGTGACCTTAATCACTGCAAAGTTTAACATTTGAGACAGTTTTAAAAAAATGATAATCGAACAAACAAATATATTATATGAAGTCAAGCTAAATAAAACTGTTTAAACAATTGCCACTGGCATGAAACGAAAAATCTAGTGGCGAATTGTCCCCGCGGCGTAAGTATTCAAAAACTCCAACACATTTTTAATATTTTTGGTTATGATGTGTGTTTTCAAAAGCTTAAAACTGCAACTAATATAAATTTCACTGCTAAAGTGTTAAACACCTCTTGAAATCAAAGGAACTTGTGATTTTTTTTCGGTTTTTTAAAAATATTATCACAAGAGTTTGTTTGAGTTTAGTAGGTATTACAATATAAATAATACAAAAATTTGATGTTTTTATGCACCTTAAAAATTTGTAGGTTAAAGATCCAACATTCTTTAGAAAGGGTCTAATTTTAATGGAAGCTTTTAGAACATCATATAAGATTTATATAAGATCCTCGTTCCTTACTGATTTTAAAAATATTTAACGCGTCGATGCTCTGATAAAATCATTATTTATGTTATGAATGCATTTTATCTCAAAATGCTGTGAATATTTTTAAAATAACAAAACAAATATCTAAAATTGTGGGTTGCTTGCAGCAAATTATTTAAAAAAACTTAATTATTACCGTTTTGGTAATGCATAATTCCACAAAATTTTATTGATCTGTTATAATTTTTAAGAAACAAACAAAAAATCAAAAAAAAATGCTAATTTTAACACCCTGTAAAAATAAAGAGGTCTAACAAAATGTAATGCGAAAAAAATCTTTATTTGACCATTTCCACAACCCCTTAAAGATTCATCCATCATTTAAATTACACCCTGTATAATAAACTATTATATAACATTTGATCAAGAGTTTTTGACACAAATTTGTTATAATTTTTTATTATGCTACTATTCACACTTTTAAGAATACATATAAACCAACTATTTTTTTTAAATATTAGATTTTACTAAATTTTAAAATAATTTACCGTAAAGCAATTTTGTGCTAATTGTAAAGATTATTTGGTCACCCTGTAACTTCTTAAACTTACAATTTTTTGAAAAAACTAATAAATAATATCTGATTCCAGTAAATTAAGAAATTACTCTATAATATCCAACTTCTAATATCTAAATTTCACAATTTTACTCCTCTTGAAACTTAATAAATGTTATCCCAATAAAACAAAAAAAGCAATCAATTTTTTTCTTTTTGCGTTTGGCTGTATGAGGAAGACCTCTTTTTGTGCTTTCCCTATCTCTCATTCAATAAAACACATTATTTCCATAGTCCCCTACAGAGGACAACAAATAATTTTTTTACGCAGCCGAAACTCCAAAATTTATTTTAGCTCCCATTTTTAGTAGTACAAAACTATTTTAATGTTTTTATTGTTTCTGGCAGTAAAAATATTTTTTCGCATCATCACACAACAATCTCAAACATTCATATTTTATGATAAATTTATTTTAGTCCAGCTCTGAGTTTGATTCCCAATGCTCAGCCATCGTTGAATTCTCCGAGATCAAAGACCGCCAGCCGGCTTATTTATCTGTTTGTTAGGTGATCCGTGCCTGCACTGGGCTCCATCGGAGCACCACTTCTAAAATGGCATCTCTAGGTGTCTACTACTTCTGTACCAAATTTCATTACGGTACGCGAAAATGCAGACAAACCCCAAAATTTCCCTCTTAGGCCCCGAACTATATTGAATGTGACAATAGCATTTTTTATTATTATTATTGTGTTTTACTAATGTAACACAATTTAAAACGAGGCAATGTAACAGTTTGTTAGTGTTACGTATCATGCACATTGGGCTTAATCCAGCACTGTATACAGTAACCTCCTTTACAAATGTCCTCACTAACATCGTTGCATATATGTAATAATCTCTTCTATTTAAATATGTCCTCACTAACATCGCTGCATATATGTATAATAAATTTTTTAAAGTTTTAAATATGTTCAGGGACGGAGTCGAAATTTGTCACCCTTGGCAAACCCCTTAATATTTTGACGCTTATTTGACAGTTTGTTATTGTGCATGCAAGTACTGAAAAATAATGGAATTTCCTTCGACAGGTCGCCGGTTTGGCTTTACAAGCACATTTAAAAATAATTGTCGGTATTGACGATAGTAAATGGAAAGTTACGATACATATGGAATTTTATATGAAAAGGCACCTACCTCGGACTCTCTTGCGGCTCTAGTCAACGTTTAAACGTCCAGTTTTTCACCTCAAAATTCACTTTTTTGGGAACGTGATTTTTCTAGTGTCTTGTTGTGACGGTGGTTGGTTGCGCACTCATCGTGGCGCTGCTTGTCCTCCACGTGTGCGGTGCCGTGAAAACCCATATGCATATTTTAGAGCGCGAAAATTTAAATTATTTTAAACGCGCAGAAAAGGAAAAGAAAATGAAAATAGGAAATTCATTGCTTGCACCAACATTTTCCGGCCGCCAAAACACGTGTGTTTTTACTTAGTTAAGAAAAGGAAAGGAAAAAAAAAATTAAATAATATTCGCCTATTAGCGATTAAACGATACAATTTAACATTAACCCAAATATGCATTAAATTATGCATGTAAATTAAAATTAAAAGAAAAGAAAAAATACTTAGAAAAAATTATTAAGAAAGAAAAAGAAAATTTTGCCTTATGCGTCGGGCATAGGCAAAGGACATAGTTTCACTACTGGTCGACGATATGTTCCTGTAGCTGTTTTAACGGTCACAACACGAATATGACCGTCTGAGCCAGGGTGTACGTCGACAATTCGCCCAACAGCCCATTGCAATGGCGGTTTTTGTTCATTTTTTACCACGACTAAAGTATTTAGTTTAATATTGTTAGAAGCCTCTGTCCATTTAGAACGCTGTGGCAAGGTGTTTAGGTACTCCAAGTTCCAGCGTTTCCAAAAATCGGACTGGAGCCTTTGCACCAGCTGCCAGCGGGACAGGGTGTTCAACTTGGAATCAGAAAAATCGGGTTCTGGTACGGAATTCAACGGTTCCAGGGTAAGAAAATGACCAGGGGTCAGTGGAAGAAAGTTATTCGGATCCATACTTTGGGCATATAGAGGCCGGCTGTTTAGTATGGATTCGACCTGACACAAAAAAGTAAAAAACTCTTCATAGGTTAACCGTTGCTCACCTATTACACGTTTTAAATTTGCCTTGGTGGATTTAACTCCTGCCTCGGCTAGTCCGTTTAGGTGCGGACTACCAGGTAATTTTTAGACTGTGACATGCTTCCTGGGAGTACTGTTTGAGTAAACGATCAGCTCCCAAGAACGCGCTACCACAATCTGAGTAAATGTCAGAAATTCTTCCTCTTCTTGCCACAAATCTCTTAAAAGCCGCAAGAAAGGTAGGGGTGGAAATATCGGAGGTAAGTTCTAGGTGAACTGCCTTTGTTGCGGAGCAGACTAAGACAAGAATATAACCTTTGGATACCTTTGCACCTCGGTACTTTCCCATTGTAATTGGAAAGGGACCACAATAATCTATGGCAACATGTGAAAATGCTTTTACTTGAGAGATGCGTTGAGCAGGCAAGTTGCCCATGATTTGTACGGAAGGTTTAGGATTTAATCGATAGCATAAAATGCAATGAGAAGTTACGCTCTCGATTGCATAGCGAGGGGAAAGGATCCAAAATTGTTGTCTCAAGAGGTAATGCAACGTTTTTTGACCGGGATGACAGTACCTTTTGTGAGTGCACTCAATGACAAGTTGAGTAAGACGGTGAGAACGTGGTAAAAGTATAGGGTGTTTTGCTGAATAAGAGAGTTCGGAAGAATGTGGTAATCGACCCCCCACTCTTAAGCAGCCTTGTGTATCTAGAAAAAGTGAAAGTTTACGAAATTGTTTAGGAAGTAGCTTTGCGTCTTTCAAACGTGAAATGAGATCAGCAAAGATGCAACGTTGAACATGCCGAACGAGAACAATAAGAGAATGTTGAAGTTCTACTTCGGTAATATTTTCGTTAGGATATTTAGATTTCTTTTCGGTAAGGCGAAAAATATAGGAAATTATGCGTTGAATTTTCTCTAGGCAAGAGTAACGAGAAAGAAAAGTATCAAGCATGTGTGGTTCAACTGTGCATGTTTGAAATACTGATTTTCGTTCTTCCAGAATAACCTCGTTTTCCGGAGGGTCTGGACAGCGAAAATCATCAGGCCAGCTCTCTTTTGGTAGCCTAAGAAAACAAGGACCTTCCCAATACAAGTCATGTTTGACAAGTTGATTAGGCATAAGACCGCGCGAAGCACAGTCGGCTGGATTTAGCGCTGATGGAATATATTTCCAGGCCGTAGGAGAAATGGTTTCTTGAATGTGACAGATACCGTTTGCCACAAACGTTTTAAACCGGTGAGGTGAAGCCGCCAACCAGCATAGAATCACTTGGGAATCACACCATGCACAGATTTGGTTGAAGTTAAGAATATCTGAATAAGTGTTTTGAATAAAGGAAAGTAGGTCGCAAAGTAAAGTGGCACCAAGAAGCTCCAGTCGCGGAAGACTGACTGTTTTCACTGGTGCGACCTTAGATTTGGCCATTACAAGAAAGGTATGGATTTCTCCGGAAACTGACTCCATTTTGAAATAGACCGTAGCCGCGTAACCTATCATAGAGGCGTCTGAAAAGCCGTGAAGTTCAATGCTACGTGGTTGATCAATGGAAAGGCGTCTAGGTAAATGAATATTTGAAAGATTTGGAAGTTCGGTTCGAAATTGATTCCAAACATTTACGATATGCGGAGGAGGCTGAGAATCCCAGTCCAGCTTCTCCTTCCACAGATCTTGCAGAGATGCTTAGCAAGTAAAGAAACGGGAGAACAGAAACCTAAGGGATCAAAAATTTTCATGATTTGAGATAAGATACCTCGCTTGGTGCATGGTTTATCTTCTGGTACGACCAAGTAGGTAAACGAATCTGAGATAGGATTCCATTGGAGACCCAATATTTTTACAAAATTAGGTTCGGATTTGTCGAAACGAATGGACATTTGTGTTTCTGATTCTGAGAATGAGGAGAGAAGTTCCGGACTGTTGCTCGCCCATTTTTTAAGTTCAAACCCTCCTAGGCGCAACAGGGAGATTAACTCCGACTGAAGTTCTTTGGCAGAGGCCACAGAATCCTGCCCAGTGAGCACGTCGTCGACGTAAATGTCTTTAAGAAGCACCTTGGAAGCATTAGGATACCTTTCAGACTCAAGTTTAGCTAGTTCTTGTATAGTACGAATAGCTAAGTAAGGTGATGACTTAAGTCCACAAACAACTGTTCTTAAGGAGTAGGTTTGGACAGGATCATCCTCAGAAAATCTCCATAGAATATTTTGATAACGCGTGTGCTCAGGAATAATTAAAATCTGTCGGAACATTTTTACTATGTCAGTAACAAAGGCTACAGCATGAATTCAAAAATTAAGTAGAATTTCACGGACATCATTTTGCAGTTTAGGACCTGCGCACAACGTCTCGTTGAGTGAGACACCTCTGGGACTACGTTGAGACCCATCAAAGACCACTCTTATCTTCCCAGTGTTCCAGACACTGTGATGAGGGATAAAGTAGGAATTATCCAAGACATCTTTAGATATAGGCGTAGGAATAGGTATCATGTGACCAGTGTCTAAATAATCTTGCATAAAATCTTTGTAAGCTTGATAATTAGCTGAGTCTTTGAGAAGTCTAGCTTCCTGAAGCTTGAAACGTTTTAAAGCGATTGGATAGGTGTCACCCAACTGGGGTTCTAAGTTTATAAAAGGTAATGGAACGACGAATCTACCTGATTCGTTGCGTGAAACTGATTGTGAAAATAATTTTTCGCACATAATATCCTCAGGACTGTGATGAACCTTATGTGGAACCTGCTCTATCTCCCAGAAGCGCTCTAGGCAGATATCCAGAGATGGTTCGATGGAAGTGTAACAGCTTATGAGTGATTGGGGATTTTGTTGCTTTGAAGTTTCAACTTTACCAATCAGCACATAGCCAAATATGCTATTAAAAGCACTAGGTTGTCCACGCTCTCCGTGGATAACTCCCTCTTGTAAGAGATGCGGAAAAAGTTCACAACCTACTAGGACATCAATGGAACTTGGTATATGGAAGTTTTGATCAGAAAGTTTGATATTGCGAATGTGATTCCACTTGCTCGAGTCGACAGCGCAAGAAGGAATCTCTGTACAAAGTTTTGGAAGTACTAAAGCCTCAAAATCAAAGGTAGGTCCCGCTTGACCTTGAGGTTTGATAAGACATTTCGTCTTACCTTTGGTATTGGAAGATGTCATTTGATTTAAGCCTTGAATAGAAGTAGAAAAGAAGCTTTTCGAAAGACCTAAACGATTTAGACATTTTTCTGAAATAAAGTTTGCCTCTGAGGCAGAATCGAGTAAGATACGAACTGGTTGGTAATGTCCCCTTGAGTCTAACATGTCAGCTACAACGGTAGAAAGTAGAAAAGTGGAATTTTTGGAAATCATTGTCGCATGACAGTTTGTGGAATGGCTTCCTGACATAGGGGTGCTATTGGAATTGGAAAGTGGAATATTAGCGTTCTCTGGAGGATATGAATTAACACTCACAGAGGGCGCTACTGGTTGTGGAACATGGAGAAGACTATGATGTCTGGCTCCACACCTGATGCAGTTGTAGGAGGAGGGGCAATTCACGGTCTGGTGAGCAAAATGTAAGCAATTTTGACATAGATTCACCTGCCGAACATAACCCATCCTTTCCTGTGGACTTTTGTTTTGAAATTCGATACATTTCGATAATGCGTGATTCGAAGAACATAGGTAACATTTTATTTTTGGATTAAAAGTTCTGTTCTGATTATTTTGTATTTGAGGGTTGCTGCGTTGATTGCTATTTTGTAAAGTATTTTGTTGATTTCTTGAATTTGAACTTTGATTTGAAATAGTTGTATTGAAAGCAGAAGGTGAATTAAAATTATTAAAACTGTTTCTCTGACAACTGTTCTGTTGAGAATTACGCGTAGTATGAGGTTGTCTAGGGGTTTGATTTTGCCTACTAAAACTGGGCATTTGCACTACAGATTCGAGCGCAACGCAATGATTTTCTATAAACGTGTAAAGATCAGTGTAGGACGGAATTTCTGAATTGTTTTTCTCTCTACTATAGTAAAGTTCGAAATCAGTCCTCATCTTGACTTCAAGTTTTGAGAGCATCATGTTAAAAGTAAGAAAGTCCCATTCTTTTGTAGGAAAACCAAGCTCATTTAAGATGGCTAGATTCTCAGAAAATGTATCCAACATGGAACGTAATTCTTTCCCAGAACTGGATTTAGTTGAAAGAAAGTTAATAGCATTCAAAGCGGTAGTAGCAATAATTCGTTTATTTTGATACCTCTTTACTAAGATTTCATACGCAATGTGATAATTGCTATCTGCGAGGGGAATGGTTTTTACTAGAGAAAGGGCTTCATTCAGAACAGAACTCCGCAATTGTTGAAATTTCTCTATATCACTTAAATCAGAATTTTGATGTACCATGACTTTAAATAAGTCAAACCAGTGTTGCCAGTTGTTATAATTACCATCGAAAATTCGCAACCTTGGTTGTGGAAATGATCTTGTATTTGACCTCTGAACAATATTTTGTTGGCTAGGGTTGCCTACGTAATTGACAGGGTTGGCCCTAAAAAGGTCAAGTCAAAGTCTTTTCTAGTTTTATCCTGCTCGTCAAATGAAAGTTTAAAGTCTTCGAGAGAGCCAATAATTTGGTTATGAAAATTATAGAATTGAGCTGACATTCTTCGACGTCTTCATATCTGGTTTTAAACAAAAAGTGAAACGCTGTATCCGAGTTCGCTTTCAAAGCTACCTCGTGAGCTTCCGCCATTTGGTTGAAGCTCAAAAGCCTTTTGTCGCAAAGTTTTTTCTGTTTTAGCGTAGACATTTTTGTTTTTGAAAGTTAATTTGTTTTTAAAATTACCCAAAAAAATGCTTAAAATATAGCTTAAAATATAACCCGAATTTTAGCAAAAATTAAACAATTTTATTATTTTAATTTTATTAACTTTTTTCGAAAATTTTGGAATGAAATGTTTGTAAGTTTGTCTGTATGTTATTATTTGAACATATTCTTTAAAAAAAACTTTTATGTCTCACCAAGGATTGAACCCCGCACCTCTTGATTCCAAATCGCACACTCTGTGCATACGACTAGCGGTCCCGTCTGAAAGTTTCTAAGAAACGTCGGTATTCGAAGAAACAACGCGCGGGATGACCCTGGTGACGGCGACACTTGCACCTGCGCGTTAACGCGACACCTGTAAAATCGATAATTAAAGGAATGTAGATGGAAGAACCGCCTTAAAATTTCACTTTCGGCGTATTGACGCAACTTTTACTGAAAATGTAATGAACAAAGCGATCAACTTTGATGAACTAGTAAACTATACGAAATATGTGCATTGGCTATAGCTATTTTTGAACGGTAATAAACACTTCGATCAACTTTGAAGGAACATATCACCAACAGGTCGTAAATCAATATGGCGTGATTACCGATAAGAAAATAGCTGACTCACTTTTGAAAATGAAATTTTGAAAATATATGGAAAATTGGAATTTTTGTAGGAAATTGGTGAACCACAGGAGTCTAGGTAGTTTGGAAAACTATTAATTTGGAGAGACGGACCATTAAATGTGCATGCAAGTACTGAAAAATAATGGAATTTCCTTCGACAGGTCGCCGGTTTGGCTTTACAAGCACATTTAAAAATAATTGTCGGTATTGACGATAGTAAATGGAAAGTTACGATACATATGGAATTTTATATGAAAAGGCACCTACCTCGGACTCTCTTGCGGCTCCAGTCAACGTTTAAACGTTCAGTTTTTCACCTCAAAATTCACTTTTTTGGGAACGTGATTTTTCTAGTGTCTTGTTGTGACGGTGGTTGGTTGCGCACTCATCGTGGCGCTGCTTGTCCTCCAGTGCGGTGCCGTGAAAACCCATATGCATATTTTAGAGCACGAAAATTTAAATTATTTTAAACGCGCAGAAAAGGAAAAGAAAATGAAAATAGGAAATTCATTGCTTGCACCAACAGTTATTGTTATGGTTATTTATGAGGCTGCGCAGTCGCTACTTTATCTCAGTGGCGTAGCGACAAAGCCCCGGGCCCTTACCGTTGTTACCATATTTTTTAAATTTTTAATTTTTACTGTGCTTTAGCAATAGCATAAGCCCGGTTATAGTAACTTTTTTGGCCTACTAAACAGTTATCGCGGTTTTTCAATTTTTTGGTACTCTAATCTAAGGTAACTACAGTTTTTTTTTAGTTTATAACTTTACTTATTTTTTATCATTATTAGTCTTCACTAAGACGAATTGCATATACCTAGTCCAAGGAACTAATGGAAATGTGAAGTAGCATTAGGTTTAATCTTAGAGATTACTCTAAGGGAATACAAATCACCTTAAAAATGTGTTTAATTTTTTGAAAAGCCTTGTGGCGCAAAGTGGTCACATAACCTGACCACTTTGCCCCAGCATGGCTATAAAACCTTGTCTAAAATTTATTTAAAAATATCAAGGCAAAAATTAATCTTAAAAAGTTTAGTTAGTTATAACATAGGGGGAATTCAGGATGGCCCCCTTTTCGTACTTTAACATAAAATGGTATTTTTAAACAAGATAAGACAGATTTATGTTCTTTACTGTTATGAAAACATTTAATGGATTTGGAAAATGATTTTTAAAATAATTAATTTTTAAAATATAATATAGCAACGGGGCCATCACGGGCCTATAAAGGCTTGTTGGTCCCCCATTTTGTCAGGCAATAAACATATACTAATGTAAACAATTTGGTAGTGTAAATTATTAATAAAGCTTTTTTGCATATATACCAACAGTATAACCCTATTTTTTGTCGTAAAAATCCTACTTAGTAAATTTGGCTCATATTATGTGTTTGTAGGTTAGACCCATTACTAAACTAAAAAAAACCATAAAAACGTTTAAAACGTTTTATAAAAAAATCTTTTTACCTTTCATAGAAAATCAATTATGTTTCCCCAAATAACTATTGAATATTATTAAAAATGGGATTATAGCACCGACCACGTCTCCAAAACAAATAACACTGACCGGAACAATGTTGCAAGGACCATCAAATTAGGATGCAATTATACCCGAATTTCCCTTACATATAAATGGAATTTATAACTAGCGAAAAAAGTATTTCGTATTTCGTTTCTCTTGTATTAGTTATTTGGTAAACATGATTAAAAAAACAAAGAACCCTAACATCACGAGGTGTTATGATCTAATTAAACCATCCGATCCTGACAGTTAATCATTGTGCTCTTTTTGAAATCATCGCAGCACTGTAGGTCAGAGGTTGACTTATTTGTTAGTTTTGAGGGTAAAACAGCATAGGACTTAATAGGGACTTATTGCAATAAAGCCAGGCAGTAATATAGTGCCGGCCACTATTCTGACAATTTCACATTATAAGAACAGCTGTCTTCTTTCAAATTTAGGCCTTTGTATACTATAAGGCTTTGATTTGACTTTCTTATTCTGTACCTACTTCGGATACGTATAAATAAACAGTGGCATAGCCGGCAGTGTTCCGTGTCTTCGGGGAACACGGGCCAGGCATCGCAGAGTTGCCAGGTAAAAATAATACAGATAAATTTTGGTTGGAAGTTTTGGAAGACGGGCCCGGGGCTAGGTCGCTACGCTACTGGATAAACACATGGATGGTATTTGCATCTACACAATGCTAGATTATAGAGGTGTGATACCTTTTCCATCCTTTGGTTTTGACCTAAATAAATTTGACTTTGATAAGTTTGTTTGTGTCTCTTTTTTTAAAAATAAGTCATACACAAACATGGGCGCACCCACCCAGGGGGAGGGGGTGCTCGGGATCCGAGCCCTTCAAACCTAATTTTCCATATATATATATATATTTTAAGAATAAAAAAAATAGCATTAAATACGACATCATAAAGCTTTGCCACTCCCCCCCCCCCTCCCGCACACAGGCCTCGGCCACCCACAAGATATTTCTGGGTACGCCACTGCACAAATACGTTTTAGCCAGATCTTAAGAAGCGTAACTCTAGAGGGAGTTTACATATCTCACGGTTGCATCATAAAATAAGTACCTACCTAGGTCCGCAAAAAATGTAAAAACTCGTGCAACAGGCGAAAAGTAGGTACGAAATAAATTATTTTGAGAAAAACGGACATTACAGCCAAAAATTATTGAAAATAAAAAAACATTTACGCCACAAGTAAAATTAAGGTCCGTTCAGCCTCGCAAATTAGATTAGATTAAACTTAAACTAACTGATCTTGAGCCAAATTATACGAAATTAAGAGGACATTTTCTCGATTTTTACAGTTATTCCGAAGTCCTTCACTTGTATTTTTTATAAATATTATATTTTAGGCCTTTAAGAACCTTCTCAAGTAAAAAAAACATTTTTTTTTACAAATTTGAGTTAATTTAATATAATTTGTGAGGGTGAACCGACCATAAAAAAACTGGCTCAAGTTAAAAAAGTAATATAACTTTTACGGTCATAATAATAAAAGACTTCAGTTTTTATAAATTTCCCGCAAATGTAGGTATAATACCAAAAATCATATAAAATGAGTAAAAATTTAATTTTTTCGTCGTTTTTGAGATCAATGGGAAAATTTGTCGCCGCCGACTCACCGCGGCCAATTTGCCGCGGCCGATTGGCCGTCGGGTCAACTTGCCTCCTCCTAGCCACCATAACTAAATTGAAATCGTATTATCACCACTTTTTTAACAATATTTTAGGTGACATAATCGACGTTGCTTTCCTAACTTCATTATTTTAAAAGAATTTGAATTTGCGTAAAAATTATCACGGCCTCAGATTCAAAATATGTTGTGTCCTCATAAACCACAAATTACCAAAAATGTATATATAATGAACCAACCAATATTTTTCAAAAATTCGTGTATATATAGGTTCTATATAAAATATATAACAAATATATATCCAGAAAAGTGCAAAATTTTTGTGTCCCCATAAGCCCCGCTAGACATATATATATATATATATATATATATATATATATATATATGTACTATGATCAACTATTAATTGTACAACATTATTTCTTATTAAAGCCAAGACTTTTATTTATCTATAATTAAAGTCGACAGTATTTATTTTGGTTCGCAATAGTAAACCAAATCCTTATGTTGAAAGATTAGCTCTCATATTCCTGTGAAAAACTGTCAAAATACGGCCTGACACTATTATTGCATGACTTTATGCCAAGTCCCTAATAACGCATTGCGATATTTTTAGTGTGTGTTTGTATGTCTGTCTGTAACAAACAACGCGCAGAACCCAAAAACCGCTTGCTTGATTTGAGTGAAATTTGGTACCTAGGCTGGGTTTTGGGTCGAGTTTAAGTTAAAACATGGCTTGTGTGGTATCAAACGAAATGTAATTGAGTCTGGAGTTGAACAAAATATATTTCAGTTTTTAGTTATATTAGCTCACACGTACACTAGAACTATAGTATCTAGTGTAGGAGCTTAAGTGCCCATATACTGACAGAGTATTTTTTCCAACAATGCATGTTCATAATTTATTGGACCACAAATCAAAGGATGTAGTAGTTATTTGATGTAAATTTTAATAATATAATGTCACTTTACAGCATTCCAAATTTTGAAAAAGCATAATGAATGAATAACTGGTGTAATTAGTACCAAGTGTTAGCTCCCGCTAAATTTCGCGGTTGTTTATATATTTTTAAAACCACACAATTGTATGAAGGACAGAGTGCATTTCGCGCATTTGGACATGCGCACCAACAACCGGAGAGATCCTTTGTCAAGCGCCTCGAGAAATGGCGTGTTAATTTCGTTCTCCAACTATTTCAAATTTCTACACCTGAAAGTGCTCGATTTTGGTGTACTGAAGCATAGAACTAGAAACTTCAGCCCTTCAGCTACGTGGTGACATCATTAGATCCTATCAGGGGCCCCTAGGAACGCGGAGAAATTGGCTGCAAACTGGTGAGTGCCTTTGTTTCTGATTGCCGTTGTGTGGCACAACAATTAACCTATGGACCTTTTTATTATTTCGTTATTTCATATCAATATATTTATGTTTGTTTGCGCTACATTTAATTCAAATATTTACAGTCCATTGCATTTATCGTTTTTCTTACTGCGAGCAGAACATAAGTGTTCCTTTCGAGCCGAATTATTTTAAATTAAATCCATACGACGGTATTAATAATCAGCCATTATTTTCATGCCGAAAACAAGGCGGCCTTGAATTTTTCGCATCGTATTGAAACGAGAGAAAGTCGTGTTCGCACCGAAGGTCGGTGTGGTGTCGGCAGTACCTGTTTTCGCGTACCGCGTGGTATAAACAAACCACGAGAAGGAATCAAAACAAACAAAACAAACGTTCAGTGTGTTAGGGGTGTTCCATATCATTTCGATATTTAAAACAATTTTCATCAATTGCGATAAATTAGTGCATATTTTCGACAATTCGTCATTTTTCTATTTCAGAAGCATTAATTTAGCGTTAATTGTATATTTACCGACATTTCTGTGATTATATGTGTTCCATATCATTTCGATATTTAAAACAATTTTCATCAATTGCGATAAATTAGTGCATATTTCCGACAATTCGTCATTTTTTCTATTTCAGAAGCATTAATTTAGCGTTAATTGTATATTTACCGACAATTTCGTCATTTCAAAGGTAAAATCATGTCTGTCAAAAAAGCCGTGAAAAAACGCAAGGGTTTTTTATCTGCGATAACCGAGTGTTATGTGTTTTCACAAACCGCGGCATCGGATGAAAGAGCGAGAAACGAGTTTCAAGTGAGGTATTCCGATTTGGATGAAACCTTCGATAAATGCATGCTGGCACATAATGACATCATTATGTTGATAGACGACTCGGACGACGAGGAGTTTAAAACGCAGGATGCGATCCTTTCAGAAGCTCGTAAATATTTTTATGCGTGTAAGGGGGTTTACTCTAAAATATTTCCGGTTGAGGCCCCAACCCTTTCGGGATCATATGTTCGACAAAACGAATCTGAAACTCCAAAACTCAAAGAGTTAGGTATTCCCATATTCCGAGGTGATAAAAAATTATGGCCAAGCTTTTTCGATCTTTTTAATAATATTATAGATCAAAATCAAAGTCTAAGTAACGTCCGAAAACTTCAATATTTATTTTCATATCTCGAGGATGAGCCTTTAAAATTGATATCAGGGATTAGCTTATCTGATCAAAATTATAAAATTGCTTACGACAAATTAGTCAATAGATATCAAAACAAGCGAGACCTCGCAAATGATGCTTTAAGCACAATTATGAACTCCACCTTAAAAAACGAGTCAGCTAAAGAATTGCGTAATTTAATTGACACCTTTTCTGAATTCCTAGAAATTTTAAAATCATTTAGCTTTGACGTTGACAGTTGGGACTTTATTATTTTTTTCATTTTGTTAGAAAAATTGGATATTCCGACGCGTTTAAATTTCGAAATGAGTCACGCCAATACTAATACCGAAATTCCCACTTTTCAGTCACTTTTTCAATTTCTAGAAAAAAGATGTAAAGTTTTGGAATCACTTCCTCAATCAACAGCACCCAAAAAAGTGCCTATCTATCAAAAATCAAATTCTATGCAAAATCAGTCTGGGCAAAAGCCTACCTATCAAAATTCAAATTCTATGCGAAAT
The DNA here is from genome assembly GCA_963576565.1 of Aspidapion aeneum. Lineage (NCBI taxonomy): Eukaryota > Metazoa > Arthropoda > Insecta > Coleoptera > Brentidae > Aspidapion > Aspidapion aeneum. The sequence continues at coordinate 62,536,328 of OY755040.1, read as the reverse complement.
CAGTTTGGGCAAAAGCCTACCTATAAATCATCCAATTCGCCTTTTATAGGACTGGCTGGCACCTCAACTAATTCAAGTACGGGAATAAAATGTTTCCAGTGTAATCAAGGTCACGTGCTTTCGAAATGTCAAACATTTCTTGATCTCTCACCTATCGATCGCCTATCTTTCGTCAAGCAGAAAAAGTTATGTCTAGCGTGTTTTCATCCCTTGCATGGGGTAGATACGTGCAAATCCAAATATTCATGCAGGACTTGCAATAGTAAAAGGCACCACACTTTAACTCATATCTTAGAAACTAATCAAGAGTCTGGAAGCCAAGATACTAGTCCTGTCATTCACACACCCCCTGTCAATAATCTTCATGTGTCATTAAATACCTCAGGACCTTCAGGTACCTTTCTTTTATGCACCGCCATAATAGATGTTATGGACGGTTGCGGAAATTTTCAACCTGTAAGGGCATTTTAAAAAACTGTTTTTATTCTGTTCAGGAATTCTTAAACTACAAATTTTAAATTTTAATTATTTGTGTTGTTTTGTTTTGTCTTTTATCCTATTTCAATTTTTAATTTTTTAATGTGTATTGTATTGACATTAATTTTTAGTATTTAAGTATCTTTTACAATAACTATTTTTTATTAATTACTACTGCAGCACGTTAGGTGTATGTGCACATTGACAATGTACATCCGTTTTTGTAAATGGCCAACGTACAAATAAAGATTTCTATTTCTATTTCTATTTCTATTGCTTGATTCTGGATCACAGACAGGATTCATCAGTGAAAAGTGTATTCAGCGTCTTAATCTTCCTAGGCGAAGTTACACCACTGAAATATTCGGATTAAATCAGATGTCTTCTTTTACCTTCAAAGGGCTCGTTCAATGTCGCATTAAGCCACAAGGACAAGTCACTCCTTTACTTAATTTCGAAGCAATTGTTGTTCCACAACTATGTTCCAATATGCCTACATTCACTTTGAACGATAATCAGTGGAAACACTTGGAAAACCTAAACTTGCCGACCCATCTTATTTCAAATCTAGACCTGTGGACCTAGTTATTGGTTGCGAGCTATTCGCACAGATATTCAAGGAGGGCAGGGTTCTTGGACAAATAGGGCAACCTTCAGCCCTTGAAACTATCTTTGGTTGGGTCGTCATGGGAAAGGTTGACGAAGTAGGTAGTCTTACGGAACGAACCAGTTGTTTTTTAACGAGTCATTCACCTCCTTTAGAGGTCATTCTCCCTAGGTTTTGGGAAATCGAACATTTGCCTAAAAAACAAATCTTATCAAAGGAAGAAAAACAAGCAGAATCAATCTTTACTGCGAGTGTAGTACGGCAACCGAGCGGTAGATTCATGGTAGATCTTCCGTTTAAAGATAAAATAAACCCTGACCTAGGAAATACTTATCCGCAAGCTTATCGTAGATTTTTACTTCTAGAAAATAGATTAATGAAAAATCCTGATCTGTACAGCGTGTCCCATTTTCGATGGGATTAAATGGGAAACTCGGTTATTATTAAAGATATCGATTTTCTGATTGCACCTTACCTCTTTTTTGGAGCCCTTAAAGATGGTGTAATCAGATTTTTGCTATACCCCGTGGTTTCGCTAATACAGGGAGTTTTTAAAAAAATTGCATTTTAATTAATTCCTTGTATCTCGCTTATTTTGCAAGATATTTATATTCTGTAAAAACCTTTCTATAACAACTTTTTTAGAGCAAAATAAAGACGTTGTCAATTTTTTAAAATATTGTTTAGTTTTTGAGATATGGTATTTATCATAAAAAAATTAAATACGGACCTGTATTTTTTTTATTACTACTTTGATTACTTCCATGCTTTTATTATCTTAAAATGATAAAACTTTAATATTTTTTTGATTTAAGTTTAAAAAAAACTATTTAATATTTGAAAAAAAAATTATAGTCCAAACCTGGAAATTTCCAACGTAATTATAAATTAAAAATTGCAAGACACACTAGTTGAACGATTTTTAGTTTATCTGTTTAGAAATGATAATTAAAAGATTTATAAATAAAGTAAAAAACGTTAAAAAGCTACAAAAATAATATCATATTAATTATTTGATGGTAGCACAGCAGGTCGTGAAATTTACAAAACAAAAGCGTGGAATTAACATTGTCATTTTACTTGTCATTTTTGTGAATGGCTTACAATTATTTGAAACTGGTTAGAAATCGACCATATCCAGATTTTGAAAAATGTGATATGTTTGACTGCTTCATTCAAGCAACAAACCAATATTTAAATGGCAGAAATATTTTTATGCAAAATGCGTTAAGAAAAATTACTCAAAAATGTCTTACACATAATGGTAATCAGAAAAATTAGTTATTTTTTATAATTTGTTTTTTTTTTAATTTTTCGTAGACTTTGTTTCAAATAAATCTGTAAATTAACGTAAAACCATTTTAATATGAAAAGTATCAAAACAGTTAAACTAAAAATTGTTTATCTAGCAATTTTTAATTTATATTTATGTTGAAAATATCCAGGTACGGACTATTTTTTTAAAAATATTAAATATTGTTTTTTACTTTAAAACAAATTTTTTTAAAATTTTTAATATTTTATGATAATACTAGCATGAAACCAATCAAAATAGTAATAAAAAAAATCCAGGTCCGTATTTCATTTTTTTATGATAAATACCATATCTCAAAAACTAAACAATATTTTAAAAAGTTGACAACGTCATTATTTTCTTCTAAAAAAGTTGCCATGAAAAGGTTTTTACAGAATAAAAATATCTCGCAAAATAAGCGAGATACAAGGGATTATTAAAAATACAATTTTTTCAAAAACTCCCTAATTAGCGAAACTACGGGGTATAGCAAAAATCTGATTACGCCATTTTGAAGGGCTCAAAAAAAGAGCACGGTAAGGTGCAATCAGAAAATCAATATCTTTAATAATAGCCGAGTTTCCCATTTAATCCCATCGAAAATGGGACACGCTGTACACTGCCTATTCAAGTTTCATGCAAGACTATATCGATTCTAATAATATGAGTTTAGTTTTATCTAGTCAACCAAAGGTCGACGTATCGTGTTTTTTAGCACATCATTGCGTACTAAAGCCGGAAAGCTTAAGTACAAAATTAAGGGTAGTCTGGGATTGTTCGGCAGTCACCCCAAAAAATATTAGTCTCAATGACACATTGTTATCTGGACCGAAACTTCAAAAGGATATTGCTTCTTTACTCCTTACGTTTCGTCTTAATCCTATTGCTTACATTGCTGATATCAAACAGATGTTCCGTCAAGTCCTTATCAATCCTTATCACCGTCCTTATCAAAGGATATTGTGGAGGTTTTCTCCACATGACCCACTTTCAGTGTGGGAACTTTCTACTGTCACTTTTGGCATGAGATGCTCACCTCTTCTAGCCATGCGTACCTTAAATAAGCTGGCAGAGGGAGAAAAGGAACGTTTTCCTATGGCGAGTACTATTCTAAAAACGTCAATCTATATCGACGATATCTTGGGAACTAGCCCTTCGCTTTCTGAAGCTCTTTCCCTTCAAACAGAACTCAATGATTTGTTGAAGTCGGGAGGATTTGCACTTAAAAAATGGGCAAGCAATTGTCCTGAGTTATTGGCAACATTGCCAGAGTCCGATCGTCAAATGCCTCTCTCTTTCGACAAGGAGGAACCCCACTTTATCAAAGTTTTAGGACTTCAATGGCATCCAAAAAACGACATTTTTTCTTATCAATGCCGAATGAAGGACAAATCCCCAACCAAACGTTCTATTTTATCTATCATAGGAACAATCCTCGATCCCTTAGGTTTTCTTTGTCCCTTGTTGCTACAAGCAAAATTTATTTTGCAACAGTTGTGGATATTGAAAATAGGCTGGGACGAAGAACCAGATTCTTCTATCATCGACTCTTGGAACAAACTTCGTTCTGAATTCCCGCTTCTTTCCAATTTTCAATTACCCCGACAAATCAAACTGTCAAAAACCAATACCTGTCAAATCATCGGCTTCTGTGATGGACCACAAATCAAAGGATGTAGTAGTTATTTGATGTAAATTTTAATAATATAATGTCACTTTACAGCATTCCAAATTTTGAAAAAGCATAATGAATGAATAACTGTTGTAATTAGTACCAAGTGTTAGCTCCCGCTAAATTTCGCGGTTGTTTATATATTTTTAAAACCACACAATTGTATGAAGGACAGAGTGCATTTCGCGCATTTGGACATGCGCACCAACAACCGAAGAGATCCTTTGTCAAGCGCCTCGAGAAATGGCGTGTTAATTTCGTTCTCCAACTATTTCAAATTTCTACACCTGAAAGTGCTCGATTTTGGTGTACTGAAGCATAGAACTAGAAACTTCAGCCCTTCAGCTACATGGTGACATCATTAGATCCAATTAGGGGCCCCTAGGAACGTGGAGAAATTGGCTGCAAACTGGTGAGTGCCTTTGTTTCTGATTGCCGTTGTGTGGCACAACAATTAACCTATGGACCTTTTCATTATTTCGTAATTTCATATCAATATATTTATGTTTGTTCGCGCTTCATTTAATTAAAATATTTACAGTCCATCGCATTTATCGTTTTTCTTACTGCGGGCAGAACACCAAGAGAATGACTTAAACTTGTTTTGACTTGTTGGGTAAAAAATATAACACCTCTCAGACTGTAAGCCTCTACATGCAAAAATAAAATGCACACTTGGCATGAATCACACACCACCTAACATCTCCACTCTTGCAAAATGTATGTGCCCTTGACTTTTAATTTGGTAATTGTCTTGAAGTGTTGTCGGGTGATAAATTTGAGCTCAAGGCCATTCATTATCGAGGTCAATAATACCTTTGCACCTGCATACAAAGCATAATGAATGAACACCTGGTGTAATTAGTAACAAGAGAATGCAATCTTTACTTAAACTTGTCTTGACTTACAAATTGTAAAAGGCTTTCGCGGCCATCGTCCAATGGTGAGTGTGCTTTCGGGCTGTTCGGCCGTCGTCGTTGGAAATTCGTTCTCGACGTTTCACCATCTCGAGTGGATGGCATCTTCAGGAGATGTTGACTGTTTGTCGGCTTCTCGAAGACTGGTCCACCACCTGGTGGTGGACCAGTCTTCGAGAAGCCGACAAAACTGGTCCACCACCTGGTGGTGGACCAGTCTTCGAGAAGCCGACAAAAAGTCAACATCTCCTGAAGATGCCATCCACTCGAGATGGTGAAACGTCGAGAACGAATTTCCAACGACGACGGCCGAACAGCCCGAAAGCACACCCACCATTGTCTTGACTTGTTTGGTAATAAATTTGGACTCAAGCGTTGGTTTTATCAACTTGAACACATTTCAAAATAACTTTGCTGTTTTCTGTAAAATTGCAAAAAAAGGTTAATTCTGTTTAAAGATCTTAATAATTGGGACTTATAGGAATGAGGCCATGCAATGACATTATTGTTGTAGTATTTTGACAGATCTACATTGCAGGTTGACAGTTGTTCTTTCAAAATTGATTTACCAAAGTCGAATTTAAAACCAAGACGTTTATTTATCTATAATTAAAGTCGACAGTATTTATTTCGGTTCGTATAGTAAAACCGTATGTTGAAAGATTAGCTCTCATATTCCAATGCAAAACTGCCAAAATACGGCCTGACACTATTATTGCATGACTTTATGCCAATAAGTCCCTAATAACGCACTGCGATGTTTTTAGTGCATTATTTTTAAGCAGACCTTTAAATTATTGTTATTTTTTAATGTTCTTGGTATGAAGAAGAGCATAAATAATAACAAGGAGCAATATCTTGTTAAATGGCTTTGATTCTCCGAAAAATTTAATTCTTAGATTGTCAAGACTGGAATTGTTGTTGATATTGTCTCACACTACTACTTATACTATATATCTTTGTGTTTCAGATTATTTTGAAACTTTTGTTTTTGTCGCGCCGTCTGTCTGTATGTGTGTGTGTTTGTATGCCTGTCTGTCTGTAACGACCAACGTGCATAACCCAAAAACAGCTTGCTTGATTTGAGTGAAATTTGGTACCTGGTCGGGGTTTTGTATCGAGTTTAAGTTAAAACATAGCTTGTGTGGTATACAATCTTTACTTAAACTTGTCTTGATTTGTTGGGGAGTAAATATAATATACTATATATCTTTGTGTTTCAGATGATTTTGAAACTTTTTTGTCGCGTCGTCTGTCTGTGTGTGTTTGTATGTCTGCCTGTCTGTCTGTCTGTAACGACCAACGTGCATAACCCAAAAACAGCTTGCTTGATTTGAGTGAAATTTGGTATCTGGGGTGGGTTTTGTATCGAGTTTAAGTTAAAACATGGCTTGTGTGGTATCAAACGAAATGTAATTGAGTCTGGAGTTGAATAAAATGTATTTCAGTTTTTAGTTATATTAGCTCGCACGTATACTATAACTATAGTAAGTGCGAGCTTAGGTGCCCAAATACTGGCAGAGTATGTTTTCCAACAATGCATCTTCATGATTAATTGGACCACAAATCACAAGCTGTAGCAGTTATTTGATGTAAATTTTAATAATATAATGTCACTTTACAACATTCCAAATTTTGATAAAGCATAATGAATACCTATTGTAATTAGGACCAAGAGAATACGATCTTTACTTAGACTTGTCTTGACTTGTTGGGTAATAAATTTGGGCTCAAAACACCCTTTGTTGTTTGCCGCCACATACAAAAGAGAAAGGCCCACTCACACCTGCACACAAAAGACCAAGACACACATACATTTACATTGTCATATCAAGGTTAAAAGACCACCCACAGTGCTCGCCTCTTGTCTTGACTTGTTGGGTAATAAATTTGGGCTCAAGGCCATTCATTGTCGATGTCAATAAAACACCCTTTGTTGTTTGCCTCCACATACAAAAGAGAAAGACCCACTCACACCTGCACACAAAAGACAAAGACACACATTAATTTACATATCAATATTAAAAGACCACCCACAGTGCTCGCCTCTGTACACAAAAGATAATGGCCTTCGCAACTATGCGATATCATATCAAGGCCAAAAAGACCACCCACGCTATTCGGCTATTGTCAAAAAGACAAAGAACCACTCGCGCCTACGCACAAAAGACAAAAGCTCACATAACTGCAAATTGTAATATCAAAGTCAAAAAAGCACTCAGACTATTGGCCTATGCTCTAAAAAACCCGTCCAAACTCCTCCTCATACAAAATTACCTTCATACTATTGGCCTATGCCCAAAAAACTAGTCGCGCTATTCGGCTATTGTCAAAAAAACAAAAGCTCCCATAACCATAGAAATTGTAATATCAAAGTCAAAAAGAGACATGTACTCTTCGTCTATGCTCTAAAAAACTCTTGCACTATAAAGCTATTGTTAAAAAGACAATGACCCTTCGCCTATTGTTAAAAACACACGCACTATTCGACTATGGGTAAAAAGACCGCCCAGACAGTTCGCCTCTTGTTAAAAAGACACCTGCATACAAAAGAACAATAGAGCAATAGGAATTCTCGGAAATGACGTCATTCCACCACATTTTGCGCCAGAACATTTATATATCTACTACTAATTTCCCATTTGCCAAAAAGTAATATAAAATGCTTCTAGAAAGTGGATTTTCCCGAATTTTGCCTGAACTAATATATTACTTGTTTTGTTACAGTATCAAAATTAATTAAAACTTAATTTCAAGTTGTGGCATGGCAACTTTCATTTCGTGAAGCACACATTACGAAATAAAAATATTAAGCACATATTAATTAAGCATTTGTTTGTCCTTATCGCAGACCAATGTGTGAAATTTGTAAAGGACAAATGATACAGTTTCCTCTGTATATGTATATGTATATTGCTAAGTATTGGAATATTATGTATATGGGCTCTGGCACCCTTAAGCATATAAAAGTATACAGTGAAACCTTCCATAAGCGGACACTCACGGTTCCGTCGATTTTGTCCGCTTATTGGAGGTGTCCGCTTATGAGAGGGAACTGCGAAATTTTAATATATATTTATTGACAATTTCCGCTGCTTGAATTTTTTCGATATTAAATTTTTAGCGATGCATGCTGATAGATGTTCCTTCTCCGAAACGTTAACAATTTCCATTTTTTCACGTAAACTAAGAAGTTTTTTACTAGGCGCTATTTCAAAGAGATCTATTACTAGGTACCCAATTGAGCAATAAAAATAAAACACAGCAGTCCCGCCCTCACCGAATAAAATATGTTGTAAATACGACAGAAGTATTTAGTGTCCGCATTAAAACGGGAAGAGGTAATTCCCCGGTTGCAGAATGCGTTGTTGCCAACATACTACATAATGTTGATGCCCATGTCGTGCAGCACTCCGTCCCGTTGTCAGAGGTTCGGTTAAGAGAGGTTTCAAAAATTTTTTACCAAAAAAAATTGTCCGCGTCCTGTTATTAGAGTGTCCGGTTATAGGAGGGAATTTTACATGTAAAGAAATAGCAAAAAACTTGGTTCCAAAAAATTTGTCTGCTTAAAGGGGGTGTCCGCTTAATAGAGGTGTCCGCAAGGAGAGGTTTCACTGTATATATTTTAAAAATACAAAACAAGACTGGGCGCAATCAATAGCTATTGAGGTCCCACTAAACATGAAAAAAGGACCGATCCCCTACCTTTTTAAATTTTAACTATTTTGTAAGAATTTTACTCACATTACATAAGTAGTAGGCTTAAGCGGGTGCTGGACCACTTTTAAGGAGGGAATGACCTTAACGGTAGTTGCCTTGTTTTATGTAGAGACGAATAGTCTGAGTAGTATTTTTGACCTTGAAAAGTTGTGAAGGTCATTATGTTGACCTTGAATGACCTTGACGATCGTTGCGTTTTTATATGTAGAGACGAATAGTCCAAGTAGTATTTTTGACCTTGAAAAAAATAATACAACATTATAGTAAAGATGTGTATTTTTTAACCTTCAGAATCTTTAACATTGCTTTATTTGCCCGCTTTTTAGATATATTATTTTCTGTAGACTTTACCCCCACTAAACTAACACCCAACAAGTATTTAAAGAAAAATTAATATCAGAAGAGTACTATTAAAGTTTCTTTACTTCAACGGCGAATTTCAAATTAGTAGAAAATTAATTCAAAGCAGCAAATTATTGATTTGGATAATTTCACCAGTCAAGACATCGACAATTTGTTAAAAGATATTGGGAATGAGTTTCAAGCTGAACAGCAGCCAGAGCCACAGCTAGAGCCACAGCTAGAGCCACAGCCAGAATCACAGTCGCAGCTACAAATGGAGCTACAACGTGAAGTACATAAAATCAAAAATGGAAGAGTTGGTAAAAGAAAGTACATTAAAAAAACGAAGACAAGCATTTTATCAACAGCTCCAACTCCGACAGCAATTCCAATAGCAATTCCCTCAACATCGAGGGATCAGCTAGTCCAGCAAACCGTAGCCGCAAATGTCACAACAATAGAAAGCCAAAGGATAGAGCAGGCTATCCAAATCCTAGGGGTGAAAAGAAGCTGCGAGGAGCAGCTTAAACAAAGAGTGGATCTACTCAAAGCAGAGATTCAACGACTACAAAGAGAGACCGAAGGTGTGGAGAAAGAATTCCAAGCAAAATTGAATGACTACAATAAGCTAAAGGATCTTTTTTATGCTTTTCTTTAAATTTTTAACATTTTTTTATTGTAACATATTTAGTTTTTTATATAAAATTATTAGTTAGCCAATATATAATTTTATGAAACAACAAACACAATTTGAATATGTAAAATATAGTAAATCTATATTAAGAAAAAAAACATTATGGTAATTTAATAACAAACAAAAAAAATTTGTATAATTTTTTTAATTTTGGTTACTATTTTATAGTTGAACTTTATAGAATAAACTTTAATATAGAAAAGAATATTATGCTAATGCAAAAAACAAAGTATTAAAAATAATTTTTAAACTTTAGTTTGTTTAGAAAAGAGTAAAATTGCATAGTGTAGAATAAACCAATTTGTATAAAAGATCTAATTTAAAAAAAAAACAAATTTTCAAAAAGAATTTTTAAACTTTGGTTTGTTTATAGAGAGCAAGATTGCATGGAATAGCATATAAAAATGAAACTTAAAAACGTTTTTTTTTACCATTTTTAACTTTAGTTTGTGCATAAATGAACAAAATTTGCGTTACTATAATTCAAAAATTGAATATTGATGCGATTCAAAAGATAGGATTTTTACAAATGGTTTCATTTTAAAATTGTTAGATGAAAATTTTTAATTGTTTGGTTTAGTGCCACAGTGCCCCAAACCTCGCACTGAGCTGTGTGTACCAGCCATTTTTATTGTACACCCCAATTAAACTAAACCAGGCTACCAACGTTGAGCCTCCTCAAAAGGAGAGTCACCCTTTCGCTTCCTACATCAGACATCTCCTCAGAAGGAGGAGAGTCAACTCTCGCTACTTCCCACACACCATAATTGGTATCAGAATCATCATCACCACTCTCCACCACCTCATAATCATCACTGTCTGAGATGTAGACAGGTGATTCGGGTGAATATGGAGGATTGCTCTGCCTCTCCATAATTCTTTGATATTGCTCACTACAGACATCGCATCGTCCATTAATTGTGAAAACCTCTATTGGTTTCCAGACATTGCAAAAATTGCACTGCACATGCCTATTTTTCAAAAACGGACGAACGATGAGGGAAGGGCGAGCGGTGGATGACATTATAGGAAGACAAATCGAGCAAGAATGAGTGTTTACCAAATGAGGAGTAAAATATATATACCCATTACAAGGTTATATCAAGGTCAGTGTGTGTCCTTTTTTCCAAGGTTAAAGATGTAATTGCTCATCAATCTTGTTCAAGGTTAAATGAAGGTCAGTGTATAATTTTTTCCAAGGTTAAAGATGTAATTGCTCATTAATCTTGTTCAAGGTTAAATGAAGGTCAATGTCACCTTGAGAGTATTTTGCAAAACCAAAAATAAATTAAAAAATAATACATTTGGCTGTAAATTTTGTTCAGGTCAAACTATTTAGATTTTGCTGTGAATTATGATCAAAAAAATATATTTGAGAGTTATCAGATACAGCTGAAGGAAATGAGGTGGAGTGGGGTGTCTGTTATAAAACCCACAACGGGCATAAAGAAAAACATAGTGGTTAAAACAGAGGTGTTGATGAAAACACCTAATAAATAAATAATTTAAGGTGTAACAAGTAAAGTGACCATATTGAAGTGTTCAAAATGTGACAAAAGTTTTACTCGAAAAGATAATATGGTTAAACATAATAAAACAGCTTGCAAATATAAACATAATGATGATAATATCAATGAGCAACCATTAAAGAAAAGAAAAATAGCTAGTTTAAAAGTTGATAAAGATAGTGATAAACAATTGGAAATGTGTAGAGAATGCAAAATTTTCATACCCAAAGATAAATTTTTTGCTCATTGTAGAACACTTCAACATAAAAATAACTCATGTGCACCATACTCCAATGGTGTATGTTTGGTAAGAAGTGGTCTTAAATGCAGAATAGCAAGTTATAGAATTGCTTCAGAAACTCAGCAAAAAGACTACAGAAGGTTTTTTTATGAGATAAAACCCAAATGTCTAACATTAGTAAAAGAAAATATAGCAAAACACACCTCCATAAAAATTAAGATGGAATTATTTGCAACGTTTCTTCACCAATCAAAAGAAACCCTAGCTGATAAATCATTTAACACAAATAATACAATAGTGTGTGATGCCTCTGATTTGGATAATATTTATGAGTTTTTTTATGGATAAAATAATTTGCCAAGCGAGCGAGTTTATGGAGCGAGATTCTGGTAAGATTACTCATTAGTAAAATAAATAATTTTTGTTTAATAATAATCAGTGAAACATTTTTAAATATAGTTGTTTAATTAATAATATTTTAATTTATTTACAAGTTGGACTTTACAACATATATTACACTTGGAAATCAACATCAACAAGTTTCGCCCTATTGGGGGCAATTCATACTTCAAGTTACCCAAATTCATTGAATCTAAACATGCTGTAGTGAATATAAAAAATCAGGATAATGCATGTTTTCACTTCATGTAGACAGAGTTTCTTCCTACCCCCATTATTCTACAGTTTTAAATCTTGCAGGTATGGAAATGCCGGTTAAATTGACTGATATATCTAGGTTTGAACAAAACAATAATATTTCAATTACTGTGTATACATTGGAAACCAAATTTGAAAATAAAAAAATTCAATATGAAGTTGTTGGCCCACTTCGCTATTCCAAGAGAAAACTTGACACTCACATAAACTTATTAATCATAAGTGAAGATTGTAAAATTAAAGAAGAAACTCATGATTGTAATAGCGATTGTAATAGAACACATTATTGTTGGATAAAAAATCTTTCAGCTTTGGTTTCCAATCAAATATCAATGTCGAAACGTAGACTTTATTTTTGCTATGGTTGTTTAGTACACTTTATAACAGCAGAAAAACTAATATTTCATCAAAAATATGACTGTGGGCAAGTTTACGCGATAACCCCATCTACAGATTTAAAAACTGATAGATTTGGAAAAACAACACAAGAAAACATGTTAACCCTTTCGAGACTAACGGGACAATACGTCCCAAGGCAGAATTTATTTAGACTAATGGGAAATGTGATCCCAAATAAACGTTTAAAAACGCCAGTTCAGTCTTTTCAACGCCCAAGGCCATTTAGCAGGTGTTTGTATAAAATATAAAACGACAGAACCTCGATATTTCCGTAAAAGTGTGTGCATGTAGTGCATTTATTTGTAATTTTTGAGTGATTTTTGGTGAATTACACGCTCTATTTAGCGTGTAATCATGTAAGTACCCCTATAGTAGCAAGACTAATGTTAGAAACATATTCAACGTTTCGGATAAGACAATATCGTTGTTTTTTTTTGCGTGGGACATTATGTCCCAGCAGGTCACTTTGGTGGGATTATCTATCCCAGTAGGCGTAAACTGGTTTTTTTCTTTTCAGAATAAGCAAAAGAAAATTGAATCAAAAGGAACAGTCGGAACTGGTGGGATATATTGTCCCAACATAATGGACTGATTGGACGATATGTCCCACACTATAACGTTCTAAAAATTATGTGAAAAAATTAGAAACATCTCTAAAACCCTTCTACTTTCGAAATATGAAATCATAAATTAAATTATAATCCTCACGAAAGAAATAAAATTCCGTCTTGAAAGGGTTAAAGTTCGAAAATTATGAAAAACAGCTATCAGTTCCCTTTGTAGTGTATGCTGACTTTGAATCAATTTTGCAACCATTGGCAGGTTGTGAACCAGATCCATTAAATTCTTTCACAGTCAAAAATATCATACATAAACCATATTCATTTGCATACCTAATTAAATGTTCATTTAATGATGATTTAACAAAATTTAAATTATTGCGTGGTTCAAGCGCAGCAGAAGAATTTGTAGCATGTATTGAACGTGATCTTAGAGAGCTTCACAATAATTATTTAAGAGATATAGTCCCAATGACACCACTAACACCGGAAGAAAAAAACATAGTGGAAACATGTGACAAATGTGGAATTTGTGGTAAACCTCTTAACTTATTTGATAAAAAAGTAACCGATCATTGTCACATAACGGGAAAAAAAAGATTTTTAGCTGCACATTCAACTTGTTACTTACAACATCAATTACAGAAAACAAGGAAAAATATATTTCATTTACAAAATCCATATATGTACATGATTACATGAATTCTGAAGGAAAAATCATAAAAAAATATCTAGGTCTAAGATCTATAGATAGCTACAAATTTTTAGCTGTATCCCTGGATGAGTTAAGTACAGGTTTAGATTCAGACTCCTTTTTAGAAACACACAAATATTTTACATCTGAAGAAGAATTTAGTTTAATGAGACAAAAAGGAAACACACCATATGGATTTATCTCTAACTTAGACAAATTAGACGTTACTAATTTACCCACTAAAAACCAATTCTTCGATGATCTAAATGATCAGCATATTACAGATTTGGAATATGATAGAGGGAAAAAAGTATGGAGTCTATTTAATTGTAAAACTTTAGGAGACTATTCGGATTTATATTTGAAAACTGATGTTTTAATTTTAACTGATGTTTTTGAAGAATTTCGAAGAAATTCTTTAAAGACTTATAACCTAGATCCAGCTCAATATTACACGTTGCCATCATTATCATTTGATTGTATGCTTAGAATGACAGAAGTCGAATTAGAGCTATTGACTGAAATTGACATGATTCATTTCTTTAAAAAAGGGATTCGAGGGGGTGTTAGTCAATGCGTTGATAGAATGCATATAGCAAATAATAAGTACCTTCCAAATTATGATCCAAGTATAAAGTCATCCTTTATAATGTATTTGGATGCAACAAATTTATATGGGCATAGTATGTCACAACCACTACCCACAAAAGGTTTTAAATGGCTCTCACAAGAAGAAATGATAAATTTAAATATTCATAATGTACCAGATGACAGTCCCATAGGATACAATCTTGAAGTAGATGTGTATTATCCAAATGAGTTGCATGAAGCTCATGCTGATTTTCCATTTTTGGTGGAAAATATCATCCCTCCAGATTCATCATCCAAATTCCCCAAACTCATTCCAAATTTGTATGATAAAATAAGGTATATTGTACACTATAAAACTTTAAATCAGGCAGTAAGAAATGGGTTAATAGTCATTCAAACTCATAGAATGTTAAAATTTGAACAATCACCCTGGTTAAAAAAGTATATCGATACTAACACAACGCTTCGAAACTCTGCTGATACAAAATTTAAAAAAGATTTATACAAGCTTTTTAATAATGCAGTATTCGGAAAAACTATGGAAAATGTTGAGAATCATAAAGATATAAAATTAGTTACAAGTTGGGAGAGTATTCGTAGAAGGGCCGGTGCTCGTGCTCTAATCAGTAGACCCAATTTTAACAATTGCTCGATATTTACCGAAGAATTAATTGCTGTTCATATGAGTAAACTCAAAATTGTATACAATAAACCAATATATTTGGGTTTTTGTATTCTGGATTTGTCTAAAACAGTTTTGTATGACTTTTTTTACAATACTATAAAAAAATAGTTTCACAATAGTGCAAGTTTAATGTATACAGATACAGACTCTCTAGTACTTAAAATTTACACTGATGATTTCTATAAATTTATGATTGAAAACCCTGAGAAATTCGATACATCTAATTATAATAAAGTAAATAGGTTTAATATAAGTAAAAACGAATCTGTTTTGGATAGAATGAAGGATGAATTTCCTGAAGATCCAATTCTAAGTTTCTATGGAACAGGAGCTAAAGCCTACTAAAAAAAGTGTAATCGATAAGCATTTATCCATTAATGATTATAAAAAAGTTGTCGAAAAAGGTGGTTACTTATTTCGAAAAATGAAATCATTTAAAAGTGATCTACACAATATATACACAGAAACCAGAAACAAAATTGCATTATCTTACCATGATGATAAAAGGTTTGTTATACCTAACATATCAAGTCATATGAAAAATGAAATATTAGTTATGTTTTAATAAGCAATGGCGTAATTTTAAGTTTTCGAAAATATATAAAA
The DNA here is from genome assembly GCA_963576565.1 of Aspidapion aeneum. Lineage (NCBI taxonomy): Eukaryota > Metazoa > Arthropoda > Insecta > Coleoptera > Brentidae > Aspidapion > Aspidapion aeneum. The sequence continues at coordinate 62,520,664 of OY755040.1, read as the reverse complement.
ATAAAAAGTATTCTAAAAGACAAAAATGTTTTTTTTTCATTTTTCTACAACCTTTTTGTGAGTGAGAAATGGCATTCTTTGACAGAACATGAAAATATTTACAGAAAGTGAAATGGTGACAGATGTATATAACCAAATCCTAAGAATTCACCCTCAAATTATACAGTCGATGATAGAGCAGTTATTATTGATTGATTTCCAACTGATGAATAGTTGAATTATTAGGATTTAAAAAAAATTATCAATAATTTAGTGCATCAAGTTGATGATAGGTGGCGCTATTTCGGAATATATTTAAATAATTGAAAAAATTATGATAGATGGCGCTTTTCAAAATTAAGGGCACCATAATTCTAAATCAGTTTAAGGTTGCTAATATTCTATAATTGTTTGCTTAGTGACCTTATTAAATTTAAAACTGAAAATCTCAACACCAGGGGTGTTTGTAAATCTTATCAATAGGTGGCGCTGATGTTGATAGGGTGGTATAAATGGTAGAGGGGGTAAATGGTAGTAGGGGTAAAATTGCTTACTTGGATGCATGATGTGGCGGTAAGCGTTCTTTCTCGTTCTTCTCTTAGTCGAAGCAACAACTCCTCCTTTTTTTTCAAAAAGTTTAAGTAATTTTTTTCGAAAATGGCCTCATTTAGTAGTTCAAGTGAAAGTTATGTGAAGATCGCGAATGTGGTTATGATTGCGGATGCATTACCTGATTTGTCCGCGGAATCACTCGCGAACTTTAATTTGTCCGCGGACGCACTCGCGAACTTTAATTTGTCCGCAGATGCGGTCGCGAGCGGGGATATGGTCGCGGACTTTAACGCGTTCGCGAACTGTAACGTGTCCGCGGATGCGGAAATGGCGGCAAATGTGAATGTGGTGGCAGGTGCAAGAGAGGTTGCGGATAACGATTTGGCGGCCATGCGTGAGTACATGATTGACTTTAATCAAAAACTAAGTGACGGTGAAATGCAACAGTTGTTGGAATCACCAAGCATCGCTGCTTGGTCACCCGGGGCTGCAGATAAATTCCTTAATAATTTGCAGCCGGTTGCGAGTGACTCGATGAGGGATCTGGTGGAGGAGCAACAGTCAACCATTTTTAATGCCATTGTAGGTGAGGATGGTGTATTGGCCCCATTCAACGTGGGTGTTTCCGGAGAGAGACCTCTTTCTCCGGAATTAAGTAATCGTCGTGGAAGAGTATCGATGACAGGGCGGAAGCGGGCGAGTCAATTCCCCGAACTTCTATCGATACTAACAAAACCAACAAAACCCATTGTGAAATATGAGAAACCGAGGGTAAACATCATACCCACAAAGAAAGGTAAGAAACCGAAGTTGGTCAAAACAAATCAAGCCAAAGCAAAGCCACCACCACCAAAAGAAAATATCATGAACACACCACCACGTCAAGAGCAAATTGAATTGACCACACCACCACGTCAAGAGCGAATTGAATTGACACCACCAAGTCAGGGGGAGGAAGAGGTCCTTAGAATAATTGAGGCTCATAAAAAAGAAAGTTTTCAGAAATTCAAATGTTGGATCAGCAAGCGGAAGAAGAAGAAGCTAAACAAATCAAATTCTCTGAGGATCTCAAAAAACTGGAGGACATGGTAAAAAAAGTTACTGAGAGAAAAAAACAATCAAATTCAAAACTTTTATTGATTTTAAGAGAGAGAGAGAAACGATATGAAACATTTTGTGAGAAGTATCATGTTTAATTTTATAAAGTGAATATGATGTTGTTGGATGTTATAAACCATGTAAATAAGTTGGATGTGATGAGCGTATACAGACAGACAGACAGACAGACAGACAGACAGACAGACAGACAGACAGACAGACAGACAGACAGACAGACAGACAGACAGACAGACAGACAGACAGACAGACAGACAGACAGACAGACAGACAGACAGACAGACAGACAGACAGACAGACAGACAGACAGACAGACAGACAGACAGACAGACAGACAGACAGACAGACAGACAGACAGACAGACAGACAGACAGACAGACAGACAGACAGACAGACAGACAGACAGACAGACAGACAGACAGACAGACAGACAGACAGACAGACAGACAGACAGACAGACAGACAGACAGACAGACAGACAGACAGACAGACAGACAGACAGACAGACAGACAGACAGACAGACAGACAGACAGACAGACAGACAGACAGACAGACAGACAGACAGACAGACAGACAGACAGACAGACAGACAGACAGACAGACAGACAGACAGACAGACAGACAGACAGACAGACAGACAGACAGACAGACAGACAGACAGACAGACAGACAGACAGACAGACAGACAGACAGACAGACAGACAGACAGACAGACAGACAGACAGACAGACAGACAGACAGACAGACAGACAGACAGACAGACAGACAGACAGACAGACAGACAGACAGACAGACAGACAGACAGACAGACAGACAGACAGACAGACAGACAGACAGACAGACAGACAGACAGACAGACAGACAGACAGACAGACAGACAGACAGACAGACAGACAGACAGACAGACAGACAGACAGACAGACAGACAGACAGACAGACAGACAGACAGACAGACAGACAGACAGACAGACAGACAGACAGACAGACAGACAGACAGACAGACAGACAGACAGACAGACAGACAGACAGACAGACAGACAGACAGACAGACAGACAGACAGACAGACAGACAGACAGACAGACAGACAGACAGACAGACAGACAGACAGACAGACAGACAGACAGACAGACAGACAGACAGACAGACATATACAATTAAAATTGAGACTTGTAATTTTTTTCATGTCTTAAAATAAACGTTTTTTTCTTAATATCTTGTAAAGTAGCACCTTAATTGAACATTTTTAAGAGATAAAAATTGTGAAAAAATAGGTTAGCTTTCGATCTGTTAAAATTTTATTGTGATATTAATATTATTTTAACAGTTATGATCAATTTAATTAAAATAGTAACAATTTTAATTGGGCTATTATGTCATTATCTCCTAAAATTAAAGTCCAGCAAAAATTTTTATATGATAAAAATTGTCAACGCATTCTTGATTAATCGATTGAAATAATTATTTTTGTAATAGCCTTATTAGTTTAGAAGCTACACCCATTTGTAACTGATTAGACATCTACCCCACTTGACTAAATGTGTTTTTATTTGTTTTATTATGTAAATATCTCCAAAAATTAAACTTTTCCAAACAATTTTATATGATAAAATTTGTTTGGATATGTTTGTTGAATCGATGAAATGAATTATTTTTGTAATAGCTTTATTAGTTTGGAGACTACACTTATTTTAATTGAATAATTTACCATCTATTCTCCAAGTAAATATGTGTTTTATCAGTTTTATTATGTGAATAGGTGTGCAATTGAGTATTCAAATTTGTTATAGCTTAATCATAAGTATAAAAATATAAAAACAAATAGTATTCTATAAAATGTGTTTTATTTAAACTTTATGTAAGAAAAATATATTTGTATCTAAATCATTTTAAAATACAAAATTCAAAATATTTATTTTCATTTAAATCATTAAAATACATTCAAAAATATTATAAATAAAATTACATTGAAATTAACCCCTTGTTACAGTACCATTTAGAATATTATAGGAAATTAGGGAATCATGAATAAGTAAAGTATACACTTTTACATCATTTGGAAATTTAGATTTTCTGGTGTTAAATTCCAATTTAATATCCACTGTTGATGAGGTTATTGAATCTTGTTGATGCGAAGCATCAATAACAATTAATGGGTTTTGAATAAAACTATTTAAATCAAGCATTGGTTCATTACATGTTTTTCCATAGTAACTGCTTTGAAAATTTTGCTATGCATAGTAGGCAGGACCGCATAATCTTTTTGAAAAATCGAGACTCCACCTCTCATAGGGGAAAACTATCGAATTAATATATAATCTAATATCAGCCAAATCAGCAGAGATAAATTCTGTGGCATCTTTGTCTCTGGCATTGCAATTTTCAGTCTTTTGAAATCCAATAATAATGTATCGTGCTTTTTCCAAATTCGTACTACTTCTTACTGCCCACGTATCAGAAGCTGTGCTTCGAAGAAGAGGCAGTTCATACAGGTCCCACATGCGATAGGCAGCTTTGATATTAACATTATTACCACTTTTATTAATTTTAGATAGAATTTTAATCCTTTGACGATCTTCTGGAATTATGTGCCGGATTTTCCATTCGATTTTATCTATGGAGATTTCCGCATCAACTTCACCAATATAACAATTATTGAAGGTGTGTGCTATTACGAGAATCAATTCTTGTTTTCGATTAAAAATGCCCCTTCTATAGTCCTCTGCAAATCCCATCAAGTATTTTAATGAGAGTCTACCACTAAATACATGGCTTGTTTTGTCCAATATGCATTGATTGGCTTCTGTTAAACCCCAACCGTATGTTGAAAGAAGCTTTTCTTGACTACTTCCAAATGAAACAATGGTTTTTAGTGCTGAAGTAATTCCTGGTTTTCGAACAACGCAAATTTGTTCACCACCCATTTCATACCGAATTTCTTCGAATAAAAAAGCAAGAGCATTATTTGATAAGTAGCATCTTTTAGATGCATCACTTGGTGTAAACTTTCCTTCTATATAAATATAACTTTCGGAAACATCCAAAATTAGATCTTGAAATTGAATTGGGATACGGATAGGGTTTATAACTATGCTCTTCCAGACTTATAATTGAATTCTCAAAAATTGGTTCATTAAGTGCTTCTAACTTTTCACTAGTTGAAATCATTTTAAACAGCTCTTTTTAAATGTAAACCAAGTGATTTCAAAAACACTTTTTCTTCTGTGGACAATTTAGATCTTTCTCTTGACAAGTCTTTAACATGAATGGTTTTTCTACTGCTTCTGCATCGGTTTTTATTTGGAATATAAGTCTTAACATCTTTTTTTTGCGACACTGGATAGCTGTGATGATGATAACAATAACCCATTTTCGTTATAACCTATTAAGCTCTAACTTTACAATTATTTTTTCTCCTTGAAAATTAATGAGCTTTCCTCAATCATCCACGATCCTTAGTGTAATGTTTTCGATAAACTGACGACCCTCTGGTTGGATTGGCATATAAATGATATTTGTTGGTTCTTTAGTTAGCTTATACCCAGGTTCCACATCAATGTCAAATTCATAAATAGAGTGCGCCTGTTCTGAATTTAAATATGCACCGGTTGTTATATTGCAATCTACTCTTATAATGCGAATTTTTGTAATATCAACTATTGTTGAAGATTCATGAATCTCATTGGACTTTAGTCGCTCTTCATTTGCAAATCCCAACAACTGTCCAATTGAGTTGTAGTGCTTAAAGTGAAGTAGATACTTTGACTTAATTTCGCATTTCAAAGTGCTATTGTTTGCACGTAAGCTAAAAATATTTTTATCTAGATCTTTTGCACCTTTTTGAAGAGCTTTAAGCATTGCATCATGTATTTGGGTTATTTCGTATGCACCAGGAGGTATTTTTAACATTACTGGCCCTCCCCAGTTTGACTTACTAAATCCAAACAAATTGTTAGTTTCATCTATGTTAAAAATTGAATTATATGAATAAAATCCTATAAGACCCAGTCCATATTTTTCTCTATTGCTTGTCTCTATAGGAGGATAGAAGTTGGCACTTAAAATACTTGAATAACCACTTAATGTAAAAGTATAAGACATTTTTTTACTGTGTCTTACAACTGGATATAATGTCACAATCTACAATTTCCTCAGATTTAGACACTTTTGAGCCGTTTGCATTACATATACAACAAAATATTTCTTTTGGTGGTGGACCATCAATTTGATCGTTAGAGTTGTTTGTAGAGTAATGGTCGTAGCAATACTGATATTTTAAAATATCAATGTCTTCTTTAAGTTCTTCTGGCAACTTCTCCCACACCAAAGCTATTTCGTTTGGTGCACATGCAATCATTACTTCTTTAGGTAAACCACATAGTTCGTCACTCGTCATCGGTAGCAAACTTTTTGCATTGCTAAATGCTTTTAGTGATTTATACATTTTTTTTTAGTTTTGCATACTCACTTTCGGAATTATTTCGATTCATTTTTTAAAATTACTACAAAAATAAGTTATTTTTTAAGAGAAACTGTAGACACAGCTGACCACAATATACTGTATTAAATTTTTGTTGGTTTTTATATGTATACCAAATTTCTGTGGCATAATTACATCCTTTATACATGTATTCTATGAATTCCAAAGGTGGGGGTAAGTTTCCAACACTATCATAATAAATTACTTTTCTAGCTTTCTTTCTGTAGGCAACCCAATGTGTTCCTGGTCCATTTACACTGTCTAAGTTTATGATGGCCGATTCAGTTTTGCGAGGTCCACTTTTAGGAAGACTATCTCTCATAAATACATCAACGAAATTTGCAATTTGATATTGTTTTGCATATCTTTCCAAATCAATATTTGATAATGTCCTTGCTGGTAAGGACTTGTTAAATAAAGTCCTAACCCAGTTCGATACGGTTTTAAGTATAAACCTCCCCCTTTTTTACTTTCTACAAGCATTTGAGAGTTTTTAACACCAGCAACACTATTTTTAAGATGATTAACGGTTTTTATTAGTTTAACTATACCAGCAGCGCCACCCGCTAATGATCCTAGGGCGGATAACCGCAAAAATTGGTATAAGCGGTAAAATACCCCCCATTTTAGGAATGAGAATTACTCTTGGGGTTTTAATCTTCTTTTTTCCACCAGAAGCTTTTAAATGCTTACGCACTGCGATCAAAGCAATTTTTGAAATTTTTGAAATATCTTGAAATTTCCCCTTATTTTGATTCAAAATCGATTTAATTTTTGTTTGAACGTTTCGACATATCGCAGACCCAAAAGCCACCTTTCGGGTTTTCGATTTTATCTTTTTTAACCCCATTCCAAATCTTCGCTTAATTTTCATTGAATTTGTAACAAAGTAAGCAGCAGCCTTCTCTTTTATTCCAGCGTCTTTTGATTTAACAACTTGCCACGCACTTTCTTCTAGTTCGCGATCAGCTTTGTGTCTTTTTTCTAAATTATCCAAATTAATAGAGTAACTAATATCGTGTTTTTTGCAGGCTCTATCTAGTGCATTTATTCCAGGATCACCTCTCGCTAATCTTGTCTTTAGTTTAGTTCCAGGACCACAATAATGATAACCCGGGATGTGTAATTCTACAGGAAGTTTATTTAAAAGTGAATTAAATACGCCTCGCCCCTTTTTTACTGAACTTTTTCTGTTGATAGATGACATCGAACTGATTTTGATATAAATACAAGTCAGCTTAAATACTAAAAGATAGTTCATATAAAAATGCGCATAGTGCAGCAACAAGACAGAATCTCAATTATAAATTGGGATGAAAAGACGGGTTGTGGTATTACATATCAACGTCATGGATCTTTACTACCCAATTCCATACGTGGATTAATAATTGGGCCATCAAATTGTGGTAAAACCAATGTGCTTATCACTCTTATTACACACCCACTAGGATTAAAATTTGAAAATGTATATATATATTCCAAATCATTGTTTCAATCAAAATATGAATTTTTAAAGCAAATTTTATCGCCAATTGAGGGGCTTGGATACTACACATTTAATGATACATCCAGCGTTATACCACCATCTGAGGCAAAACCAAATTCGATATTTATTTTCGATAATGTAATTTGCGATGGTCAGAGTGTAATAAAATCATACTACAGTATGGGGAGGCATAAAAATATAGATTGTTTTTACCTAGCACAGACTTACTCTAGAGTACCAAAACAGCTAGTTCGAGATAATTCAAATTTCATAATAGTATTTAAACAAGATGAAATGAATCTGCGACATATTTTTTCAGATCACGTTTCTCCAGACTTTACTTTTACTAAGTTTCAAGAAATCTGTGGAAAATGTTGGGACGATAAATATGGTTTTCTAGTCATTGTTAAAGATGCAGATTTAAACAATGGCAGATATAGAAAAGGATTTGATTTAGTTGCTTTTAGAACGAACAACTGCAAACATCTTATTTGTAAATATGTCAAATTCGATCGATCGATCGATCGATCGATTTAAAACGTGATCTTGTTGCTATGACTGATGCAGTAAGAACAAAATTTAAATTTTTAAAAAATGAAGAGTCGCAAAATCAAACAAATCTTAAAAATGCAGAAATTGTAAAAAGGACAAGTAGTAGTAGCAAAGAGGTTGCAGCCAATGTTATGGTTGATGATTCGGAAGATGGTGATGGTGGAAATAAATCTCATCATGGATCTTACCTCTCAGCTTCACCACCCTTCCCGGATACACCAATATCTTCATACTCTAATCAAAGTTAAAAATCATTTAATGCAGATGCAAGTTCTCATTTATCACCTAAAAAGAGTGTCAACAATGAAGCTATGGATGAATCACTGAGACAAGATATAGGGGAAGATTTAAATTCTATATCTACAATCTATATGGAGGGGCTTAAATCAAACCCATCTATCTATGACACCATATATGGTGTTAGGTACAATTCCAACAATGATAATTTTCAGATAGGTAATGCTACAATAAAATTTCCAGATAAACTAATAACTCTTTGGCGTAAAAAAATATGATTGGGGCATTTTCTGCTCATCGGGATTTATACGATTTGTTATTTTTTTAAAAAACCAAGTGTGTCATACATTGGTGACATTAGCCCAAAAGCACTCAGCGATTATAAGCAAATACTTAATTTGTCAAATGCCTATTACAATGAATATAATAAAATATATGGGGTAAATACCAGCCGATCTGTAAAATTTACAAATTTTATAAAACCACTTCTAACACCGAAACATGCTAGAAGTAACGAAGGTATAATAATAATAAAGTAAACTATGTATACTGGAATACTGCTAAAGAATTAGTTAGCCGCTTGCGATTATTATGGAGCTCAAAAATGGCTGGGCATACTGGTCATGATGTTGAAATTTTGTCTATAATTGAAGAATTAAGAGAAGAAGGGGTTATATATTAGGACTCACTTTTTGATTGTAGCATATATTGTTCAGTTACTTTCTAACATAGGAGGTGTAAAGAACACGATTGACAAGTTTGGTCGTATAAAAAAAACTTACAAAATTACATATATAAAAGGATTGAAGGGTAATGGTTTTAAGTAGACTTTCTGGAAAATCGTATAAACAAACTAGTTGAAGAACTAAAGCTAGCTAACAAAACCAATTTAGAAAAAATAAAAACGCAACAATCGTCAAGTGGTAAACTAATGTTAAATTTACATGGGAGATTGAGTGCCATAGAAAGAAAAGTTTTGGAACATCAGCCACTTGAATCCGCTTTGTAACCAATAATTTGGTCAGATGGACGCATATAATATCATATACCCATTTGAATTGAAAAAATAAAGTATTTATTTTAAAGATGTCTAGTTAGCAAAAAGTTCAAGTGGTTAATGAGCTATATAAACCTGCAAGGAAAAATTTCCTGCGAAGAAAAACCTTAATAAAAGGTTTTAAGGATCTATGGCAGATTGATTTAGCTGAAATACAACAATTATCAAAATATAATTTGGGGTATAGATACATTTTAGTATGCATAAATTGCTTTTCTAAAAAATAAAACGGGACTTGAAATATGTGCAGCAATGCGGGATGTTTTTAAGCAAGCTGGTTATTACCCCCATAACATACAATCTGATCAAGGAACGGAATTTTTTAATAAACACTTCCAAGCACTTATGAAAAAGAAGTCTGTCACACATATAGTGTAAAGAAGGCAGCCATTGTGGAAAGAGAAATCAAAACTTTAAAAACAAATCTTTATAAAGAATTCTCTACATTAGGAAGCTATAAGTAAATGAGACCAATTGATGTGAAACCCACCACTAGAATTACCGCATTTGAAAATATAAAAATTGTACCTAAAAAAATTTGTTGGAGACGTAGTTCGTATAAGCAAATATAAGTCAATTTTTGAAAAAGGGTACACACCATCGTGGTCAGCGGAACAATTTAAAATTGCAAAAGTAAATATAACGAATCTACCCACTTATGAAATAGAAAGTTTTGATGGAGAACCTATACTTCGTGCTTTTTATGAAATGTAGCTACAGAAAACCAGCGTGCCATCATTATATTTGGAGAAAATTATTAAGAAAAGGAAGTGTAATAAACTGGAGCAATACTTTGTTAAGTGGTTAGGTTTTAAAGATAGACATAATTCATGGATAAATAAATCGGATATCGTTTAAAAAATATTTGAATTTCAATCAATCAAATGAAAATCAATATAGGTTTTTTACACTTCCTTAATTTTTATAATATATTTATTTTGTGTTTTATACTAATATTGTTACTTTATTATAAAATTTTGTAAAAAAATAAGATAAAAATAATATTGCAATAAAACAAATCCAATTAAAAAATAGTTTTTTATTTCTTATTATAATATATTTTATTACAGCTTTTATCAATTTAAAACTACATCCATACTACAATCCATAAACTAATTATAAATACACATTTTTGGTAAATGTCTTATATTTAATCATCGTTCTCACTGAATCCACTATCTTCATCTTCATCTTCATCGAGCGGTGGAAAGAGTAACTCCAGTGGAATGTCTTCCAATGGCCTCAGAAGATACAATAAATTCAGCCATCTCATATTTTTACAAAACTCTTGAAGTGTTTGGTTACCCATAAAAAACATTTGGCATTGAATGACACCATCCATAAAATTATTTGCTCTAACTACATCATTTAGTGAAGGGTCACCAACAACCAGAATCGTAAATCGTGAATTTGTTCTTCCAAACGATTCATATTTTTAATACTTTAAGAATAATATTTTAACACACAATAATTTTAAGGTAATTTAGTATATTCCAAATTCAAATATGGATTTACGTTTTGCAGGGATGTATGTGGGTTCACTTTGCCCCAGATAGGTTAGAGTATATTTTTGATTACTTTTATTAACTAGATCGATAAAATCATCATCTATTGATTTAAGCACACGTTTTGGTAAAAACGTTTTAAATACATCAGCATCTTCAGCCAATGTTATTAAAACAGATTTTCCATAACGGGTATCAATGGTGCACATTTCTTTAATAACATATGTGGTATTAACTTTTAATGAATCTAAAGATTTTAATTGAAGTTTTGCTTCATTGTTTATTTCGAAATTTATTTGTTCAAGTTTGGTTTTTGAAATATCCATATTATTACCTTTAAATTATTGTTTTTCCACAAATTAAACTATTTTTTCTTTATTTTTATTTTAGAGAGTGATTTGACACGTTGAGATACAGAAATCTACTAATACTTCAAGTGGGTTTGTTTTACCTTTTTACATGTTTAAATACAATTATTAGGGTGGGGATAATGTAAATCTTTCAAAAGTGTAAAACAAATCAGAGTCAAAGAGAGAGGTATTTTTTGTGCGTAAGGTCACACAAGGTCAAGGTCGTTCAGGGTCAAAAATACTACTCGGACTATTCGTCTCTACATATAAAAACGCAACGATCGTCAAGGTCATTCAAGGTCAACATAATGACCTTCACAACTTTTCAAGGTCAAATATACTACTCAGACTATTCGTCTCTACATAAAACACGGCAACGACCTTCAAGGTCATTCCCTCCTCAAAAGTGGTCCAGCACCCGCTTAAGCCTACTACTTACATAACTTTTACATTCTGACAATGTCCCTAATAAAAGGGAAGTGTGTCGGGGTTTTTACTATGTTTAATGGGACCCCAATAGCTATTGATTGCCGCCAATCTTGATTTTTACTTAAAAAATTTTAATCCCTAATCGACCACCATCTCGAATATCTTCTAATGGTTAAGGATCAGAGCAGCAGCAACCGGATTCTTCAAGTAGAGCCCTTGCTTGGGCTATCAACAGCAGCAAAAAATGTCTGTATTAAATACAGTCGAACCTCTCTAACTCGAACCTCTATAACTCGAACCTCTCCATAACTCGAACCTTTTAAGTGGTCCCTGCTCTTTTTATATGTATTTTAACCAGTTTAATTCGAATTTCTATAATAGTTCAATGAATAGAGGCCAAAATAGGGGGCTTACTCCCTGCTCGCTCCGCCATCTTGAAAAAACCAACAAAAATTGGCACGTTTTTTAGTTTTTTGCCTTTAATTTCGTTCCAGTACACTAAATCGCAAAAAGAGTTATATGAAGTTTTTTAGAGGACATAATTATCTACAATCGGGTGGTACCATTGTTGTTCTACGGTTAGTAGTAACGGAGCTAGGTAATTTAAAAAAATTACTAAAATCACGTGCTTGGGCAAATTTTAATTTTTTTTTCTACTTTACACGGTAATAACTCCGTAACACTTTGCTGTAACGTAAAAGTTCGAGGAACATATCTTGTAGAGAATTTAATTATCTACAAAACACTGTATTTAAGTAATTTTTATAATTATTTTGAAGGGGTGGAAGTAACATTAAACAATGTTGTGCGAGTCAGTACAGCAGTTAAAGATCCGAGTTTATACAATTATCATCACTGTCGACGTTTCGTAAAAACACAAAAAAATGTTTTTGAATTTCTTACCCAAATCTTTTGTTTTGAAAAATTTAATAAAAAAAGACCCATATACAGGGTGTTTTAAATTCCAGTGTCCACATTGCTAACTCTCGTATTATTAAAGACGGAAATAGTTAGATTTGCCAAACTAGTAGAATTTTTGACGCCCTTTAAGATGTTCAAATAAAAAAAATCAAAATATACCTTTTTTACCGAATGTTCATTTTTGTTTTTCTTAAAATTTACTCCCACAATAATAATTGTAAAAACAATCTAAATAGTGGATTTCGTAGGCAATTAAATTATCTACAAGATCTATTTTAAAAACTGTTACGAATAAAATTACATTTTTTCCGTAACGCGTTTTTGCTAAGTGAATTAATATTTGCTTTAAAAAAATATCCACCGCGACATCTTACGTAAGAGAGTTTAATTAGAATATTTTGAAAATTTATTCGGTGACTTGATGCACACTACCTATATGTAGTCAGGTTAAGCTCGAGATTATTGATTTTATGCAGCGAACTACCTGCTGGGGAGAGGTTCATTTTGAATATGTTTCAGTTTTGGAATAGGATCGAGTGAGTTGTCTGTCTCTTTTTTGTCATTGGGTGAAACAGGGATAGAAATAATTTTCTGGTTGTTCAAGTGGTACGACAGATATTGCCTAATTGGCTGTGTTGTATTTTAACCTAAAAAGCTTTGTTTTGCAAAGACTCTAAGATTGTTTCCAAATTTATTTATCTATAAAACAATAAACATAAGTTTTTTGTAATTTAAATAAAGTGACTCAAAATTATTCAGTCAGTTTTAGTCTTATTAATGAATACGGATTTGTGTTATTGATTTTCTGGAGAATGAAGATTTGGGGTTTTAGGGAATCTGATTGGTCAGTGATTGCTATGCAGTTTGGGGAATTGAGAGGAATTGGACAAAAATCGACCCTTTCTGTTTAAGATTTTGTCGAAAAACAAGGTATTTTAATTATGTTATAACATAACCTTAAACATTTTTTTTGTTCATCAAGCATGGCTTGAAATTTTTTTTATAGGATAAATTAGAACTTTGTTCTAATTTTAATAAATGGTAATATGAAATTCAATTGCATATACCAGATTTTTATTTTTAATTAGGTGAATATGCTATAACATAAATATATATATATATATATATATATATATATATATATATATTTGTATAAAAATTTTTCTTTGCCGAGGAAATGTTATAATTTTTCTTTATGTCTTTAACAGATAATTATCTCTCTATTTAGACTACTTAATTTTTTTATAAAAATTTTGATTAGTTTCATATTTTTTTGTTTTATGGTTCAACTATGTTTGACAAAATATTTCTATATTGGCTATATGGTATTTTGGTTATAGTTTATTTATAATGGGTTCACAATGTTGTGCCTAGTAATTAATCCTGGATCTTGCTCATTTCTTTTTTGGATAGCTTGGTACCAATTAACAATAGTCACTACGACATGATCATATGGTTAAATTTGAGGTTATAGGTATCATAAGCACCTTTGGTTGAAATAGAGTTAGACAGGTTAATACAGCTAAAATTTTATATAGCTATTGCCGATAGCTGTCTTTTTTTACATATAGTTTTTTTTATAACCAAAATACACATTTTTGTTTTTTTTATAAACTTAGGTGATGATTTGTGTCCCGAAAAGAAAAATAATTTGGTGTGAATAGACTAAAGTTTTATTTGGTAATTCTACAGAATTACTGTATAGTATGTACAAATTTTGATGAAACTTTGGAATATTTATATAGGGTGTTTTGACGGACCTGAAAAAATAAAGTTTTTTTTTGTTTTTATCTATGGAAAATGATTGAAACCATAGTTGTATTTTAAAGATTACTTCAAGTATACTGAATCTAACATTTCCTGGGTTAATATTGTTTTGTTTTTATGTTATTTTCTTTCCTAACCTCAATTCTCGACAAAACTATTACAACATATGTAAATATTTCTTTTTTCTATTGTACATCAAAAGAAACAAGGTTCTAAAAAGGAAGTATGTCTCTTTTAAGTTATATTTGAACAGTAAAATCTATAATTTTAATATCATTTTTTTACTACCTTTTTAAGAAACTGAGTTTCAACAAAAAATTAATATTTTTTTCTTGTTTATATTTGATCATTTGTTTTTTCTTTCTGAAACAAAATAAATGTTGAGGGTTGTAAACAAAAAGTAATCCTGATCTTTTATTTCGTTCCTGCATTGATACGTTGGTAACATGGTGATAGTAAGAAAAATCTGTCACCATTGTTGTTAATTGTGTCAAAGTAAATAGAGGTCTATTATCATTACAAAAATAGAAAATTGACAATATTTTTCTTAAAGGAACCTCACGACCCTAAATAGCTCTACCTACCCGAGGTAAATTTGAGGTATATTAAAACAACATCAATAATATACAAAAAGTTATATTATATGAAAAAAAAAATAATATAACAAAACTTTTACCTTAGAATGGATGAATTATCCCCTACAAAACTGCATTCAACTTTTTTGCGTGCTAATTTTTGGTGGGTTTTTTAAGATGGGTGATGGCGCGCAGGGGGGGGGGGAATGACGAAAACCCAGATTTTTAACTACCCTACTGGCCCACAACATTTAGAACTACCGGACACTTTTTAAGGGGTCAATACTCAGTGGCTCGAGGAAGAGGGGGGGTGTCAGGTAAGAAAGGGGGCTGCTTTAACCCCAAAGCCCCCTTACTACTTTCTACGCCACTGGATTTATACAAAAGAATTTTTAAAAAAATAAAAAACGTGCCGTTTAAAGCACTAAATTTTTTGGTAATTTTTGATATTAATGGATGCTTCTGGAGTGTTACCCATACCATTTATTACGTTTTGTGATACACCGTTTAAAAGGAAATTTTATTGTCCACCAAGTAGAAGAGAAAATTTTATCGTAAGAAGCTTAATTTTGAAGAAAATTGCATAAAAAATGTAACAAAATTAATTTGTTTGGTGATTTAAAAAAATTGTTTTAAATTAAGGACACCACTGGAGCGGTAAATATAAAATATTTTTTAACACGTTATACACCGTTTGACAGGAAATTTTATTATCTACAATGAAGTAAAAAATACTTTTTTGATAAAGGGCTTGGTTTTTAAGAAAATCAAATAAAACCTGTGCAAAACATAATTACAAAAAAAATATTAAATGACCCCCATGTACGGACCTCGCTGGCGGATTCGTTGTAAGTCAAACCCCATCGAGTTGTACATTGATAAAAAGGGAATTTCATTGTCAATAAAGTGAAAAAAATTAGATGAAATATTTTAATATGTTATCCGACTTTGTTATACACCATTTAAAAGTAAATTTTATTATCTACAATAAAGTATAAAACACATTTTTTGATAAAGGGCTTGGTTTTTAAGAAAATCGAATAAAATATGTAACAGAATTAATTTTATTGGTGATTTAAAAAAAATTGTTTTAAATTAAGCACACCACTGGAGCGGTAAATATAAAATATTTTTTACCATGTTATACAACGTTTAAAAGGAAATTTTATTATCTACAATGAAGTAAAAAACAATTTTTTTGATAAAGGGCATGGTTTTCAGAAAATCAAATAAAACCTGTGCAAAACATAATTAAAAAAAAAATTAATTAAATGGCCCCCATTTACGGACGTCACTGGCGGGTTCGTTGTAAGTCAAACCCCATAGAGTTAGGCTTAGTTTTTGAAAAAAATAGATAAAACTTGTAACAAAAATATTTTAATTTGTGATTTTTTAAAAGTGGTTAAATTTACGGGCGCCTCTGAATTTATAACCATAAAACTAATCCGACTTTCTTGAACAGCATTTTAATGGAAATTTTATTTGCTACACTAATGTATAACACATTTTGTTCTATAAACCTTGGTTTAAAAAAAATCGAATAAATCATGGAAAAAACATGGATATTTTTTTACTTTTTTAAATTACTTCAGTTAACGGACGCCGCTGAAGAGTTTATAAATAGTTGACCCCCATTGAGTTGTATCTTTTTCAAAAGGAAATTTCATGGTCTACAATAAAGTATATAACACATTTTTCTCTTAGAAGCGTATTTTTTGAGAAAATTTGAGAAAACCTAAACATGTTAGATTTTGGGGGGTCTGGGCGGGTTTTTGAAAAGGTGGTTAATTTAAGGAGGTGTTTGACCCCTAAGCTCTCTTACCTTTTTGTACGTCACTAAATTTACACAAAAAAATAGAAATAAATAAAAAACATGCCGTCTAAAGCACCAAATTTAAAAAAATTATTATTTTCTAACTTACTTTAAGTTAAAAGTTACTCCCACTCCATTACAATATTTAAAAATACATTTAAATAATTTTGTAGCTGATAAAATTCTCTACAAGATATGTTCTTAGAACTTTTACCCTAGAACACAGTATTTCGGAGCTTATGCCGTCTAAGTAGAAAAAATCTGAAAATTTTCCCAAGCACGTGATTTTTGTCATTTTTGGAAATTACCTAGCTCCGTTACTACTGCTCGCAGAACAGCCATGGTACCACCCAATTGTAGATAATTATATCCTCTAAAAAGTTTCATATAACTCTTTTTGCAATTTAGTGTACTGGAACGAAGTTACAGGCAAAAAACTACAAAAAGTGCCAATTTTTTATGGTTTTTTTAAGATGGCGGAGGAAGCACAGAGGTGGGGGTGACGAAAACTCAGATTTTTAACTACCCTTTCGACCTTAATAACATATCCAAAATTCAGCACTACCGGACCGGAGGGTAAAACTCCTCTATTCATTGTACTATAACTCGAACTGTTTTGGTTGTCCCTTTGAGTTCGAGTTATAGAGGTTCGACTGTATTAAGTAAAACGTACCTAGCTTATTAATTTTTTTGATCATGGATAATGGTGGGGTGGGTCTGAAGGGGAGAGAGAGAACATGAAAAGGTAATAGTTTAAGTATTTTTAGGCTGGAAAGGAAATGATTCTGTCGAAGTTTTAGCACCAATCAAACTTTTGGAAAGAAGAACAGCAGAAAACCATTTATTTGAAGTTTTTTTTTTCATATCTACTTTAGTTTACAAAATATAAGCAAAAATAAAATTTTTAAAAAATTGAAAAACCAGTTATTTTATCTTGTTTAGTTTTTGAGATATATGCACAATCTACTTGTCAATAGACATACAACAGTGAAAAAAAATTGTTCTATATCTTGCCGTTGCCGAGATATGGTAGATTTAAATTCAAATATTTAAGGGGGTAAGGGGGGAATGACTAGAGGGGTAGGCGGCCAAAATAGATTTTTATTATTAGGAGGCACCCTAAATTGCGACAAAATACCTCAAACGTAGAGTAGGCTCGATTTTGCAATATATATAATGACTATCATATCGGAAAGATGCCCAGTTTTGGCGTAATGGCTTCAATCAAACAGTGCTATTGCGATTGCGAAAACGGTGAAGAAATATTTGTACAAATATTTTTTTTGTATCTGGTTTGGATTAGAAAATATGGGGAAAAAAAAATTTGGTTTTCTGAAAATACATATATTTTTTAATAGCTTGTTTAGTTTTCGAGATATGCAATATAGTGTTAATACCTAGAGATTACTACACAAACAAAAGTGAAAAAAATTTTCTTCTATCACTACTGGTTACTGAGAATCAATTTTAAGGGGTTGAAAGGGGGTGGAAGGGGTATGACCGAGAGGAGGGAAGGCCAAGATATATTTTCGTAGTCAGGAGACATCCAACTTTCAAAAAATATAGCTTGGCAACCATCATCACCTTGGTGCAGGCGAACCCCTTTTTTATGCCCTACGCCGCTCCACTAAAGCTAAAGATATGGTATATAAATCATGTCTTATGATATTGGTAAGAGAAATGAAAAATATAATGCCTGCGATACCATATGCTTTTTACACATGTGGCAACATCTACCAAATACAAAAGAAACTACCAGAGTAAAAACAAAAGCCAGGCAGATGAAACGAAAAACAATTTGTCGCTCAGGTCGGCTTAATGCATATTGCATTTTTGCTGGCTTCGCGACGTTTTATGTCGGATCAGTGTAGTATGAGCCAAAAATACGACAAACGAAAAGTTAAGTACCCGTGAGTAAAGAAAACAACTTTTCGTGGCTAAGCGGGTATAGAAAGATTGTGTTTCTCTTGTATTTTTCCGCAGGCAGCTCAAAAGCTTTATACTCACGGGGGTCCAAGATCTAATCAGCACCTGTTAAGTGTTGACAGTAAACTGTTTCGTCCTTACGGGACTCTTCAGAACACTGCATGGTCCATGTGACACTTTTAAAAAGCTAAAGAGACGTTATATAAATCTCATCTGACTGTATTGGTAAGAGAAATGAAAAATATATGATGCCTGTGATACCGTATGCTTTTTACACAAGTGGTGACATCTACCAACTATAAAAGAAACTACCAGAGTAAAAACAAAAGGCAGGCAGCTGAAACAAAAACAATAGTCGCAGTTGTCAAATCTACAACAGTTATCGAAGAAATCATACTGCAAGCTAAAACTGAGATACCCTGAATAATTGAACATTTGAAAATCTTCAAATACTCGTTAGTTGTAGGATAGTATTTGGCTAACTTGATTCTTAATACATTCGTTAAGATAACAAAAATAACAGTTATTATCCAAAATCTACGACCACTGCTGCTTTTTATATCAAACTTTTCCACCATAAATATAGCCATATTTCTGGCAAAAATTGAACTTCCTATTTCAGTAGTCGACTTTATGGCAAATATGTCCCAGTAGAGTGGCCAGTAGAGATTCTTGAAGCCGTCGAAACTTGATTTTATTCTTTTTTTTTTGAGTCAAGGAAAAAGATTACTTTTCACGTTCACAACAAGCAAGAGAAACTGAGTGGATCAGACAAAAAGGAAAAGGTTGGAAAAAACGTCGAATGGATACTTCACTTTCACCACCACAACAAAGTTCGGGCACTGGAGAGCCCTCCAATAAAACACAAAATGAAGAACCCCCTACTAAGGTTAAAAAAGCTCCATTACCTCCACCGATTATGGTAAATGGCGTAAATAATTTTAATGATATTTATGAAAAGTTAAATATCATACAAGGAGTTAAAATAAAAGTTTTAAACAACGAAAATATTAAAATAAATGTACAAGACGCAGACAGCTATCGGCTGGTTACTAAAATGCTTAATGAAATAAAGCATCAATGGCAATCATACGAAAACAAACAAATAAGGCCAATTAGAGTAATAGCGAATAGGCCACTTCTCATGTGACCCACAAAAAATTGTAGCTGATCTACAAAAAAAAAGGTTTTAAGGCACTGGAGGCCAGCAACAAACTTAAATGGAGAACAAGACAACCTCTTAACATGTTTATGCTCACATTTAGCCACGATGAAGATATCAACAAAATTTTTGAAATTTGATATAAAAGTGGAAATAAAAGCACTAAAAACCTCAAAGTTAGTCCCTCAATGCAAAAGATGCCAATCTTATGGACACACGCAAAAATATTGCGCTAAAGAACCACGTTGCGTAAAATGCACGGGGAAACATCTTACTGTAGAATGCCCCAACCAAAAGAATCTGAGCTAAAATGCATCCACTGTGGAGGCAAGCATCCTGCTAACTACAGAGAATGCCTTGTTGCTAAGGAAATACAAAAATTGAAAAATAAACCTAAGAAACCGAATCTCATACCAAACGTGAGTACAAATAGACAAAACCAACAGACAAGAAACACACAAAACTCTGTGACAAGTACATACAGCCAAGTAGCAGCAACAGCTACTATACCTGATATTAATACCAGTAGTCAAAATACTATGGAACAAACACTACAATTAATTTTGGAGAAATTGAACAAACTTGATGAGCGATTAACTAAACTAGTGTAACGAAGCTACTATATTTTTGCATAATTTTGTTCGTTACAATTAGTTCAGGCAGGGGAATTTTACTCTCATCTAAAAATGTAAAAAAAATATTGCTTCTTTTCTTAATTATCTAGGTTCATTATTATTCAACAGCAATGTGATTTGGAGTGTATCTAGTTTGGAATGTGTAAATGGGGGGTATTAAAGAATATCATGTGGTCCTGGTGGGAATGGAATGTGCCTCGGCATTCGTTAAATATTTTAAACTCCCTCTACAAGATCAATTGTGGAATGTGATCGGAATTTCTTGTACTTTGGAATGTGTAAATGGGGGGTATTAAAGAATGTCATGTGGTCCTGGTGGGAATGGAATGTGCCTCGGCATTCGTTAAATATTTTAAACTCCCTCCACAAGATCAATTGTGGAATGTGATCGGAATTTCCGGAATTTTATGATGAGTATCAAAATGCAAACTCAACCGGTGCGAAAACGAACATGCCTGTTTTCCATTCCTGCATTCCACAGTTGTGTTTTTATACACAGCATTCTTTCGAAATACCTTCGCATACTAAAAATCGATTTTGATTGGGAGTAAGTATACATTTCAAGCATTTTTCGGATCTTTAATATAAAAACAAAATTCATGCCTTAAAAGGCTCTCTTCTTCTTCTTTTTTCGCCGATCTCGTGAGCCAATAGATTATTTGTTTTTTTTTTAAAGTATTTTTAACCGGATTTTCTCAGTGTGTAAATTTATCACTCCAGGTAAGTCAAAGTAAACAAAACAAAAACCAGGTTTTCTTATCTTTATTTTATTATAATTTTTAAAACTTATTGCTCTAACGCCTTTATTAAATCTGTGTAAAAGATATGCAAATACCCAGTTTGATTTGTTTGTTGTCAGTTTTGGACTTATAAAAAAGCCATCTTGACGGGTAACAAACAAGATCAGACGTAACCGTGAAATATGTCTCGTGGGTATTGTTGGGATCGGTTGATTTATAACAGTAAAATATTTAGACCGTAGGTTGGGTTAGTTGTCTCCCTTTTTGGATTTCACAAGATCATCTTAATGGCTGACAACTAAAACAACTGATCCGCCGTTTCTTCTTCTAAGTTTTGCTGTGTAAATCAGGTGATGTATGACAATATTTAAAGTGACAGTAGTTTGATTTGTTTGTTGTCAGTTTTGGACTTATAAAAAAGCCATCTTGACGGGTAACAAACAAGATCAGACGTAACCGTGAAATATGTCTTATTGGGTATTGTTGGAATCGGGTGATTTATAACAGTAAAATATTTAGACCGTAGGTTGGGTTAGTTGTCTCCCCTTTTTGGATTTCACAAGATCATCTTAATGGTTGACAACTAAAACAACTGATCCGCCGTTTCTTCTTCTAGGTTTTGCTGTGTAAATCAGGTGATTTATGACAATATTTAAAGTGACAGTAGTTTGATTTGTTTGTTGTTAGTTTTGGACTTATAAAAATAAAAAGCCATCTTGACGGGTAACAAACAAGATCAGACGTAACCGTGAAATATGTCTCGTGGGTATTGTTGGAATCGGGTGATTTATAACAGTAAAATATTTAGACCGTAGGTTGGGTTAGTTGTCTCCCCTTTTTGGATTTCACAAGATCATCTTAATGGTTGACAACTAAAACAACTGATCCGCCGTTTCTTCTTCTAGGTTTTGCTGTGTAAATCAGGTGATTTATAACAATATTTAAAGTGACAGTAGTTTGATTTGTTTGTTGTCAGTTTTGGACTTACAAAAAGCCATCTTGACGGGTAACAAACAAGATCAGACGTAACCGTGAAATATGTCTCGTGGGTATTGTTAGAATCGGGTGATTTATAACAGTAAAATATTTAGACCGTAGGTTGGGTTAGTTGTCCCCCTTTTTGGATTTCACAAGATCATTTTAATGGTTGACAACTAAAACAACTGATCCGCCGTTTCTTCTTCTAGGTTTTGCTGTGTAAATCAGGTGATTTATAACAATATTTAAAGTGACAGTAGTTTGATTTGTTTGTTGTCAGTTTTGGACTTATAAAAAAGCCATCTTGACCGGTAACAAACAAGATCAGACGTAACCGTGAAATATGTCTCGTGGGTATTGTTAGAATCGGGTGATTTATAACAGTAAAATATTTAGACCGTAGGTTGGGTTAGTTGTCCCCCTTTTTGGATTTCACAAGATCATTTTAATGGTTGACAACTAAAACAACTGATCCGCCGTTTCTTCTTCTAGGTTTTGCTGTGTAAATCAGGTGATTTATAACAATATTTAAAGTGACAGTAGTTTGATTTGTTTGTTGTCAGTTTTGGACTTATAAAAAAGCCATCTTGACCGGTAACAAACAAGATCAGACGTAACCGTTAAATATGTCTCGTGGGTATTGTTGGAATCGGGTGATTTATAACAGTAAAATATTTAGACCGTAGGTTGGGTTAGTTGTCTCCCTTTTTGGATTTCACAAGATCATCTTAATAGTTGACAACTAAAACAACTGATCCTCCGTTTCTTCTTCTAAGTTTTGCTGTGTAAATCAAATGATCTATAACAATATTTAATACGGTCGTGGTTTAATCCGTTTGTTTTTAAATTTTGTAACCTGAATATAACTTAACGGCTAACAAACAAAATCACTCAATCCTTGTGTGTCTTATTGGGTATTATTGGAATCGGGTGATGTGTGCTTTGACCTAGCCGTCTTGATTTATATTCCTGTTGAGCAATAAAGTGGCTCTGTTAAAGGGTAAAGGGCTGGAGCAATAAGTTAATCTTAAAACACTGAGTCGTTTTCTTCTGACCAATTGAATGTTAGCTGGCTTAAGGTTATTTTTGGAGCTATCCGTAAACCTAGTTGCTTGATTTAACTTTCGCTTATCTGGTTTTGAAAATGTCAAATTTTCTTCCGCTTTTTATCCTGCCTGTGCTAAACTAAATTAATTGTTTATTATTTTTAAGAAATTGTTTATCTTCATTTCCTAGTTACTATTTTGGTACAAACTGTTTGCTAGTTTTTGGCCTAAATACGAATTCCGTATTGAAATAATGTTTAACATTGTCGAGAGATTTGCTGCCATTTTGTACTAAAGCCCTTATAAACAATTCCGTATATTTCAATCCTTATGTTATTATTTTAATTGTTCTTTATGTTAAGGATATTTGTTGATTTTTTTTATTTATGTAATAACTTCCTAAACATGTTAAAAATTTAATCTTGGGATTGTGCTAGAATGATTCTTATTACCTTTATTTTTGTTACAATTGACAAATGTGATTTTGAATTTGATTTTATTTTATAATTATGTATTTTTATTACCAAATTTACGTTGTTCTTTGTTATGACTGTTAAATTTTTCCCTAAATAAACCTGGATTTCTCCACTGTTTAAAAGCTACCTCTGCTGGCACAGGAGACTCTAAGCTCCTTTATTTCTTAGAGTGGCGCCCGAGGCAACTTCTGTCAAATTCTTTGCAGCATTCCAGCTCCTAAAATTTGACAGGAACCCTGTGACGTCAAATGAAAAGGGCGAAAATCAACGTCTCTTTACACTAGAAAGTAGCAATAACGGAGCTACCAATATGCCTCAAAATGGTCAGTAATCTTAGAATCCTAGCTTGGAATGCCAATGGACTCTTGCAACATCAGCAAGACTTGCAAGTTATTCTAGACATAGAAAAAATTGACGTCTGTCTTGTGTCAGAAACGCATTTCACTAACCAGTCTCACATTAAATTTAAAGGTTATAAAGTGTATCATACAACTCACCCTAGCAATACTGCACATGGGGGAAGTGCTGTAATAATTAAAGAAAATATATCACACTATGAGGAGATGGGATATAAAACCATAGAGATTCAAGCTACATTAGTAAGTGTAAAAACCAAAACATATACATTAGTCATAAGTGCTGTCTATATACCACCAAGGCACTTACTTAAGAAAAATCAATATCTTAATTTTCTCAGAAAATTAGGAAACCGTTTGATAATTGGAGGTGACTTTAATGCAAAAAATACCTACTGGATATCTAGACTGACGAATTCTAAAGGAAAATAACTTTTGCAAGCTATTAGTGAATATCAATGTGAGCCGATATCAACTGGTAAGCCCACATACTATCCAACAGATCCAGGAAAAATTCCAGATCTAATTGATTTTTTTATAGTAAAAAATATATCTTTAAGTTTTGTAGATATAGAAGAAAGTTTTGATTTACACTCAGATCATTCACCTATTATTCTAACTGTAGAAACATAATAAAGAAAGAAGCAAATATCTCACTAGTTAATAAACTGACTGACTGGATTAGTTTTAAACAAAGTCTGTCAGAAAAAATAAGCCTATAAGTACCATTGCAAACGCCAGAACAAATCGATAAAGAAGTTGAATATTTTGTTACAAATATTCAACAAGCAGCTTGGGAAAACAATCCAAAACCAAAGAGAATTTTTAAGGGAAAAAACTATCCAAAGGGAATTAGAGACCTTATATTGGAAAAAAGGAAACTAAGAAGAAAGTGGCAGCAAAGCCGTGATCCTCGGGACAAAACAAATCTCAACAACATGACGCAGCGCATTAGGCGAGAAATTCTAGTAATAAAAAATGAATCTATTAACCATTTTCTTAATGAACTTACAGATGATAAAAATACCGACTATTCCCTTTGGAAAGCAACCAAAGATTTTAAAAGACCAATTATCCAAATTCCACCCATACGAAAATCTAACAACCAGTGTTAACGAGGTAGTCATAAAACAACTCCCCAGAAAAGCTATCGTAAAACTATGCAACCTAATTAATGCGCCTTTTAGGCTTAGGTATGTACCTAAACTGTGGGAAGTTGCAGAAGTTATCATGATTCCAAAACCGGGAAAACCACTCCATGACGTGTCATCTTACAGGCCAATATCTTTGCTGCCAATTATATCCAAGCTCTATGAAAAATTATTGCTTAAAAGAATAAAACCCATCATAGAAAGACAAGAAATTATCCCATCTCATCAATTTGGTTTTCGAGACAAGCATTCCACGATAGATCAAGTACACAGAATTACTAATATAATAGAAAAAGCACTAGAAGAGGGAAAAGTTTGTTCTGCAGTTTTTCTAGATGTAGCACAAGCATTTGACAAAGTGTGGCATGAAGGCCTTAATTTTAAACTAAAACGGTTTCTGCCCAAACAGTATTCGGATATTTTGGAATCATACACATCAAATTTAAGAGAAATTCAAGCAGGCGTGCCCCAGGGTAGCGTACTAGGCCCTTATCTATACTTATTATTCACTTGTGATATCCCAAAACCAGAAAATTGTCACTTAGCGACATTTGCCGATGATACTGGTTTATTGACGGTAGAAAAATCTATTGAAAAATGCATAGAAAAACTTCAGGATGCAGTCACCCAAGTTCACAGTTGGACCACAAAGTGGCGAATAAAATTAAATGAAACCAAATCAATTCATGTTGTTTTTACAAACAAAAATATAAATCACATACAAATAACAATTAACAACATTCCAGTACCATATTCGAATCAGGCAAAATATCTAGGTATGACACTTGATGCCAAATTGCGCTGGAAAACACATGTTAAGAAAAAAAAAGAAGAACTTGAGATAAGGTATAGAAAAATGAACTGGCTAATTGGAAGGAAGTCCAATTTAACAATTCATAATAAGTTACTGCTTTATAGAAAAATACTGAAACCAGTATGGACATATGGTATTCAACTATGGGGTTGTGCTAAAGAGAGTAATATTCTAGTTGTACAGAGATTTCAAAATAAAGTATTAAGAAACATTGTGAATGCACCTTGGTACGTTCGAAATAGTGACCTTTATCGAGATCTAAAAATCGAAACTGTAGCAGAGACTATAAAAAAGTATGCAAAAAGCCATGAAGATAGACTCTATCGGCATGTGAATGTGGAAGCAATTCAGCTTCTAGACAATACTATGCTAGTTCGAAGACTAAAAAGAGTGAAGCCGTTTGAGCTAGTAAACTAAGTGAATTACACAGAAAACAAAATAATGCTATAAACACAACACAATTGTGAGTTACAGACTAAACAAAGCGGGGAGAACTGTTGAGTGAACCCTAAGTTTAAATCTAACTTTTCTAGTAAATTAAGTTAAAACAAAATTGCTAATTAGTCTTACTGACTAGATTGTAATACAAAAAACACAGTGTGTTTGACAAATAAAAAAAAAACGTTCACAACTTCTTTTTCGACGCGTTTAGGAGTCTAACTCCATTATTAAGGTTTCTTCGGCAAGAGGACCTAAGTCTCAACCATCACCAAAAAGGATGCTACAGCAGTTATAGTAAGGTACAATGATTGTGTTGAAAATCAATATTAGTTACGAAATAATCTAATAATCACATTAATTTTTTTTTTAATTATTTAAATCTTTTGAAAATTAAAATAAATTTAGAATTAAAATGATTATTAGATTTTCTCGTAACTAGTATTGATTTTCAACAGAATCATTGGATCTTTTATTAAAAGTTTTTGAAAATTAAAATAAATTTAGAATTATTATGATTACTAGAATTTTTCGTAACTAATATTCATTTTCAACACAATTATTGGACCTTCCCATGATTGCTGTAGCAACCTTTTTTGTGATGGTTGAGATTTAAGTCCTTATGCCGAGAAAGCCTTGATAATGGAGCCAGGCTCCGAGACGCGTCGGCTTAATTGACCAAAACAAAAACATAAAGAAGTTAAGAGCCTAAAAAAACAATCTTTTTTCTTTCCTCAAAAATTATCATGTCTCTTCTGGAGTTTTCTACATGCATCTGGCGATAACCGAAACGCTATTCTCGCTTTTGATTTTTTCGAGTATTCAGCAAGTTTTATTTAAATGATAATTTAATAATTACGGAGTTTCCCATTTAATCTTGCATGCTGTACTGTGAAGAAAAATTAAAACGCCAATAAACAAAACTTGTTTTAATTATTGTTTTTTTATTATTGTTCTTTAAGTTTTACATTTGCTTTACTTAATTGGCTATAAGCTATCAAATTCAAAACTAGTATAGGAAAAAATGTAAGGCCTAATAACAGCCTCGTGCTTAATACAAATGATAATATTCCACACAAAAATGGCGCCACGAATTGCGCGATTAACACTAAATTTTCGTAACTACTGATAACTTTACCTCGATCACCCTGGGTTGTTCTTACTGTTAGCATTTCGAAAAGTGTGCTACCTAAAAATGTACTACTACCAACAATAGTCGCAGTTGTCAAATATGCAACAATTATCGAAGGAATTATACTGCAAGCTAAAACTGAGATACCCTGAATAATTGAACAATTAAAAATCATTAAATACTCATTAGTTTTAGGATAGTGTTTGACTAACTTCATTCTTAATACATTCGTTAAGATTACAAAAATACCAATTATCATCAAGAGTTTACCACTGCCGCTGCCTTTGATATCATACTCTTCCACCATAAATATACCCATATTTGTGGTAAAAATTGACATTCCTATTTCACTAGTCGACTTCATAGCAAATACGTCCCAGTAGAGTGGCCAGTTGAGATTCTTGAAGCCTTCGAAAATTGATTTCAATTGTTCTATGCATGTGGCCATAAGCGAATTGCTATTATTGCTTTTTATTTTTTTCGAGTCGTCAGGAAGTTTCGTTTGAACAATAGCTAAAAAGAATAGTCAAAATTAAAAAAAGACATAAAGAAAATTAGAAAAACATTTTTCTATAAAGAAGGTACTAATCAGGGCAATGCAATCGCCTTATCTCTAATTGCAAATTAATGCTGCAGTAACCTACCTATTGAGAGCAGATATGCCAATGCCGTTGTAAAATAAATGGCGTTGAAGCCGTACGACAATTCGCTGATATATCCAGATATTCCGGAAACTGTGACCAATAGAATTCCTTGTATTAACATGGCTTTCCGAAGAAACGCCTTTTGGATTGGCTCCGATTTGATAAGGTCGCCTAAAATTGCTTTTTGGAGGACGCTGATTGAGCCTCCGAGAGCTGAAAAAGAGAAATTTCTGCTGTATGAAACACTTATATTTTAAAAGGTAAAATGAACCTATACAGGGTGATTCAAAAGTAAGCAACATCCTTCCGGGGGCGTAATCCTTCCTTGAAAATAAGGCAAAACCACGGATCACCAAGGTGATCCGGTGCAAAACGTTCATAATAATATACCGAAAATGCTTCCTTACGGAGCTACGCCACTTTGAATAGAACACCTTACAGAGGAATTGTACCACATGTGCATCGCAATCTAATACAAAGATATTAGCAGCTTATCGTGACGCTTATGGTAATAAATTTGAATATTTTCTCTAAATTGTTCAACAAAAATGTTATTAAACGTGTGTTTTTTTTTCTGAAAATGCATACGAATATTTTTATCAATCAACGCAAATCAGAAAATGTTCATAGTCGATTTTCTCGTAAACAGTACGCTTTATCGAATTGAATTAAGAATACCCTTTTTACGTAAAAAACTTTTTTTATATAATTTCTGAACATCGCAATGTCATATTAGGAATTCACCTGGAAAAAAATAGGTGCAAGCTGGATTTTTATATAATTATTCCTTAGCTTACTTATGAACATCGCAATGTAGCCTAGTCATATTAGGAATTCACCTGGAAAGAAATAGGTGCAAGCTGGATTTTTGTATAATTATTCCTTAGCATCCGGGGCACATCCCCACATATTCTCCGCCAAAATCCTCCTTGAGCTTCGCTAGATATAAGGCCCCAAATGTTCTAAAAATCAGTTTTTTGTGATTTTCTCGAAAACTTTTTCCAAAAAAGTGAGGTGTAAAAAAATACGCAAAATCATTCGGTCTATACTATAAAATTAAGAAAAATACCTAACCTATCATTTAAGAAAATATATAACATAAAAGATTTTTTTTATTTAAATTTTTTTCCACTCTGTACTGTAACGGGGTGGGTAAAAACGTCAAAAACAGGCCAGGGTAGCTTACAGATTTTTGTATTCTTGACAACTAAAATGTAACAAAACAACCGGTTTTAGGAGAAGTAATGCCCTATCATAACAAAAACGAAAATAGCAAAATAGGTGACAGAGAAAACCCTAAATATAATTAAATCTAAAGGGTACATACCTAAAATGTAACACCGGTATAAATCCTTCACAAAAAACACTCTTTTTTGGAAAATTAAAATGCACCATTCGTGTACACTACCAGTTGTCAATATATTTTTAACAAAGTGACCACCTGATTCGGAATACGCGGCTGCGAGAAAAAAACCAAGATAAGAAAAAACGCTACAAAAAGAAATATCTACTTTCTTTTATCCACATGATAATTTTCATTACATCCGCCCCCGTAACTAAAGATACCCTGCTTAAGGGATGATTTAATTATTAGTAAAAGGTTTATAAAAAAGTTTTAAATGGCTAGCATGGAATGTACCGCGTTCTTGTTGGGTTTTTGGATGGCTAAGAACGTACGTTGCAAAACTGACCTTTTTTTTTCAATTTTATATGCCCCTTTAAATAGAAGCAAAAATTTCTTAACTTCTGAATTTAAAACCGATGACGTAAGATTGGCACGAAGCAAGACCAACTCTCCTGGGGAGAAATCCCGATAGGGTCGACCTGGGTTAGCAGCGGCTCGCTTTTCAGCCTTGCCCAAAAAGTTTTCCCGAACCAAAACCATTTTTTCGTCATGGGTGCGCGCCTCTGGGGTCTCCGGAAAGTCACATATACTCCGGATCAATGTAGTAGGTGGCTCGTTAAATTGAATTTCCTTTGGACAGAAACCAGTGGATTCATGCACAGCCCCATTGATTATTTCGGAAAAATGCTTAACCTTAAATGCCCACCGAGTGTGTTTTTGACCACAGAAGGTTCTGAAAAGACGCGATAACTCGCGCATCGATCGTTTCACTGGGTTCGACTGCGGGTGACGGAAGAAAAAATGCATTTTATTTCTAAAGGAGCAAGAGTGTTAGACTAGGAGCTGCTGGTGAATTGACTACCATGATCCGTAAGAATAATTTTCCCAAACTTCGGGAAATAATCCATAACCAGACGATTTAAAATGATCTTTGAAGTCGCTTTCCTTAAGGGGTAGAGTGTAATGTATTTCGAAAACAAATCAATAATGACACACAAGAAAGTTGCGCCAGCCCGTGAACTAGGAAGGGGTCCATAAAGGTCAAAAGAAATCATCTCATTTGGTTTTGTGGGAAGTATGGAATGTAATGGAGGGTTGGGCAAGATAGAAGTCTTAGCTTTTTGACAGACCTCGCAGTGTTTTACTACCGTTTTAACTGTTCTATAAATACCCTTCCAATAACTGCCATCACTGTCTTGTAGACACCGAAATGGCCCAGAGTTTCGTGGTAAATTTGAGCGCACTGATGAGCAAACTTATCTGGTACGCAAAGTAAAAACGGGTCGTCATCGGAAGATCTATAGAACAGAAAATCCCCAAAAATGACGTAATTTGGAAATTTATTTTCTTGGCCGCGCTCAAGGACATCGCGGATAAGCCAAAGATTTTCATCATGAGAATGAAGGTCCTTAAAAGAGTCCAATAATTTTTTCAACGATTCCGGTGGCTTAATTGCAAAGTTAGCCAGATGAAAACAGCGGTCCGATGGTGTAGGTAATCTGTCGCCGGGAAACCGTGATAACACATCGGCTACGACGTTTTCTTTACCGCTCACGTGAGATATAGTATAGTCATACTCTTGTAGCGCCAGCGCCAATCGGGTGATTCGAGGTGTAAGCAACCTACACGTTTGAATGTAAGTCATACCCTTAGCGTCCGTAAGAACATGAAACCGGTTTCCTAAAAGATATTTACGCCAACGCGTTAGTGCAAAAACAACCGATAGCACTTCCTTTTCAAAGGAGTTATAGGCTCGTTCTCTATTTAAAAGTAAGCGACTCGCGTAGGCCACCGTGTGTTTTTTCCCGTCCTTTTTTTGAAAAAGTTATGCTCCCAACCCATACTCACTAGCGTCACATTGGACGTAATACTCTAACATGGGATCGGGTTGATACAAAAATACGTCACTAGCGAGAGTTTTTTTAAGCGTTTCGAAAGCACCCTGTTGATCCTCGGTCCAACTCCATTTATTACCTTTTCGAGGCAAGCGCGTAAGAGGCTTGGCCTTGGCCGAAAAAGACTCGCAAAAACTACGGTCAAAATTGCATAATACCAAAAATGCTTGAATTTGACGGGGATTTCTAGGCACCGGAAATTGGAGGACGCTTTCCACGCGGCCAGAGTCGGGTTTATTACTGTCAAAAGATAACACATACCCCAGGTATTCTAGCTCTTCAGGAAGAATCCTACATTTTTTAAATTTTAAAGTAAATCCGGCGGTTGATAATTTAGCGAAAACCCTCTCCAGATGTTCCATGTGAAGGTCGAAAGTGCTGGAAAATGGTAAATTCTTCCATTTCTGTTCCCAGGATTTGCGAAATACACCTGGTAAACGAAGACACAGCCGTCGATAAACCGAAAGGTAACCGCGTAAATTGCCAAGTTTCGTTTTCAACCATAAACCCCGTAAATTTTTTATCTTCGGCCCTTAAAGGTATCTGAAAATAACTTGAACCCAAATCTAAACAAGCCCCCGAGAACGATTTAAGAATATCTTCGATTGGCTTAGGACTATTATACTCGGGTACCAGCCGTTGGTTAAAGGCCCTTGCATCAAGGCACACTCTTACCGATTTATCTTTTTTCACCGCGGTAACCAAGGGATTTATAAAAGCAGTGGGCGCCCGCTCTATCACTCCCCACGCTTCCATTTTTCTAATTTCCGCGACTATCGCGTCACGGTGCGCAAAAGGTATCGGATACTGCTTTTTTTTATAAGGCGTATAATCATTTAAAATTATTTTATGTTGATATAAATTTGTGCACCCGGGCGTATCTGAAAAAATGTGCTGATAAGAAAACAACAGTCGAGCTAATCGCTTTTTTTGTTCTTCATTGATGTACGATATTTTCTCAATAAAGGCCAGGGTCAAAGAACTTGAACTATTTATAGTAGCGTTATTCTGCAAAAAGTTTTTTGAGGTCAGGCAATTTTGTTTAACCGCGGTAACCCTAATTTTGGGGAGGTTTTGAGGAGCGCGAAAGTCATGAAAATTTGGGAGAAATTCGGTTTCTATGATTTTTTATTAGGTTCCAAAAAGGAGTTCAAACGTAGCTTTTGGCTGTCAAAGCATATTTTTGCACAGGCAAGATTTAAAAAATCTATCCCTAAAATTACCGGAAAAATTAAATCAGTTACTAATAAAAATTCGTGATTAAAAGAAACCTGCGAAATAGAAAAGGAAAGTATAAGCTGGTGTGTTATCTTTCTTTCTTTTGCACGAAACGCCCCCGTAATCCTTACTCCCGAAACGGGAAAACAGGGGGTTTTATCTTGGAATGGCCCTAATTGATTAAACACATCTCCAGAAAGGCACGAAACTTCCGCCCCTGCGTCCACAAGGGCCGGAAAAGAAAAATTAAAAAGAGTTATCGAAATCACCGGCAACCGAGGTTCTGTACCAGGTAACTCCGAGTCACACTCATTTAAAAGGTCGTTAATTATTATTGCCGCTCTTAAGTCGCATTTTGCCTCACCTCTCAACGGACTTAGTGAGTATGAGGCAGATCGTTTTCCGCTTCTTCCGTATTCGCCTCTTCGGGAAAGCCAACTGCGGATATGGTCTTATTATTAGTACCAAATTTATTGGGAGGACGATTATCTCGAAAATTTCGCATTTGAGGAGGTCCTCTGGTAGATATGTTGCGGCGACGACTCCTTATGTAGTCCGCGTGTTGGAGTCTGCTTATGGCTTCTGCGACTGAGGATAACCCTATTAATGGGGAGGAAACTTCACCGGGAAAATGACAAGAAATAATTTTTATTAAGTATTTTTCGCTTAGAGGAGGGTTGAAATACTTGGCCAGCCCTACGTACTTTAAAAAATGGTTAACATACGACCCCTCACGATAAACACTCTCGTTAATCTCATCTAAGGTGTCTTGCTGTACGTCCTCATTCCAAAAAAAAATCTAGAAAACTTGATTTAAAGCGATCAAAGTTTGAAAATGCGGTAACAAATGCTTGCCCCCAGGCTTCTGCCCTATCCAAAAATTTTTCTAGTAAAAGAAAACGAATATTTTCATAAGAAGATCGATTCGTTTGAAGAAAAATGTTAATTCTACAGGGTGAATCCCGCCATTAAAAGTAAAATTAGGTATATTTGTAAAAGGCAAAGAGTTTGAGATATTTGAGCCTCTTAAATGGATATTAGCATGGCTATTGTCGCCCGAACTATGACCGTTTTGACAACTGTTACTGACACTTAAGTTTTGAAGGTTTTGACAAATATTATTATTAATATTACAATTATTTATATCGCTAGATATTTGTGGCGCCTCCGGCGCTGGTGTATTTGACGGCGCCGCCGGCGCCGGCGGTTGAAAACCTGAAGTCTGCGGCTGCGGCATAAAGGGCGCGTACGGTGGCCCCTCGTAGTTCTGAGGCTGAAAAGCTGGAACTGAGAGGTTATGCAACGGATTTACCCCAACTGGCTGCACAGAGGGGTTAATAAATACGTGTGGAGCCCTGAGAATTTCCGAAGGGCCAGTAGCTGCCACTTGAGCCCCCGTAGGGTTAGAAAAACCGCTGCTGGGTTCTAGATGCAATGTCCGCATTCTGTGGCGTTGTTGGTGGAATATGGGCACCGTTTGTGATTGATACTGCCCCGTTTGTGATTAAAATAAATAAATAATAAATAAAAAGGCCTTTATTTTAACCTCGGCGAAGGGCAGCATTGCTGTTTACTTAACCGAGAAAGAAAAAAAAAATTACAGTAAAAGAATATTACAAAATATTACAAGTAACTAATAATTATCTAATAAGTATGATTATTAAATTCTAATTTCGTAATTGTTAAAGAAAAAAAAATAACAATTTTATTATTATAGAGAAAAAAAATAAAACAACCTAAACTTGCCATAATAGTATTTATTGCTAGTTTCATTCCAAATTTTGGCTTTCCAATAGTTGTCTTTTTAATGCAGATTTAAAACATGGTGATGATATGTCTTTTTTATCAAATATTTTTAAGCTATTTATTATTTTTGGTGCACAATACGAAAAACTTCGCTGAAAAGTTGCCGTACGATGCCGTGGTGTGTCATATCCTCCCACAGTGCGAGTATTGCGACTATGTCTAGTGGTTCCAATATTAAGTTTTTTAATAAGATAAAATGGTTTCTCTCGCTGTAAAAGCTTATGTAAAAAACAACTAAAATGCAACTTTTCCCTATTTTGCATATTGAGCCATTTTAGGTCCTTTAGTTTTTGACGAACGTGATCACGCCTCCTCAGCCCATACACGAATCGTATACAAGAGTTTTGAACTTTTTGTAACCTATATTTACTTGATCCATCAAGACAGGGGCCGTAAACAAAGTTGCAGTAGTTGCAATGTGACAACACAAGGGTTTCGCATAAATTTTGTTTGAGTTTTTTGTTTAATACATCTTTACTTTTGTATAAATTCCTCAGAGAAATATACGCTTTTTGAACCACTTTGGCAACCTGTGTCCTAAATCTTAATTGGGTATCAAAAACTACACCCAAATTTTTTTGCTCTAGCACATCATTTACCCTTACATTATTTATCAAAACATTAAAATTTTGTCTGGACCAGGCTGCCAAAGGGCCAACATATATAACAGCTGATTTATTTGGATTTAATTTAAGACCATTTTCTGTGGAATACTGATGGATCAGGTTTAGGTTTTTAATTAAGATAGTGATTGACATTTGAGCACTAGTTCGATTAAAAGGCTTATATACTTGTGTATCATCGCAATATTGGGCTAAGCTGCAGTCTTCTACACACTTGTTCATGTCATTAATATAAATAATGAAGAGGAGAGGGCCCAAAATGGATCCCTGTGGTACGCCACGATTAAGCTTCACAGGTCTGGAGTCTCTACCGTCCACCCTAGTTCTTTGGAATCTTTTGCCCAAATAGTTACTAACAAATCTGACACTTTTTGATTGGAAACCATAATAAAAAAGTTTGGCGAAGAGCAAATTATGATGGATAGTATCAAAAGCTTTACTATAATCCAATAGCACAAGTGCCGTAGTTTCTCCTTTGTCGATAGCAGCCAAAATATCATCCAAAACTTTAACAAGAGTTGAAGCTGTGCTAAAACCCGGACGAAAACCTGATTGGGTGTCAGATAAAAGTTTATTGTCAAGAAAATATTTAAAAATTTGTTTATAAATAAGTTTTTCAAAGACTTTTGACAAAACTGATAATAAACTGATGGGTCTCAAGTCAGATAGTTGACTTGGATTTGGAACCTTAGGCAATGGCAATACGACAGCCTCTTTCCATTGTGTAGGAAAATCGCTGTTTTCAATACAAAAATTAAAGATATGAGTCAGAAATGGAACAATAGTGGGGCAGCATAATTTAACCATCTCTAATGAGATATTGTCCATTCCTTTGGCATTCGATTTTATTTTTGAGATGGCATTCGTCACACCAATAGAGTCCACCAGCTCCAACTCAAACCTGCTATCGGTTGCTCGATTGCCCAGGTATCCCCTAACAGTCTCTGGAGCAACTGGTCCAGCCGCCCTCTGTACAGCATCTATAAAAAAATGGTTTATAGCCTCAGAATTTTTTAGTTTTTCGGGCAAATCAAAAGTGTTTTTCGACTTACTATAGATATTCATGTCAGCCAAAGACTTCCATAATGCTTTTTTGTCGTTTTTATTATGCAAAAAGTTTATGTAGGCTTTTTTTTCATTCCTTACTGCAGTAGTAAATAGGTTACGAGCACTTTTATAGGCTTGCCAGTCTTGCGGAAGCTTGGTTCTTTTATATTTAGAGAGACAGTTGTTTCGATATTTTTTCATCTCTTTTAGTGTATCAGTGAACCATGGAGCTTTTGGTTTGGTCACCCGCACTGTAGTCATTGGAGCATGACAGTCAAAAAGATCAATAATCTTATCAGATAGAAATTTTACCTTCTGATCAATATGTGTAAATCGAAAAATTTCTTCCCATCTTATAGCTTGTAGGTCATGATCAAACTCTTGCTTATTAAAATATTTAAAACTTCTAAATGTTACCATTTTAGGTGGAATCCTTGGGACCTTAATATTAAGTTTACAATGTATGAGCTGATGATCCGTGTGCTCATGCAAGTCAAAATGTTGTACGTTTCCTAATAATAGGTTTTTGTTTGATAAAATAATCACATCCAATAAACTTGCATTTTCGTTTAAAAATCTTGTCGGGTTATAAACAATTTGTTGAAAGTTATATGAGTCCAATAAAAAATCAAATTGTTCATTAATAGTTTTATGTTCTAAGAGGTTAATATTAAGATCCCCCATTATCACAGTTTCATCCACCAATGGCAACATAGTAGATATTGATGTATCCAACTGTTCCAATGCTCTTAACATATTAAAACGGGGTGGGCGATAGAATACTCCAATCCCTATTTTGAACTTATTTATTTTTACTATAAACCATTGTTGCTCAATATCTTCAGCTTGCTCAATATCTATCGTACTCACCTGCAAATTAGATCTGACATACACCCCAACACCGCCGCCTCTGCCTTCCCTATCGCATCTCAAAAAGTTATAACCAAATAATTCAATTTCTTCATCCAAAATGTTATTCGAAAGCCAACTTTCAGAAATCCCTAAGATATCTAAGTCCAAACTAGTCAAGATTTCATTAATTTTATCAACGCTGGGACGTAATGAACGTATATTTACATGCCCTATGTTAAGATTGTTTGTGTTAATATGTTGAACCATAGTTAAGGGTTAAAAAAAATAAGTATTTAAAAAAACACACAATTAAATTATTGTTGGAAACTATTAAAAAAGCACAAAAAAATATTTAAAACAATAAAATTTTAAATTAAATTATTTAACCTAGGAGTTCATTAAGGATCGTTTCATTTTTTACATGGATTGGTTTATCACTGTCGTTTTTTCGTGCGAGAATTCTGCCGTCCCGGTGCCAAACATATTTGTAACCAAGATCTTTTAGTCCTTTAGCCTTTTTAAACAAAAAATAGCTTTCTTTTGTTAATTCCTCACTTACAAATATTTGCTTGTTTGAAACTCCTAGTCCTACTCCAGCTATAGTGATTTTACCCTTTTTTGCTCGAGCTTTTAAAACAGCATGCTTATTTTCTCTACTTTTTAAAGAGATCAAAGTTTTAAAACCAGATTTTGTGTTGATGTTTTGAAGGTTTTCATACTCATTTTCGGTGATATTAACATCCAAAAATCGGAAAAGATTGCCCAACTTTCGTTGAACATTTACTTGATCAGCCTCGTTTTCTATTAATCCTGTAATGCATATGTTTTTGTCCAATTTTCTGTTATCCTGAATATTGCGGATGTTTTTAAGCTGATCCATTTCTTGTCTTAATATCTTGTTTTCTAATGAAACTTCATTTACCATATCCGTCAAAACTTTGGTTCTTTTTTTTTCATCTTCATACATGTGACTTAGAAATTCGACGGTTTTTTTGAGTTCTCGCATATCACCCTGCAACTCTTTAATCATGTCTTTTAACTCCGAGTCAACAGCTGTTGACTGATCCTACCTTGATCCCTAGTGGATAATGGTGTCCCTGACGACTGCGGCCAGGATACGTAGAGGGTTGGAGGCCGATTGGGGATTCCAAACGCAGCCGATGTCAATGGCGTGAGTACTCGTTGAGGTGGTTGCTGACGGTTGTCAAACGAGGGTTGTTGAATGGCACGCTCGGTCTCGCGTGTCATTGACCTTGTTCTAACAGGTGATCTGTTTAGTGCCATGTTGTAGCTCTGTTTCTGCCCTAGGTTGGTCGCCAGATGTAACGGGGTGGGTAAAAACGTCAAAAACAGGCCAGGGTAGCTTACAGATTTTTGTATTCTTGACAACTAAAATGTATAACAAAACAACCGGTTTTAGGAGAAGTAATGCCCTATCATAACAAAAACGAAAATAGCAAAATAGGTGACAGAGAAAACCCTAAATATAATTAAATCTAAAGGGTACATACCTAAAATGTAACACCGGTATAAATCCTTCACAAAAAACACTCTTTTTTGGAAAATTAAAATGCACCATTCGTGTACACTACCAGTTGTCAATATATTTTTAACAAAGTGACCACCTGATTCGGAATACGCGGCTGCGAGAAAAAAAACCAAGATAAGAAAAAACGCTACAAAAAGAAATATCTACTGTCTTTTATCCACATGATAACTTTCGTTACAGTACTTAACTTGTTTTAAAATGTTAATACTTTATAATATTAAGCTTCATCAAACATCATTTACCAAAATTTAGTATTTGTTTTTTAAAAGTTAAACAACTTTAAGTAAAAGTTAGGAAAGTAGCTAATACCATAAACTAATAAAATAGACAACCAATCCAGAATGGCCCCATTTACCGAAATCTCATACCAGATGGCTATACACGACGGTGTAAATATTCATTGTGAATTGACTGCTCTGAAAGAGTCGGCGGTGTTGCCATACCAAAGACAATTATATCTACTTTAAAATCGTCCTACTTTCCCCCGCTTATAGATTCCTTTTTCAATACGTGGACATTTAGTGACTTCGCGTAAACAACCCGGAGTGCTTGGCAATTCTTCCGCTCTTTTAAATGAGGTGCATTAAAGAGAGAGAGCCTCTGGGGCGGCCCCGTGGGTTTGCTCGAACTCTATCCTTATGAATGAGGTATTTAGAATTGGGTAGGTATACCGCTTAATTTAATCAAATATTATTCCTTTTCGAGCGACTGCCTATTTATTAGGGACCTATTGCAATACGGCCAGGCAATAATTGTGCTGGGCACTATATTGACAGTTTCACATTATAAGAACAGCTGCCTTCTTTCAAAATGAGGCCTTTGTGTATCATAAGATCCGGAATTAATAGTGACGCCACTATTAATGGAAAATAAACGACTGGATTTATAAATTCGACTTTGGCATGTCAATTTTGAAAGATCAACTGTCATTTTTCAATGTGAAAATGTCAATTTAGTGCCCGGCACAATTATTGCCTGGCCATATTGCAATAGGTCCCTATTATATGCTTAGGCCAGAAACTAGTTAAATTCTACTTAATGCAGGCGCTGTAGGTAGTTGAGTATGCAAAATAAGAGGACCGCACTTTGACAGTGGGTCAAGGATCTGGATGTTGCCAAGCCAGGTTTTCGTCCATTTTTTTTTATCCCCCCTCCGCTTATAGTCGTGTTCGAATTTTTGAAAATTTAACTATGTTGATGCCCTAAAGCCGCAATGATAGAGAAATGAATCAAAAATATTAAAAACCTAAGCTAAAAATAAAATTATATTAGTTTTTTAAATTTTAGCTGCAAAACCCCCAAACCCCCCAAAACCTAAAATGTTTAGGTTTTCTTAAAATTTTCTCAATAACTAAGCTTCTTAGTGAAAAATATGTAATTATCTTTATTGTTGACAATAAAATTTCCTTTTCAACGATATACAAGTCAGTGGGGTACGACCAAAGACAAACTCTCCAGCGGCGTCCGTTTATTGAGGTAATGCAAAAAAATTAAAAAAAGAAACATGCATATTACCTCTTTTTCCCGATTTTATTAAAAACCAAGCTCTCTATTAAAAATTGTGTCCTATAGTCGGTTGTAGACAATAAAATTTCCTTTTAAACGATGTGTAACAGGGCAGGATTAGTTTTATTTATAACAATTTAGGGCCCTCCGTAAATCACATCAATTGAAAAATCACTAAACTTACCAATTTTTACAAGTTTTATCCAATTTTCTCAAAAACTAAGCTTTTTAGGAATAAACATATTCCACACTTTATTGTAGAAAATGAAATTCCCTTTTTAACAGTGTATAAGTTAGTGCAATCAGATTAACAGCAAACTCTCCAGTGGCGTCCGTTTTTCGAGAGAATGTGAAAAAAATTTAAAAACCACATGTTTGTCACACGTTCTGCCCGATTATCTTAAAAACCAAGCCCTCTATCAAAAATTGTGCCCTTTAGTTGATTATAGACAATAAAAATTCCTTTTAAACGCCGTAATATAAGTAAATAAAAACATTTTTGTAACACGTTTCACCCGATTTTCCAAAAAACCAAGCTCTTTATCAAAAAATGTCTCTTATACTTTGTATATGTATGTATGTATGTACTTATATTGTAGAAAATAAAATTTCCTTTTCAACGATATATAACAAGGTAAGAAAAGTTTAATTTTTAAAACTTTGGGGACGTCCGTAAATTAAATCAATGTTTAGAAAATCAACAACCAAATTAATTTTGGTTCGATTTTTTTTAAGATCCTTAAAATTTGAATCAGTGGCGGTAGTAGGCCATCCCCCCTCACATATCTAACCGTACCTACAAAATTAAGGCGCAGGATGTGGAGAAAAGGTGAGTAGGAGGATCACCTTTGCTGCTAGAGCCGTACCTAGAATCTTTTTCCGGGGGGGAGTTTCATCTTTTTATGTGGAGGAGGCATGGGAGGAAAGGTGGGGAGGTACAAGGGGTGCAAAGACTATCAATGCAGATGGCGGGTATAGTGTGGTGCTTCATTTGTTAATTTTTAAAAATTTATTTTATTTATTTATTTATTCATTTAAAAGGAAATTTTATTTTCTACAAATCAGCTGTCAAGCATATTTTTTATAAAAAGCTCAGTTTTTTTGGAAAATCGGGTGAAACATGTGACAAAAATGCTTTTATTTTTTTTTGTTTTATATGACCCTTATATCTGTACGAACGTCGCACAGTGGAACGTTTTAAAGATCTAGGTGGACAACCCCTGAGCAACATTAACACTCTTTAATGCTTGATTTTTTTAGCTTTAAAATAACATAAAACATTTAAAAGCATTTAGTATTTGCAATATTACCCACCTCTTATATAGGGTGATTCAGATTTTAACGATTTTAAGATTTGTAGTAATACTGTATGTTTTTCACGAAAATTGTTTCAACAAATTTTATAACAATGAAGTAACGGTATCTATTTTTTTTAGTTTTTGCAAGAAGGAATTTAAATAAAACAGTTTTGCAATATACAAGGTGTTTCAGAAAAATTTAAATAAAGACGTTTTAGGCGGTAAGGGACGATCAAGAAAAAAATTCCGCTCTCATCTGTCACTATATGAAAAATAAATGCATTAAAAATTTTAAACTTCTCACCCCTTGCCTGGAGTGAAACCAACCCCTAAAATTATAATGGGAAATGTTCATCGAATGGCAGTATCTTTAAAGGGGTTTAATGTGAGAAAATTTAAGAGATATTTGGATTTTAATTTTATATAACTAAGAAAGTTTTAAAAAATATTTATTAAATTGGAAAATTCCATTTTTATTTGAAAAATATCATTACTTAATATAAAAAATAATAGAATAATTAACTAACACAAGTCCATTTTATTATTATCTTGCAAACTAAACTGTGTTAATTAATTTCTAAATCTGACACAAAAAAGACAAGAAAAATATATTATCATATTTCTAAAACTGCATAATAATAACTCGCTCCGTTTAAAACTTAATTTTTTGGATTTTTTTAACCTCAAAAAGCTTCCCTTGGGGTTTGGTGCAGATGCATTTTTATTAAGCTTGGTTAAGCTTGTGACAGAGTGAAAAGTTACTGTTTACAAAAATTCGTGAAAGTCGAGAGTTTTAAAAACCCATCGTACAGACATACACAGGGCATATTATTAAATTACGTAACCCCTCCTCCCCCCACCGCAATACATTTTTAAGAAAACATATATTCAAGAATCATGACAGTGTAACGCAAGGTTAATAACCCCCCTTCCCCCCTTGAGCGTTACGTACTTTAGGAAACGGCCCATACACATAGGTACATGGGATAGGGTGTCTCAGATAAAAGTAACTACTAGGGGGTTTATGAGGATTTAGGAGACCGTAAGACATACCAGTTTTGGTAAAAAAGTGCCGCTATTCCGAGCTGTATCAAAGAACATTTATATGCGTTTTCAAAATATTGAGAAATAAATGGATCCATGAGGGATCTAATACCTTCCTAGCTAGCCTATTAGCATACTTCAAGTGAAGCCATGATAATATATCAGCTTTGAAAAGTTTTTTGTATATATCTGAGAAACTGAAGCTCTTACAAAGTTTTTAATTATAACACGAATTATTGAACAAAATATAGTCTACTATATTACGAAAACTGTATATTGATACGATGCTCCGTTAAAAAGATAGATTTTTTTAAAATTGTAATTGTCAAAAAACTCTCATTAGCATAAATAGATTTTGACCAAAATCTAATCTTTTTGAAAAAAAATAAAGTCCTAAAAAATTGTTAACGTCATAACGTTTATTGGCCTATTCATATATATATAGTTTTATTCAAGTTGTTGAAAAGAAGGCGACAATATTTTAATTTTTCGAATAACATAATTTAAGTTTTTAAGCATTATTTTGAAACCCCCTGTAGATATTTTTAACTTCGACACTGCATCCGATTAAGCTCGCAATAGCGCCACTTTTTTCCTTCTTATCGAATATCGTGTTACCGTTTCTGAAAATCCCACAAATGTACTTACTTTTATCTGGACACCCTGTAGACAAACAGACACATTGACTCATCGTGATATAGAAAAATGCACGAAGATTGACTAATTTAGGTTAGAAATCCTCAAAGGGCAAATTTGTGAAGGTATCAAAAAGAAAATGTCATTAAACACAAATAATACGTTTTCTATTTATAGAGTTGCAGGCTAACAAAATAATTAAGTACAAGTTTACCGCAAAAAAAGGACAAAATTTCAATACTGCATCAGAAAGTAGAGATTTCGGTTAATTAGAAAATAATAAAACTAACATCAACAAATTCTAACAAACTAAAGTTTCAGTCCAACAAAAACTATATAAGAATAAAATTTTCCTTACCAAAACACCAGCGAATTCATAAAATCATAGCAAGTAAAACACTGCAACAATGACAGTCAAAATGCTTCCCTAGTCTTGAGAACATGTCACTCTAAAAATGCCTGGCACTTGTTTTACTCCAGCGCCTACTACGCGGGAAAAAACAATATTGTTTTAAAGCATTGCCCATACATAAGATTAAAATGTCTAAGCAGAAAATTTTTAAGATGCAACTTTCAATGCAATTATCTTGACAACCAGAGGGGATAAAAAAATAATATTTTGGATCTAGGATGTATGGAATGTGCTCTTTAATTGTAGGTAGCTGAAATGTTAATTTATAGTACTTATCCATGTCCACCTAGATTAGTCAAACGTTCCACTGTGCGTCGCTGGAGAGTTTGCCATTAACCAAATCTCACCGACTTATATATCGGTAAAATGGAAATTTTATTTTCTACAATAAAGTTTAAAACATATTTTTTTCAATTGGGCTTAGTTTCTGAGGAAATTGGATAAAACCTGTAAAAAAATTAATTTATTTGGTGATTTGTAAAAATTGATTTTATTTACGGACGCCTGTGAATTTTTAATTTAAAGCTAAATCTTACTTTGTGACACAGCAGTTAAAAGAAAATTTTATTGTCTACAATCGACTATGTAACATGCTTTTTGACAGAAGGCTTAGTTTAGATAATCGGGTAAAACATGTGACAAACATGTGGTTTTTAATTTTTTTTTACATTTTCTCAACAAACGGACGCCGCTGAAAAGTTTGGTATTACTCTGAATGCGCTAGCTTATACATAGTTAAAAAGATAATTTTATTTTCTACAATAAAGTGTAAAATAATTTTTTCCCAAAAAGCTTAGTTTAGTGATTTTTCAAAATTGATGTAATTTACGGACGACCCTAAATTGTCATAGATAAAAGTAATCTTACCTTCTTATACATCGTATTAAAGGAAATTTCATTGTCTACAATTGACTATAGAACACAATTTTTGATAAATAGATTAGTTTTCAAGAAAATCGGTTAAATCCTGTGATTTCATATTTTTATATCACCTCAATTAACGGACGCCGCTGAACTTTGTCATTGGTCGTACCTCACTGAGTAACACACCGTTGAAAAGCAAATCTTATGGTCTAGAATAAAGGTAATTACATATTTTTACCTAAGAAGCTTAGTTTTTCAGAAAATTTGAAGAAAACCTCAAAATCTCAGGTTTTTGGGGGTCGGGGGGGTTTTTGCATCTAACATTTAACAAACTAATAAAATTTTATATTTAGGTTGGATTTTACACATTTTTGATTAATTTCTCTGTCATTGTGGCTTTAAGGCGTCAACTTAGTTAAATTTTCAGAAATTCGAACACGGCTATAAGAA
This sequence comes from Aspidapion aeneum, assembly GCA_963576565.1. Taxonomy (NCBI): domain Eukaryota; kingdom Metazoa; phylum Arthropoda; class Insecta; order Coleoptera; family Brentidae; genus Aspidapion; species Aspidapion aeneum. The sequence continues at coordinate 62,475,803 of OY755040.1, read as the reverse complement.
AAGGGGGGATAAAAAAAATTTCGCTTTAAAAACTGTTATATTGAACCAATGTTTTTCCAAGTTTGCGGTAAATTTTTTATTTTTCTGTTTTTTTTTTCAATTGATTTCGTATATTAGTTCTCTATCAGAAACATACGCTTTTCAATTTTGGCCAAATAGTTTAAAAAATGGTTTTGAATTTTGAAAGCAGCCCAAAATTTTTGAATTTGCCTGACCACTATATGACTTGGATAGTTTTTTATAAAAACTAAAAAATATTCAACTTTAGACGCTTTCTTGCTATCACCAAATATATTTTAAAAAATTACACTGTTTTAAAGCTGGTCTATAATAGTAAAATAAAGATTTTTGCAATCTAGTAAAATGTTGTTGGAAAAAAATCTTATAGCATGTCCAGAAAGAATTTTTGAAATCGCCCTATATTTGATAAAATTATGCGAATATGGTTTTTGAAGAGGGTGGGGGGAAATGGGTGGAAGCAGGGAGGACTACAAAGTAATTAGTAAAGTAAAGTAATTATCCGTTTGCAAAATAATAATTAATTATCCGCTTGCAAAATGATCTTTGGAATATTTTTAGAAAAGTTGACCGTTTTCAAGTTATTAGCAAAAAACCGTCAAAAAGCACGTTTAAGGGGGGGGGGGGGAACACCTCCCTGCCAGGGTTGGGGGGGGGGGGGGTGGTTTCCTTTCGTAAAATATTCGAACGAGTCTTATGTCTATCCATATCAAGTGTGTTGCTTCTATCATTAGACACTTATTGGAATAAAACCTGACCTTATTATAAAATCGACCCAATAGTGACAGACTTACATATAAAAAGCAGCTGCTCTACTTCAAAATTCGGCCTTTGTTAGCGTATTTATTATTAAATTTGGCTTTGATATGTCAATTTTGAGAGGTCAGCTGTTAGTTTTCTGTGTAAATGTGTCAAAATAAAGTCGACTCTAAAATAAAGTCAGGTTTTATTCCAATAAGTCCCTATTGAGCGAACGTTTATTTGAGCATAGAGAACTAAATATAATGTAAGATACAAAAAAGCGCAAAGTAATTAAATTAAACTTTTGTTTGTTGATTATTTTTATAAGAAGTACTTCATATGCAATATATTTTTCCTACCACTACACATGAAAATTATGGATTTCACACCATTTTCATCCTCAGAAAACGTTAGATTTCACCTATGGACAAAAAATTTTCTGCACATGTGTGGAAAAGTACTTTTTGCACATGTATGGAAAAGATTGGCGCTAACTGCCACCATGTTTTTCCGCATATGTGTTGCAAACTATCTTTCCACACATCTTACAAAAACTAGTATAGTTTAACAGTGTTCCTAGGAAAAATAGCGTACGCAAACTTCAAAATTCAAAATTTTTATTAACGCATATAGCATTTACAAATGTAAAAAGATTAAAAATTAGTGTCCTTTTTTAGACTAAAAAGTGAAAAAAAATTAAATAAATAAAAGTAGAAAAAATACTCTGCCAATATATGGGCCCCTAAGCTCACACTAGGTACTATAGTTATAGTGTAGGTGTGAGCTAATATAAATAAAAACTGAAATATATGTTTTCTATAAGCGTGCGGAAAAGTGGACTTTGTGGACGCATTTTAGTGTGGAAAGTGCCACTTTTCCGCACTAGGAAAAATATTTTTTCCGCACTAGTGCGGAAAAGTAAATTTGTTACGATTTTGAGGTGCTCTATAACATTTAGACCGTTCAAAATACATTTGTATCTTTCCTAGCACACGAAATATCCTAAAAATATTCAAATTGACTAAAATTCTGCTATATTTTCAATATTTTCGATAAAATAAAGTTTTCAGTAAAATAGGTTCAAATTATCAGTTTTAAACCTCCCCGGTATAAATATCGTCATTGTCAATGTCAAACAACAATGAACAAGTAAACTGTCAAAACAAAGCCAATTTTGCAGATACAAGCGTCTTTTAAATTTTTCAAACAAAAAAATCAGATTTTCAATGGATTCTTCGGACGAAGATCTACCCCAGTCAGTTCTAGAAGCCGCTAGAATGTGAATAATAATAATTGATTTGATTAAAACGTTTTGAATATAAATAATTTTCTGATTAATTTTTAGTTTTTTCCTCACGCTTATAGAAAAAATAGTGTACCTAACTCGTGCGTAAAGAGTCTTTTTCGCACTTGATTGCTGGCCAAACTCCGCTATCGCGTCGTTTGGCCATTTGCAATCGCGTGCGGAAAAGAGGCACTTTCCGCACTAGTTAGGTAAACTACTATTATTCAACTCAAGACTAAATTACCTTTCGTTTGATACCACACAAGCCATGTTTTAAATTAAACTTAAATTTTTGAAATCTGCCCCTACCCTTAATAAAAGCAAGAACTAAAATGTATTTTGTTTAACTCCGGACTCAATTACCTTTCGTTTGATATCACACACGCCATATTTTCACGTAAACTCTAATTTTTGGAATCTACCCCCACCCTTTTATTTGGCTTCTGTTTGGTGGATTTTGTTCATTTTTAAACAGGACCATCTCGACCCAAGACCCAGCCTAGGTACCAAATTTCATTAAAATCGGCCAAGCGGTTTTTGAGTTATGCGCAGACAGACAGACAGACAGACAGACGGGGGGGCGTCGGCGTAGTCAAGCTATCGGATCGAGTGGTGGAAATGGCTAGGCTACCTACCTTTCGGTTTACGCCTAATCCTCGATTTTAAATGCCATATATAGATTTTGTCTTTGTCTTTCACTCTCGCTCCATTTATTCACACACGCATTCATTCCCAGATTTCCCTTCCCCCTGAGGTTTTTTCTTAAATCTATCCCACTTGTACCCTTCTTTACCATTAATATTTTCTTACATAAACAAAACTATTTATAATGTGCCTTTATTTGTTTATATATATTTTTTGGTTTTTAATATTAAAATATATATTTTTTTTTATAATTTTTAACTTTTTTTTTCTTCATCAATCATCTTTTTTTTTTGAATAATTGATTTTTGCTATTTTATTCATGTTTTTTTTTAAATATTATTTGGCACTTTTGTTATTTATACTACCCTACTTAATTCTAAATCCCTTGAAATCCACTATATCTATTTACAAAAATTTCGGCTACCTATGTGTTTTTAATATTAAAATATTAAAAGACACTGTAACTGTATTTACATTTTTTTTTTACAATAGGCCTATTTGGCCGACTTCAGCGCATTTGCTCTGTTTCCATAGCTTGTTCTGCCCACTTTATTAGCTTTTCAACATCCTCACGATTGATTATATTATTTGTTCTTAGGTTAATTTGTCTATTACGATATTGACGACTTATCAGGTTACGTATTTCTAGGCGATTTATAAGTGTACAATTTTCTTTTATGTGTCTGACTGTTTCAATTTCGTTTAAGGCACAGATACAAAAGTTGGGATTGTTATTTAACCTAAACTATGTGTGTAATGTCTAGTATTTCCATGTCCAGTGCTTAACTGTGTTGCTTTGAATGTCAATGGAATTCGATCTGTGCCAACGCCTTGGCAGTTCGCATAAAATTCTCTGCCTTTTTGAGAGTTGTCCCAATAAGTTTGCCATTGATTCAGTGTTCTTGAGTTTTTTTCTTTTCTTCTTGTAATTTTTGATACGTATATGTAGTTGTCATAGTCTTCATTGTGTAAATTAGTTTTTCCTCTGTCTGCCGCCTGTTTGGCAAGTATGTTTCCTTCAGCTTGTTCTTCTGCCCATGTTATTTTTGTTTTCCATCCTTGTGTTCTCCTATAATCGATTTCTTTTAGAATATGTGCCATTAGTTTTGTTGTTATTTTGTTTGTTTTGATGTTTTCCACGATCTGCTTTTTTGTGATAATACTGACATTGCTCTCTTTCTCTTGCTATTTTTAGCCCAACCAATGTGCTTATTGTTTGTGCCGTAAACAAATCGGTATTGTTTTTCATACGTAGCTCTGTACTTTCATCTCCATTGGTGTGTACGCCTATTCCTGTTTCTCCATCCTCTCCCGCACTAGCATTTGTAAATAGTATGGTTGTAATTATGTTAACTTCTTCTTGTTCGTTCTCCTCTAGATATTGCCGTACTGTAGGATGTGGTCTGTCTATTGTCCTAACTCGAGAATCATTGATGTCTGATCTATATTTTTGCCTGCAGTTAAAGATTTCTGCGGCTTCTCCCACCATGGTGGTGTACCTGCCATTACTTGTAGTGCGTCTGTTGGAGTAGTGACGTAGGCTCTGTTTATTAGTAACAGAAAGGGTCTCATCGCAGCATTTAGGTGTCTTATGAGATGTTGGTTTCTAGCTTTTGCGCCCCATATTTCACTGCCATATAGTACCGCCGGCTTAAAAACCAATTCGGTTATTGATTTAAAAATATCTTTGTTGTGTCCGTACCTTTTTGAGACTTGTCCCGTTAGTTTTGTAATGTTTTTTCCAATTTTGTCTCGTACGTATTTTGTATGTTCTATAAATGACAACGTCCTATCGAGAATTATTCCTAGATATTTCATTTTTTCATTTAGTGGAACTGTCTGTCCATCTATTCTAATTGTTGGTCCTCGCACTAATGTTCCCGTTGATATAAATAGAGTGTCTGTTTTTTGTTTATTGTATTTTACGCCACTATGTCGCTCCCACTCTCTGCAAGCTTCCCATACTACAACCCATTTTCTTTCTATATCTTTTCGAGATGTTCCGCTGATTTTAAAAATTTGATCGTCGCAATATGCTTGTGCGTCTGTTAGTGTATTTGTATGTGTCCGCCTGTAGGTTTGTTCTTTTTCGTCTATAGTTTTAAACCAGCCTTGCATTATTAGCAGCCAAAGGGTTGGGCCAAGACTCGAGCCCTGAGGACATCCCTTGGTTATGTGTTTTTCTGTGGTGGCTGTTTTAACTTTTCTTTCATGCAAGAAGTTGTTACAAAGTAGTCTTAGGGTCTTTCCCACCCCAGCTATTTCCATCTGGTAGTCTAAATCCATATTTAGACACCATTGCCCAAGCGCTATTAAAGGCATTTTGTAAGTCCAATGCAATTATTAGTTGATGTTTTTTCTCCTGTTGCCCTTGTTTGATATTCTCTATAAGACTCTCCAGAGCATCTACCGTCCCTGTTCCTTCCCTAAAGCCATATTGCCGTTTATCTATATTAAGTGTTCTTTCTAAGTGTAGTTGTAACCTTTTATTAATGATTTTATCAAGAATTTTTCCTAATGTAGGTAACAAACTTATTGCCTCCATCTTTTTTGGGTATAAAAATCAATTTGGCTTCTTTCCACACTTTGGGGAATCGACCATATTTAAAACAGTTATTGTAAATCATCAGCATTAGATCTTGTGTTACTTCAAAAATATATCTAACCGTCCGTTTGGTATTTTGTCGGTGCTTGTTGCTTTTTTCATTTTAAGATTGTTAATTATTTCTTCAACCTCGGCCTTAGTTATATTTGGCTCTTCCGTATCAATATATGTTTTTTGTCTGTCTCTATATATCATCATTTCCTCAGTGTCCTCTTTTGGCTTGTTTTCGGGAAAATACTTGTTAATGAGAAGCTCATCTTTTTCTTTGTTACTCTGGGTGTAGGTTCCATCTTCCTTTTGAATATTTTGTTGTGGTGATATAAATTTCGGTTTTTTGAGAAGTTTCCATACCTTATGGCAAGCGCCGTTGCTTCCAATGTTAGCTATTTCTTCTTGTATATGATTGATCTTTTTTTCTTTAATTAGTTTTTTAAATGTTTGTTTGTGTTCTTTATATTCATTGAATTTATTTCTTTTAATATCTTGAATTTGTTCTCTTTTGTTTCTTCTAAGTCCGTTATTTTTAGTCGTTCTAGTTCTTGATCCTACCATAAATTATTTTCTTCGTCAGCTATTTAATAATTCTGTTATATTTTCTAGTTCGTTTGCGTTTGTTATTATCCAGTCCGCTTTATTATCTATATCTGCTTTCAGATTTTGTTTGTATATGTTCCAGTTTGTCATTTCAAAATCAAACATCTCTATTTTTGTGGATTTTAGTTTTTCTGTTGTTTGTATTTTGTACGTAATGTAGCGATGTAGGCTTAAGCTTTCCTCATCCAGTACTAACCACTGTATCACTTGTAGAGTTTTGCTTAGTGTCATGTCAATATAACTGTTTCCCATTGGTCCATTAAAAGTAGGAGGCTGTCTTGTATCATTGTGTATTTGATATCTGTTTGCAATTGACCCCTCCAGTAATTCTGTTCCCCTATTATCTGTAACGTTTCCACCCCATGATTCGTGATGAGCGTTAATATCGCCGGCTAGTAAAGGTTTATTTGTGTTTTGCAGCTTTCTTGACAATTCCAGTAACCTTGAGATATTGTTTCCTCCTGGCTCGTCGTACACTGTGCTGATCAAGAGTGAAGTTTCATGTTGTGTTTTTATTTCTATTGTAACTGTATTATTGTTTGTTAAATCGGTCCGAGTAGTTACATTTTGAATATCTTTTTTTACCCATATTTGTGCTTTTGCGTCTGGCCCGTTTGTGTGTATTACATATTGTCTGTTTCAGTTACCATCTTTTTGTGTAAGATATTTGTTGCCTCTCGTCCTCTATCGATATTTATTTGTATAATCTATGTCTATTTTTAAATTAATTTTCAATTTCTTGTCTGCATTTATTTTGTCCGTAGTCTACAGAGGTCTGTCGTATTTGCTCTAGTTTTCGTTTAAATACAGGGCAATTTTTATCTCTTGCGGAATGTTGTCTACGGTCTTTACAAATTCGTAAGCTAAAGCAATTGAGACAGTCTAGATCGTGCGAGTCGCAGGTCCGTCCGTAGTGATTTTTGCCGCAAAATTGACACCTAGGATCCTCCTTGCAATATTTTTGAATATGTCCAAAACGATGACATTGGTAACAAAGCGAGTAGTACAGTAGTGTGGGTTCTATATATATTGGTAACATGCCATCCACTTCTCCGAAGTGGATGACCTGTTGCTGAAGAAGTGAACTTGGTATGACCTTGGGACTAAAAGAAGTGTGTTAGAAGTTGTGAGCAATGACGTTACAACCAGAGGCTGTTAAAAGGCCCCATTGGTCAATGAGTTAGGTGCCAATGCGCGAGTAGGTAAAATGGGGTGTTTTTTTAGTTTGAGCTTCACTAGGTTAGCCTGGTCTAGGTAAGTCTTAATGTGAAAAAGGCCTTAGGTAATTGTTGGTTAAAAAATAAAATAATTTCTAAAAATATTTGTTAAAATTAATCAGGATAGCCTGTGTATCTCTTATCATTGTTTATGCAGTTATAGGATAACCTTATGACCCGCACACGTTCCTGTTTTATCTAATACAGCTGGTTACTTATGCTGTACAGGATGTCTCAAAGTAAATAATTCTAAAATAAAAAACTCAAAGTATGTTTTAATTATATATTTTTATTCATATATATCATATAAACCACACTCATCTCGACCATCAAATTTAAAAATAATTGATTGAAGATGTTTTTTCGCGTTATAGTTTGGATATATTTTCGTATATTCCAGCGCTGCCTCTGTTAATTTACGTTTCCATATTGTAGGTAATAATGGGTATAATGTTGGTAGTTTTTCCTCAATGATATATCTGCATGAATCAAACCCAAAATATATCCATTCTGCTAACCATTTATAAATATTTTCACAACTTTTCTCTTCTAAAAGCTCTTCTAGTTCAAAGTCAATTTTAGTTGACCAATAATTATATTGAAAGTCCATCTTACTGTGTTCTAAATTTTAATTTACCACGTCTCGTTGTATTTCGGAAAATATTTCCGAAGTAATTTGTCGCAAACAAAGATTATCTGATATGTTTATGGCGACCTATATTAATAAGATGCATTGGCCCAATGTGTCTAGATATCAAAATTTAAGCGAAGCGTTTATGCATATGTTTAAAAGCGAACTCTATTGGCCTTTTCTTTGTCGTTATCAACGGATGTCTGACAATTTTATAAGAGAAAATGAATGGCGCATCGACTGGGAATACTTATTAAAGTATCGAACACATCTCTCTACAGAGTTTTTTGAAGAGATGAGTCAGAAACACATGAAACCAGAAGAGGGGAGAATTTATGAAGATGAGCAAATGGAAGAGTCAACTAATATTCGAAATGGGAAGAAACAGTTAAATGGTACTTCAAAGCTGTATAATAACCCATCAAATTTTAGAATATCATCAATGGGTGGCTCATTTTAGTTATTTAGTAACTGCTATAATTAGAGGATGGTTGTTCCCATTAAATATTTATTCTAAATGTAATTATATTTTAAGAAAATTAGTAAATAAAATATACCAATAAGTTTTATATGTTTTTCTTTATTTAGTACTAAGCAACATTACTTTTATCTATCCAGCTATTATGTTTATTATCAAATCCTAACCACTTTACAAACACCTTATTTTTAGCACGTTTCAAAACTTTTTCTACTAAATATATATCAGAATATTTTACTTTTTGCAGCTGAAGTTCATAGAATCCTCCCTTAATTTCATTTTTACTAGCATCCTCCAATAGGTATGTTACTGGGTTGGTGAGCTGAATTTTCTTAACAGTAAAAATTTCAGTAGACCAATTTGGCATGTATTTCTTATCAAACACACCTCGTAGTTTTGAAATGCGAACATGGTCACCAACCTTGTATTTTGGTTTAAATGTCATCTGTATATGATTATAGACCGTTTTGAGCAATAGTTTTTCATGTTTTTGTCGCACCTCTGAGGGTTTCATCCCTATAGTTCGATGTTTCCGATTGTTATAAATTTGAACAATCTTTGGTAGGATACCATACCATTTGTAAGATCCTTGATAGTTACATTCTTTCCACATTAGGTTTTTAAGGGTTCGGTTTACCCTCTCAACAATTTGAGCCTTTTTTTCACTAAATGAACTATAGTGTTTGACCTTGTATCTTTTCAACAGTTTTTCTATCGTCGAATTGTAAAACTCTTTCCCATGATCGGTTTGAAGATGAAGTGGTACCTGTTCTTTAAGCACTTTTTCTATAGCTTTCGACACTTCTTCCCCAGTTTTTGTTTTTAATGGATATGCCCAAACATATTTCGAGAAACAGTTAATAACCACTAAAATGTATTTAAAACCTTTGTTTTCGTTTGCGTACGGTATCATCTCCACAAGATCTGCTTGAAATAGATCATTTAGTGATTTCACAATCACTCTACGTCGTAAAAATTTAATTCTAGCCGGTTTGTGTATTTCATTAACTACTTGTTGCTTAACATCTGTAATAAAATTATTAACCATCTCTGTTCTAAATAATATTGGCTTCTTGCAGCTCCTCAACTATAGAGTAGATTTCGTTTGTGTGACCTGTGTTGCCAGCTGTCTGAGATGCTAATAATAAACGTAACCGTTGTACAAGTTCATTAGGATCATCCCAGTACACGTACTCTATAGGACTATTGGAGTACTCCATTTCCTCCTTTAGATCTCCACCTTTATATGTGTCACTAAACAGTTTCTTAAATTTTGTTGAGTAGCTATCGGTTATCACATCTCCAGAGGCCTTATGATGTTTTCTGTTTGCATAGGTGTGTTCAATAATGTCTCAAAAGGCGTCTGCGTCATCTTGGGTGTACTTTGTAGACATATTTTTTCGAAAGAGTAATTTGTACAAACCATGTGTACCTTTATAGCGTTTACCTTTTATAATTAAATCAGCTCCATCAAATTCAATTTTCGAATCACCAATATAAAAATTGACAATATCATCTCGCCGTACACGAAACTTGGAAAAATAATTTTGTGGGTCAGAAGGCACGGTGGATGGATCATCTAAAAATTCTTTAATATAGCTTGCAAGTGAAGGATGAAACTGACTGTAGTAATCATTCTCGGATTTATTCATCAAGTCTCTAAGTCGTCCGTTTTCAAACTCTTCTTGCTTTCTGGCCTCATTCTGTGTAAAGTTCTCTGCTGCATCTTTTAACACTGCTTTTCTCAAAAAGTAACCACTTGTGGTGGGATTATTTGGTTTTTTAGCACTTAAAGAAAAATTTAATTTTCGTTTAGCTCTCTTTTCGGTTGTCGGTGTTGTAGGATTTGGGTTTCGAGGAGTTAACTGGAATAAGTCTTGTATGTAAACGCTTGGTTCAGGCATCTGTTTTTCATCTTCTTCTGCTCTGTTATTATCAAAATTCTTATGAAAAACCAATGAAGTTTGCAGATCTTCAAGTTCTTCCTGTTTTTCTTGTTGTTGTTTTTCGTTTTCTTGCTTGATTTTTTGAGGAGTTGTCAATCTGGGTGATAATGAAGGTATATTGACCAGTTTCGGAGGCTTTTTATCGGTTAAACTAGATTCAATATTTTCCAAGTGTTTTGTAATGGGTTGAAATAGGTTAGCCTGTGAAATCTGACCCTGTTTTAACAAATTTAATTTCTCACGTATTATTTTTCTGTTAGAAATTAATTGTTTCTTTAAGTTTTTTTCACCACCACTAACAATTTTTATGTTTTCTTCTGACATTTTTATCTATGTTATCTCTACAAGTGTGTTAAAACTATTAACACTAAGCAGTATTTGAATCTAAAGATATATAAAGTTATCAAAACGATACCTATATCTTCCCTGATCAATATCACAATCTTTAAAAATTGTCAAAAAATCATACGGTTTTTTCCAGCAATATGCACACATCTTTTGAAATTCATCAAATGTCATATCAGTGCCAATATGATTGGTGTATATATGTTTTACATTTAGTAAATCTTGTTTGAATAAAATTAAAACGTTGGCATTGTCTCTTATTAAATGTTTAGGTATTTTTGCATATGTTTGAGAGAGATAGAAACTGTCAATATTATTATGTCGACCCATACTAAAGTAGTCACGCATCACATCTTTTTTATCGCAGGCTACGTCATCAAATATAAAAATGGAAAACGGATTTGCTTCTGATGGAGGAATTATGTTTTCGCTACTGTTGTAAGCATAGTACCCTATTTCTTTAATGGGTTTTAATAGATTCTCCAAATATAAATACTTTGGTTGGTATAGACTTTTTGAATACACATACACATTTTTAAACTTTAAACCGTTTGAATGTTCCAAAAGGCTCAATACAAGGTTGGTTTTTCCACAGTTTGATTTGCCCACGATAAGACATCTAATAGATGATGGAAACAGGAAACCATGTCTTGATGTAGTACTTGCATTAATATCATGGTTTTTAACTTCTAAACGCACTTTTTGTTTAACAATCTTTTTCATTTTCTATAGAAATATTATATCAACTTAACACTGTTGAACTGGTAATGTATAAAAAAAGTAAAGACTCTGCTTTTTATTTAGTCTTAAGTGAAACGCTATGAAGTACTATGTTAGTTCAAACGTTAAAGGGCAAGGGTTGTTAAACAGTGCTATAAATAATCTGCCCTTTGAAATGCATATCCCAGGCTTTTCTTATTGTGGACCTGGGACTAAGCTAGAGAAACGTTTAGCCAGAGGGGATAAAGGTATTAACCAGCTTGATAGAACATGCAAAGATCATGACATTTCCTATTCAACTAATATGGAGTTGACCGACCGTCATGAGGCAGATAAAGTTTTAATGAGAAAAGCTTTAGAACGGACGCGAGCAACGGATTCAGGCTTGTATGAAAAACTGGCTGCTTCTGGTGTGGCTGCTGCTATGGGTACAAAGCTAAAACTAGGGATGGGTATGGTAAATAATTTATCAAAAAGTGCCTAAATATGATTCAACGTGGGATAAAGATGACAAAAAATTATTTAGGCTCTCTTGAAACTCTAGAGGGTCAAATTAAAAATCCATCACAAACAACGAGAAAATCGTCATCATCTAAACCAAGAAAACCACGGTTAAAAAAAGTAAAAAAAGATGAATCTGAAACAGAAGCTATGGAAACTAATTCACCCCCTTTACATAAAGAACCAACATTGTTAAGAGTCAAAAGAAAGAGAAAGTTAAGCGACTCGGTGGATATTCCTTTTAAATTACCAAAATTTTTAAAAGTTAAAAGAAAGAGAAAGTTAAGCGATTCGGTTGATGTTCCCTTTAAATTACCAAAAACCGACACAACTGCTGTTTTGAGTGAAGGACCATTGGAGCAGAAGTCACTAAAGCGGAGACTAAGAAGAAAATGACAATATGCATAGCAACATTAAAAAACCAAAAGTTATATAAATCTTAAACACCTTCAAACACACATATCAGTTGCTTTCATTCTTGTGTAAACTTTCAAGGTAGTAACATCATTCTTAAAAAATGAGTAAAACGAGAAAATCAAGAAAACCCATAAAAAGTAGAAAAACATCAACTTTTAAAAGAAAGAGGGCACAAATTGTAAAGAAAAAAATCAAAACATTGAGTTTTAGTCAAGCAACAAAAAAGATAAAGGATAGATTAAAACAACGAAAACCACAAGACTTTGAAACTGCAGTTAAAGTTGCTCTCAAGACAGCGGAAAAAAACAAAGGAAAAGTACGACCTGCACGAATAATAAAACTACCAAAAAAGGGTGGTTTTTTGCCTCTAATACCAATCATGGCGACTCTCTCTGCCCTTGGTGCTTTAGGCAGCGGCACCGCAGGAATAGTGAAAGCCATTAATGCTGCTAAATCTGCAAATCAACAATTGCAAGAGGCTCAACGACATAACCAAAGTATGGAGTCCATTGCTATGGGTAAAGGATTATTTCTCAAACCATATAAACTAGGAATGGGTCTTTTTTTACACAAAGGTAGATGTCAAAAAACAAAAACCTAAAGTTTTTCAAGAAAACTTTACCGATTTCACTACCACAGCGAGCTCTTACAAATATTGACCTGAAAAAGTATACAAAGCTGTTAAAAATTAAACATTTTAGAGGTGTGTTTATGAGAGATGAACTACCCTCAAAGATACATCAATTTGAGTCGGGGATAATTAATTTAGATAGTAGCAGAGGATCAGGAAGTCATTGGACTTGTTATAAGAAAATTAAAAATAATGTACACTATTTTGATAGTTTTGGTAATTTACGACCTCCTATGGAATCTGTAAGATACTTTAGATCTAATGGTGACTCAAAAGTACTGTATAATTATAACCCCTACCAGACATATGATTCTGTAAATTGTGGACACTTGTGTTTAGGTTTTTTGTATTACTTTAAGGGTTAATAAAAAACGTCTACTAAACTACATGGTTTTTCATTTATCAGTGAACCGCTATATAGTAAACATGTCCTACACCTTTATCTTATCCGGAAAATCATCACTCCTTTTAGCAAACATCTATCCACCTATAGTGCTAAACGAGCTTGAGCAATATGATTTGGGGCTCATTAATTTCGAAAGTTACAACTCAATACCGAATGTGGATAGTTCAAATAATTTATTTTGTTTTATTGATGATAAAATTATAAAAATACCTGAGGGGTCATACGAAATTAAGGACTTGAACGATTTCCTAAATAAATACTCAAAGCAAACTTTAAAGGAAGAACAATTTGAAATAAGTATAACAGCTAACCATAATACCTTACAGTGTGAGGTTATATGCAATAAAAAGATTAATTTTGAAAAGGAAAATTCCATTGGAAGTTTACTAGGATTTACAGGAAAAACTCTAGAGGCCGATAAAAAACATATATCTGAAAATCCGGTTGATATATTAAAAGTGAATGATATGTGTTGAGTGCAACTTGGTTATAAACTCTTATAATAACGGAAAAGCAGTGCACATGTTACACATGTTTTACCCCTCTTCTCCTCCAGGTTATAAAATTATAGAAAGACCCTCAAATGTGATATATCTACCAATCAGCACTCATTATATTGATGATATTTTACTTAAAATAACTGACCAAGATGGAAAACCCATCAATTTTCGTGGAGAAGTGGTCACGATTAGACTGCATCTAAAAAAATCCGTTTAAAAATGGTGTTTTTGTATAATCATAATATTTTTGGTATTCCTTATGAAGAAATTACCGCCTTAGAGGAAAGTAATAAAATTTATAAGAAGAAGATTGATAGTGTACCACCATTTAGTAATAAACAGCTAGTCAAAGAGCTAACACCTGAAAATAGAGCTTTTTTAGTATCTTTAGGATTTAAACTCAAAGGACAATAACTACCATCATAGGCAAAAGACTTAAGAAATTTTGGTATAATTTAAAAGTACAGCGTGTCCCATTTTCGATGGGATTAAATGGGAAACTCGGTTATTATTAAAGATATCGATTTTCTGATTGCACCTTACCAAGCTCTTTTTTGGAGCCCTTAAAAATGGTGTAATCAGATTTTTGCTATACCCCGTGGATTCGCTAATACAGGGAGTTTTTAAAAAAATTGCATTTTAATTAATTCCTTGTATCTCGCTTATTTTGCAAGGTATTTTTATTCTGTAAAAACCTTTCTATGGCAACTTTTTTAGAACAAAATAATGACGTTGTCAATTTTTTAAAATATTGTTTAGTTTTTGAGATATGGTATTTATCATAAAAAAATTAAATACGGACCGGGATTTTTTTATTACTATTTTGATTGGTTCCATGCTATTATTACCTTAAAATGATAAAACTTTAATATTTTTTTGATTTAAGGTTAAAAAAAACTATTTAATATTTGAAAAAAAAAAATTATTGTCCGAACCTGGAAATTTCCAACGTAATTATAAATTAAAAATTGTAAGACACATTAGTTGAACGATTTTTAGTTTATCTGTTTTGAAATGATAATTAAAAGATTTATAAATAAAGTCAAAAACGTTAAAAAGTTGCAAAAATAATATCATACTAATTATTTGATGGTAGCACAGCAGGTGGTGAAATTTACAAAACAAAAGCGTGCAATTGACATTGTCATTTTGCTTGTCATTTTTGTGAATGGCTTACAATTATTTTAAACTGGCTAGAAATCGACCATATCCAGATTTTGAAAAATGTGATATGTTTTATATTATTTAAATATTTATTGTAGTAGTAATATTTAAATAGCAGAAATATTTTTATGCAAAATGCGTTAAGAAAAATTACTCAAAAATGCCAACAATGTCTTACATAATGGTAATCAAAAAACTAGTTATTTTTTGTAATTTGTTTTTTTTTGTATTTTTCGTAGACTTTGTTTAATAAATCTGTAAATTATCGTAAAACCATTTTAATATGCTATCAAAACAGTTAAACTAAAAATTGTTTAACTAGCAATTTTTTATTTATATTTATGTTGGAAATATCCAGGTTCGGACTAATTGTTTTTTTTTTATATTAAATATTTTTTTAACTTAAAACATTTTTTTTTAAATTTTTATTATGTTGTGATAATACTAGCATGAAACCAATCAAAATAGTAATAAAAAAAATCCAGGTCCGTATTTAATTTTTTTATGATAAATACCATATCTCAAAAACTAAACAATATTGTAAAAAGCTGACAACGTCATTATTTTCTTCTAAAAAAGTTCCCATGAAAAGGTTTTTACAGAATAAAAATATCTCGCAAAATAAGCGAGATATAAGGAATTATTAAAAATACAATTTTTTCAAAAACTCCCTGTATTAGCGAAACTACGGGGTATAGCAAAAATCTGATTACACCATTTTTAAGGGCTCAAAAAAAGAGGATGGTAAGGTGCAATCAGAATATCTATATCTTTAATAATAACCGAGTTTCCCATTTAATCCCATCGAAAATGGGACACGCTGTACGTGTCAGTTGTGGTATAAGAAGAATATTTTTTTCAGTGCGGTGTAGTTTAAAGTGTTTTGAAAAAAATGAGTCGTAACATTCTAAGAGTGGGTGAAAACGTGCTCTATGATAATTCGATTGTGAGTTACCAACTACACACTCATCAACCATATGCTTCAAGCACCTTAAACAACAATGATGAAATTCGAATTCCGATACAAACTCAAGACATCTATACCCTACCTAGTCAAAGTGTTCTTTACCTTGAAGGAAAAGTACTGAAAGATGACAATACTGCCAGCACTAATGTGCACTTTGCAAACAATGGTTTAGCACATTTATTTGATGAAATTCGTTATGAGTTAGGAGGGGTGATTGTGGACCGTGTTAGAAATCCTGGGATTACATCAACAATAAAAGGTTACTGCTTATTCAAGGAAAGTGATGGTAACACCCTTCAAAATGCTGGTTGGACACTTAAAGAAAATCCACCTATATTAGATGGTTCCGGTAATTTCAATATATGTTTACCCCTAAAAACCCTTATGGGGGTATTTGAGGACCATCATAAGATTATTTTAAATGTACGACAAGAACTTGTGTTGATTCGCAGCAATTCCGATTTAAACGCTTTAATTGAAACTGAGGATAAAAAAGAAAAATATAAGGTGGTGTTAAATAAAGTTCATTGGAAAATTCCACATGTTAGAGTGTCAGATGATCAAAAATTGCGCCTTTACAGTAGTAGTAGTAGTAGTGGGGGGGGGGGTTGACCCGCAGGTCTGACAAGTAGGCCAAAGTAGGCCCTTTTTGCCATGCCCCAAGTCTGTCCCTTAACCCACTCTCTGCACTTCCCTTTGATGGTCGGGTAGCTCATTGGGCCTTCCTGTTCTCTTTACAAAGTCCAGTAAGTCTGCCCATTTGAGCATGTGCAGTTCTTCCTCGCTCAGAGTTGGCGCTCCGAGTGCCTGTTGTCTCATCCTTGCGTAGGCCTCGCATTCTGCCACGAGGTGTCTTGATGTCTCTTCTTCCTGTCCACAGGCTGGGCAGGTAGGGTCATTCTCGACTCCTATACGTGTCATGTGCTTCCTCAACCGGTTATGTCCGGTTAGAGTACCTACCAGCAGTCCGAGGTCTTTTCGTGTCCGTCCCAGCATCCATCTAATTCTGGTCGCTTTTGGACGGTCTACGAATTCTCTGGTCTGTCTGCAACCCGTTCCTGTTTCCCAGGAGTTTAATAGCGCGTCCTGGGCCCATTTGTTGAGTCCGCTTTGCACTTGTCTTTTTGTCACGCCCAAAAGTGGCTCCGGTCCTACATAGGCGGTTCCTGCCCCGAGTCGTGCTAGTTCGTCCGCCTTCTCGTTGCCCGGTACCCTCGTATGTCCCGGAACCCAAACCAGCGTCACCCGTTTGCCATCGCTTAGGGTCTCCAGCGCCTCTGCGCATTCTTCTACCAAGCCGTCAGCAATCTTGGGTGCGTTTAGCGCCTTCAGGGTGGCTTGACTGTCAGAGCATATATATATAAGCTCCTCTTCGCTGTTCCGAACCTCTTCTAGGGTTGCCGCCATTATTATGGCGTAGACTTCTGCTTGAAAAACAGTAGCCTGCTCACCGAGCGAGTAGCTCTTCTGAACTTCTAGTTTTTCCACGTATACTCCCGCTCCTGTGGTTTGCCTCTCTGATAGTTTGGATCCATCAGTGTAGCAAAAAAAAAACGTGTGTATTTTATCAGGTCACGGTTGATACATTATTTTAAATTGATGTTTGGAGTGATTTTTTAAACATTTTTAACCAAGTGAGGTACCTTAAAGTGTGAAATTGACCACCCTCTTTTCACTGATCTTGTGGTTGAAGTGTAATTTCGGATGACCAGTCTGCAGGACCCAAAAGACCAGGGCATCTATTTCACAAGATAATCGTTTTTTTATAAACATTTCTCTGTTTTGTTTGTATTTTTCCCACAAATAAAAGTGTGGTTAAAGTGGTCTCTTCTTTTTCTTTGCTCGACCGGCCTGAAACATTGCCGGCCTTGAACGAACGTAAGGTGACCAACCGTTCAAAATCTTTGGCATGTGGCGCGGCATGCACAGTGGACCACATTCTTATGAATGTGAAGAATAAATAAAACTTTAGCATATATTTTAGTGATTTACTTAGTATTAAATCGAGATCGTTAAAAATAGTTAAATAATAATCATGATGCAGTGTACAGAATGCAAAATTACGTGTATATTTAAGAGACGGCCTAAGGAAAATGAAATCTTTGGAGCTAAATGTGACATGTGTGAGAAAGTTATATGCAAAGGCTGTACTGATTTGTCTATTACCGAAACCGACTGCTTGGTACTGAGTAAAAGATCACTTATGTTTTGCTGCAGGAAGTGTAAAACTGATGTCACAAGTATGCAGGAAGAATATGAATATCTCAGGGACTCTTATGAGAAAGCACAAACTGACATCATGAATAAAGATATACAGTTGGAAGACATGCAAGATAACGTTAATACCTTAGTGTTGGAATTGAACGAGATGAAAATGACCCTTAAAGAAAAAGACAACTATATTGCAAGAATTAAACGGGGATCCAAAATATATGAAGATATTGCATGCAATGCTGAAGAGGAGTTAGCTTGTAAAATTGAATTTCAAATAAAAATTATTGAAGGACTAAATCAAGAAATCAAAAAACTGAAAGAAGAAAATATTGATAAAAATTTAGAAATTATTAGAGTTATGGAACAGTGCCAGAAATTTGAACAAGATCTGATTAAAAGCCAAAGTAAAATCCAGAAACAGAAACTTTGGATTGAAAATTTGGAGAAAGAAGCTGAGACACTAACAAAGGATCTGAAAGAATGTGGATTGGAAAACTGTGACATAAAGGAAACTGTCAAAGCTAAAGAAAGTATCATTGAAGAACTAAGAAAAGAAATATTGGTACTTACCAAAGAGTATGAAGAAGTCAATGCTCAAAACTGTCTTCAAAAAGAAATTAAAGAAATTGTCACTAACCCAAATCCAAGGATGCAAAATACCGAAACCCAAACTGAATGGGAGGTGGAAACCAATATTAGAGAGCATTGTTCCAGTTTCCAACAAGCAGAAGAGTTATTGGATTGTTCTGATGGTGTTGATGAGAATGGAAGAATTCTAATCTTGTGCGATCAGTACAGTTATAATATAGATAATTTTTTAAAGAAAAGTGGATGTGAGTTGAAAACCCAATGCATTATTAAAGAATTTGCAAATATGGAGGATGTGATTGGCAATATTGTTAACCTGTCACAAGGGTATACTGTTAGGGATTAGATCTTAATCTTTGCCGGATCAAATGACTTTAATAGAAACAGATATCCTTCTTTTAAAGAGATGAATGTCAGAATTCAACAGTGTACCCATACAAATCTAATTTTTACTTCAATTCCTTACAATTATTATGAAAACAAGGTTGCCAAGCACATTCAAAGATATAACAATAAACTCAGTGATTATTTGAGTAGGTTGGATAGATTCTCAGAAGGTAAGATTAGTTTTATAGACATAATTGATGAGCGGGGGTATCGGCTAAAAAAAGACACTATCGCCCAAATCATTCTAAGCGAAATAAATAGTAAGTTCAATAAAGTTCAGAATCTAACTTTTGTGAAAATTAAAGATATGTCAAATACAAGCCTGAATATTATTGATAGTAATGCAGTTTCTATCGGTTTTAATCTTAATTCTCAGATAATTAATTTAAGTTCTAATTCCTCAAATCAGTTAATTGATTTGTGTTCTGATTCCTTGAATGTTATTAGTCAGTTAGATTCTACATGTATAAACAACACTCAAACGCAGCTCAATACAAGTGGTGAATCCTTGTTTGTCACGGGTATAGATTCTGAGCAGCCTCTCTCTCTGTCAGAAATACATGACTCAGCGTTTAGGGATCTTAGTCCACCGGGTAAAAATAACAAGGATATTAATATTATCAGTGTAGAAACGTTTTCGAATAATACCTTTATCTCTAATAAACAAATTTTAAAGTAAAGTTTATTATCAGTTGGTGCGGAATCTCCCATTCCTCTTGAATCAAATAAAGAAAATTTTTGTCAGGTTTTAGAGAAGGCAGAACTAACATAAATAGCTCAAAAAATATTTCAATTTTTTATCAAAACTGTAGAGGCGTTAAGACTAAATTACAAGAATTAAAACTTGCTTTTTTGAATAATGAGTACGATATAATTGCACTCACTGAAACCTGGCTAAATGATAGTATCTATACTTCTGAGTTTTGTGTTAAGGATAGAATATCTTTTAGAAAGGATAGGAATAGAATTCTAACAGGAAAGTCGCAGGGTAGGGGAGTATTTTTGGCATTCAAGGACAGCTTTAACGTTTCAGAAATTAAAATATTTGAGGACATTGAAGAAGCAATGTGTGTTCAGATCAAACTACATAATAACCGTGTCTTATTTGTAGTGTTAGTGTATATTGTACCTGATAGTCTATTAGATGTTTATGAAAAATTTTATGAAAAAATTGAATATAATCTTGCCGGCAAATCCAACTCAGAATACATTGTCATTGGGGACTTTAATATACCGAGTTTTGTAATTCAACAATCCAATAATCAGATTGTGAACAGTATTAGAGAATTTCTTGCTTTTAACAATTTGACACAGTTTAATGAAATTAAAAATAATAACTATGTTTTGTTGGATCTTGTTATCGCTTCTTTTGACAATGTTACAGTTGACGGAGTTGATGGAGACTCGCTTCTACCGCTTGATTGGAATCATCCATGTCTTGGTATTAATATGTTAACGAAAGAGCCCATCAAAGTTTGTAATTTGGTTCCTACTACAAAATTCAACTTTAAAAAAGCCAACTTCACCTTAATGTACGAACTGTTTAGGTGCCAGGAGTGGGAAATCCTGTCCAGCTTTTCGGAGGTGAATTCTGCAATTAAGTACTTTTACACAGTAATTAACAATATTTTTCAAGAATGTGTCCCTATATCTACACAAAAGGGCAAAAAATATCCTGTATGGTATAATAAAGAAATTATCTCTTTGTTAAAAGAAAAGTACAAATGTTTATTAAAATATAGAAAACTCAATTCTATGTTTTGGCGAACCAAATTTAACAATCTTAGAACACTTATCAAAACCAAAATTAGGGAGGCACATTCCAGGTATCTTTCTGACGTTCAAAATAGTCTTAAATCCAATCCGAAGCTTTTCTGGTCTTTTTTTAAAGGATAGTAGTGAAATTCTGGATGAAATGGTATTTGAGGATGAGATTGTCTCGGGAACACAGAACGTCACCAATAGTTTCGCTGCATATTTTAAATCTGTTTTTATAGATGATGCTGACAACAATGTAGTAATCCCATCTAAAAATATGATGTATTTTTGCAATCAGGATATTTCTCAAACTGATATCATAGATGCGATAAAAAAGATTAAGCCCAATAAAGCTATCGGTCCTGATGGTGTTCCGGCATATATATTGAAAGGTTGTTCAGAGTTCCTCGTTCCTCCTCTTAAAATTTTATTTAACTTAATGATAAAAACATCTGTTTTTCCTGACAAATGGAAGCTCAGCAAGGTTATACCGATACACAAGAGTGGATCCAGACAAGATATAAAAAACTACCGCCCCATAACAATTGTTTGTGCTATATCCAAGATATTTGAGGTTATTATCTTTGAGAAACTGTTTAGAGAGGTATCTAATAAAATATCACCAAGTCAGCATGGTTTTCTGCCTAAGAAATCTACTTTTAGTAATTTGGCTGTGTTCTCACAGTTCATACACAATGCATTTAATAGAAAATCCCAGGTTGACGTAATATATACAGACTTAGAAAAGGCGTTTGATAAAGTAAAACATAATCTTATAATTGAAGCTTTAACTAAAATGAATGTGTCTGGCTATCTTGTTAATCTAATTCAGTCTTATCTTACTGGTAAGAGATATCAATATGTTGAGTTAAAGGGGTGTAAATCCATTCTCTACAAAAGTACTTCTGGAGTGCCGCAGGGTTCAAATCTTTTTTTTGACCACTTTTGTTTATTGTGGCTTTCAATGGTGTCTTGGGTGAGACTGGGAGATCATGTGGGCTGGCATTTGCAGATGATTTCAAATTATTTATTGAGGTTCTGAATGTAGATGATTGTGAATCACTGCAGAGCGACCTTCAAAATATGGCTAACTGGTGTTCGCAAAATTCTTTTAAACTTAATTTAACAAAATGTAGTTGTATGTCCTTCTCTCTTAACAGGAACATTGTTGACTACAATTATAGTCTTAATGGTGTAGACCTCATGAGAGTTTCTTCTCAAAAAGACTTAGGTGTTATTTTTGATGCTAGCTTATCTTTTTCAGAACATATATTGTCAAAAATTAAAAGTGCTCAAAGAGTTGCTGGGTTTATCTCAAGGAATACGAGAAACTTTGATGTAGAAGTGAGTCTCCATTTGTTTGACAGTCTGGTCTTGCCGATTTTGGAATATGGCTCCATTATCTGGTCTCCCCAATATAACGTATGGGTAAATATAATTGAAAGTGTCCAAAGAAAATTCCTAAAAAATATGTATTATAAAAAATTTAAAGTTATCCTAAACAGGGATGTGATAATAAATATCTTTTGGGCTTATTCAACAGATTATCTCTTGAGAAAAGAAGAGTAAAAATATTACTATGTACTATGTTTAGAATTTTAAAAGACCAGATAAATTGTCCAGAAATTCTCTCTCAATTACCTTTTGCGGTACACCGTACCAACTCTCGTAGTAGGAATACTTTTTATCTTGCCTATCCGCGAACGAATCTATATAAAACCTCTCCTATTTATAAGATGTGCACTCTATTCAATACATATGCATGTGATATCGATATTGACACAATCAATTTAAAAGAATTTAAAAAACTAATACATCATAGGCTTAGCGTAAGCTAGATTTAGCTAAATCATCGTTCTATCGCGGATGGGCGACTTAATTGACTTAATTAACTTAATTACCTAGATCGTTGTCTTTTTGTTCTTCCGTTGCGTTTTTTTTTTTATGATCATGTTTTCTTTTATGACTGTTGGTGCGGTTTTCTTGGTTTTATAGGTTTTAAAAGTGTATATGTTACGATTATTTGTATTTTACTTTAATGTTTGTATTTATTTTATTGTTATACTTATTTTTATTTTACTGACATACTTTGCAGTCTATAGTCATACTTTTTTTGTGTTTTTTTTTATTGTTTTATCCTGTTTTTTATCGTTTTTATATTTTTCTGATCTTTTTGTTAAGTATATTTATTTTATTGACTTTATTCTATAATTTAAATTTTTATTATTTTTATAATTTAAATTTTTATTATTGCTCTATTTGATTTTTTAATCCTATTTTTATAATCAAATTTTATGTAATAGTTGTTTATCAACATTATTTATTGCTGACATTTTGATTTGATAATTATTATTATTTTGGTTGGAATTGGTTCGCCCATTGGTTGACACACACCTTTTTTTCTGTTGGTCCATCATAGTTACTTATGATAACCTGGTTTATAACTGTGTGGAGGAGGGCAGGATGTGCTTGTCTGATGGGTGGACCAATTCCAACCTTTAGAATTAAGATACAGTATCTGTAATTGGCGCTGGCTGTAGATGCTGTTTTTTCAAATAAATAAATAAATAAATAAATAAATAAATAAATAAATAAAGCGCTCTCCTCAAACATCATTTCGTCTCTCTGCCACGCTTCCCTGTCTGGGATGTGGATTTTGTACCTCTTCTCGAGCCTCCAAGGTGCGTGTGCTCTGCTGACCGTCATTGACGTGAGGGGATTTCTCTAATTGTCAGCTCTTCTATAGCTAGATGACCAGCTGTTTCCCCTCTTCCTCTCCACTGACCCGTGTCCCTTAGACGTAGGTAGGTCCCCATCGCCTCCCTCTTGATCCAAGTTGGTAGCGATGGTAGTCCCAGAATTGTCTCTAGGGCCAGGATCGGGGTAGTTCTCATAGCTCCGGTTATCCCTCTACACATTAGCCCCTGTAGGCTTCTGAGTTTTAGGGATGTGGTCGTTTTCTCCACTGCCGGCCACCAGACTATGGATCCGTATTGGATCCGCGGTCTCAGTATTGCCGTGTACATCCAGTGGAGGGTCCTGGGGGATAGTCCCCAGGTCCTGCCGACTACCCGTCGTAGCTGCCACATTGTTGCCTGGACCTTTAGGATCATATTGGTAACATGTGGCGTCCAGGTGAGTCCGCTATCAAGAATGACACCCAGGTACTTCAGCTTTGGTACTAAAGTTAGGGGTCTTCCGTACATCACGGGTGCTCTAAAACCTTCGATTTTTCTCTTTCTGGTGAACAGTATGATCTCTGTTTTACCTGGGTTAACAGAGAGTCCATTTTCTTGGCACCAGTCTTCTATGATGCGAACAGCCATTTGCAGTCTACTGCAGACAACGTTAAGGAAGCGACCAACCACTTCCACCACGCCATCATCTGCATAGGCATAGGCGTCGAATCCGTTCTCTGACAAGCGTTTCAGTAGGGTGTCCATAATCAGGCACCACAGGTGGGGCGACAGGCAACTGCCTTGTGGGCACCCTCCCGTTGACTCCCCCAATGTAGCTTGTATTGCTCGTTGATTTAGTGCAGATCTTACCCATTCAATAATGGGGGTTTCTGCCCCCCTCTCTTGAAGGGCGGATGTTATCACCTGCACTTTGGCCTTGTCGAAAGCCCCTTCTATGTCAAAGAACACCGCAAGTGCGTATTGCTTGAATTGAAGAGCCTTCTCTGCCTTATGCACTACTGCATGTATGGCCGAGTCAGTTGACTTTGATTGAGGGAATTGATCTCCCCACAGTAAGTCCTCCAGCTTTCCCTTTTACTTCTTCTTACCTCTGTCTTAAACTCTCTTCTGGCTTCTCTGTACTGTTCCCAGGTGGCCTCCCCACCCTCCCTCATCGCTCTGTTAAGGGTCCTCCTGGTTTTCCGGCGTAGCTTGTTTAGCTGGCTGTTCCACCAGGGGACACGTCGAGTCGGCAAGGGTTTTAAGGGGCAGGCCTCCTCATAGCTGGCTATGATGGTTTTTTCCAGGTCGCCGATTGCTCTTTCAAGTTGTTCTTTTGTGTCAATGTTTATTTCAAGAGGGTCCCTATTCCGGTCCAGAGTCGACAGATAGCGTCCCCAGTCCGTACTTCTTGGGTTCCTCCTAAGTTCTGGTGGTGTCTCGTCGGTCTTCATCTCGAATCTGATCATACGATGGTCAGATGTGACGATGTCCTTCGTGACCCTCCAATTGACGATCTTTTCGTAAATGTCTCGTGAAGCCAGCGTAATGTCAATGACTTCCTCGCGGGTGTTATTGATGAACGTTGGTTCGCAGCCTTTGTTAGCTATTTCCAGGTCCGAGTTGGCGAGAAACTCAAAAAGAGCCTCTCCACGTTTATTCACATCACTACTACCCCACGCTACATGATGTGAATTTGCGTCACACCCTACGATCACCGGAAATTTGTTAGACTCCGCGAATGAGATTACTCGCGCTAGTTCTGGGGAAGGTGGTGGCTGCTCACTGTCATATGGTAAGTATGCGGAACATACCACGATCATAAGCCTATTGTTACTCACCGTTAATTCCAAGAGCGCTGCCGTCAAATCTCGGGTCCCTAGTTGTGGTAACTCCACAACTGTCAGGTCCTTTGACACCATTAGGCAGCTTCTTGGTGCTTCCTCCCTTGTCCCGGTCAGGATGTTCATGCCTGTACTCCCTAGGCCCCCTACTTTGCTACCTGAAACGATAAAAGGTTCTTGTACAAATATAATTTGCGAGGCACTGGTGCCAGTCACAGTCCGTACAAGCTCGCCTGTTGGTCCGAGACTCTTGTGCAAATTAATTTGACTTACCCGCAGTTTATCCATCGCCATGTGGGGTTGTTACATGGGGGAGAGCAGGGGAACCCATCACTCCGTCTTTCTCTTGGTAGGCGGGTCACCGTCGGGCCCTCTGGGCGGTCGTCGCGCAGCTGCGCTATAAGTTTGCACCCTCGACACAGCGATGGTTACAAACTCATATGCGAGCCGCCAATTGACTCCCTCCAGATGCCTTATGGTGTCCACCCCTACCATGAAAGTCAATCGCCAGGCGCCTGGTCGTCCTGTGGTCTCCAGATGTCGCCAGCCCGAAATATCGAGCGGCCTGTTCTGGAGTCCTAGGAAATCCATTAACCTGGCGATGTCTACCTCTTCTTGGGACCGGATCCAAAACGTGATCCGCTCCGGCCAGGGTGCCTCATCCGACCTGCCAGGACGGAATGTGACTCCTCCGACCGTAACGATCTGGTTCAGTAGCCAGTCCCTTGTAACCTCTGAATTATCCGCTGTGAACAGCATCCAGCCTGGTTCTACCAGGCCAGAGTTCACAAAACGGAGCACCGGTCCCTCGGGTGGCCCCCTCATGGTCCGGAGCATCCGTTCCAGAAGCTCACAGCGGATAGCTGCTCCCTCTTCCTCTCGGATTTTGCCGTCTACCCTGTCGGACATGAAGACGACCTTCATCGCCTTCCTACTTGGCTGTCCGGTCTTCCGGGACGCGGGCTCAGCCGAGGGTCTGTCCGACCCCAGGTTGTCTCTTAACAGAGGCGACCTGTTGTCGACCTTCCCCCTGGCCCGCGCCCCGTTTGACCCTCTTGCTTCTGTATTCCGGCGGTATAGTCTTCTCCGCCCGGCTTCGCTTAGGAGTGGAGGATTGGAGCCCGGAGGTACCTGGTAGCACCCCCTTGCTCACCCTCGTCACTCCCGGGCCTTTGGGTAGGTTGGCCATTGCAACCTCCTTGGCAAGCTGTTTGGCTGCCTTGGTAGTCTCCCGCTTCGCAGGACCGCGAACAACAGCACCCTTTCCCCCTCGACCGGTCGGCCCGCCACGGGCAGAGGTTGGTTTTGGAGTTCCCTTTACGGGGTACTCCTTTGCCAACTTAACCGGGCCGCCCGTCACAGTCGTTTGGGGGTCGGGGTTTGTGGCCGAGGAGGGACAGTCCGGCTTACGCTGGTCTCTTAGTCCCCCCTCGGTCTTTCCCCCCGACTCTTTCAGAGCCTCTTGCTCCCGCTTTCTGCGAAGGGCTTGGTTTTTCTTATGCCTCCTGTTTCTTTCCCGCTTTCTCCTCAGCCTCTCCTCCACCTGTTCGGGGTTGAGAAGCTGATCACCCTCCTTTGGGAGTTGGTCAGCAGGCCCGTCCTCTTCTTTCGGAGAGTCATCCGGGTCTGCGTCCATTCCCCCGTCGGAGGATTG
This sequence comes from Aspidapion aeneum, assembly GCA_963576565.1. NCBI lineage: Eukaryota > Metazoa > Arthropoda > Insecta > Coleoptera > Brentidae > Aspidapion > Aspidapion aeneum. Next base: position 62,448,869 of record OY755040.1, on the reverse strand, counting down.
GAGAAGCAGGTCTTCGTCGACCTGAGTCGGCGGTGTTCCACCCTCCTCAGCGGATGGAGTGACGGGGTTAGGGGTTTCCCTGCTCTCCTCTGACGGTACGGCTTCTCTTTTGGTTTTATTTTGCTCCATATTTAAGCCTGTAAAATAAACAAACTTGTGGGTTAGTGGTTGTGTTGTTGTAAGTAATTGAGTATTTCTGTGGTGCGGCAGTCACAGGGGTCTTCTCCGCGCCATCTCCGCCCCCCCCAATGGCTAGCTAGTTCCGGTCACTTGGTCGCCGGCGGCCGTAGTTAAGATCCCCCCCAAAGCGCGCAGCGCTCCCCTACCAGTTACCAACTGCACTACTGCAACGCTAGGAGATTTTCACCGAGTGTCCGGGGCAGCCCCCTACGTTGGTGAGACAAGGGTGGGCCCTATGCTTGTCGGTGGCCTAGGTGTACCACTCCTAGTTTTCTGCTACTACCTGTCCCGACTATGGACTTTTATGTCCGGGGCTTTGCCACTGGGGGGGGGCGGAGATGCCCCAGATCTGTCCCCTGTGAGCTCTGTTTTGTAATTTGTGTTCTTGAGTGATGTTGCCGCAATATCAACTAGAGTTGTCATGGTGGCCTGTGTTGTGTTGTGCATAGCCTGTATCCTCGGCAATCCCTCCGGTGGTGGCTTCGGCCTCCTGGCCTCTGCCGCCCCCACAGAGATCCCCGGGGGCACCGACAGGGCAGCATCTGCGCCTGTACTCGGGGAGGTGGATACTCGGCACATCTGGAGGTTCTGTGTCAGGTTGTCTCTCCCCCGGGATCCTGCCCACCGATTCGCCTTTACAAGTATTTAGAGGGTAACAGAGATCTCAATATTAGTTTTCGAAGTTGGGAATTGCATGAGTATCCACAACTTCAAACTACAACTAATCACACATGGGCAGTGAAAACTTCAAATCAACTGGAGACACCACGTTTCATTATTATTGGATTTCAGACAGATAGAAAAAACTTGTTTAGTAAAAATTTGAGCCGTCTTGACCACTTATCATTAACGAACCTAAAAGTTTATTTAAACTCTGAAGTTTTTCCATATGATAACTTAAATTTGGATTTTGATAACAATCAGTATGCTATTCTATATGAAATGTATGCCCAGTTTCAAAAATCCTATTATTACCACGATCAAAGCGAACCTTGCTTTCACCCGATAAGCTTTAAAAATGATGCTCCACTGGTAGTTATCGACTGCTCTCGACAGAGTGAAGACGTGCTCAAAGGTGGTGCAGTTGACATTAGAATTGAGTTTGAAACGAAAAAAGCTGTACCTGATAAAACTATAGCCTACTGTTTAATACTGCACGATCGACTTGTGAAATACAACCCTCTAACCAGTACCGTAAGGGTAGTTTAAAGAAAAAAAATGTTTATTCTGGATGTGCAAGGTTTCCAGTACAAAGACACTGAATTTATATGTAAGGAAATAGCTATATTAAACACCCATACTAATGAAGTTCGGCACCATATCGTTAATTTACCCATGAAGTCCATCTGGTTACATCAAGACTTTAAACGTCAAGCTGAATGGAATACAAACAAACTTCATGGTATAAATTGGGACACTTTTGATTTTAGTTATTTACCATTTGAAAACCTCGCTTTATTTATTAAGGATTTAATTCAAAATGAAACTGTGTTTGTAAAAGGAAATGAAAAAAAAGTTTGGTAATGTAATTTAGTTAATAATAATGTTGTAGATTTATATGACTTGGGATGTCCCAATATTAAAAAATTAAAAAATTATTGTAATGATAAGTTTCACTGTGAAATGCATAATAATAATCATTTAAATTGTGCTAGAGAAAATGTAATTTTGTTAAATAGATGGTATATAAATAAAAAGCATATTCTGTTTTAACCTTTTATTTATTTATTTATATTATATTTATAAAACCACTATCCCTACTACCTACTACTACGAAATTACACTACTATTCTTTAAATTTTTAGGTGAGTAAAACTGACATACTTAAATATCTCAAACTTTGAGGTTGAAAAACAATTTTTGAATTATGTGTTTGTTATATCTCGCTAATGTTGTTTTGTTCAACTTTATTGGTTCTGTTATATTAAATTTTAAAAAATGTAAATAAAAATGGTTTTTCAAGAAATGTTAATAAAATCCTACTTTGCAAACACCTAAATCAAAACGATTTAGAACACTAAATGTAAATTGTTCAGAATTTTGACATTTTACAGAAAATTCGTTAAGAAAAATTATATTTATATCAATAAAAAAACTGTCAGATTCACTTAGTTTTACTTTAACCCTATCATGGTTTGAAAAAAAAAGGATATGGAGAATGTGGGTAACGAATTGGTAAACCAAAGCGGTTATCTCCTTCAACAAACAGATCGATATCTGTATATCGATCTGTTTGTTGAAAAAGATAGCTTGCAAACCCGCCAGCTATACAACACCTTTTCCCACTTTCATAATACACCATTTTCATTAAATTTTTTACTGTCTCTAAAATTTTATAGTCTTTGTAAGAAATGTTTTTGGGGGCATCTACCAATAGATACCAAAGAAATAAAGAATACTTAAAAATACTTAAAAATACTGAGACAAAACATCGTCTATAATTATTGGTTCTGAGGGTGGTGGTGGTTGGAACTCCACCCTCTTTCGTTTATTTTTTACCTGTGCTGATGGTGGTGGTTGTGTTTTCGATGATGATGGTCCTTGTGTTGATGCTGTTGTCGGCGTTGGTGGTAGGTTGAATTTATATTTTTGTATCACTTGTAAATAAAGATTTAAATCATCTTCAGATTCAAACGGCATCCTTGCCCTAATGTATTTAATAGGTAGTTCCCCAATTTTGCTTAATAACCTTTCGGAATTCGGGCTATAGTCCAAATTGGTTACTACCTTCTCGCTCATTATCTTAGACTTGCCGTGCTCTCTAAAAATTCAAGAACAAAAAGGAATTAGGGGTTTAAAGTGCAGGTACCATAAAAAATACTAACAATGTAAGTTGAATTTTTTAATAACATATTTTTTGGGGTTGTGTAAATAATTGTATTTCAAATAAAATAAAATAAAAAATTACACTATTTTTAGGTACTCAAAACTATTTTGCCATAAATAAAAAAACTTACCCAAATATTTGCTGAACGCAAACGTACACCTCTCTCAGAGAAAATTCTGGTTTCGACGACCAAAAAATAAAACATGATGGGGTATTCATTTTTTTTTTTAGTTTTTAAAAATATTGATTACTGACAAGTTTACACTGAAGTAAGAACTTTTGATGTTTTGTTTAGCCAAAGGCATTGGCTTTTATACCACTTTGATGATGTGATGCTAACATCATAAGTTCATCCTAATCAAAAACGTGGCCCAAAACGTAATCAAAAACTGGTAATAGAAAAGTTCTTCAAAACAATAATTAACTTACCCTTAATTTAAGCGGTAACTTTAAGACACATAAAGAACAACGAAATCATTACTTTCTGTCAAGATTGTCAGTTTAACCCAATCAAATCGTTTCTTTAAAACACATTTAAGTTGTATGATATCTGGTTTTTTCATTGTGAATACCGTATATGCAAAAGTACTAAAAGTCTCTAATATTATACCCTTTCAAATATTAATTTTTGTTCCACCACTGTATGTTTTTCTTCTCTGCCACTGGAAAGATAAACATTTTTACAAAATTTTCTAAGCATTATGTTTTAGTTTAATTGAAAAAAATGATGATTTTTATAGACTCATGGCGCGGGTTACATTGTATCACATCATACGTCATTCATGTTTTTCTTGTGGAATTTTCCATTCTTTAATTATACGGATGAATATAAAAAAGTTTAGCAACTAAATTGTGAACGTTTAAAATTAAACTCAAATGTCTTTTTGACACTTTTGACAGCAATGCATTATAGATCAAATGCAGTTCAGTTGTTAATTTGTTCAGTATTTTGAGATCCAACTGATTTCATATATTTGTTACTTTAAAAATTTCCCTCGTATTCAAGAAGAACTTTCTTATCAAACCAATATTTAATTATATTTTGACAACGTATGAATTCATTCTGACAAAGAACGTTGTTCATAACATATCTTGCACAGTTGAATATTATAGAAAAAATGAGTTCCCAAAGTTTTGATGTGTTGGTGTCTGAGTCTGTAAAAAAGGTTGAACAGGTGAGTAGACTGGTGAAAACAAAAGAGGAATTTAATTATTGGATAGTTTTTCTTCTAAATTTAATTTCAACCGTAAAAAGTTGTGTAAAAAATAAACTTGATTGTGTACAATATATATATATATTTATCGGTTTCACAACGTTCTACGTCTTCCGATACCCAATCTCCACTCGTTTCTGTTTGCCCATAATTCATCATCTAGGCCTCTTATTCTTATTTCACTATCTATTCCTTCTCTCCAGCTTCTCCTTGGTCTTCCTCGTTTTCTTCGGCCAGTTGGTTTCCATTGTAATATTTGTTTAGGTAGTCTTCCATCATCCATTCTTTGTACATGTCCGTACCACACCAGTTGTTTTGTTCTTATATCATCCACTAGAGTACGTTCACCCACTGTCATAATTTCTCTTATTCTTTGATTGGTAACTCTTTCTCTTTTTGATATCCCTGCTGCTCTTCTCCAATAGTCCATCTCCGTAGCGGAAAGCATTTTTTCTGTTCTATCTTTGATTGGCCATACTTCTGAGCCGTATGTAATAATACTTTTTACAATGGTGTTATATATAAGCTTTTTGTTATGTTTTGATATACTTTGGTCCCAAATTATTTCATTTAATAAAGTTATTGCTTTTCTTCCTTGTACGTTTCTATCTTTTATAGCTTTGTCTAGTGTTCCGTCAGCTGTAATTTTTAGACCCAAGTATTTATACTCATCACAGGACTGAATTCGCTGCCCAGTATTTAAGATTAGATCTTGTTTCGTTCCACCAATACACATATACTCTGTCTTATTGATATTAACCTCTAGTCCCCACTTATTGTACTCGTCTATTAGTTTTCGTGTCATATATTCGAGGTCGTCATAATCCTGAGCCACCACTATCTGATCATCGGCGAAACATAAAGTATACAACGTGGTTTCATTCAACGGAATTCCCATGTTTTGGCATTTTCTCTTCCAGACTTTAAGGACCTGTTCCAAATATATCTTGAAGAGCGTAGGCGAGATACAGCAACCTTGTTTAAGACCTTTATTTACTTGAAAGCCTTTGGTTAGTTTTGCTTTTATTTTAACTTTTGCCTTACTATTGCGGTATAACTCTTTGATGGCCTTAATTAGTTGTACGCTTATGTTTGTCTTTTCCAACGCTTTCCAAAGTAGATTTAGTGGTATACTATCATATGCCTTCTGCAAATCTACGTAAAGCAGATGGAGCTCTTGTCCGTATGCCATTTTCTTTTCAATAACTTGGGTTATACAAAAGAGATGATCTGAAGTCGACCTACCCGCCCTGAAACCAGCTTGTTCTTCTGCCTCCATATCTTTATATTCGCTCTCCACTTTATTTCTTATTATTTTGCCATATATTCTGCTTAGCGTACTAGTTACAGATATACCTCTATAATTGTCACATATATCTTTCCTTCCTTTTTTGTGTATTGTGGATATATATGACGTTTTCCACTCAGTTGGTACTACAGCTCCATTTAAATATCTTTGGAAAAGATTCCGTAATCTACAAAACAATTCTTCAGTGCCATATTTAATAAGTTCCGCTGGGATATTTCCGGGTCCGGCAGATTTACCGCTTTTTAAGGTTTTGCACACGTTTTTGACCTCAGATATTGTGAGGGGTACTGGAGATCCCATCGTTCTAATGATATTGTCTCTTTCGTCTTCCTTGAATTCTGCTCTATCTTCAGTTAAAAGTTTTTTAAAATGCTCATCCCATTCTTTGTCTGGTATTGGTGAAATAATATCTCTGCATGTTTCTTTTTTGATCGATCTTATAGCTTTCGGTACTTCTCCTACCTCCTAAGTAAGAATCTATTTTCTGACACTTTTGCATCCATGATTGATTCTTCTTATCACTGATCATTCTTCTCACCTTTGATTGCGCGATTTTGTATTCTTCTCTGCTTCTATCTGTCTTTTGGGATAAGTACGTGTGATATAATTTCCTTTTTTCCTCTATTTCACTTTCAATCTCAGCATCCCACCAGTATGGTTTTGTTCTTTTAGGAGTTTCTTCCACTAATCCTAGTGCTTCTTTTGCAGCTTGATGGATGCTTAATGTGATACATTCGTATTCCTCATCTGGGGTTTCACCTGAACTTGAATTAAGTTTTTCGTTCAGTCTCTTTTTGTATAAGTTTTTTACGCTGTCATGTTCTAGGCTTAGTAGATTATATTGACAGTGATCAATTTCCTCATTCACTGTATCATCAAGATTTTGTTGATGGAGGCTTCGGCCTTGATAAGGAAAGAGAATTTTGGTCTCCAGAAAATAGTGATCACTTCCGCATGTTGAGACGCTTTGTTCTGACATCTTGAATTTTTAGTTTTGTCTTTTGTTTAGTGATAAGATAATCAATGACGGATTTCAGGTTTTGTGAGGGTTTGGTCCAGGTATATTTGTGTATTTTCTTATGTTGGAAAAAACCGTTTTGGATTTTTAGGTCTAATTGCTCACATACTGTGATAAGCCGGTTTCCATTGTCATTAACAACATCTTCTCCATATTGGCCAACTGTCAGATCATTTACTCTGTTACCTGTTCTACTATTTAAATCTCCCAATATTACAATTTCTCTAGATGTACTTACTGCTGATATTTCATTGTGGATTTCTTCAAAAAAATTGTCTTTCACGGCTACATTTGCATCGTCATTATACGCATAGATTCCAAAAATCGTAAGTCTCATTCCTTTTATTGTTATATTCATTCTTATTAGCCGTTCATTTACTGCTTCCCAGTTGGTGATATATTTTCTAAATCTTTTGTTGACCAAAATAGATACTCCTTGTTGCGCATGTTTTTCTTTTGCCACTCCGCTATAGAAATGGTCATACTGTCCTAGGTTTTCAGATCCTTTTCCTTTCTTCTTCGTTTCTGTTAGTACAGCAAGGTCAACCTTCATTCTGCTGCACTCATGGACTATATCATTCACTTTTCGACTCATTCCTTGTACGTTCCATGTACCAAAAATCATATTCCTGTTTCTTTGCTTGGTTCGTCTTAGGTTTTTCATTTCTTTCCGAGGCGTTTGATTGGGTTTTTTAACAGTGTACGTTTTTTCCGGGTATCAGAGAGTTAGTCTCTTGCCCCAACCCCCAACCTGGAGGACCAGGTGATTTTTGATCGAGGTTTTCTTCCCCTAGCCTTTGACGATTCCAACGCCGGTACTACAAGGCAGCATCTTCTTCTTTTATACTATCCCTAAAAGAAAGGGTTGCCACCTGCGCTATGATCACCGTACCGAGGTCCATCCTCTCCGCCTTTCATACCGATGTGGTCTTCTCCCGTAACCCTGGGAATGGGACCCTAAACAGGTGCTAACTCTCCGGGTCAGAGAGTACCTGGAATCTACGGAGGGCAGGGGTCGATTCATTTCCCCTGATAGACATCTGACGAGGTCTACCCCGTACAAAACTTTTCTAAATTAGAATCGAATTTGGCACTTTTAAAACATTATTTAATATTACTAAAAAATAAAAAAAGAATTCATTTTGGCAAAACTAATAGGGTGAGGTCGGTCAAAAAAAATTTGGTTTGGGAAGATATTGAAACGTGCTTTGGTGGTAGAATTAGAACAGGTATTATCACTAATTTTACCATTAAAGACCCCAGGATTTTCTTTAAAAAGGCGTTCAAGAGTTTTTCAAGTCAAATTAAAAAGTCACTTAAACATTCAATTTTAAAAGTTAATGTCATTTTTTCGGGGAATTTTATTAAATTGCATGAAGGTACTACGCAAACTGATGTGAAGGCTTTTTCTACGAGAAACAGTATAATAGACCAAACAACAAATTTAAAAAAATGGTATGAGGAAAACGTTTCTCAAAAAATATTAACCAAGATGGAGGATTTTCAAGAGAGAGATTCTGGTTGGGCTCTGTATGAAATTCTTCATCTCAAGGTTAATATTAATAAACACACCCCCATCAACTGTGGTGACTCAACTTATGTTGAGTCACCGCAGTGGATTAAAAACACCAAGGGGGTGATCAATATTCAAAATAAAGATAATTATTGTTTTCTTTGGTCTATTGTGGCTGCTTTACACCCTGCTGCTCATAATGGGAATATAACTTCCTCGTACCCTCATTTTAGTCAGGTGGGACTGAATTATGAAGGTTTGGAATTTCCTATGCGACTGAAAGACATTTCAAAATTTGAGAAACTTAATAATTTATCAATAAATGTTTTTGGAGTTGAAAAGAATGAAATCCTGTCTATCTGTTTAAGCAAATCAGATTTTTCCAAACGAATTAATTTACTTATTTTAACGTGTGGTGATGATGATGATGTAGTTGATAGTGAAAATGAGATAGATGTAGATTCTGAAGATTTTGAAATTCTCTAGCCAAATAAAAGGATCTAACTTTGCTCTAATAACAAATATTTCACGTCTTATATCAAGTCAGGTGGGTAGACAAAATAATAAAAAATGGGTATGTGATAGATGTTTAAATTGGTTTGTTTCTGAGGCAGTGCTGCAAAAGCATTATTTAGATTGTAAAAATTTAAATTTTACCAAACTAACTCTACCAAAGAAAAATGAGGACATTTTGAAATTTACTGAATTTCAAAATAAAGAGCAGGTACCTTTAACAATTTTTGCTGATTTAGAATGTTTGTTGGAAAAAATTGACAACAATAACAAAAGTGCATCATCGCCATCGAATACACAAAAAATTCAACACCATATTCCCTTTGCGATTGGGTATTATGTGAAATGTTCATAATACTATTATCATCAAATTGTAGGAAATGATTGCATTTTACGTTTTACTCATGAGCTGAAAAGAATAGCAGAAAAGTTGAGTAACATTTTTTCAAATATTGTTCCTTTAAAACCGCTAAACACTATGGAAAAGTTTGATTTTAATAATGCAACCCATTGTCATATCTGTGAGAAGGCTTTTCAAGAGGGAGACAGAAAACATTTAGATCATTGTCACTTGACGGGAAAATATAGGGGAACAGCTCATCCGGGCTGTAATTTAAATTTTAATGATTCACACAGTGTTCCTGTAGTATTCCACAACCTTTCTGGTTATGATAGCCATTTCCTTATAAAATCTTTAGCAAAGGATGTAGAGGATAGAATTCAACTTCTCCCTGTAAACAAGGAAAAATATATTTCGTTTACTAAATACATTGAAGGCACCAAAGTAAATTTTCGTTTTATTGATTCTTTTCGGTTTATGCCTTCCGCGTTAGACAAACTAGCTTCATATTTAGACGATTCCAAAAAGACAATTTTAAAAAGTTTTTATAAGGAAGAGGAAAAATTTTAATTAGTTACTCGTAAGGGTGTCCTGCCCTATGAGTATCTCGATTCTTGGGAAAAGCTACATGAAACTGTTCTTCCTCCTAAAGACGCATTTTATAGTACTTTGGAAGGAAAAGGTGTTTCAAATGATGAATACAAAAGGGCACAAACAATTTGGAACACCTTTAATATTAATTCGTTTTTGGAATATGCGCTTTTTTTACATGAAAATTGATGTAATTTTGTTATCTGAAATAATGAGCTCGTTCCGTGACATCTGTCTCTCCACCTATAAACTTGATCCGCTTCATTATTTTACCAGTCCAGGATTGGCCTTTTCAACCATGCTTAAACAGTGTAAAATAGAGCTACAACTTTTGACTGATATTGATATAATCATGTTTATAGAAAGAGGGATAAGAGGTGGAGTTTCACAGTGTTCAAAGCCAACAATAGGTACATGGGAGAGTCATACAACCCCAATAAGGAAACATCATATTTAATATACTATGACGTCAACTCACTTTATGGCACAGCTATGACTTTACCATTGCCCTATGGTGGTTTTGAATGGGTTCATAACAATTCATTCACTGAGGAGGATATATTATTTCAGATGATAGTCCCATAGGGTACATTTTTGAAGCAGACATTTCATACCCTGCTAACCTATTTGAAATACATAAAGACCTTCCTGTCTGCCCTGAACATCGAGTGCCACCCAACTCAAAAAGTAAGCTACCCAAACTGATGACTACACTTTACGATAAAGAGCGATATATCATCCATTATCGTAACTTGAAACAGGTCCTTGGTTTGGGTTTAAAAATTAGAAAAATTCATAGAGTCCTTAAATTTAAACAGTCTCAATGGTTGAAACCCTATATTGAATTAAACATCCATATGCGTCAGCAAAGTAAAAATGAATTTGAGAAAAACTTTTACAAATTGATGATTAATTCAGTATTTGGCAAGACTATGGAGAATGTTCGAAAATATAAGGACGTTAAGTTGATAACTCGATGGTCGGGTAGTTTTGGTGCACAATTCTATATTTCAAAACCTACTTTTCATAGTTTAACCATATTTGATAAAGATTTGGTTATTATTGAAATGTCTAGAAACAACATTATTTTCAATAAGCCCATATATGTAGGATTTACAATTTTGGACTTGTCAAAAACTTTTCTTTATGAATTTCACTATAACTATATTAAAACGAACTTTGGAGATAAAGCCCTTTTGCTATATATGTTGATGATATATACAAACATATGAAAACTGACATTGACAAATTTGACACATCTGACTACCCACCAGACAATATTTTTAACATGCCATTAAAAAATAAAAAAGTTTTGGGACTCATGAAAGATGAAAATAATGGTGCTATAATGATAGAGTTTGTAGGATTACGGTCTAAAATGTATAGTGTGAAGATTTTGGAAAATAAGAGCGATTTGCAAAATCTTCAAACTAAACTTGAGCAGAAAGGCCTTTCATTAACAGAGGTTCAGGAACAATGTTTAAATTTAAATATTAGTAAAAGAGCAAAGGGTGTAAAAAACGCTTCACTTAGAAAAATTACATTTAATCTATCTTGAGTGCCTTTTTAAAAATAAAATCACAGAGATCTCTCAAACCATGATCCGATCTCACAAACACGAAGTGTACACAATCAAACAAAAAAAGATTGCTTTAAGTCCTTTTGACGATAAACGTCAACTATTACCCCACTCCACCAACACAGCACCATGGGGCTATCCAATAACTTAAATAAATCTTAAATTTAAACTAGTCTACAGAATCCTCTCAACTTGTTCAGACATCGGACACTGTGTGTGTCTGGGAACTCATTAAACTAGGTAAGTAAACAACCTAAAAAATTAACAATTAGAAGAAAAAAGATAAATAAAAAAATCTGTAAAAAATTATACTTACCTTTTAATTATTATTTCAGTCTAACCAAGATACCACCACAACAATGAACAAGAAATCATCACATCAAAAAACAGAAAAAGACAACCTAGAAATTTATCAAGCTACAAATAAAACATCACCACAAGGATGGCAGAAGAAAAATAACATGAAAAAGACTGCAGAATGTGTGACAACCAAGCAACTTGGGTTTCTGGACCAGATGGATAGTAGTAGTAGTAGTAAAAATGTATGTGTTTACTGTAAAAGAAACGTTTGTTTCTGTCAAAACTATTCACATTGCAATATTGGCACTAGGCTTTGTTCTAGTTGTAAGCAAATGTTTTGTTTTTGCAAGAAATCAATTGAACATCATAAGAACATAGAAAAATATTACGCAGTAAGAGGTGAACAAGACCTATTTTGCTATGAGCAAATATCTCCTTCTCCTCGTTAATATATGTTTAAAATTAAATAAATTAAAAATAAAATATTTGAAGTATATTTTCTTATTTTTTCAGATCCAAAAGACATGTATCCTGTGTCGTGCACAAGTACCAAACAACTTTCGGATATGCAAATTTTGTTTATTGGAATCTGCAATCAAATACCCAGAAACAAGAAAATTGGCATGCAGAATTTTTCAACAGAAATATAATTATAACATCAAGTTTGACTAATTTTTATATTTTTTCTTTCACTATTTTATTTTAATAAAAAGACGAGTTTCTCGAAAATTTCTAAAGTTTTTTAAAAACTTTTCTCGAGATTTTTGAACATTTTCCAAGTTTTTGCGAACATTTCGCAAGTTTTATGGAAATTTACCGAACCAAACTGAACATTTCCCAAATTTTGCAGACATTTTCCGGGGTTTCCTGACATTTCCCATGTCCGAAAATTTCTTGAGTTTTTCCAAAACATTCCTGAGTTGTCCGAAAATTTTTAGCAACAGGTTTAAGGACTGTACATGTGTTTCTGGCCTTAACTCTTGGAAGTCAGAAAATATATCTACTTTTTCTTACCTACATATCTATGCCCTATACTGGGCAAGACACATCCACCCCTAACAAAGGTTGCATATATACTGAAAGCAGTGTTGCCAACTATTTAAGTTTTTTCGAACATTTCTAAAGTTTTTCTGAACTTTTCTCGATTTTTTAAAACATTTGCCGTGTTTTTCCGAACATTTCCCCAGTTTTCCAAAAATTTTCCTAGTTTTCTGAATATTTTCCGAGTTTTACGAAAATTTTCCCAGTTTTTCCGAGCATTTCCCTAGTTTTTTTAACATTTTCAAAGTTTTCTGAAAATTGTTTGAGTTTTTCTAAACATTTTCCGAGTTTTTTGAACTTTTACAAAGTTCTTCTAAACTTTTCTCGAGTTTTTTAAACATTTTCTATGTTTTTCCGAACATTTCCCCAGTTTTTCAAAAAGTTTCCTAGTTTTTCTGAACATTTTCCGAGATTTCCGAAAATTTTCCTAGTTTTTCCGAGCATATGCCGAGGTTTTTCGAATATTTCTAAAGTTTTCTGAAAATTGTCCAAGGTTTTTTGAAGATTTTCCGTGTTTTTCGAAAATTTCTAAAGTTTTTTTAAAACTTTTCTCGAGATTTTTGAACATTTTCCAAGTTTTTGCCAACATTTCGCAAGTTTTATGGAAATTTACCGAACCGAACTGAACATTTCCCAAATTTTGCAGACATTTTCCGGGGTTTTCCTGATATTTCCCATATTGTCCGAAAATTTCTTGAGTTTTTCCAAAACATTCCTGAGTTGTCCGAAAATTTTTAGCAACAGGTTTAAAGACTGTACATGTGTTTCTGGCCTTAACTCTTGGAAGTCAGAAAATATATCTACTTTTTCTTACCTACATATCTATGCCCTACACTGGGCAAGACACATCCACCCCTAACAAAGGTTGCATATATACTGAAACTGAAAGCCACCTGAAAGCAGTGAATGAAAGATTTTTCCAAATGATTTTGAAGTAAATTAAATATCGGCAACATTGCACTATGGAGGCAAAAACGCTTCCTTCTTTTTTCCTATGTAAATTATTGCATAAGAAAAAAAAGACAGCTAGCATTCGAGTTCATGTGGTTACCTGCTATTACCAAACGGATAGGGAAATCAGCGCCCTAAGCGGTCGTCACCGGCTGCGTTCAAAGGTGCCCAGTGCGTGAATTTTAGAGTATGCTATTGGCCTAATGTAAATTCACTGTCTACTATATTATACTCGTTTCTGCTAATACTATCCGGACCACCATTGGGATTTTAAAAATTTAATTTTTATAGAATTAGGAACTGTACGAAACAAAAAAGCGTAATATTAAAAATATTTAACTTCTGATTAGAAACAGTGTTAAAATACGCCCAAATGCGCACACTTTTATTTTATTTAAAATTCCAACTTAACACAGTCATATTAAAGTAATTTTTATAAAATTTTAGAAAAAATTGTGTTTGACTAAACTTAAATGTGACAAAGGAGTTTAGACAAAATAAACGGAATATAAGGGCAATGATCTGTATCATAAAGGTGGTTTATTCAGGGTTGAAAATTATAAACATCTTCAGTTTTTTATGTCAAGATTTTTCGCCAAGGCTGTCGAAAAACAAGCTATATGTATGTATATGAAGTTGAACTTTTTTATGTACGATTTTTTTTCTCATACAGTGCTTAATTATATAAAAATATTTTTTCCAAGTCCCATTAGCGGTCCGAATGTTATTGACCATTAGCCTAAGTTAATTAGAGTTGCTTAACTTTTAAGAAACAAAAACTAAATTTAAGTACATGGTGTTTTGTACAAGTGGAGATCAAGCCTAATGTTATAAAGTATTAAAATTTTACAAGGTAGAAAAAAATAAAACAAAAAAAAATATTTTTTTTTAATTAATTTTTTAAAATGTTAGGTTAGACTTTTAATTTTACATTATAGACCGAATGATTTTGCGTATTTTTTCTTTTTACACTTTTTGTAAAAAAGTTATTAGTTTTCGAGAAAATTGCAAAATACGGATTTTAAGGACCTTTGGGGGTTATATCTAGCGAAGCTCAAGGGTAATTTTGGTGGAGAATATGTTGGGATGTCTCCCAGATGCGAAGGAATAATTATACAAAAATCCAGCTTGCACCTATTTTTTTCCAAGTTTCAGGGTTTTTTCACCTAATATGACTGGGCTAATAACATAAAAAGTTTTAAAAAATAGGGATGTTTTTAGTGGTTTCTACCCTTACTTATTTGCCATCAAATGTTTATACGTTAGTACACCAATTTTCAAAATTTAATTGTGTTTTAAACTTTGACCAGCAGTGTTCTGAGGAGTCCCATAAGGACGAAACAGTTAACTGTCAACACTTATTAGATGTCCATTAGATCTTGGACCCCCGTGAGATTAAGCTTTTAGGCTACCCACGGAAAAATATGAGGGAAACAAAAACTCCTTTTTGCCCGATTAGCCACGAAACTTGTTTGATTTTTAAATTCACGGGTACGAAATTCCACGTTTGTTAAAGATAAGTTACTGAAAGTGTGCTGCTTTTTTTCCCTAATATCAATATCGTGATATTTTTTTTTGTGTAAATGCAAAAGTTTTATCCTAAACCAACAGAAAGGGTGGCGAAACAAAGATCGAAAGAGAAAAGGTCGAATACAAAAGATCGAAAGGGCAAAAGATCGAAAAACAAAAGATCGAAAACACAATATGAAAAACAAAAGATCGAAAAGGCAAAAAATCGAAAATAAAAAAGATCGAAAAACAAAAGATCGAAATTAGAGAAGGTCGAAAGTATAAAAGATCAAAAGACAAAAGATCGAAAGGCAAAAGATCGAAAAACAAAATATCAAAAGACAAAAGATCAAAAAAAAAATCGGATCGTAGATCGAAATATACAAAATGGCGCGTATCAGGTCTCCTTAAGTATATTCAAATAAACAGTTAAGGCAAGGTCAGGTAAGGTAAAATTACCTAACCGTTATATAAACCAATGGCTTGCCATACTTAACACAAATCATATAGTTCGAATAGGGGTCTCTTTTTCGAAAACATATTCAAAAAAAAACTTTCCTGATTTCTTTCACGGGATCCTAGAGCGTGTGTAACCAAACCGAACCGTACCAACCGGTTTCGTTTGGTTCGGTTTGGTTTTACACTCTGTAGAATTCCGAAAAACACGTCAAGAAAGTTTTTTTTTTAAGATGTTAGAAAGATAATTCTTAGTCGAACCGGTTCGGTTCGGTTCGGTTACACACCTTCTAAGATCCCGGAAAAGAAATCAGGAAAGTTTTTTTTTAATATGTTTGAAAGAGACCCCTTAGTCAAACTATGTACTAGCGATATTTTAAAACGCGCTATTTTGATCTTTTGTTTTTTGATCTTTTGTACTTTCGATCTTTTGTACTTTCGATCTTCTGTATTTTAAATCTTTTGCCTTTTCGATATTTTGTTTTTCGATCTTTTGTAGTTTTGATCTTTTGTTTTTCGATTTTTTGTCTATTCGACCTATAGTATTTCGATCTTTTGTCTTTCGATTTTTTTGTCTTTTGACCTTTGTTCCGCCACCCCGCCAGAAAAATGTTTTCTATCAAAACAAATGAATGTCGCAAAGTTATAAAAAAACACATGGTAATCTCTTACCTCTGTAATAAAAACAATCTGACTCAATATGAATATACTTTTTCACTTAGTTCAAAAATATACATATTGACATTTGGTCGAGCCGTTTTCATAATATCTTCATTTAAATTTTTTTTTAATTTATATTGAACAACAAAATAGCACTTGTCATAAATAAACAACTGATGGCAACGTCCTTACTGTTTGTACAGATTTTTCAAAATGCAAATATTTCACAAACTACTGGACTAAATGTTAATATATCATATATAATTATGAATTTAGAAAAAAAAAGATTAGTAATTTTGAATCAAATATATTTTCTACGTATGGGTATGTGTTCCTTAAGGGATTTACCCTTAAAGTAATAAAAATATAAAGAGAAGAAATCAACCGCGGCCCCGTGTAAATTTTCCCTATTCGTGGCGGTCATTCCTGAAAAATTAGAATTTACAGAATCCCCGGCAATGGCAACATAGCTGCGTCACTGGAAACATCTCGCTAAAACTAAAGTGGGCTGAATTTTCACAATATTTTCATAAACATAGCACTTCTTGATTATTTTTACGTCCAACTAAGTTTTTTTTACAAAAATAAAACTCAACACACAGTAAAAAAACGCCAAAAATTAAATACACTGGGTCCGACGGCCAAGACAACACTGCATTTAATACAAACACATGTTACTGTCAGTGTCGACCTTAGAGCTTAGGAAAATCTGGGCTAACCGTTCATGACCATTATATTAGTGAAAAAATAATCTTTTGTTTGAAACTCGTAGACAATGATTGAGTAGAAATAAAACTTTGGACTTCCATTGTCTTTATCTGAGGGCACGGCAGTGCCTCGCCAAGTTCGCGCCGCTGTACCATCTTCTCTTTAAACATTTCAGCCCATATTTGACCTATCTAAAACTCTACTTCGGAAAGAGCTACAAATCTCATACTTTGCACAGTCGTAGACCTTCATAGTGTTAACAACCCCTCCAAGTTTCATGGACTTCCATGAAGTAGTAAAGTAGTTACTAAATTTCAAAAAACGTCGAAATTGCGACTCACTCACTAACTCACTCACTCATGTATAGATCAATCAAAATTCTACTGTACTTCCAGACATGCTAAAGAGCTGAAATTTGGCAGACTGATAGAAATTATGACCAAACCCCTGGAAAAAATCAAAATTCCCCAAAATTCTAATTTACTCCCCTCCCCTATACATGTAAAATTATGTAAAAGTAACAGCTAGAGAGTTGAGCTTTGGCAGCCTGATAGGAACTATGATAAAACTATAGGAACGAATTATAACACCCCAAAATTCTAATTTACTTCCCTGCCATATAAATGTAAAGTTATGTAAAAGTAACATTGCCCACTTCCAGACACGCTAGAGAGCTGAGCTTTGGAAGGCCGAAGTAACTATGATAAAGCTATAGAAAAAAATTAAAACACCCCAAAATTCTAATTTACTTCCCTCCCCTATAAATGTAAAGTTATGTAAAAGTAACACTGCCCACTTCCAGAAACGCTAGAGAGCTGAGCTTGTTAAGACTGAAAGACACTATGAGAAAACTATAGGAAAAAATTTAAAAACACCAATATTTTAATTTACTTCCCTCTCCTATAAATGTAAATTTATATAAAAGTAACATTGCCCACTTCCAGAAGCGCTAGAGAGCTGAGCTTTGGAAGGCTGATAGAAACTATGATAAAACCATGGGAAATTTTTTTAAATTTTTAAATGTCAAGTTATGTAAAAGTAACATTACCCACTTCCAGAAACGCTAGAGAGCTGAGCATTGGAAGACTGATAGGAACTATGATAGAACTATAGGAAACAATTTTAAAACATGAAAATTTTAATTTACTTCCCTCCCCTATACATGTAAAGTTATGTAAAAGTAACATTGTCCACTTTCAGAAACGCTAGGGAAAAAATGGGAAATGGGAAAAAATTAAAAAATGGAAAAAAATTAAAAAACCTCAAAATTTTAAGTAAAGCATTGCAAAAGTTTTGAACAATATTCCGCATATTTTACTACTTTAAAAATTAAATATTATCCAATTCCTTTAAAAAAGAAGTGAAATCATAACAAAAACATTTTATGTAAAAAAAGCCAAGTACGCGGCATTCCGTAAAAAGAATTGAGGTAAAAGTAAAGTCAAGTTCTTCAATACAAATTTCAAAATGAAAGTAAGAAACTATTTGGAAATGTTTTTTCTAAACTATTACTGCTGTAAATGACTCTTAGGCACAGTGCTAAATTGAACATAAAGTAGTTTAGCTGTAATAGCAAAGTTTAGAAAAACATTTCAAACTACTAAAAATCTTTCATTATGAAATTTGTATTGGCGAACTTGGCCTTACTTTTATCTCAATTCTTTTTAGGGAATGCCATTTTCGCGTACTTGGCTTTTTTTTACATGAAATGTTTTTGTGTTGATTTATTTTAAACAGGACGTTTCAGTAAGTAAGTATCTCTAACCGTTTTCAAGTGTAAACTAAACAATCCGGTCTAAAGGCTACTACTTATACTACTTGGTGAGCAGTCAGCCCGCCCCCTTTTTACCTTCCAAGCCCGTACAGCAACGGCTGGAAAAGGTATTGTTTTCGACAAAAAAACATTTTTTGAGATAACGCCGAAAATGTGTTGTTTGGGTGTATTTTGACCTACCCTAGCAATATCGTCGTGATGTCTGTCTGTATTGTGTGTGTATGTATGTATATCTGTCCGTAACGCGATAGCTCCGCTTAACCGATTACATGAAATTTTCAGGTAAAATAGCACTCGATACTGCAACGAGCTGATTAGATTTTAGTCAAAATTCATCAATGCTTTTGACAGTTAAAAAGTTTAAAAAATGCTAACTTTTTAACGGAGCTTCGCATCAATATGCGGTTTTCGGAGGGAGTATGGTAGCGCGCGTTTTTTAAAAAAAATTATGTTATAACCGAAAAGTTTGTAGGAGCTTTCATTTCGGAGATATTTACAAAAACCTGTTTTCAAGGTTGATATAACGTGGAGTGTGCTAATGGGCTAGGAAGGTATCAGATCCGTCATGGATCCATTTATTTAATTTTAAGACGCTTGTTTTCCTTAAGGTGTGGTTTCACACAGAGAAACTACAAAACTACTAAATACTTAGAGAAAATTAAAACAACCCTATGAAATTTTCGTTTGGATGGTTAATAGTGCTTCAACTCTCCAAACAGAAAGCCGAATTTTAAAATAATAAAATAGGATATCCTTAATACCGGTTAAAACTATTGGAACAATGACTAGTAGTTAATCGTCCTCTACAATAGGAAAAAGGATTCCCTTTTTACCTGGGGTATAGTCCAAGTCGCTGAAACCCGGCCCTGCTAACACGAATTCCGTAATATGATGTCATACACCTATTGCCCCGTCCTGAAAAAATTGTGGGAAAACGGGCCGTTCATAAATTATGTTATCTAAATGAGTTTTTATCGCAGGATGTAGTAAGAAAGACACAGCATAAGACGACGCGACGCGGGCTAATAAGCGCATGAAAAATTATCGCACGGTTTGAATAGCCTAACCAACTTAAAGCACTATATATTTTGGTAAGGTAAGAAGTTGAACCTTACTTATTATTTATAAAATTTTACAAAGGCAGAGGAGGCGGCAACAGCGGAAAAGCTACATTGTTTACCAACAAATGAATGAATGACGGCCGAAAACGGGGCTACTACTTCTCTTTATATTTTATTACTCTAAGGATTTACCATATTTGTCTTTTTTATAACTTTGCGAAATTTTTTTGTTTAGTAAAATAAGATTTTCTGGCGGTCTATGGTAAAACTACCTTACCATTTGAAAGTTTGTCGATTTGATTTGTCAAAAAATCACTTAAATGAAAATTTACTTTACCTATAATAATTTTTCCAATATACACAAAATGCCATGTCGCAGCAATGCTGTAAAAAAAGTTTCCTACAATTCCACAAAACAAGCATTTTATTAAAAGTGATCTTCTTCCTGTTGAGTCACTTAAGCTTCCCTAAAACATAGTTTTTGGTACAGGGTGATTTTTTATAATTGCAAGATCGCTATAACTCGGTTATTATTGGGAGTACAAAGTTCAAACAAAAACTGTTCGGTTTGGTAAATTATGGCCACTTTAGACCCACCATTAGTATTTTTTTATAGGTTATAATATACAGGGGGCGACAATCAGATCAATTTTTTTAAAGAGAACAACCTATAATATTTTTGTATTTTTAAGTTCCGCAAAAAATTAGCTTTACAGATATATGTAACACTATGGCTCTATCTTTGTTAGTTTTCGAGATATTGACGATTGAAATTCCGAAAATTAGCAAATTTTAAATAGGTATACGGTGCGGAGTATTTAACGTATAGACTGTAAATAACAAACTGAAACAATATTGACTGACAGTTTGATAAATATAAATAATCATCTTTTTTTCAATGTCATTAGGTATCCACACATCCTAATATTGTTTGTGACTTGTCACAGGAAATACTCCGCACCGTATTTAAAATTTGCTAATTTTCGGAATTTCAATCGTCAATATCTCGAAAACTAACAAAGATAGAGCCATACTGTTACATATATCTGTAAAGCTAATTTTTTGCGGAACTTAAAAATACAAAAATATATAGGGTGTTCCCTTTAAAAAAATTGATCTGATTGTCGCCCCCTGTATATTATAACCTATAAAAAAATACTAATGGTGGGCCTAAAGTGGCCATAATTTACCAAACCGAATAGTTTTTGCTTGAACTTTCTACTTCCAATAATAACCGAGTTATAGCGATCTTGCAATTATAAAAAATCACCCTGTACATGTTTAAAATGTGCATTAAAAAAAAAATGCATAAATAATTAAAAACAAGTATTTTTTTCTTTCTTCTTTGCATTATTGGGTTAAATTCAATAATGAAAAATGTATCTACGATCTGTAATCCGTTTGAATGTTCGGTTAAAAAAATACTCTGCCAATTTATGGGCACTTAAGCTCACACTAGGTACTATAGTTATAGTGTACGTGTGAGCTAATATTACTAAAAACTGAAATATATTCTATTCAATTCCAGACTCAATTACCTTTCGTTTGATACCACACAAGCCATGTTTTGGCCTAAACTCTAATTTTTGAAATTTACCCCCACCCTTTTTTTTAAACGAAAATATATTTTGTTTAACTCCAGACTCAATTACCTTTCGTTTGATATCACACACGCCATATTTTTACATAAACTCTAATTTCTGAAATCTTCCCCCACCCTTTTATTTGGCTTGTGTTCGGTGGATTTTGTTCATTTTTAAATGGGACCATCTCGACCCAAAACCCAGCCTAGGTACCAAATTTGATTAAAATCGGGCAAGCGGTTTTTGAGTTATGCGCTTTGGTCGTTACAGACAGACAGACATACAGACAGATAGACAGACGGCGCAACAAAAAAGTTTCAAAATCATCTGAAACGCAAAGATATATAAAATTTTTTGAAATCGGAGCAACTTTTTTTTTCTCCAAAAAATTAGGATCACCATAGCTCGCTCTACTATAGTATAGTAGTAGTATTAGCTTGTCTAACGAACTGTCACGATCAGCTGTTTTTCGATCCAAGATGGTCGCCATAGGACAAACAAAGTGTTTTCCCATAAGCCGCAATGTTAACAAAAACGTAATTTTTAAAAAAAGTGAAACGATTTAATTTACAACAAAGATGCTGTTTTAAGTATTGAACCTTTGTACACATGGGAAAAATGCGTTTTTCTTAAAAAAAATCAATTGAAGCCAGTAAATCTCAAATAAAAGGGACCATGTTTTGTTCAAAAGTCAGGTTATGTTTTTATTTACTTTTTTTTTTACTTTTTTTACAGTTTTTTACTCAGTTTGAATCATTATTATTAGTTTCTGTGCTGTTATGAATTGTGGCAGCTGAGGAGAGCTTGATAATGTTAGTTTTGATGGAATGCCAAGTATTTTGACCTTAAAAAATCATCTTGATTTAAATGAACTAGGTATCAGCTCAAAGAAGGGAAAAGAAAGTGGATAAGTGCTCTATTACGTGACTTAACAGAGGATAAATTGAAATATTCAAAAGTTTTTTGTCAGGTTTGTTTTGGATAAATGTGTAACTGCCATTTTGGCAACATTTTCTATTGGGATCTTTTTTTGTGCTTGAGTGGACCTTTTGCAGAAGTGTAACATAGAATTGTGTTAAACTGTAAGAAATATTTCACTATGATTTTTTTACTATTCTAGGCAAGCAACTTTCAAAACTGGAATACAGCAATGATCATGACTGGGTCTCTCCTGAATGGATTATTGTTTCAAAACGGTTGAAAAATTTTAAAAATGATGGTTGAAAAAAGGGTCCAGAGAAGAAAGAAAAGGAAAACAATATGAGGTTAAAGTGTGAATAATGAGCTGAACCAAATTTGTACAACATCCTACAGAACTCTTAAATAAACTTTTGGTAGTGTAGCGTCCTGTATAGTGTCGAGTGAAGTCCTGTATCATCAAAGTTTCTTTTTCTTTAATAAATATTTATTTTACAGACCTCAAAACAGTTTAGAATAAACTGGTGAATTTGACAATCTCCCTAACTCAAACCTCTTTTTATCTTAAACTATTTTGGTGCAAATTTTCCTTTATTTCCATGCTTTTTGACACCTAAAACTTGTACACCGTAAAATTTGTATAGTATCTGACTGGACCTACTACAAGTCCTGTTGTGAAATTTCTACGGTACTGTTCTGAGCTTATTATTACCAAAAAAAAATTTTTATGGCATCATTAATAATAGATGGAAAAAAAGTCATCTTTGTTGACTTTGATGACCACAAGAAAAACAAATAAGTTCTCTCAGATATTTTTTTCAATTTCTCTCAAAAAAACTTGGGTTCTAATACTCCTAATGGGTCATATGCTGTTACTCTCAATTGTAGAGTAGAGTATATATATATATATATATATATATATATATATATATATATATATATATATATATAAAAAACAGTAATAAAAGTAATAGTAACAGTAGTAATACAACAGCGAATATTGTACTGTTGTAAAATTTGAACAGTACTTACTGTTGTGAGCTGATGAACCTTAGGTTTGACCGAGGGGTGACCAGCTAACCCAAAATGTATACACCGATTGTGAAAATCCACAATCTTTTGCTAAGATTGTGAGGGATTGTGGCAAGATTGTGAGGGATTGTGGCAAGATTGTGAAAGATTGTGGTAAGATTGTGGTAAGATTGTGAGAGAATGTGACAGATGGTGGAGGACTGTGCGGCGGCGTAGCGCGCCTGAAGGGGCGGGGTGGGCACTGTCCCATCAAAAATTCTTGCAACCAAATAATAACCGAGGGGTGACCAGCTGATCCCAAAATGTGTGCGCCGATTGCAAAAATCTACCATCTTTTGCTAAGATTGTGAGGGAACCCCAAAATGTGTATGCCGATTGAGAAAATCCACAATCTTTTGCTAAGATTGTGAGGGAATGTGTAAAGATTGTGAGAGATTGTGAGGGATTGTGGTAAGATTGTGAAGGATTGTGGTAAGATTGTGAAGGAGTGTGACAGATTGTGGGTGATTGGGAGGGATTGTGTAAAGATTGTGAACAGATTGTGAGAAATGTGTACACCGATTGTGAGAGCTGTTCACCCCTCGGGTTTGACCGTACTTAAGCCCTATGTATTATAGTTCATGGAAAATCATATGGTGATGTATGGTGTGTGAGGCCAATGACAAGGAAAAACTGTATTTTAATTTTGCAAGTTTTTTTTTTATATAATGTTTACTTATATTTTTTTAAATAAACATATTTTGTAAAGTACTTATTAGAAGTTTGCTTGACCAACCTCGGTTGGAACTCATATGTGCATATTGATCTGTTGGACTGACTTACCTATAAGTTGTGCCTCTTTTTCATGTCACTACTGGAGGGTTAAAACAATTAAACTTTGTCTAAACCTAAAAATCATAGTGAAATATTTTTCACAGTTTAACGCTATAGAAGGCCTATTACTTAGCAAAAGGTTTAGTCAAGTACAACAAAAGATCCTAATAGAAAACCTGAATCCTTGAAGTGAGCTCTTTGAATAGAACTACTTTCCCCTACCTTGGGCTGATAGTTCATTGATTTATTGTTCAAAAAACTTCAAAAACCTTTGGGGGCCCGATACCTTTGGGGGGCCCCCAGAGGTCTCATGACGTTGTACTTTATGCTATTTTTTCTGTTTATTCCTGAAATATATGGAAAATATCTAAAAAAATATGTGGTTTGGGGGGGTCCGGGCCCCTAGCCCCCCGCCCCCTTGGTGCGCCCATGTAATAATTCAAAATAAATGAAAAAACTAGAAAAAAAGTTAAAAAAAAAACAAAATAAACAAAAACATAACCTACTTTTTTGAAGAAAACATGGTCCCTTTTCTTTCAGATTTTCTTGCATTAGTTTAATATTTTTAAGAAAAACGCATTTTTCCCATATGCACAAAGGATCTGTTCTTAAAACTGATTAATTTTTGAGACTAAAGCTCTTGTCGTTTTTGTAAAATTTACGTTTTTGTTAACATTACGGCTTATGGGAAATCGGTTTGCTTGTCCTATGGAAGACATTTTGGATTTGATCATATGTTTTGTTAGACAGCCCTATGAGCTAATAGCTAGTAATACAAACATCTTATTAGCTCACACATATACTATACTATAGTAGTGTGAGCTATGGTGATCCTAATTTTACGAGAAAAAAAAAGTTGCTCCGATTTCAAAAATTTTTATATATCTTTGCGTTTCAGATGATTTTGAGACTTTTTTGTTGCGCCGTCTGTCTGTCTGTCTGCCTGTCTGTCTGTAACGACCAACGCGCATAACTCAAAAACCGCTTGGCCGATTTCAATAAAATTTGGTACCTAGGCTGGGTCTTGGGTCGAGAAAGTCCCATTTCAAAATGAACAAAATCCACCGAACACAAACCAAATAAAAATTCAAAAATTAGAGTTTATGTGAAAATATGGCGTGTGTGATATCAAACGAAAGGTAATTAAATCTGGAGTTAAACAAAATACATTTTAATTTATTTTAAAAAAAGGGTGGGGGTATATTTCAAAAATTAGAGTTTAAGTGAAAATATGGAGTGTGTGATATCAAACGAAAGGTAATTGAGTCCGGAGTTTAACCAAATACATTTTAGTTTTTGTTTTTTTAAGGGTGGGGATGGATTTCAAAAATTTGAGTTTAAGTCAAAACATGGCTTGTGTGGTATCAAACAAAAGGTAATTTAGTGTGGAGTTGAATAAAATATATTTCAGTTTTTAGTTATATTAGCTCACACGTACACTATAACTATAGTACCTAGTGTGAGCTTAGGGGCCCATATATTGGCAGAGTATTATGTAAGTGAAGGAAATATAGGGTATTCTTAATGTTTTATTATTAGATAAAATAAAAATTATTTCTTCATATAGGGTGTTTCTTTAAGTTTTCACCATTGCTAACTTATGATTTTAATAAAGGAAACATATTATTTAAAAAAATAAACTTTATTACCTAAACCTATTTCTTTCTGTTATTAAGTAAAAATAAAT
This sequence comes from Aspidapion aeneum, assembly GCA_963576565.1. NCBI lineage: Eukaryota > Metazoa > Arthropoda > Insecta > Coleoptera > Brentidae > Aspidapion > Aspidapion aeneum. The sequence goes on along the minus strand of OY755040.1, from coordinate 62,423,292 downwards.
ATTAATTTTTTTATAGAGGGTGTTTCATTAAATCTGCACCGTTGCTTACTTATGATTTAAGTAAAGAAACATATTATTATTAGAAAAATTAACTTTGTTACCTTTTGCTTTTTGTTATTAAGTAAAAATAAATCTTAATTCTTTATACAGAGTGTTTCATTAAATCTGCAACATTGCTAACTTTTTTGTCATTGGATTTACTTTACTGGTTAAATGAGCAAACTATTAGTATCTTATCGCTGATTAAGACCATTAAAATAGAAAAACAAACAAAAACGTGGTATCTATTTGTTTCTTGACCTAAAGCAACGATTTCGTCGTAAAGTTTGTTTTTGCATCTGTCTGTAATGAAATTAGGATGATAGGGGAGTGTCTCCCAATGTATTTTTATGGACAAGCATGGTGCAAAATTTTCAACTGTAACTTAAAGTAAAATATTTTAACGACGTTTGTAACTAAATCCACGGACTAATAGTCAGAAAAAGTTTTTTTTAAGTGTCCTTTAGTAGAAAGCATGGTCAATATTTTCATAGTTATTTGACAACCATATAAGAAACATATCTCAACTTGAATTTTTAATCTTTTTAAATTGCGCTATATAGAACACAAAGACGTTCTATATAAATAATTTACCATGCATACGTTACCTTTGGCAAAACATTAGAAGTACGTCTGTTCAAAAACAAACAACGGTATAAATTTTTTGTCGGAATTTGCTTATAATTTTCTTGGATTCAATCTTTTTTTTAAAGTTATTTATGACAACTTACTATTTCTCAGGTTTGACTATTAGATTAACACACAGCCACAATCTGCGCCCCGCCCCTTTGCAATGAAGATAGGAAGCCTGCGTTTTGGCGCAAAATTTGATTAGTATAGGAAAACACGCCGCAAGCAATTCATTTTGCTTCAGGGCCAAATTGTTTATTTATTTTTTATTTATATTCAAAATTGTAATTAAGATGTATTGATTGAGAAATAAACTGATTTATTTTTATTATTAATATTATTATATATAGAGTATGTGCATATTTACGCACAGATAAGTCACGTTTTATTATTCATCAATATTATTTTTCCTTATTTTGGAATTCGCTGCTTAAATTTTCGCCCTACTTTTTATATTTGCAAAATACTTTGTATTTCTTAAACAAAAAACATTTAATAAAAAGTTATTTTTATTTTAAAATAAGTAAAATCTTGTTATTTTTTATTTTTTTTTATTTGTCAAACACACTGTGTTTTTTTTTATTACAATCTAGTCAGTAAGACTAATTAGCAATTTTGTTTTAACTTAATTTACTAGAAAAGTCAGATTTAAACTTAGGGTTCACTCAACAGTTCTCCCCGCTTTGTTTAGTCTGTAACTCACAATTGTGTTGTGTTTATAGCATTATTTTGTTTTATGTGTAATTCACTTAGTTTACTAGCTCAAACGGCTTCACTCTTTTTAGTCGTCGAACTAGCATAGTATTGTCTAGAAGCTGAATTGCTTCCACATTCACATGCCGATGGAGTCTATCTTCATGGCTTTTTGCGTACTTTTTTATAGTCTCTGCTACAGTTTCGATTTTTAGATCTCGATGAAGGTCACTATTTCGAACGTACCAAGGTGCATTCACAATGTTTCTTAATACTTTATTTTGAAACCTCTGTACAACTAGAATGTTACTCTCTTTAGCACAACTCCATAGTTGAATACCATATGTCCATACTGGTTTCAGTATTTGTCTATAAAGCAGTAACTTATTACTTCTTGTTATGCAAAAAAGTTTTACAGGAAAATCCTCAAGGCATAGGAGCTCGGGGACGCTGCGTTTCTGCCTCATTGTTCATTCAGCTTTAGCTTAACTACAAAATTAAGCCTAATAAAGCAGAAACGCCATCTTATAGTTAAACTGCACCTTCTGCAAAAAAATTCAAAAATTGAGTTTTGGCGTCAGATAAATTATTTTGGTCGACTTTTAATATGACAAAGTGACGTATCTATATTTCTTATAGATCTTCCGGATGTCATTATTAAAGGTTTGGTTTTTAATAGCAACGCTATGGCCTGATAAACTTTGGTTCATTGGGTTTTTTGTCTCTCCTCTACAATTTACAAAAAGTATAAGGAAATGAATGAATTTGTACCTCGTTGTGTGGGGGAAAAGTAGTGCTTCGTTCCGCCATCTTAAATTTTAGGATGGCGATAAACTTTGATCATGTTCTTTAAAAAGCAATCAATTCTCACCAGGATGTTTTTTATTTTATTAAAATCGGTTCAGCCGTAATGAATTTATAAGGAAATAAATGCAAGGCAATCGTATAATATGCAAAACAATGGTTGAACCAAAAATATTATTTTTAGAACCACTGAACCGATTCTACTAGTTCGTACCTTGTTGTGCGTGGCAAGAATGCAGCTTTATTACCAATTTAAAAAAATAATTAAGACATGTTCGCAACACGAATATAAACGAGCATCTTTGAAGGGTACATTTTAATTTCGTCCGCCATCTTTGATTTTGAGATGGTGGACAAAAAAATTACATTCAGTCAAAACTCTGATTAATTTTCTGCCAAATACAGTTTGTCTCATTAAAACCGATTGTATAGTTCAAAAGTTATAATGAAAAAAAATTGTCCGGTGTTTTGTGGCCCACCCGGTATATAAAAACAGCAGGACCGTCGTAATGGGTGGAGCGGAGGAGCAGCCGCTCCAGGCAGCCGATTTTGGGGGCGGCCGTAAGCCGTCTTTTACTTTAGATTTAAGAACCGGCCGGAAACTTACGGTCACCTATTTTATTAATGTCACTTCAAAACTGACTAAACTCGTCTGGAAAGCCTAGAATTTCAACATGCTTTAAAAACTGCTAAAGAAAACTACCAATTTTAAAGCATGAAGTAGTGCCAAATAACGCACTGTTTGTTTATATTTTTACCTTCCTAGCCCGCGCAGCAATAGCTAGAGAAAGTATTATTTTCAACGAAATTTTTTTTTTGAGATAACGCCTACAATGTATTATTTGTGTGTATTTTGACCTTAGCAATATCGTCGTGATGTCTGTCTGTGTGTGTAGATCTGTCCGCTAAACTGATTTTCATAACATTTTCAGGTAAAATAATCTTAAATGTAATATCTCGAAAACTAATAAATAGAATTTTGAGATTTTTTTTGTATTATTTAAAGAATTCATAGTAGAATTGAAAAAGATACATAAATAAAAAAAAAAATAAAAAACCACCCAACTGCTTGTACCTACTAGTCGCAGTTGGGTACAAAATTGATAGGTATTATAATGCTTCAACTTTTAGGTTTGATGCTCAAAGCGCATTCGAAATTATCATTGACTTCTATGCCCTACGGGTAGAACCGGCATGGGCCTAAATTGCCATTATATCAAGCTTTTATCGTAGCTGACCACATACGGTCCAGGTAGCTTATTCTTGAGTTGCCGTGACGTGAGGTGAGCGAAAAGTTCACTTTCACGGGTGGACTTAAGTTCACCATCTATTTCCACCGGGATATGAATCCACGGGAGTGTTTCTTTTATGTGTCATTTTTGTTTTTGGCGTTTGTTTGTTTTGTTTTGCTTAAAATTTTAAACGTTTTTTTTTGGTGTTCCTGTTTTGTGTGCTGTGGGTTTTTTAAATAAATATAATTATGAATGTTGACTTTAATGATATCGCCTTAAACGCGATAATCGAAGATTATGATGAAGCGGTGCGGCTTCATAATGTTGGAAGAGATGTTTTGCCCTTTTGATTTATCGGATCATAAATTTGTAAAACTATTTCGATTAAGTAAACATTTAACAACAATTTAGTGCAAATGGTTACTCCTTATATGACACCCCTTACTCGGACATGTGCACTTACAATTACCACAAGGGTAGGTATATGTATATGGCTGGTTTATGGCCCAGCCTGTTTAAACATAAATTTTGTATTGGTGTTTTAATTTTGCCTTACTTTTTAACAAGTTGAATTCAAGATTAATACATAACTGATTACTAGTATATAAAACTTATATTAAATTATTTAGACACTAAGTTTTATTTTATCTATTTAGCCAATTATGGCAATTTTAAAGTCTTCTAGAATGTATTTTTTACCTTATACTGTACCATAATACAGTAGGTAGGTAAATTATGATGGAGTAACATCTATTTTATAGATTATTTTGAGAATGACTGACATAACTCTTTAGTCGCTGTTTTTATAAAGTTTTAATAAATAAAATTAAATTATAAAAAATACTAACATTAAAAAAAATTATGATAAATTAAAAAAAAATAAAACATTCAGTGTAAGAAATATTTTTAAAGGAAACTTTAGAGCGATTTTTTACCTTCCCCATCATTCTTTAAAGTTTGGTAAATCATTTAAATTACATCTTTTTTATAATTTTTGCCAGTGTAGGGGTCAGCTAACAGCTTAATTTTAAAAATCTATAATGGCAACTTAATTAATAATTTTACTCAGTTAGAGGTTGAACCGTAAAGAAAATTCATTTATTTTTAACACTCCCTATTGTACGATATTAAATTAAAGTAACTCACGTTATTGTATTCAACCCATCACATCACTTAAACTTTGACTATAACCACTGACTAATACTTAACACCTTACTTGTGGAGACTCTGAGCTTAAATTAAATAAAAAAAGAATAGATCCTAGCCTTTTTATCAACTCGGTTCGATGATGAAATATCCGCCAAAACAAGGTTCTAAAGCCTCGAGACAAAAACGGCGCCAACGCTACCTAATTTTAATTAGGACAGCCAAACAAGGCAAAATCTTGAGTGATTGCATGGCTTTGCGCATTGCTAAAAATAAAAGCGGGCAGACCGCGAGGTTAATCCCACTAGGCCAAACTTTGATACTTTTGTTCGTGCAACTTTAATTTTAAATTCAAATTTTACGCCAAATCCCCGTATTCGGAAAACCCACACAATTTCAATTTTGATTGGCACAAGCAAAACGCCAGCGCCATCTACGAAAAATGAATCTGCGCAAAAAGGCGTAACCAAAAAAGATTCCTCTGTCGTATTCTATCGAGATCACCACGCAGCATGGTGATAAATTTTTTTTAACCAAAAAATCCAATAACATTCTTAGAAAATCAAACTAAACCATTACACAAACAAGTGATTCTAGTGTGGATCGACTGCAACGACTGGGCCAGCGAGAGGAGCTCCTCTGGACGACGGAAACAACCGAAAAGGTGAGTGCCAATCCTCTATATTGTCTTTGTGTGGCTCGGAAAAATTAATATTTTTACATCGTCCCTTTAAGGATTTTTGCACCCAGATTTTATAAAACGACCAGCGCGCTTACAGTCCCGCCGCTCTACCCCTCAAATCATCAACATTTTCTGGTCCCACGACCCAGATAGTTTTTAAAATTTGTTTGCTAAAAATATTAAAGATTTTTTCGCCTCGCCATTTTGGCTCGCTTTGTTGCCGTGTCCAGTTTAGAAAGGAGGTTCCGTCCCCCCTTGCGTGGCTTAACGGTTGCTCCACCCACATTTCATTGCAGCCGAAATTGGCACTTGGTACGTCGTTTGTTTTGATTCAAAAATCGAAATTTGTTTAAATAATAGTTATTTGTTTAAATAATATGTTATAGTTATTCAAAACAACAAAAGTGCTTGTGAGTTAAATGCTTTATTCTTATTTAACAGGTAAACAAACACATCTAGTAGAATTAGTATTTACCTGTAAATAATAAGAGAAGCGGTAGTAGGTACAAGTTGTTTGTGTGCATTTATTTTGGGAGAAAAATCGCGACCTAGGATAACAGCTGTTGATAAGTTTTTGCGTTTATTCGAGAAATCGATAATAAAATATATGCTTGTTGGACTCTTTTGGACTGATTAAAGTCAATAGGGGTCAAGTGTTAGTTTTATTCCTTTTAAATATTTTTTATTTTTTTAATTAACAATATTTCGTTAAAAAAGCTTGAGAATCAACGCAAAGTTTCAATATCTCGTATTACGGAAACGTATAACTTGGGAACAAAAGCTAAATCAGATAGTTCTTCCTTGCCAATTTTTAAGGCGTTTTACGAATCGTTAGATGATCACTATGAACAATTTAAAAACATTCATAATGACATCATAGGTCTCTTGAAAGACGATGACGATGATGAATTCGAAGTACAGGACAAAATTAGGAAAGATACGGATCTATTCTACCACCAAGCTCAAGTTCTTTTTACGAGTTTATGTTCCGATTCAGTTCATTCAAATTTTACCCCCGCAACTTCACACTATTCACGTAGCGATGATCTGGGCCCTTTAAAGGTACCTTGCTTTAATGGAAACGTAAAAAAGTGGCCAACCTTTTACGATGTTTATTCTTGTTTGGTTCACGAAAACTCTAATTATTCCGATATAAGGAAATTTCAACATTTGCTAACCTTCCTTGAGGGCGAACCACTTAATATTTTAAGTTCTATAAAATTAACGGCAAGTAATTACGCAATCGCCTGGAAGGTATTAACAGATCGCTATCAAAATAAAAGACTTTTAGCCAGTACCTACTGGAACTCAATCTACTATGCAAATTCTTTAAAGGGAAACCAGTCAGCAAAGGATCTTAGAGTCTTGGTAGATACCTTTTCCGAGAATATTTCGGCGCTCGAAAATCTTGAATTTCCAGTAACGTCGTGGTGTTTTTGTTTATTTTCAATTTTATTATCAAAAATCGATCAAACCACAAGAACCGCTTTCGAATTAAAGTATAGTACTACCGAGATTCCAACATATCAAAATCTAATTCAGTTTCTTATTAACCAATGCCGTGCTCTTGAAACAGTACAGCTATCTCCCCAAAATACGCAAATGCAACCTTCGACTTCAAAACAGCAAAAACCAAATTATTCGAATTCTAGTAACCAAAAATATAATTCTTATTCAAATAATCAGTACAAATCAAGCCCTCCATCAAATTTTTTAGCGCATACTCACTCACAAGTATCAAATAAACAATCCAATATTCAATTTCGACAAAACCAACAACCCTATAAGTGCAAATTATGCAATAATTCTTTTCATCCACTCTCGCAGTGTGGTGTTTTTATCTCCAAATCTCCTTCAGATCGTTTTACTTATGTAAAACAACAATCGTTATGTATCAACTGTTTACGTTCAAATCATCAAGTAATGGACTGCAGTAGTACCTAAAACTGCAGGGTATGTCGACATAGGCACCATAGTCTTATTCATCTATCGCAAATGACAGATTCAATCCGTCAGAATTCAAGTCAATCCTTTGTTAATTCAACCCAAAATTCAAATCAAAATTCGAACTTAAATCAAAGTTTTAATTCAAATCAAGTGGCCGTGCCTAGCACAGGCACAAACTTATCGTATCAGAATTCAAATTCAAGTCTTAGCCAACAGAACCCTAGTTTTGTTCAACCCAGTTCAAATTCAATTCAAATCAATTCGAATCCAAATACATCTACAAATCAATACTCTTCGTTATCCACCTTGACGCCCCGTACGACAGTGCTTCTAGCGACTATAAAATTAGAGGTACTCGATAGTCGGGGTAACCACCAACCTGTTCGAGGACTTCTGGACAGCGGTAGCCAAGCTAACCTGATAAGCGAAGCTTGTCTTAACAGGTTAGGCTTGCCAAGAAACAAAATTTCGATCCCTGTTCTGGGACTAAATCAATCTTCATCGGCCACTAACGGCATTTCTACTTGCACTATTCGAGCCCTAGGCCAACAAGAGCGTACCTTTTCTATTCAAGTCTTCGTTTTACCGAAACTCTGTTCGAATATGCCCTCAGTACAGGTAGATTCATCCAATTGGAGTCATATTTCAAATCTAAAGCTTGCAGATAATCAATTTTACAACCCTGGTCCAATTGACTTACTCTTAGGTGCACAACTTTACACAGAAATCGTCCAATCAGGACGAATTCCAGGACCTCACGGCCTACCCTCCGCTTTTGAGACAGTTTTTGGGTGGGCCTTGATGGGCCAAACTCAAAACATAAATATTTCACCTCAAGTCAATTCTTACTTTACTTCCTGTGAGCAGTCTCTCGACTTTAATATTCGCAGATTTTGGGAACTAGAATCAATTAAGTCAAAAACGTTTCTCTCACCCGAAGAAAAAAGATGTGAAGAGATTTTCCAAAAAACTACCACTAGAGATATTTCGGGCCGATTTACTGTAAATTTGCCTTTTCGTCACATTGACCCTCCTGACCTAGGAGACACATATTCAGTGGCCTATCGTCAATTTTTGTCTCTTGAATCTCGCTTAATAAAAAATTCAAATTTCTATAGTATGTACTCGGATTTTATGAGAGACTCAAAAACGGGCACATGTCTTTAATTCCAAGATCCGAAACTAGACCTCAGTTATGTTCTTATTTACCACATCACGGAGTCCTTCGTCTTGACAAATCAACGACTAAACTCCGGGTGGTTTTTAACCCCTCGATTAAGGGTTCGAAAGGCCTAAGCATGAACGAAACTCTTTTAATAGGACCAAAATTACAAGCCGATATTTCCGAAATTCTATTAAAATTCAGATTTTATTCTATCGTATTTTTGACTGATATAAAACAGCACTTTTTACAAATTCAAATTAATCCAATTCATCGGGACTACCAAAGGCTACTTTGGCGATTTGATCCCAATGAACCCCTGCAGGAATACAGGCTTAATACAGTGACGTTTGGTGTTAGTTCAAGTCCCTATTTAGCTATTAGAACTCTTAGAGAACTAGCCATCCTGGAGGCTAAGAATTATCCTGAAGCATCCCAGGTCCTTTTGAATAACATTTTCATGGACGATATTTGCTGTGGAGCTAACTCTCTAGAAGGTGCTTTATCACTTCAAAAGGATCTCATAGCGTTGCTTAAATTGGGAAAATTTGAATTAAGAAAATGGGCATCAAATAATCCGAAACTTCTTTCACATTTGTCGCCCGCTGATTGTCAGATCCCTATTACCTTTGAAGACGATTCTTCAACATCGATTAAGGTGTTGGGCCTTCAGTGGCACCCTTCTACAGATACTTTTACCTATTCTTGTACCCCTTGTGAAAAACCTTGCACCAAAAGGAATATTTTATCAGCTATCGCTAAAATTTGGGATCCTATAGGTTTCTTATCGCCTGTTTCATTTTTAGCCAAAGTGATTATGCAAAAACTTTGGTTATGCAAAACTGATTGGGATGAAATACCCCCCGATCCAATCAAAACTCTTTGGAATCAATTCAATAATCAATTAACCACTCTTTCGAATCTTTGTATACCTAGACATATTTTTTCGAATAATATTCAACGATGTCAATTGCTAGGTTTCTGCGATGCATCCGAGCTAGGATACGCTTCTTGCGTATACGTTCGCGTCGAATTACCAAATAAAATTATCAAAACTGCTCTAGTCATGGGCAAGTCAAGGGTTGCTCCCTTACACACTATTTCAATCCCACGTTTGGAACTACTTGGAGCTACTCTATTAGCTGATTTACTCGAACTAGTTATTCGCACCTATTCATCATTACTCGTAATTGATGAAATTCTTGCGTTCTCGGACTCACAGGTCACGCTTCATTGGGTCACATCTTCACGTCACAAGTGGAAGACCTTTGTGGCAAACCGCGTAAGTCGTATTCAAGAAACAATCCCCGAAGTCCCATGGTATCACATTACTTCACTCGAGAACCCTGCCGACTGCGCTAGCAGAGGGTTGTCGCCCAATAACTTAATAAATCACCCTCTTTGGTTTCACGGCCCTCCATGGATTACCTTGCCCACTACGGAGTGGCAAATTCAAAGGTTTATAAATGAACGTTCTTTGGGAGTTCCAGACGAGGTTCTCAAAGAAGAAAAACCGGAAAATTCAGTGGTGCTGACGGCAAAAATTCAAAATCAAAACTTTTTTTGATAGATTAATCGATAAAATATCCAATTTAAATACCATTCAAAAAATCATTTGTCATTTTCTAAGACTTATTCACAATCGAAAAACCTCAGTTGACCCTTTATCCGGCGTTTTTTCCGCTTTTGAACTACACAAGGCTCTACTTGTTTTAGTTAAAAGGGTCCAAGAAGAGTGTTTTCCGGATATCATTCAAAAAATTCAGAATACTCAGCTATTACCTAAGCCGTTTCGTAAACTCGCGCCCTTTTTGGACGAATTGGGTTTCCTTAGAGTGGGCGGACGCTTACGGCATTCTCAACTCTCCTTTGAGGCAAAACATCCCTTGTTATTGCCGAAATCTCATAGATTATCCCACTTGATCATTATTCAAACTCATAACGAAAATTTACATCCCGGAATAAACACAGTCCAATACTTAATTCGTCAAAAGTTTTGGATTATGTCATCACGTCGAGCTATTCAGAGGGTTTTATTGCAATGTATTCCCTGCTTTCGCTTAAAACCAAAACCGTATACTCCGTACATGTCGGATTTACCTTCTTTTAGAACGTCACAATTAAAATGTTTTTCACACGTTTGCTTAGACTATGCAGGCCCAATCAAAACCTTTGTAGGTCAGAGACGTCGTGGAGCACAAGTTGGTAAATCATATATCGCAGTCTTTGTCGATACTTCTGTCAAAGCAATCCATATCGAGCTTGTTTCGGATTTAACCACAGAGGCGTGCATCGCTGCTTTACGACGCTTTGTCGCTTGACGTGGCACTTGTGTCCAAATCACAAGTGATAGAGGCTCAAACTTTGTTGGGGCTATTAAGGAGCTCCATAATCTTTCGAAATTAGCTTCTGAGAGCTTAAAAATCAAATGGTGTCTTAATAGTCCGGGAGCCCCCCACCTAAATGGTCTAGCAGAAGCAGGAGTCAAATCTATAAAAACACATTTGTATCGGGTCATCGGTGACCAGATACTAACCTTCGAAGAGCTCTATACTCTCCTCGCCCAAATAGAGGCATTACTCAATTCTCGACCCCTTTGTGAGCAAAGCTCTGACCCAAACGATCTTACGTCTTTGACTCCGGGTCATTTCCTCACAATGGAACCCCTTAATTCGTGTTCTGATCCTGACCTTTCTACCCTTAAAGTTAATACCCTTAAGCGTTGGCAACTTATCCAACGAATTCATGCCGATTTCTGGAAGCGTTGGAAACTCGAGTACTTAAATACTTTACAACCGCGTTCTAAGTGGTCGGACCCTTCGGTTGAAATCAAGCTAGATACGCTTGTATTAATTAAGGATGAAACTAGGCCGCCATTACACTGGTTGCTGGGTAGAATAGTATCTGTACATCCTGGTCGGGATAATCACATTCGAGTTGCTACTGTTAAAAAACAACACGGACTTTTCACTCGTCCCGTAGTCAAGTTGTGCCCACTACCTTTAGATGCGCACTAAACTCCCAAGCAACTTCTTTTTGTTTCGTGTGTCGTTATCTAGAATATATATATATATATATATATATATTTTTTTTTTTTGCATTTTTTTTTCCTTTTAATCTATAAACCTAAAACGGATTTTAATTACCTACCCTTTAAGGTTTTGAATTAACTTATATTTTTTTTATATAGCCATTTGTTTATTCAACTTAATCTCAATGTAAAACTTCGTTTTAAGTGGGCGGAAAATGTTCGTGCAACTTTAATTTTAAATTCAAATTTTGCGCCAAATTCCCGTATTCGGAAAACCCACACAATTTCAATTTTGATTGGCACAAGCAAAACGCCAGCGCCATCTACGAAAAATGAATCTGCGCAAAAAGGCGTAACCAAAAAAGATTCGTCTGTCGTATTCTATCGAGATCACCACGCAGCATGGTGATAAATTTTTTTTTAACCAAAAAATCCAATAACATTCTTAGAAAATCAAACTAAACCATTACACAAACAAGTGATTCTAGTGTGGATCGACTGCAACGACTGGGCCAGCGAGAGGAGCTCCTCTGAACGACGGAAACAACCGAAAAGGTGAGTGCCAATCCTCTATATTGTCTTTGTGTGGCTCGGAAAAATTAATATTTTTACATCGTCCCTTTAAGGATTTTTGCACCCAGATTTTATAAAACGACCAGCGCGCTTACAGTCCCGCCGCTCTACCCCTCAAATCATCAACAACTTTGTATGACCTTAAATGGTGTTAGAAACCGAAAATCACGAGGCAGGAAATCTCGATGTTGTTCCCCACTTTAAGACTTGTTATAAAAGCGCGATCTGGATAGCAAAAGAGATCAATCGAAGTAGATCAGTTGTAATATTTAAGATCAATCGGAGTAGATCAGTTGTAATATTTAGATTAATCGGAGTAGATCAATCGGAGTAGATCAGTTGTAATATTTAAAATCACTCGGAGTAGATCAGTCGGAGTATTAATTTTAATCGGAGTCATGAGTTAAGATCAGTTCAAATCAGTCAAAAACTTAATATCATTCGTAATAAGTTATGATTTTTGAATCCAAACCAAAAAGTGAAAATAAGTAAATAAATAATAAAAGTGACTAAATGTGCCAAAGGTAACTGTAATGCCACAAAACAAAAAAAACTAAGTAGTGTTAAATATTAGTGGTGGCATTCTGGCTGTCATTATGGTGAGAGATTTATTTTGAACTTTAATCTATCGGTTGTTGCTTAAAATTCGTGGACTATGAAAATTGATTTTGAATCATTTTGTTTTACCATACAAACTTTTGCTCACAATAGCGTTTTGCTAATATGTTAACTGATAGACTATGGTCAAAAAGAGTTTATTGAAAAATATGATTTTAATGTTATAAATTTAACTTTTGTGTGACTTGAATAAAAATAACGACATGCAATACTTTGGAATATGTACTATATTTTATTAATAATATATAATAACTTGCTTTAATGAAAGTGTTTAATTTATATCAATAAAACGGTTGTAAACAAAGCAATATACGCTAAAACGCTTACGCTAAAAAGATGGTAAAGATTTTGTAACTGCACCCGGGGTAACTTAGAAAAATATTCGCTCGGTTTTCACGAAACCCTGGGGCAGCTTCACACCAGTTTTAAATGGAAACAATCAACATTTAATTAGTATATTTGTTTTAGGTTACCCAACAAGGCCTTGCCTTTTAACACTGACTCCAAATACCAGGAATGAGCAGGAAGTCAGATTCAATGATAGATTTTGTTCTATTAGATCAATTATTAAACGCTGTAATGGGGTATTGAAAAACCGATTTAGGTGCCTTATTAGATACAGGACACTCCACTACGACCCTGTCGTGGCAGGAAAGATTATTAATTCCTGCTGTATTTTACACAACATGTGTATTGAAAACAATATTCCGGACGGTGAGGAACCAGATTATGGGATGTATGCCAATTAAGATTTTGCTGATGTTGGTCAAAGAGCTGCAAATCAAGATTAAATGTTAGCAAGAGTAATTCAGAAAAATATAATTGCGAACAATTTTTAATAAATAAACTATTTCTTTATGTATGTTGTTTTTATTATTATTCAAAGTACCTAGATCATTTCCTCTGAACTAATAAATTAAGGTAAATCTTTTTATTTATCAAGCATAAAATAACCAATGCCTACGTATATTTTAATAAACTTTATTTTACAGTTAAGTAATTACCAAAACAATGTTTATAGTATTATCTCATATCAATATAAAAGTAACCAAAAATGTTTTACAGGTTGTTCAAATTGAATCCTGTTATGTAAAAATCACAAGTGAGTGAGACAAGGTATGTGATTTAAGTGTGTGAGGAAGAGATAGACAACCATGTGCATCCAAAACACCTTATTCTCACACAGTTAGCAAAACTAGCATGCTTAGGAAAAAAATAGTTTAAAACGGATAATTAAAAAAATAAAACATGTTTCTACATAGATTCAAATTAGTATAAAAAATAAAATATTTTCTGTAGGCCTTTTTTAGGCGGACATTTTAAGGGCACTTTCAAGTTCCATTTTTTACATTAAATATGTCTATATTACTTATAATTTTTTAAAAATCTTGCCCACCTATAACTCCCTTAATATGCATTTTTTTGTACAATATTTTATTATATTTCAGGAATACTATCTTCCCCTACAGTATTTTACCTAATTTTGATGACACCCTGCATTATTTTTTGGAATCCGCTGGTTTTGCTAACTGTAACTATTTTTATGCTAATTATCAAAACCTTAGTGTAATTTTTAAAGTTTAGAAATCTTAATTAATATCTAAAACTTAACAAATATTGATGGAAATTGCCTCTTCTATATCCGGCCCATTATACAAAAAGTTAACCAAAGCTTCTTTTTGAGCTGGTACCTATTACTTGTTTTGGTTTTGAGATGAGTGGCCTCAAAGTCTCCATCAAGAAAACAAAAAAAAATTATACACCTAATTTCTAAGGATGGAGATAATACCTATGTTATTTCAATCTGTTAAAAATCCTTATGAAATAAAATACTAATAACAAGCTTTGTGGGTGCAAGGTTGGCTCATGCATGCAATATTTATCATTTGAAATAGCATTATTTGCTAATAAAGGTTTATTCAATTCAATTCAACTTGGCATGTTGTTCTCACAAAAGCAGAACACAAATTGACTTCTTTTTTGTCGTTTTCGTGTAAATTAGCTTGTCTAACGAACAGTCACGGTCAGCTGTTTTTCGATCCAAGATGGTCGCCATAGGACAAACAAAGCGTTTTCCCATAAGCCGCAATGTTAACAAAAACGTAATTTTTAAAAAAAGTGAAACGATTTAATTTACAACAAAGATGCTGTTTTAAGTATTGAACCTTTGTACACATGGGAAAAATGCATTTTTCTTAAAAAAAATCAATTGAAGCCAGTAAATCTCAAATAAAAGGGACCATGTTTTGTTCAAAAGTCAGGTTATGTTTTTATTTACTTTTGTTTCTTTTTTAAACTTTTTTTCTAGTTTTTTCATTTATTTTGAATTATTACATGGGCGCACCAAAGGGGCGGGGGGATTTTCTCGCTTTAGTTTAATATTTTTAAGAAAAACGCATTTTTCCCATATGCACAAAGGATCTGTTCTTAAAACTGATTAATTTTTGAGACTAAATTTACGTTTTTGTTAACATTACGGCTTATGGGAAATCGGTTTGTTTGTCCTATGGAAGACATCTTGGATTTGATCATATGTTTTGTTAGACAGCCCTATTTTTCCCAAAAATAAACATAAAAAAGTAGGGTTAGTCACCGATAAGATGTGAAATGGTCAAATCAAGTTGCAACAAAAGTGGCTTTGAACAACAGCAACATTGCCTTGCACTGCTGTTCCCACTATGAACCCACGGCACACTCACGGCGATTAGCGAAATTCAAGAATGCCGATTTGAGATTTGGTGAGCGCTCACCTCACCTCACGTCACGGCAAGTCAAGAATAAGCGTCCAGGACAACTGGGCTTTGGGCCAACTGGGCGGCGCCGCCAAGTGGGCGCCGGACTAAAAAATTTTTTTTCGATAAAATGTGCATATGAAAAACTAAATAGATATATTATTTAAACAAAAACATCTTTAAAAAATCCTTTAATTTTCCGCAATTTTCTTAAAATTTGGTTTTGTTAAGTAAAGTTAAATCCATTAAGGCGTTTGGTAACCTGGTAACACTACAATTTACGTTTTTTATTACAACAATGGCGGATCCAAAATGGCGGATTTCTTTATTTTTAAACCGATTTGTCTCAAACTTAAAAGTTTGCAGTGCCTGAGATCACTTAATACAGTTTTATTCTCAAACTTAAAAAATTTAAAATTGCGAATTCAAAATGGTGGATTTTCTTATTTAACAAAATTTTTTACTCAAACTTAAAAAAATCAGAATGGCCGATCTAAAATGGCGGATTTTCTTATTTACTAACCGATTTGTCTCAAACGGGAAATATTACATTGCTTGAGGTCACTTAACAAAATTTTTTACTCAAACTTAAAGAAATCAAAATGGCGGATCCAAAATGGCGGATTTTTTAATTACTAACCGATTTGTCTCAAACTTGAAATATTACTACATTACTTGAGGTCATTTAACAAAATTTTTGACTCAAGCTTAAAGAAATCAAAATGTCGGATCCAAAATGGCGGATTTTTTATTTACTAACCGATTTGTCTCAAACTTGAAATATTACATTACTTGAGGTCATTTAACAAATTTTTTTACTCAAAGAAATCAAAATGGCCGATCCAAAATGGCGGATTTTCTTATTTACCAACCGATTTGTTTCAAACTTGAAATAATACTTTGCTTGAGGTCATTTAACAAAATTTTTAACTCAAACTTAAAGAAATCAAAATGGCGGATCCAAAATGGCGGATTTTTTTATTTACTAACCGATTTGTCTCAAACTTGAAATATTACATTGCTTGAGGTCATTTAACAAAATTTTTTACTCAATCGTAAAGAAATAAAAATGGCCGATACAAAATGGCGGATTTTCTTATTTACTAACCGATTTGTGTCAAACTTGAAATATTACATTGCTTAAGGTCATTTAACAAAATTTTTTACTCAAACTTAAAGAAATCAAAATGGCCGATCCAAAATGGCGGATTTTCTTATTTATGAACCGATGTGTATCAAATATACAAATATCAATGTAATATTTCAAGTTTGAAACAAATCGGTTGGTAAATAAAGAAACTCCGCCATTTTGGATCGGCTATTTTGATTTCATTAGGTTTGAGTAAAAAGTTTTGTTAAATGACCTCAAGCAATGTAATATTTCAAGTTTGAGACAAAAAAAGTTTTGTTAAATGACCTCAAGCAATGTAATATTTTAAGTTTGAGACAAATCGGTTGGTAAATAAAGAAAGTCCGCCATTTTGGATCGCACTGAGGAAACGGTGCCAGGAAAGAACTTTTAAGAGTTTTTTTTAGCTGGAATAGCAAAAAATTTTGTTGGTCTTTCAAAGCGACTTTTCTGTACTAGGAAAGTCTACTTTTGAGAATTTAATTCCAAATTTTTTTAGCTAACCCAGCTATGTTTCTTTTGTGTCACAGCAAAGTGACTTTATGCTGTCTTTTTAGTATAAAGAGCTTTGCTAGCCCAGCTAAAAATTTCGCTAGAATTGCAAAGACGTCTTGGCAAAAGCTACTTTGCCATTCCAGCGAAAAAACGTTCCTGCTACAGTAGAAAATTCTCTACAAGTTTAAGAAAAAAAGAGCTTCGGGAAAGATCGGATGTTGTCGATCTTGAATTTTGAGAAATTTGCCCTATTCGCGAAGGCCGAATCTTACATTCAAGTCGTCCGTGGAGATAAGTGCCGCGCAGTGCGTTTCGGTAATAAATACGCGTGTTGCGAGTGGGGGTCGTATACAGTGCCTTTATACGGGTTTTAAAAATTCATTCAAAGTATTTTTTTAAAGCAATTTTTTCAAAAGGAATTCTTAGAATTGCTACTTTTTGACTGAGGCAAATACTGAATTCATGGTTTTATAGGTAAGCGTAGAAATCGTAAAATAAGCCGAAATATCTATACTCTTGACGTCTTGTCAAATACCGATAAGAATAAAAGTTATTTATTTTTGTAAACTGCCCAAAAAGTCCGTAGTATTTTGTTATAGTTTTAACATGCAGAATGTTGTAATTTAAAGATTACACGAATAGTGTGCTTACTTTGGTAAAGACGTACCTACTACCTAAATAAAGGCTGTGATTAGGCTATTTTTAGGTTATAGACTTATAGAATAGTTTAATCCTAATTTCACGAGTTGTTGAGGTAGGTAATGCTTGATTTTTCTAATTTGTTTAAGATTTTACTTAAGTAGAGTTTATACAGCAACATGGCATGACATAAGACATAGCATGACATAACATAACAGAGTTGAGCTTATGACAAACCCTGTTGGTGTTTATACAGAAAAATAACATGACATAACATTACATGACATAACATGAGACATAAAAAGATGCCCAACTTTTATCTTTTTATGTCATGTCTTGTGTGAAATCACATTACGCGCATGATCGCGACGTCATTTGTTTACGATTTTTTACCATAACCCTACTTTTATATTGTGTTTGGATAGTTTTGATGTGGTTTTTTTTGTTTAAAAAAGAAATAATTATGCAAAAAAGTAAGCAAAATGTCAGATATTTAAGTATATATAAGTGGGTAGCCTTTTTTTCATTCTTTTTTGTTGCAGGTAATTGGGGCTCCCCTAATACATGTGATGATGGCCCTTTGGTTACTTTAAGTGATGTATATACTTGTTTTAGATGGATGAAGAAGTACAGCTTCTACTTCTCATTGGCCTTGCAGCTAGTGCTATATGTATAACTAGAGTGTGAAAAAGAAGGACCTTGAAAATTCGCCCAATGAATAAGAAGTTCAAGCCATTTTTTTGGCATTCTTATCTTTATACCACTTGTCTTTTTTATTATACAGGGCAGGGAAGCCCTGCACCTGTTTAATAAATTAACCATCATCCATATTTTCAAAACAACAACAGAAAACTAAATGACAGAAGACAGCTGAAAGTTCCAAAATCACATGAACAAATATCAAGCTGTGATTGAACCAAGCTTTATATTATGTCATGTTATGTTTTTGTATAAACAGCCATTTTTCCTTCTGAAATGTTATGTCGTGTCATGCTATGTCTTATGTCATGCTATGTTTCTGTATAAACTCTACTTTAGTATTTTGAAAAAATATAAAAAACTATTTTCTACCTTTTGTGTTTTAATACCATACCCATACATGTTTTTATATTTTTTTATATCTCAAAAACTACAGATTTCTAAAAAAGCTAAAAGAAGAATACATACACACACACCGTCTGTGTATTACTCTGAGCGTACCTGATGGTGTGTGATCGGTTATAAACTTTCACTCCGTAAATTTTTTTTGCTGATAGGTTTATTAACTTCAAATAAAAGTCCACCATTTTAGCTCCCTTTGTCAAATGTGACATTTGTAGCCTCCAAGTTATGTGAAAATTATGTTAATTTTTAACTGGAACACCCTGTATATAGTGCAAAATTTGAATAAGGGTTGATATCCTGAACGTCCAACGTCTTCGAAATGTCGATTATAAAAACCTATTATTATACCTTTATCTTTAGTGGTTTTGACAAAAGATCAAAAAAACTTTGCCATAAGAGTAATGTGACTAACGTGCTACACAAGTTATGGATTTTTTTTAAAACCACTAAAGATAAAGGTATTTCTGAAATCAGGATGGAAGGCTGTATTCAAGTTCTGCAAAACATACAGGCTGCTCCATTTAAAATTTAACACAATCTTTAGATAACTTGAAGGCTATAAACGGCATATTTGACAAAAGTAGCTAGAAATGGTCTGAAAGTTGTCCTTTTTTTGACCAATTTTTATAATGAACCTAAGACGCAAACAAATTTTTGGGGGCAAAAGTTTATAAACAATCACGCTGTACATAATTAGGATTTCTTAAATGGAACATCCTGTGTATTTATTAAAAACTCTTTAAAAAAAAATTTTCTGATTCCAAAAATACCAAACTTAACAGCCTTTTCTCTTACCTTTTTAATGAAAGTTGAAAGGTACAACTATAAAAGAGGCATTCTATCCTTTTTCTACACCTAACGCAGTACCTATAATAGGTATGCTTTTTATTTAACAACTGTTGGAAATGAAGATAACAAAGTTGGTTGCCACAGAATTTTTTTACACTACAAATTATATCCTTGTTTATATATATATATATATATATATATATATATATATATATATATGTATATATCATTGTTTTTAACACACATTGGTTCTGTGAGAAGAGTATTTTTGCAAGACCTGAATAGTGTTTTTCCTACTTGCGTGCGTAAAAATAGTTTTTACAGAAATAGTAGTTTATCTAACAAGTACGGAAATTGATGATGGGTCGTGACAGTGGCAGTCCTAGCAGCTGCACAAGCAAGCCGTCAAGGGCAGTAAGTGCCACTGTTGGATAAATATCTATTTCTGTGCGTAAATGCTACTTTTACGCCCGCAAGTAGGAAACATACTTTACAAGTCTAGCAAAAAGACACTCCTGTGGCAGAAGTATTGTGTGTCTAAAACAGGAAAGTATTTTTTTTAAATAGTAGAGTATCTTTCCTAGAATAGCCAAAATATAATTTGTAACTTTATAAAAAAATTCTCCTGCCACAGGATACACTTTCTTGGGACAGCAAAGCCTCTTTTCTATAACTGCAGTGGCCCCATGCTGCAATAGCCAGGTATTTTTGTAAATTTTAAAAAAATTTTCCTCCGGCAGTGAAGACACTTTCTGGGAACAGCAAAGTCTCTTTTCTACGACAGCAATGTTAACTGTAAGTAGGTTTTTTAATAAAAATTATCAGTGAACTTTGGTAAAGTTAACTTTACTATCACAGCAGAGAGCTTAGCTATAGGTAGAGAGTAACTTAGCTGGGACAGCGAAAATTTTTGCTGGAATGACAAAAAAAATTTCTCGGTGTATTTCTGTGCGAAACTGCTACTTTTACGCCCGCAAGTAGGAAATAGTTATTTAAACAACAAGGTTTGAAAACGACTCTTTGCACACGATCGAGATAGTTTGGTACAAGTCGAGGGAGTGTGCAAAAAGGTTTTCAAACGAGTTTTTTACAATATTTTTTATACGACTGCTAATAAAGAAAGAAAAATCAAATTTTAATTTAACTTGTTTTTATTTCCGACATTTTTACAACAAAACTTTAAAAATTTAACAATTTTTTGACGTATCTGATCAACAAAACATACGAGCAGTGACGGTTGCTACGGGACTAAGCCAACTTATATTGATGGGTGACAACAACAAAAATCACAATGACGGGAGACCCGTATGCAGAAATGACATAAGCGTGCGCAAAAATGACATAGGCGTGTGCAAAACGTTTTGCACACAGCATGCGCAAAATGCCATTTTCAGATCGTGTTATCCGTGCGCAAAACCCCCTTTTACAAGACAGTCGTATAAAATAGTTATTTAAACAACAAGGTTTGAAAACGACTCTTTGCACACGATCGAGACAGTTTGGTAGACCGAGCCGAAGGCGAGGTCTACAAGTCGAGGGAGTCTGCAAAGAGGTTTTCAAACGAGTTTTTTACAATATTTTTTATACGACTGCTAATAAAGAAAGAAAAATTAAATTTTAATTTAACTTGTTTTTATTTTCGACATTTTTACAACAAAACTTTAAAAATTCAACAATTTTTTGACGTATCTAATCAACAAAACATACGAGCAGTGACGGTTGCTACGGAACTAAGCCAACTTATATTGATGGGTGACAACAACAAAAATCACAATGACGGGAGACCCGTATGCAGAAATGACATAGGCGTGCGCAAAAATGACATAAGCGTGTGCAAAACGTTTTGCACACAGCGTGCGCAAAATGCCATTTTCAGGTCGTGTTCTCCGTGCGCAAAACCCCCTTTTACAAGACAGTCGTATAAAAAATACTTTACAAGTCTAGCAAAAAGACGCTCCTGTGACAGAAGTATTGTGTGTCTAAAACAGGGAAGTATTTTTTTTTAATAGTAGAGTATCTTTCCTGGAATAGCCAAAATATAATTTGTAACTTTATAAAAAAAATTCTCCTGCCACAGGTGACACTTTCTTGGGAAAGCAAAGTCTCTTTTCTACAACTGCAGTGGCAATTTTAAAATTTTCCTGCGGCAGTGAAGACACTTTTTTGGAACAGCAAAGTCTTTTTTCTATGACAGCAATGTTATAGCACGGATCGGTGATCCGTGGTTATAGTTTTTGCAAAGTCACCTGAAATGCTCCTAATACGGGGTTCTATTGATTTCATGAAATTTTGCTTCATTCTGCCCTTCAAAAGTTATGCAAATTCATATAAAATCTTCCTGGTATAATTTGAACCCTACCGACAGAGAAGCGGCGCGGCTCTTGTCGGCAGTATGCAGAGTTCGAAAATAAATCAGTGTCGTTTCTGTAGGTATAGGAATAGAAAGTTTTATTACCTATTTTTATTTCTTTAGTTTACGCCATAATTAAATGAAATAATTTTCATGAGTATATCTACCGCCGCCCATGTCACTTTCTTTAAGGGATATGCCGATGGTCGGCTTTTATCTTTGTTCAACTGACTTTGCAAAAACTTTAACTATAAGTAGGTTTTAATAAAAATTATCAGTGAACTTTAGTAAAGTTAACTTTACTATCAAAGCAGAGAGCTTAGCTGGCGTTATAGATAGAGAGTAACTTAGCTGGGACAGCGAAAATTTTAGCTGGAATGACAAAAATTTTTTCTCAGTGCGGCTATTTTGATTTCATTAAGTTTGACTTAAAAATTGTGTTAAATGACCTAAAGCAATGTAATATTTCAAATTTGAGACAAATCGGTTAGTAAATAAGAAAATCCGCCATTTTGGATTCGCCATTTTAAATTTTTTATGTTTGAGGATAAAACTGTATTAAGTGATCTCAGGTACTGCAAACTTTCAAGTTTGAGACAAATCGGTTTAAAAATAAATAAATGCGCCATTTTGGATCAGCCATTGTTGTAATAAAAAACGTAAACTGTAGTGTTACCAGGGTACCAAACACTACACCTACCAAATTTCAACACTTGACTTAATGAATTTAATGATATCCCAAAGCCAGAAAATTGTCACTTAGCAACATTTGCCGATGATACTGGTTTATTGATGGTAGAAAAATCTATTGAAAAATGCATAGAAAAACTTCAGGATGCAGTCACCCAAGTTCACAGTTGGACCACAAAGTGGCGAATAAAATTAAATGAAACCAAATCAATTCATGTTGATTTTACAAACAAAAATATAAATCACATGCAAATAACAATTAACAACAATCCAGTACCATATTCGAATCAGGCAAAATATCTAGGTATGACACTTGATGCCAAATTGCGCTGGAAAGCACATGTTAAGAAAAAAAAAGAAGAACTTGAGATAAGGTATAGAAAAATGAACTGGCTAATTGGAAGGAAGTCAAATTTAACAATTCATAATAAGTTACTGCTTTATAGACAAATACTGAAACCAGTATGGACATATAGTATTCAACTATGGGGTTGTGCTAAAGAGAGTAACATTCTAGTTGTACAGAGATTTCAAAATAAAGTATTAAGAAACATTGTGAATGCACCTTGGTACGTTCGAAATAGTGACCTTCATCGAGATCTAAAAATCGAAACTGTAGCAGAGACTATAAAAAAGTACGCAAAAAGCCATGAAGATAGACTCCATCGGCATGTGAATGTGGAAGCAATTCAGCTTCTAGACAATACTATGCTAGTTCGAAGACTAAAAAGAGTGAAGCCGTTTGAGCTAGTAAACTAAGTGAATTACACATAAAACAAAATAATGCTATAAACACAACACAATTGTGAGTTACAGACTAAACAAAGCGGGGAGAACTGTTGAGTGAACCCTAAGTTTTAATCTGACTTTTCTAGTAAATTAAGTTAAAACAAAATTGCTAATTAGTCTTACTGACTAGATTGTAATACAAAAAACACAGTGTGTTTGACAAATAAAAATAAAAAAATACTTAATGAATTTAACTTTACTTAACAAAACCAAATTTCAAGGAAATTGCGTAATTTTTAAAGATGTTTTTGTATAAATATATCCATTTTGTCTTTTATCTGCACATTTTATCTAAAAAAAAAAATTTAGTCCGGCTCCGAGTTGGCTCGGCGCCCAGTTGGCGACACCGAGTTGGCCCGGCGCCCAGTTTTGAGTGCTACAATAAATAATTCATGAATACTTACTTAACTTTAAATCTATCATTGATTTCTCAGGGTCCCGCTGCACTTTCTGTCTGTATGTTTACAAAACTCTCTTCACTATAAAAAGAGTGAAAAGATTTTGTTAGCATGCTAAGTGCAGTGGATGTTTTAAAATTATTGTTTTCATCTTAGAAATTTAAAAATGTTGTACCTTCCAGGTGAAATATTTATTTTCTTTGAACAAGTCTCTTTTTCAACTCTTCTCTTCTTGGGTGGACTACAAGTTATGCTGGAGCATCGAAAAAGTTATATTTTCTCTGGCTGGAGTCTGATGAAATTTTGGAATCATCTCGTCGCCGCCAACTGCGCGCCGGGCTAACTCGGCGCCGCCAACTGGGCGCCGGGCCAACTCGGCGCTGGACTAAATTTTTGTTTTCGATAAAATGTGCAGATAAAAAACAAAATAAATATGTTATTTATAGAAAAACATCTTTAAAAAATCCTTTACGTAGTTTTCGGTTTTGTTAAGTATACTTAAATCTATTAAGTCGAGTGTCGAAATTTGGCAGGTGTCGTATTCTGGTAACCTGGTAACAATACCGTTTACTTTTTTTATTGCAAGAATGGCAGATCCAAAATGGTGGATTTCTTTATTTTTAAACCGATTTGTCTCAAACTTAAAAGTTTGCAGTGTTTGAGATCACTTAATACAGTTTTATCCTGAAACTTAAAAAAAATAAAATGGCGGCTCAAAAATGGCGAATTTTCTTATTTATGCATCGATATGTTTTAAATATGGAACTTGGCGGTGTTTCAAGTCGCTGATTATGATTTTTGACTCAAACTCATAAAAAATTTAAAATGGCGGATACAAAATGGCGGATATCTTTATTTTTAAATTGATCCGCGATTTTGAATTTTTTATAAGTTTGAGTCAAAAATCGTAATCACCAACTTGAAACACCGCCAAGTTCTATATTTAATACATATCACCATTAAAATTTTTCTAAGTTTCAGGATAAAACTGTATTAAGTGATCTAAAGCACTGCAAACTTTCAAGTTTGAGACAAATCGGTTTAAAAATAAAGAAATCCGTCATTTTCAAGTTTTTATAAGCTTGAGTCAAAAATCATAATAAGCGACTTAAAACACCGCCAAGTTCTATATTTGATACATATCGATGCATAAATAAGAAAGTGCGCCATTTTGGATCCACCATTTTAATTTTTTTATGTTTGAGGATAAAACTATATTAAGTGATCCCAAGCACTGCAAACTTTCAAGTTTGAGACAAATCGGTTTAAAAATAAAGAAATCCGCCATTTTGTATCCGCCATTCTTGTAATCAAAAACGTAAATTTTATGTTACCAGGTTACCAGAACCGTACACCTAACAAATTTCAACTTTCAAATTAATGGATTTAACTCTATTTAACAAAACCAAATTTCAGGAAAATTACGTAAAGGATTTTTTAACTATGTTTTTGCATAAATAATAAGATAATATCTATTTTGTTTTTCATCTGCACATTTTATCGAAAAAAAAATATTTTAGTCCGGCGCCCAGTTGGAGGTGCCGAGTTGACCCGGCGCACCACATTACAGGACTGAATTAAAATGTGTGAGGGTAAAATCGCACGGTCGCAGAAAAAATCTTTCGTGACGCTACTGAACTTTCTCGTTTTTTACCAAAGACTATCCGTCAAGACGACTTACCCATAAAATTGTGTTTTCTCATTGATTTTTTTTCTTCTTTTGCACAAAAAACAATTACGCACCATGGTTGAACTCAAATATATTGGGTATTTCTCGAATGAGTGGTGTAAGTGGTGAACCAGCCAACCTAAACTCAACCCAACTTACGTTTGCACCCTCATTGGATGGTCCTTCGAGCCGGATCCTTTCAATTTACATTTTCAGCAGTTATCCTGTAACTTTTCAAACTTACAAATTTCCAAAATTTTCCATTTTCGGCGAGATTTTTCGTATTTTCTTAAGTCACGTGTGTTAAAAATATCAACTCGGGTGAGTTATATATCGAATATCGAATATACCTAAGGAATTAAAAGGTATAGTCGACCAATACAGTATTGTAAGCTGCCACGCGCGCGCTGTTTGAATTACTTGACTTGGGTTACACTGCCGGCATAGGCATTGGTTCATATTTAATCGCGGACTCCGGTAGTTTTGTAACCAGCCCGTATAGCATAGGGCATGGGATCGAGACTCAACTCAACACAAAACTTTTTTGCTTAACTAGTGTTGGTAATATCAGAGGATAGTTAGTATAAACATCCTTAATTAAAATTTACTAATTAATAATTAATAAATAATTAAAATAAATTAAAAATTCTTTAATTTAATGACATTTTATTAATTATTTTTTCTTTCATTTTATGAACTAAAATTGGATTTTTAAAGCGTTTTAGAAGTTTTAACAAATCTTTGGTGTTTAAAATAAAGGTAATTTTCAAAATCAAAATGTCAAAACCAAAAAAGACATTATTGCTAGACAAGCGTGCTATTTCTGTAAATCAAATAACCGAATCGAATGAGGTCGCGAAACCGGCGAAGGCAGACTCTTCGTTCCAGTTCCTTTTCAAATCTAGGTACGAGGATAATGATGAATGTCATCAAAAGTTTTACGCGTCTCATAACCAAATCATCGGATCCCTCGAGGAGTTGGGACTCGATTTTGATGAGCAGGATAACACAAGACAAAGATTCGATTTACTTTTTTATGAATGTCGTGGCATTTATTATGATATTTTTCGAGCCAGCAATACTAATTTCGTTTCACTAAATACTTCTGCCAATAGCCCTAGGTCAAATTCTAGATCTTTTCCTTTACCCAAGTTAGCTAGTTTCGATGGCAACTATAAGAATTGGCAACATTGGTTTGACCTCTATAAGGTCATGATTCATGATAGCGACTTGAGCGATATAGAAAAGTTTCAGCACTTACGTAGTTCAGTGACTAACGAAGCACTTAGTCTGGTAAAAACAATTCCGTTATCTGACAGCAATGATTCCGAAAACTTAGCATTTTGACCGAACTCGGTTTTCCTACGACAGAGTAGAACTTTCTTACATTTAATCAATTGCTTTCCAAGTTGGACGTTAAGCTACGCACAGAGTTTGAGCTATATTATAGCAGAGAGAAAAGCCAAGTCGACATTCCTTCTTACACTGACTTGTACAGCTTTATCGAAAATCACTGTAGTAAGTAAGTCAAATTAGTAAGCCCCCCTCTAGTTCAAATCATGCTAAGCCCCTGAATAATAATCAGCGGAACTTTAGTCACAATAATTATCCTAAAAATACATCAACTTCATCCTTCAATACTACAGTTTCAAATAATCCAATTCAACCAAATAAACCGTTCACTTCAAATGTCAAATGTCATTTGTGCCAGTCCAATCATGTCCTAGCCAGATGTCCCGATTTCCTAAATAAAAATTCAGAAGAAAGACTTTCTTATGTAAGACAAATTAACTTATGTGAAAATTACATGCATTTTTCTCATCAAACAAGGAATTGTTCTTCTTCTTATAGCTGCAGAGGGTGTGGCCTTAAACACCTGTTTACTGTGCCCCCATCCCCGTCAGAACAATACACGTGTTCAGCAGAGTACAAATACTAGTACTCAGGAAAATCCACATTTTCTTTCTGTTTCACAAGGTACTTCGTCAACCAATTGTCACGCCACAACTATTCCCAATCAATCTACTTTTCTACTTTCAACAGTGGTAGCTGACATTTTGGATTCTAGAGGAAATTACCAACCCGTGCGGATTTTGCTAGATTCAGCATCTGAAGCCAATTTCATTTCGGAAAAATGCCTTAATAGACTAGGTCTCCCGAGACAACAATTTTCAATTTCCATTCAAGGTCTAAATCAAAAGGCATCTTCGACTACCAAAGGCAAAACTAATTGCATTCGACCGCAGGGAAGAATAGATCCTACCTTTCAGTTTGAGGCTTTAGTCTTGCCTCAATTATGCTCCAATATTCCCTCTGTTTCTATAGATTCCAGTCAATGGGATCATATTCGGAACATTAAACTTTCAGACCA
The DNA here is from genome assembly GCA_963576565.1 of Aspidapion aeneum. Lineage (NCBI taxonomy): Eukaryota > Metazoa > Arthropoda > Insecta > Coleoptera > Brentidae > Aspidapion > Aspidapion aeneum. The sequence goes on along the minus strand of OY755040.1, from coordinate 62,395,580 downwards.
AATTTCAACATACCTAGCCCCATAGATATTTTACTCGGTTGTGAATTATTTCCTCAGGTTTTAAGAAATGGAGTCACCCATGGTCAAAAAGGGCAAGCTAGCGCTTTTAACAGCGTTTTCGGATACGTCTTGATTGGTAAGGTAGATGCTTCGACTCAATCCAAGCCAAGTACAGTCGTTAGCTGTTATACATCTTTAGAATCGCCCTTAGAATTTTGTTTAGAGAAATTTTGGGAAATAGAACAAGTCCCACATAAAGTTCACAGCAGCCCTGAAGATATTCTATGTAAAAAAATCTTTTCGGACACAGTATCTCGTAACAAGTCAGGCAGATTCATAGTTTCATAAAGTTAAGTAGAGAAAGGCGTATTCCGTGTAAATTTTTTATTATTAATTTTCTACCAGCAGTGGAACGTTTTCGGCTTGTACCAAGCCATCTTCAGCACCACTCTGAAAGTAAATAACAGCGATCAAGATTTTATTTGGAGTAGCTAGCGAAGGCAATTTGTAAACAGCCCCCGTTCTTTTGTTTTAAAAATTATTAGGAAAGATATAGTAGAATCAAGACGCTTTTACTCACTTGTCAGAGGTTGAAAACTTTTCCTTCCATGAATAAAACCAACATTGAGACGATACAGGTTAAAATATTACGTCTAGACAATTTACACTATCACTGGAACATTAACAAACACTTTAAAAATTTTTTATATATATAAGACATGAACTTGTTTTACGTTTGGTACTAAATAATGTAAATTTTTAGGTTATATATTTTGACAACGAAAACAAATCAGAGTGAACAGATTCTAATCTCATAAGATTTCTTAATGTGGTTCTCTAAAGTATGACGTCACGGGGGACGCTAGGGCTGGATGGTGTGTGTGTGGGAAGGGGGGTGAGATTCTGTGGGGTGGAGGACAGAGTTAATGTGTGTTTAGGATATCGGAGGATTGGAGTTGGGTGTATGTGTGTGTGTTAGGGGGGTGTGGGGTGGGATAAGGGGTGTGTTTGTCGAGGTTGGGGGGGGAGGGGGTGGTTGTGGTGGTGGGAGGTTGTGTGTTGGGGGGTAAGTAGGAGGGGGGGTTTGTGGGTTGTGGTGTGTAGGTGTCCCGGTATTGAAAGGAAATGGGTCTGGGTTGGGTGTTCGGGGTGAAGGCGAGAGAAGTTTGTGCATGGGTGTATATGGTTTATTTAGATTCATTTGTATGTTTAGGCAAAGGGGGTTTTTGGATCTTTCTTTTGTGATCTCTAAGTCCTCAAGAAAATCTAGTCGTGTAAAGTTCTTTGAAGTGACGTGATGGATGAGTTTAGAGTTTTCATTTGGAGTGAATGAGTGTTTGGTGTAATTTATGTGGTGACCAAAGGCTGATTTGTCGGGTTTTGCGAGGTGTTCTTTAATGCGCGTATTTAAGTTGCGGCATGTTCTTCCGATATATGTTGCAGGGCAATCGTTACATTGTAGTTTATAAATGCCACTTTTGTTTAGTTTGTCTATTTGATCTTTGGTGTTGGTGAGTAGAGATTTTAAGTTATTATTTGTTTTGAACGTGACTATCGTGTTGGGACATGTATTTTTTATTGAAGTAGCTATTTTATTGCAATAGTGTTCGTTGATGAAGGGAATGGAAATATATCTACTCTCTGTGATTAGTGGTGTGATGGGGTAGGCTTGGTTGGTTAGAAATTTTTGGTTTGTTTTATTTATCAACTTATCTACTATACTGGGGTCGAAACCGTTGTTGACAGCTATTTGTTTAATTATGTTTTTTTCCTTATTAAAGTTTTCTTTTGACATAGGAATTTTAATGAGTCGATGTATGTAGCAGTTTAGTGCGGCTGTTTTATGTTGGTGGGGACTGTAAGAAATTTTTGGAATCATGTGGTCTGTTTGTGTTGGTTTGCGGTATATACTAAATTGAAGGTTGTTGTTATTGTAATTTAAGGAGAGGTCGAGAAAATTTATTGATTTGTCTTGGTCTAGTTCAAGCGTAAATTTTGTGTTTGAGTGCATGCTGTTTAGTTTTTGAAGAATGTTATCAGCTGTTGTAGAGTCTCCATGTATAACCGCAAGGCAATCGTCGACAAAACGGTACCATTTTTTAATTTCCGGGTTTTGTGGAATAATAAATTGTGTTTCTAAATGATTCATGAATAAATCAGCTAGCCAACCAGATAGTGAGTTTCCCATTGCGAGACCGTCGTTTTGCTTGTAGTATTTTTCGTTAAAGAGAAAGAAGTCTTGTGATAGACATAGATTAAGAAGGGTTAAAAGGTGGGAAGTGGTGATTTGAGATATTTGCTTTGATTGCAAGAGATTTTGAAGGATTTGTGTGTTTTCTTTTTTTGGAATGGAGGTGTAAAGGTTAGTGACATCGAATGAAATAATTTTGGTTTGATCACATATGGTAACGTTTTTGAGTTTGTCTACTAAATCTGAGGTATTTTTGACGGTGTAAGTTGGTTTGAAATTTGTTATTAAACTTAGGGTTCGTAATACAAATGTAGCGAGAAAACATACTGGAGTATTGACAAAACTGACAACAGGTCGGATCGGTATGGAGATTTTGTGAAGTTTGGGAAGCCCGTACATTCTTGGTGGGATAGGATTACTTGGTATTAGATTGTTTGGGGCTTGATATTCGATTAAAGTGTCTTTGCATGCTTTTAGCGTGGTTTTGGTTCTGGTTATGAATGAGCTCATGGGGTTTTTATTTAGTTGTGTAAAATCGTTATCTTGTAAGAATTTATTTACTTTGTTTAGGTAATCGGTTTTGTCCAGAATCACAAGACAGTTTCCTTTGTCAGCTTTCGTTATTACTAGATTATTTTGTTGAATTTTTGTTGTGATGTTTTTTATTGTTAGACTCTACAACAGCTGATAACATTCTTCAAAAACTAAACAGCATGCACTCAAACACAAAATTTACGCTTGAACTAGACCAAGACAAATCAATAAATTTTCTCGACCTCTCCTTAAATTACAATAACAACAACCTTCAATTTAGTATATACCGCAAACCAACACAAACAGACCACATGATTCCAAAAATTTCTTACAGTCCCCACCAACATAAAACAGCCGCACTAAACTGCTACATACATCGACACATTAAAATTCCTGTGTCAAAAGAAAACTTTAATAAGGAAAAAAACATAATTAAACAAATAGCTGTCAACAACGGTTTCGACCCCAGTATAGTAGATAAGTTGATAAATAAAACAAACCATAAATTTCTAACCAACCAAGCCTACCCCATCACACCACTAATCACAGAGAGTAGATATATTTCCATTCCCTTCATCAACGAACACTATTGCAATAAAATAGCTACTTCAATAAAAAAATACATGTCCCAACACGATAGTCACGTTCAAAACAAATAATAACTTAAAATCTCTACTCACCAACACCAAAGATCAAATAGACAAACTAAACAAAAGTGGCATTTATAAACTACAATGTAACGATTGCCCTGCAACATATATCGGAAGAACATGCCGCAACTTAAATACGCGCATTAAAGAACACCTCGCAAAACCCGACAAATCAGCCTTTGGTCACCACATAAATTACACCAAACACTCATTCACTCCAAATGAAAACTCTAAACTCATCCATCACGTCACTTCAAAGAACTTTACACGACTAGATTTTCTTGAGGACTTAGAGATCACAAAAGAAAGATCCAAAAACCCCCTTTGCCTAAACATACAAATGAATCTAAATAAACCATATACACCCATGCACAAACTTCTCTCGCCTTCACCCCGAACACCCAACCCAGACCCATTTCCTTTCAATACCGGGACACCTACACACCACAACCCACAAACCCCCCCTCCTACTTACCCCCCAACACACAACCTCCCACCACCACAACCACCCCCTCCCCCCCAACCTCGACAAACACACCCCTTATCCCACCCCACACCCCCCTAACACACACACATACACCCAACTCCAATCCTCCGATATCCTAAACACACATTAACTCTGTCCTCCACCCCACAGAATCTCACCCCCCTTCCCACACACACACCATCCAGCCCTAGCGTCCCCCGTGACGTCATACTTTAGAGAACCACATTAAGAAATCTTATGAGATTAGAATCTGTTCACTCTGATTTGTTTTCGTTGTCAAAATATATAACCTAAAAATTTACATTATTTAGTACCAAACGTAAAACAAGTTCATGTCTTATATATATAAAAAATTTTTGAAGTGTTTGTTAATGTTCCAGTGATAGTGTAAATTGTCTAGACGTAATATGTTAACCTGTATCGTCTCAATGTTGGTTTTATTCATGGAAGGAAAAGTTTTCAACCTCTGACAAGTGAGTAAAAGCGTCTTGATTCTAATATATCTTTCCTAATAATTTTTAAAACAAAAGAACGGGGGCTATTTACAAATTGCCTTCGCTAGCTACTCCAAATAAAATCTTGATCGCTGTTATTTACTTTCAGAGTGATGCTGAAGATGGCTTGGTACAAGCCGAAAACGTTCCACTGCTGGTAGAAAATTAATAATAAAAAATTTACACGGAATACGCCTTTCTCTACTTAACTTTATTTAAAACGTGTACACAGCGACAAAAAATCAACTTTATAACTACTAATATGGTAGACTCCGCTGCATACCGAAAGCTTTCCCTCCTGAGAAACCTGCTAAAGGCCGATATTTGGTTTCTAAATCAATGCCTCAAAGAAGACGTCACTCCAATTTTCGCAAAGGTTATATCATCAAGAAACGTTACAAAAGAAGAAAGAAGATCAATGGAAAAGAACATCATCAGACGTAACTTAGCAAAACACCATACAAAGCTAAATACTACAAATTTAAAAATGAAAATTGCCCTCGACGAACTTAGAACAAAAACCGAACATAATAATCTCCAAAATGACCTTAATTCTATAAATGACTACGTTAGAATACAAACAGGATACAAATTTGACAAACTTAACAAAAAACTAAATAACTTAATAAGAACGAAAACAAATAATGAGTTGAACAGAAATTCTAACCATATATATTCCTCACACAATTTTCACGAAAGAATAAAAAATCTCTCATCAACATCGTTTTCAAAAGAGGAAACAGAAATTTTACAACTTGGTCTAAAATTTGCCCCAGTACCTAAAATCAACGATGACTCAATCGCATCATTTGCAATAGAAATTGATACATTACTAGAACAAATCCGCTTGAACAAAGACGAGAAAAACGACCTTAGAAACGACATATTTAACAATATCTACAATCTTAACAAAGAATATAACAAAACTAATAATAATAACAACAAAAATTCAACAAGCAAAGCTAATAACAAAATAACAAAAACAATAAAAAACATCACAACAAAAATTCAACAAAATAATCTAGTAATAACGAAAGCTGACAAAGGAAACTGTCTTGTGATTCGACAAAACCGATTACCTAAACAAAGTAAATAAATTCTTACAAGATAACGATTTTACACAACTAAATAAAAACCCCATGAGCTCATTCATAACCAGAACCAAAACCACGCTAAAAGCATGCAAAGACACTTTAATCGAATATCAAGCCCCAAACAATCTAATACCAAGTAATCCTATCCCACCAAGAATGTACGGGCTTCCCAAACTTCACAAAATCTCCATACCGATCCGACCTGTTGTCAGTTTTGTCAATACTCCAGTATGTTTTCTCGCTACATTTGTATTACGAACCCTAAGTTTAATAACAAATTTCAAACCAACTTACACCGTCAAAAATACCTCAGATTTAGTAGACAAACTCAAAAACGTTACCATATGTGATCAAACCAAAATTATTTCATTCGATGTAACTAACCTTTACACCTCCATTCCAAAAAAAGAAACCACACAAATCCTTCAAAATCTCTTGCAATCAAAGCAAATATCTCAAATCACCACTTCCCACCTTTTAACCCTTCTTAATCTATGTCTATCACAAGACTTCTTTCTCTTTAACGAAAAATACTACAAGCAAAACGACGGTCTCGCAATGGGAAACTCACTATCTGGTTGGCTAGCTGATTTATTCATGAATCATTTAGAAACACAATTTATTATTCCACAAAACCCGGAAATTAAAAAATGGTACCGTTTTGTCGACGATTGCCTTGCGGTTATACATGGAGACTCTACAACAGCTGATAACATTCTTCAAAAACTAAACAGCATGCACTCAAACACAAAATTTACGCTTGAACTAGACCAAGACAAATCAATAAATTTTCTCGACCTCTCCTTAAATTACAATAACAACAACCTTCAATTTAGTATATACCGCAAACCAACACAAACAGACCACATGATTCCAAAAATTTCTTACAGTCCCCACCAACATAAAACAGCCGCACTAAACTGCTACATACATCGACTCATTAAAATTCCTATGTCAAAAGAAAACTTTAATAAGGAAAAAAACATAATTAAACAAATAGCTGTCAACAACGGTTTCGACCCCAGTATAGTAGATAAGTTGATAAATAAAACAAACCATAAATTTCTAACCAACCAAGCCTACCCCATCACACCACTAATCACAGAGAGTAGATATATTTCCATTCCCTTCATCAACGAACACTATTGCAATAAAATAGCTACTTCAATAAAAAATACATGTCCCAACACGATAGTCACGTTCAAAACAAATAATAACTTAAAATCTCTACTCACCAACACCAAAGATCAAATAGACAAACTAAACAAAAGTGGCATTTATAAACTACAATGTAACGATTGCCCTGCAACATATATCGGAAGAACATGCCGCAACTTAAATACGCGCATTAAAGAACACCTCGCAAAACCCGACAAATCAGCCTTTGGTCACCACATAAATTACACCAAACACTCATTCACTCCAAATGAAAACTCTAAACTCATCCATCACGTCACTTCAAAGAACTTTACACGACTAGATTTTCTTGAGGACTTAGAGATCACAAAAGAAAGATCCAAAAACCCCCTTTGCCTAAACATACAAATGAATCTAAATAAACCATATACACCCATGCACAAACTTCTCTCGCCTTCACCCCGAACACCCAACCCAGACCCATTTCCTTTCAATACCGGGACACCTACACACCACAACCCACAAACCCCCCCTCCTACTTACCCCCCAACACACAACCTCCCACCACCACAACCATCCCCTCCCCCCCCAACCTCGACAAACACACCCCTTATCCCACCCCACACCCCCCTAACACACACACATACACCCAACTCCAATCCTCCGATATCCTAAACACACATTAACTCTGTCCTCCACCCCACAGAATCTCACCCACCTTCCCACACACACACCATCCAGCCCTAGCGTCCCCCGTGACGTCATACTTTAGAGAACCACATTAAGAAATCTTATGAGATTAGAATCTGTTCACTCTGATTTGTTTTCGTTGTCAAAATATATAACCTAAAAATTTACATTATTTAGTACCAAACGTAAAACAAGTTCATGTCTTATATATATAAAAAAAAAAATTTTTTTAAGTGTTTGTTAATGTTCCAGTGATAGTGTAAATTGTCTAGACGTAATATTTTAACCTGTATCGTCTCAATGTTGGTTTTATTCATGGAAGGAAAAGTTTTCAACCTCTGACAAGTGAGTAAAAGCGTCTTGATTCTAATATATCTTTCCTAATAATTTTTAAAACAAAAGAACGGGGGCTGTTTACAAATTGCCTTCGCTAGCTACTCCAAATAAAATCTTGATCGCTGTTATTTACTTTCAGAGTGGTGCTGAAGATGGCTTGGTACAAGCCGAAAACGTTCCACTGCTGGTAGAAAATTAATAATAAAAAATTTACACGGAATACGCCTTTCTCTACTTAACTTTATTTAAAACGTGTACACAGCGACAAAAAATCAACCTCATAGTTTCATTACCTTTCGTTAACTCAGAGCCTACTTTAGGTGATACTTATCCTATTGCTGTAAAAAGGTTTAAATCGCTCGAATTCCGACTTCTTAAAGACCCTGTGTATTATGAAACATACAAAGACTTCATGAAGGAATACATATTATCAAATCACATGATTCCAGTCCCTACATCTAGTTCCAAAGAAATCTTAGACTGTTCATATTTCATTCCCCACCATAGTGTTTTCAATAGGGGAAAAATTCGCTGCGTTTTTGATGCTTCACAAAGGGGTCCTAGAGGTTTATCTTTAAATGACACATTGTGCGCAGGTGCTAAACTTCAATCTGATGTCCTTGAAATACTTCTGAAATTCCGATATGATGTTGTAGTGTTTACTGCAGATGTTGTTAAAATGTTTCGACAAATTCTTGTCACACCTGAGCACACACGATATCAGAATATCTTATGGAGATTCTCTGAAATCGATCCCATTCAAACCTATACTCTCAGAACTGTTGTCTATGGTCTTAAATCATCACCTTACTTGGCTATACGTACTCTACAGGAATTGGCTAGACTAGAGTCTAAAAACTTTCCTAATGCTTCTAGAGTTCTGTTAAAAGACGTCTACGTCGATGACGTTTTAAGCGGCCACAATTCCGTAGTTTCGGCCATAGATCTACAGCAAGAACTCATTTCAGTATTACCTCGTGGTGGTTTCGAGCTCAAAAAATGGGCAAGTAACAAACCAGAACTTATTTCATCATTTCCAGAGACGGACACACAAATGTCTATTTCTTTCGACAAAGCAGAGCCTAATTTTGTCAAGGTACTTGGTCTCCAATGGAATCCAGTGACAGATTCATTTACATATCTTGTTATACCTGACGATAACCCTTGCACTAAACGTGGAATCCTTTCTCAAATAATGAAAATATTTGACCCGTTAGGTTTCTGTTCTCCAGTGTCCTTACTGGTCAAGCATCTGATGCAAGATTTATGGAAGGAAAAGATAGAGTGGGACTCTCTTCCGCCCCTTCATATCATAAATATTTGGAATCAGTTTCGCATGGAGCTTCCCGAACTTTCTAATCTTCATTTACTTAGACGTCTTACAATAGACAAACCTACTCGCATAGAATTACACGGATTTTCCGACGCTTCAATGGTTGGTTATGCAGCCACAGTCTACCTTCGTATTGAAGCATCTTCTGGCGAGCTGTTTACTTTTCTTGTTATGGCAAAATCTAAAGTTGCACCACTTAAAACGGTTAGTCTCCCAAGACTGTAACTCTTGGGCGCTACCCTACTGTATGATCTTATCTCTTTCATTCAAGCAAGTTACGCTGAAACTTTGGTGTTTAATGAAATTTGGGCGTGGTGTGACTCACAAGTGGTCTTGCGCTGGTTATCTGATTCTCCCCATAGATGGGTTACATTCGTCGCTAATCGTGTTTGCAAAATCCAAGAAACTTTACCCCCTCATGTATGGCACTATGTTCCGTCTGCTGAAAACCCAGCGGATTGTGCTTCTCGTGGACTTACACCTAACCAACTTGTTCACCATGACATGTGGTGGAAAGGTCCACCCTTTCTAAGCCTTCCACGATAGGAATGGTCTAATGGCTTTCATTGTCCAGATCTTTGCGACGCAAGACATTTCTCACGGTCATGTCAGACCCACATGAGATCGATGTTCTCTTGAATAAACATTCCTCTCTCACGAAAATACAACGAATCATTTTCTACACGCTTAGACCAATTTCTAAAATCTATTACTCAGATCATTTGGTAAAGGAAAAGGAACTGCAGAATTCCATGATTGTTCTTGTCCGCCATGTCCAACGTACAGTATTTTCAGATCTTCTTTCAAAATTTAAAACAAACAAGTTGCTTCCAAAACCCTTTCGTAAACTTTAATTATTCCTGGACCAACAAGACTGTCTCCGAGTAGGCGGTCGCATTAAGCATGCTTCTGAACTTTCTTATTCTGCTCAGCATCCGTTGCTCTTGCCACGTTCACACCGGCTTACTACAATAATTATCGAATATACACATTTAAAATACTTTCATCCAGGTCTCAAAACCCTACATTATCTGCTAAAGCAACAATTTTGGGTGCTGTCTGCTCGATACACTATTGAAAAGGTAGTTTCTCATTGTATCTTATGCTTCAGACTTCATCCAAAACCAGCTGTGCAATTTATGGGAGATTTACCTCCTCAAAGGATTTCCCAGTTAAAACCATTTTCCCATGTTGCCGTGGACTATTGCGGACCGTTTGATATCTTAATGTCAAGACACCGAGGTGCCAAACTCTATAAAGGCTATATTCTTGTTTGCGTTTGTGCTGCAACCAAAGCAGTGCATTTAGAGTTAACTTCCGATCTTTCAACAGATACGTTTCTTGCGGCCTTTAAAAGGTTTGTCTCCAGACGTGGAAGGATATCACACGTTTATTCTGATAACGGTACCGCCTTTGTCGGTGCAGATAGGTTACTTCAAACCTACTCAAAGGAAGCATGTGAAAGCTTAAGCATTTCGTGGCACTTTTCTAGCCCTGGAAGTCCTCACTTAAACAGTTTAGCCGAGGCTGAAGTAAAATCCACCAAGGCTCACCTCAAACGTGTTGTAGGCGAGCAGCGCCTTACATATGAGGAATTTACTACCTTCTTGTTTCAAGTTGAGGCTTTACTCAATAGTAGACCTCTCTATGCTCAAAGTCTAGATCCAAATGACCTCCTTCCGCTGACATCAGGTCATTTTCTAACATTGGAGCCTTTAAATTCTATACCAGAACCTGATTTTTCCGACCTCAAGCTTAACACTTTGTCTCGCTGGCAGCTTGTCCAAAGACTTCAAGCTGACTTTTGGAAAAAGTGGCGTTTAGAATATTTAAACACACTTCAACAACGTGTTAAGTGGACTGAGAAATGCAATGACATAAAAGTCAACACTTTAGTCGTTATTAAGAACGAGCACACACCACCTATGCAGTGGTCGCTCGGACGTGTTGTAGCGCTACACCCAGGTGCTGATGGGCTTACTCGCGTCGTGACAGTAAAAACCGCCACTGGTACTTATCGAAGACCGGTGGTCAAGTTATGTGTCCTGCCCCTGCCGGAGGTAGAACACAAGTAAATTTTTCGAAATTTTGCTGAAAATTTTTTATTTTTCTCTTTTCTTTACATATAATTTTTTTTCCTTTTTATAATTTACTAGAATTAAGGTAAATTTTCGTGCATACTTGCACGATTTGGGTATTTAGATATAGTTTTTTTTTCGTATCCTTACTAAAAACACACGTGTTTTGGTGGCCGGAAAATGTTGGTGCAAGAATTATTTGCCAGCTTTTGGCTACTTTTATATTTTAGTATTATTTTTCATTTCAAATTTCGCGGGGTATATGCATATGACTTATCCCCGCACCGAGACACGCGCGAGTCTGCGCGAGGAGTCGCAATCGGGAAACTGACAAGCACAAGAAACGCCGTGAGTGCTACAATTTTCCCGTTTTTTTTTATCTTCCAAGCGACCGAAACGACTGCAACTAGATGAAAAGTGAGGTAGACACTTTAGATATTTTATATGCATCGTTTTTTCTGATTTCCTTTCAATAAGCTTTACAATTACGTTTTTCAATTTCTTATCTCAAAATATTGGGTATTTCTCGAATGAGTGGTGTAAGTGGTGAACCAGCTAACCTAAACTCAACCAAACTTACGTTTGCACCCTTTCTATATATTTGTGAAAGTTATGGCTACAACTATTACTAATAAGGAGGGCGGGGAGGAGAGAGGGAGTTTGGAACTAGTAAGATAGCGTTGGAAAAAAATCTTAAAGCGTGTGCAGAAAGAATTTTTGAAATCAACCCATATTTGATAAAATTATACAAATATAGTTTCTAAAGATGGTGGGGGGGGAGGGAGGAATGACATGAGGGGAGATGGGTGGGAGTAGGGAAGACTACAAAGTAGTTACAGCAAATTAGAGGACATTTGCAATAAGTGATCAAAGGAATTTAATAAAATCGCCTGAAATTTAGGTAATTTATATGCCTTAAAGCCTACATCATGTGACAAAATGGCGCCTGACGACCGCCATGTTGATTCCTGTTGAAAAAAATATAGCCTATAGCACCTTCGGGATCAGTAGCAATTCAAGGACACCTTTCTTGTCAAAATTCAGCCGATTAACCTCTAGCGCGACACAAACAAATGTAGACTTTGAATTGAAAGCGAAAAACATTACTTTTCCTTTTGCCGTGCTGCAGTTGGGTAAAAAGAATCGACAAATTAAATAAAATGATGGACATGGAAATTACTTGGTGTTTTTTTTACTTGGGAAAATGTCCGTGCCCAAAGAATCTTTAAGCAATCTTATTTCATCGGTTGTTCGTCTAAAAATTTTAATGCTTTAAGCATTCCAGGGGTGTCTGCACTATATATAAAAGCGAGTCGATTGCTTCGAGATTCAGACCTAACGCAGACATAAAATTTGGTTATAGATATTGCCAAAATAAATTGAAGTGCACTTACCATAAATTTGTTTTTAATAATTTAAATACGCAATTTACAAGCCACTTAAAAAGTTTTAACATGATTTGTAAGAAAATTGGAGCATCTGTTCAAGGGTCAAGCACTTCAATATCATAACGACGACTTCGTAAAATGTAACTTTACCACTTCTTGGCACATCTTAATGGTTTTTTTCGAGGTTTTTTCTCAAAAACTCAACAAAACAATGATGCAATTTTGGCTTTTTCTTTTGAATTTTATATCTTGATAAAATTTTGCAAATTAGGTAGGTATTACTTATTTCACTCTCTCATGTCTCTATTTCAAGATATATAGAGTAAAATGGGGTAATATGGCAACTTAAAATTCAGAGGTTCACATTTTAGTACCTGCACTTTAGAACCTGCACATTCAGATATTTGTCGTAAGAGGCTTTTTGCCAAATTCCCGCATTCTCAAGTGTTACAAGCAAAAATACATGGATATGCACTTTTGCCATATTACCCCTGGTCATGGGTAATATGCCACAGCACGTTGGAGAATATGGCAACATACTAACTTTTTTATAAAATTTTAAAAAAAATGTTTAAAAAATAACACATACCATATTAAGCATAAAAATATATAAGATAAGGCTTATAAAATATTAGTTGCTTTAATGGAATACAATCGGAGCAGTATTTAAAGGATGGAGTAAATATGGGGTTAATATTCCGCACTTAGGCATATTACCCCAAATTGACTTTTATCAAAAACAAAATTAAATCAGGTATTTAAGGTTGGTAGTATGCCGTCAGAATAACTAAGGTTGTAAAGCATATTTTGACACAAACCTATTAAAATTGAACTTAAACTGACTAAATCCAGTTAAAACTTTGTTCGCCCGTATGTAGGAATATTTTTCTAATTAGTTCTTACCTTTTAATGGTGTTTTTTGCCTTAAAAAAAGAAATTGGGTTGTTTACCATTCACTTGCACGTGCTGGCTGATACTGACATGTTTAAAAGAGCATTGTTGTCAAATGTTGCCATGGAAAGAAATTATTGAACTGGGGCGTATTACCCAGTGCGTCATATTACCCCACTTTACTCTACCAAAAACTGAAAACTTAAATAATGCAGTTTTTTAAAAACAAGGTTGGTTTTGCAGTATTGCATATTGGGGTGAGAAAACGAATAACAATTTTGGGCTTTTTTACTCTGTCAAGTAACTTAAACGAAAACAAAAATTCAAAACTTTCTGAGATATTGCCATTCAAAGATTTAAGCCTAAACGCTGATATTACAAACACAACTTTTTCTGGGTATTACGCCACTAGTAAGGAAAAATTATTTAAAAAAATTAAAAAACCACTGCGTTTCTCCTAGAAAAATAAAAATCACTAATTTGTCAGTGGCTTTCTATAAAAATAAATAATTGCCTAGTAAAACCTAAACCACTTATCTTTTAATCAAATTGATCTTTGAAACCTTTTTTAAACTTTTTAAAAATTCGTATAATTAAAAATAAGGTTTGTCAGATATTTCTTTCGACCAGGTATGACAAGAGATCGGAAAAAAATCTGCCTAACCCAGGTTATAAAGGTTTGCTACAGGGTGAACACAAAAACTGTAAAAAAATTCTAGTTTTTTACTTGGCAATAAAAAGTTGAAAATAGTCTGAAAAACATACTGGTAACGGATAATATCAAATTTGGGTTTAGGGCATGAGCTACAGGGTGATATCGAAATTAGTAGTAAAATTTTCTAAAAATCATATTTTTAAAAAACAACAATGTCGAGAGCTTTCGTTTGCAAAAAATAGTTAGAAACACGTTAAACAGTTGTACCATTAACTGTTTGTATTATCTTTAATCTCAGGAATTGAGCTATAGGGTGATAAAATTTTCTAAAAATCACATTTTTGAAAAACAACATTTTCGAGAGCTTTAGTTTGCAAAAACAGTTAAACAGTCAGACCATTAACTGGTTGTATTACCTTTTGTTCCAGGAAATGAGCTGCAGGGTGATATCGAAATTAGTAGTAAAATTTTCTAAAAATAACATTTTTAAAAAACAACAATGTCGAGAGCTTTCTTTTGCAAAAAATGGTTACAAACACGTTAAACAGTCGTACCGTGAACTGTTTGTATTATCTTTATTCTCAGGAATTGAGCTACAGGGTGATATCGAAATTAGTAGTAAAATTTTCTAAAAATCACATTTTTAAAAAACAACAATGTCGAGAGCTTTCGTTTACAAAAAATAGTTAGAAACACGTTAAACAGTCGTACCATTAACTGCTTTATATTTATTCTCAGGAATTGAGCTAGAGGGTGATATCGAAATTAGTAGTAAAATTTTATAAAAATCACATTTTTAAAAAACAACAATGTCGAGAGCTTTCGTTTGCAAAAAATAGTTAGAAACACGTTAAGCAGTCGTACCATTAATTGTTTGTATTATATTTATTCTCAGGAATTGAGCTACAGGGTGATATCGAAATTAGTAGTAAAATTTTCAAAAAATCATATTTTTAAAAACAGCAATGTCGAGAGCTTTCGTTTTAAAAAATAGTTAGAAACATGTTAAACAGTCGTACCATTAATTGTTTGTATTATATTTATTCTCAGGAATTGAGCTACAGGGTGATATCGAAATTAGTAGTAAAATTTTCTAAAAATCAAATTTTTAAAAACAGCAATGTCGAGAGCTTTCGTTTTAAAAAATAGTTAGAAACATGTTAAACAGTCGTACCATTAATTGTTTGTATTATATTTATTCTCAGGAATTGAGCTACAGGGTGATATCGAAATTAGTAGTAAAATTTTCTAAAAATCAAATTTTTAAAAACAACAATGTCGAGAGCTTTCGTTTGCAAAAAATAGTTAGAAACACATTAAACAGTCGTACCATTAACTGTTTGTATTATCTTTATTCTCAGGAATTGCGCTACAGGGTAATATCAAAATTACTAGTAAAATTTTCTAAAAATCACATTTTTAAAAAACAACAAATGTCGAGAGCTTTCGTTTGCAAAAAATAGTTAGAAACACGTTAAACAGTCGTACCATTAATTGTTTGTATTATATTTATTCTCAGGAATTGAGCTACAGGGTGATATCGAAATTAGTAGTAAAATTTTCTAAAAATCACATTTTTAAAAAACAGCAATGTTGAAAGCTTTCGTTTGCAAAAAATAGTTAGAAACACGTTAAACAGTCGTACCGTTAATTGTTTGTATTATATTTATTCTCAGGAATTGAGCTATAGGGTGATATCGAAATTAGTAGTAAAATTTTCTAAAAATCACATTTTTAAAAAACAGTAATGTCGAGAGCTTTCGTTTGCAAAAAATAGTTAGAAACACGTTAAACAGTCGTACCATTAATTGTTTGTATTATATTTATTCTCAGGAATTGAGCTACAGGGTGATATCGAAATTAGTAGTAAAATATTCTAAAAATCACATTTTTAAAAAACAGCAATGCCGAGAGCTTTCGTTTGCAAAAAATAGTTAGAAATACGTTAAACAGTCGTATCGTTAACTGTTTGTATTATCTTTATTCTCAGAAATTGAGCCACAGGGTGATATCGAAATTAGTAGTAAAATTTTCTAAAAATCAAATTTTTAAAAACAACAATGTCGAGAGCTTTCGTTTGCAAAAAATAGTTAGAAACACGTTAAACAGTCGTACCATTAATTGTTTGTATTATATTTATTCTCAGGAATTGAGCTACAGGGTGATATCGAAATTAGTAGTAAAATATTCTAAAAATCACATTTTTAAAAAACAGCAATGTCGAGAGCTTTCGTTTTAAAAAATAGTTAGAAACATGTTAAGCAGTCGTATCGTTAACTGTTTGTATTAACTTTATTCTCAGAAATTGAGCCACAGGGTGATATCGAAATTAGTAGTAAAATTTTCTAAAAATCAAATTTTTAAAAACAACAATGTCGAGAGCTTTCGTTTGCAAAAAATAGTTAGAAACACATTAAACAGTCGTACCATTAACTGTTTGTATTATCTTTATTCTCAGGAATTGCGCTACAGGGTGATATCAAAATTACTAGTAAAATTTTCTAAAAATCACATTTTTAAAAAACAGCAATGTCGAGAACTTTCGTTTGCAAAAAATAGCTAGAAACACGTTAAACAGTCGTACCATTAATTGCTTGTATTATATTTATTCTCAGGAATTGAGCTACAGGGTGATATCGAAATTAGTAGTAAAATTTTCTAAAAATCACATTTTTAAAAAACAGCAATGTTGAGAGCTTTCGTTTGCAAAAAATAATTCAAAACCCGTTAAACAGTCGTACCATTAATTGTTTGTATTATATTTATTCTCAGGAATTGAGCTATAGGGTGATATCGAAATTAGTAGTAAAATTTTCTAAAAGTCACATTTTTAAAAAACAGCAATGTCGAGAGCTTTCGTTTGCAAAAAATAGTTAGAAACACGTTAAACAGTCGTACCATTAATTGTTTGTGTTGTATTTATTCTCAGGAATTGAGCTACAGGGTGATATCGAAATTAGTAGTAAAATTTTCTAAAAATCACATTTTTAAAAAACAGCAATGTTGAGAGCTTTCGTTTGCAAAAAATAGTTAGAAACACGTTAAAAAGTCGTAACATTAACTGTTTGTATTATATTTATTCTCAGGAATTGAGCTACAGGGTGATATCGAAATTAGTAGTAAAATTTTCTAAAAATCAAATTTTTTAAAACAACAATGTGGAGAGCTTTCGTTTGCAAAAAATAGTTAGAAACACATTAAACAGTCGTACCATTAATTGTTTGTATTATATTTATTCTCAGGAATTGAGCTACAGGGTGATATCGAAATTAGTAGTAAAATTTTCTAAAAATCACATTTTTAAAAAACAGCAATGTTGAAAGCTTTCGTTTGCAAAAAATAGTTAGAAACACGTTAAACAGTCGTACCGTTAATTGTTTGTGTTATATTTATTCTCAGGAATTGAGCTATAGGGTGATATCGAAATTAGTAGTAAAATTTTCTAAAAATCACATTTTTAAAAAACAGTAATGTCGAGAGCTTTCGTTTGCAAAAAATAGTTAGAAACACGTTAAACAGTCGTACCATTAATTGTTTGTATTATATTTATTCTCAGGAATTGAGCTACAGGGTGATATCGAAATTAGTAGTAAAATATTCTAAAAATCACATTTTTAAAAAACAGCAATGCCGAGAGCTTTCGTTTGCAAAAAATAGTTAGAAACACGTTAAACAGTCGTAACATTAACTGTTTGTATTATATTTATTCTCAGGAATTGAGCTACAGGGTGATATCGAAATTAGTAGTAAAATTTTCTAAAAATCACGTTTTTAAAAAACAGCAATGTTGAGAGTTTTCGTTTGCGAAAAATAGTTAGAAATACGTTAAACAGTCGTATCGTTAACTGTTTGTATTAACTTTATTCTCAGAAATTGAGCCACAGGGTGATATCGAAATTAGTAGTAAAATTTTCTAAAAATCAAATTTTTAAAAACAACAATGTCGAGAGCTTTCGTTTGCAAAAAATAGTTAGAAACACATTAAACAGTCGTACCATTAACTGTTTGTATTATCTTTATTCTCAGGAATTGCGCTACAGGGTGATATCAAAATTACTAGTAAAATTTTCTAAAAATCACATTTTTAAAAAACAGCAATGTCGAGAACTTTCGTTTGCAAAAAATAGCTAGAAACACGTTAAACAGTCGTACCATTAATTGCTTGTATTATATTTATTCTCAGGAATTGAGCTACAGGGTGATATCGAAATTAGTAGTAAAATTTTCTAAAAATCACATTTTTAAAAACAGCAATGTTGAGAGCTTTCGTTTGCAAAAAATAATTCAAAACCCGTTAAACAGTCGTACCATTAATTGTTTGTATTATATTTATAGAAACACGTTAAACAGTCGTACCATTAATTGTTGGTATTGTATTTATTCTCAGGAATTGAGCTACAGGGTGATATCGAAATTAGTAGTAAAATTTTCTAAAAATCACATTTTTAAAAAACAGCAATGTTGAGAGCTTTCGTTTGCAAAAAATAGTTAGAAACACGTTAAAAAGTCGTAACATTAACTGTTTGTATTATATTTATTCTCAGGAATTGAGCTACAGGGTGATATCGAAATTAGTAGTAAAATTTTCTAAAAATCAAATTTTTAAAAACAACAATGTCGAGAGCTTTCGTTTGCAAAAAATAGTTAGAAACACATTAAACAGTCGTACCATTAACTGTGTGTATTATCTTTATTCTCAGGAATTGAGCTACAGGGTGATATCGAAATTAGTAGTAAAATTTTCTAAAAATCACATCTTTAAAAAACAACAATGTCGAGAGTTTTCGTTTGCGAAAAATAGTTAGAAATACGTTAAACAGTCGTATCGTTAACTGTTTGTATTAACTTTATTCTCAGGAATTGAGCCACAGGGTGATATCGAAATTAGTAGTAAAATTTTCTTAAAATCACATTTTTAAAAAACATCAATGTCGAGAGCTTTCGTTAGCAAAAAATAGTTAGAAACACGTTAAACAGTCGTACCATTAATTGTTTGTATTATATTTATTCTCAGGAATTGAGCTACAGGGTGATATCGAAATTAGTAGTAAAATTTTCTAAAAATCAAATTTTTAAAAACAACAATGTCGAGAGCTTTCGTTTGCAAAAAATAGTTAGAAACACATTAAACAGTCGTACCATTAACTGTTTGTATTATCTTTATTCTCAGGAATTGCGCTACAGGGTGATATCAAAATTACTAGTAAAATTTCCTAAAAATCACATTTTTAAAAAACAGCAATGCCGAGAACTTTCGTTTGCAAAAAATAGTTAGAAACACGTTAAACAGTCGTACCATTAATTGCTTGTATTATATTTATTCTCAGGAATTGAGCTACAGGGTGATATCGAAATTAGTAGTAAAATTTTCTAAAAATCACATTTTTAAAAAACAGCAATGTTGAGAGCTTTCGTTTCCAAAAAATAATTAGAAACACGTTAAACACTCGTACCATTAATTGCGGGTATTATATTTATTCTCAGGAATTGAGCTATAGGGTGATATCGAAATTAGTAGTAAAATTTTCTAAAAATCACATTTTTAAAAAACAGCAATGTCGAGAGCTTTCGTTTGCAAAAAATAGTTAGAAACACGTTAGACAGTCGTACCATTAATTGTTTGTATTGTATTTATTCTCAGGAATTGAGCTACAGGGTGATATCGAAATTAGTAGTAAAATTTTCTAAAAATCACATTTTTAAAAAACAGCAATGTTGAGAGCTTTCGTTTGCAAAAAATAGTTAGAAACACGTTAAACAGTCGTACCATTAATTGTCTGTATTATATTTATTTTCAGGAATTGAGCTACAGGGTGATATCGAAATTAGTAGTAAAATTTTCTAAAAATCAAATTTTTAAAAACAACAATGTCGAAAGCTTTCGTTTGCAAAAAAGAGTTAGAAACACATTAAACAGTCGTACCATTAATTGTTTGTATTGTATTTATTCTCAGGAATTGAGCTACAGGGTGATATCGAAATTAGTAGTAAAATTTTCTAAAAATCACATTTTTAAAAAACAACAATGCCGATAGCTTTCGTTTGCAAAAAATAGTTAGAAACACGTTAAACAGTCGTACCATTAATTGTTTGTATTATATTTATTCTCAGGAATTGATCTACAGGGTGATATCGAAATTACCAGTAAAATTTTCTAAAAATCTAATTTTTAAAAACAACAATGTAGAGAGCTTTCGTTTGCAAAAAATAGTTAGAAACACATTAAACAGTCGTACCATTAACTGTTTGTATTATCTTTATTCTCAGGAATTGCGCTACAGGGTGATATCAAAATTACTAGTAAAATTTTCTAAAAATCACATTTTTAAAAAACATTAATACCATTAATTGTCTGTATTATATTTATTTTCAGGAATTGAGCTACAGGGTGATATCGAAATTAGTAGTAAAATTTTCTAAAAATCACATTTTTAAAAAACAGCAATGTCGAGAGGTTTCGTTTGCAAAAAATAGTTAGAAAAACGTTAAACAGTCGTACCATTAATTGTTTGTATTGTATTTATTCTCAGGAATTGAGCTACAGGGTGATATCGAAATTAGTAGTAAAATTTTCTAAAAATCACATTTTTAAAAAACAGCAATGCCGAGAGCTTTTGTTTGCAAAAAATAGTTAGAAACACGTTAAACAGTCGTACCATTAATTGTTTGTATTATATTTATTCTCAGGAATTGATCTACAGGGTGATATCGAAATTAGTAGTAAAATTTTCTAAAAATCAAATTTTTAAAAACAACAATGTCGAGAGCTTTCGTTTGCAAGAAATAGTTAGAAACACGTTAAACAGTCGTAACATTAACTGTTTGTATTATATTTATTCTCAGGAATTGAGCTACAGGGTGATATCGAAATAAGTAGTAAAATTTTCTAAAAATCACATTTTTAAAAAACAACATTATCGAGGGCTTTCGTTTGCGAAAAATAGTTAGAAACACGTTAAACAGTCGTACCATTAATTGCTTGTATTATATTTATTCTCAGGAATTGAGCTACAGGGTGATATCGAAATTAGTAGTAAAATTTTCTAAAAATCACATTTTTAAAAAACAGCAATGTTGAGAGCTTTCGTTTGCAAAAAATAGTTAGAAACACGTTAAACAGTCGTAACATTAACTGTTTGTATTATATTTATTCTCAGGAATTGAGCTACAGGGTGATATCGAAATTAGTAGTAAAATTTTCTAAAAATCACGTTTTTAAAAAACAGCAATGTTGAGAGTTTTCGTTTGCGAAAAATAGTTAGAAATACGTTAAACAGTCGTATCGTTAACTGTTTGTATTAACTTTATTCTCAGAAATTGAGCCACAGGGTGATATCGAAATTAGTAGTAAAATTTTCTAAAAATCAAATTTTTAAAAACAACAATGTCGAGAGCTTTCGTTTGCAAAAAATAGTTAGAAACACATTAAACAGTCGTACCATTAACTGTTTGTATTATCTTTATTCTCAGGAATTGCGCTACAGGGTGATATCAAAATTACTAGTAAAATTTTCTAAAAATCACATTTTTAAAAAACAGCAATGTCGAGAACTTTCGTTTGCAAAAAATAGCTAGAAACACGTTAAACAGTCGTACCATTAATTGCTTGTATTATATTTATTCTCAGGAATTGAGCTACAGGGTGATATCGAAATTAGTAGTAAAATTTTCTAAAAATCACATTTTTAAAAACAGCAATGTTGAGAGCTTTCGTTTGCAAAAAATAATTCAAAACCCGTTAAACAGTCGTACCATTAATTGTTTGTATTATATTTATTCTCAGGAATTGAGCTATAGGGTGATATCGAAATTAGTAATAAAATTTTCTAAAAATCACATTTTTAAAAAACAGCAATGTCGAGAGCTTTCGTTTGCAAAAAATAGTTAGAAACACGTTAAACAGTCGTACCATTAATTGTTGGTATTGTATTTATTCTCAGGAATTGAGCTACAGGGTGATATCGAAATTAGTAGTAAAATTTTCTAAAAATCACATTTTTAAAAAACAGCAATGTTGAGAGCTTTCGTTTGCAAAAAATAGTTAGAAACACGTTAAAAAGTCGTAACATTAACTGTTTGTATTATATTTATTCTCAGGAATTGAGCTACAGGGTGATATCGAAATTAGTAGTAAAATTTTCTAAAAATCAAATTTTTAAAAACAACAATGTCGAGAGCTTTCGTTTGCAAAAAATAGTTAGAAACACATTAAACAGTCGTACCATTAACTGTGTGTATTATCTTTATTCTCAGGAATTGAGCTACAGGGTGATATCGAAATTAGTAGTAAAATTTTCTAAAAATCACATCTTTAAAAAACAACAATGTCGAGAGTTTTCGTTTGCGAAAAATAGTTAGAAATACGTTAAACAGTCGTATCGTTAACTGTTTGTATTAACTTTATTCTCAGGAATTGAGCCACAGGGTGATATCGAAATTAGTAGTAAAATTTTCTTAAAATCACATTTTTAAAAAACATCAATGTCGAGAGCTTTCGTTAGCAAAAAATAGTTAGAAACACGTTAAACAGTCGTACCATTAATTGTTTGTATTATATTTATTCTCAGGAATTGAGCTACAGGGTGATATCGAAATTAGTAGTAAAATTTTCTAAAAATCAAATTTTTAAAAACAACAATGTCGAGAGCTTTCGTTTGCAAAAAATAGTTAGAAACACATTAAACAGTCGTACCATTAACTGTTTGTATTATCTTTATTCTCAGGAATTGCGCTACAGGGTGATATCAAAATTACTAGTAAAATTTCCTAAAAATCACATTTTTAAAAAACAGCAATGCCGAGAACTTTCGTTTGCAAAAAATAGTTAGAAACACGTTAAACAGTCGTACCATTAATTGCTTGTATTATATTTATTCTCAGGAATTGAGCTACAGGGTGATATCGAAATTAGTAGTAAAATTTTCTAAAAATCACATTTTTAAAAAACAGCAATGTTGAGAGCTTTCGTTTCCAAAAAATAATTAGAAACACGTTAAACACTCGTACCATTAATTGCGGGTATTATATTTATTCTCAGGAATTGAGCTATAGGGTGATATCGAAATTAGTAGTAAAATTTTCTAAAAATCACATTTTTAAAAAACAGCAATGTCGAGAGCTTTCGTTTGCAAAAAATAGTTAGAAACACGTTAGACAGTCGTACCATTAATTGTTTGTATTGTATTTATTCTCAGGAATTGAGCTACAGGGTGATATCGAAATTAGTAGTAAAATTTTCTAAAAATCACATTTTTAAAAAACAGCAATGTTGAGAGCTTTCGTTTGCAAAAAATAGTTAGAAACACGTTAAACAGTCGTACCATTAATTGTCTGTATTATATTTATTTTCAGGAATTGAGCTACAGGGTGATATCGAAATTAGTAGTAAAATTTTCTAAAAATCAAATTTTTAAAAACAACAATGTCGAAAGCTTTCGTTTGCAAAAAAGAGTTAGAAACACATTAAACAGTCGTACCATTAATTGTTTGTATTGTATTTATTCTCAGGAATTGAGCTACAGGGTGATATCGAAATTAGTAGTAAAATTTTCTAAAAATCACATTTTTAAAAAACAACAATGCCGATAGCTTTCGTTTGCAAAAAATAGTTAGAAACACGTTAAACAGTCGTACCATTAATTGTTTGTATTATATTTATTCTCAGGAATTGATCTACAGGGTGATATCGAAATTACCAGTAAAATTTTCTAAAAATCTAATTTTTAAAAACAACAATGTAGAGAGCTTTCGTTTGCAAAAAATAGTTAGAAACACATTAAACAGTCGTACCATTAACTGTTTGTATTATCTTTATTCTCAGGAATTGCGCTACAGGGTGATATCAAAATTACTAGTAAAATTTTCTAAAAATCACATTTTTAAAAAACATTAATACCATTAATTGTCTGTATTATATTTATTTTCAGGAATTGAGCTACAGGGTGATATCGAAATTAGTAGTAAAATTTTCTAAAAATCACATTTTTAAAAAACAGCAATGTCGAGAGGTTTCGTTTGCAAAAAATAGTTAGAAAAACGTTAAACAGTCGTACCATTAATTGTTTGTATTGTATTTATTCTCAGGAATTGAGCTACAGGGTGATATCGAAATTAGTAGTAAAATTTTCTAAAAATCACATTTTTAAAAAACAGCAATGCCGAGAGCTTTTGTTTGCAAAAAATAGTTAGAAACACGTTAAACAGTCGTACCATTAATTGTTTGTATTATATTTATTCTCAGGAATTGATCTACAGGGTGATATCGAAATTAGTAGTAAAATTTTCTAAAAATCAAATTTTTAAAAACAACAATGTCGAGAGCTTTCGTTTGCAAGAAATAGTTAGAAACACGTTAAACAGTCGTAACATTAACTGTTTGTATTATATTTATTCTCAGGAATTGAGCTACAGGGTGATATCGAAATAAGTAGTAAAATTTTCTAAAAATCACATTTTTAAAAAACAACATTATCGAGGGCTTTCGTTTGCGAAAAATAGTTAGAAACACGTTAAACAGTCGTACCATTAATTGCTTGTATTATATTTATTCTCAGGAATTGAGCTACAGGGTGATATCGAAATTAGTAGTAAAATTTTCTAAAAATCACATTTTTAAAAAACAGCAATGTTGAGAGCTTTCGTTTGCAAAAAATAGTTAGAAACACGTTAAACAGTCGTACCATTAATTGTCTGTATTATATTTATTCTCAGGAATTGAGCTACAGGGTGATATCGAAATTAGTAGTAAAATTTTCTAAAAATCACATTTTTAAAAAATAGCAATGTCGAGAGCTTTCGTTTGCAAAAAATAGTTAGAAACACGTTAAACAGTCGTACCATTTACTGTTTGTATTATATTTATTCTCACGAATTGAGCTACAGGGTGATATCCAAATTAGTAGTAAAATTTTCTAAAAATCACATTTTTAAAAAACAACAATGTCGAGGGCTTTCGTTTGCAAAAAATAGTTAGAAACACAATAAACAGTCGTACCATTAACTGTTTGTATTATATTTGTTCTCTGGAATTGAGCTACAGGGTGATATCGAAATTAGTAGTAAAATTTTCTAAAAATCAAATTTTTAAAAACAACAATGTCGAGAGCTTTCGTTTGCAAAAAATAGTTAGAAACACATTAAACAGTCGTACCACTAACTGTTTGTATTATCTTTATTCTCAGAAATTGAGCTACAGGGTGATATCGAAATTAGTAGTCAAATTTTCTAAAAATCACATTTTTAAAAAACAGCAATGTCGAGAGCTTTCGTTTGCAAAAAATAGTTAGAAACACGTTAAACAGTCGTACCATTAATTGCTTGTATTATATTTATTCTCAGGAATTGAGCTACAGGGTGATATCGAAATTAGTAGTAAAATTTTCCAAAAATCACATTTTTAAAAAACAACAATGTTGAGGGCTTTCGTTTGCGCAAAATAGTTAGAAACACGTTAAGCACTCATACCATTAACTGTTTGTATTATCTTTATTCTCAGGAATTGAGCTACAGGGTGATATCGAAATTAGTGGTAAAATTTTCTAAGAATCACATTTTTTAAAAATAGCAATGTCGAGAGCATTCGTTTGCAAAAAATAGTTAGAAACATGTTAAACAATCGTACCATTAACTGTTTCTATTATCTTTATTATCAGGAATTGAGCTACAGGGTGATATCGAAATTAATAGTAAAATTTTCTAAAAATCACATTTTTAAAAAACAACAATGTCGAGAGCTTTCATTTGCAAAAAATAGTTAGAAACACATTAAACAGTCGTACCATTAACTGTTTGTATTATCTTTATTCTCAGGAATTGAGCTACAGGGTGATATCCAAATTAGTGGTAAAATTTTCTAAGAATCACATTTTTAAAAGACAGCAATGTCGAGAGCTTTCGTTTGCAAAAAATAGTTAGAAACACGTTAAACAATCGTACCATTAACTGTTTCTATTATCTTTATTCTCAGGAATTGAGCTACAGGGTGATATCGAAATTAGTGGTAAAATTTTCTAAGAATCACATTTTTAAAAAACAGCAATGACGAGAGCTTTCGTTTGCAAAAAATAGTTAGAAACACGTTAAACAGTCGTACCATTAACTGTTTGTATTATCTTTATTCTCAGGAATTGAGCTACAGGGTGATATCCAAATTAATAGTAAAATTTTCTAAAAATCACATTTTTAAAAGCAACAATGTCGAGAGCTTTCGTTTGCAAAAAATAGTTAGAAACACGTTAAACAGTCGTACCATTAACTGTTTGTATTATCTTTATTCTCAGGAATTGAGCTACAGGGTGATATCGAAATTAGTGGTAAAATTTTCTAAGAATCACATTTTTAAAAAACAGCAATGTCGAGAGCTTTCGTTTGCAAAAAATAGTTAGAAACACGTTAAACAGTCGTACCATTAATTGCTTGTATTATATTTATTCTCAGGAATTGAGCTACAGGGTGATATCGAAATTAGTAGTAAAATTTTCCAAAAATCACATTTTTAAAAAACAACAATGTTGAGGGCTTTCGTTTGCGCAAAATAGTTAGAAACACGTTAAACACTCGTACCATTAACTGTTTGTATTACCTTTGGTCCCAGGAGTTGAGCTACAGGGTGTTATCGAAATTAGTATTGAAATATTGTAAAAATCACATTTTTAATAAACAATATTGTCAGGAGCTTTTGTTTGCCAAAAATAGTTAGGAACACGTTAGACGGTCGTACCATTAACTGTTTGTATTACCTTTAGTCCCAGGAGTTGAGCTACAGGGTGTTATCGAAATTAGTATTGAAATTTTGTAAAAATCACATTTTTAAAAAACTAAATTGTCACGAGCTTTCGTTTACAAAAAATGGTTAGGAATACGTTAAAAAAAGGATCAGGACGTGATCTACAGGGTGATACCCTAAATAGCAGTAACATTTTTAAAAAAATCACGTTTTTGAAAAACAACTTTGTTAGAAATTTCGGTTAGCAAAAAATAGTAGGGTATACGTCAAAGAATAATACCTTTAACTGAAAATCCTTTCATATATTTTAATAAAATATTGGCTTTAAAATACATATCGAGCTAGGCCCATATAATTAAACTTGGTCAATATTAAAATTTACAAATATATATAATAAATCTATGAATCTTTAAATTTATTTACATAAAACAAGATATACATTTAACAGAACCAAACTGAACTATTAGGGGGCAGTTCAATACAAAAGCGTACAAGTAAAAATATTAAATCTAAAATTGTTTACAAAGAAACGTCTGTCTTATTTGTTAATTAACAAATTTAATTTAAATCTTGGCACTAAAATAATACCGGGTGGACCAAAAAAAACAGGACAATTTTTTTTTCATTATAACTTTTGAACTATATAATCGATTTTAATGAGACAAACTGCACTTGGCAGGCAGAAAATTAACCAGACTTTTGCCTAAATATATTTTTTGTCCGCAAATATGCTCGTTTATTCTTGTGTTGCGAACATATTTTAATATTTTTTTCTTAGTAAAAAAGCTGCATTCTTGCCAGGCACAACATGGTAAAAACCAGCAAAATCGGTTCAGTGGTTTTAAAAAAAAGTATTTTTGTTTCAACCATTGTTGCATATTATACGATTGCCTTGCCATTCATATCTGCATTTATTTCCTTATAAATTCATTACAACTGATCAAAGTTTATCGCCAACTTAAAATTTAAGATGGTGGACAGAATCTTACTTGATTTTTCAAAATGGCGTGTTTATTCTTTTTTTCCGAAAATGTTTTGTTTTTTTTTTAATTTATAGAAAAGCACTAATTTTCCCCTACACAACAATGTACAAATGAGTAAAATATTATAAGTGAATTGTAGATTTCTCCAGGGTGAAGTCCTTGAACCATTGTTAAAGGAGAAGAAACGAAAAGTCCTGCTTACTTCACAAATATTTTATTGTCTAACCACGACGCGTTTCGGTTTTTAAAAAACCATTATCAAGTGGTCTGGTCTGTAAGAATAATGAAAAAATATAATTAAATTATAATATTTAAAATAAAATATGCTAAAAATACTTACAGACAGTTAAGAATCATCTTTGAAACAAATGAAAAACTGGAACACACAAAAATAAAAAAATTAAAAAACATTTAAAATAGTTTAAAACAACATACAGATTAAAAATCAGTCAAACGGACATAAACACGTAATTTTTATAAAATACAATTAATTGAAAAAGAAGATATAGGTTAAAATAATAAATAATATAAACAAAACTCAGATATCCGAAACAGGTACAAAGCGACATCTAACATAAAATAAATAATGTAATAAATGAACAGAAACAATTTAAAATTGACAAAATCAATAAGTAAGAGCAGACAAAGGAATCTTATTTGAAATTGTTTAAAACTTTAGCTACCTCTTTGAAGTGGGCGTTAGTAGTGGTTTCATTTAAACTAACTGACGATTGATCAATTTCGAGTTTACCAATCTCAAAATTTTCCAAAAAATTCAATGTTCTGCCTTTTTGGGTATCAAGTAACATTCTAAAATTATTCTCTATATTAAAAGAAAATTTTACTACTAATTTTCGATATCACCCTGTAGCTCAATTCCTAAGAATAAATATAATACAAACAATTAATGGTCCGACTGTTTAACGTGTTTCTAACTATTTTTTGCAAATGAAAGCTCTCGACATTGCTGTTTTTTAAAAATGTGATTTGTAGAAAATTTTACTACTAATTTGGATATCACCCTGTAGCTCAATTCCTGAGAATAAATATGAGACAAACAACTAATGGTACGACTGTTTAACGTGTTTCTAACTGTTTTTTGCAAACGCAAGCCCTCGACATTGTTGTTTTTTAAAAATGTGATTTTTAGAAAAAATAGGTACGGGTAGACCTCGTCAGATGTCTATCAGGGGAAATGAATCGACCCCTGCCCTCCTTAGATTCCAGGTACTCTCCGACCCGGAGAGTTAGCACCTGTATAGGGTCCCTTTCCCAGGGTTACGGGAGAAGACCACATCGATATGAAAGGTGGAGAGAATGGACCTCGGTACCCTTTCTTTTAGGGATAGTATAAAAGGCCGAAGAAAACGAGGAAGACCAAGGAGAAGCTGGAGAGAAGGAATAGATAGTGAAATAAGAATAAGAGGCCTCGATGATGAATTATGGGCAAACAAAAACGAGTGGAGACTGGGTATCGGAAGACGTAGAACGTTGTGAAACCGATAAATATATATATATAAAAGACCACAGCTGTTGCCTTACAGTATGGTGTTGGCTCGTCAAAGGCTAGAGGAGAAAAACCTTGATTAAAAATCCTGGCCCTCCAAGTAGGGGGTTGAGGCATTAGACTGGTTCTCTAATACTTGTAAAACAAAGCAGTTACCAAAAAGCCTTAACAAGGCCTCGTAGCAATGGATGGAAACTCTCGAAGACGAAAAAAGCAAAGACAAAGGACTATGAATATAGCTACATGGAACGTACAGGGAGTGAATCAAAAGTTGGACATTATTGCAACTGAAGTGCAGAATTGTAAGATCGATATTATTGCACTCACAGAGACAAAAAAGAAAGGAACAGGTACGAATAGTGTCGGCAATTTTGTCCATATATTCACTGGAGTCCCAAAAGAAAGCAGAGCAGCCAGAGGGGTATCCTTGTTAATAAAGAAAAATCTAAAGAATAAAATTACAGACTACGATTGCATTAGTGAAAACATACTTCGAGTGAACATGAAGATGCTTGGACATAATATAAGTATAATAGCAGTCTACGTACCATCAGACGACGAAAGAGCAGCTACAAAACAAATGTTCTTTGACCAACTGGATGAGACTATCACCAAAATCGGTAATACCAGAGAAATAATTATGTTTGGCGATTTTAATAGCCGAACTGGTAGACAAACCCAGAGCAAAGTGATAGGACCATTTGGAGAGGAAGTAACAAATGATAATGGCTCAAGACTGATGCAATTGTGTGAAACCCACAACCTAAAAATAAATAATGGTTTTTAAACATAAGGATATTCATCGATATACCTGGATTCAGCCAACAAGAAATCTTAAATCAATCATTGATTATGCTATAGGTGGACAACACTCGCAATTAAAGTGGGATGATGTGCGAGCACTTCGTGGTGTTACCTGTGGATCTGACCACCATCTGGTAAAAGCAAAAATATTATTCCCTTTAAGAAAAACAAATAAGGACGAAAGTATTAGAGAAAATGAAAACCTAGAGTGCATCGAAGACAATCAAAAATACAACTTTAGAAGTCTAGAAATCGAAAGTACTCAAAGATTGTATCAGAACCGATTAGATCAAAAATTAATTAACACAAATCACTCATTTGAAGAGATATATACAAACATAATAAAATGCTTGAAGGAAGCAAGCAACGATGCTGTTGGATGCCAAGATAATAAAAATAACAGGAAGATGTGGTGGACAGAGAAAATACAGGAAATGGTCAAAGAGAAAAAACGCACATACTTGAAATGGCTCAGTATTAAAGAGCAAAGAGACCTAGAAATATACAAGGAAACCAGAAGACAGCTAAGAAGTTTGATACGCACAGAAAAAAATGAAATGTTTGAGCGCAAATGCCACGATATAAATACACACGTAGAAGGTAGGCAGAGCTCTGAAGTATGGAAATTCATTTCTACAGTAAAAAACCCAACAAAAGAAAAAGTAAACATCCAGATCATCAAACCAGAACAATGGACAGAACACTACAAGGGACTGCTGCAGGGGACGAGACCCGAATATCTAACAGCCTCTCCGAGGAGAGACATAGAAGTACATGGAGAGGAAGTAATCATCGAAAAAGAAATGATAAAGAATAGTATAAAAAAGCTTAAATCCGGAAAAGCTAGCGGACCTGGGGGAATATATGCTGAAATGCTCAAATATGGATCAGAGAAACTACTCGAAAATCTCACATATATTATCAATCAATGCATAAACGGACATCCAGTACCTAATGATTGGAAAATTGCATTCATATCCTCAATACATAAAAAAGGAAACAAGCTGGATTGTAACAATTACAGAGGAATTTCAGTTACCAGCACTCTAAGTAGATGGTACGGTAGGATTCTTAGAGATCTAATAGAGAATGATTTTCATGAACAAGAAGAAGAAGAGCAAAGTGGGTTTCGTGCAGGCAGATCTTGTAGTGATAATGTTTTTTGTCTTAAACAAGTAATTGAGAAAAGAAGTGCCAGAAATATTGAGACTCATGTTACCTTTGTGGACCTACAAAAAGCATATGATACCGTTCCAGTAGAAAAATTATGGACGGTGTTGGAACAAACTAATATCAAACATACATACATAAAAGCGATAAAAAAACTATACAAAGGGTCAAAATCTAAAATTAAAATTGGAAATCGACTTTCAAAAGAATTCCTGGTAACAAAAGGCTTAAGACAGGGATGTTGTATCTCTCCAACTCTTTTTAAAATATATATCGCAGTGGCTCTAAAAAACTGGAAACGTAAAGTGCACGGCATGGGAATATAACTTAACGACCGATTTACTATATACACACTACAGTTTGCTGACGACCAAGTAATTGTAGCTAATGATAAAGAAGACATGGAGTATATGATGAGAAAGTTAACGGAAGAATACCAAAAGTGGGGACTAACAGTGAACGTGGACAAGACACAGTACTTATGTATTGGAAACGAATCCAGTGAGTTAGAACTAGACAATGGACAAACCATATCTCCATGCAATGAGTATGTATACTTGGGTGTCACATTTGATAAGACAGGAACCGACTGTAAAGAATTGGAAAAAAGAATAGTAAAAGCAAAAAAGGTTATTGGATGTCTTAACAGTATTTTATGGAGCAGAGAGATAAGAAAGAATGTAAAATTTAACATATCTGAAACAATGGTAAAAAGCACGCTGTTGTATGGAATAGAGACTTGTCGCGTAACAGAAAAATACAAAACAAAAATGGAAAGTGTCGAAATGGATGAGAAGATCAATGAGAATATCTAGATTAGATCACATAAGAAATGAGATCATAAAAGAAAGAATGGGAATCGAGGGAAGCATAACGGATGACATCACTAAAAGGCAATTGATATGGTACGGCCATGTACAACGGATGAACGACGAAAGATTACCAAAACAGGTCCTAGAGTGGCAACCAGTAGGGCGCAGAAAAAAAGGACGTCCTAAACTAGAATGGCAACAGTCAATCCAAAGATCAATGAGTCAAAAGAATCTGACAGAAGATGATTGTCAGGATCGAAGGAGGTGGAGAATAGGCGTCGGACAACGTAGAAAAACGTTCTAAACCGACATAGTAGTAGTAGTAGTATTTTTAGAAAATTTTACTACTAATTTGGATATCACCCTGTAGCTCAATTCCTGAGAATAAATATAATACAAACTGTTAATGGTACGACTGTTTAACGTGTTTTTAACTATTTTTTGCAAACTAAAACCCTCGACATTGTTGTTTTTTAAAAATGTGATTTTTAGAAAATTTTACTACTAATTTGGATATCACCCTGTAGCTCAATTCCTGAGAATAAATATAATACAAACTGTTAATGGTACGACTGTTTAACGTGTTTCTAACTATTTTTTGCAAACGAAAGCCCTCGACATTGTTGTTTTTTAAAAATGTGATTTTTAGAAAATTTTACTACTAATTTGGATATCACCCTGTAGCTCAATTCCTGAGAATAAATATAATACAAACTGTTAATGGTACGACTGTTTAACGTGTTTCTAACTATTTTTTGCAAACTAAAGCCCTCGACATTGTTGTTTTTTAAAAATGTGATTTTTAGAAAATTTTACTACTAATTTGGATATCACCCTGTAGCTCAATTCCTGAGAATAAATATAATACAAACAATTAATGGTACGACTGGTTAACGTGTTTCTAACTATTTTTTGCAAACGAAATTTCTAAACATTGCTGTTTTTTAAAAATGTGATTTTTAGAAAATTTTACTACTAATTTGGATATCACCCTGTAGCTCAATTCCTAAAAATAAATATAATACAAACAATTAATGGTACGACTGTTTAACGTGTTTCTAACAATTTTTTGCAAACGAAAGCTCTCGACATTGCTGTTTTTTAAAAATGTGATTTTTAGAAAATTTTACTACTAATTTTGATATCACCCTGTAGCTCAATTCCTGAGAATAAATATAACACAAACAATTAATGGTACGACTGTTTAACGTGTTTCGAACTATTTTTTGTAAACGCAAGCTCTCGGCATTGTTGTTTTTAAAAATGTGATTTTTAGAAAATTTTACTACTAATTTGGATATCACCCTGTAGCTCAATTCCTGAGAATAAATATAATACAAACAGTTAATGGTACGACTGTTTAACGTGTTTCTAACTATTTTTTGCAAACGAAAGTTCTCGACATTGTTGTTTTTTAAAAATGTGATTTTTAGAAAATTTTACTACTAATTTGGATATCACCCTGTAGCTCAATTCCTGAGAATAAATATAACACAAACAATTAATGGTACGACTGTTTAACGTGTTTCGAACTATTTTTTGCAAACGCAAGCTCTCGACATTGCTGTTTTTTAAAAATGTGATTTTCAGAAAATTTTACTACTAATTTCGATATCACCTGCTGGCTCCCGCTGAATTTCGCGGTTGTTTTTAAATTTTAAAACCACACAATTGGATGAAGGACAGAGTACATTTTTCGCGCATTGACATGCGCACCAAGAATCAGAGAGGTCCTTTTCTACCGCCTCGAGAAAAATGGCGTGTTAATTACTTTCTCCAACTATTACAAATTTCTACACTTGAAAGTGCTCGATTTTGGTGTACTGAAGCATAGAACTGGAAACTTCAGCCCTTCAGCTACGTGGTGCCATCATTAGACCCTGACAGGGGCCCCTGGAACGTGGAGAAATTGGCTGCAAACTGGTGTGTACTTTGTCTCTGATTTTCGTTGTGTGGGTCACAGCAATTAACCTATAAATTATTTCGTGATTTCGTATCAATAAAATTATGTTTGTTCGCGCTTTCATTTAATAAAATATATACAGTCCATTGCAGTTATCGTTTTTCTAACTGCGGGCAAACATAAGTGTTCCTCCGAACCGAGTAAATAAATTTACTCCATACGACGGTATTTTAAGTCAGCCATTTTTGCATTTTCGCCTCGATCACACGGCCTTGAATTTTGCCGATCGTATTGAACCGTAGTTTTTCGTTCGACCTTCGGTTTTCGGCGCAATTCACCTGTTTTCGGTCTGCTGCTATGGTAACGCAGGGTTTACCGCGTGGTCATTTCAGTAAACAAAATCGAGGATCAATCAAAACAAACAAACAACATTTCTGTGATTAGATTTGTTCCATACCATTTCGATATTTAAAACAATTTTCATCAATTGCGATAAATTAGTGCATATTTTCGACAATTCGTCATTTTTCTATTTCAGAAGCATTAATTTAGCGTTAATTGTATATTTACCGACAATTTCGTCATTTCAAAGGTAAAATCATGTCTATCAAAAAAGCCGTGCAAAAACGCAAGGGTTTTTTATCTGTGATCACCGAGTGTTATGTGTTTTCACAAACCGCGGCAACGGACGAAAAAGCGAGAAACGAGTTTCAAGTGAGGTATTCCGATTTGGATGAGACCTTCGATAAATGCATGCTGGCACATAATGATGTCATTATGCTGATAGACGACTCGGACGACGAGGAGTTTAAAACCGCAGGACGCGATCCATGCAGAAGCTCGTAAATATTTTTATGCGTTTAAGGGGGTTTACTCTGAAATATTTCCGGTTAAGGCCTCATCCTTTTCGGGATCATATGTTCGTCAAAACGAATCTGAAACTCCAAAACTCAAAGAGTTAGGTATTCTCATATTTCGAGGTGATAAAAAATTATGGCCAAGCTTTTTCGATCTTTTTAATAACATTGTAGATCAAAATCAAAGTCTAAGTAACGTCCGAAAACTTCAATATTTATTTTCATATCTCGAGGATGAGCCTTTAAAATTGATATCAGGGATTAGCTTATCTGATCAAAATTATAGAATTGCTTACGACAAATTAGTCAATAGATATCAAAACAAGCGAGACCTCGCAAATAATGCTTTAAGCACAATTATGAACTCTACATTAAAAAACGAGTCAGCTAAAGAATTGCGTAATTTAATTGACACCTTTTCAGAATCCCTAGAAATTTTAAAATCACTTAGCTTTGACGTTGACAGTTGGGACTTTATTATTTTTTTCTTTCTGTTAGAAAAATTGGATATTCCGACGCGTTCAAATTTCGAAATGAGTCACGCCAATACTAAAGCCGAAATTCCTACTTTTCAGTCACTTTTTCAATTTCTAGAAAAAAGATGTAAAGTTTTGGAATCACTTCCTCAATCAACAGCACCCAAAAAGGTGCCTACCTATCAAAAATCAAATTCTATGCAAAATCAGTTTGGGCAAAAGCCTACCTATAAATCATCCAATTCGCCTTTTATAGGACTGGCTGGCACATCAACTAATTCAAGTACGGGAATAAAATGTTTCCGGTGTAATCAAGGTCACGTGCTTTCGAAATGTCAAACATTTCTTGACCTCTCACCTATCGATCGCCTATCTTTCGTCAAGCAGAAAAAATAATGTCTAGCGTGTTTTCATCCCTCGCATGGGGTGGACATGTGCAAATCAAAATATTCATGCAGGACTTGCAATAGTAAAAGGCACCACACTTTAACTCATATCTTAGAAACTAATAAAGAGTCTGGAAGCCAAGATACTAGTCCTGTCATTCACACACCACCTGTCAATAATCTTCATGTGTCATTAAATACCTCAGGACCTTCAGGTACTTTTCTTTTATGCACCGCCATAATAGATGTCATGGACGGCTGCGGAAATTTTCAACCTGTAAGGGCACTGCTTGATTCTGGATCACAGACAGGATTCATCAGTGAAAAGTGTATTCAGCGTCTTAATCTTCCTAGGCGAAGTTACACCACTGAAATATTCGGATTAAATCAAATGTCTTCTCTTACTTCCAAAGGGCTCATTTAATGTCACATTAAGCCACAAGGACAGGTCAATCCTTTACTTAATTTCGAAGCAATTGTTGTTCCACAACTATGTTCCAATATGCCTACATTCGCTTTGAACGATAATCAGTGGAAACACTTGGAAAACCTTAAACTTGCCGACCCATCTTATTTCAAATCTAGACCTGTGGACCTAGTTATTGGTTGCGAGCTATTCGCACAGAGATTCAAGGAGGGCAGGGTTCTTGGACAAATAGGGCAACCTTCAGCCCTTGAAACCATCTTTGGCTGGGTCGTCATGGGAAAAGGGGACGAAGTAGGTAGTCTTACGGAACGAACCAGTTGTTTTTTAACGAGTCATTCACCTCCTTTGGAGGTCATTATCCCTAGGTTTTGGGAAATCGAACATTTGCCTAAAAAACAAATCTTATCAAAGGAAGAAAAACAAGCGGAATCAATTTTTACTGCGAGTGTCGTACGGCAACCGAGCGGTAGATTCATGGTAGATCTTCCGTTTAAAGATAAAATAAACCCTGACCTAGGAAATACTTATCCGCAAGCTTATCGTAGATTTTTACTTCTAGAAAATAGATTACTCAAAAATCCTGATCAGCCTATTCTAGTTTCATGCAAGACTAAATCGATTCTAATCACATGAGTCTAGTTTTACCTAGTCAACCAAAAGTCACCGTATCATGTTTTTTGGCACATCATTGCGTACTAAAGCCGGAAAGCTTAAGTACAAAATTAAGGGTAGTCTGGGATTGTTCGGCAGTCACCCCAAAGAATATTAGTCTCAATGACACGTTGTTGTCTGGACCGAAACTTCAAAAGGATATTGCTTCTTTACTCCTTAAGTTTCGTCTTAATCCTATTGCCTACATTGCTGATATAAAACAGATGTTCCGTCAAGTCCTTATCAATCCTTATCACCGTCCTTATCAAAGGATATTGTGGAGGTTTTCTCCACAGGACCCACTTTCAGTGTGGGAACTTTCTACTGTCACTTTTGGCATGACATGCTCACCTTTTCTACCCATGCGTACATTAAATGAGCTGGCAGAGAGAGGAAAGGAACGTTTTCCTATGGCTAGTAGTGTTCTAAAAACGTCAATTTACATCGACGATATCTTGGGAACTAGCCCTTCGCTTTCTGAAGCCCTTTCCCTACAGATGGAAATCAATGATTTGTTGAAGTCGGGAGGATTTGAATTTGAAAAATGGGCAAGCAATTGTCCTGAGAAATTGGCAACATTGCCAGAATCCGATCGTCAAATGCCTCTCTCTTTTGACAAGGATGAACCACACTTTATCAAAGTTTTAGGCCTTCAATGGCATCCAAAAAACGACATTTTTTTCTTATCAATGCCGAATGAAGGACAAACCCCCAACTAAACGTTCTATTTTATCTATCATAGGAACAATCTTCGATCCCTTAGGTTTTCTTTGTCCCTTGTTGCTACAAGCAAAATTTATTTTGCAACAGTTGTGGATATCGAAAATAGGCTGGGACGAAGAACCAGATTCTTCTATCATCGACTCTTGAAAGAAAATTCGTTCTGAATTCCCGCTTCTTTCCAATGTTCAATTACCCCGACAAATCAAACTGTCAAAAACCAATACCTGTCAAATCATCGGCTTCTGTGACGCTTCAATTCGAGGCTACGCAGGCGTCGTATATTTTCGTGTAGAAGAGGAAAACAATATATCTGTTTCTCTCATATCTGCAAAATCTAGGGTCGCGCCTATAAAGTCACAAACTTTGGCTAGGCTAGAACTCCTAGGCGCATTTCTTTTAAGCGAATTAATTGACTTCGTTTTATCTAGCTATGAAGCAAAATTAACTTTTACAAATATCGTTACTTTCTGCGATTCGCAAGTCGTATTGCACTGGCTTTCATCCCCTCCTAATCGCTGGCAAACCTTTGTTGGAAATCGAGTCAGTAGAATCCAAGAAATCAGTCCCTCAAACTCATGGCGCTA
The DNA here is from genome assembly GCA_963576565.1 of Aspidapion aeneum. NCBI lineage: Eukaryota > Metazoa > Arthropoda > Insecta > Coleoptera > Brentidae > Aspidapion > Aspidapion aeneum. The sequence goes on along the minus strand of OY755040.1, from coordinate 62,357,615 downwards.
CATTCCTTCTGCTTTAAATGCAGCCGATATTGCGTCACGAGGGGCCACCCCTTCACAGCTCATTTCACATGACATGTGGTAGAACGCACCGTCGTTTTTGTGGTCTCCCGAAAACGAATGGCCCGATTTTCATAAATCAAAAATGCCGATTGATTTCGGAGATATTAATCTGGAGGAAAGGCCAAAGATCTGTTGCAATGCGATAATTGACGGTAACTTCTTAGATCAGCTTCTTATCAAATATTCATCTATATCAAAAATTCAACGTATCATTTGTTATGTCCTTCGAATAGTTAACCTTTTTCAAAACCATTCCTATCAAAAACCCACTAATCTACCGGACCGAAAAATTAATTTTTAAAATATCGGTTTTCGTACCATCGGTGAGATGCAAAGTGCGTTATACCTTCTTATCAAACGCGTTCAAGGTTCTTGTTTTTCTGAGCTTTTTTCCGCGTTATCTAAGGATAAACCAATACCGAAACCTTTTCGAAAACTTTCATCTTTTCTTGATGAAAATAATATCATTAGAGTCGGTGGCAGATTACAAAAATCTGACCTTTTGTCTTATTCTGCAAAACACTCCGTCTTACTTTCGAGTAACCATCGTTTAACTACTCTTCTTATCGAGTCCACTCATCGACAATACCTTCATCCTGGGTTTAAAACATTACATAATCTGCTTTTACAGCAATTTTGGATATTATCTGCCAGACGGGCAATTCAATGAACCATATCCAAGTGCTTGCAATGTTTTAGAATCAACCCTAAACCCTATAGACCGCCCATAATGAGTTCACTTCCCGCTCATCGAATCAATCAACTTAAACCTTTTTCGAGTGTAGCTATCGACTTTTGTGGACCTTTCTTTGTGATTCCTCATCGTTACCGTGGTTGTAAAGCTTTCAAATCGTATGTCTGTGTATTTGTCTGTACGGCCACACATTGCGTGCATTTGGAATTAACCATGGAACTATCCACCGAAGGGTTTGTAGGTGCATTCAATCGATTCATTTCCAGACGTGGAAGCATGACGCAATGCTGGTCAGATCAGGGCAGTAATTTTATAGGGTTTCGTAACCAATTACTTGATTACGCAAGAAGTGCGTCCACCAGACTTTCTATTTGTTGGCATCTGGGACCCCCTCTCAGTCCACATTTCAATGGCCTGGCGGAAGCTGGCGTCAAAAGTTTTAAAACTCACTTTGTTCGAGTTGTCGGCGACCAGAAGTTGTCCATCATGGAAATGTCCACCCTTACATGTCGCATAGAAGCTGTACTTAATAGTCGTCCTTTATCTCCTGCCTCTTCAGACCCACACGATCTTCAACCTCTTATCCCTGGGCATTTTTTGACCCTTGAACCCCTTAATTCAGAAATCCCGGAGCCAGATTTGTCCGAGGTTCCCCTAAATCGGCTCTCGAGATGGCAACTAATCCAAAAACTACATAATGATTTTTGGAAAAGGTATTCTGTAGAGTATTTGCATACGCTACAACAGCGACACAAGTGGGCTGATTCATCCCCAAATATCAAATTAAATGATTTGGTTATCATAACGAGTGATCACATCCAATCACCTTTGAAATGGCCAGTCGGTCGGGTTATCGAATTGCATCCCGGCGGAGACGGTCAAGTGCGTGTAGCGACGGTACGAACGGCTACCGGTGTTTACAAGCGGCCAGTTGTAAAACTGTGCCTCTTGCCGAATTAAAACTAATTTTCATTTTTTCTACCTATTGAAGTCAATTATTACAATAGGTAATTTTTTATTATTATTTTTTTAAATTTTGTTTGTTTGTTTTGCCTTTTTCGTGTTTGTGTTATCTCTAAATAAACTTACGCTACTTATCTGTTTTTCATTCATTTATATTTATCGGTCGATCATTTTTCTTATATCTATATCTGTCCGGCTGATATTCTAAAATTGTGTGTTTTGCAGGGCAGTTATGTTAGCTCCCGCTGAATTTCGCGGTTGTTTATAAATTTTAAATCCACACAATTGGATGAAGGCAGAGTACATTTTTCGCGCATTGACATGCGCACCAAGAATCAGAGAGATCCTTTTCTACCGCCTCGAGAAAAATGGCGTGTTAATTACTTTCTCCAACTATTACAAATTTCTACACTTGAAAGTGCTCGATTTTGGTGCCATCATTAGACCCTGACAGGGGCCCCTGGAACGTGGAGAAATTGGCTGCAAACTGGTGAGTACTTTGTCTCTGATTTCCGTTGTGTGGGTAACAGCAATTAACCTATGGACCTTTTAATTATTTCGTGATTTCGTATCAATATAATTATGTTTGTTCGCGCTTTCATTTAATAAAATATATACAGTCCATTGCAGTTATCGTTTTTCTAACTGCGGGCAAAGATCACCCTGTAGCTCAATTCCTGAGAATAAATATAATACAAACAGTTAATGGTACGACTGTTTAACGTGTTTCTAACTATTTTTGCAAACGAAAGCTCTCGACATTGCTGTTTTTTAAAAATGGGATTTTTAGAAAATTTTACTACTAATTTCGATATCACCCTGTAGCTCAATTCCTGAGAAGAAATATAATACAAACAATTAATGGTACGACTGTTTAACGTGTTTCTAACTATTTTTTGCAAATGAAAGCTCTCGACATTGCTGTTTTTTAAAAATGTGATTTTTAGAAAATTTTACTACTAATTTGGATATCACCCTGTAGCTCAATTCCTGAGAATAAATATCATAAAAACAGTTAATGGTACGACTGTTTAACGTGTTTCTAGCTATTTTTTGCAAACAAAAGCCCTCGACATTGTTGTTTTTTAAAAATGTGATTTTTAGAAAATTTTACTACTAATTAGGATATCACCCTGTAGCTCCATTCCTGAGAATAAATATAATACAAACAATTAATGGTACGACCCCAACTAACATTTATAGTAGCGGCTACATGTTCTAAAGGCTTTGCTACTTTCTTATAGTAGAAATGTGGTGATCCCAACCAAAATTTGTTACTTTTTAGTTCTAACTACTATTTAGTATCAGGAAATAGTAGATGTTTCGTAAAAACGACCCTCTAAACTACTTCATAGGATTGTTTCTTGATAGTCGATTCTGATAGTCTTCTCTACCACAATAGGACGTTGCTAAAGTTTTACTTTCTTTTTAGTCGTTATTTCGTAGTCGCCCTGACTTTTATATCCTACTTAATTACCACTAGAAAGTTAAGCTTCATTGGAGTCCCAAACAAGTGTATCCGACAACTACATTATAACTTTAATTTTTACCACAAAAGTTTGTGTCATCATAGTAACATCTGATGTAATAATGTAGACAAAATAACTTTTTGGATCAACTTTAAAGCCGCAACTACTTTCAAGTAACCTTTTCGACTATCAGGGAATATAGTTTGGGACGCCATGTTTTTATGTAAAAAAGAAAATTTAATATTTTTGTTGTCGTTTTATGAGCTCATATTAAAGAGCCATACTATTTTATAAACAAATTAGTTGAAGCTTACCAAAAATGCTCTTCTTAAGCACCATTTGTTGTAGTTAACTGTCGATTATGAAAACATAACCTCCAAAATCACAACACAAAAATTCCATCAGCTACCAGAAAACGGCTCAATTTTACGGGCGCACCGGTTTTTTGCAATATATATAATGCATGTTATACAAAAAACTTTGCGTCGCACTCGAATTTTGATCCTCTGCTCGTAAATTCTCACACTTTTGGATAACATAGTTCATATTATAACCATAACCAAACAAAAAAACTAAGCGAGTCTGTTTACTGTTGTGTCCACCATATTGTGTAACAATTCTACCAAAAAGAAACGATTATATTATTTGCAACTACATCGCAACTTTTATGCCATTACGGAAAAAAAAAACAGCCTCTACGACGTAGTAGATACCTGGCTACGACGTAGTAGTGTAGTTGTTACTACAGTGACTTTAAACACTTGGCCAAGTAGTTATAACCAGAAATTGGTTCCCCACTTAGGGAATTATAACGTCGCTGTATGGTATACTGAGACGTAGCGGGAGTACGTTGCGGTTACTTTTAAGAAATTCTTTCTAGTTGGGGTTTCGTCGTTACAACTTTAATTGTTTGTTGGGACTGTTTAACGTGTTTCTAACTATTTTTTGCAAACGAAAGCCCTCGACATTGTTGGTTTTTAAAAATGTGATTTTTAGAAAATTTTACTACTAATTTGGATATCACCCTGTAGCTCAATTCCTGAGAATAAATATAATACAAACAGTTAATGGTACGACTGTTTAACGTGTTTCTAACTATTTTTTGCAAATGAAAGCTCTCAACATTGTTGCTTTTTAAAAATGTGATTTTGAAAAAATTTTACTACTAATTTCGATATCACCCTGTAGCTCAATTCCTGAGAATAAATATAATACAAACAATTAATGGTACGACTGTTTAACGTGTTTCTAACTATTTTTTGCAAACGAAAGCTCTCGACATTGTTGCTTTTAAAAATGTGATTTTTAGAAAATTTTACTACGAATTTCGATATCACCCTGTAACTCAATTCCTGAGAATAAAGGTAATACAAACAGTTAATGGTACGACTGTTTAACGTGTTTCTAACTATTTTTCGCAAACGAAAGCTCTCGACATTGTTGTCTTTTAAAAATGTGATTTTTAGAAAATTTTACTACTAATTTCGATATCACCCTGTAGCTCAATTCCTGAGAATAAAGATAATACAAACAGTTAATGGTACGACTGTTTAACGTGTTTCTAACTATTTTTTGCAAACGAAAGCTCTCGAGATTGCTGTTTTTTAAAAATGTGATTCTTAGAAAATTTTACCACTAATTTCGATATGACCCTGTAGCTCAATTCCTGAGAATAAATATAATACAAACAATTAAAGGTACGACTGTTTAACGTGTTTCTAACTATTTTTTGCAAACGAAAGCTCTCGACATTGTTGTTTTTTAAAAATGTGATTTTTAGAAAATTTTACTACTAATTTCGATATCACCCTGTAGCTCAATTCCTGAGAATAAAGATAAGACAAACAGTTCACGGAACGACTGTTTAACGTGTTTCTAACTATTTTTTGCAAAAGAAAGCTCTTGACATGGTTGTTTTTTAAAAATGTGATTTTTAGAAAATTTTACTACTTATTTCGATATCACCCTGCAGCTCAATTCCTGGAACAAAAGGTAATACAACCAGTTAATGGTCTGACTATTTAACGTGTTTTTAACTGTTTTTGCAAACTAAAGCTCTCGAAAATGTTGTTTTTCAAAAATGTGATTTTTAGAAAATGACTACTAATTTCGATATCACCCTATAGCTCAATTCCTGAGAATAATGATAATACAAACATTTAATGGTACGACTGTTTAACGTGTTTCTAACTATTTTTTGCAAACGAAAGATCTCGACATTGTTGTTTTCTAAAAATGTGATTTTTAGAAAATTTTACTACTAATTTCGATATCACCCAGCAGCTCAATTCCTGGAACAAAAGGTAATACAAACAGTTAATGGTACGACTGTTTAACGTGTTTCTAACTATTTTTTGCAAATGAAAGCTGTGTGTGAAATGTGATTTTTAGAAAATTTTACTACTAATTTCGATATCACCCTGTAGCTCAATTCCTGAAACAAAAGGTATTACAACCAGTTAATGGTCTGATTGTTTAACGTAACTGTTTTTGGCAAACGAAAGCTCTCGACAATGTTGTTTTTTTAAAATGTGATTATTACAAAATTTTACTACTAATTTCGATATTACCCTGTAGCTCATGCCCTAAACCCAAATTTGATATTATCCGTTACCAGTATGTTTTTTAGACTATTTTCAACTTTTTATTGCCAAGTAAAAAACTAGAATTTTTTTACAGTTTTTGTGTTTACCCTGTAGCAGACCTTTATAACCTGGGTTAGGTAGATTTTTTCCGAGCTCTTGTCATACCTGGTCGAAAGAAATATCTGACAAACCTTATTTTTAATTATACGAATTTTTAAAAAGTTTAAAAAAGGTTTCAAAGATTTTTTTTTTGGGCCACGGGGTGCAATAATTCAGAAAAAAAATTTTTTCGTTATAAACTGATTAAACCTAATAATTTTCTATCCTAAAAGAAATTTGATTTTATTAAAACCATTTCTAGTTATTATTTTCTGGACGACCGTACTTTAACGCAGATTGAAATCCGAATCCCAAGCTAACTTCAGCCACGTTCCGTGTGTCCGAGGCGAAGGTCCAAAAAGGCAGCAAAAACCATTTTTTTAAATAAGTTAGTGTTTTCAAGTCCATCTTCACACGCATATAAATTGCGAAAAACAATTATTCAGTAACAACTAAAATAAAATAAAAAATTTGGAAAATCCAATAAAAGCTCTTTCTAAAAAACCTAATAACCTGATACTTGATCTTGGTTCCCTAAAATCAAAACAGGAAATAAGTGTTAAGTGGCACCTCATTAAAAAATATTTTATTGGTCGTTTAACTGCGATACTTTTTTAGAATTTCGGCTGACCTTATTTCAAGGTATTTATGGAATGAAAACTTTTTGCATATCGAACATGACTTCGAACTTTTAAAAGCCTGGTACACTAGTCATGATAAGTTCATCAATACATCAAAAACACAATATATAAATTTCTCCACAACAAAAAGTTATACATTTCTAAAAACTGTTAAATATCACTTTAATTGCACAGATAAAAATTCTTGTACCTGTCAAATTATTGAACAACTAAAAAAACTAAATATCTTGGCCTTATATTTGACGAAAATATGAACTTTAAAGAACATATCAACCATATCAGTAACAAACTTAAATATATTCTAAGCAAATTCTACTACATAAAAAACTTAGTTTCAAAATCCTTAAAAAAAGTTTTCTATTTTGCCATGGTGCAGTCCATACTTAGCTATGGCATTGTGGTGTGGGGAGGAATTTTTAAACAAAACATTGAAAAAAAGCTTTTATTCGATGTATAGAAGGTTGCAGATTTAGGGCTCACACAGCTGAACTTTTCAAAAACTTGAATATCCTAAAGATAACAGAACCTTACTGTAAAAATGTATCTATCTTTACAAAAAAACATATAGAAGAATTTGACTTTCCCTAAATTACAATAACACCAAAATCTTTATTAAACGTTATAAAAAAACAAACACACAGAGAATGTATTTATGCTTGGGACTTAAAATCTATAACTATATTCCCAATTCAGTAAAGGACTTAAATTGCCAAAGGTTTACTAAAAAACTAAAAACTTTTTTTCTCCAGAATAAAGATGTTGAGAAACTACTAAACCGGCCATGTCAAGTACCTATAGTATAAACGAAAAATAATGATCCTCATACCTAGTATATATATTTTTTTTTTAAATTTCTCTCTCTTGGGATATTTTATGAAATTAAATTTTAACTTTGAACCAAACCATATTAGATGGTAGATAGCATAACTAACAATTTATTGCTGAAATAATATACCTTATTTTTGTATTTAAAATTAAACTCTTGTGATATTGTTAGGTTTATTATAAATATACAACAATTTTAGGTATGCTGGTTTTTTAAAGAAATTTAAATGGTAATTGTCATATTAAATTTGTTTTTCACATGTTAACTTTAAAGTTAGGGCTGTGTCAGAAAAATATAAAAAAATATAATAATTTGTATTGCTTATATCTAACATTTAATAGATTAATCCTAAAAAAATATCTTTAAATTTATCTTATATTAGATGTAGAATTTATTGTCAACTAAAACTTATTTTAAAATTGATTAATTCTTCAGTATTATTTTAGGTAGGTACTTAATAATTTTTGTAGCTCTGTTAATAATGTATGACTTTTATTCTAATATTAATTGTATCTAAGCAAAAACAAACTTTTTCTTGATTCATTTTTTAATTATTTTTTAATTATTATTAATTCTGAAATTTTGAAGTAAAAAGCTTGTAAAATTTTAGGCTTCATTTTAAAACCAAATTAAAAACAGGATTTGTATTTTTCATATTTTATAAGTATTTTAATGTTATTTAAAGTTTTTTCTTTTTTTAGGCTTTTGTTAAGGCAGGCCTTTGGGTAGATTAGGTTAGGATTAGAATAAGGAATTTAACTTAAAAAATTTACTTAATTTAAAACAACTAAAACTCATTTATTTTTAAAATTCATATTAGCATATAAACTTAGCATAAAATAATAATGGTAAAGGGCTCTCAAGATTAAGTTCTTCTGCTCTTTAGAATAAATTAATAATAAGTTTGTAAAATGTAAATGAATTTATAAAAAATTTAACTCGTATATAAATAAAGAAATTGAATTGAAAATTTAAAAATCATTATTTTATATTTTTAAATGTGAATATCTTAAGAACTAATTCATATATTTCTGAAATAATACCTGGTGCAAACACAGCACTTCAGCGAAATGACAAGAAAAGAAGTGATAAAAATACCGGTCAAAAATCGAGTTATTGGTCCAATCTTACCTCCTGTCAGCTTCCTCGTTGATCCAAGTCACAGCACAGATGGTAGCTTCCATTGGGCACCAAAACACTCAATTTTATCGGTAAAAGTTTGATGGAAAAATCGGTTTTTGAAACGCCGAATTGCTCGACACACGTTTCGTTGAATTGACTTTTTAGTAGTGTCCAGTGTTGCCAACTATTGGAAAGCGAAAATCCGTAGCGTGAACGCGAAAAATCTGTAGAAATCCGTAGGTTCAAAGAAAACAAAAAAGGTGCTTCTTTTTACAATAAAAAAATAAAACCAATATAAAGGTTTTATTTTTTCTTTTTTTGACAGTGACAGGAGTGCACAACTTTTTTGGTTCGGAATTGCACGAGAACGGTACGGTACCTACTGCTCCGTTCCAACGGATCCAAATAAACTTTTTTGCAGTGCCGCCATTTTTTTAAACGGATAAACCGTTATAATTAGAAGAAATAAAAAGTACGTACTTTTTTAACCTTTTTTATTTAGTTAAGGTACGTACAAACACTAATATTTTCTAGTGCAACATACATAACGTAAAACATAGTTTAACTTTTGTGGCGCGAAGCGTTGTTTGACTCCCCATCAAACAACGCGCGAAGTAATACAATTCGTTCTAAATAATGTTGCAACGACCGTCCGCTAGATGTCTAGAAAAATAAGGTCACTGATCCCAGCAAAACCTTTTTACAAAATGATTAAAATGTAGGAAAAAAAGTAAAGATAACTGAGGACTGATAAGGAGGAATGAAGCGCGGCCGCCGTTGTGTTTCGATGTTTATCGTTTTTTAGTAAAATTGCCAAAAATCTGTAGATTCAAAATCGGATATCGAAGATTGAAATCCAAAATCCGTAGATCTACAGATAAATCCGTAGGGTTGGCAACACTGGTAGTGTCGACGGTTTTGTAGTTCACAAAAAGACCGTGGTTTTATGTAGATGGCGCGCGGGTTAGAGGGGATCTTTCCAATAACAAATACGCGCCAATTTGAATTTGAAACGAAAGTTTAGAATATTTAAGCTAGGTGTTGAAAATAGAAAAATAAAAAGAAAAACTTCTAGTAATCCAAAGTCTAGAAAGTAGACTTTGAATTGAAAGGGAAAAATAAAATAAAATAATTCGTATTTATTATTTACAAAAGGTGTGTCCGGAACAATACCAACCCTACTAAGGTATTTAAAAATATCACTTGACTCCCTTTATATCTGAAAAACATTGAGGGACGTCCCTTACGCTTAGGGGTTGAAAATATTACAATGAATTTGGGGTAATCATTTGCTCACGAAAAATAAACTTGATGTATTTTTGGATTTTTTCGCAAAGTTGTTTCCTTAACAAATATACCTTGAGTTTTCGGAGGGCCACCCATTATGTTAAACAATTAAAAAAGCAGGTATTAAATAAAAATATCTGTACTAGTTCGGGGCCTAAGAGGGGAATTTTGGGGTTTGTCTGCAGACACCTAGAGATGCCATTTTAGAAGTGGTGCTCCGATGGAACCCAGTGCAGGACCCAGATACAGGGGCGTACTGGAGGTGGGACAGAAAAAATGTATAAAAATAAATATGAAACTCATTTCGCGTACAGTTTTTTGTTTGTTTTACCATGGTTTTACCTAATAGGTTGCAAATCCAAAAAATTTACAAAAAATAAAGTTGAGAAAACGGTTTTTCTGAGGGGGGGGAGGAAAATAAAGAAGCAGGACAGACATTATTAAAATCTTATTTTATCTAAAATGGTCGTGTGGGGTATCGATTCCTAGGTAATTTCATATTCTAAACGAAAATAGATATAAATTAAGTCAATACGTCACACTATTCACATGATATGTCAAAAACTGACAACTTGTAGCGTTTTTCAGACAGCTAACATAGCTACGGTAGCTTTTCGTCAGAGAGCACTATGGGTTTCTTAGCAGAGTTAAACAAAGTAACTTCTCAAAACAAATGGTTTAAAAGTTTAGTTTAACAAACTCACCTTAAGCATTACGAAAGTTGGACGCCACCTAATTTAAATAAATATCTTGAGAACTAATGATCACAACTGGCAAAATTAGGAAATCCAGATATGTATAGTTTTGTTAGATGGTAACTTCTTTCTCAGGATAGTTATAGTCCGGTGATAATTAACACACAGAAGTCTGCCATAATATCTCCCAAACTAAAGATTTTTATAACTACTAATCAGGTAGAATTAAATGTTTTTATATCATAATAAAATACAGTTTTATTTCAACAAGTAGGTATTTACTTTATTGAGAAAACCTGAAAATTATATTGTAATAATACAGATTTTATTCTAATCATTCTCTTAATCAATTAAGAAATTATATGACAACTTATATTAAAAAAAAACTCTCGAGGAGATTTTGACGCATTTCATTCAGCACGATTTTCTTACTAGAAGCGAACGAAAGGCCTGTTAATAAAATTCATGAATTTTACATGTAGGGCGCAGCGCATAGTTAATAAAACTCTCGTATCAAAATCACCCCCTAAACAAAAATCAGTTTCTAAAATAATAGCGAAAGATAGTTGCATTTTGTACAACAACAATATTTATAAAAACCTGCGTGACGGAAGACTGAAACCTCCACTTCCATGACGTTGAAGACGGCTGTGTCTCTGACGAGTTCTAACAACAGCCACAGGAAAATTGGTCACCTTACTGAAGATTAATACTCTTTGGCTCAACTTCTGGCCCGTATCTTTGACCAGTAGCTTTGACCGGTAGTTTTGACCAGTGTCTTTGACCAGTATCTCTGACCCGTAACTTGACCAGTAGTTTTGACCCGTATCTGGCTCCCTATATAGAGAAAATAACCTACTTAATTTCTCTATATTAGCACCAATTTATTTGTTAGTTTTATTTATGTATTTTTTAGAATGTTAATTTTATGTTATAAGCGTTCCCTCTATTCTCTTTTTTTTATTTCTTTTCCTTTTGTTGTTTATTAAATTTAAGATTATCAGAATAATTTTAAAGATATCGTTTTTCTTTATTTTGCAAAAAATTAGAATTTTTGTATTTATTTCTTACCTTAAAATTAAGGGTAGCTCCTAAACCAAATTTCAGAAGTTCTTAGTATCTTCAATAGCAAATATTTCTAAATTCTAAAGAAAATTCCACATTAGCCGATTGGATAAAAAATAGATGATACAGAAAACAATATGTACTTACATAAATTTAGATAATCCTGCACTATGCACCACAGAATAAGGTTTCAACTGAAACTAGGGAAAAATTTATGAAAATCACTTTACAAAAATGGTATGAAACCCAAGTGAATTGGTACGAAGTTTGGTCTGCAGCGGCGATTCGATGATCACGCAGTTCAGATCGCAGGCATTTTCGTACTGCTTTCTGCAGCTACGTTTTCTCAGCCTTTTCAAACTTGGAGCAAAAAATTGTGTATCATTTTAATTCATCGCGCGATGCCCAATATATTTTATTTAATTTAAGAAAATATTCCCAGTGGCTCTGTTTGAGTTTTATTACCAATTTAAACACTCTCGCCAGTAGCGGTCAAAAAGTTTTACCCAAATTAATGTGATATAATTTTACAGGTTAAATCTATTTAAACAACTAGGGCATCATTTCCTTATACCTATTTTAAATTTGAAAACTAATTATGACAATTAAATTTTTAGAAATAAAACTAGCATTTTTTTAAAAGAAAATCAAGGACTGGCAAATAAAAATGCTACAACCTTAAATATACCTGTTCTGAGATATACGCCAGAGAATATTAAAAACACCTAACCAAGCTTAACTTAATTAAATTTGATAAATTAAGTAAAAGCGGAGTTTCTGAAATTTTCGAATTTTAATATACAGGGTGTTCAGAGTTAAATCGGCACTTTTACTTACTTCGATAATATTAGAGCTACAAGGTCGGTTAAATAGACAAAGTTGTGGTGGTTTTTCCTCTGATCAAGAAAATCAAATCACGAGTAGGTGAGTTATGATAAAAAAACCACATTTTTTAAATGGGACACCCGGTATACAGTTAAGCCAATAGAAAGAACAGTTGGCTTTATACAAAAGTTATTTTATGACTTGTTCTCTTAAAGTCAAAAATAACGAAGTTATTAACAACTTTTCTAATCATAGGGGATATGGGCTGTGGTATTTAAATCTATCGATAGCTGTCTTTGTTTAGAAAATCGTTAATATTTTTTGCATTTTTGCCTTTAGGAGAAAAAGTACCAAGAACAACTTTTGTTTAAAATTAAATTTTCTATTGATTGAAGGTACTGTGTAACGGGAGATAAAACGAAAAAAAAATTCTTTAAAGTTTTACTTTTTACTGTAACTCATGTACGCGTTTTTCGACTTTTCTTTTGTTTCCAAAATTTTATGTCTTAGCGCAATTAAAGTTTTTTCATGTCTTAGTGCCCTTAAAAAAGGAAAAAAATTATAAATTTGACGTGTTTAAAATTTTTTATATATTGACAAAAGAAACACCCCGTATCTTCGTACCATTACAAAACTAAGTAACACAGTGCACACTACGTTAAAAAGACGTGCCTTTAGTTATAACAAGTAGTAAAATTAAGAAGTTATCTTAGACTGCATTACCGGTATGAACAAAAATTTGAGACTACTACTTTTTACATGATTTTTTTAATATCACCCTGTATCTAATAACATATTACAAAATTAAGCAAACTTAAATTTTTGTGTTATAGCCTGTAATAAGTGGACAAATTGTGCCAAGTTTCATTGCAAAATTCCTATTAACGCACTAGCTACAGTAGATAATGTAAAAAAACAGTAAAAATGACAGCAAAGTAGTTGTGGCCCAGTATATACGTTCAGAAAACGGTAATGATGTAGCGCCTAATACAAAAATAGAGTCCGATAAATGGCGTATAAAGGAGAATATAGTGATTTCAACGAGATGTTTATTTAATATATCTAGACTTATTTGAATTTTCAGCATGAAAATAAAAAAATCCGAAAAAACTTTATTGTCTAGTTATTTTTTTACACTCTGTATAAAATTTTTGTTTAAGAAAATGAAAGCTGTACTAGCATTGTTGTAATGTGCTGACTTTGAGTTTTCTATAGTGATTTGTAACGTCGTCATAAAAAAAAACTACTTAAAATGATCATAAAAATTTTACTTATTTTAAAAAATCACCCTGTATTTTTAACAGTTCAACTTAGCTCTTTTTTCTTTGTATAAAATATACATAAGAGCTAAGTATCTTTTATTTGGTATATATTTTCTTACAATATCGTTACGTCTAACAAATCCACATACTTTTCCATCTTTTTAGATTTTTCAAATTTAGAATTAGTAAATAAAACCACCCTGTACTTCGACCGTGTATATGTCACATCCGTCCAGCAATGTTTGTTTTAAAGAGAAACAAATTGTTTATACCCACAAGAAATTTTATCGTTGTATCCTGCATAAATAAGCTCCTGTAATTTGTTTTTCTACTCAACACCCACACCATAAATTTCTCAAAAAAAAATATATTTTTTTTTATTTCTTAAAAGAAAATAAATCAATATATATTTTTTTATTGCTTAAAATAAAAGTGTATATGTCCTTATAATTGGTGCCAAGTTTCATTGCTCTAGCTTTACATTTGAATTTTATAAAGAATTCTAATGAGATAGATGCAATCAAAAATAAAACACCCTGTATCTTTGCTCTGCACTGGGTTCGGGATGAGCACCACCATACTATGCTAATAAACAAGTAATCAGTTAACACAAGAAATGTGTGTGTCCAAAAACCGTGTACGGCTTCGCCTGTTTATCGACCAATATTCCGAATACTTCCGATAAATTTCAATAGCAAAAATTACATTTTACTATCCCGTCCTAAGTAAAACCCACCTATGTGCAAAAAAATCAAAAATGAGTTCGGACAGTAAATGACTTTAAAAGCTCGTTCCGAAAACGGCAGCGGCAAAAAAAGAGTCCGTGACTGTACCACCTTTTCTTGAAATATTTCAGCCCATATTTGACCTATCTATAATTCTACGTCGGAATGAGCTACGAAGCTCAAGCTTTGCACAGTCGTAGACCTTAATAAAGTTACCAATCCCTCTAAGTTTCACAAACTTCCATAAAGCAGTAGTTACGGAATTTAAAAAAACGTCGAATTTGCCACTTACTCACTCATGTATAAATCATTGCTGAAATTTGGCAGACTGATAGAAATTATGACCAAACCCTTGGAAAAAAAAAACTCCAAAATTTTTGTTTAATATACACCTAAACATTTAAATTTATGTAACGCATGTAAAGTTATGTAAAAGTAACATTGCCCACTTCCAGAAACGCTAGAGGGCTGGGTTTTGGCAGAAACTACGATAAAACTATAGGAAAAAATTTAATTTACTTCCCTCCCCTATACTTGTAAAATTATTTAAAAGTAAGATTACCTACTTCCAGAAATACTAGAGAGCTGAGCTTTGGCAGACTGATGACAAAACAAGAGGAAAAAATTAAAAAACACCAAAACTTTTATTTAGTTCCCTCCCCTATACATGTTAAATTATGTAAAACTATTATTGCCCGATTCCAGAAATTATACAAGGCTGGGATTTGGCAAACTAACAGAAATTTTAGACAAGTTCTTAAAAAGAAACTCCAAATCCCCCCCCCCCCCAAGCACGAATTGATACAAATAGAAATTTATTAATTTCAAAATGAAAAAAGGTAAAAGCTAAGGCATGGCAAAAGTTTTGACTATATTCCGTATATTTTAAATCCTTTAAAAACGCATGTAAAATTATAACAAAAACATTTTATGTAAAATAAGGCCAAGTACGTGAAAATGGCTTTCCGTAAAACTAATTAAGATAAAAGTATAGCCAAGTTCTCCAATATATACAAAAACGAAAGGTTTTTACTAGTTTGGAAAAGTTTTCCTAAACTTGGCTATTACGGCTGCAAGTTGACTCAGGCACAGTGCTCAATTGAACATAAACAAGTTTGGCTGTAATAGCAAAGTTTAACAAAACTTTTCCAAACTAGTAAAAACCTTTCATTTTGAAATGTATATTGGAGAAGTTGGGGCGCACATAAAGGTATTTTATGATAAAAGCTTGGCAAAATTCTAATTATCAAATAAACTGCTCAAAAATTGAAGTGAGCCACCCAATTTTTTTGGACATTTTTAAAGTAAATTTATTCCTAAACGAAACGGCCAATTCCCAAACAATTTTCTTTGTGATATAGCTGCGATTATCCTCTTTTAATGTTTGGTTTCCTTGTTGTCCTGCGCTTGACAGATAGTTTCACAGGGTGGCTACAACCCAAGTGTAACACAAGTGCGAAAATTTGCATGGTTCCCATTTCCCGTACGATTTTTTTTAAATTTTAATACCACAAAATGACAGTCAGCTAAAGCCAAAAAAACTAATTTCTCAGTTTTTTAAATTTCTCTTCAGTTTCCGAGATATGATTTTTTTCCATAAAATTGTACTTCTTCTAATTTTTAGTTTGACGTTTCTACCCGGTTTTACGTATAGCCACCAAATTTGCTACGAGGTACCCCAGGTACTGGCCTTTTCAAACCTTGTACGCCATTGTACCTTAGATGACCACTGAGCAAAAATAATTTTTCATAAATTCTCCTTTTTATGCCCAAACCTGAGTTTTACCTTCTGTAGGTTATCTAATATTAACTTTAGATAAGTGCAAAACATACGTGCTGAATGTTAGGTCCATTTTTAAAGTTATTTTTTGCCAATCTAACATTTCAAAATATTTTTACAACATGTACTAATGGTCAAGGAATCACCGATTGACCATATTCCCGCAGTAAGTAGCGCTAACCTTATAAATAACAGCCTAAATTTAAGAAAGTCGGCGGTTGATAACAGCGAGGTGCGCGCGCACTCCTGTTGTTTCAACGTGGATTACCAGGGAACTGAAGACAGCCGCTGAGAGCAGAGAAAATAAAACAGGCCCGTACTAAATAAATTTAAATGAAACGTCGTCGCCGAATATAGTATTATCAATATGGATGAAAAACACCAAGGAGCTCATGAGTACATGGGCTCATCTAAATCACCATCTGACTCATACAATAACACTGCAATTCCTCCCACCGCCGTTAAATCATATTCCTCAGTAACGTCTCAACAAACATTTCCCACAAAAGATCAAGCAATTCTACTACCAGTATTAAATGAAGTCTCTCTCCAAGAATACATATTCTCCCTGGGAGATATTATCGGCCCCAAGAATATACTGTTTTCATCCAGAATATCAAATAATAGAATATGTATTTATTTGTCTAGTAAACAAATGGTCGATAACTTTATGGAAAATCACGGATCACTAAAAATTAATGGAGAAAGCATATCAGCACGGAGATTAATTACACCATCTCAGCGTCTTGTAATGTCAAATGTATGCCCCACGATACCCCACCAAATTTTAGTTGAGGAACTCACTAATTTAGGCCTAAAGCTTGTCTCCACAATTACGTTTCTAAGAATAGGCGTATCAAAACCAGAATATAGCCATATTTTAAGTTTTCGGCGACAAGTTTATCACATGACAATCAGGAATACAAGTAGTACAGTAGTGTGGGTTCTATATATATTGGTAACATGCCATCCACTTCTCCGAAGTGGATGACCTGTTGCTGAAGAAGTGAACTTGGTATGACCTTGGGACTAAAAGAAGTGTGTAAGAAGTTGTGAGCAATGACGTAACAACCAGAGGCTGTTGAAAGGCCCTAATGAGTTAGGTGCCAATGAGGGAGTAAGATAGCTACTTCACTAGCTTCGCCTGGTCTAGGTAAGGCTTAGCTGTTGAAAGGCCCTATTGGTCAATGAGTTAGGTGCCAATGCGAGAGTAGGTAAAATGAGGTGGGTTTTTTAGTAAGATAGCTACTTCACTAGGTTAGCCTGGTCTGGGTAAGTCTTAATGTGAAAAAGGCGTTAATTGATTAAGAATTATTATTCCTGTGTGTTAAAAAATAATAATTTTTAAAAATATTTGTTAAAATTAATCGGGATAGCCTGTGTATCTCTTATCATTGTTTATGCAGTTATGAGATAACCTTATGACCCGCACACGTTCCTGTTTTATCTAATACAGCTGGTTACTTATGCTATACAGGATGTCTCAAAGTAAATAATTCTAAAATAAAAAACTCAAAGTATGTTTTAATTATATATTTTTATGCGTATATATCATATAAACCACACTCATCTCGACCATCAAATTTAAAAATAATTGATTGAAGGTGTTTTTTCACGTCATAGTTTGGATATATTTTCGTATATTCCAGCGCTGCCTCTGTTAATTTACGTTTCCATATTGTAGGTAATAATGGGTATAATGTTGGTAGTTTTTCCTCAATGATGTATCTGCATGAATCAAACCCAAAATATATCCATTCTGCTAACCATTTATAAATATTTTCATAACTTTTCTAAAAGTTCTTCTAGTTCAAAGTCAATTTTAGTTGACCAATAATCATATTGAAAGTCCATCTTACTGTGTTCTAAATTTTAATTTACCACGTCTCGTTGTTGTATTTCGGAAAATATTTCCTTGGTTTTTCCCCGGACTTGTATTTCTGCAAATATCACACAAATATGAAGCAATTTTGTTGCCCGTGCTTATTTTAACTATGTCTACTCTTCCACATTTATCACAGCGAAAATTATGATAAATTGATGGTGGTTGGGAACATTTTCTCATTTCACACACACAACCTATCGCTACGACAGACACAGAAAAACTGATTTATCTAAAACTGTAGATATAGATAATGAACTTACTGCGTTGGTTATTTTATAGTCAACCGTTGAACAGTGTAGATCATCAAAACTTGGTGTTTTTTTTTTAAGTCAACTATATACAATGTTACCAACCTATGAGTGGATTAAACCAAGAATAAAAAAACCCCGTTGCATCTATTGCACCAAAGGAAATCCACATCGACCTGCTGATTGGATTGTAACAAAACACAGCTCTTGTGAACAGAAGAAAAACGAAGAAGTTAAGAAATATATTCAACAAGGCTATCGAGGTTAAAAAGAAGTATCAAAGGTCAAAGGTTACTTTTATTTCAACCTATAAATAGAGGGATTTATAAGTTGAAACTCTTACTTTCAGAAAGAAATCCTTTAAAGATGGTTGAAAATAATAGTATTAATAAAGTGTGGGATGAGATCTCTGCGTCACCAGTTATTACAGAGGACTTTATTGGGTGGTTTTGTGACCATGTGAACTGGGAAGTAATTTGTCGCAAACAAAGATTATCTGATATCAAACAAGTTTCATGGCTAATCGGACAAAAAGAGTTTTTTGTTTCCCTTATATTTTTCCGTGGGTAGCTTGAAAGCTTAACCTCACGGGGGTCCAAGATCTAATGGACACCTAATAAGTGTTGACAGTTAACCGTTTCGTCCTTATGGGACTCCTGAGAACACTGCTGGTCAAGTGACAAATCTTGCGAAGTTAATCAGACGGTTTTGTCTCTAATTAAATGTAATTAGTGAGCGAACTATAGCAAGAGGCGCCATCTACCGAGATACGAGAGAAACAAAAAACCAAAAGCAGGGAAAAACACTGCTATACAATATCGATCAATGAAAAGATCGAATGCAAATAAAAGAAAACAACTATAGTCCGTGACCTACGACAGCTCTTTGTCTTTTCAGGCCGGATCAACGCATTTTGCATTTTTACCCGTCATCAAGACAGTGAGCGTCAATCAACGGAATTTTTAAGCCAAATAATACTAACAAACGTATCTCGGTAGATGGCGCCTCTTGCTATAGTTCGCTCACTAATTACATTTAATTAGAGACAAAACCGTCTGATTAACTTCGCAAGATTTGTCACTTGACCAGCAGTGTTCTGAGGAGTCCCATAAGGACGAAACGGTTAACTGTCAACACTTATTAGGTGTCCATTAGATCTTGGACCCCCGTGAGGTTAAGCTTTCAAGCTACCCACGGAAAAATATAAGGGAAACAAAAAAACTCCTTTTTGTCCGATTAGCCATGAAACTTGTTTGATTTTTAAATTCACGGGTACGAAATTTCACGTTTATTATCTGATATGTTTATGGCGACCTATATTAATAAGATGCATTGGCCCAATGTGTCTAGATATCAAAATTTAAGCGAAGCGTTTATGCATATGTTTAAAAGCGAACTCTATTGGCCTTTTCTTTGTCGTTATCAACGGATGTCTGAAAATTTTATAAGAGAAAATGAATGGCGCATCGACTGGGAATACTTATTAAAGTATCAAACACATCTCTCTCCAGAGTTTTTTGAAGAGATGCGTCAGAAACATATGAAACCAGAAGAGGGGAGAATTTATGAAGATGAGCAAATGGAAGAGTCAACTAATATTCGAAATGGGAAGAAACAGTTAAATGGTACTTCAAAGCTGTATAATAACCCATCAAATTTTAGAATATCATCAATGGGTGGCTCATTTTAGTTATTTAGTAACTGCTATAATTAGAGGATGCTTGTTCCCATTAAATATTTATTCTAAATGTAATTATATTTTAAGAAAATTAGTAAATAAAATACACCAATAAGTTTTATATGTTTTTCTTTATTTAGTACTAAGCAACATTACTTTTATCTATCCAGCTATTATGTTTATTATCAAATCCTAACCACTTTACAAACACCTTATTTTTGGCATGTTTTAAAATTTTTTCTACTAAATATATATCAGAATATTTTACTTTTTGCAGCTGAAGTTCATAGAATCCTCCCTTAATTTCATTTTTACTAGCATCCTCCAATAGGTATGTTACTGGGTTGGTGAGCTGAATTTTCTTAACAGTAAAAATTTCAGTAGACCAATTTGGCATGTATTTCTTATCAAACACACCTCGTAGTTTTGAAATGCGAACATGGTCACCAACCTTGTATTTTGGTTTAAATGTCATCTTTATATGATTATAGACCGTTTTGAGCAATAGTTTTTCATGTTTTTGTCGCACCTCTGAGGGTTTCATCCCTATAGTTCGATGTTTCCGATTGTTATAAATTTGAACAATCTTTGGTAGGATACCATACCATTTGTAAGATCCTTGATAGTTAAATTTTTTCCACATTAGGTTTTTAAGGGTTCGGTTTACCCTCTCAACAATTTGAGCCTTTTTTTCACTAAATGAACTATAGTGTTTGACCTTGTATCTTTTCAACAGTTTTTCTTTAGTCGAATTGTAAAACTCTTTCCCATGATCGGTTTGAAGATGAAGTGGTACCTGTTCTTTAAGGGGACAAATTCCATTTAGGCAATTTTTTACGTAAAAGGCAACAATGCAAAATAGTTAAATATCAGTGAAAAGGTGGCACTACTGAGTAAAGCATTGCCCCCGGTAGGTGGTTTTGTTTAGAGTAATAGGTGATGTCGACTTAGGACAGAGTGTTCCGAATTTGGTTAAAGTGCAGTAAGGCCTCCTGTTAGAATTTTTAGGATGACAGTGTCACCTAAAGTCACTAATCAAATACTTTGGCATTTTGTTCGTTTCAAAGTAAATGTTTAAATTTTTTGTTCAAAAAGAAATGCCGCTTTCTTGCCAGAAAAAGCTCGCCCGGCCTCTTCAACATCATCATAATAAGTAAGTAGTTATTTTTTAATACAGTAGGCAGATAATAATAATCAGTTGCATCTGTGATTTTAAAAAAATAAGAAAACGCACGAACAAGTGCCTAATTTTTTTTAAAAATTTTTTTCATACCTTTATTTTTTAAATATATTCTAGCATGCTTTAGTTTCTAAGATATTTTGAACATATTTTTTTAGAACTTACAGCAGCTATGCTTTCTACAGTAGGTTATTAGCTAGGAAGGTAGTTGATCCATTTACTTTTGAATTATTCTTTACAGATACAGAATTTCATATGAGCATTCCTATTCATACAAAAGAAAGCAGAATAAGTGGATCATTAAATATGATAGGTAAAGTATATCGAAAAATATTGTAACAAATATTTATCTTAATATTTTCAGGGACGTGAGAGAAGGTTATTTCCGAGAAAAAAGTTTATATAAGATGGGGGTCAAGGTACATCTGTTTTTAAGATATAGGATTTTTAAAGTTAGACGAGTGGGGAGAAAAAGGGTTTTAGAAAAAAAATTAAATCTGTCACAGCCAGCCGAATACTCAGGTAATTGTGATTCAAAAATGTGGTATTATTTTTTTTGATAAAAGTACAAGTTGAGAAGATACAGGCTGTCAAAATAACCTCCAAAAATTTATAAAAAATAAAATAAGGCATTTACAAAAATTTATACCAAAAAATTTGTTTTTTCTGAAAAAAATTGACCGAATAATTTTTTCAAAAATTATTTTTAATTCAATTTATTGCTCTTGTTCTAATAAACGACTTTAGCCAATTTCATATTTTTACTGGGTGCTTTTTAAAAGTTATTATTAACAAAGTTTAAAAAATCTCCAACTTTGATGAACCCATGCGGAAACTTTTTATCAGACATGACCTCCTCTATCACCTGTTGGCCTATGGCTCCTAAATTATGGGACACCCTGTATAAACAATGCAAAAATCAATATTTAAATATTTACACATAAATGTTATCCTACTATTTGGTTTTTCTCGAAACTGAACTAGATGACCATTACACGTATGATATATCATAAAAATTGCATGTTAAATTTTAGTGATACCTTGGTGACTCATGATGAGGAGTTTGCGGACCAAGGAAGAGAAGCAAAAGTTGCGAAAGCCAACACGGAGACAGGGTGAGTAATTTAATAATTTTTTATTGTTTTTCTTATTTTTTTAAGTATAAATAACGTCAAAAAATTCTTTTCAAATATTTTGACCTAAATTAGGCATATTTTATCGTATATCTGCCTGAGAGTCTATTTGTTTATTTGAATATATTCAATAAAGTAAAAAGTAGCTAGAAAATGTATTTAGTATTTTAAGGTTTATTAAAATATATTTTAAATAAAATATAACAAGCTTTATTTTCTAAGATATTTGAATCCAAGGGCGGATCCAGAGGTGCTTCTCGTGGGTGCCACTTTAGGTGACATTCTCTGTTGGTAAAAAACAGTATATATTTTTTTAAGCAGCATTTTATTGACTTAGTCAGTGGTTGTAATTTCGAGGATAATAATAATAGACACTTTCATGCGCCGCAGGCAAAAATTTTGAATTTTTATTAGCAAAAACATTACTTTTTACAAATTTTTTGTATATTCAAAAAATTCTCGGGGGGCGCCCCTGGATCCGCCCCCCCTGGATCCGCCACTGTTTGAAACATATTAATTTAAAAACTTAAAGCAGCTCTATTGACTTCTACAGTAGCCACTTAGCTAGGAGGGAAGTTTAGTCGATCCATCCTGAATTTTTGCGTTACGTAATTTAAGGACGTTCTCTAATAAGCAGTACTTATTTATGTTAATATTATGAGGGAAATTGACATGGTTACTTCTTTGCACTGCTTTCTAGCTTTATTTAAAAAATAATTTTGTTTTAGGGACGCATTAAATTTTCCAATTATTGTACCGCTGGTCTTTAATGCAATGGAGCGAATATCGTTTGCAGGCCGTTTACACCATGCTAATATCTACAAGCAAAAGAACGAGTTCGTTTGGGTTTTCTCTATATCAACCAATACATATACAGTACCTTCCACGGTTCCAAGAACTTACTTTATTTTTTGTTAACTGGTCTGTGGCGTAGAGGCGATTTACTGACATTTATTATATTTCTTCACAAACGGGACCACCCTGTATATACTGCCTAAATTTTAGCTCACACATATACTATAATATAGTAGTGTGAGCTATGGTGATCCTAATTTTTTCGAGAAAAAAAAAGTTGCTCCGATTTCAAAAATTTTTATATATCTTTGCGTTTCAGATGATTTTGAAACTTTTTTGTCGCGCCGTCTGTCTGTCTGTCTGTCTGTCTGTCTGTATGTCTGTCTGTCTGTCTGTCTGTCTGTATGTAACGACCAACGCGCATAACTCAAAAACCGCTTGGCCGATTTTAATGAAATTTGGTATCTAGGCTGAGTCTTGGGTCGAGATGGTCCCATTTAAAAACGAACAAAATCCACCGAACACAAACCAAATAAAAGGGTGGGGATAGATTTCAAAAATTAGAGTTTATGTGAAAATATGGCGTGTGTGATATCAAACGAAAGGTAATTGAATCTGGAGTTAAACAAAATACATTTTAATTTATTTTAAAAAAGGGTGGGGGTATATTTCAAAAATTTGAGTTTAAGTCAAAACATGGCTTGTGTGGTATCAAACAAAAGGTAATTTAGTGTGGAGTTGAATAAAATATATTTCAGTTTTTAGTTATATTAGCTCACACGTACACTATAACTATAGTACCTAGTGTGAGCTTAGGGGCCCATATATTGGCAAAGTATTTTTAAAAGCTGTTTAATTTTTTTTTTAAATTAAAGAAAAATATCAGGTTTGCTCGTCAACCATAATATTTCTGTTGATAATTGTAAAGTATAAAAAATTAATAGAAATACTAAAAAAAAACATGGCTTGCTAGAATAAATAATTGGATATAGAGCACCATCGCGCAGATAGACAAATGTGACACTTTTTTGTTTAGAAATATATAAGACACGAAAAAAAATTTACCAGATAAAATCCCCAGTAGAAATGGCAAGAACGGACAAAATTGACACCAAATCGGCATTTTTAATATTTCTGATTATTTGTGTGGCTTATGTCCTTGTATCTAGAATTTTTTTTGCGAAAGCACCAAAATTCTGCTGCAAACTGGTGAATAATTAAAAATATTTTAAAGAAAATTCGATTAATCCGAATCAATAAAATATCTTTAAAAAAATGCGATTTTGCTTGTTTTTGTCAGCATAAAACCTTATCGTGTTTCCCCTGTATAGTAGCAAATTTGACTTTTTTTAAATTATTTTTTAGTAGTTAACAGATTTTAAAAACTTTCTGTGGTAAACCGTATTATTTGTTTTATATTTTCTGCTTTTGAGGATTAAAAAACAAAAAAAATATTTTTTTTAAATCGCAAATTTTTTGAAAAATCTAAATACTTAATTTTAAAAAAATTCTAATACATCATTTAATTAGACATTTTAACAGCTTTTAAAAAATATAGGTAGATATACAGGGTGATCTCGTTTGTGAAAAAATATAATAAATAAGAGACAAGTTTGTAGGAATCTCGTATCTCAGTAGATCGCCTCTGCGCCTCAGACAAGTAAACAAAAAACTTGATGAAGTATAGGTTCTTGGAACCGTGGAATGGTACTATATATGTGTACAAAATATGGTAAAGAGGTACAATTAGTTGGACATCCTAAATTTTTGCCTTGTCTAATAATGAAAACGCCCACGGTAAAAATTTTTGTCTAGAATGAAAACACGTTCTTTTCTTGAATAAATTGTTTTACCGTAAAACAATTTGTTTTGAATTAAAATATTTCTTTTTAGTTCAACGCAATGTTTAATCTTAAAATGAGACTTAATTTTTCTTCTTTAATTGTTTTGTTTCAGTATATTCCATTTAGTAACAAAGCAAATTGTCTTCATTCAGTTCTAATTTATAAAAAAAAAATTCTGTTTCACATTAAAATAAGAGGCAAGACATTTTTTGTGCTATATCAAGAAAATATTTTCTTGGTGAATAGGAAAGCACAAATTATTTTACTTCAAAGCAATTTGCTTTGATCTAAGACATTTTTTTTATCGTGCGGTATAAAATATTAAAACAGAATAATGTTTCTGACAATTATCGATACAAATTATGCAATATTTAGTTTTCTTTTGTTACGGGGTTTTGTGAGTATATGAATAAAGCAAGATAATTTTCAAATTAGGTGTCAGGCTAGACCTGACGTAACCTGAAGTAATTAACCATATCCTTAAAAAACCCAATCATTTCGAATTAGAGGTCATTAAAATACTCTGCCAATATATGGGCCCCTAAGCTCACACTAGGTACTATAGCTATAGTGTACGTGTGAGCTAATATAACTAAAAACTGAAATATATTTTATTCAACTCCAGACTAAATTACCTTTTGTTTGATACCACACAAGCCATGTTTTGACTTAAACTCAAATTTTTGAAATATACCCCCACCCTTAAAAAAACAAAAAACTAAAATGTATTTTGTTAAACTCCGGACTCAATTACCTTTCGTTTGATATCACACACGCCATATTTTCACATAAACTCTAATTTTTAAAATATACCCCCACCCTTAAAAAAAACAAAAAACTAAAATGTATTTTGTTAAACTCCGGACTCAATTACCTTTCGTTTGATATCATACACGCCATATTTTCACATAAACTCTAATTTTTAAAATATACCCCCACCCTTTTTTTTAAATAAATTAAAATGTATTTTGTTTAACTGCAGACTCAATTACCTTTCGTTTGATATCACACAAGCCATATTTTCACATAAACTCTAATTTTTGAAATCTACCCCCACCCTTTTATTTGGTTGGTGTTCGGTGGATTTTGTTCATTTTTAAATGGGACCATCTCGAGCCAAGACCCAGCCTAGGTACCAAATATCATTAAAATCGGTTAAGCGGTTTTTGAGTTAGGCGCGTTGGTCGTTACAGACAGACATACAGACAGACAGACAGACATACAGACAGACAGACAGACAGAGCAACAAAAAAGTTTCAAAATCATCTGAAACGCAAAGATATATAAAAAATTTTGAAATCGGAGCAACTTTTTTTTTCTCGAAAAAATTAGGATCACCATAGCTCACACTACTATAGTATAGTATATGTGTGAGCTAATAACTACATAAGAAAAGAAACCTATATATCCTGCATAATTGTTAATAATTTACAGGTTTTAGTTGTATGTTTTCAGAGAAACCAGCAGATGCCGTAAAAAACGATCCTTACTGAAAACTTTTTTAACACTTGAGGTAAGTTAGCAGCCACCTGAGAAACGAAGTGTCTATGCACACTAAGTTTGGAGATAATTCCATGTTTTAGTATTTACTTATTTTAGGAATTGTTAGTGTAAAATATGCTTCATAACAATAAACAATATTAAGAAAATTAAAAACGAGCCATTTAATTATTAAATACAAAAATAGTTCTCAACAACTTCTGTTACATCTAGTCAACAATAAATCCAGATTTCAATAAAGAAAGTCGCATTTAAATCGGTTCACTAATTTGAGACCTAGACACCTGCGAACAAACAGACTTGTCCGATATGATAATTATGAAAACTTCGCGAACAAATTTAGCCTCATAATAGTTAACGGTTCGATTTCGTTTTCTTGGACTTTCGTGCGGGTGTCATAACGTAAGCCTGCCTGTTTTTTAAACTTTGGTGCTATTGAAACTTGGTAAAATATAGGCACCGGTACAAAACAGCGCGGAACAAAATAGCGGCATCAAAGTAGCGCTTTTTTAAGTTTGTTTATTTATCTGTGAGCAATTTTCCCTTGCTTTTTATCGTCGCGCTGTTTGTCGCAGTGCTATTTCGTCGCAGTGCTATTTTGTCGCCCCTATTTTGTTCCGCGCCATTTTGCACAGCGCTGTTTTGTACCTACTGGTGTCGTAAAAACTAATACAAGCCTTGAAAAAATAATAATATTCGGTTTTTGTTTATATAGGGTGTCCCAAAACTTAGGGGCCATAGGCCACCAGGTGATAGAGGTCTTGTCTGATAAAAACGTTCCTATAATGCATGAGTCAAAACTCTTTGTCGAGATACAGAGCATCAAAGTGTCAATTTTTTTAACTTTTTTGATAATAACTTTTTAAAAAAACGCAGTAGAAAAATGAAAATGGGTAAAGTCGTGTACTAGAACAAGAGCAATAAATTGAAATAAAAATTATTGTGAAAAAAATTTATCGGTTAATTTTTTAAGTGTAAACCCACAGACTTCAAAATTTTGAAGTCTGTGTGTAAACCTCTTTAGGCGCGTTTAGCAGTTTTTGTGGGTAGGGAATTAAACTGAGCCGTCAGGCTCGGCTATGTAACGCTCATTCGGGTGAAGCCGGCTCGAGTCGACTAACTGTGAGATTTGTTGGGTGATCCGTGCATTCAGCGAGCGATATAATGATGCAGATGAAGGCCAGTATTATTAATTTAGCCTTGTTGAAGTTTACACTTCTGCCGTGTGGTCTTAAACACACACAATTTTTTTTTTAGGAAAATATTTTTTTTTGTATATACTTTTATAAATGTCATATTAAACTCAATGTTTTTTTTATAGTCTCCAGCGAGGCATAACAATGAAATATTATTGATATTTTTTTAAAGAATAAGTAAGCAAAAATTATTATTTTTTTAATTATTATTTTTTATACATTTTTGGTGGTTATTTTGACAGCCTGTATCTCCTCAACTTGTAGTTTAATTAAAAAGAATACCACATTTTTGAATCACAATTAGCTTTTAAAACCCTTTTTCCCTCCACCTGTACAACTTAAAAAAGCCTATATCTTAAAAACAGATGTGTTTACCCCCATGTTATATAAACTTTTTTCTCGGAAATAACCTCCTCTATCCCCTGGCACTATGGCCCCTAAGTTATGGGACACCTGTATATGGTAAGCTTGCAGCTGCTCAAAGAATATCCAAGAAGTAGAAACCAAACTTTTTTAAATGGTGATGCAAAATAAACTGAATCGACAATAGTATATGTCCCATATAACAAGTAGCTGGGAGTTTATATTCAATGTGGGAATTACCTTTATTATCATTATTATTATTATATATCGTTCAGATTCATCGAAGAATATACCATTTTTGGATCAACATCTCAAAATGGCTAGTTCAATATTCTAAGCCAATACTAAAACACGGGTCATGTGACCTTGATCAGCTAATTACCTTACACCGAAATTTTTTTTACCGAATTTACCTAGTGTTCTGCATTCATTAGAATCACGTGATTTTAATTCTGGTGAATAAGTGATGCCCCCTAGTAGCAACATTATGAAGTATACTTTTTCGCTCCGATATCGACTTTACTCCGCTTTTAAAAATCCTAATAGATCTCGCTTAGAAAATGAAAAAATATATATTTATCTTGTTTATATAAAAGATTTTGTCAAAATTGTCAAACGTATCTTGTTAGATTTTTTGTTTTTGTTTGTACTTACCTAAAACATAGAAAAAACGAGAAATTATTGTTACAGTTCGCTGTAGTTTATACAAGGTGACGCAAGATCATAGATTTTCCAAACTTTGTTTTGAAGTGTTGTTGGGATTTAGCCATAAATATTTTTTTATCTTTTGAATAAGATAAATTAGCAAAAAACTGCCAAGATACAGTTGCGAAAAATGCTTTAAAAATGCACCCCTCAAAGTTTCGACGCGTGCCGCTTTCTCGTTTTCTAGTTCTATTAGAAAAAAGATTTGGCCAAAAAATGGGATATCAGTGTTGTCAGATGGTAAGCTTTCAGGCGACGTTTGCCCCCTTAAGCACTTTTTCTATAGCTTTCGACACTTCTTCCCCAGTTTTTGTTTTTAATGTATAGACCCAAACATATTTCGAGAAACAGTTAATAACCACTAAAATGTATTGTTTGTAACCTTTGTTTACGTTTGCGTACGGTATCATCTCCACAAGATCTGCTTGAAATAGATCATTTAGTGATTTCACAATCACTCTACGTCGTAAAAAATTAATTCTAGCCGGTTTGTGTATTTCATTAACTACTTGTTGCTTAACATCTGTAATAAAATTATTAACCATCTCTGTTCTAAATAATATTGGCTTCTTGCAGCTCCTCAACTATAGAGTAGATTTCGTTTGTGTGACCTGTGTTGCCAGCTGTCTGAGATGCTAATAATAAACGTAACCGTTGTACAAGTTCATTAGGATCATCCCAGTACACGTACTCTATAGGACTATTGGAGAACTCCATTTCCTCCTTTAGCTATCCGCCTTTATATGTGTCACTAAACAGTTTCTTAAATTTTGTTGAGTAGCTATCGGTTATCACATCTCCAGAGGCCTTATGATGTTTTCTGTTTGCATAGGTGTGTTTTTCGAAAGAGTAATTTGTACAAACCATGTGTACCTTTATAGCGTTTACCTTTTATAAATAAATCAGCTCCATCAAATTCAATTTTCGAATCACCAATATAAAAATTGACAATATCATCTCGCCGTACACGAAACTTGGAAAAATAATTTTGTGGGTCAGAAGGCACGGTGGATGGATCATCTAAAAATTCTTTAATATAGCTTGCAAGTGAAGGATGAAACTGACTGTAGTAATCATTCTCGGATTTATTTTCGTTTAGCTCTCTTTTCGGTTGTCGGTGTTGTAGGATTTGGGTTTCGAGGAGTTCACTGGAATAAGTCTTGTATGTAAACGCTTGGTTCAGGCATCTGTTTTTCATCTTCTTCTGCTCTGTTATTATCAAAATTCTTATGAAAAACCGATGAAGTTTGCAGATCTTCAAGTTCTTCCTGTTTTTCTTGTTGTTGTTTTTCGTTTTCTTGCTTGATTTTTTGAGGAGTTGTCAATCTGGGTGATAATGAAGGTATATTGACCAGTTTCGGAGGCTTTTTATCGGTTAAACTAGATTCAATATTTTCCAAGTGTTTTGTAATGGGTTGAAATAGGTTAGCCTGTGAAATCTGACCCTGTTTTAACAAATTTAATTTCTCACGTATTATTTTTCTTTTAGAAATTAATTGTTTCTTTAAGTTTTTTTCACCACCACTAACAATTTTTATGTTTTCTTCTGACATTTTTATCTATGTTATCTCTACAAGTGTGTTAAAACTATTAACACTAAGCAGTATTTGAATCTAAAGATATATAAAGTTATCAAAATGATACCTATATCTTCCCTTATCAATATCACAATCTTTAAAAATTGTCAAAAAATCATACGGTTTTTTCCAGCAATATGCACACATCTTTTGAAATTCATCAAATGTCATATCAGTGCCAATATGGTTGGTGTATATATGTTTTACATTTAGTAAATCTTGTTTGAATAAAATTAAAACGTTGGCATTGTCTCTTATTAAATGTTTAGGTATTTTTGCATATGTTTGAGAGAGATAGAAACTGTCAATATTATTATGTCGACCCATACTAAAGTAGTCACGCATCACATCTTTTTTATCGCAGGCTACGTCATCAAATATAAAAATGGAAAACGGATTTGCTTCTGATGGAGGAATTATGTTTTCGCCACTGTTGTAAGCATAGTACCCTATTTCTTTAATGGGTTTTAATAGATTCTCCAAATATAAATACTTTGGTTGGTATAGACTTTTTGAATACACATACACATTTTTAAACTTTAAACCGTTTGAATGTTCCAAAAGACTCAATATAAGGTTGGTTTTTCCACAGTTTGATGGGCCCACGATAAGACATCTAATAGATGATGGAAACAGGAAACCATGTCTTGATGTAGTACTTGCATTAATATCATGGTTTTTAACTTCTAAACGCACTTTTTGTTTAACAATCTTTTTCATTTTCTATAGACATATTATGTCAACTCAACAATGTTGAACTGGTAATGTATAAAAAAAGTAAAGACTCTGCTTTTTATTTAGTCTTAAGTGAAACGCTATGAAGTACTATGTTAGTTCAAACGTTAAAGGGCAAGGGTTGTTAAACAGTGCTATAAATAATCTGCCCTTTGAAATGCATATCCCAGGGTTTTCTTATTGTGGACCTGGGACTAAGCTAGAGAAACGTTTAGCCAGAGGGGATAAAGGTATTAACCAGCTTGATAGAGCATGCAAAGATCATGACATTTCCTATTCAACTAATATGGAGTTGACCAACCGTCATGAGGCAGATAAAGTTTTAATGAGAAAAGCTTTAGAACGGATGCGAGCAACGGATTCAGGCTTGTATGAAAAACTGGCTTTCTGGTGTGGCTGCTGCTATGGGTACCAAGCTAAAACTAGGGATGGGTATGGTAAATAATGTATCAAAAAGTCATCAAGTGCCACGTTTAAAAAAGGCAGTGCGTCAGTGCCTAAATATGATTCAACGTGGGATAAAGATGACAAAAAATTATTTAGGCTCTCTTGAAACTCTAGAGGGTCAAATTAAAAATCCATTACAAACAACGAGAAAATCGTCATCATCTAAACCAAGAAAACCACGGTTAAAAAAGTAAAAAAAGATGAACCTGAAACAGAAGCTATGGAAACTAATTCACCCCCTTTACATAAAGAACCAACATTATTAAGAGTCAAAAGAAAGAGAAAGTTAAGCGACTCGGTGGATATTCCTTTTAAATTACCAACATTTTTAAAAGTTAAAAGAAAGAGAAAGTTAAGCGATTCGGTTGATGTTCCCTTTAAATTACCAAAAACCGACACAACTGCTGTTTTGAGTGAAGGACCATTGGAGCAGAAGTCACTAAAGCGGAAACTAAGCATTGATGGTGAAGAAAATGACAATATGCATAGCAACATTAAAAAACCAAAAGTTATATAAATCTTAAACACCTTCAAACACACATATCAGTTGCTTTCATTCTTGTGTAAACTTTCAAGGTAGTAACATCATTCTTAAAAAATTAGTAAAACGAGAAAATCAAGAAAACCTATAAAAAGTAGAAAAACATCAACTTTTAAAAGAAAGAGGGCACGAATTGTAAAGAAAAAAATCAAAACGTTGAGTTTCAGTCAAGCAACAAAAAGATAAAGGATAGATTAAAACAACGAAAACCACAAGACTTTGAAACTGCAGTCAAAGTTGCTCTCAAGACAGCGGAAAAAAAACAAAGGAAAAGTACGACCTGCACGAATAATAAAACTACCAAAAAAGGGTGGTTTTCTGCCTCTAATACCAATCATGGCGACTCTCTCTGCCCTTGGTGCTTTAGGGGGCGGCACCGCAGGAATAGTGAAAGCCATTAATGCTGCTAAATCTGCAAATCAACAATTGCAAGAGGCTCAACGACATAACCAAAGTATGGAGTCCATTGCTATGGGTAAAGGATTATTTCTCAAACCATATAAACTAGGAATGGGTCTTTTTTTACACAAAGGTGGATGTCAAAAAACAAAAACCTAAAGGTTTTCAAGAAAACTTTACCGATTTCACTACCACAGCGAGCTCTTACAAATATTGATCTGAAAAAGTATACAAAGCTGTTAAAAATTAAACATTTTAGAGGTGTGTTTCTGAGAGATGAACTACCCTCAAAGATACATAAATTTGAGTCGGGGATAATTAATTTAGATAGTAGCAGAGGATCAGGAAGTCATTGGACTTGTTATAAGAAAATTAAAAATAATGTACACTATTTTGATAGTTTTGGTAATTTACGACCTCCTATGGAATCTGTAAGATACTTTAGATCTAATGGTGACTCAAAAGTACTGTATAATTATAACCCCTACCAGACTTATGATTCTGTAAATTGTGGACACTTGTGTTTAAGTTTTTTGTATTACTTTAAGGGTTAATAAAAAACGTCTACTAAACTACATGGTTTTTCATTCAGTGAACCGCTATATAGTAAACATGTCCTACACCTTTACCTTATCCGGAAAATCATCACTCCTTTCAGCAAACATCTATCCGCCTATAGTGCTAAACGAGCTTGAGCAATATGATTTGGGGCTCATTAATTTCGAAAGTTACAACTCAATACCGAATGTGGATAGTTCAAATAATTTATTTTGTTTTAATGATGATAAAATTATAAAAATACCTGAGGGGTCATACGAAATTAAGGACTTGAACGATTTCCTAAATAAATACTCAAAGCAAACTTTAAAGGAAGAACAATTTGAAATAAGTATAACAGCTAACCATAATACCTTACAGTGTGAGGTTATATGCAATAAAAAGATTAATTTTGAAAAGGAAAATTCCATTGGAAGTTTACTAGGATTTGCAGGAAAAACTCTAGAGGCCGATAAAAAACATATATCTGAAAATCCGGTTGATATATTAAAAGTGAATGCTATATGTATTGAGTGCAACTTGGTTATAAACTCTTATAACGGAAAAGCAGTGTACATGTTACACATGTTTTACCCCTCTTCTCCTCCAGGTTATAAAATTATAGAAAGACCCTCAAATGTGATATATCTACCAATCAGCACTCATTATATTGATGATATTGTCACAATTAAATATGACACACGGCACCTCCACCATATATGTCACAATTAAATATGACACACGGCGCCTCCACCATATATGTCATGACTATATTTGTGACAAGTGGTATCTCTACCATATATGTCACAAGGTTTGTTATTTAGTGCCCTTGTGACTAAGGGATTAAGGGGAATATGAAAATTAAGTATAAAGGATCCACATTTATACGTGTATTGTATATACATAAAATAGGTTAACAAGAATCGAATGCCAAATTAAATAATGTAATAAGGGGGGATGCTGGTTGGAGAGAGTTGACCTAGGGGCCATAAGGATTAGACCTTATAGGCCGTAGAGAGTCGGCCTTATGGGCCATAAAGCGTAACCACCATAGTGGGGTTTTACTTAGGTATGTTTAGTACGGACCACATATTTCAGTGGTGTACTGGGTGTGGTTAGTAGGGACCACGTATTTCAGTGGTGTACTGGATGTGGTTAGTAGGGACCACGTATTTCAGTGGTGTACTGGGTTGATCACTTGTAAGAGTGATCCGGTCTATTGTCCAGCATCGGCTTTTATAGATGAAATTTGTGCATACTCAGCAATATTGATTATTGCTACGTTTTTATAGTGGTTTAATTAAATTTTAAACTATTTTATGACATATGCCCTCTCTCCAATAAGCATTGGCCCCCAATGCTTAACTTAAAAAATAATTTATAATTTTGTTATATTGAACATTGGTAACTAGTATCTTCTATTCCGCTCGAGGAAGAGGTATCCAGGTCCGGGTGGTCATCTTTGTGGTAGCTTGCAAATATTATTTATTGTTCCGGTTGGCTGGTTACATCTTCTTCGATAGGAGCGACCATTATCTAGCTGGAAGGATTTCTAAGATTTTTGGATCTACCTTCCTTTGGATGTGGCCCGTTAGCTTTTGTATCTTGCTGAAATAATAAAATGGACTAAATAAATAAAATTGTAACACAAAATAAATATTAACAGGCTTTAAGGATCAGTTTCAAAAAAATCATTAAAAAAACGAAAATCAAAATTCTTAGTTAATCTTTCTTTTTAACAATTCAGTAAGTACTCTTTAACTTTTTATTTGGGACCTTTATATCCCTGTGCGCCTTTTTATACCTCAATATCATCATCAACAATTTAGGCAACTGTGCCCCTTTTTTAACTCTTTATATGAGCTTCTTCACAATATTTTAATAGAACCCATTAATTTTAGCAACTTTGTGAGTCTATTATGCATTCTTCGATGCCTTCAAAACTGTACTTTTACAGTATAATAGCTCACGGTCCTTTTTTGGATTGATTTGAGCAACTTTGTGCCCTTTTTCAAATACTGCCATTTTTCGCATTCCTTGATGCCTATTTTAATTGGACGCATTTTTAAAATAAACATTTTTAAAAATTGTTGGGTACTTTACCGTTTGCTAATAAGATTTTTAAATTTATTAAGCCTTTAAAAAATTTAAATTGCCTCGAAAATCCAAAAAAAAAATTAAATTATTTTATACGTTATGAACTGATCCTGAAAATGTATTTTAATGTTTTAATAATTATATTTATCCCTACTTATTATTCAAATTTTAATCATTATAAATAGTTTAAAAAAGTATCTTTGTCTTAAGTAACATATGTATAAAAAAAATTACCAGCATCACTAGTTTAGAAAAATTGGTTCAGTGCATTCAATAAGAAAAAAAAATAACTTGAGTATTTAAAAAGAGTGCTGAAAGTAGAATCAAAATCAGTAAATATTTTACCAT
Organism: Aspidapion aeneum; assembly: GCA_963576565.1. Classification (NCBI taxonomy): domain Eukaryota; kingdom Metazoa; phylum Arthropoda; class Insecta; order Coleoptera; family Brentidae; genus Aspidapion; species Aspidapion aeneum. The sequence continues at coordinate 62,322,309 of OY755040.1, read as the reverse complement.
TATTTTTATAATAAAAAGTTTGTAAACATTAGCAGCCTAGGTCATGTAGGTATTTTGCATTTTAAAAATTAAACCAAAACAATAAATTGTATGTATCACTTTTATAATAATGTCACATATAGGTACGTACAAAAATATTTTTGCTAACGTAAGGTTTTTGTGACCTACTAGTTATTTGTAACTTTAATACGTAATTTGATTTAATAAAAAAAAGTATGCTTTATATTTGAATAAAAAAGTGAAAAATGTATTTATTAAGTAATTTTAATTATTTTGTATGCTGACTCGCGAGAGTCTTTTTTTGTCTGTCTGAATGAGTACTATATGTCTGTTTTAATAGGTTCGCCAATGCTAATATCTCGTAAATTTTTAACCGATTTGAATAAAATTTGTACCTGCAGTGAGTTTAATAGAAATAAGGATAGAAATAATTTTGTTGTGTAAAATTAAGAAAAATAAATTAAGGCCCATATTACGTAAATAAATAATTAGTAACGAAAACTAATACCTGACCTTTTAAATATCCGCGTCCCTGGTTCGGAGTGAGAGTCAGATTGAGCAGGAGCGGTGCGAGCTGGACCTGAATTGCTCTGGTGCAGCATGGCTTAACATGTTTGCGGGACTAAAGATGACTTCTTCGATTGATCGGGTGGGTTGTGTACAAGGTCTAATGTGGAAGGCTGTGACGTTGTGGATGCTGTTTTCTTCTTTTCCCTTTTGTGCTACTGCCTACTAGGTCCGACAGTAACCCAAGAAAATTAAAGAAATCTTAGTGTGGTCAAGTCGTTGCCAATCTGTGGGGTCACTGTAGAATTGATTTGGCTATTCCAATGGTACCTACGACGACGGTTCTGGTGCGTCGCGACGAGCGGTTGTTGCCTGGATTGACGTCACTTGAATTGCTATGCCTCGTGGATGGTATGCAGTGGTTTTGGGTCATCTTGTTTGTTTGACTAATTAACTGCGAAATAATAATAAAAGGAAAAAATTAATTATTATATAAACCTTCTGGTGCTTATATGCTCCTGATAAGTTTTTTTGATTTTGAAGCGGGATATTGCCTTTCTGGCAAGGAAGAGATTTTTGGTGCTAAGCACAAATAGTACTTTTTGATCGTATTGGGTGCGAATGCACAATAATGGCCTTAGAAGTAGGTAGAAAATTAAATTATGCTTGGCTAAGAGAGGTTCCCATAATATATGGAGATATTAGGGAAATAAAGAAAACGGCGCCTCCACCATATATGTCACAATTAAATATGACACACGGCACCTCCACCATATATGTCACAATTAAATATGACACACGGCGCCTCCACCATATATGTCATGACTATATTTGTGACAAGTGGTATCTCTACCATATATGTCACAAGGTTTGTTATTTAGTGCCCTTGTGACTAAGGGATTAAGGGGAATATGAAAATTAAGTATAAAGAATCCACATTTATACGTGTATTGTATATACATAAAATAGGTTAACAAGAATCGAATGCCAAATTAAATAATGTAATAAGGGGGGATGCTGGTTGGAGAGAGTTGACCTAGGGGCCATAAGGATTAGACCTTATAGGCCGTAGAGAGTCGGCCTTATGGGCCATAAAGCGTAACCACCATAGTGGGGTTTTACTTAGGTATGTTTAGTACGGACCACATATTTCAGTGGTGTACTGGGTGTGGTTAGTAGGGACCACGTATTTCAGTGGTGTACTGGGTGTGGTTAGTAGGGACCACGTATTTCAGTGGTGTACTGGGTTGATCACTTGTAAGAGTGATCCGGTCTATTGTCAAGCATCGGCTTTTATAGATGAAATTTGTGCATACTCAGCAATATTGATTATTGCTACGTTTTTATAGTGGTTTAATTAAATTTTAAACTATTTTATGACAATATTTTACTTAAAATAACTGACCAAGATGGAAAACCCATCAATTTTCGTGGAAAAGTGGTCACGATTAGACTGCATCTAAAAAAATCCGTTTAAAAATGGTGTTTTTGTATAATCATAATACTTTTGGTATTCCTTATAAAGAAATTACCGCCTTAGAGGAAAGTAATAAAATTTATAAGAAGAAGATTGATAGTGTACCACCATTTAGTAATAAACAGCTAGTCAAAGAGATAACACCTGAAAATAGAGCTTTTTTAGTATCTTTAGGATTTAAACTAAAAGGACAATAACTACCATCATAGGCAAAAGACTTAAGAAATTTTGGTATAATTTAAAAGTACGTGTCAGTTGTGGTATAAGAAGAATATTTTTTTCAGTGCGGTGTAGTTTAAAGTGTTTTGAAAAAAATGAGTCGTAACATTCTAAGAGTGGGTGAAAACGTGCTCTATGATAATTCGATTGTGAGTTACCAACTACACACTCATCAACCATATGCTTCAACCACCTTAAACAACAATGATGAAATTCGAATTCCGATACAAACTCAAGACATCTATACCCTACCTAGTCAAAGTGTTCTTTACCTTGAAGGAAAAGTACTGAAAGATGACAATACTGCCAGCACTAATGTGCACTTTGCAAACAATGGTTTAGCACATTTAGGAGGGGTGATTGTGGACCGTGTTAGAAATCCTGGGATTACATCAACAATAAAAGGTTACTGCTCATTCAAGGAAAGTGATGGTAACACCCTTCAAAATGTTGGTTGGACACTTAAAGAAAATCCACCTATATTAGATGGTTCCGGTAATTTCAATATATGTTTACCCCTAAAAACCCTTATGGGGGTATTTGAGGACCATCATAAGATTATTTTAAATGTACGACAAGAACTTGTGTTGATTCGCAGCAATTCCGATTTAAACGCTTTAATTGAAACTGAGGATAAAAAAGAAAAATATAAGGTGGTGTTAAATAAAGTTCATTGGAAAATTCCACATGTTAGAGTGTCAGATGATCAAAAATTGCGCCTTTACAAGTATTTAGAGGGTAACAGAGATCTCAATATTAGTTTTCGAAGTTGGGAATTGCATGAGTATCCACAACTTCAAACTACAACTAATCACACATGGGCAGTGAAAACTTCAAATCAACTGGAGACACCACGTTTCATTATTATTGGATTTCAGACAGATAGAAAAAACTTGTTTAGTAAAAATATGAGCCGTTTTGACCACTTATCATTAACGAACCTAAAAGTTTATTTAAACTCTGAAGTTTTTCCATATGATAACTTAAATTTGGATTTTGATAACAATCAGTATGCTATTCTATATGAAATGTATGCCCAGTTTCAAAAATCCTATTATTACCACGATCAAAGCGAACCTTGCTTTCACCCGATAAGCTTTAAAAATGATGCTCCACTGGTAGTTATCGACTGCTCTCGACAGAGTGAAGACGTGCTCAAAGGTGGTGCAGTTGACATTAGAATTGAGTTTGAAACGAAAAAAGCTGTACCTGATAAAACTATAGCCTACTGTTTTATATTGCTCGATCGACTTGTGAAATACAACCCTCTAACCAGTACCGTAAGGGTAGTTTAAAGAAAAAAATGTTTATTTTGGATGTGCAAGGTTTCCAGTACAAAGATACTGAATTTATATGTAAGGAAATAGCTATATTAAACACCCATACTAATGAAGTTCGGCACCATATCGTTAATTTACCCATGAAGTCCATCTGGTTACATCAAGACTTTAAACTTCAAGCTGAATGGAATACAAACAAACTTCATGGTATATATATATATATATATATATATATGGTATAAATAAAACCTCGCTTTATTTATTAAGGATTTAATTCAAAATGAAACTGTGTTTGTAAAAGGAAATGAAAAAAAAAGTTTGGTTATGTAATTTAGTTAATAATAATGTTGTAGATTTATATGACTTGGGATGTCCCAATATTAAAAAATTTAAAAATTATTGTAATGATAAGTTTCACTGTGAAATGCATAATAATAATTATTTAAATTGTGCTAGAGAAAATGTAATTTTGTTAAATAGATGGTATATAAATAAAAAGCATATTCGGTTTTAACCTTTTATTTATTTATTTATATTATATTTATAAAACCACTATCCCTACTACCTACTACTACTAAATTACACTACTATTCTTTAAATTTTTAGGTGAGTAAAACTGACATACTTAAATATCTCAAACTTGAGGTTGAAAAACAATTTTTGAATTATGTGTTCTTAAATTGTATTTGTTATATCTCGCTAATGTTGTTTTGTTCAACTTTATTGGTTCTGTTATATTAAATTTTAAAAAATGTAAATCAAAATCGTTTTTTAAGAAATGTAAATAAAATCCTACTTTGCAAACATCTAAATCAAAACGATTTAGAACACTAAATGTAAATTGTTCAGAATTTTGACATTTTACAGAAAATTCGTTAAGAAAAATTATATTTATATCAATAAAAAAACTGTCAGATTCACTTAGTTTTACTTTAACCCTATCATGGTTTGAAAAAAAAAGGATATGGAGAATGTGGGTAACGAATTGGTAAACCAAAGCGGTTATCTCCTTCAACAAACAGATCGATATCTGTATATCGATCTGTTTGTTGAAAAAGATAGCTTACAAACCCGCCAGCTATACAACACCTTTTCCCACTTTCATAATACACCATTTTCATTAAATTTTTTACTGTCTCTAAAATTTTATAGTCTTTGTAAGAAATGTTTTTGGGGGCATCTACCATTAAGAAGAAAATATTTTTAATGTCAGCTATACTCACCTAAAAAGAAATAAAGAATACTTAAAAATACTTAAAAATACTGAGACAAAACATCGTCTATAATTATTGGTTCTGAGGGTGGTGGTGGTTGGAACTCCACCCTCTTTCGTTTATTTTTTACCTGTGCTGATGGTGGTGGTTGTGTTTTCGATGATGATGGTCCTTGTGTTGATGCTGTTGTCGGCGTTGGTGGTAGGTTGAATTTATATTTCTGTATCACTTGTAAATAAAGATTTAAATCATCTTCAGATTCAAACGGCATACTTGCCCTAATGTATCTAATAGGTAGTTCCCCTATTTTGCTTAATAACCTTTCGGAATTCGGGCTATAGTCCAAATTGGTTACTACCTTCTCGCTCATTATCTTGGACTTGCCGTGCTCTCTAAAAATTCAAAAACAAAAAGGAATTAGGGGTTTAAAGTGCAGGTACCATAAAAAATACTAACAATGTAAGTTGAATAAACATATTTTTTGGGGTTGTGTAAATAATTGTATATCAAATAAAATAAAATAAAAAATTACACTATTTTTAGGTACTCAAAACTATTTTGCCATAAATAAAAAACTTACCCAAACATTTGCTGAACGCAAACGTACACCTCTCTCAGAGAAAATTCGGGTTTCGACGACCAAAAAATAAAACATGATGGGGTATTCATTTTTTTTTTTTAGTTTTTAAAAATATTGATTACTGACAAGTTTACACTGAAGTAAGGACTTTTGATGTTTTGTTTAGCCAAAGGCATTGGCTTTTATACCACTTTGATGATGTGATGCTAACATCATAAGTTCATCCTAATCAAAAACGTGGCCCAAAACGTAATCAAAAACTGGTAATAGAAAAGTTCTTCAAAACAATAATTAACTTACCGTTAATTTAAGCGGTAACTTTAAGACACATAAAGAACAACGAAATCATTACTTTCTGTCAAGATTGTCAGTTTAACCCAATCAAATCGTTTCTTTAAAACACATTTAAGTTGTATGATATCTAGTTTTTTCATTGTGAATACCGTATATGCAAAAGTACTAAAAGTCTCTAATATTATACCCTTTCAAATATTAATTTTTGTTCCACCACTGTATGTTTTTCTTCTCTGCCACTGGAAAGATAAACATTTTTACAAAATTTTCTATACATTATGTTTTAGTTTAATTGAAAAAAATGACGATTTTTATAGACTCATGGCGCGGGTTACATTGTATCACATCATACGTCATTCATGTTTTTCTTGTGGAATTTTCAATTTTTTAATTATACGGGTAAATATAAAAAAGTTTAGCAACTAAATTGTGAACGTTTAAAATTAAACTCAAATGTCTTTTTGACACTTTTGACAGCAATGCATTATCGATCAAATGCAGTTCAGTTGTTAATTTGTTCAGTATTTTGAGATCCAACTGATTTCATATATTTGTTACAAAGTTGTGTAAAAAATAAACTTGATTGTGTACAAAACTTTTCTAAATTAGAATCGAATTTGGTACTTTTAAAACATTATTTAATATTACTAAAAAATAAAAAAATAATTCATTTTGGCAAAACTAATAGGGTGAGGTCGGTCAAAAAAAATTTGGTTTGGGAAGATGTTGAAACGTGCTTTGGTGGTAGAATTAGAACAGGTATTATCACTAATTTTACCATTAAAGACCCCAAGATTTTCTTTAAAAAGGCGTTCAAGAGTTTTTCAAGTCAAATTAAAAAGTTACTTAAACATTCAATTTTAAAAGTTAATGTCATTTTTTCGGGGAATTTCATTAAATTACATGAAGGTACTACGCAAACTGATGTGAAGGCTTTTTCTACGAGAAACAGTATAATAGACCAAACAACAAATTTAAAAAAATGGTATGAGGAAAACGTTTCTCAAAAAATATTAACCAAGATGGAGGATTTTCAAGAGAGAGATTCTGGTTGGGCTCTGTATGAAATTCTTCATCTCAAGGTTAATATTAATAAATACACCCGCATCAACTGTGGTGAGTCAACTTATGTTGAGTCACCGCAGTGGATTAAAAACACCAAGGGGGTGATCAATATTCAAAATAAAGATAATTATTGTTTTCTTTGGTCTATTGTGGCTGCTTTACACCCTGCTGCTCATAATGGGGATATAACTTCCTCGTACCCTCATTTTAGTCAGGTGGGACTGAATTATGAAGGTTTGCAATTTCCTATGCGACTAAAAGACATTTCAAAATTTGAGAAACTTAATAATTTATCAATAAATGTTTTTGGAGTTGAAAAGAATGAAATCCTGCCTATCTGTTTAAGCAAATCAGATTTTTCCAAACGAATTAATTTACTTATTTTAACGTGTGGTGATGATGATGATGTAGTTGATAGTGAAAATGAGATAGATGTAGATTCTGAAGATTTTGAAATTCTCCAGCCAAATAAAAGGATCTATCACTTTGCCCTAATAAAAAATATTTCACGTCTTATATCAAGTCAGGTGGGTAGACAAAATAATAAAAAATGGGTATGTGATAGATGTTTAAATTGGTTTGTTTCTGAGGCAGTGCTGCAAAAGCATTATTTAGATTGTAAAAATTTTAATTTTACCAAACTAACTCTACCAAAGAAAAATGACGACATTTTGAAATTTACTGAATTTAAAAATAAAGAGCAGGTACCTTTTACAATTTTTGCTGATTTAGAATGTTTGTTGGAAAAAATTGACAACAATAACAAAAGTGCATCATCGCCATCGAATACACGAAAAATTCAACACCATATTCCCTTTGCGATTGGGTATTATGTGAAATGTTCATATAATAACTCGCTCTCCTATTATCATCAAATTGTAGGAAATGATTGCATTTTACGTTTTACTCATGAGCTGAAAAGAATAGCAGAAAAGTTGAGTAACATTTTTTCAAATATTGTTCCTTTAAAACCGCTAAACACTATGGAAAAGTTTGATTTTAATAATGCAACCCATTGTCATATCTGTGAGAAGGCTTTTCAAGAGGGAGACAGAAAATATTTAGATCATTGTCACTTGACGGGAAAATATAGGGGAGCAGCTCATCCGGGTTGTAATTTAAATTTTAATGATTCACACAGTGTTCCTGTAGTATTCCACAACCTTTCTGGTTATGATAGCCATTTCTTTATAAAATCTTTAGCAAAGGATGTAGAGGGTAGAATTCAACTTCTCCCTGTAAACAAGGAAAAATATATTTCGTTTACTAAATACATTGAAGGCACCAAAGTAAATTTTCGTTTTATTGATTCTTTTCGGTTTATGCCTTCCGCGTTAGACAAACTAGCTTCATATTTAGACGATTCCAAAAAGACAATTTTAAAAAGTTTTTATAAGGAAGAGGAAAAATTTAAATTAGTTACTCGTAAGGGTGTCCTGCCCTATGAGTATCTCGATTCTTGGGAAAAGCTACATGAAACTGTTCTTCCTCCTAAAGACGCATTTTATAGTACTTTGGAAGGAAAAGGTGTTTCAAATGATGAATACAAAAGGGCACAAACAATTTGGGACACCTTTAATATTAATTCGCTTTTGGAATCTGCGCTTTTTTACATGAAAATTGATGTAATTTTGTTATCTGAAATAATGAGCTCGTTCCGTGACATCTGTCTCTCCACCTATAAACTTGATCCGCTTCATTATTTTACCAGTCCAGGATTGGCCTTTTCAGCCATGCTTAAACAGTGTAAAATAGAGCTACAACTTTTGACTGATGTTGATATAATCATGTTTATAGAAAGAGGGATAAGAGGTGGAGTTTCACTGTGTTCAAACAGATATGCCAAAGCCAACAATAGGTACATGGGAGAGTCATACAACCCCAATAAGGAAACATCATATTTAATGTAATATGACGTCAACTCACTTTATGGCACAGCTATGACTTTACCATTGCCCTATGGTGGTTTTGAATGGGTTCATAACAATTCATTCACTGAGGAGGATATATGTAATATTTCAGATGATAGTCCCATAGGGTACATTTTTGAAGCAGACATTTCATACCCTGCTAACCTATTTGAAATACATAAAGACCTTCCTGTCTGCCCTGAACATCGAGTGCCACCCAACTCAAAAAGTAAGCTACCCAAACTGATGACTACACTTTACAATAAAGAGCGATATATCATCCATTATCGTAACTTGAAACAGGTCCTTGGTTTGGGTTTAAAAATTAGAAAAATTCATAGAGTCCTTAAGTTTAAACAGTCTCAATGGTTGAAACCCTATATTGAATTAAACATCCATATGCGTCAGCAAAGTAAAAATGAATTTGAGAAAAACTACAAATTGATGATTAATTCAGTATTTGGCAAGACTATGGAGAATGTTCGAAAATATAAGGACGTTAAGTTGGTAACTCGATGGTCGGGTCGTTTTGGTGCACAATTCTATATTTCAAAACCTACTTTTCATAGTTTAACCATATTTGATAAAGATTTGGTTATTATTGAAATGTCTAGAAACAACATTATTTTCAATAAACCCATATATGTAGGATTTACAATTTTGGACTTGTCAAAAACTTTTCTTTATGAATTTCACTATAACTATATTAAAACGAACTTTGGAGATAAAGCCCTTTTGCTATATACGGACACAGACAGTTTAATTTATAACCTACATGTTGATGATATATACAAACATATGAAAACTGACATTGACAAATTTGACACATCTGACTACCCACCAGACAATATTTTTAACATGCCATTAAAAAATAAAAAAGTTTTGGGACTCATGAAAGATGAAAATAATGGTGCTATAATGACAGAGTTTGTAGGATTACGGTCTAAAATGTATAGTGTGAAGATTTTGGAAAATAAGAGCGATTTGCAAAATCTTCAAACTAAACTTGAGCAGAAAGGCCTTTCATTAACAGAGGTTCAGGAACAATGTTTAAATTTAAATATTAGTAAAAGAGCAAAGGGTGTAAAAAAGGCTTCACTTTAATTACATTTAATGACTATCTTGAGTGCCTTTTTAAAAATAAAATCACAGAGATCTCTCAAACCATGATCCGATCTCACAAACACCAATGAGCAATCAAACAAAAAAAGATTGCTTTAAGTCCTTTTGACGATAAACGTCAACTATTACCTCACTCCACCAACACAGCACCATGGGGCTATCCAATAACTTAAATAAATCTTAAATTTAAACTAGTCTACAGAATCCTCTCAACTTGTTCAGACATCGGACACTGTGTGTGTCTAGGAACTCATTAAACTAGGTAAGTAAACAACCTAAAAAATTAACACCTAGAAGAAAAAAAAAATGATAAATAAAAAAATCTGTAAAAAATTATACTTACCTTTTAATTGTTATTTCAGTCTAACCAAGATACCACCACAACAATAAACAAGAAATCATCACATCAAAAAAAAGAAAAAGACAACCTAGAAATTTATCAAGCTACAAATAAAACATCACCACAAGGATGGCAGAAGAAAAATAACATGAAAAAGACTGCAGAATGTGTGACAACCAAGCAACTTGGGTTTCTAGACCAGATGGATAGTAGTAGTAGTAGTAAAAATGTATGTGTTTACTGTCAAAGAAACGTTTGTTTCTGTCAAAACTATTCACATTGCAATATTGGCACTAGGCTTTGTTCTAGATGTAAGCAAATGTTTTGTTTTTGCAAGAAATCAATTGAACATCATAAGAACATAGAAAAATATTACGCAGTAAGAGGTGAACAAGACCTATTTTGCTATGAGCAAATATCTCCTTCTCCTCGTTAATATATGTTTAAAATTAAATAAATTAAAAATAAAATATTTGAAGTATATTTTCTTATTTTTTCAGATCCAAAAGACATGTATCCTGTGTCGTGCACAAGTACCAAACAACTTTCGGATATGCAAATTTTGTTTATTGGAATCTGCAATCAAATACCTAGAAACAAGAAAATTGGCATGCAGAATTTTTCAACAGAAATATAATTATAACATCAAGTTTGACTAATTTTTATATTTTTTCTTTCACTATTTTATTTTAATAAAAAGATATTATTTAATAAATCACTTATTGTTTTTCTTTGATACCCTATCCTCTTTTTTGACTCATTTTATATAAAATTTATTTTGAAAAAATGTGTCATATCAATCAAAAATGCTTACTATAAACTATAAACATCTCCCAGTGTACAAAATTATTATAAAAGATGCATCATATTTTTGCTAATTAGATAAAATAAGAACATGTGTGGGGTCACTAAGGTTATCCGACAAGATACTCGTGCAATCATTTTTTAGAAATTATTTTATTTTTTAACACACAGAGAAAATAACAGGCTATCCCGATTAATTTTAACAAATATTTTTAGAAATTATTTTATTTTTTAACACACAGGAATAATAATTCTTAATCAATTAACGCCTTTTTCACATTAAGACTTACCCAGACCAGGCTAACCTAGTGAAGTAGCTATCTTACTAAAAAAACCACCTCATTTTACCTACTCTCGCATTGGCACCTAACTCATTGACCAATAGGGCCTTTCAACAGCTAAGCCTTACCTAGACCAGGCGAAGCTAGTGAAGTAGCTATCTTACTCCCTCATTGGCACCTAACTCATTAGGGCCTTTCAACAGCCTCTGGTTGTTACGTCATTGCTCACAACTTCTTACACACTTCTTTTAGTCCCAAGGTCATACCAAGTTCACTTCTTCAGCAACAGGTCATCCACTTCGGAGAAGTGGATGGCATATTACCAATATATATAGAACCCACACTACTGTACTACTAATACATCTTTCCCAAGATGGTATGTCGGGCTTTAAATGCAAATCCCCTGGCCATATCGCTTCAAAGTGCCCGAATAATCCCAAAGAAAACAACAACATAGAAATATCTCAACAAAGTAATGACACAAATGTGATATCGGAACATATAGTATTACTGAGGCCTCAGAAGAAACAATACATTTAAACACAACTTCCGAACCTATTGTTAATGAAAACTCTTCAGATCAACAAATAAACAAAAGAAACTTCAAAGAGATCGAAACACCACCTGTAGACTCTCCACAGCAAGAAAAACAAAGCTTTCCTAAACCGGGGTCTCAAAACCAAACAAAGAAACCTCGCAAATCAAGCGAATCCCTAAGCACGGAAACGGCGGAAAACATACTCTCAACAGCAAAAAGCTTTCTTGATTCCCAACAACCCCCATTTGTTCTAAACTACGACCAATTAAAAGATCTATTTATTAATGCACACGGTTCCTCAGAACCTATAGCGATAGCATTAGATTATACTAAAGACTTACTAGGCCTCAATCGAATGTTAAAAGAAGTTTATGCACATCTAACAGCAAGAAGTGCCAAAACAAAAATAACAAAACTAAGAAATAAAATCGCCGCCCACTTTGATCTAGCTGACTACGCCCCAAGCGACGCATCACAGGAATCTAGAACAGAATAAAATGTACTAAAAGCGCTAATATTAAAATGTCAGTTAAAAACCACCTAATATTACAATGGAACCTTAACGGCTTCTGCATCTTGATATGCTCCAGCTATTAGTACAAGAATTAAAACCTGTTATCATTTGCCTTCAAGAAACACACTTCAAGCCAGGAAAAGAACACTGCTTAAAACATTATCAAGGATTTTTTCGTAGCCGTCAAACTCGAGAAAAAGCAAGCGGTGGTGTTGCCATATTTGTTCATAAATCAATTGAGGCAAAAGAAAAAAACCTTATTACCAATTTCGAAGCTCTTGCAGTATCAGTGGACTTAAAAAAGAAACTTACCATAGGCAACGTTTATATTTTACCATCGACGGATTTTATTTCTCAAGACATAGATAACCTATTTGCACAAATAAATTCTCCCCGGATAATTACAGGCGATTTTAACAGTCACCACCTAATCTGGGGTTGCAGAACAACCAAGCCACGAGGGAAAGCTTTGTTGGAAGCAATGGAAAACACAAATCTAGTCTTATTAAACGATGGCTCACCAACACGTTTTGACGCTTATACAGGAGAATGCTCAGCTATTGATTTGGCTCTAAGTGATCCCTCTACCACTGTATCCTTAAACTGGGAAATTTATCCGTCCCTATGCCAAAGTGATCATTTTCCTATACATGTATCCAAAACAGACGAATCTTTGGAAAATCATACTTTTGAAAGATGGGATATTAAAAGTGCCAACTGGCAGTTATATCAGGAGACTCTGGAGAGTCAAATAAAGAACTAAATGCCAATAATTTTTGAGGACGACGTAAATCAATCATTAGAAAATATTAACACGCTTATTATGGACTGCGCCAAATTAGCAATACGAAAAAAAATTTACCCACACTTTCGTAAATGTGTTCCATGGTGGAACAAAGAATGTGCAAAGTCTATCCAGGAAAGCAAAAATGCCTTTAACAGATTTAAAAGACACAAAACAGAACAAAACTTAATGGCGTTTAAAAAATTAAGGGCAAAAGCACGCTATATAGTTAAAAAGAGCAAAAAAGAGTCTTGGCACAACTACGTGTCAACAATCAACAATGACACACCTTACTCAGAAGTCTGGAACAAAATTCGAAAAATAGAGGGCAAAAGTAATCAGTTAAAAATTGCAAAAGTATACCACAATAACCAAGATCTTACAGATAGTAAAAGTATAGCAGATTCACTTTTTTTTTTACGGGTATGCGCACTTGCAAGGAGATCCCTATCACGCTCGAGAAGCGGCAAGTGCGCGGAAATGTTGGTGTGTGTTGGTTTTGAAACGGTTCAGGTTGTAACCTGCAGGGAAAACTGTCGCAGGGAGTTTATTCCACAGCGATGCTGTTCCCCAGAGATATGAATTCTGATATAATGAGGTTCTTGGTGCCTCTATTTTGACAATAAATTGATGGTTACCGTCTGTTTGACGTGTTCGCCTAGTAGGTGCTACTCCCGGGGGGATCATAGATCGCCCACAGTTCTTCGATGTTCGAGACTATCCAAGCTACGGGTAAGTGCGGGGTCATTGATCAGCTTGATAGCTCGTTTTTGCACGGTGTTCAAAAGCATTAAGGTATGTTTGGGTGCCGCACTCCATATATGTGAGCAGTACTCTATAGTTGGTCGAATCTGGGCTTTGTAGAGTGTCAGCAGTTGGCTTGGTGTATACAGATGTCTTGTACGAAATAGCACCCCAAGCTTTTGGGACGCCCTTTTAGCTATATCTGCCACGTGACTGTGCCAAGACATGTTGGTCTCTGCAGTGAATCCTAAGATGTTCAACTGGCTCTGCAATGCGACAGCACTTCCAGATAGCATGATGTTTGGCTCACCGGTGCTGGTCTTTTTTGAAAACAGAGCTGCTTGGGTTTTCTGCGCGTTGAACTGTACAAGGTTTTTGTTGCCCCAGTCCTCTATTATCTCCATGTCGTTATTTATCTGTGATATTTCAGTTAGTCTAAGGTAATGGAATTCACGTGCGGAGAGACATGTGGGTGGTATGACTGAGGAGACTACATTGCCATCATCTGCAAAGCAATACAGTGGATTTACTGTTTTATCTATGAGGTCATTTATGTAAATCAGAAAAAGTGTTGGCGAAAGGATTGCTCCCTGTGGCACACCAGCATTTATTTGGTAAGAGTTGGAGTTCCGGCCATCCAGTGCAACATAAATGGATCTATCCTTAAGGTAACTTTCAAACCAAGTGCAAAGTCTCGGCGACAATCCTGTTGCTTTGAGCTTGTTGAGCAGATTTTCATGCCAGACTTTATCGAATGCTTTAGATATATCTAAGGCAATTGTTCTTGTTTCACCTCGCAACTCAATCGATTTTTGTCATAAGTGAGTGACGTATGTAAGTAAATCGCCAGTTGACTTATATTTTCGAACTCCGTATTGCTTGTCGTTGATAATTTTGTACTTTTCCAAGTACTTGGTTAGGTGATTGTTCACAACTCTTTCCATTACTTTTGATATCACCGGAAGTAGAGCAATTGGTCTATAGTTTAACGGATCTGTCTTTTTTCCTTTCTTTGGAATGGGTTGTACTGCGGCAGACTTCCATGATGATGGATACACTCCTTGCCTATAAGATAAATTGAATAATTTTGCGAAAGTTGGGGTGAGTTCGCTAGCACAATTTTTGAGTACTATCGCGGGAATGCCATCTGGACTCATTGCTTTGTTTGTATCCAACTTTTTAAGGGATTTTCGTATTTCTCTGTGACAAAAGGGTACCTCTGGCATACTGTGGGAAACCCTTTCAATGAACGGTGGAGTTTTTCCATTTGGCACTGTTAGGTTTGAGTTGGAGGAAAAGATTTTGGCCAGCATATTGGCTTTTTCCTCTGATGTTGTGGCTAAGTGAGTATTTTTATCTGTAAGTGGTGGTATGGATGACTTGGTGAAGTTTGATCCAACGGCTTTTGCAAGAGACCAAAAGGACCTAGAACTACTTGGACAATTCAGCAACCTGTTTTTTATTCTTTGATTGTATGTTTCTTTGGCGGCGTCAATAGTAATTTTGCAACTATTTCTGGCTTCTATAAATTCTGTGTGGTTGTGAGCGGTTTGTTGTCGTTTCCAAAGGTTATATGCTCTGTGTTTTTTCTGTACAGCCGTTTGACACTGGCTGTTGAACCAAGGTTTTGCATTAGCTCTGAGTTTTATTGTATGTGGGATATATGCATCCATTCCAGATAAGATTACTTTTGTTATTTCATTACAGCAAATAGTGGGATCAGCTGTTTTAAAGCAAACCTCTTGCCATGGAAAATCCAGGTAAAACTGTTTAAGGTCATTCCATTTTGCCGATTTAGTGCCACATTTTACGAGGAAGTGATTGTTGGTTTGGCGGTATGAACATTTCGCACTTTGTTCTTATAAGTTTATGATCGGATGAACCAAGTGGGGGATCTACTTGAATTGTGTACAAGTCAGGATTTGTAGTTAGGAACAAGTCTAAAAGCGCAGCAAATTCACCCCTTTCTGAGATACGGGTAGGTTCATCGACAAGCTGCGTTAGACCACAACTTATGGAAAAAGCTTCTGCTTCCCTGCCTTCATTATCTGTTTTGTTGTGGTGTTTTAGCCAGGGTATATTGTGGACGTTAAAATCGCCTAAAAAACAATTTCCGCATGTGGATAGTTAGACTGTATACTATCACAGTTTTCGGATAATGTCGCAAAAAAGTTTTGATACTCGGTGTTACTTGGCGGTCGGTAGAGGCAGCAAATGAACTTGGTCGATGACTTTGAGGTGAATTTCAGCCATATGATATCGAGGTTCGCTGGTTCTAGCTTCTCCTCTCGATGACATGAAAGGTCATTTTTAATGTACACACAGATCCCAAAATTATGTCGAAATCGGTGGTGTAGGTCATAGCCGGGATAAAGATAGTTCACAGTAGGTGTTGCAGAACTGATTTTAGTTTCAGTGAGAACAAGGATGTCAGGTCTTTGTTCTTCAAGATGTTGGTGAACTGAATTCATGTTGGTACTTAATCCTCTTATATTGCTAAAATCAATTCTGAGTTGAGTTTTTGGTCTTCTTTTAATATCTTTGCATGAAGGACCCCCAGGATAACCCGACGCCCGGAGATCCGAGTGGTCGGGTATTTTACCTCCGGAATATTTTGATCCTGAAAGCGCCATCATGCTATCTGTTACTCATTGTTGGAACCGGACTGCCAGCGCAGTAGCGGAACGTGGTGATACCACTTAGCGCTACTCACTTCTGGCATGGTGGTATCTCACCGGTCGACGCCCATTGAGTAAAAAGCGTCTACCACCTACTAAGCGTCTACCACCTATTACCTACACACTAGCACAAACTTTTAAGTTTTACTCCTCAAGTCAGCAATACAAACCAGAATTCTTAAATTATAAAATTGAAATGGAACAAGACCCATTAATATTTAATTGCGATGAAGATAATTACAGCCTAAACAAAAGTATCACCAAAGATGAACTAGAGGAAAGCCTTAAGTATATGAAAAACTCCGCACCTGGTCCGGATGACAGTCTAGCAGCACTCCTCACCAATCTTTCTATAAAAGCATTAGACTTACTTCTGTAGTTTGTTCAATTTAATCTGGCATAAACACAGCTTCCGGACATTTTGGACAAAAGCCATTATCATCCCCATATTAAAAGAAGGCAAACCCAAAACTGACCCGGAGTCATATCGACCGATTTCTTTGACTTGCACAATGTGCAAACTTTTAGAAAAAATAGTTAACAAACGGCTGCGCTGGTTTCTTGAAGGTCGAAACTTACTTGTCCCAGAACAAAGCGGTTTCCGGCAAAATAATAGATCAACCCTAGATAATCTGATAGAATTAGAATCCGAAATCCATAATGCATTTATTAACAAACAATCTTGTGTCACAGTATTCTTCGATATCCAAAAAGCATATGACACCACATGGCCGTATAAGATTTTAAACAAATTAAAGAGTGGGGTATCGATGGTCACATAGCCTTTTTTATCAAAAACTTTTTAGAAAATCGAAGGTTCCAAGTCAGAGTAAATAATATACTTTCAAATGAAGCTATACAGGAGAATGGTATTCCACAAGGCTCTGTAATAAGCGTGACACTATTTTTAATCGCCATAAACGACATTTTAAAAGAAGTAAAAACACCAGTAAAAGCTCGAGTTTTTGCTGATGATTTAATTCTACAGATCAAAGGCAAATGCATTAAAACCATGGAGCTAGTTCTACAGTGCCACTTGCGAAAACTCGAAAATTGGTCCAACAATACTGGATTTATGTTTTCCGCCGAAAAAACCAAAATAATGCTCTTCTCCAAACAGCGTTCTCTATGTCGATTCAATTAGATGCTTGGGTATGATTTTAGATAGAAAGTTAAATTGGAATCTTCACATAAAAGATATAATAACCAAATGCCACAAAAACATAAATCTACTTAAGGTGTTATCCAACAGATCATGGGGTGCAGACACCAACACATTATTATCAATTTAAAGAGCACTGATAAGATCAAAACTTGATTATAGGTGCATAGCGTACAATTCAGCCCCCAAAACCATTTTAAAACTTTTGGATCCCATTCAAAATACTTCGGTTAGAATAGCACTAGGAGCCTATCGAACAAGCCCCATAGAGAGCCTTCTATGCGAGGCACGTGAACCCCCACTTTATATTAGAAGAATGCAACTGAGTCTCACATACGCATCAGCAATCATTCAAAATGAAGGACATCCTGCAAAAGAGAATATTATATACCACCAATTTAAAAATAGCTTTGCACAAAAACCCAACAGCACTCCGTCTTTTTATGAAAGAATCCACAGACATCTAGGAACTATAGGAGAAACTTTTCCTAAGTTTTTCGACATTTTGTTAACTCAACCGCTATGTACTATAAACATACCATCATGTAACAGAACCATGATAAAGTTTAATAAAACCCATAGTAATCCAGAATTGATCCAAAGCGAGTTTAAGAATATTTTGCAGAACCTTCAAGACTATGTTCAAATTTATACTGATGCGTCGAAATCCACTGAGGGTGTAGGAGCGGCCGTTGTAGTGCATAATATCGTGACGTTACAATTCAAGTTACCAAAATTCACTAGTGTCTACTCGGCGGAGCTTTATGCTATATACGAAGCTCTAAAACACATAAGAAGCAATAATCTACAGCTCTCGGTAATTATCACTGACTCTTGGAGTTCTATAGAATCAGTATTACAAATTTATCCAAAACATCCGATTGTTCTTCTTATTAAAGATCAACTTTACAAAATTCAAGAATTATCACTAATTGTAATCTTTATCTGGGTTCCATAACATATCGGAATCACTGGCAACGAAAAAGCCGATTTTTATGCAAAAAAATCAATTAGTGACGTGAATTCTATAGTAAATAAAATCTATATGTTTGTGGCGGATTCATTTTACAAACACAACTTTTTCTGGGTATTACGCCACTAGTAAGGAAAAATTATTTTAAAAAATTAAAAAACCACTGCGTTTCTCCTAGAAAAATAAAAATCACTAATTTGTCAGTGGCTTTCTATAAAAATAAATAATTGCCTAGTAAAACCTAAACCACTTATCTTTTAATTGAATTTGAATACGCTACGTTTCGATTGCCAATCTACAATCGTTTTCAAGCTCAAAATCTTAAATGTTTCTTGTTCAAATATATTTTTTTATTATTATATCGTTGACAAATTGTCAATATTCTGAAGTTTATCAAAAACAATTGACCAATCTAAACAAAACACAAGGTAACATGATACTATTTCAAGACATTATGTCAGTCAATGTTGTTTTCAAATTTGAAAATAAACAGAACAGGGTGACTCATTAAAACTAGAATCAATAAGGTCTCTTTTTTATAACCATTTAGAAATTTTTACAAAATTATGATCATTGTTAATAATATTAAATTTATTAAATTATAAATAAATAAATTATATTACTATTATATCAAAATCTATTTAAAAACAGTAATCAGAATTTCATTACAGTATTAATTAATTTTGAAAAAACCTTTTTGCAAATCTTGTCTGAGAATAGGAAGCCAAGCTTTACTTATATCTATAGAAATACTTGAAAGACAGTTATCTTCATTTAAATAAATACATGCTGATTCTTTTAATTTTCTTTTAATGTCATTAGATTCTTTTTGTAAAATTATTAATTTTTCCTTACTAGTGGCGTAATACCCAGAAAAAGTTGTGTTTGTAGAATTCTATAGTGGTAAATAAAACAGTGTGTAGTGACTTTAAATCGTTTATTAAAGAAAAAATGCAATGCCTTTGGCAAGAACAGTGGGACCAGTCTAGTGCTAAACTACGATGTGTTAAAACAACTATTAAAAAGTGGGCCCATCTACCTAAATCTCGAAAAATTCAAGTAAAATTAGCAAAGCTTAGGTACATACTAAGTTAACACATGAACATATTTTTAAGAAAATAAACCCTCCAGTTTGTGCTCAATGTAATGAACCCCTCACAGTCAAGCATGTTTTAATAGAATGTCAAGGTCTTGCAAATCTTGGACAACAACACCAACTAGACCGAAGCATAAGAAAAATCCTAAATAACGATATTACCAGTACCAACAACTTAATATTATTTTTAAAAGACAGTAACTTATTTAACTTAATATAGGAAGTTCAAAATTGTTATAGCGCTAATGACCCTGCGCCGTCGATGCGCTCTCCGCCAAAATAAATAAAAAAATAAAAATAAGTTTTAGTAAAGTTTGAACATTTATACTGAGACGGTTTTTTCATTTTTCGTAAAATGTCACCATTGGCGTCAGGATGATTTTTTGTAAAATTGCCAGTTATTTCGCAAAGTCCATGGATTCAAACGAATTGTCTCACTCCACTACAAATGATTTTGCTGTTGCCTCAGTAAAAATCATAGAGCAGAGCTTATGCCACGTGTGCCATCTGATTCAGGTTGTAATATCTCACAAACGAAAGTTTTAAGAGTTGAAGAAAACTAAAATGTGAAATGCGTTGAAAACAGAAATGTTATGTTTTGGTTGTGCTTGACGTCTTGAGCATTTTAAGGTATCTTACGCAAAAATAGGTTAAGAAATAGAAAAGTAACTACCGATAAAACGTCTTAGAGACCTTATTTACAAAGCAATTTTTTTCTGAGATCTCTCATTTCTTGACCGATTCCTGTAAACGATACATCAAAATGATCGAAAGATGGAGGCTGATAAAACAAGACTACTAAAATTATTGGTACCGTTGGATCACTGAAAATGTTTAAAAAAATTAACTCAGTTTTTACATACGTCTATAACTTCTATCGTTCCAGTGCTCTTCGGGCTATTAAAATTAGAGATGAAAGAAACGTCTAATGTCAGTCCTGTCGTACCGGAAGGGCACTGATACGATATAGGAGAATGTGCTCCTTTAGTTAAGAAATTAACTCCTGTATAAAAATTCTTGTAGAGAAGCCAGACTAAGAGCTTACCATTTCACTTCAATAAAAACTTAATGCCAAAGCCTTAAAACCGAACTTTGTCTTTTTATCTCTCTTATCAAACTGCACACATTCTCCTGTATCGTAGTGCCCTTCGGATAATACAAGACTGACACTAGACGTTTGTTTTATCTGTCATTCTAATGGCTCGAAGAACACTGCAGTGATAGGGGTTGTTGGTAGGCCTATGTAAAAACTGATTTAATTTTTTTAACTTTTCCTAAACTTTGATCCAACTGTACCTAATAATTTTGGTTGTGTCGTTTTATCAGCCTCCATCTTCTGATCATTTTGATGTATCGTTTACAGGAATCGGTCGAGAAATGAGAGATATGAGAGAAAAATTGCTTTGTAAATAAGGTCACTAAAATTTGTTATCGGTTACTTTTTTATTTCTCAACCTATTTTTGCGTATGATACCTTAAAATGCTCAAGACGCGAAGCACAACCAACACATAACATTTCTGGTTCCAACGCATTTCACATTTTAGATTTCTTCAACTCTTAAAAATTTCATTTGTGAGATATTACACCCTGAATCAGATGGCACACGTGGCATAAGCTCAGCTATACGATCTTTACTGAGGCAACAGCAAAAGCATTTGTAGTGGAGTGAGAAAATTCGTCTGAATCCATGGACTTTTCGAAATAACTGGCATTTTTACAAAAAATCATCCTGACGCCAACGGTGACATTTTACGAAAAATGAAAAAAACCGTCTAGACATAAATGTTTAAACTTCACTAAAACTTGTTTTGCACTTATCTACAGTTGATATTAGATAACCTACAGAAGGTAAAACTCAGGTTTGGGCATAAAAAGGAGAATTTATGAAAAATTATTTTTGCACGCCCCTGATTGTGCTCAGTGGTCATCTAGAGTACAATCGCGTACAAGGTTTGAAAAGGCCAGTACCTGGGGTACCTCGTAGCAAATTTGTTGGCTATACGTCAAACTTGGTAGAAACGTCAAACTAAAAATCAGAAGAAGTACAATTTTATGGAAAAAAAAATCATATCTCGGAAACTGAAGAGAAATTTAAAAAACTGAGAAATAAGTTTTTTTGGCTTTAGCTGACCGTCATTTTGTGGTATTAAAATTTTTTTGAAAAAAATCGTACGGGAAATGCGAACCTTGCAAACTTTCGCACTTTTGTTACACTTGCGTTGTAACCACCCTGTGAAGCATCTGTCAACAAGGAAACCAAACATTAAAAGAGGATAATCGAAGCTATATCACATAGAAAATTATATGGGAATTGACCGCTTCGTTTAGGAATAAATTTACTTTAAAAATGTCCAAAAAATAGGGTG
The DNA here is from genome assembly GCA_963576565.1 of Aspidapion aeneum. NCBI lineage: Eukaryota > Metazoa > Arthropoda > Insecta > Coleoptera > Brentidae > Aspidapion > Aspidapion aeneum. The sequence continues at coordinate 62,300,360 of OY755040.1, read as the reverse complement.
GCTCACTTCAATTTTTGAGCAGTTTATTATCGTATCAAAATAATTTTTTGTTGGTTTCTAGGTGTACGTTTTTTGCATCTGTGATAAGAATCCGGTACACGATGCCACCGAATGTCGATGATTTTGTATCATACCTATTGCTATACTTAGCAATGCCTACTTTGCTAAAAATAGAAAAGTTCTTAAATTTTTGATTCAAGTGATAATTTTTATTTTCCTTATGTATGTATCGGAGGCAAGTATGTGTAAAATAGTACATAGTAAAACGTACTTTCAGACCCTTAACGACATGATAACAGAGTTTAAGTAAATATATGTACATAAATTATATTTTTTTTCAATTATAAGTACAAAAAATGGATCCATGACGGATCTGATACCTTCCTGGCTAGCTATTAACACACTTCAAGTGAAACCATGATATATCAGCTTTAAAAACAGTTTTTTGTAAATATCTCAGAAACTAAAGCTCTTACAAAGTTTTTGGTTATAACACAAATTATTAAGCAAAATGCAGTCTACCATATTCTAAACTTCTAAACTGCATATTGATAAGATGCGCTTCGTTAAAAAGTTATTATTTTTAAAAGTTTTTAATTGTCAAAATGTCATTAGCATTAATGGATTGTGGCAAAAATCTCGTTAGAGTGTCGAATACTATTTTACCTGAAAATGTAATGAAAATCGGTTCAGCGGTTTAGGAGCTATCGTGTTACGGACACACACACACGCACGCCATTACTGCGCTGGCTAGGAAGGTAAAAATAATTAAAGTTTTGTTGTACTTCAGGGTACGTCCAAGCTCGAACTTTTTTTTTTGTATATGAATTTGCAAAAATTGGTACCGAAACGTTCCGGTTGTATTTTGAATTTCTTACTTAAGGACATATAAAAGGTTTTGAAAAAAAAATATTCTTATTTTTTAATTATTTTTACTGGAAATATGACGTTTGCGATGTATATATTATCTTGTTAACAAAAAAATTATTCTTAATTGCATAATTTCAAAACTGGGCTTTGAAAATGATTAATGAGCTATTTTGACAAACACCGCTATGTGAAGCGTGCAGATTTTTCCCACAAAGCACAATCAGGTGTTTAACACGTAAAAAGTGCGTGAGAAAAAAAAACGTTTATTTTATATATAAAAACAAGCTTAATAGGTCGGTATAAAAAATAATTGTAATAACGCCATTATCAAATCAAAACAGCAATGTTTTACGTTATGTTCAAGTGAATTCTAAGTAGATTGTTATAAACGTCAAAATCACATTAGGTTCGCGCTTTTCCACAGGAACTTTAAAACGCGACTTGCATGGCTTTTCTACCAAATATTTTTGAGATATTACTAGAAGCAGCGCCAACCTATTGGCGACATTTTTTACGAAGTCTAGCCGGAAGTGCTTTGACCTCTAAACTCCAAAAACCAGTTAATGAACTGATCCCTGATCCTTCACGACCATGACGCAACATTATTAGCCTGATAAAGACACGGTTATTTTGTGTAAAAGTATTTACTGTTGAAAAATCTTGTTTGGCTTTAAAAAAAACATAATAACACCTTTTAAAATTGTCTTGAAGTGTTGTAGTCTCAAATTAGTGAACTTTTAGAACATCCTTTCGTGTCACATTTAAGTTTAAAAAAAGTTATTAAAAAAAACGTCACAAAAAATTACACAGAACAAGCCTTTATCTAGAGGGCTTTTAGAACAGGCTTTCGCGTCTCTTTTTGATTAAAAAACATATAGAGAAAAAACGTAACAAAACAAAACGCACAAGGTATATTCTAGAAGAGTCTTAATCTAGTCGCGTTTTAGAACATGTTGTGGAGGACTTTTTAAGTGTGAATTTGGCACATGAAAATAACGAGGGTAAAAAAGAGGTTATATACACAGCACCAGAAACTTCAGCAAAAATTACATTTTTATAGCTTGATTCCTCCTTGTTTTAAAGTTATCTATTAGCATGTAGATTTTTAAAAAAAATATTACATGGTATGAGGTTTCTAGTAAAAAATAACTTTATTTTTTGTGCTTCCACACTATTTTTAGTGCAGGCCGTGAGGCAAATTTCTTCGGGACCAATATGTCAATATAAAAAACCTGTATAGATTCTAAGTTTCGACAAAAACTAATTTGTCCTTGGTTTCGGTTTATCATATTGCCTTGGTTCCTATGGTGTAACTGTAAGATTTTCAATAACAATGTCAAAATAGCTGTTTTCCTAATAATTGCAGAATATCGATTTTTCCGCACGCAGACGCTGACAGAACGATGCGTAGCGAGTTCTTTCAAGCATTTAAGTACGGAGAAATAGGTTTCTGCCAATATTAGGAATAATTCTTTTTCTACGAGTGAAAAATAAGAAAAATAAACAAAAACATCCACGAAACAAAAAATACTCTGCCGATGTATGGGCACCTAAGCTTACACTAGGTTCTTAAGTTATAGTGTACGTGTGAGCTAATATAACTAAAAACTAAAATATATTTTACTCAACTCCAGACTCAATTACCTTTCGTTTGATACCACACAAGCCATGTTTTAACTCAAACTCTAATTTTTAAAATCTCTTTTTTTTTAAACTAAAATGTACTTTGTTTAACTCCAGACATTACCTTTCGTTTGATATCACACACACCATATTGTCACATAAACTCTAATTTTTGAAATCTCCCCCACCCTTTTATTTGGCTTGCGTTCAGTCGATGTTGTTTATTTTTAAGTGGGACCATGACGACCCAAGACCCAGCCTAGGTACCAAATTTTATTTAAATCGGGCAAGCGGTTTTTGAGTTATGCGCGTTGGTCGTTACAGACAGACAGACATACAGACTGACAGACAGACGGCGCGAAAAATCGTCTGAAACGCAAAGATATATAAATTTTTTTTAAATCGTAGCAACTTTTTTATAGGAAAGGAAATATTTTAAACAAAAACTTCAAATCTATACAGGTTTTTCAAAATTTTGACATATTGGTGCGGAAAATTTTTTGCCACATTGTGCGGAAAAACGGATCTTTCGCACTAATAATAGTGCATTTGTTAGGAAAATAGCTGTTACCTACTTACTATGATAGGATTACTGATGAGACTGACAAAGGCGGCACTGGAACTGATGAGTGCCACAACAAACGTCGATCCACCCAATTTTACAATGTAAGCTGCATATATCGGCAGTGCAAGAGAGACTCCAAATCCGTCCTGAAATCCAATATGTATGGGTTTCCCACCCTTTTCTGATTTTTGCTTTTATAAGTTTATTATTCGTGGATAATACAGGGCGGCCACCGGTCTTAAAATCATAAAAAGTTATCAAATTTGAAAGTTGTTATTGATAATAATCAACAATGTTTCATTCTAGTGGTGATTTTCCGATGGGTGCAAAAGGTCAGTAAATGATATGAGTTTTCTTACTTCTAAATATTTTACTAAGAAGAAGAGATCATGAACATTATAAGAAAAGTATTCTCGGTTATCTCAAGTAGTGGAAAATATCCCTGGCTAAAAATTTTCGGATCCAAAAATTGGGCTGATTTGTGCCCTTATTTTCTTAGTCTTGAAACTGAACGTATAAACTGATGTTATAATACACTAAAACTAAAAATAACTCTGGCTGATTTACAAAATTCGAAAATGAACTTAGCGGCGTCTTCACAATTGGAAAATCAGGAACCTATTTTCTTAGTTTTTAAAGTTTTTCACATGGTTGATTATACTATAATGTCATGGAGAAAATTGTTCTGGCTGTTATTTACAATCACGTAAGTAAGCCTCCTCAGAAAAGCTCTAAGATCCAATTTAAATACTAGTTAATTAATTTTTTGCTCGTTAAGGATCGCAAGATACAAAAAAACTACAAGAGACCAAAAAGGAATTTATTCTGTAACTTAGAATCTATATCAATGACGCACCCACAGCTTATTTTATTCAAAATTTTAATAAAAAAAATATTTAAATTTGCTTTTTTATAATCTTCACAATGTCCTTGACTATTGAAACACGATTTTAAAATCTTTTATGTAAAATCCATTGTATTGCCGCCCGACATATAATTTACCTTATTAATTTAAAAAAAATAATTTTTAAAATCAATAATCTGATTTTAAAAAACATTTCTGGCCTTTGCAAAAAGGCCAGGGGTAGGCAGAACGCCCCTCGGAGGTCCTAACTGCCCTCTAGCAACAACACTGAAACTATCATTTTCGTGAATATCTTCAGAAAATTGAGAAAATACCATTTTTCTACATTTTGCTTTGCAATGGATTTAAATCAACACCCTTGGACGTAGATAAAATAAAAACATTAAAAATTGATTTTTAATTTTCTGTAATATATAAAAAGTTGATAGACTTATAAACAAATTCCGCTGTATGGTTTATCAGTTTGCATTATATCTTATTACATTCACCGATTTCCTGCTGTCGCTGATTTCCTGCTCAATACAAACTTATTAAATTATCTAAGCATAAACTAATAAAATAGACAACCAATCCGAAATGGCCCCATTTACCGATATCTCATACCAGATGGCCATACACGACGGTGTAAATATTTATTGAGAATTGCCTCCTCCGAAAGAGTCGGCGGTGTTGCCATACATGACAATTATACCGATCTACTTTACAATCGTCCTACTAACTTTCCCCCGCTTATAGATTCCTATTTCAAGACGTGGACATTTAGTGACTTCGCGTAAACAACCCGGAGCGCTTGGCAATTCTTTCGCTCTTTTAAATGAGGTGCATTAAAGAGAGAGAGCCTCTCGGGCGCGCGGCCCCGTGGGTTTGCTCGAACTCTATTATGAATGAGGTATTTAGAATTTGGTAGGTATACCGCTTAATTTAATCAAATATTATTCCTTTTCGAGCGACTGCCTATTTATTATATGCTTAGGCCAGAAACTAGTTAAATTCTACTTAGTGCAGGCGCTGTAGGTAGTTGAGTATGCAAAATAAGAGGAGCGCACTTTGACAGTGGGTCAAGGATCTGGATGTTGCCAAGCCAGGTTTTGGTCCAATTTTTTTTATCCACCCTCTTATAGTCGTGTTCGAATTTCTGAAAATGTAACTATGTTGATGCCCTAAAGCCGCAATGACAGAGAAATGAATCAAAAATATTAAAAACCTAAGCTAAAAATAAAATTATATTAGTTTTTTAAATTTTAGCTGCAAAAACCCCCATACCTTCTTCTTCTAGCTTCTTAGTGAAAAATATGTAATTGTCTTTATTGTAGACAATAAAATTTCCTTTTCAACGATATACAAGTCAGTGGGGTACAAACAAAGACAAATTCTCCAGCGGCGTCCGTTTATTGAGTTAATGCAAAAAAATTTAAAAAATAATTATTAAAAATTGTGTCCTATAGTCGGTTGTAGAGAATAACATTTCCTTTTAAACGATGTGTAACAGGGCATCATTAGCTTTATTTATAACAATTTAGGGCCCTCCGTAAATTACATCAATTGAAAAATCACTAAACTTACCAATTGTTTTACAAGTTTTATCCAATTTTCTCAAAAACTAAGCTTTTTAGGAAAAAACTTATTCCACACTTTATTGTAGAAAATGAAATTCCCTTTTTAATAGTCTATAAGTTAAAGCAATCAGATTAACAGCAAACTCTCCAGCGGCGTCCGTTTTTGAGAAAATGTGAAAAAAATTAAAAAACCACATGTTTGTCACAAGTTTTGCCCGATTATCTTAAAAACCAAGCCCTCTATCAAAAATTGTGCCCTATAGTCGATAATAGACAATAAAAATTCCTTTTAAACGCCGTACCACAAGGTAAGGTTTATCTTCACAATAAAACTTCACAGGCGTCCGTAATTAAAACCAATTTTTACAAATCACCAAACAAATTAATTTTGTTACAGGTTTTATCCAAGTTTCTTAGAAACTAAGCTCAATAAAAAAAAGTGTTCTAAACTTTATTGTAGAAAATAAAATTATCTTCGTAAAGGGGGTCATTTACAAAATAAATAAATAAAAACATTTTTGTAACATGTTTCACCCGATTCTCCAAAAAACCAAGCTCTTTATCAAAAAATGTCTCATACTTGATTGTAGAAAAAAAAATTCCTTTTCAACGATGTATACCAAGGTAAGAAAAGTTTAATTTTGAAAACTTTGGGGACGTCCGTAAATTAAATTAATGTTTAAAAATCACCAAACAAATTAATTTTGGTTCGATTTTTTTTAAGATTCTTAAAATTTGAATCAGTGGCGGTAGTAGGCCATCCCCCCTCACATATCTAACCGTACCTACAAAATTATGGCGCAAGATGTAGAGAAAAGGTGAGTAGTAGGATCACCTTTGCTGCTAGCCGTACCTAGAATCTTTTTTTGGGGGGGAGTTTCATCTTTTTTTTTGTGGAGGAGGGATGAAAGGAAAGGTGGGGAGGTACAAGGGGTGCAAAGACTATCAATGCAGATGGCGGGTATAGTGTGGTGCTTCATTTGTTAATTTTTAAAAATTTATTTTATTTACAAAAGCCTCTACAGTTTTAAAAATGAAATTAATCTTACCAAGTTATATATCATTTAAAAGGAAATTTTATTTTCTACAAATCAGCTGTCAAGCATATTTCCTATAAAAAGCTTAGTTTTTTTGGAAAATCGGGTGAAACATGTGACATAAATGCTTTTATTTTTGTTTGTTTTATATGACCCTTATATCTATACGAACGTCGCTGGAGAGTTTGTCATTAACCAAATCGGACTGACTTATATATCGGTAAAATGGGAATTTTATTTTCTTGAATAAAGTTTAGAACATATTTTTTTCAATTGGGCTTAGTTTTTAAGGAAATTGGATAAAACCTGTAAAAAAATTAATTTATTTGGTGATTTGTAAAAATTGATTTTATTTACGGACGCCTGTGAAGTTTTAATTTAAAGCTAAATCTTACTTTGTGATAAAGCAGTTCAAAGAAAATTTTATTGTCTACAATCTACTATATAACATGATTTTTGACAGAAGGCTTAGTTTTTAAGATAATCGGGTAAAACATGTGAAAAACATGTGGTTTTTTAATTTTTTAAACATTTTCTCAACAAATGGACGCCGCTGGAAAGTTTGGTATTACTCTGCGCTAGCTTATAGATAGTTAAAAAGATAATTTTATTTTCTACAATAAAGTTTAAAATATTTTTTTCCCAAAAAGTTTAGTTTAGTGATTTTTCAAAATTGATGTAATTTACGGACGACCCTAAATTGTTATAGATAAAAGTAATCTTATTTTCTTATACATCGTTTTGAAGAAAATTTCATTGTCTACAATTGACTATAGGACACAATTTTTGATAGATAGCTTAGTTTTCAAGAAAATCGGTTAAATCATGTGATAAACATGTTTCTTTTTTTCATATTTTTATATCACCTCAATTAACGGACGCCGCTGAAGACTTTGCCATTGGTCTTACCTCACTGTGTAATAGACCGTTAAAAAGCAAATTTTATTGTCTATAATAAAGGTAATTACATATTTTTCCCTAAGAAGCTTAGTTTTCAGAAAATTTGAAGAAAACCTCAAAATCTCAGGTTTTTGGGGTTCGGGGGGGTTTTTGCATCTGACATTTTACAAACTAATAAAATTTTATATTTAGGTTGAATTTTACACATTTTTGATTAATTTCTCTGTCATTGTGGCTTTAAGGCATCAACTTAGTTAAATTTTCAGAAATTCGAACACGGCTATAAGAGAAGGGCGAGGGCCAAAACATCGAAACACAAAATGTCGAAAGTACAAAATGTCGAAAACAAAATATCGAAATTTAAAATGTCGAAACTACAAAATGTCGAAAGGCAAAATGTCGAAATTACAAAATATCGAACTTACAAAATGTTGAAATTACAAAATGTCGAAATTACAAAATGTCGAAATTACAAAATGACGAAAAGTAAAATGTTGACATTACAAAATGTCGAAATTACAAAAAATTAGCAGTGTTGTAGTTTAGTTTGGTTAGGTTAGGTTCGGTTCGGTTTGGTTCGGTTCGGTTCGGCTAGATTTGATTAGGTTCGGTTCGGTGCGGTTCGGTTTGGTTCGGTTCGGTTAGGATTCACACCCTCTAGGATCCTGGGAAAAAAGTCAGGAAAGTTTTTTTTTTGAAAAAAATTGTTGGTTCAGTTTGCTTTGGTTCCGTTCAGTTCGGTTCGGTTCAGTTTGATTCGGCTAGATTTAATTAGGTTTCGTCAGGTTAAGTTTTTGAAACTTTCTATTTTCATGTGGTTAGGTCAGATTAGGTTTAGTTAGATTAGGTTAGGTAATGTCAGGGTCGGGTTAGATTAAGGTTTAGAAATTTTCTATTTTTGATATTTGTTAGTTTCGACATTTTGTAATTTCGACATTTTGTTATTTCGATATTTTGTAATTTCGACATTTTGCTTTTCGAGATTTTGTAATTTCGACATTTTGTGATTTCGACATTTTGTAACTTCGACATTTTGTAATTTCGATATTTTGTAATTTCGACATTTTGCCTTTCGACATATAGTAACTTCGACATTTCGACATTTTGTAATTTCGACATTTTGTACTTTCGACATTCTGTCTTTCGATGTTTCGTCCGCCGCCCATAAGAGAAGGAGGGATAAAAAAAATTGGACCAAAACCTGGCTTGGAAACATCCAGATCGTTAATCTGCGACCTTTTGTCAGCTAGAATCCATTGTCAAACTGCGGTCGTCATATTTTGCATACTCAACTACCTACAGCGCCTGCACGAACTCGTTTGTTTCGGCTTAGGCGTTTACGTTTTGGACATATAAATAATTGTCTATATATATATATATATATATATGTATATGTATATATATATATATATATATATATATACCGGGTGGGCCAAAAAAAACCGGAAAATACAAGAATAAACGAGCATCTTTGAAGGGTGCAATTTAATTTCGACCGCCATCTTGGATTTTGATATGGCGGACCGAAAAAGAGATTTAGATAAAATATAATATAATTCTCTGCCAAGTGCAGTTTGTCCCATTAAAATCGATGATATAGTTCAAAAGTTATATTGAAAAAAAAATTGTCCGGTTTTTTTTGGCGCACTCGGTATATATAGACTAATAATTTCTAAAATACAATAAATAGTCAAAAATATCTTTGATTTCCATAATATATGCCCAAGAAGAAAGGGGAAAAAAGACGTTGTATGGTTTTTAGATCGAGTGGCGCACTTTTTACACCGTCGAAAATAATACCTTCACTACCCATTGCTGCGCGAGCTAGGAAGGTAAAGAAATATTTACAGGGGACCCAAATTTAACCGCAAACCAAAAAATCGCTTTTTAATTTTGGCCAAATAGTTTAAAAAATGGTTTTGAATTTAAGCAGCCCAAAATCTTTGAATTTGCCTGACCACTATAAGACTTGGATATTTTTTTATAAAAACTAAAAAATATTGAACTTTAGACGCTTTCTTGCTATCACCAAATATATTTTAAAAAATTACACTCTTTTAAAGCTGGTCTATAATAGTAAAATAAAGATTTTTGCAACCTAGTAAAATGTTGTTGAAAAAAAATCTTATAGCATGTACAGAAAGAATTTTTGAAATCGCCCTATATTTGATAAAATTATGCGAATATGGTTTTTGAAGAGAGTGGGGGGGAATGACAGAAGGGGCGATGGGTGGAAGCAGGGAGGACTGCAAAGTAGGAATTAGTAAAGTAAAGGATTGCAAATTGATAATTAATTATCCGCTTGCAAAATGATCTTTAGAATATTTTTAGAAAAGTTGACCGTTTTCGAGTTATTAGCAAAAAACCGTCAAAAAGCACGTTTAAGGGGGGGGGGACACCTCCCTGCCAGTGTTGAGGGGGTGGTTTCCTTTCGTAAAATGTTCGAACAAGTCTTAGGTCTATCCATAACAAGTGTGTTGCTTTTACCAGAAACGAGTATAATATAGTTTACATTAAAAGGGTCTAGAGCGACACAAACATTTGAGCGAACGTTTATTTGAGCATAGAGAACTAAATATAATGTAAGATACAAAAAAGCGCAAAGTAATTAAATTAAAGTTTTGTTTGTTAATTATTTTTATAAGAAGTACTTCATATGCAATATTTTTTTCCTACCACTACACATGAAAATGATGGATTTCACACCATTTTACCATCCTCAGAAAACGTTAGATTTCACCTATGGACAAAAATTTTTCTGCACATGAAAAAGTACTTTTCGCACAAAATTTACAAAGGTCAAAAGAAATAATTAGTTAACAGCAAAATTTAAAATACTCATAAAAAAAACAAAGATAAAATTTTATCAGCCAATAAGGTCTTGAATAAACCACTCTATACAATAACTGGCGATGAATGATAGACAGACAACTCGATAGAAAGTAACTTTCTTACACTCACGTGTTGTTTCACTCGGTTAGCGCCTCGTTCACAACATTCACGGTCATGTGAAATTTGTCACTCTCTTTTTTGTCTCTTGTTATGTAATGACTATTTTTTTGTAACCTTACCATATGTATAATAAAGTTACTCATTTCTGACCTTACTAACTAGAAGCCACAAAAAGGGTCCACCTATTAAAAAAAAAATTATGAAACTGGGCCTCCTTTTAAGGGCCTCTCCAAATTATTTTTTGTTGTTTAGGGATAAAACACTCACTGTTTATCCCTGGGATCAAAAGTGATAAATCAGGGATAAAAAATTAAAATCAGGGATGAAAAGTGATAGGTCAGGAAAGACAAACCAGATTTATAACAGACGTAAATTTAAACTGCGCATTTAAAATATTTTAGACAAGTGATTCTTATTTGATTAAACAATCGTTTAACCCTATTTTTTATGCACCCACGCTTTTACCTTAGTCTGTTAAAAGTCACGTTTGTGTACTTAAAATTTTCTAGTTTTTTATACAGCTAATGATTTCAGTAAAACCGTTTAACTTAAAACTGTTTACCTATTTTTGAGTTTGATGTTTGGCTCCACTCCCCTTACCTGTTCCAACTTAATTTCTAAAATCCTAAATTAAAATCAGCGACGTTATATACCCTAAAGTTTTAAATTTGATACAGATATCGGTTGACAAATGAATTTTGTTTTAAATTAGTTTAAAAATTGTATTGAGTGATCTTAAGCACCACAAAGTAGCAAGTTTGAATCAAATCAATTAAAAATTTTGCAGCCGTCATGTTCATTTTTGTAAGTTTCAGTTTTCATATTTAATACATACTGGTTGATAAATGGGGAACTCTGCCATTTGTTTTTTTTTAAGATTGATGAAAATAAATTGAGTAGGTGGATTTACTCCGATAATTCTCTCACTCATAAAAATGTCGAGACTAGAGATTTTCCAAACGTTTTCCGAGTTTTCCGAACATTTCACGAGTTTCTATGGAATTTTTTCGAGTTTTTTTCCGAGTATTTTCGAACAATTCCTGAGTTTTCCGAAAAAATTTTCAAAGTTTATTCCAATATTTCCGAGTTTTTGGGGTCAATTTTCAATTTCAATTTTAATCAATTCAATTCAATTTCAATATATTTATTTGCCACATTTTTTCCATGGAAATGAGTTTTATACATGATAGCCTTAAGTAAGTAAATATATCATGAAATATACATTGCAATGGTTTCTTTGTACCTACATAAATGTAATTAAGCCCATTTACTGGAATTCAACAAAGTTAAAAAAATAACAAAAATAATAATAATTGTGACAAACTTGATGGATTCAGGAAAAAGTTTTTTCTTGGTTTAGTGTTGTTTTTTAGACTAAAAAAAGTAAAAAAAAATTAAATAAATAAAAGTAGAAATAAATAAATGCAAAGTAGTTATACTACCACAATGAAAATACTCTGCCAATATATGGGCCCCTAAGCTCACACTAGGTACTATAGTTATAGTTTACGTGTGAGCTAATATAACTAAAAACTGAAATATATTTTATTCAACTCCAGACTAAATTACCTTTTGTTTGATACCACACAAGCCATGTTTTGATTTAAACTCAAATTTTTAAAATCTACCCCCATCCTTAAAAAAAGCAAAAACTAAAATGTTATTTGTTAAACTCCTTTACTCCTCCAATTACCTTTCGTTTGATATCACACACGCCATATTTTCACTTAAACTCTAATTTTTGAAATATACCCCCACCCTTCTTTTAAAATAAATTAAAATGTATTTTGTTTAACTCCAGACTCAATTACCTTTCGTTTGATATCACACACGCCATATTTTCACATAAACTCTAATTTTTGAAATCTACCCCCACCCTTTTATTTGGTTTGTGTTCAGTGGATTTTGTTCATTTTTAAATGGGACCATCTCGACCCAAGACCCAGCCTAGGTACCAAATTTCATTAAAATCGGCCAAGCGGTTTTTGAGTTATGCGCGTTGGTCGTTACAGACAGACAAACAGACATACAGACAGACATACAGACAGACAGACAGACAGACAGACAGACGGCGCAACAAAAAAGTTTCAAAATCATCTGAAACGCAAAGATATATAAAATTTTTTGAAATCGGAGCAACTTTTTTTTTCTCGAAAAAATTAGGATCACCATAAGCTCACACTACTATAGTATAGTATATGTGTGAGCTAAAAAAACAAATAATATATAAAAGTAAAAAAAAGTAATGAAATATTCTTGAAGACCAGTTTCTAGTTAAGTATCTATTTATTTATTATAATTTTGGATAATTTTGAAGTAACCAAGTGCATATTTATTTTTTTTTAATAATTTTTTTTGACATTGTGTTTGAGTTCAGATGGTAGCAGGGTAAAGTGTTCTTTGCCAATATATGTATAGCAGCTTTGACCAATTGTTTTTTGTTTTCTTGGTAGTCTATTTTCCACAACAAATCTTGTGTCAGGAATATGTGGGATTTCTGGAAACAGTAGATTATTTTGACCTAGATAGAGAACAGAATATTTATAATAGAGTTAGTTGTCTTAAACTGAGTAAGTTTGTGCCTTTGTACAAATTTTGAGTTTTTCTAAACATTACACAAGTTTTCTTTGAGCATTTGCTGAGTTTTTCGAACATTTTCAGTTTTCCAAAAATTTTCCTAGTTTTTCTGAACACTTTCCCAGATTTCCGAAAATGTTCCTAGTTTTTCCGAGCATTTCCCGAGTTTTTTCGAACATTTCTAAAGTTTTTCTGAACTTTTCTCGAGTTTTTTAAACATTTTCCGTGTTTATCCGAACATTTCCCCAGTTTTCCAAAAATTTTCCTACTTTTTCTGAACATTTTCCGAGATTTCCGAAAATTTTCCTAGTTTTTCCGAGCATTTCCCGAGGCTTTTTGAACATTTTCAAAGTTTTCTGAAAATTCTTTGAGTTTTTCGAAAATTTCTCGAGTTTTTTTGAACTTTTTCAAAGTTTTTCTAAACTTTTCTCGACTTTTTTAAACATTTTCTGTGTTTTTCCGAAAATTTCCCCAGTTTTCGAAAAAGTTTCCTAGTTTTTCTGAACATTTTCCGAGATTTCCGAAAATTTTCCTAGTTTTCCGAGCATTTGCCGAGGTTTTTCGAATATTTGTAAAATTTTCTGAAAATTGTCCGAGGTTTTTTGAAGATTTTTCGAGTTTTTCGAAAATTTCTCGAGTTTTTTCGAACATTTGTAAAGTTTTTTTAAAACTTTTCTCGAGTTTATTGAACATTTTCCAAGTTTTTGCGAACATTTCGCAAGTTTTATGAAAATGTATGTTTCCGAACATTTCCCAAACATTTTCCGGGGTTTTTCTGACATTTCCCATGTTTTCCGAAAATTTTTAGCAACAGGTTTAAGTTTAAGTACATGTGTTTCTGGCCTTAACTTGGAAGTCAGAAAATATATCTACTTTTTCTTACCTACATATCTATGCCCTCCACTGAGCAAGACGCGTCCACCCCTGACGAAGGTTGCATGTATACTGAAAGCAGTGATTGAAAGATTTTTCCAAATGATTTTGTATTAAATGAAATATCGGCAACACTGTACTATGGAGGCAGAAACGCTTCCTCTCTCTTTTTTCCTATGTAAATTATTGCATAAGAAAAAAAAAGACAGAGCTAGCATTCCAGTTCATGTGGTTACCTGCTATTACCAAACGAATAGGGAAATCAGCGCCCTCACCGGTCGTCACCGGCTGCGTTCAAAGGTGCCGAGTGCGTGAATTTTAGAGTATGCTATTAGCCTAATGTAAATTGACTGTCTACTATATTATACTCGTTTTTGATCTAAGTAAACAAATTGCAACTTCGAAGAATGCAACTGATAAACGAGACAGCGGTATCTGTTTATAAGTGTATCAACTTTTTATATCTTACAGAAAATTAAAAATTCATTTTAAAATTTTCCATTTTATCTACTTCCAAGGGTGTTCATCCCATTAAGTCCCAGGTATGACAAATTGTACGATACCGATAAAATAGTTTCAGTGTTGTTGCCAGAGACCCCTAGGACTTCCTAGGGTTACCATATGAAAACGTCTCTCTAACCAGGACCAGTGTTAGCTCCCGCTAAATTTCGCGGTTGTTTATATATTTTTAAAACCACACAATTGTATGAAGGACAGAGTGCATTTCGCGCATTTGGACATGCGCACCAACAACCAGAGAGATCCTTTGTCAATCGCCTCGAGAAATGGCGGGTTAATTTCGTTCTCCAACTATTTCAAATTTCTACACCTGAAAGTGCTCGATTTTGGTGTACTGAAGCATAGAACTAGAAACTTCAGCCCTTCAGCTACGTGGTGACATCATTAGATCCAATCAGGGGCCCCTCGGAACGTGGAGAAATTGGCTGCAAACTGGTGAGTGCCTTTGTTTCTGATTTCAATTAACCTATGGACGATTGATTATTTCGTAATTTCATATCAATATATTTATGTTTGTTCGCGCTTCATTTAATTAAAATATTTACAGTCCATTGCAGTTATCGTTTTTCTTACTGCGGGCATAACATAAGTGTTCCTTTCGAGCCGAATTATTTTAAATTAAATCCATACGACGGTATTAATAGGTCGGCCATTATTTTCACGCCGAAAACAAGGCGGCCTTGAATTTTTCGCATCGTATTGAAACGAGAGAAAGTCGTCGGCGCAGTACCTGCACGTGTGTATCGCGTGGTCATTCAGTAAACAAAATCGAGAAGGAATCAAAACAAACAAAACAAACGTTCAGTGTGTTAGGTGTGTTCCATATCATTTCGATATTTAAAACAATTTTCATCAATTGCGATAAATTAGTGCATATTTTCGACAATTCGTCATTTTTCTATTTCAGAAGCATTAATTTAGCGTTAATTGTATATTTACCGACATTTCTGTGATTAGATGTGTTCCATATCATTTCGATATTTAAAACAATTTTCATCAATTGCGATAAATTAGTGCATATTTTCGACAATTCGTCATTTTTCTATTTCAGAAGCATTAATTTAGCGTTAATTGTATATTTACCGACAATTTCGTCATTTCAAAGATAAAATCATGTCTGTCAAAAAAGCCGTGCAAAAACGCAAGGGTTTTTTATCTGCGATAACCGAGTGTTATGTGTTTTCACAAACCGCGGCATCGGATGAAAGAGCGAGAAACGAGTTTCAAGTGAGGTATTCCGATTTGGATGAAACCTTCGATAAATGCATGCTGGCACATAATGACGTCATTATGTTGATAGACGACGCGGACGACGAGGAGTTTAAAACGCAGGATGCGATCCTTTCAGAAGCTCGTAAATATTTTTATGCGTGTAAGGGGGTTTACTCTAAAATATTTCCGGTTGAGGCCCCATCCTTTTCGGGATCATATGTTCGACAAAACGAAACTCCAAAACTCAAAGAGTTAGGTATTCCCATATTCCGAGGTGATAAAAAATTATGGCCAAGCTTTTTCGATCTTTTTAATAACATTATAGATCAAAATCAAAGTCTAAGTAACGTTCGAAAACTTCAATATTTATTTTCATATCTCGAGGATGAGCCTTTAAAATTGATATCAGGGATTAGCTTATCTGATCAAAATTATAAAATTGCTTACGACAAATTAGTCAATAGATATCAAAACAAGCGAGACCTCGCAAATGATGCTTTAAGCTCAATTATGAACCCCACCTTAAAAAACGAGTCAGCTAAAGAATTGCGTAATTTAATTGACACCTTTTCTGAATCCCTAGAAATTTTAAAATCACACGTTGACAATTGGGATTTTATTATTTTTTCATTTTGTTAGAAAAATTGGATATTCCGACGCGTTCAAATTTCGAAATGAGTCACGCCAATACTAATACCGAAATTCCCACTTTTCAGTCACTTTTTCAATTTCTAGAAAAAAGATGTAAAGTTATGGAATCACTTCCTCAATCAACAGCACCCAAAAAGGTGCCTATCTATCAAAAATCAAATTCTATGCAAAATCAGTCTGGGCAAAAGCCTACCTATCAAAATTCAAATTCTATGCGAAATCAGTTTGGGCAAAAGCCTACCTATAAATCATCCAATTCGCCTTTTATAGGACTGGCTGGCACCTCAACTAATTCAAGTACGAAAATGTTTCCGGTGTAATCAAGGTCACGTGCTTTCGAAATGTCAAACATTTCTTGATCTCTCACCTATCGATCGCCTATCCTTCGTCAAGCAGAAAAAATTATGTCTAGCGTGTTTTCATCCCTTGCATGGGGTAGATACGTGCAAATCCAAATATTCATGCAGGACTTGCAATAGTAAAAGGCACTTTAACTCATATCTTAGAAACTAATCAAGAGTCTGGAAGCCAAGATACTAGTCCTGCCATTCACACACCACCTGTCAATAATCTTCATGTGTCATTAAATACCTCAGGACCTTCAGGTACCTTTCTTTTATGCACCGCCTTAATAGATGTTATGGACGGTTGCGGAAATTTTCAACCTGTAAGGGCATTGCTTGATTCTGGATCACAGACAGGATTCATCAGTGAAAAGTGTATTCAGCGTCTTAATCTTCCTAGGCGAAGTTACACCACTTAAATATTCGGATTAAATCAGATGTCTTCTTTTACCTCCAAAGGGCTCGTTCAATGTCACATTAAGCCACAAGGACAAGTCACTCCTTTACTTAATTTCGAAGCAATTGTTGTTCCACAACTATGTTCCAATATGCCTACATTCACTTTTAACGATAATCAGTGGAAACACTTGGAAAACCTTAAACTTGCCGACCCATCTTATTTCAAATCTAGACCTGTGGACCTAGTTATTGGTTGCGAGCTATTCGCACAGATATTCATGGAGGGCAGGGTTCTTGGACAAATAGGGCAACCTTCAGCCCTTGAAACTATCTTTGGTTGGGTCGTCATGGGTAAAGTTGACGAAGTAGGTAGTCTTACGGAACGAACCAGTTGTTTTTTAACGAGTCATTCACCTCCTTTATAGGTCATTCTCCCTAGGTTTTGGGAAATCGAACATTTGCCTAAAAAACAAACCTTATCAAAAGAAGAAAAACAAGCAGAATCAATCTTTACTGCGAGTGTAGTACGGCAACCGAGCGGTAGATTCATGGTAGATCTTCCGTTTAAAGATAAAATAAACCCTGACCTAGGAAATACTTATCCGCAAGCTTATCGTAGATTCTTACTTCTAGAAAATAGATTACTCAAAAATCCTGATCTGTACACTGCCTATTCAAGTTTCATGCAAGACTATATGGATTCTAATCATATGAGTCTAGTTTTACCTAGTCAACCAAAAGTCGACGTATCATGTTTTTTGGCACATCATTGCGTATTAAAGCCGGAAAGCTTAAGTACAAAATTAAGGGTATTCTGGGATTGTTCGGCAATCACCCCAAAAAATATTAGACTCAATGACACATTGTTATCTGGACCGAAACTTCAAAAGAATATTGCTTCTTTACTCCTTACGTTTCGTCTTAATCCTATTGCCTACATTGCTGATATCAAACAGATGTTCCGTCAAGTCCTTATCAATCCTTATCACCGTCCTTATCAAAGGATATTGTGGAGGTTTTCTCCACATGACCCACTTTCAGTGTGGGAACTTTCTACTGTCACTTTTGGCATGACATGCTCACCTTTTCTAGCCATGCGTACCTTAAATGAGCTGGCAGAGAGAGAAAAGGAACGTTTTCCTATGGCTAGTACTGTTCTAAAAACGTCAATCTATATCGACGATATCTTGGGAACTAGCCCTTCGCTTTCTGAAGCTCTTTCCCTTCAAACAGAACTCAATGATTTGTTGAAGTCGGGAGGATTTGAACTTAAAAAATGGGCAAGCAATTATCCCGAGTTATTGGCAACATTGCCAGAATCCGATCGTCAAATGCCTCTCTCTTTTGACAAGGAGGAACCCCACTTTATCAAAGTTTTAGGACTTCAATGGCATCCAAAAAACGACATTTTTTCTTATCAATGCCGAATGAAGGACAAACCCCCAACCAAACGTGCTATTTTATCTATCATAGGAACAATCTTCGATCCCTTAGGTTTTCTTTGTCCCTTGTTGCTACAAGCAAAATTTATTTTGCCAGTTGTGGATATCAAAAATAGGCTGGGACGAAGAACCAGATTCTTCTATCATCGACTCTTGGAACAAACTTCGTTCTGAATTCCCGCTTCTTTCCAATTTTCAATTACCCCGACAAATCAAACTGTCAAAAACCAATACCTGTCAAATCATCGGCTTCTGTGACGCTTCAATTCGAGGCTACGCAGGCGTAGTATATTTTCGTGTAGAAGAGGAAAATAATATATCTGTTTCTCTCATATCTGCAAAATCTAGGGTCGCACCTATAAAGTCACAAACTTTGGCTAGGCTAGAACTCCTAGGAGCATTTCTTTTAAGCGAATTAATTGACTTCGTTTTATCTAGCTATGAAGGAAAAATAACTTTTACAAATATCGTTACTTTCTGCGATTCGCAAGTCGTATTGCACTGGCTTTCATCCCCTCCTAATCGCTGGCAAACCTTTGTTGGAAATCGAGTCAGTAGAATCCAAGAAATCATTCCCTCAAACTCATGGCGCTACATTCCTTCTGCTTTAAATGCGGCCGATATTGCGTCACGAGGGGCCACCCCTTCACAGCTCATGTCACATGACATGTGGTGGAACGCACCGTCGTTTTTGTGGTCTCCCGAAAACGAATGGCCCGATTTTCATAAATCAAAAATGCCGATTGATTTCGGAGATATTAATCTGGAGGAAAAGCCAAAGGTCTGTTGTTATGTCCTTCGAATAGTTAACCTTTTTCAAAACCATTCCTATCAAATTGCATTTGGACATGCGCACCAACAACCAGAGAGATCCTTTGTCAATCGCCTCGAGAAATGGCGTGTTAATTTCGTTCTCCAACTATTTCAAATTTCTACACCTGAAAGTGCTCGATTTTGGTGTACTGAAGCATAGAACTAGAAACTTCAGCCCTTCAGCTACGTGGTGACATCATTAGATCCAATCAGGGGCCCCTTGGAACGTGGAGAAATTGGCTGCAAACTGGTGAGTGCCTTTGTTTCTGATTGCCGTTGTGTGGCACAACAATTAACCTATGGACGATTGATTATTTCGTAATTTCATATCAATATATTTATGTTTGTTCGCGCTTCATTTAATTAAAATATTTACAGTCGATTGCAGTTATTGTTTTTCTAACCGCGAGCTAACAGACCAGCCGTCAAAAAAATCCGGACAAAATCCGGACGCCAAAATTTTTTCGATGCCACACACAAAAAATCAACTTTTTTTTTTAATGAAACAAGAGCGCCTAAAAAATAAAACAATATTTATTCAAACTTTCGAAATTCAAAACTTACAAAAAAAAATAAAAAGTTAGAAAATGAAACAATGGGGGAAATTTTTGGTCCTAATAACTAATAAATAACATAATATACCTACTATTTTATAGGTAGGTACTTTTCACTGCTTTGTATTTTATTTAACAGCGTTGAATTTTCAGGCAGAAGTACAAAATCGTAAAATTCTGAGCAGCTCATATTTCTTAAATTGTATGAAGTCATGAGTATTCCTTTTACAGAAGATAAAAGCAGCCTATTTCTTTCTTTGGTCCACTGGGCAGCAATGAGTGAAAATATTCTCTCTACATTGGCATTGTGCGATGGAATTGCGAACAGAAATTCGGCTGCTTTTAGTAACTGGGAAAAAATTTCTTTAGAAATACTTGCATTAAAATATTTTGCCCATTTTTCGTGGGTAGGCAGTTTGTGGTCATCAGAAGTAAAATTGTCGGATATGTACTTTTTAAATTACAAAATTTATCAAAAAATTTAACGTCATCTATTTTGACTCCTTTTGATATCAAATATAGTAATGAGGGCATAACGGCACCATCCCAATCACACTTGGTAATATCATTTAGGCTCATCCATTTAAAAGAAATTTTAAATGGAATTCTTCAAATGGCTTGAGCCAGTTTTTCAAGTATTGAATGGAATTACTATACAAATCAAAAAACTCTAATTTAAGTTGGTCACATTCGCGTTCTGAACCATTTTCAATGCATTTATTTAAAATTTCGCGCACTTTTAGAGGAATGAATTTGTTAGCTGCTCTTTCTTCCAAAGTAGAAAGAACATTTTTTAAAATTGTCATTGTTTCAACCACAGAATTGTTTTGACGTTCAATTCTTTCTATATTTGTGTGAAAAATAGACATTAAAGAATGAACAAGGAAAAGATAGGCTTCTGAAAAATCGGTTTTAAAAAATGATTTAAGTATATTGGGAGCATCTTGGGATAAAAAATATGCCTAAGGGCTTCGAACATTTTTAAAACCCTTTCAATAGCGGGAAACAAAGATAGTCTTTGAGTGATATAAAAGAATCTTAT
The DNA here is from genome assembly GCA_963576565.1 of Aspidapion aeneum. Lineage (NCBI taxonomy): Eukaryota > Metazoa > Arthropoda > Insecta > Coleoptera > Brentidae > Aspidapion > Aspidapion aeneum. The sequence continues at coordinate 62,279,566 of OY755040.1, read as the reverse complement.
ATTCTGTGCCCACAAATTCACAAAATTCTTTAAGTGATTCAACTCGTACAGTATAAATACTGAAATAAATGAACATTTTTAGTACTATGCTTTCTATATCAATTTTTAATTTATCACAGATATAGTGCGCATCATTAATAACATTAGATGGGCAACCTACACCAACCAAATTTGAAATAATTTTGGATTTTAATTTGTTAAAAACGTTATTTTGTCCTTTCCTATCCATGCCACCAAAATTTGGATTGCAGTTGTCTCCTGAAAATGCTACGCATTTTTTTTCTAAATTGTTTGTTTTCAGAACATCTAAAAGTAGCTCAGAAATTGTTTCGGAAGTTTCGTTTGGAGCGCTTCTAATGTCTAATAATTTAGTTTGAATTCCTCCATGTTTGAAATCCAAATATTGTACCAGAATTGGAAACATTTTTATTGCATTATGATTGGTTGCCCGCAGTTAGAAAAAACGATAACTGCAATAGACTGTATATATTTTATTAAATGAAAGCGCGAACAAACATAATTATATTGATACGAAATCACGAAATAATTAAAAGGTCCATAGGTTAATTGCTGTTACCCACACAACGGAAATCAGAGACAAAGTACTCACCAGTTTGCAGCCAATTTCTCCACGTTCCAGGGGCCCCTGTCTGGATCTAATGATGGCACCACGTAGCTGAAGGGCTGAAGTTTCTAGTTCTATGCTTCAGTACACCAAAATCGGGCACTTTCAAGTGTAGAAATTTGTAATAGTTGGAGAAAGTAATTAACACGCCATTTTTCTCGAGGCGGTAGAAAGAATCTCTCTGATTCTTGGTGCGCATGTCAATGCGCGAAAAATGTACTCTGTCCTTCATCCAATTGTGTGGTTTTAAAATTTAAAAACAACCGCGAAATTTAGCGGGAGCTAACATAACTGCCCTCCAAAACACACAATTTTAAAATATCAGCCGGACAGATATAGATATAAGAAAAATGATCGACCGATAAATATAAATGATTGAAAAACAGATAAGTAGCGTAAGTTTATTTAGAGATAACGAAAACCCGAAAAAAGCAAAACAAACAAAATTCAAAAAAAAAATAATAAAGAATTACCTATTGTAATAATTGACTTCAATAGGTAGAAAAAATGAAAATTAGTTTTAATTCGGCAAGAGGCACAGTTTTACAACTGGCCGCTTGTAAACACCGGTAGCCGTTCGTGCCGTCGCTACACGCACTTGACCGTCTCCGCCGGGATGCAATTCGATAACCCGACCGACTGGCCATTTCAAAGGTGAGTGGATGTGATCACTCGTTATGATAACCAAATCATTTAATTTGATATTTGGGGACGAATCAGCCCACTTGTGTCGCTGTTGTAGCGTATGCAAATACTCTACAGAATACCTTTTCCAAAAATCATTATGTAGTTTTTGGATTAGTTGCCATCTCGAGAGCCGATTTAGGGGAACCTCGGACAAATCTGACTCCGGAATTTCTGAATTAAGGGGTTCAAGGGTCAAAAAATGCCCAGGGGTAAGAGGTTGAAGATCGTGTGGGTCTGAAGAGGCAGGAGATAAAGGGCGACTATTAAGTACAGCTTCTATGCAACATGTAAGGGTGGACATTTCCATGATGGACAACTTCTGGTCGCCGACAACTCGAACAAAGTGAGTTTTAAAACTTTTGACGCCAGCTTCTGCCAGGCCATTGAAATGTGGAGTGAGAGGGGGTCCCAGATGCCAACGAATAGAAAGTCTGGTGGACGCACTTCTTGCGTAATCAAGTAATTGGTTACGAAACCCTAAAAAATTACTGCCGTGATCTGACCAGCATTGCGTCACGCTTCCACGTCTGGAAATGAATCGATGGAATGCACCTACAAACCCTTCGGTGGACAGTTCCATGGTTAATTCCAAATGCTCGCAATGTGTGGCCGTACAGACAAACACACAGACATACGATTTGAAAGCTTTACAATCACAAAAAAAGGTCCACAAGTCGATAGCTACACTCGAAAAAGGTTTAAGTTGATTGATTAAGGTTAACTATTCGAAGGACATAACAAATGATACGTTGAATTTTTGATATAGATGAATATTTGATAAGAAGCTGATCTAAGAAGGTAACGTCAATTATCGCATTGCAACAGACCTTTGGCTTTTCCTCCAGATTAATATCTCCGAAATCAATCGGCATTTTTGATTTATGAAAATCGGGCCATTCGTTTTCGAAAGACCACAAAAGCGACGGTGCGTTCCACCACATGTCATGTGAAATGAGCTGTGAAGGGGTGGCCCCTCGTGACGCAATATCGGCTGCATTTAAAGCAGAAGGAATGTAGCGCCATGAGTTTGAGGGAATGATTTCTTGGATCCTACTGACTCGATTTCCAACAAAGGTTTGCCAGCGATTAGGAGGGGATGAAAGCCAGTGCAATCCGACTTGCGAATCGCAGAAAGTAACGATATTTGTAAAAGTTAATTTTCCTTCATAGGTAGATAAAACGAAGTCAATTAATTCGCTTAAAAGAAATGCGCCTAGGAGTTCTAGCCTAGCCAAAGTTTGTGACTTTATAGGAGCGACCCTAGATTTTGCAGATATGAGAGAAACAGATATATTGTTTTCCTCTTCTACACGAAAATATACGACGCCTGTGTAACCTCGAATTGAAGCGTCACAGAAGCCGGTGATTTGACAGGTATTGGTTTTAGACAGTTTGATTTGTCGGGGTAATTGAAAATTGGAAAGAAGCGGGAATTCAGAACGAAGATTGTTCCAAGAGTCGACGATAGAAGAATCTGGTTCTTCGTCCCAGCCTATTTTCGATATCCACAACTGCTGCAAAATAAATTTTGCTTGTAGCAACAAGGGACAAAGAAAACCTAAGGGATCGAAGATTGTTCCTATGATAGATAAAATAGAACGTTTAGTTGGGGGTTTGTCCTTCATTCGGCATTGATAAGAAAAAATGTCGTTTTTTGGATGCCATTTAAGGCCTAAAACTTTGATAAAGTGTGGTTCATCCTTGTCAAAAGAGAAAGGCATTTGACGATCGGATTCTGGCAATGTTGCCAATAACTTAGGACAATTGCTTGCCCATTTTTTAAGTTCAAATCCTCCCGACTTTAACAAATCATTGAGTTCCATCTGTAGGGAAAGGGCTTCAGAAAGCGAAGGGCTAGTTCCCAAGATATCGTCGATGTAAATTGACGTTTTTAGAACAGTACTAGCCATAGGAAAACGTTCCTTTTCTCTCTCTGCCAGCTCATTTAAGGCACGCATGGCTAGAAAAGGTGAGCATGTCATGCCAAAAGTGACAGTTCCAAGTTCCCACACTGAAAGTGGGTCCTGTGGAGAAAACCTCCACAATATCCTTTGATAAGGACGGTGATAAGGATTGATAAGGACTTGACGGAACATCTGTTTGATATCAGCAATGTAGGCAATAGGATTAAGACGAAACGTAAGGAGTAAAGAAGCAATATCCTTTTGAAGTTTCGGTCCAGACAACAACGTGTCATTGAGACTAATATTCTTTGGGGTGACTGCCGAACAATCCCAGACTACCCTTAATTTTGTACTTAAGCTTTCCGGCTTTAGTACGCAATGATGTGCCAAAAAACATGATACGTCGACTTTTGGTTGACTAGATAAAACTAGACTCATGTGATTAGAATCGATATAGTCTTGCATGAAACTTGAATAGGCAGTGTACAGATCAGGATTTTTAAGGAATCTATTTTCTAGAAGTAAAAATCTACGATAAGCTTGCGGATAAGTATTTCCTAGGTCAGGGTTTATTTTATCTTTAAACGGAAGATCTACCATGAATCTACCGCTCGGTTGTCGTACGACACTCGCAGTAAAAATTGATTCCGATTGTTTTTCTTCCTTTGATAAGATTTGTTTTTTAGGCAAATGTTCGATTTCCCAAAACCTAGGGATAATGACCTCCAAAGGATGTGAATGACTCGTTAAAAAACAACTGGTTCGTTCCGTAAGACTACCTACTTCGTCTATTTTTCCCATGACGACCCAGCCAAAGATGGTTTCAAGGGCTGAAGGTTGCCCTATTTGTCCAAGAACCCTGCCCTCCTTGAATATCTGTGCGAATAGCTCGCAACCAATAACTAGGTCCACAGGTCTAGATTTGAAATAAGATGGGTCGGCAAGTTTAAGGTTTTCCAAGTGTTTCCACTGATTATCGTTCAAAGTGAATGTAGGCATATTGGAACATAGTTGTGGAACAACAATTGCTTCGAAATTAAGTAAAGGATTGACCTGTCCTTGTGGCTTAATGTGACATTGAACGAGCCCTTTGGAAGTAAGAGAAGACATTTGATTTAATCCGAATATTTCAGTGGTGTAACTTCGCCTAGGAAGACTAAGACGCTGAATACACTTTTCAGTGATGAATCCTGTCTGTGATCCAGAATCAAGCAGTGCCCTTACAGGATGAAAATTTCCGCAACCGTCCATAACATCTATTATGGCAGTGCATAAAAGAAAGGTACCTGAAGGTCCTGAGGTATTTAATGACACATGAAGATTATTGACAGGTGGTGTGTGAATGACAGGACTAGTATCTTGGCTTCCAGACTCTTTATTAGTTTCTAAGATATGAGTTTAAGTGTGGTGCCTTTTACTATTGCAAGTCCTGCATGAATATTTTGATTTGCACGTGTCTACCCCATGCGAGAGATGAAAACACGCTAGACATAATTTTTTCTGCTTGACGAAAGATAGGCGCTCGATAGGCGAGAGGTCAAGAAATGTTTGACATTTCGAAAGCACGTGACCTTGATTACACCGGAAACATTTTATTCCCGTACTTGAATTAGTTGAGGTGCCAGCCAGTCCTATAAAAGGCGAATTGGATGATTTATAGGTAGGCTTTTGCCCAAACTGATTTTGCATAGAATTTGATTTTTGATAGGTAGGCACCTTTCTGGGTGCTGTTGATTGAGGAAGTGATTCCAAAACTTTACATCTTTTTTCTAGAAATTGAAAAAGTGACTGAAAAGTGGGAATTTCGGTATTAGTATTGGCGTGACTCATTTCGAAATTTGAACGCGTCGGAATATCCAATTTTTCTAACAGAATGAAAAAAATAATAAAGTCCCAACTGCCAACATCAAAGCTAAGTGATTTTAAAATTTCTAGGGATTCTGAAAAGGTGTCAATTAAATTACGCAATTATTTAGCTGACTCGTTTTTTAATGTAGAATTCATAATTGTGCTTAAAGCATTATTTGCGAGGTCTCGCTTGTTTTGATATCTATTGACTAATTTGTCGTAAGCAATTTTATAATTTTGATCAGATAAGCTAATCCCTGATATCAATTTTAAAGGCTCATCCTCGAGATATGAAAATAAATATTGAAGTTTTCGAACGTTACTTAGACTTTGATTTTGATCTATAATGTTATTAAAAAGATCGAAAAAGCTTGGCCATAATTTTTTATCACCTCGAAATATGGGAGTTCCTAACTCTTTGAGTTTTGGAGTTTCAGATTCGTTTTGACGAACATATGATCCCGAAAAGGATGGGGTCTCAACCGGAAATATTTCAGAGTAAACCCCCTTACACGCATAAAAATATTTACGAGCTTCTGAAAGGATCGCATCCTGCGTGTTAAACTCCTCGTCGTCCGAGTCGTCTATCAGCATAATGACATCATTATGTGCATGCATGCAGCATTATCGAAGGTTTCATCCAAATCGGAATACCTCACTTGAAACTCGTTTCTCGCTTTTGCGTCGGTTGCCGCGGTTTGTGAAAACACATAACACTCGGTAATCGCAGATAAAAAACCCTTGCGTTTTTGCACGGCTTTTTTTGATAGACATGATTTTATCTTTGAAATGACGAAATTGTCGGTAAATATACAATTAACGCTAAATTAATGCTTCTGAAATAGAAAAATGACGAATTGATTGATGAAAAATGTTTTAAATATCGAAATGGTATGGAACAAATCTAATCACTGAAATGTTGTTTGTTTGTTTTGATTGATTCTCGATGTTTGTTTACTGAAGTGACCACGCGGTAAACCCTGCGTTACCATAGCAGCGGACCGAAAACAGGTGAATTGCGCCGAAAACCGAAGGTCGAACGAAAAACTACGGTTCAATACGATTGGCAAAATTCAAGGCCGTGTGATCGAGGCGAAAATGCAAAAATGGCTGACTTAAAATACCGTCGTATGGAGTAAATTTATTTATTCGGTTCGGAGGAACACTTATGGTTGCCCGCAGTTAGAAAAAACGATAACTGCAATGGACTGTATATATTTTATTAAATGAAAGCGCGAACAAACATAATTATATTGATACGAAATCACGAAATAATTAAAAGGTCCATAGGTTAATTGCTATTACCCACACAACGGATATCAGAGACAAAGTACTCACCAGTTTGCAGCCAATTTCTCCACGTTCCAGGGGCCCCTGTCTGGATCTAATGATGGCACCACGTAGCTGAAGGGCTGAAGTTTCTAGTTCTATGCTTCAGTATACCAAAATCGAGCACTTTCAAGTGTAGAAATTTGTAATAGTTGGAGAAAGTAATTAACACGCCATTTTTCTCGAGGCGGTAGAAAGGATCTCTCTGATTCTTGGTGCGCATGTCAATGCCCGAAAAATGTACTCTGTCCTTCATCCAATTGTGTGGTTTTAAAATTTAAAAACAACCGCGAAATTTAGCGGGAGCTAACAATGATTGCTCGCGTCCGTAGCCACACCAATAAATGATACCTTCTTTATTTCCTGAAGAGTCAGTTCAAGAGTATGTGGTCCGATTACGTTATTTACAATTGCCTCTACCTTAGTACGTCCACAGCTAACTTTCTTGGCTATAGTCGAATCATGGTATATTTTTTTGTTTAACTAAAACCAAAAATATACAAGTAAAAAACTGACGTCATTGTAAAAAAACTATACAAACATAAATTAATACTCAATTATAAATTTACCTTTGTTGTGCAATCCATGGACATATAAGATTGATGATGGCAAACCGTATGGAAAGCCAAGGTTGCTTCAGCGGCTTTTATTGGCTTAGTTTCTCCAGAAGTTACCACAAAATTTTGAAGACCGGAAGTTCCTGCTTGAGCTTTTAACATGTGTTTGTGCTTATCCTTTTTCATGTGCGTTTCAATATCAAGCCTGCCTTTATGGGCAATTGATATTACAGAATTACAAACATTGCAAATTACCTCGCTTGTTGTTTTTCCTTTCTTAAAAGATGGATACAACCGTAACATTTCATCCGAATAGGTGCATTTTCGTTTCGGCATTTCGAAAAACTATTATTAAACCGAAACGTTTAAAACAATGTGTAATTTGTGTAAAAGTGAATTACGGAACACAACAATAAATAAATGCGAAAATAATATGTATGTGTGATTCCCCGGAATACAGCTTTCTAGGCCTGCCGTTGCCGCTTCCTTCCGCGCATGCCTGATTAGTAGTGGTGTGCAGATACTATCTACTCGATACTTTAATATCTGATACATGGGCGGATTCGAAGTAATCGAATCTTTCGACGCCAAATACTCGTTACTCGAATCCCGAATGGGACCGAAGCCAAAGTTTTACTTTCGTATCAATCGTATCAGCGTAGGCCGTATGAGTACCGAGTTTTGAGTACTTGTAATCATTTGGACCGATATTTATTTACTTAAATTATTAAATGAACTATTGCGTATACGTATACGATTGACAACATAGAAAATCTCAGTATTTATGGATTTACGGATAATATAATGATTACTTAGTACCGAATACAAAATATCTGATACTCGAATAGGAAGTATCAGTATCTACTCGATACTTGGAAAAGTAGTCGTTGCACATCACTACTGATTAGGCAACCGATTGACACACTGACGCTGCACCGTTTTATTCCTCTAAAAAGGCGGCTACTTTAAAATCCGGACGTTTATGAAAAATCCGCCCGGACTGAACCGGACGTAGTAAAAATCCGGACATGTCCGGATTAATCCGGACGTCTGGTAACCCTAGGAGGGGTGTTCTACCTACCCCGGAAATGTTTTTTAAAATCAGATTAAGTATTGATTTTAAAAATTGTTTTTATTTTTATTAATAAAAAAATACCTTATGGCCATAAGGTAAATTATATGTAGGGCGACTGTACAATCAATTCCACATGAAAGATTTTAAAATAATGTTTTGTTAGTCAAGGGCATTGTGTAGATTATCAAAATAGCAAATTTAAAAATTTTTATATTTTTTTTTGAATCCTCGAATAAAACAAGGGCACCAGCAGATTCAGGGGAAGGTGGTAAAGGATCATTACCGCTGAAAAAACATTTTCTTTTAGATTCTAATTAATATTTGGCATGCCTAATGATGTACACCGTGTAGTTTAATTTAGATTTTAAATTTATATATATATTTAAATATCTTAAAAACTGCGAGAACTATCATCCAAAAATTTTAAAAAAATTATTAATTTCAACATTGTGTAAATCTTCATGGTAACTTTTAGTCTTAAAATAAGCCAAATAATCACTCCTCATTTGTACGTGGGTCTAAGAAACCATCAGATAACTCTGGCATGGCTTTTAGGCTTTTAAATAACAGCCAGATGCTATTTAAAGCTTTTTTGATAATACAACCTATTATCTCATCAGAAATACTTGCCATCCTTAGAGATTAGCCAGAATATTTTTTTTATTAACTTAAGTATACCCTTTACTAGTAGAACTAGTTTTATTACTAAGAAAATAAGTTCCTCGGATTCATATCTGATTTTGCATTTTGCGCCTAAACACATTATTCATATACCAAATTTTGCTTAGAATTGATCAATGAACAATTCTATCGATGTTTGCTGACTAAGAAAATATGTTCTAAAATCTTCACGCCCTCCTCTACTATAGTGTTCAAGTAACACAAAAAGATTTTTAAAAAATATTAGTTACAAAATTCCATAAAAAGTCATAAAATTTCACATCGGTCATGAAATTTTAACGCACGCCTCAAAAATCTATCTGAGAATTTCACTCAGCTTAATGCTGACATCAACAATTTAAAACAAAAGCAAAATGCTGTGACCATAAACCGGAATTTGATTGATTCTTGACAAGTTAAAGAGATATTTGTCTTGAAATTTTTTTGTAGATCTGCTCATAAAACGTCTTAAAATTTTATTTAAAAAAGTCATAATTTTTTTTCTAAAAAAGTCATAAAATTTGGAAAAATCGGCAATAAAATTATAAAAAATGCGCATTTAGTCGATTAATATTAGTAAATATTTTAAAAGTTTTCTGCTTAAAGCTCAAAAATTATAAAACCCAGATATATATATATATATATATATATATATATATATATATATATATATATATATATATATATAAGATTTTCTGGATTCCAAATTATAATTATTTTGAAAAATCTACAAATATAAATTGACTACACGGTTTTTATTTATTCTTATAAACCTATTGGTTTTCCACAATTTAATTTTTTAGAAAAATTTTAACACACTGCACCAAATTTTAGGATTATAAATGTACTGTTCTTTTTTCCTCAAATAAGAAACTAACACTTTGGTTTTATCAAGATTAATAAACACGCGAAAGCTAAATGCAGAGAAGGCTGGGATATTTTATATAGGATGTTATAGTTGGGTTCATTTAAACAAAAAAACTTCATATGAACATATTCACCAGAATTTACTAAGATCTTAAATCTTAGCTAGGGTCTAAGTACTAAATCTATAGACTTGACATCGACCGGTTTAAGTGTATTTTTTTAATACTTATATGTCAAATACCTGCAAAGATTTGGTCCATTTCTCGATGAGTTGAATTTCACAATAATTCAAATTACCTTTAGAAATAAAGAAAAACCATGTAAAAATGTCAAACGTTGTCATTTGTTGATAATCGAGTCCGTGCATGCAGTCATAAGATTCGCGTTACAAATAGTCTCAAATTCTAATACCACCCCTGAGGGGTGGTTTAAAGTTCGAAAAACTATACAAATAATCTAGAATCGATAAAAAATAATATTTTTATACCGGGGGCGACGGTCGGTAATCAGCGCCTCTCGAACTTGGTGTCCCGCACTAATGTATTCATGGAGTATTATAACAGTATTATGACAAGACCGAGGTGATTTTCTTACGATAAATAATTAGTATACTGTGACAAAGATAATATATCAACAAGAAGCGACAAAACCTGAATGACAGTAATGCAGTACTATTACACTCAAAGAAAAAATTGTGCAATTTTTGTTTTACACGAAACAAAAATTCAAAACTTTACTAACAAAAATATTGTCAGGAATTCCTGTAATTTGATTTGTTTACATCGTAACCTTATTTGTTTATTTGTATAATGGAAGCACGTCCTGTACACAGGGATGCATGTTTCACTTTGGCCTATAAATATATTTGTTATCCCTTTCAACTAGTATGAGTTCTAGGATATAACGAATTTTAAAAGAGAATAAGGTTTATACCGGTATTTATACTGTGCGTCTTCAGCTCGCCACAGGCACGAGCCGCGGCTGACTCCAAAACATTTTCCGACTAATCCATTTCTCTAGTTGTGGCCTATTAAAATGCGTTGGGTGACATTTGTGGCAGCTTAAAGACGTTGCCGCCATTTTGTGACCCTGTAATTAGAATAATGACAATTTGCCAACTTGTGACACAACAAAGCCACTGAATAATTAAACAAATATCTGGAAGCAGAACTGTATTTTCCAGCTAGGTAAAACATTGATATGCCCGGTAACTTTTATACAGTGGAGAAGGGGGGGGGGGGGGGGGTTCAGAAATAAGAAAATTTTACGTGCGCCACAGTGTTTTAATATTAATGTTTTACAAAGAAGATCTTAATTAAAATACAGTTCAACCCAAACGTTGTAGCCAAACAATGAAACTCTACTTACTTCCGAGGCTTCCAGAGTATTTATGTAATTAAGAATAACCAAAAAAATAAACAGAATAAAATTCTAAAAGATTGAATTAAGATGACAAAACTAGAAGCACTTTACAGGTAGATGGACTCCTTTAACAGGTCATAGTGTACCTATATCTGAGTCAGTAGTGTGAGACTCGGTTATATAAATGATTGTTAAAAAAAAATACACTTCCAAAATCGTTCCATCATAGGGGAGATCTGGACTAAATATCTGCTGTCATCATTCTACGTTGGGTAGAATGAGACAGACAGCAACCCAGTCCGAGATCCACCCCATGAGGTAAAACAGTGTAAAGAAACCGCTAAAACATATAATCTCATCTCTCTTTTGTCTCCGCAAAGTTGGTCATTGGGTTGTACAAATAATACAAAAAAATTAGTTCATCTTGTTTATTTTCATAGGAGGATGGAAATGAAATTGATCAAAATACAAAAAAATATTGAAATCTGAGAATAATACTTGAATAAACATGAAATGTAAACCAATGAAAAAGGGAAACAAGTTAGAGTAAAGGGCGTTCAATTTCACAGAAAAATAATATAATTAAATATGCCGCAAAATCTTGGGTTATGACGTCATACCTTTATCTTGCGTTCACAAGAAGTGTTAAAACTATATTTAGAATTTATGGAAAAAAAAATTATATCAAAAAAAATGTTTGCTTGTATGAAATTGAAGTAAACTCCTACCTTGGTCCTTGATTAATTTATGTGTGTTTTATTTTGTAAACCTGGTGTTGTTCTCTTCCTGCTACTTCGGGTCCCGTCCTATTCTGTCCGCGCCTCCCCTGCTGACTAACTAGCACATGGTACTAGGGCAGCACATGGTTTCGAAAAGTGTGCTGGATCTTTGCCCGAGCGTAAAAACCCTGTGGAAAATGAAATGTTTCAGTTTCCTGGAATTCGTCAATTTTGCACGAAGTTCCCCTACACCGAGTAACTTAAATCGAGAACCCCATGTCGACTCAATAAAGTAGATTTAAACAGATGAACTAAACTAATCCTAACGTACCTTTCCCAGGGTTACAACTGGCTCGTCGATGGAACAGAACCTCGTTCCACCAGCACAACTGTCCCGTCGATGAAATGGACGGTGCTGTAACCAAAGAAGAAAACAATACATAGTTTTTATCCAGCACGTGGTTAAAAGAAAAATATAAAAACGCCAAAAATTCCCCACGTCTTTTGTCAAAAAAAGTACATTTTACACGAAAAATAATTACAATCTGGGAGGCAAATATTATCTTGAAGAGTCCTCGAACAATAAAAAAAATGAAAAAAATAAAATCAAACTTACCACTGCTCTTTCCGTAGAAAGGGCGTAAGCCGACTTAAATCCCCTTCAAAAGGGTGTAAGCGTCACTTTAGATTACGCCTAACACGACGGACTCACAATTATACCGTCTTGGGTATAATTTGCAACTACTGCAATGCCAATAACCACAAAACAATGGCGACACCACAAGACGGCCACCAGCCCAGCCAAAATTCTTTAGGAAAAAAAGACCAGGCACTTTGTCGAGAACACAAAAAAATGAAGTGGCCGGAAACCGTTTTGTAAATGTGGTGAGGACAGTAAAACGCAATACCAACCTAATTTTCCAGGTTAGATTCAAATAAGGATGCAAACCTATTTATAAAAAAAACGCTCTCACAGAAAAGTCACTAAATGCGGTTTGCAACACTGGAGGAAAAACCCGCGGTTTTCAAACCAACCAATGAGGAAATACACCAATATTTCCATACCGGTATATAGGGGGCAGCACCGACCAAGGGGATAGAAAATACGTAAAACGCGCATTGAGGTGTTGTCGGATCTATTTCCACGGTTGGAATTTTTATAACAAGGACGTCGAGACACCCTCCATACATAGACCGAACATTTGCCTACCGGACCCCTGCCAACATAGCAAGTAGGAGGAAAATAACCAGCCGGACTATAAGAAGCTTAGCATTGAAACCATCAATTGTAAATTCAATTACTGGAGATTCGAGCATGTATCAAACCCAGGAATATTCGAACACTCAACCAATTCCCATATGAGTAAAGCTATACTAAGTGTAGAATTTAGTTGTATTTTAGTTACAGTTTTAGTCAAAAGTTTCCTTTGCTCTTTATATATGTTTTCTCTAAGATTCATATGGTTTGACGCCATTCTTGTAAAACATTTCTATATTAATAAAGTTGTTTCTGAACTTGAACCTAAAAATACCCATTGAACTACTGCTCAAACTCGGCACAAGAGTGTTCAGATGTTAAGTTTGCTCACCACTAGCCAGCCCTACAAACCCTTCAATCCGACTAACTGAGCTAGTTATTAACTTTACATAACTAAGATTATATATAAATTTATATAATATAAAAATACGATTTTGTTTACTCTTTTAGTCCTGGTTTTTATTCCTCGTTTATCTTCCATTTAAGAAAGTGCATAACTCGTATTTATTTTATCTTCTCTTTATCAAATTAATAAAGATATCAAAGTGGGCGGAGCCTCGGTTGTTACTGGTCAAACCGTGGACCTAAATATGTTTTCGTGCTATCACAACTAGCTATGAGGTTCGGATTGTCCCAATATCCTCGAGAATAAACGTAAGGGAATGAAATGTTCATCTAAATGTTTCCTTCCTGTTACCGAAACCATTTGTGATGCGGCAACGCCGCCATTCCCCAGCAGTATAGTAGGTGGTAGACGCTTTTTACTCATTGGGCGTCGACCGGTGAGATACCACCATGCCAGAAGTGAGTAGCGCTAAGTGGTATCACCACGTTCCGCTACTGCGCTGGCAGTCCGGTTCCAACAATGAGTAACAGATAGTATGATGGCGCTTCCAGGATCAAAATATTCCGGAGGTAAAATACCCGACCACTCGGATCTCCGGGCGTCGGGTGATCCTGGGGGTCCTTCATGCAAAGATATTAAAAGAAGACCAAAAACTCAACTCAGAATTGATTTTAGCAATATAAGAGGATTGAGTACCAACATAAATTCAGTTCACCAACATCTTGAAGAACAAAGACCTGACATCCTTGTTCTCACTGAAACTAAAATCAGTTCTGCAACACCTATTGTGAACTATCTTTATCCCGGCTATGACCTACACCACCGATTTCGACATAATTTTGGGATCTGTGTGTACATTAAAAATGACCTTTCATGTCATCGAGAGGAGAGGCTAGAACCAGCGAACCTCGATATCATATGGCTGAAATTCACCTCAAAGTCATCGACCAAGTTCATTTGCTGCCTCTACCGACCGCCAAGTAACACCGAGTATCAAAACTTTTTTGCGACATTATTCGAAAACTGTGATAATATACAGTCTAACTATCCACATGCGGAAATTGTTTTTTTAGGCGATTTCAACGTGCACAATATACCCTGGCTAAAACACCACAACAAAACAGATAATGAAGGCAGGGAAGCAGAAGCTTTTGCCATAAGTTGTGGTCTAACGCAGCTTGTCGATGAACCTACCCGTATCTCAGAAAGGGGTGAATTTGCAGCGCTTTTAGACTTGTTCCTAACTACAAATCCTGACTTGCACACAATTCAAGTAGATTCCCCACTTGGTTCATCCGATCATAAACTTATAAGAACAAAGTGCGAAATGTTAATACCACCAAGCCAACAATCACTTCCTCGTAAAATGTGGCACTATAAATCGGCAAAATGGAATGACCTTAAACAGTTTTACCTGGATTTTCCATGGCAAGAAGTTTGCTTTAAAACAGCTGATCCCACTATTTGCTGTAATGAAATAACAAAAGTAATCTTATCTGGAATGGATGCATATATCCCACATACAATAAAACGCAGAGCTAATGCAAAACCTTGGTTCAACAGCCAGTGTCAAACGGCTGTACAGAAAAAACACAGAGCATATAACCTTTGGAAACGACAACAAACCGCTCAAAACCACACAGAATTTATAGAAGCCAGAAATAGTTGCAAAATTATTATTGACGCCGCCAAAGAAACATACAATCAAAGAATAAAAAACAGGTTGCTGAATTGTCCAAGTAGTTCTAGGTCCTTTTGGTCTCTTGCAAAAGCCGTTGGATCAAACTTCACCAAGTCATCCATACCACCACTTACAGATAAAAATACTCACTCAGCCACAACATCAGAGGAAAAAGCCAATATGCTGGCCAAAATCTTTTCCTCCAACTCAAACCTAACAGTGCCAAATGGAAAAACTCCACCGTTCATTGAAAGGGTTTCCCACAGTATGCCAGAGGTACCCTTTTGTCACAGAGAAATACGAAAATCCCTTAAAAAGTTGGATACAAACAAAGCAATGGTTCCAGATGGCATTCCCGCGATAGTACTCAAAAATTGTGCTAACGAACTCACCCCAACTTTCGCTAAATTATTCAATTTATCTTACAGGCAAGGAGTATATCCATCATCATGGACGTCTGCCGCAGTACAACCTATTCCAAAGAAAGGAAAAAAGACAGATCCGTTAAACTATAGACCAATTGCTCTACTTCCGGTGATATCAAAAGTAATGGAAAGAGTTGTGAACAATCACCTAACCAAGTACTTGGAAAAGTACAAACTTATCAACGACAAGCAATACGGATTTCGAAAATATAGGTCAACTGGCGATTTACTTACATACGTCACTCATTTATGGCAAAAAGCGATTGAGTTACGGGGCGAAACAAGAACAATTGCCTTAGATATATCAAAAGCATTCGATAAAGTCTGGCATGAAAATCTGCTCAACAAGCTTAAAGCAATGGGATTGTCGCCGAAACTTTGCACTTGGTTTGAAAGTTACCTTAAGGATAGATCCATTTATGTTGCACTGGATGGCCGGAACTCCAACTCTTACCAAATAAATGCTGGTGTGCCACAGGGAGCAATCCTTTCGCCAACACTTTTTCTGATTTACATAAATGACCTCATAGATAAAACAGTAAATCCACTTTATTGCTTTGCAGATGATGGCAATGTAGTCTCCTTAGTCATACCACCCACTCAGTGTCTATCCGCACGTGAATTCCATCATCTTAGACAAACCCAAATATCGCAGATAAATAACGACCTGGAGATAATAGAGCACTGGGGCAACAAAAACCTTGTACAGTTCAACGCGCAGAAAACCCAAGCAGCCCTGTTTTCAAAAAAGACCAGCACCGGTGAGCCAAACATCATGCTATCTGGAAGTGCTGTCACATTGCAGAGCCAGTTGAACATCTTAGGAGTCACTGCAGAGACCAACATGTCTTGGCACAGTCACGTGGCAGATATAGCTAAAAGGGCGTCCCAAAAGCTTGGGGTGCTATTTCGTACAAGACATCTGTATACACCAAGCCAACTGCTGACACTCTACAAAGCCCAGATTCGACTAACTATGGAGTACTGCTCACATATATGGAGTGCGGCACCCAAACATACTTTAATGCTTTTGAATACCGTGCAAAAACGAGCTATCAAGCTGATCAATGACCCCGCACTTACCCGTAGTTTGGATAGTCTCGAACATCGAAGAACTGTGGGCGATCTATCTCTCTTCTACAGGTATTATCACGGAAAATGCTCTGAAGAGTTGGCACGTATGATCCCCCCGGGAGTAGCACCTACTAGGCGAACACGTCAAACAGACGGTAACCATCAATTTACTGTCAAGATAGAGGCACCAAGAACCTCATTATATCAAAATTCATATCTCTGGAGAACAGCATCGCTGTGGAATAAACTCCCTGCGACAGTTTTCCCTGCAGGTTACAACCTGAACCGTTTCAAAACCAACACACACCAACATTTCCGCGCACTGGCCGCTTCTCGAGCGTGATAGGGATCTCCTTGCGAGTGCGCTTAACCGTAAAAAAAAAAAAGTACAGCTGTTTAATTTCGTGAACGTCAAAGAAAATCACAAAATTCCACAGATAAACAAAACAATCAAAAGTTTCAATGTGATTTCCCGAAACCTGTGATCCCGAATTCCAACCACGATGTCCAGATAATACGGTGTGCGTAGTGTCCACAGTAATTCGTCTCCTCCTTTATAAGGTAACTTCTCGGACACTATATAACCTCCAAACCTAGCTCTATAAAATACCCTTAATTTGTGTACAGAAAGACGAGTCGAAGAGCCTTGATTATTTACCTGAATAAACAAATATGTAACGTTGCCTTAAACGTAAAAATGACACGTTACATAGTGTCTAGTGGAAATTTTCTTTATGTTAAGAGAAAAGAATTGCATGTAGGTGTGTAATACACCAGAATGTGCCTCTTATTTTTGAAGTTGTGTGGAAAAAAATGGCGATTGCCCCCGCCTGAGTCCACCTAATTTATTTTTATATTAGTTAGAATTTGTTTTATAAACACAATTTCGCTGGAAAACAAGTACTTTGCGTATATTTTTTTTTTGGAAAATTTTCCGTTTTCAAAAGGCAGGGAAAAAGAACAAAGAGACCGGAAAATCTATTTTTACGGTCCCTTTTTTAAAAATGATCTAAAATATAAAGTGACATTTAAAATTATGCATGAATTAATTGAAATATAGTCAATTATAAATGCAACCTATGGGTTTTTTGATATTTTTTAAATATAGTAGCTTTTGAGTAAGTAGGTACTTTAATATCTGCATGTAGAGTAGCATGTTTGTAGTGTTTCATCTCGTTTTAAAAAAATTATTATTTACATGTTGGTTATGTTTGTGCTGTTTTATACCGGTTTAAAAAAAATATGTACGAGACACGACCGGAAACTATCTTTACTAGTCTAGTAACGTAAATAGCTTCCTAATTTGGTTTTTTTCTTCGTGTAATAAAAATGCACCATAAACCACAGTTACACAAAATTTTTCTCAGTGTAATATAACTGCATTAGTGTCATTTGGTCCAAGCGTGACGTCACATATTTGTTTCCCATATAAACAATGCTTTGAGTGACAGTATTTCGCTTCTTGTTGATATATCTTCTTTGACTGTGATCTGATTACAATAATTGGCTAGTCAGGTTCAATTAAGGACACTCATCGTAAAGGTAAGCCTTATAGGAAGCGAAGCCAACGTCAGGCTTTCTATTTTTGACATGTTTTCCTCGGTTTCGCATTGGCGCGGCGGTTCGGTTTTATTTTAAAGATGTTGTTTTACACAGTATGAAGGTACCTAAACTATATTTATTTATGTAATTGGAATTAAAAAGTTATGCTGCAAGCTATCTTGAAACTGTATTATTAAATAGATCTTTAGAGTGTGTTAAAACCACATTTTTAAAATCAGAACGAGTCGCCAATGCAAAACCGAGGAAAATATGTCAAAAATTATAACCCAAAAATAGAAAATCAAAGTCAGGTTTCGCTACCTGTAAAGCTTGCTAAGATGAGTGACCTTAGGTTCAATGCCCTTTTACATTCTGTAGGTTACTGGTTTTTATTGCAGATCTCCTAGTGACGTTTGGAGGTTTAAATATGGCTGCCATTTTTAAACCAACATGCATATTATATATTTTTAAGTTTTGTTAGAATATAATGTCATTGCTACAACGAAAAAAAATGGCCTAGGTAACAATGCATTTATAAAGAAATTTTATAAATATTACAAACTATGCATCCAAAATGAGTAACACCTTCAAACTTTAATCAACTTTTAAATCTAGAACTTTAGAACCTATGACTTTAGACTCCCTAGTAAATACTGGTGCTTATGCCCCAAACTTCTTAACTTTTGATATCAGTTTTTTTAAATCCCTTTTTTAATTACTATCTGTGGTACTACTCTAGATATTTTTGCGAAATTTGTTACACATGATATGTTTTTTTATTTGGAGCATTGGCGTTGCTGCCAGTATTTATGAATAAAAATGTTTTTGCTCGTAAATGGTTTATCTTGTGAGATGCCAATGAATGGACTTTTTTTTATAAGAAAACTGTACGTCAAATGAAAAAAATCAAAACAGAACATTTGCTCAGCAAAGAATAAAAATTTTATAAATTATTTTATTAAAAAACAATGCCAATGTAACAAAACGGGATTTAAATATAAATGGTATTTTTTAAATATGTTTAATTAAATACTGTTTTAACATCAACAAGCATTAATTATATGCAAGACTAGGTTAAGAATAAGTAAAATTTAGGGCAACTCCAGTGACTTGTTTTTGGCATATTTTTAGGTTCGCTGTATTTTAATAAAAGTTATATTCGGCTAATATGTCCTTTGAGCCACTAACATCACAATAATTTATATTCTGTAACTGGAAACAAATTTTTTAAACTATTTTCAATTTTCAAAAAACACACTGTGTAATTTTAACTACTATCGATTTTCTCCATGCATCTTTAGGGGCCTACAGACACGCGAGCATTTCTTGAGATTAGTACGCGAACTAATCTCTGCATACATGTACGTTTGGTGGAATTGCCTACACACACGAAGACAAAATTAAACGTTCTAAACATAAACACGATATTATCAATGCGTTTTGCCTAGACACCGAGAGATTTGCTCGCGTACACTGTGCGCGCGAACTAATCTTCCAGAGATATTTTAGGCGGATATTGTCTACACACGAAGAGATTAGTATGCGCAAACTTGTACGCGCGTACTAATCTCTGGAAATGTTTGCGTGTCTGTAGGCCCCTTTTGGCTTGCGTTGGTATTTTGTCTCTTAGTGGAGCGTTTAAAGCGCAGGCTATCTCTTTTTCACCAAAACGACAAGGAGTATAGTTTTAACCAATTAACGACAAGCTATTTGTGCTTGCAAGCGCAGGTTGGCTTGGCTGAGACAAGAAAACTTTCAAAAATCGTTAGAGAAAACACTTTTTAGTTGGGTTGCGTACAGTTCACTTCTGGTAAAAGGGGGGTTTTTTCTTCAACTGGGGAAATGTTAAATTTTGTAAATCATTTTAACTTTGTATAAAACTGTTAACTTTATTATTCATAGTTATTTTGGTCTTTTCTTTTAGTGTTTATTTTAACCTTAACTTTGAAGCTTTTGATTTTATTCCTACATTGTTTATAAAATTGAGAAAAACGTTTATAGCATAAACTTCCTCCAAGAACCATCAAATTCCCTTTCGAGATCAAATAGTAAATTTAATAACATAGTAACTTATAATAGTTTTATCAGTTATTTAAATAGTTGCATAAATTGGTAGCTCGCAACTTTTAAGCCTTGGCCACTTGAGTTGACAGAACCACAAGAACAAGGCCCCTGTTACACCACTGTGGAAAAATATCCAGAGGTGATATTTATAAAAAATGAGTTTTTTTAAAAATATTTAATATACTGTATCTCAAAAGCTAAGACGTTTAAGACATATGTTTATACAAAGTTTTTTTCCCAGACAAAACATTATTAAATATTGGCATGTTATTCAATAACACCCTGTATAGAAAAACAAAAATTCACCCCCCTGTTCTCTTACTATATTTAAAATTACTAAACTTACCACAGCAAATAGAATATACAGGTAATAAATAATATCCATTTAAGAGCGTAATACAATGTGGTTTTGTTAAAAAAGTTGTAAACTCATTGGTTATTGGTTAATTTTTCAAATGACTTACCTAATTTTTGTAAAAACAATGAGGTAGACATCTTATCATTTTGCTTTTTTTATCTGAATTTTTATATATCAATATTAACTAATATACATTAATTATGTCCGTGAACTAACAAAGTATTTTTTGCACAAATCCTACAGTGACAGTCGCGAATAACGTCGCGACGTCGCATATTACGTCAGAAAGTTCGGTTGGATTTACATTTTTTAACGTACTGCAAATAAAGTCTGGCTACAGAAGGTATAAGAAAGGAAAACTTTTCATTTGGCAGGCTCGTTAAGCCGGTTTCTAACGGTGCAACTTTTTTATTTTCCTAAATAACGTGATCAAAATAAATACAAAAATTGCATCGTCAAAACGAAACGGGCATTAAAAGACTCAAACTTTTTATTTCTTTTGATTGATTTTTCAAATGCCATTACATCTCCTGGTGGGTTTAAGCATGATTAACCAGAGCCCTCCATTCTGTCCTCTCTGGTACGATTCTTCGCCACCTTATTTCCATATTCTTGATATCAACTCATAGACCAGACACTTACACGGTTGGAGTTTTATTACTAAATTGATGCAATATCCCGCTGTGCCGTGCACGAATCAACGCGTCTATCACGTTGTGCTATTGTACTAAACATCATAGAGTTATTTAAATAAAGCTAGGCTATAATAGTGCCAGGCACAATTTTGACACCTTCTCATTGTAATATCAGCTGTGATCTTTCAACACACGGCCTTTGTTTACTATATGAACCGGAATAAAGAGTGCCTTCTTTTATTAATTGAAAATAAACGACGAAAGTTTTAAATTCGACTTTAGTATATCAATTTTGAAGGATTAACTGTCAGTTTTCAATGTGAATGTGTCAAAATAGGGCCTGGCACAATTATAGCCTGGCTGTATTTCAATATTTCTCTATTTACAGGGGGATTTGAAACAATATAACGCTTGCGCAGTTTGTCCCTAAGCTACAGGCTTTCTAAATTATTGTACACCGGATATTAGTATTTTTGTTAGTGCCTGTAAGAGCCAATTTTTTGAATTTTCAAAAATTCATAACACAGAAACTACTAAAAAACAAAAAATCTAAAAATTTTAATTTTTAAGTTTTTTTATAAGGAGAACAAGTGTACCAAAAATCATCAAAATCGGAGATGGTCAAAACGAAAATCACCATTTTCGTGGTTGATTTGATATGGATTTACCCTCTATAAATACCAACTAGTAATGACCCTTCATTAAAGATTTTTTTTATTAGTGACTACTAGCAATGAAAAAAACGAGCGTTAAGTTTTTTAAGTCAAACAAGTTCAGTCGTTCTCCACTAGTTTTATTTTTTTACAACTATATGTTTCGAGAGCATACGCTCTCATCTTCAGAAAATTAGGTGAAATAAATGCCGGGTTCCTACCATTATTTATAAAATTAGTAACCTCCCAAAATCAACAAAAGAACAACCTAAAATTAAAACCTAAAAGAATAAAATCCACCTTGATGGAGTTAATCCATCGCCATTGCCTACAGCTTGTAGGCTCAAAAATTTTTACAGCAGCATGTGCAATGAAACAGTACAACACATTACAGCAGCATGTGCAAAGAAGCAGCACAACAAATTACAGCAGCATGTGTAAGGAAATTAACTTGTGGAAAACTGAAAATAAAGAAAAAGCAATCAACCAACTGCCTATAAATGTCAAAGGTTTATCCCTTCAAAAGAAGTCATATTCAGTTATTCTCCTCCTACTTTTCTTGTTAATTAAATTTTTTAAGAAAAGAAAAAAGAGTAAAAACTTTATTTATTTTTTTCATGGGTATGACTTTTGGATGTACCGAGAAAAAAAAAATCAAAAAAAAAAGAAAAAAAATTCGACTACCCCCTAATAAACATTACTGAGCAAACCCTCCCCCAACGGAAGTGGTTTGTTTTTAATACTTTAACTTTTCACTAAAAAATGTGGTTTTTCACACCGTGACAGTGCATAAAAGGGAAAGATGGCGGTTCGACATTTTTGACAGAAGGCTTGTTTGTTTTATTAAAAAATATAATGAACAAGAAAACGGTGAAATAAACTTTCATTCTGTAAGAGGAGAATAACTGAATATGAGTTCTTTTGAAGGGATAAACCTTTGACATTTATAGGCAGTTGGTTGATTGCTTTTTGCATGAAAAATAAAAACTGGATGGATGGTAAATTTTGACGAGCTTAGTATTAGCTAGGTGATGTAAAAATGTATTTAAATTAAACATTATATACATTTACACTCTCAACCTATATTAACTAAAAAGGTATTAATAGGTGTTTAAAAAAATGTTACGTAAGCTTTTTAAATTAAAGTAAATCAGCAATGTCGTTAATGGAATGGTTGTTCATTTAATTATACGGGGTCCGGCATAATTAACTCCCACATTTTGCACCGGCAGTGTACCCGAATCACTGAATAGAGGGGAAGCTTAGCGTAATCGGTTGGTAGCTCGCGTCTTGCCATTTTCTTGTCATCGTGCCATGGTTATCGAAACAATTATTAAAAGTGGGTAACGAATTTGTGATTACGACGCAAAGAACTTTCCGTACCCACTTCGCACTTGGTAGACATGCTTTAGTTCCAGATCCTTTGGGGATACCTGAACACTATCCCTGGACCATTGACGAATTGAAAGCAGCAATACGCCAAAAAATTACAGGAATGCCCCTTTTAAATTAGGTACTGCACGAGTGAAACTTTCAGAAATCACCTTCGAATGTGTATCGAAAAAAATGGCCGCCACATTAACTCTGTATATTACAAAACTTAATGAAAACAAAGGGTATAGAATACGGTTTCAGTAAAACATAAATGGATCCATGACAGATCTGATATCTTCCTAGCTACCCACTTCAACTGAAGTTATGATAATAGGGCGGCGGAACAAAGATCGAAAGACAAAAGATCGAAAAACAAAAGATCGAAAAGACAAAAGATCGAAATACAAAAGGTCGAAAAGACAAAAGATCGAAACCACAAAAGATCGAAAAACAAAAAATCGACAATGCAAGAGATCGGAAATACAAAAGATCGAAAAACAAAAGATCGAAAGACAAAAGATCAAAATAGCGCGTTTCAAAATATCGCTATTACATAGTTAAAAAAAAACTTTCCTGATATTTTTCGGAGCTCCTAGAGGGTGTGTAACTAAACCGAACCAAACCAAACCGGATCAAATATGGGGTATATCTTTCTAACATATTTTTTCAAAAAAAAACTTTCGACATGTTTCCCGGGATCCTACAGGGTGTTAAACCACACCGAACCGGTTCGGTTCAGTTCGGTTTGGATCAGATGGTTCGGCCGGAACGGAAAACTTATCGAACTATATGATTTGTGTTAAGTATGGCAAGCCATTTGTTTATTTAATGGTTAGGTAATTTTACATTACCTGACCTTGCCTAAACTGTTTACGTGAATATACCTCAAACATGATACGCGTCATTTTGTATATTTCGATCTTATTTACTTGCATTTTTGTTTGTTTTGATATTTTGTTTTTCGATCTTTTGCCTTTTCGATCTTTTGTTTTTCGACCTTCTGTATTTTCGATCTTTTGTCTTTCGATATTTTGTTTTTCGATATTTTGTATTTTCGATCTTCTGCCTTTTCGATCTGTGGTCTTTCGATCTTTTGGTCTTTCGATTTTTGTTCCGCCACCCATGATAATTAGCCTTGAAAACAGTTTTTTGTAAATATCTCAGAAACTGCAGCTCCTACGAAGTTTTTTGTTATAACACAAATTATTGAGCCAAATGCAGTCTACTATATTCTGAATGCGATGATGCGATGTTCCGTTAAAAAGTTAGCATTTTTTAATTGTCAAAAACCTGTATCTCTCTAGCCATTGCTGCGCGGGCTAGGAAGGTAAAAATCGAAATAGCATGGCGTTTTTAATGTGGGAGATTATGCCGGACTCTGTATATAAATAATCTATGTTTTTCTAAATATTAAAATTTAAAACTAAACATTTAAAACTATACATAGGTACCTATTTTCGTTTGCTAACATAGTCTTCGTACCCACGAACACAACATTGTTTTCTTTTAAATTTCTTGTGTGGCGGATCGCCCTTATCAAAACGTTCAAAATACCGATTGTCCACAAATTAGCAAAAAACACCATAAAAAATAAGGTAAACTATCGGAAAATAACAAAAACTGCATCCACAAACGAAAAATGGCGTGGAATTACAATTCATATCATTATTTGTGAGACAACTTTTTACACCTGTTTTTCGTTAGCCCTAAGTTTTCTTAAAAATTTTGATATGGAGTTTATACACCGTCATATTTTTATCTATCTTGCCAATGTCCATGTCAGTCATAGACAAAAAACTAACAACAATTGTCAAAATATACCAAGAGTAGCTGTTTTTGAACATTGCGACAGGACAGAAGTTTGTACATAATATTTTTATACCGGGGTAGACGGTCTGTAATCAGCGCCTCTCGAACTTTGTTTCCCGAACTAATGTATACAGGGGGTATGTATAAGAGTTTTATGACAAGATCGGAGTGCTTTCCTTACTAAAAATAATTAATATACTGTAGGCTGCCCTCTTACTCTACTTCCTGCAGGTCTCCAGTTCATTATTTTTCTTGGTGTTCTTGTCTCATCCATTCTCTGTACATGTTTGCGTCATCTCTCAGCTGATCTAATTCATAATTCATCCGTATCCGCCAATAATAATCATCTACTTTTTACACTGGTCCAAAGATCTTATGAAGAATTTTTCTTTCAAATATTTTTAGTTCTTCATTCGCTTTTGTAAGTGTCCATGATTCGGTACCATATTTCACTACCGGCCTAATTTTTGTGGTGTAGATTTTTTGTTTGAGAGATCTCGTTAGAATCTTTAACTTAAGCAGTTTTTGATGAGCCTTATAGACTTTATAAATCAAACAAGTTTTCGTGGCTAAACGGGTAAAAAGAAGTTTTTGTTTTTCTCATATTTTTCCGTGAGTTCGGTTCGGTTCCCTCACGGGGGTCCAAGATCTAATGGACACGTAATAAGTATTCACACTGCAGTGTTGCCAGATCAAAAAATTGAAAACCACCAGACACTTGCTCAGATTTTGCCAAAGAAAAATCGTATGTTTATACTAGAGACCCTGTATGTAGGTACGACATAATAAAATACCCTGCCAATCTATGATCACCTAAGCTCACACTAGGTACTATAGTTATAGTGTACGTGTGAGCTAATAAAACTAAAAACTGAAATATATTTTATTCAACTCCAGACTCAATTACCTTTCGTTTGATACCACACAAGCCATGTTTTGACTTAAACTCTCATTTTTAAAATCTACCCCCACCCTTTTTTTAAAAACTAAAATGTATTTTGTTTAACTCCAGACTCATTTACCTTTCGTTTGATATCACACACGCCATATTTTCACTTAAACTCTAATTTTTGACATTTACCCCCACCCTTTTTTTTAAATAACTTAAAATTCATTTTGTTTAACTCCAGACTTAATTACCTTTCGTTTAATTTCACACACGCCATATTTTCACACAAACTCCAATTTTTTATATCTACCCCCACCCTTTTATTTGGCTTGCGTTCGGTGGATTTTGTTCATTTTTATGATGGGACCACTACGGCCCAAGACCCAGTCTAGGTACCAAATTTCATTTAAATCGGACAAGCGGTTTTTGAGTTATGCGGGTTGGTCGTTACAGACAGACATACAGACAGACAGACAGACAGACAGACAGACAGACGGCGAGACAAAAAAGTTTCAAAATCATCTGAAACGCAAAGATATATAAAAAATTTTGAAATCGAAGCAACTTTTTTTTTCTCGAAAAAATTAGGATCACCATAGCTCACACTACTATAGTATAGTAGTAGTGTGAGCTAAAAAATGTCATACATACAAAATCTTTAAATTACACTGGATATGACATATTTTAAAGAAATAGAGACGCGACAAACCCTTCAAAGTCAAATTTATTTAAGTCAAAATCAAAGGATGAAAATATCGATCCTCTATACTCTAGCGTTGTTTAGAAAGAGAGGCATCTTCTGTCCTTGTTAATTCATAAGCGTCGGAAAATAAAAATAAACGATTTTTAACAAAACCTATACAGGGGTGCGGACAAACGTGGTTGTTTAATATGTTGCAGATGATTGATATTACTTACCGCTGACAATATAAATTATTTTAGTGTAACGCCAATGAACTTGGCAAGAAAATAATATAACCAAAAAATGTTAATTTCAGTGACTATGATGGGCCTGTCGCGTCTCTCTTTTGTAAAAATATGTCATACATATAGGGTCGCTAATACGGCCATGTATCATTCCAATCCCTGACAGTCTAGGAAAACGCATCAAACGTCTCGCAGAAAGAACAATATTTATTAGGCATGGGTAACACAGCAAATTTTCGCGTGTCGATACAATGACGCTGACACTGCTTGCCGTCTCAAGGCAATGTGTCAGCACAATTATTGTGTCATGACACAGTGAGAGCGGTGAGCTATAAGAGACTCAAAATTGTGCCACCTTTGGCAACACTGATTTTTATTTTATTTTGTGGCGCATCAACACGGCTTTGTTTTATTCCACGTTTCGGTATTCGAGAATTCGGGGAAACCCAGACTCTCAACTTAGCTGTAACCGAAAGAGAGAGCTGTTTAACATGTCGCGTTCGGTATGTACGTCGGATTAATCTTTTTGATCGAAATCGTTCGTTTATTCCATCTAGATCTAGGGGAGGTAGATCTGAATCGTTCGGTAATTCTGCTCAGACTAGTCGGACGTAAATCTGGTTGCTCCGTGGATTTTGACCGACGAAACAGATTGATCTGAGATTGTGACGTCATGTTGGGTATTTGTTTTGTTTACAAAAATATTTTTTTATGTAAAAAGATTGAAATTGCATTATTTCATGTTAAAGACAACAAATTATATAAATTTCCGACATCACAGGAAAATTTTGTCAAAATTATAGCTGGGCGTAAGTTGCAATATGTACATAATATTTTTGGTTCTATTTAGGGTTATAACCATTTATAAACATTTGATCGATTTGATCCGGATCGTTCGGTAATTCCAATTTGCTGACTCATTTGTAATCCGTCGCGTCTGAGATGGAAATACCGAACGCAGCTACAGTATCATGAGTATCATGACACTCTGTGTCATGCAGTCGTGGTATAATACGTATATCCTATCCACGGGGTTTTTATCAATCCTGACGTTACTTTTAATTGTTTCAACAATACATTGTTGCGACAATTAAAAGAACTGTCAGTTGTGATAAATAGATTTTGACAAGACATAACGCGTTGAACATTCAGATAGCGCACAGTACGTCAGTGACGCCCTCCCAGCTCACGAGAGCTGTCACAAGTACATTATGAAAGTACTTCAAGTACAAGCACCAAGTACATTAAGACTTGTAAAAGTACTTCAAGTACTAAATACATTTTCTTTTCAAATGTACTTCACGTACCAAGTACATTATAAAAATACTTGATTTTCCCCAAGTACTGTACTTGAAGTACAACAAAAGTACTTGAAGTACAATAGAAGTACTTCAATTACTTCAAGTACTTGTACTTGAATAAAATAAAACATATAAAATAACCATGTTACGGGTTCACAACGACAAATTAAAACTCGCAATTGTTGAAAACGCACTTAAACTGACTAATAACTTGCTAATAATTCACTACTTTAATACGCCTATTAACTTCGCGTTAACATCTAGCGATCACTACCATTGGTTATCTTTGACTGACTGATGCACGACGTCCGGCCCTATATATAAGGGTCTGCCTACTATTCGAGAATTTTCCATCCTTGTTCGATTCAGGATTATACCACCCTTTTCTAGAACGCAGACCGTTCGCACACCAGTTTGTCACAGATAACGCAACTAAAACCTAGACTAAGAATACAACCATAAAATACGTCAACCTAATACTACACTAAACATAAATAAATTCTAACTATAAAATTTAAATAACTTAAATTTGTAACACTATCCTCCTCTTCAGGTTTGATCGTCTCGATCAACATTTCCCAGGTAAGGTTTTAGTCTGTCTAGATGAACAACTTTCATCTTGGACTTTGGGCTTTTCCGGATTCGGTAGACTACATCATTAATTCTCTTAACAACTTTATAAGGCCCTTCCCATGGTGGTGTCAACTTAGGTGATCTTCCTTTCTTGCGTTGAGGATTGTATAGCCAAACTTGATCATTCTCTTTGAACCCTGAAGAGTTTGCTTTCAGGTCATATCTCGCTTTCATGCGGTCACTGGCTATTTCTATTCGCTCTCTAACCACTTCATGGATATCGTGCAGCTTTTGCCTTAAACGTTCGACATAGTCATTAACCTCTAAGTGTTCTTCTTCAGGTGAACCAAACATGATATCACATGGTAAACGCAGTTCTCTACCAAACAGGTTACTAGATGGAGTAGCTCCTGTCGTATTGTGAATGGCGGTTCTATAGGCCATCAAAAACAATGGAATATATTGGTCCCAATCTGTTGGTGCTCATCAACAACTTTGCAAAGATGTTCTTCTATTGTTTTATTAAATCTTTCAACCATGCCATCTGACTGCAGAGGTAAAGCAGTAGTCCGTGTTTTATATATTCCTAAAAGGTCACAGAGATTCTGGAAGAGCTTTGATTCAAAGTTTCTTCCTTGATCTGAATATAGTTCCAAAGGAATGTCAAATCTGCTGAAAACATCATTTACCAGAACTTCTGCAACTGTAGCGGCCTCTTGGTTAGGCAAAGTAAAAACTTCTGGCCATTTGCTAAAGGAACCCATGACAACAAGGATGTATTTGTTGCCCTTATTAGTTTCTGGAAATGGTCCGGCCACATCAATAGCAATGCGTTCAAATGTTATATTGTTTCATTTGACCTCTGGACCTTGTTTTGGGACCTTGGCTGGCTGCACAAGTCGAACATCGGCGACACCAGTTTTTCACATCTTGAAAGTAATTGACCCAATAAAATCGGTTTCGTATTTTTTCCATGGTTTTATTTATGCCTAGGTGCGCGCCTGATTTGTCACCATGGCATTGGGCCATTATATTGTCTACCATGCTCCTAGGAACTACTACTTGATTAATTACAGTAAGGCCATCGGTACTTTCCCAGGCACGTTTAAGGATGTTTTCTTCTACTATCAGTGAATCCCATTGTGCCCACAGTGATTTGAATATCACCCCTTGGTTTGCGATATCTTGCCATGATGGTCGTGGCTTGTTCTCTTCTTTCAATCGCAAGATAGGTCCTACATCTTTGTCGTTAAGTTATGTAGTTCTAATCGAAACCGACATCCATTCTTCGTCTGGTTCTAACTTTATCTGACGCACGTAGGTAATTCCTTCTTTCTGGTCAAGTCTTCTGCACTGTTTACAATCTTCAGGGCAAGGTCTTCTGGACAATACATCTGCATTATTATGCACCCTTCCCGCTCGGTGCTTAATTTGATAATGGTCTTGTTGTAGCTTTTCTATCCATCTCGCGACTTGTCCCTCAGGTTGTTTCATTTTCATGAGCCACTGTAACGCAGCATGGTCCGTTCTAATCAGAAACTCTTGTCCATAGAGATATTTGTGAAAGTCATCTCCGGATTTAATGATGGCTAGGAGCTCATTTCTGGTAACACAATAATTTCTCTCTGGTTTGGATAGCTTTTTGCTGAAAAATTCGATGACCCGTTCTTCTCCATCCTGTACTTGGGAGTACTGCTCCTATGCCATCGTTGCTCGCATCAGTATCTAATATGAATTTTCCTTTTGGAATGGGATATGCAAGAATCGGACTAGAACATAATGCTGCTTTTAGTCTTCTAAATGCTTGGTCACATTCGGTATTCCATTTGTAAGAAGCTTTATCTTCTGCTATGTAATGGAGACGCTATTTTGGCGAATCCTTCTACAAATCGTCTGTAGTATGTACACAGACCTAAAAAGCTTCTCAATTCATGTTTGTCACGAGGTTGAGGCCATTCTTTTATTGCTTGTAACTTCTTTTCGTCGGTATGAATACCTTCTCGGGAAACGACGTGACCCAAAAACTCAACTTTTTCTTGGAATAGAAAACATTTCTTTGAGTTTAGTTTAAGATTTGCGTTCCTGATTCTTGAAAATACTTCTCGTAAATTGTCTAGATGATCTTGAAATGATTTTCCTATTACTATGACATCATCCAAATAGACTAAGCAGGTTTTCCAAGTAAGGCCTCTTAGAACGACTTCCATTAGTCTTTCAAATGTAGCTGGGGCATTGCATAGGCCAAATGGCATGACATTAAACTGACAAAGTCCACTTCCAGCAGAGAATGCAGTCTTCTCTTTATCTCTTTCAAAGATTCCTACTTGCCAATACCCACTTTTCAGGTCAAGAGTAGAAAACCAATATGATCCTGCCAACGTTGTTAATGTGTCGTCTATTCTTAGCAGTGGGTAACTATCTTTCTTGGTCACATCATTAAGTTTCCTGTAGTCGACACAAAATCTAGTACTTCCATCCTTTTTAGTGACCAACACCACAGGAGATGACCAAGGACTTGATGACTCTTCAATAACACCGTCGCTGAGCATTTTATTAATGAGATTGTAAACTTCTTCTTGTTTGGCCATTGGTAGTCTTCTTGGGGGCTGTCTTATTGGTTGGGCATCGCCAGTGTTGATGGAATGTTGAATAAGGTTTGTGCTTCCCGAACTACTCTTAGTTTCAATGATATTGCTTTGCTCTTCTATAAACTCTCTCGCTTTACTAAATTCTTCTGGAGTGAGATGTTGCCACGTGGACTGAAATTGCTGAAGTACCTCCGTTGGTAACTTGATTTTATCGCCCGAAGTTGGCTCTTCACATCTTGTTACTTTCTGGACTGGCTCAAATAATGCTACCACCTCCCCCTTATTAATTTTGACACTATTTGGAAAAATATTGGCGACTCTAATCGGGATGTCTTTATCGGTTTTAACTAGTGACTTTGCAACGAGGTAGGTGTTGGGTAATTTCTGTTGGCTTATGAGTCCGACGCAGCTTGATGTTTTACTTTCTAGCCTCCCAAAAATGATGGTCTCACTGTTACCGACCAGTCTTGTTATACATACTGCCACGACCTTTGTTGGTTCTTTATTGAAGTGACTATTTGACAAAATGAACTCTTCATTCCCAAATCTTAGGGCATTAAATTTATTATCAAACGCAAATCCAGGTTTACTTATCAAGTCCATTCCCAAAATAAATTCGTCTTCTATTTCTGCAACCAATACAGTGTGGCGAATCTTCAATCTTCTCAGCTGTAGGTCTATGTCTGTCTGCCCCAACACGTCGGCGGATCCTCCAGTCACAGTCTTAAGTGTTATTTTCTTTTCTGTTGGTCGAATTTTATATCTCGTTGCAATTTTGGACTTAAGCAATGATATGGCTGCACCGGTGTCTACTGTGATGTTAACTTGTCTTCCATTTATAAGTCCGTCAATGTTGAGGCTGTCAGCAGTATGTTTTAAACTCTTAATAGAGTAAATTTTGAAGCTAACCTTCCATTAGTTAACACCCGCCTTTCCGTGTTGAAAAGTTTTAGTTTTTTCCGACCTTTGTTGGTTCTTTATTGAAGTGACTATTTGACAAAATGAACTCTTCATTCCCAAATCTTAGGGTATTAAGTTTATTATCAAACGCAAATCCATGTTTACTTATCAAGTCCATTCCCAAAATAAATTCGTCTTCTATTTCGGCAACCAATACAGTGTGGCGAATCTTCAATCTTCCCAGCTGTAGGTCTATGTCTGTCTGCCCCAACACGTCGGCGGATTCTCCAGTCACAGTCTTAAGTGTTATTTTCTCTTCTGTTGGTCGAATTTTATATCTCGTTGCAATTTTGGACCTAAGCAATGATATGGCTGCACCGGTGTCTACTGTGATGTTAACTTGTCTTCGATTTATAAGTCCGTCAATGTTGAGGCTGTCAGCAGTATGTTTTAAACTCTTAATAGAGTAAATTTTGGGGGCTACCCTTCCATTAGTTAACACCCGCCTTTCCGTGTTGAAAAGTTTTAGTTTTTTTTGATCTCCTCTTCTGTACTTTGTCCCGCTAGATGGTAGGCGAGACCTCATTTGGACACGACAATTGCGTTGAATGTGCCCTGTAAGTCCGCATCTAAAACACTTTACATTTGGAGTGGATCATCTGCTTTCTTTTAAAGAGTCAATCTTCTCTTTCAGTGATTGAAGAATTTGGCTTAGCGTCTTTGAGGGAACCTCTTGTTCCTTGCTCATTTCTTCACGCTCGTGAATTGAAACAGCCCTTACTTTTGGCCTGGACATATTATTTGATGACTCAATTTCAAGGGCTCGAATCAACGCTTCACTGCTGCTATGGAAGCGTTCTCGGCGAAGTAACTTTGCTAAGTCTGTGTCTCGCAAGCCATTCATAAAGCGATCTACCGTGAAGGGATCTCTGTAATTTTCTGGCATCTCTGGGTAAGCCAAGTACATCAGCATCCTGATATCTGCTTCATACTCTTGCAATGATTCTCCTGGTCTTTGCTGACGAATATTTAATTCTGACCAATGTAAATTTCGCAAGTGTTCGTCTCCATACCTTCTTTCTAACGCTGCCACTAGAGCATTGTAACTCTGTTTTGGTTCGGCTGGAATGGACCGTAAAAGTCCCAGAGCAGGTTCTCGCAGAGCTACCAACAAAGTTCTAGCTCTTTCGTCATCGTCCCAGCCATTTGCAGCAGCGGCAGCTTCAAACTGTTGTTTGTAGGTGGACCAGGAAGACGTACCATCAAAATTTAAAGGCCTAATGTTTTGGTTGGAATTTACAACACATCCTTGAGCTTCTATTTTGTTGTGTTCTTTCTGAAGCTGTATAAGCTGTTTTGACACATCCTGGAGCTTTTCTTCCACTGTTTGAAAAACTTCTTCTCTTACATTCTGTAGCTTGGTCTCCACTTTTTCTTCAACGTTCTGCAATTTGTTTTGTACCGTTTCTTCTACATCCTGAAATTTGTTTTGTAAAGTTTCTTCTACATTCTGCAATTTGTTTTGTACCTTTTCTTCTACATTCTGCATTCTCTGAGTTATTTCTTCCTTAAGATCTTCGGTTGCTGCCTTGAACTCTTCTCTTAGCTGTTCGGAGTTGCTCTTTATCTGATCAAAGTTTTCTTGCATATCGTTCTGATTTTGTTCGATGGTCTGTTTTATATCGTTCTGGTTTTGAGCCATTTGAGCTGCTAGAGCCTGCATCATTTTAGTTAAATCTTCCATCTTTGCCGATCCTTGTCTAGTAATCATCAACTTCCTGATAAATCACTTAAAACGTTTATTTTGGGCTATAAAGCGAATGTCGAAGTCGGTTTTTCAATGTCTCTTCTGGTTCTCGAATAGAACGTCGTAGAATGTTATGGAATATTCTAGAAAATCTTGCTAATTCTTACTTTTGAAATAACTAAACTAATGTCAAATTCGGTATATCTCTTCTAGTTTTTGAATAGAACATCGTAGAAAGTGATAGAATATTCTAGAAAATCTCTCTAATTATCAAGTTTTGGACTGTAAGGTTTATGTTGAAGTCGGTTCTCAAATATCTCTTTTGGTTTTTGAATAAAACAATATCGAACTTCTTCGAATATTCTGGAAAAATAACTTACTGTTCTTCTGTCCAATTGTCCTAGCCGGTGGTACTATGTAAGGATAGTCTTTGCACTATTCAGTTCTGAATATTCTGGCAAAATCACTTACTGTTCTTCTTTTCAATTGTCCTAGCCGGTGGTACTATGTAAGGATAGTCTTTGCACTATTTATTTCTTTTAATCTCACTTCTGTCACCAATTGTTACGGGTTCACAACGACAAATTAAAACTCGCAATTGTTGAAAACGATACGTCAATTTATTTCGACAAATTATGTACAAAAACACGCACTTAAACTGACTAATAACTTGCTAATAATTCACTACTTTAATTCGCCTATTAACTTCGCGTTAACATCTAGCGATCACTACCATTGGTTATCTTTGACTGACTGATGCACGACGTCCGGCCCTATATATAAGGGTCTGCCTACTATTCGAGAATTTTCCATCCTTATTCGATTCAGGATTATACCACCCTTTTCTAGAACGCAGACCGTTCGCACACCAGTTTGTCACAGATAACGCAACTAAAACCTAGACTAAGAATACAACCATAAAATACGTCAACCTAATACTACACTAAACCTAAATAAATTCTAACTATAAAATTTAAATAACTTAAATTTGTAACAATAATATTTATAAAATACTTACATTGAAGAAAAAGGTATGGTAATTTTAAGCCTTCAAAAAAACAGGGCGCCCTCCAACAGCGATAGTAAAAACATATTCGAGTTTAGCATTCCGAATATCATCAGAGTACCAAAAAATGTTATTAATTAAAAGTTTACAAAATTTTTTCAACGTGAAAGGATTTGTTTTAAACTTACCATTTTAAAAAGCTAAACGTTGCAAAATTGACTCAGCCTCTATAGTTTTGCAATAGAGGGGGTCTCCCAGTTACCCTGGGGTAAATGGGTCCTTCCCTAAAAAAATTTATAAAGAAATCCGGGGCAAGTGGATCCTCCCCCAAAAGGCAAAAATTTAAAAATAAAAAAATATATTAAGTATTTCTTAAATTGCCTACGATTGTTCCAAATAAATCACAATGAGACCTATAAAAAAGCTTGTAAAACCGGTATCCACGTACCCCACCTTTCCTTGTTTCTTTTTTGATAGTGCATTTGGGGCACTGTTTTTACAGTCAATAATTTCTAAACTCACTCATAGAAAGTACTATTTTTATAATAGCCCACCTAAATCATTCCTACGGAAACTGCTTAAAAACTTGTTTGTCAAACTAAATAACCATAACAAACGTAAATATCCAAAGAATATTTTGAGGTGTACCTAGTCAAAGACTAAATAAATTTTCGGCTTCTTTAAACCAAGCTTCATCAAACGTAAAAATTACGTCTGCTGCTCGCCGAGTACGTAGATCCCCAAAAATCGAGCCGCAACTCCCGTACTGCACTACCGTTCTACCGACACCCCTCAATAGATGGTATGACAGTGCTGCAGTAGTTTCTCACACTGAATTTGAATTTCTTGTTCCACGAAATAATAAAGGTGCGTGCAAATTATAAAGCCTATGGAGTAATTCCACGACAAATCATCCAATGGGGGTAGCTGCCATGTCACCAAAAAAATCGAAATGTTGATAACATGTATTAGTGTCCTTAGGAATACCAAATTAACAAATTTTAATTTTTAATGTCGCCTCCCGTATTTTACAGGCCACTTTGAAAGTAAAAAAAAGAAGAAAATCAGTTGTGGCCTTATTTTTTTTTATTTCTATTGTATTAAATCCTATGTAAAAACAAATTTGATGGAAGAAATCTTTAATATTGGTTGGATAATCCTATACAGAGAAAAAAATTAACCTCACTTTTTTGACATGGCAAAAATAGTTTTAGAAAAATAGTAAATTTTATGATTTTCTCGATTTTTAATTATTTACACCGGTGCGGAATATGATCCATCAAAGTCTATACGCACATTAAAGCTCAGTGGCTTGACTATCATACAAGGTAAAAGAAAAATTTCTAGGTCTAGACAACGAAATTTTTTAAAATTGGAAAAACCGGAAAAACCTCAGAATTGGTAACTTTTGACTAAAAAAATTGTCATATCTATCTGTCTATTAAAACTTCGCTTGTGCGTTGTTTTACTTGATAATGTATCGTCTAAATAAAAGTAAAATAAAAAATCTGGGTCTGTCATTTTAACATCAACTTTTAAGCTATTTGGTTAAAACATGTAAAAAATCAAATTTTTTTATTGAGTCGCAAAAGGAAAAAAAAATATGTATAAAAATCATCGTTGGGGGATCTTATTTATAGCCACATACTGTTTTGCGTGAGATCCTAGTTTGTGGGTTCAAGTCTTATCTTCGTACACTGACGGAATTTTTTTTTAGTTTTAGGAATACATTTTTGGTGATACACGGACATTAATTAGTTTGTTTCTTTGGTAAACGAAATGGTTCAGGTTTAACAGTGGCGTACGCGGGAGGGAGGGGGGTTGAAGGCCTAATCTTTCCAAAACCATTAAATAACTTCTCCTAAAGATTGAATTTTTCTGAAAGAAGAAATAAATGGTTTTCCAGGATTTTGCTTTTACTTACGCCCCCTCTCCCAACCCCCTTGGAAAATTTTGTGCATACGCCACTGGGCATTAAAAAAACTAAGTACAAAACTAACGCATAGTAAAAGCCCATGTTATGCGTTTGGAGGTACTGTGAAACGATTTGTTTTACATTAAAATCTCAAACAAACAACAACTGGACACCATTCTTTCACTCCCCTGGATGATTTAACTATAGATGCTAAATTTACTTCAAGCTCAGAAAAAAAATTTGTTCGGTTTCTGAAATTATAGAACTCAACTTCTTTTCCGATTTTTTAAATATGACAGTAGGTAACTTCTAAAAAAGTAAATAAACTTTAAAAAAAATTGTGTAGTGACTGTACGTGCAAGACAAATAATACTTAGTTAATTTTCCTAAATATTAATTATTCCGTTGCACTGAGCCATACAGGTTGTCACGTGACACCGCAAAGTGCGCGGATAGACAGTGCGCAACCCACCGGTGCGATGACGAGAGAGAGATCATCGTAGCCTCCATATTAAAACCGGCGTGTTTTACTCGGTTTTTCCAAAACTACAATTCAATCAATTACAATTAGTGCCAATCAATTCTAAAATCATTCCAATCCGTTACCTCAACTCCTTACAGTGATTTCGATCAATTCAAGAACTCTGGTAGAAGCCTGGGCGCCCAGTGAATGGAATTTGTACCGCCGAGAAAAAAGCAAGGTAGGTGTCAATCGACATTTTGTATGGTTCTCGCGTTATTTTACATTTTTATCCTTAATGCGTTAAAAGTTTAACCAGTGCCTAAAGCTATCGAAAGGGTGTATGTCTTGTGCATACATTTTTACGGACCATCGATCCAAATATTCAAAAAAAAATACAACAAAAATCAAAATTCATTCTTCTTAAACCAAAAATCTAAAAAAATTACGACGCTATTAAGGACCAACGGGAGGCAGGCTTTATCAGTGACGAAGCGACACGCCTTTCCTAACACATGTTTAAAAATTTTATCGATTTTTCTGCAGTTTAAATTTAAAGGTCGCGGTCGACAAAACAACTGTTTTTTGTTTACCTACGGGCGAGTGAACGAAGGTCAAAATAAAAAACTTTGTGTACAAAATAAAATAAAATAATAAGAAATTGTGAAAAACGTTTTAGTGTTCAGTGATAATACTTATTACTAATTAGACAATTAAAATGACTAAAACCGGCCTGGATAAGGTAGTGCAAAAACGCACAGTTTATGTTACGCGGATTACCGAAACATACACAGCAGCCATAAAGGCTCAAACCGATTCAAATGTAAAATCTATTTTCAAAACAAGGTATGAGAACTTGGAAGAGTTTTATGATGAGTTTAAAAAACTGCACAATGACGTCATTAGCCTAGTGGAGAACGATGACGAATACAAAGTGCAAGATAAGGTGCGAGAAGACACAGACAATTTTTATTTTCAAACTAAAAGTATTTTCAATCAACTTTTTCCAGAACAAAATATTTTACAAGGCAATTTTGTATCTCTTCAAAATCAAACAAACAGTCATGAATACAAGGATCTATTAAAATTGGATGTCCCATGTTACGATGGCACTTTATTAAAGTGGGTCACTTTTTATGATACGTTTTGCTCATTAGTGCACAACACTAATATGCCTCCAGTAAGGAAATTTAGACATTTAATTTCATATTTAAGAGGTGAACCACTCAGTTTAATAAAACACTTGCCTATTAATGATAATAATTACAATATTGCTTTTCAAACACTAGTAGATCGATACCAAAACAAAAGACTTTTGGCAACAAGCTACTGGAACACCGTAAATAGTACGGATCCCTTAAAAAATAATTGCTCTTCCAAGGATCTTAGAACTTTACTCGATAGTTTTAATGAAAATATCTGTTTTAGAGTTATTAGGTTTTCCAACTCAACATTGGGATTTCATACTTTTCAACATGCTTCTTTCGCGTTTAACTACCTCAATACGAACTTCTTTTGAGATAGAATATAGTAAAATGGAGCTTCCTACCTACGAAAACCTTACAGAGTTCCTCAAAAATCATTGTAGGGCCTTAGAATCAGTTCAAATCATGCAAAATATTTCTTATTCAACTATGCAATCAGACAATTTACAAAAATCAAATCCAAAACCACCTAAGCGACAATTCAATTCAAATAATAATTACAACAGTTACTCAAAACCATATCAACCACAAGTTTACGTGGCAAATACAACTCAAAATCCTCAAAACTCAAAAATAACTTCATTTAGCAATATTTCGCAATTTCAACCAAATCAATCTAAATTCTTTAATTCAAATCAACAACCAAATCAATCTAGTTTTAGTTTCACTCCAGAGACTCAAAACAACTCAAATTCAAATACAAATCAATTCAACTCAAATTCAAATACAAATCAATTCAACTCAAATTCAAATAGACAACAACAATTAAATAATTCGAATTTACAATTTAATTCGAATCTGTTTCAAAATAAATACAAATATCGTTTATGTATAAATAAACAATTTCACAATCTTTCACAGTGCCAGGTATTTTTATCAAAAACTATACAGGAGCGTAATGCCTACGTTAGGCAAAATAATGCGTGTAGCAATTGTTTAAGATCGCATGCCTTAAATTTATGTCAATCTACTTTTTCTTGCCGTATCTGTGGCCAGCGTCACCATACGAGTATTTGTAATAACTCACAAACTATTCAATCGAATTCACAAAACGCGCATTTTACAAATGTACAACCAACCCCAAACTTAAATCAAAATTCAATTCAATATTCCCAAAACCCCAATCAAACACAAAATGAAACACCCAATGAGGACATTGATTACATTAATTGTGGGTGCACCTCACTCACTACTCAAAAACCTCAAAGTACTATTTTACTTTCTACAACAAAAGTAGACATCCTAGATAGTCGTGGATACTATCAAACTATACGGGTTGTCCTCGACAATGCGTCAGAGGCCAATTTTATTTCTGAAAATTGTCTTAATCGCCTAGGATTATCTAGAAAAAAATTCATAGTCCCCATACGGGGCATCAATCAATCTACTTCAACCACCAATGGCATAACAAATTGCACAATTAAGCCTGTTGGCCAAAATAATCCAACGCTTTCTCTTGATGTCTGTCTTGCCAAAGGTAAGTGCAAATTTGCCATCTTTTCAAGTTAATCCTCACAATTGGCATCATATCTCTAATTTAAACTTAGGAGATAATACTTTCAATATTCCCGCACCTGTAGACATGCTTTTAGGAGCACATGTTTATTCTCAAATAATTCAACCTAACATTATTCCTGGAGAACCGGGGCAGCCAATAGCACTTGAAACCTTGTTCGGCTGGGTGCTCCTGGGAAATACGGAAATATCAAATCAACCTTTACAAAATAATTCACTAGATCAAACGATGATCAAGTTTTGGGAAGTTGAGTCTCTCCCAACAAATAAGTTCCTCTCTCCTGACGAGGAAAAATGTGAATCATTTTATCAAAAAACTGTCACGAGAGATAGTTCGGGACGTTTTCAAGTTTCATTGCCATTTCGTCACTCTAGACCTATTTTAGGAGATGCCTACTCACATGCTTACAAATGTTTTTTATCTCTTGAGTCTAGACTGAAAAAAAATCCCGAACTATATTCACA
This sequence comes from Aspidapion aeneum, assembly GCA_963576565.1. Lineage (NCBI taxonomy): Eukaryota > Metazoa > Arthropoda > Insecta > Coleoptera > Brentidae > Aspidapion > Aspidapion aeneum. Next base: position 62,239,223 of record OY755040.1, on the reverse strand, counting down.
GTATTCCGAATTTATGAATAACTACTTAAAAAACGATCATATGAGTTTAATTCTAGAATCAGAATCAAAAAATCAATTCATAAATTATTTACCCCACCACTGCGTTGTACGCCCCGATAAATCAAGTTCACGCGTTCGAGTAGTTTTTAATGGCTCGGCAACAGCGGGTTCAAAAGGTATATCCCTTAATTCTACCCTTCTCCCAGGGCCCAAATTACAAACTGACATCAACTCAATTCTGTTAAAATTCCGATATCATGAAATAGTCATGCTCTCGGATATTACGCAAATGTTTTTACAAATAAAATTAGCTCCGGAAGATCGTGATTATCAACGTCTTCTGTGGCCTTTCACTTCAAGCGATCCTATTCAAGAATACAGACTTAATACTGTCACGTTTGGTATCACATCTAGTCCTTTTTTGGCCATCAGAACTATTCAAGAGTTAGCCAAAATCCAAGAAAAAAACTACCCAGAAGCTTGTAGAGTGCTCCTAGAAGACATTTTTGTCGATGATATCTGCGCAGGCGCAAACTCTATAGAGTCGGCTCTAGCTCTACAGCGAGACTTAATCAATCTTCTAAAATCAGGCTGTTTTGAGCTTAAAAAATGGGCTAGTAATCACCCAAAACTACTATCCTCTCTATCACCAGACGAATGCCAAATTCCCTTTTCTTTTGACAAGGAAAATCCTATATCCATAAAGGTTCTTGGACTCCAGTGGGACCCAAAATCAGACAATATGTTTTTCTCTTGTCAGCCATCGGAAAAACGATGCACAAAAAGAAATATTTTAAGCGCTATTGCTTCTATTTTTGATCCTTTAGGGATGCTTTCTCCAATTTCATTTTTTGCAAAATGTCTTATGCAAAAATTATGGATTTCCAAGATAGGATGGGACGATCCCGTGGACAAATCTATTCTTCAGCATTGGACACAATTTCAAAATGAATTTAAGTGCTTATCAGATATTAAATTTCCCAGGCACATTTTTTCTAAAGATATAATATCTTGTCAACTGCATGCTTTTTCGGACGCATCAGAATTAGGCTACGCAGCTTGCGTTTATTTACGTATCGAGCTGTCAGATCAAAGCATAAAAACTTCCTTAATTATGGGCAAATCAAGGGTCAGTCCCTTAAAAACTATTAGTCTCCCGAGACTAGAACTTTTAGGTACTGTTCTTCTTACTGAACTTCTTAGTTTTGTTATAAAAACTTATTCCCCTTTAATTTCAATAGATAAAACTTACGCTTATACAGATTCTCAAGTCGTCCTCTTTTGGCTTTGTAGCTCACCTCATAGATGGCGCTCTTTTGTTGCTAACAGAGTTAGCCAAGTACAAGAAAAACTCTCTAATGTAAACTGGTATCATCATCATCACAAGAAAACCCTGCGGATGTCGCCAGTCGTGGCACAACTCCTTCTAATTTTATAAACCACCCCTTGTGGTTTACAGGGCCTTCCTGGCTTAGTCAACCATGTACTACATGGGACTTAAAAAATCCCGCATTACTCCAAAACTCAGAAACCGATTTTCAGCAAATTTTAAATGAAGAAAAGCCTGAAAAAATAACACTTACTACAAACATCGATTATCATATTCTAGACTTCCTTGTAAATAAATATTCGTCCCTTTTTCACTTTCAAAAATTAATTTGTCAGATTCGACGAATATTTTATAATTTTAAAAACAAAAAGGAACCACTTACAGGTCCTATTTCTATTTTTGAAATTCAGTATGCTTTAACACTCTTGGTTCGAAGAAGCCAAGAATTACATTTCTCTGACCTCCTAAAACAACTAAAAAATAACGAACTTTTTGGACACTACCGGGCTGATAAGGGTAGGTGGTCGTCTTAGGCATACGAATTCTATACCTTTTGATGCAAAACATCCTCTATTGCTTCCCAGATCAGGCAGGTTGTCTGAGCTCATCATTGAACATATTCATAAGGAAAATAGCCATCCAGGGCTAAATACAGTTCAGTACTTACTAAGACAACAATTCTGGATCTTAGCATCCCGCAGAGCTATTCAGTCAGTTTTATCTCGATGCATAAGATGTTATCGCCTTAGACCAAAGGCTTACATCCCTTATCAAGGTGACTTACCTTATTTTAGAATTTCACAACTAAAGTGCTTTTCTCATGCAACTTTGGACTATGCTGGTCCTATAAAAATTTCACCAGGTCGTTGGTACCGGGGTACCAAAGAATTAAAAGCCTATATCTGCATTTTCGTGTGCGCAAGTACGCGCGCTATTCACACAGAAGTTGCGTCAGACCTTACTTCTGAATGCTTTATAGCCGCATTCAGAAGGTTTGTAGCTAGAAGGGGTCGTTGTAATTTTTTATACAGCGACAGAGGCTCCAATTTTCAAGGAGCAAACTCTGAGCTTAAAAAGCTCTTCGAAGCTTCCTCTGAACATTTTCAGATCAAATGGCATTTTTTTCCTAGTGCTAGTCCTCATTTCAATGGCTTATCAGAGGCTGGTGTTAAATCAGTAGAAACACATCTTTACCGAGTGATCGGAAATCAGAAGCTTACATACGAAGAACTAAATACTTTGCTTGTGCAGATCGAGGCATTGCTAAATAGTCGCCCAATCTCTGCGCAATAATCCGATCCCAATGATTTTTGTCCACTCACTCCCGGACATTTCCTTACCATGGAACCTTTAAACTCTGTCCCAGACCCAGACTTATCACAATTAAAACTAAACACTCTTTCTCGGTGGCAACTTGTTCAGCGATTGAACACTGATTTTTGGTCCCGATGGAAAGAGGAGTACCTACATACTCTACAGCAGAGGTCCAAGTGGACAGAAAAACCTACTAAAGTCGAGTTAAATACTTTAGTAGTCATAAAAAATGAAAACAAACCACCCTTGCAGTGGTCTTTAGGCAGGATTGTAGATTTGCATCCTGGTTCAGATACATGTTAGAGTTGTCACGATTAGGACTCAACAAGGGCTATTTAAACGTCCAATTGTTAAATTGTGCCCTTTGCCTTTTAACTGAACACTCAAGCAATGTTCATTCTATGTCAGTGTCGTCATAGAATTATTCTTTTTTTTATATTTTATTCCTTTTCCGGAAATATATTTTTTTTTGTTTTATCGCGGCAAAAAATAGAATAACATTTTGTCGCAATTTTTAAATTTTTTTTTTGGAAATAATAGTTGTTATTCCCTAGTTATAATACATATTATTTTTCCTGGTTCTAAAATAGTATTTTAGGGCGGCCGGGAAAATGTACGTGCAAGACAAATAATACTTAGTTAATTTTCCTAAATATTAATTATTCCGTTGCACTGAGCCATACAGGTTGTCACGTGACACCGCAAAGTGCGCGGATAGACAGTGCGCAACCCACCGGCGCGATGACGAGAGAGAGATCATCGTAGCCTCCAATTGAAAATATTGAAACCGGCGTGTTTTACTCGGTTTTTCCAAAACTACAATTCAATCAATTACAATTAGTGCCAATCAATTCTAAAATCATTCCAATCCGTTACCTCAACTCCTCACAGTGATTTCGATCAACTCAAGAACTCTGGTAGAAGCCTGGGCGCCCAGTGAATGGAATTTGTACCGCCGAGAAAAAAGCAAGGTAGGTGTCAATCGACATTTTGTATGGTTCTCGCGTTATTTTACATTTTTATCCTTAATGCGTTAAAAGTTTAACCAGTGCCTAAAGCTATCGAAAGGGTGTATGTCTTGTGCATACAGTGACCTTCTGAAGAGAGTTTAGATCATAATTTATTGAACAGTGCTCATATAAATAAACTTTACCTTCTGATAAACTTTAATTTGCAGGGGCGGATCTAGAAACTTTATTTTGGGGGAAAATATCATAATAAATATTTCACAAAACTATTTTGCATAGTGACTAGGAGGTGTATTCAATGTGTCAAAACTGAGTAAACTTTCAGATTTGGGAGGGCATCCCCTCCCCCGTAGATCCACGCCTGTAATTTGTGATGCAATTTAACATCACTAAAAATATTAAAATAACAAAAAAATGTGTAGTGACCTTAAGGATACAGACCCAGATTTTTTATTCTTGTTTTTAAAAGTATATGATACAGTGAAAAATTTACCCTACTTGATTATCACCAGCACCCCGATAGACAGGGTCATTTTTGATGGTGAAGTTGAGGGATTTCCCAGACATTCTTAACTTCTTCGTGGAACTCCAAGGTAACGTCTACTTTTTAAATATGTTTTATACAAGGAAGATATAGTCCTTGAGTATAGCTTTCCAACACTGTATGAAAAATTTAAGAAAACATTACATTTATACCCCAAAAAAATATGAAAACTTCGAAAATTTCTGCGTTTTTTGGATATTCTCTAAATTGCTCTAATAAAGCCAGTATAAAAGATTTTTCTAAACATCACATTTTTTTGAAAACTACTTTTATGCAGGTTTTCAAAATTATAGGTAAATTTTTTTTTAGGTGCTGTTTATTATGAGCATAATTTTTTTCTTTAAAGTCCCATTTTGCCCGTTTTTAGACTTTTCAAATGCGTGTACAACAGACTAATTGAATTAAAAATCTAAAATTGTGCAAAAGTGGTTAAGCATAAGCTGTTTCATTTAGTAAGCATGATTAAAGAAAAAAATTAAATGTCACGGCAACACTTTTTTTATAAATTGGATGACTTGGCGTGGAATTGCTCTATGGGAATTATTCTTTGGATAAGTGTGTACCTAATATTACGATTTTTTGGGCGGTTTTTTTAAGACCTACCTATCAAGTTTGCTAAAATACCGGACCTCACTGCCAGGTTGATAAAAAATACCGGACAGGTGGCAAATCTGAGGTTTCCACTTGTCTCCAACATGTTAACTTTATATCTCACCTATTGAACGCAACTGTTCACTAAACACATTTATTTATTGCTAAAATTCACAAAAAAATCCCGAAGCCTTATAATCCCATTTTCCCTATTCTATGCTCAACGCACCCATTATCCAACAAATCTCGGCACATGAGACGAGTTCGATGGCGTCGGAGCTCCGGGCCGCGTGTGGTCTCGTTGCTGGTCAAAGATGGAAGGAGCGAAAATCTCGCCTTTTCTAGTGTTTTTGACGTATGTCACGTCAACACATGACACTGGGCATAGAATCAAAAATAGATAAAGTTTTTGACAACAATTTCAATTTGGACCTATATTCCTGAGAACTCTATAACCCACACTTTGCTTGAACATACATTCTTAAAATTAGGATCCACCATTTTCCGCCCACATAAAAATATATAATATTTTTACTCACAAAAAAAAATAATATTAATTCCCCTAAAGAGCACGATTGTTGTAGCAATTCTAAATCGCGTCCTTTTGATGAGGTGATAAAAAAATATAATAATTCCTAGAACACAATCACACACACAAAGTAAAACAAAAGGTTGGCAGTTACTGACTGGGAATGGCACAAATTTTCACCAGAGGCCTGTCAAGCACACCTTTTGTGGTTCTAACCTGCACCACCCTAGGAATCCCATCGGGACTAGGATATATTTTAGTAGAGTAAATTTGTAAAATAAAGCTGCAAAAAGGGTATATTTTTTTTATATTTGGTATAGTAGTACCTAATACCAAAAGCTAAATTTTCATTCGAGGATCCTCTATTTTCCGGCCTCAGAATACAAGATGGCGGCTGTCAAATTTAAGAAAAAAAAATGATTTCTATGTTTTAAGAGAAATTAAATTAATTTTGATAAATTTACTAAAAATTTGTAGGATATTTCAAGAAAAAGCTGCAAAAAGGGTATATTTTTTTTATATTTGGCGTGGTAGTAGCTAACATCAAAAGCTAAATTTTCAATCGAGGATCCTCTATTTTCCGGCCTCAGAATCCAAGATGGCGGCTGTCAAATTAAAGAAAAAAAAATGATTTCTTGTTTTAACAGTAATTAAATTAATTTTAATAAATTTACTTTAAGTGAGACCTACTCAATTTAAAAATGTAGAAAAAATTTAGACCTGTCACTGTAAAACAAAATGGCGGCTATATTTAAAAAAAAATCGTTTTTCTTCGATATATTGTGCGATTTTTATGTTTAGTATCTTATATTAAAGCTACTGACCAGCTCTTTAAATGTGCTTAAAAGAAATGATAAGTTTCCCAGCCGACACAAAGATGGCGCTTAATTTGTCAAAAATAAAAGAGACCTTTACAACCTGTAGACCAAATAAAATTTTTACAAAAACAATTTTTGGATTTTATCAATAGTAAGCCAAGTTTTGTAAAAATTTACAATTTGACATTTAACATTTTAAGATGGCGGCCGAAGTTCAGATAAAAAAGTAATTTTTTTGTTCTTGTTTGACACAACTAGTATTGTCGTGGAATATATCGATTTATACTAAATGGGGGTCGCCGATTTTAAATATTTCATAATAAATGACACATGTCTATTATTATCCAAGATGGCGGCGTTCAAAATATAAATACAACAATTGCTTTTTGGTTTGGTAAATTTTTTACCAAGATATGTGGTTTTATATTAATCTTAATTAGTTTCAAAATTGTAATGTATAAAAAAATATAATTTATTTATTTTTTAAAGATGGCGGCCGAAAAAGTACTTAATAGCTATCTCCGTTAATATTGATCTAACAGTAATGTTTAAATTAGCAAAGTTAAATAATTTTTCCTAAATCATCAGAATTTGATGTCAAAATTGACATATGTCATACATTTGTCAAACTATTGACATATGGTTAATTTTTTAAAATAAAACACCCTGTATATAATTTTTTTAGTTGACAGAGCTCCTTTTTCTGATTTCAAATATATATAATATGTTGACATTTAGTCCAGCCGTTGTTGAAATATTTAAAAAAAAATAGTTGTCATTGTCACTGTTTATACACTATTTTACCATTTTTTACAATAAAACCAGGCCAGATATTTTTACAAAACTATATTAATACAAAGAATCGAAGTCCCTTATTAGGTGAATATATAAATTTGTAGTTTACAAAAGTATTAAGAAAATTATGTTATCAAACAAAAAACTATGAAATTCAAAAGAAATACAATTTTAGGAGATGGAAACTGTCTTTTTAGATCTGTAAGTAAATTTTTATTTAATTCCGAAGATAAACACCATGAAATAAGAAACAAAGCAGTCCTATATATTAATCAAAATTGGAATAATTTTCAAAATTTTTTAACAAATCAAATTTGTAAAAATGTTTATTTACAAAAAATGGGTACAAATGGAACATATGGTACGGCAATCGAATGCACTGCTCTTTCAGAGACATACGAACTAAATTTTTTCATTTACAAAATTCAAAATCAATGTAACGATGAAATCTTTAATTTTGATAAACCAACAGACATTCTTCATAATAAATTTTCTAAAACAATCCATCTTTTGTTTTCTGGGAATCCGGATCAGGGTCATTTTGATCTTTTAAATGAGGTCTCAAACGATACGACCGCAGAAAACCAATGCCAAACTTGTTTAAAATATTTCAAGAATTCAAATGGTTTAAAAATTCATATTAAAAAAAAACTCATCAAAAATTGCAAGATTCAATAAGTCAAATGTATGATTCATCAAACTCTTCATTAGAAGGAAATAATTTAACATTTGATTCGAAACAAGAATATAACAGTAATGTATTCAAATGTTCAGAATGTAAGCAAAGCTTTATATATCTTTCAAACCCTAAACCAGGACAAACTTTTGGTACTAAATGTGACCTTTGCAAAATTATTATTTGTAAAAACTGTTCAAAAATATCTAATTCTGAATATAAAACAATCACATTAAAAAATCGAAAAATGATTTTCCTCTGTTCTAAGTGTATAAATTCCTTACAATCCATTCCAAAATTACAAGAAGAAATTTGTATTCTCAAAAGGGAAATAAAAACTTTAAAAGACAGTAACAAACAAAGCCAACCGAGTCTCAATATAATTCAAAAAGAAGTAACTATTGCTAATATGAAAAACAACAAATTAGATAAAGACACCTTGTTATATAACTCTAAAGACCCTCTTACTTTATTATCAAAAGAAAAGACAATATCTACATTCCAAAGGTTGAAAAAGAAAAAAAATAATCAAAAAACTATTCCGAAAAAAATAGATAAAGAATTATCTTTAAATCAAAATTCTGCCCAACAACATATACTACAAAATTATAACTCTACACCACATCAACAACCCAATAAATCAAATATTTATAAAACTGATAACTCACCAAAAATAAAAATTATCGGAGATCATTTTGGAAGAGGATGTGCAACCAACCTTCAAGAAATTATGGAAATTGGAAAATTCAGTATCGAATCATACTTAACACCGAATTTGCCTATCTCAAAACTAATATCCAGAACAGCAGATACTTATAAAGAACTTAAATCTACAGACCATCTAATTTTGTTCCTCAATAGGGGCACAGAAGAAATAATTAACAATCCAAGGTATTTAAAAAATTTGTTAAACATAGGTAAAATAACTAATCTTATTATTTGTGTAAAGAAAAAATCACTTTATTTTAACATAATTCCTTTTATTAACCAATTTATGTTTCAAAACAGAAACATATCTATTCAAATTATTAATATGTTTGATTTTAATTCAAGATATAATTTTTATAAACATTTGGCTGATCGTATTAAAAGTAATTTAAAATACAATAATATTGTTTTAAAAACTTTAACGTTTACCAATTTTGAAACTAATTTGTTTTCAAAAAAAACTGCCAATTTAGAAGAAATAAACAGACCCACTATTTACAAGTCTTTTTTAGTCTAAACTCTGATCAATTAATTAGTATTTTTTATTTAAATATTCAATCAATAAGAAATAAAACAAACCAATTAACAGTTTTATTAAATAATCTTAAATATCCTGGTATATTACTCCTTACTGAACACTGGCTAAATAGTGATGAACCCTTGTACTTACCTGAATATGTTATAGTATCAAAATTTTGTAGAACAAACTCCAGAGGAGGAGGAACTATTGCATTGATTAATAGATATATTTTTGAAACTATGGAATTTGTAACATTTGACAAATATAACAACATGTTAATTGAAAAAGAATTTGAATTTACAATTATTTTTTCAAAAAAAATTAATTTATACATTATCTGCTTATACCGTACTCCAGAAAACAATACTAACATAATTAATAATTTTATCAAAAATTTGGAAAGTTTATTATATAAATTTCCTTCAAAAAGTAAAATTCTTTTAACTGGAGATTTAAATATAGATTATTTAGATAAAAATAATAATTTTACATTAATACTTCAATATTTATTATCTTCATTTAATATTAAAATGCATATTAGCTCTCCAACTAGAACAACCTCTAATTCATCAACAACAATAGACTATATTTGTACAAATTTTCTTGATGATCTTAGTTATGAGATCTCGGACCCAGGTTTCTCTGACCATAGCTATATTTTTGCAATATGCCCTATCAAAATTGACCTTGTCAAAAAAGAAAATAACATTAAAAAAAGAATATTTAGCAAAAGAAATTTTAATAACTTTAAACTCCACTGTCAAAATTTTCAATGGAACTTCATTAATAATTTGAATGACCCACTTAATGATTTTCATGATAATCTTTGTAAAATTGTGGATAAAAGCTTTCCTCTTCAACATGTTAAAAATAAACCAAAAAGTAAAAACTGGATTACGTCTGGTATTCGTTTATCTTCAAAAAATTTACGTTTTCTTCATACCTTAACAAAATTTTATCCTAATACTGACTTCGTAATAAACTATTTTAAAATATATAAGAAAACATACCGTAAAGTAATACATCATGTAAAAAGGAAGTTTTATGAAAATCGTATCAATAACTCAACAAATTTCCAAAAAGAATGTTGGTCTGTTGTCAATGAATTTACTAATCGAAATAAACTTTCAACTGATATAAATACTGATTTATTACCAAATGATTTGAATGATTTTTATTGCTCTGTTGCAGAAAATATTACTAAAAAAATTAGCTGTAATGTTGATCCCATTTCATACCTTAACGATATCAACATAACTAATGCGTTTATATTATATGAAACAAATCCTGATGAAATTAAATATACTTTAAATTTAATAAAAAATAAATCTTCTACTGGCATAGATGGTATTTCCTTAAATATACTAAAAGAATTACCTTTTATTGCAATTAAAACATTATCTGAAGCTATAAATCATTCATTTTTATTGGGATATTTTCCTTCTTGCCTTAAACTTGCTAAAATAATTCCAATATATAAAGGAGGTGTTAAAAATACACCATCTAATTTTAGGCCAATATCTCTTTTATCAACTCTTTCAAAATTAATAGAAAAACTTATCAAATCGCGTTTAGAATTATATTTTTGTGAAAATAATATGATTAATATTAATCAATTTGGTTTTCAGAGAAATAAAAATACAAATGATGCAATATTCTTTTTTATGAAACAATTATTAAACAGTATTAATGATAACGAACATGCGGCTGCAATTTTTTGTGATATTTCTAAAGCTTTTGATTGTGTTAATCATGAAATTCTTCTTAAAAAATTATTTATTTATGGAATAAGAAACAACGCTTTAAGTTGGTTTAAATCATACTTATCTAATCGCCTTCAATTTGTGTCAATAAACAATTTAAATTCAAATAAAAATAATATTCAATGTGGTGTTCCTCAAGGTTCAGTACTAGGACCAATACTTTTTTTAATTTACATTAATGATTTACTAAATATTAAAATTTCTGGTTATTTTACAATATTTGCAGATGATACTACTATTCTTTGGAAAAATAAAAATATAGATGTTCTCTGGAATAATATAAAAAATGATATTATTTGTATAAAAACTTGGTTTGAATCAAACCAACTATCCCTTAATTTTTCAAAAACATATGTAATTGGTTTTAAAGAAATATCTCAACAAATTATAAATATAAATAATAATAAAATTAATACTACAGATAATATAAAATTTTTAGGACTTAACATAGACGAAAATTTCAAAACCATATTCATAATTTAAATAAAAAATTAAGTTCGGGTTGTTATTGTGTAAAAATTATTACAAATGAATTAGGTAAATCAATAGGCAGAAATGTATACTTTTCTTTAATTGAATCAAACTTACGATATGGCATTCCTTTCTGGGGTACATGTTCAATGTATTTATTTAGATCAGTGTTTATTCTTCAAAAAAGAGCAATTAGGTATTTATGCAATGTAAATTCTAGATATCACTGCAAAGACTTGTTTATCAAAAATAATATTTTGACTCTTCCTTGTTTATATATTCTTGAAACAATTTGTCTTATAAATAAACATCTAAATTACTTTGAAATAAACCAAAATACTTATTCAACGAGACAAGTTAATAATCTTACATTACCTATACCACATTCATTTTTATTTAAAAAATCCATAATTTATAACGGTATAAAATTGTATAATAATTTGCCAAACAATATAAAACTTAATAATAACTATAACATATTTAGAAATAATTGCAAGGATTTTCTTATCACTAAAGCTTTTTATTCAATTAACGAATTTCTTGATCAGAGTTACAATTAAGGAATAATTTTAAACTTAAAATTCTCAATTATTATAAAAAAGACAAGTAAATTAAAAAAAATATATATATATATGTGTATGTATGTGTATATATATATATGTATATATATATATATATATATATATATATATATATATATATATATATATATATATATATATATATATATATATATATATGTATATATATGTATATATATATATATATATATATATATATATATATATATAATCAAACAACATAATTAAACCACTTATTGAATGGATTTATATATTTTATATTTTTTAAATGATTTTTTCTATTATTATTATTAGTTATGTATTTGCTTTGTCTACAAAGTTTTATACTTTATATAAGACAATAAAGCTTGATTTGATTTGATTTGACATTTTAAAAATTATATTCATTAACAAAATGGCAACATCCTTATATTTAGGTTATTAAAATGCCTCAAAACTACATTATCTACACTTACACACCTTGGAATGGTTATAGTTGAAAGAATGGGTAACTGAGACAAATATGTAGACCATTGATCCACAATAGGGAACTTGCCCATTTTATTTTTATTTTACTAAAATGTGTGTTTCTGTATGAAAACGCATTATACCAAATATCAGCCCTTAAATCGCAATACTTATTTTACAATAAATAATTAAAGTTGGAATCGCTGACTGGTATATTCAAACACAGCAAAATGCGCGGCAGCCGCCATGACGTCACTCCTTTGAAAAATCCTGGGCCCCTAATGAGTATAACGGCCATTCGGTTCATAACTTTTTTATTTATGAATATTTTTTATTTCTGTAAAAACATTCTTTAGGCACTTTTTTAAGGGCAATTCAACTGTCAAATTAAAGTTTATTTGTCACTTTTAGTTTTTGAGATATTACATAAAGTTTATATTTTACTTATGGATTGATCCTTATTTTATTCGATTTTTAAAATTAGCGTAAAATTTCCTTTAAAATGATGTTTCACACTTATTATTTTTTTATATTTTTTTTTTATTACTTCTTATTTTTTTTATTTTTTTTAAATAATTTAAAAATCATTTAAACCAATTCTTATTCAGCAAACTAAAAAAAAAGTTAAGAGGTAACTAAAAACTAAAAATGCTTAAAAAAAATATTAAGTGACATGTCATTTAAAAAAAAAAATTACGCTGATTTCAAAAATCGAATAAAAAAAGGTCATTCCATAAGAAAAATACAAACCTTATGTAATATCTCAAAAACTAAAAGTGACAGATAAAATTTAATTTGACAGTTGAATTGCTCATAAAAAAGTGCCTCAGGAATCTTTTTACAGTAATAAAAAATATTCATAAATAAAAAAGTTACGGGGGTGGGTCGAAAATGCACCAAATTGAAAATATATATCTTGAAAGTAGTTTAAGATATCGATGTGCGGTTTTCGGCATTAATGTTTTAACAAAAATCGAGCTCGTAACATGTAGGTTAGTTTTTTCTATCTTCTCTAGAAATGGGCGTTTCCTATCAAAAGTGTCCAATTTGGACCACTCTATACCTATGTGGGTAGGTATAAATGAAAATAAATCAGCACTAGTGTTTATAGAGCTCATTCTAACCAGTTTTTTAAATAGGTTCACTTAATTAATATACTTATTTTTAATAAGACTTATTAGTATGGTTATATATATATATATATATATATATATATATATATATATATATATTTTTAGTTTTGTTGGTTTCTTGGGGATGTGGTTCTAATAAAACTAGCAAATACGGATTCACGGACTGACGTAAAACAACTAAATCCAATATATTTTAACTTATTACCAAAAAAATAACAACTCTTTACAACCAAACTCAAACCCACCAAAACATAATATATTGCTTAAAAACATACATAACAAAAACGAAGAAAGTAAAATTATAAGATAAAACAAAAAACTTATCATTATACCTTCCAGAACACAGCGCTCATACACACACACACACAAATTTGCTGTTTAAACAAAAATTAAACTGAAAATATTTTATTAGCAAACTAAGAGTCTTCGTATGCGTGTTATTTGTTTGTATATTAATTTTTAAAGTGTTTTTCGTGTAAAAAGTGTGACTGTCTTTTTAAAACTGATGTTGACATAATGTAGTGTGAAAATGTAGTGAATGGTGAGTCTAATTTATATTTTCTCTCTAAAAAATAATTGCTCAGAAAACAAATTTCCAAAAGCGTTGTTTCCTTTCTTTTTAGTTTCTAAAAAAGGTCTTTGGACCGAAACGTCAATAAATGTGAATCCGTATTTGCTAGTTTTATTAGAACCACATCCCCAAGAAACCAACAAAACTAAAAATATAAAATATATGGTTCAAGAAAAAAGAAAAGTCAAATATATATATATATATATATATATATATATATATATATAAATTATTATATTATAGTACTTAGGTATTTATACTTACTTGCGAGATTTTACACCACGAACTTCAGCTTGAGAAAAATCCTCCTCTTTAAATTGTCTGATTGTTCTTTTATAAACCCCGCATCAACCATTTTGAGTCTTTAGCAGAATCACAAAACACTAAATTAAGAAAATTTAGACAAAACTACGTCCGGAAATAACTGAACACCACGTTCAAAGCTCCAATAAGTACAATATATACAATATACAAGTTACGTGTTGTTTCAATGTCGGTTACAATCGCATGGATCGAGATCCAAAGGCGTGACGTCACAACCAATGGCAGCGCGTTTTAAGAACAGGTCAAGTTATTCAAATTTCAAACCGTTATTTCTCAGGTAATTTAATTGTTATTGGAATTTTTCTTTTTCTAGGAAGTTTCTTATGATAATACCTTACGATTTTAATTGTTTTTAAAGGATTGCATTTTTTGGGCAAGTTCCCTATTGCCTGGGATGGGCAATCATCAAAATCTAACCCTTGAAACTACTGGTGAGAGAAAACCAAGAGGATCATATATTCTGGCTATTTGAGACAAAATATTTCTTCTGGTACACGGCCCGTTGTCTGGCACTACTGAATATGAACTGCAGGCCCAAAATTTTCAACACGGAATCACCTTCATCACAGCTGATGGCTTGGAGGTGACATTCTGGCACATGTTCCAGTAATTCTGAATAATTACTGGCTCACTTCCTAAGTTCGAACCCTCCAAGTCTCAATAATGTCACTAATTGTGTTTGCTGATACCACGGCATCGTCGATATAGTTCGATTGCCTCAATAAGTCACAGTATTTAAAACATACTTACAAATGGGTTGATCAATATCAAATCTCCAAAAAATTGTTTGGTAGGCCACATCTTCAGAATGCACTAAAATGTTACCATACATTTGTCTTATATCTGTAGTGAAAACCACTTTCTTCACACGAAAGTTCAACAAAATAGAAACAATATTTGTTTGTAGTTTACTTCCAACCAACAACACATCATTTAAGCTCAGTTTATTACTAGTTTGTGCTGATCCATCAAAGACAGCTGTAAACTTTTTTGACTCTCCACTATCCAGATGCCATGATGAGGAATATAATATTTTCCATAAGAATCACTAGAGTTACTACGATTCACCACCCTCATTTGGTTCTGATCAAGATAATCCGCCATAAAATCACAATAGGCTTCAGGAAAAGAAGGATTTTTAAGCAAGCGAGCCTCTAGCAAGTGAAATCTTTTCAAGGCTTGGGACTTCGACTCACCTAAGGTAGCCTGTTCACGAAATGGCAATGACACAATATATCTACCATTTTTATCACGTCTATGAGTAGAACTAAAAATGTCCTCACATCTTTGATCATCTTTAGTCAATGGAATATCCACAGAAAGAGTCTCAAGTTGCCAAAATTGTTGTAGTGATTCCTCAAAAACCTGTTGAGCTTAAAGAGGTACACAAACTAAGTTGACTTTTTGAAGGTTTGTCACACACACTACCCATGAGCACATACCCAAAGATGGTATTCATAGCACAGGGTCCGCCATTTTGACCTTGTTTAAACCCAGGAAGTAAAACTAGGGAGAAGACATCAGCTTCTAATAATAACTCCACATCTCGGGGAGTACCATACTGGGGATCAGCTAAAGTCACACCAGATAAGTATTTCCATTTATTACTTATCTCACTAGAAAGAGTCACACCACAGATGAGGAGGACTACCACCGCTTTCACTTCAATAGACCATGACAAATTACTAATTGGGCTCACACATAGCACAATGTTTCCTAGCGAAACAGAAGAAGTCATGTTATTGATACCTACAATGGGCGTTGAACCGCCCACACGTGGCAAACCTAGCCGCTTGGCTTAGGAAGCTGTTGTAAATGAGACTTGGCTTGCTGAATCCAATAATGCTCGACAAGTTACAACATTACCTTGACAATCACGCACACACACACTTGCGCAGTGGCAAAAAGAACAGTTTTAAAATTAGGAACTGAATTCCTACACACATTCACTGCAACAGAGTTTTCACATATTTCTAGATTTTCACTGTTTGACGCCAAATTGCTACCTGAGACATTATCTGACCTCTGACGGTACTCACTTCTCACTGCTCGAGCACCTTTCGAATTAGGAAAGTGTAACAATGTGGAATGTCTTCGGGAACAAATTCTACAGTTTGAGTTGCAGGGCAGTCAAAAACCCTATGTTTAGCAAGGCAATTGAAGCACAGTTGCTCACTTTTGGCAAAGTCATGTCGCTGAAATGCATCTAGCTCACGAAATTTATCACATCTAATTATCAAATGTTGGCTTTGGTTACCAAGAGATTTACAATATAAACACTCACTATTAGCACCTGACTTCCTAGCTTTAGTTAAAAAATTATATTTAGGACTTGAGTGACTGACCTATTTTGACACTTCATATTTTCTCTGACTTGACACACTCGACACATTCACAGGACTTAAAGTAGCAGATTTGTACTGTACTCTATTTTAAATCGCGTTTTCAAAAAAGGATCTATTTTTTGCAAGAGTAAATTTAACTTTGTAAAATCCCACAAATCCAAATCTTGATAATTATCTAAAGCCTCCAAGTTTTGTTTAAAAGTAGAGATCAATTTACGTAGCTCCACTGAACTATTGTTTTTAGCTGGAAAAGCATTCACAATTGCCAACCAATAATCTGTCAAAAAGAATCTATCATTTTTATACCTATCGTTGTGGCCAATTAAAATGCGTTGGGTGACATTTGTGGCAACTACAAGACGTTGCCGCCATTTTATGACACTGTAAATAGAACAATAACGCTGTGCCAATTTGTGACACTAAGATCAAATTACTGAGTAATTAAACAAATATCTGGAAACAGAACTGTATTTTCCAGCTAGGTAAAACATTGATATGCCCGGTAACTTTTATACAGTGGAGAAGGGGGGTTCAGAAATAAGAAAATTTTAAGTGCGCCACAGTGTTTTAATACCAATGTTTTACAAAGAAGATCTTAAATAAAATACAGTTCAACTCAAACGTTGTAGCCAAACAATGAAACTCTACTTACTTCCGAGGCTTCCAGAGTATTTATGTAATTAAGAATAACCAAAAAAAATTGACTAATAAACAAAATAAAATTGTAAAAGATTGAATTAAGATGACAAAACTAGAGGCACGTTACAGGTAGATGGACTCCTTTAACAGATCATAGTGTACCTACATCTGAGTCAGTAGTGTAAGACTCACTTATATAAATGATTGTTAAAAAAAAACACTTCCAAAATCATTCCGTCATAGGGGAGATCTGGACCAAATATCTGCTGTCATCATTCTACGTTGGGTAGAATGAGACAGACAGCAACCCAGTCCGAGATCCACCCCATGAGGTAAAGCAACGTAAGGAAACCGCTAAAAAAATATAATCTCATCTCTCTTTTGTCTCTGCAAAGTTGGTCATTGGGTTGTACAAATAACACAAAAATTAGTTCATCTTTTATAATTCAATGGAAAATGAAATTGACCACAAAAAAAATTAAAATGAAATCTGAGAATAATACTTGAAAACATGAAATATAAATCAATGAAATTGGTGGGAACAAGTCAGCGCCAAAATAACCGCAATAGCAATTTCACAATAAAATTTAGCTTAACAATACCGCAAAATTGGGGTTATGACGTCATATATTTACCTTGCGTTTACAAGAAACTATATACAGACTACAAGAATTATATTGAAATATTTTAATGGAAAGATTATATTTAAATACGACTTGATCCTACCTTGGTCCTTTGGTTAAGTAAAAATGTGTTTTATTTTGTAAACCTGGAAGTAATGTACTCCGACATTCCTCACTGCTACTCTGGTCCTGCACATCACGCTAGGGCAGCACATGGTCTCAAGTGTTGATGGATACTTGCCCGAGCCTAAAACCCTGTGGAAAATGAAATGTTTCAGTTTCCTGGAATTCGTCGGTTTTGCACGAAGTTCCCCTACACCGAGTAACTTAAATCAAGAACCCCATGTCGACTCAATAAAATAAAGCAGATTTAAACAGATGAACTAAAATAATCCTAACGTACCTTTCCCAGGGTTACAACTGGCTCGTCGATGGAACAGAACCTCGTTCCACCAGCACAACTGTCCCATCGATGGAATGGACGGTGCTGTAACCAAAGGAGAAAACAATATATAGTTTTTATCCAAAACGTGGTTAAAAAAAATATATAAAAAAACTCCAAAAATTCCCCACGTCTTTTGTCGAAAAAGTACATTTCACACGAAAAATAATTACAATTTGGGAGGCAAATATTATCTTGAAGAATCCCCAAATTATAAATACCACTGCTCTTTCCGTAGGAATGGCGTAGGTCGCCTTTTAATCCCTCTCAAAGGGTGTGAGCGTCACTTAAGATTCGCCTAAACAACGACGGCTCACAGTTATACCGTCTTTGGTATAATCTGCAACTACTGCAGTGCTATTAAGTGCCAATAACCACAAAAACAATGGCGACACCAATAGACGGCCACCAGCCCAGCCAAAATTATTTAGGAAAGAGACAAGGCACTTTGTCGAGAACACAAAAAAAAATGAAGTTGCCGGAAACCGTTCGTAGATCTGGTGGGGACAGTACACACAGTACCAACCAAATTTTCCCGGTTAAATTCAAATAAGAATGCAAACGCATTTATAAAAAAATGCTCTCGCCGAAAAATCACTAACTCCGGTTTGCGAGACTGGAGAAAAATACTCTGCCAATATATGGGCCCCTAAGCTCACACTAGGTACTATAGTTATAGTGTACGTGTGAGCTAATATAACTAAAAACTAAAATATATTTTATTCAACTCCAGACTAAATTACCTTTTGTTTGATACCACACAAGCCATGTTTTGAATTAAACTCAAATTTTTGAAATCTACCCCCACCCTTAAAAAAAACAAAAACTAAAATGTATTTTGTTAAACTCCGGACTCAATTACCTTTCGTTTGATATCACACACGCCATATTTTCACTTAAACTCTAATTTTTGAAATATACCCCCACCCTTTTTTTTAAATAAATTAAAATGTATTTTGTTTAACTCCAGACTCAATTACCTTTCGTTTGATATCACACACGCCATATTTTCACTTAAACTCTAATTTTTGAAATCTACCCCCACCCTTTTATTTAGTTTGTGTTCGGTGGATTTTGTTAATTTTTAAATGGGACCATCTCGGCCCAAAACCCAGCCTAGGTACCAAATTTCATTAAAATCGCCCAAGCGGTTTTTGACTTATGCGCGTTGGTCGTTACAGACAGACATACAGACAGACAGACATACAGACAGACAAAAAAACAGACAGACAGACGGCGCAACAAAAAAGTTTCAAAATCTGTTGAAACGCAAAGATATATAAAAAATTTTGAAATCGGAGCAACTTTTTTCTTTCTCGAAAAAATTAGGATCACCATAGCTCACACTACTATAGTATAGTATATGTGTGAGCTAAAAAAACCCGCGGTTTTCAAACTAACCAATGAGGAAATACATTAATACTGCCGTACCGGTCTACAGGGGGCAGCACCGACCAAGGGGACATCGAAAATACGTAAAACGCACATTGAGGTGTTGTCGGATCTATTTCCACGGTTGAAATTTTTATAACAAGGACATCGAGACACCCTCCATACATAGACCGAACATTTGCCTACCGGACCCCCGCCAACATAGCAAGTAGGAGGAAAATAACCAGCAGGACTGTAAGAAGCTCAGCATTGAAACCATCAACTGTAAAATCAATTACTGGAGATCAGAGCATGCATCAAACCCAGGAATATTCGAACACTCAACCAATTCCCATATGAGTAAAGCTATACTAAGTGTAGAATTTAGTTGTATTTTAGTTACAGTTTTAGTCAAAAGTTTCCTTTGCTCTTTATATATGTTTTCTCTAAGATTCATATGGTTTGACGCCATTTTTGTAAAACATTTCTACATTAATAAAGTTGTTTCTGAACTTGAACCTAAAAATACACATTGAACTACTGCTTAAACTCGGCACAAGAGTGCTCAGATGTTAAGTTTGTTCATCACTATCCAGCCCTACACAACTCTTTAATCCGACTGAGTTAGTTATTAACTTTATTTAACTATGATTATATATAAATTTATATAATATAAAAATACGATTTTGTTTATTCTTTTAGTCCTGGTTTTTATTCCTCGTTTATCTCCCATTTACAAAAGTGCATAACTCGTATTTATTTTATCTTCTCCTTATCAAATTAATAAAGATATCAAAGTGGGCCAATATCCTCGAAAATAAACATAAGCGAATGAAATTTTCATCTAAATGTTTTCTTCCTGTTACTGAAACCATTTGTGATGCGGCAACGCCGCCATTCCCCAGCAGAACAGCTGTTTATTTTCATGAATGTCAAAGAAAATTACGAAGTTTTACAGATAAACAAAACACTCGAAAGTTTTTATGTGATTTTTCCCGAAACCTGTGATCTCAAGTTCCAATTACGATGCCCAAATAATGCGATGTGCGCAGTGTCCACAGTAATTCGATGGAATGCCTCCTTTATCAGGTAACTTTCTGGACACTATATAACCTCCAAACCTAGCTCTATAAAATATCATTAATTTGTGTACAGAAAGACGAGTGATTATTTACCTAAATAAACAAATATGTAACGTTGCCTTAAACGTAAAAATGACACGTTACATCGTCCAAAGCCCTATATTTGGATTGGGATATTCTTAATCACATCTGCCGCTTCACCCTCTAAAACCGAAACTAAAAATTGAAATTTGGCAATATCTGAGTACTCGGGATCCTCATCTACCAATGTCCTAAACATATCATAAAAGGCCGACCACTTTTGCCTATCACCACAGTAGGTCGGTATATCTAACCTCGGTTTTGCAAAACTCACTCACACTAACCTCAACCGGCAACAAGTCCTTACAAATTTGTTTGATTGGAAATTGCATCGAGTCAAACTCATTTATATCCTCTTGCTCCGTATCACACTCACTATCTTCTACCAACCCCACAATATCTAAATGCAGGTCTTCGAACCGACTTACCCACTCCGTTTTCTACAGGCGTTTGTAACTGACCCATTTTCGTTGAGTCGATAAGGGCTTCATTTGACAAGTTATATAGCACTTGGGTTCGATTGAAGATTGTTAATCTTTTCTTTTTTAATGATTTTATTTCCGACGTCATTTTTTTAGTTTTCTTGGTCATCAACGCACGAAATTTCTACTAAACCCCGGAAAATAAACACAAAACACGTTGTTTTCGAAATAAAAACAAACAAAATTTTTCAAAATTAAACTGAGGTTAGAACCGCTAAAATCAGCTGCTTGACAGCCACACTATATGCCTATACCGAAAGCCACACCACACTTTTGTTCACTATGTCTACACGGAAAGCCCAACCACACAAGAACCGGAACTCGCTTTCACTTTAGTCGGTCACTGGTGCCGTTCACCAGTTGCCAACTTCTCTTTGTTTTGAATTCAATTTTTGAAGGCCAATCTTTAGTCACGTGACCCATAAAAAAACGGTCGCGACGTTCGCAAAAAATGGCACATTCAAAAAATGAAAACCACGAGGCTGAAAGGGAAAAAGATTAGAGAAATTGCTACAAAAATCGTATATCCACACTGCTAATACAGGATTTGGCTAGAAGGACCATTTATTTATTGCTAAAATTCACAAAAAAATCCCGAACCCTTATAATCCCATTTTCCCTATTCTATGCCCCACAAAAAGTGGTCAACTCACCCATTATCCAACAAATCTCAGCACATGAGACGAGTTCGATGGCGTCGGAGCTCCGGGCCGCGTGTGGTGGTGCTGGTCAAAGATGGAAGGGGCGAAAATCTCGTCTTTTTTAGTATTTTTGACGTATGTCACGTATTGGTTTGGGTTTTTTTTTGACATTTTCTGGTACTCAGAGGCAGGGTTCCGCGGATATGTATCAAGTGATATATATCATGATATACATCACGATATATATCATGATATTTATAGCTTGATATATATCCGATATATATTAAATAATTGCACTTATTAAACTAAAAATGTTTTCTACCATTCTAAATATCAGAAAATTTGTCAGTACGCCCCTGTACAAAAGTATAAGCATCTGTAAAGGTGAAGTATCGACGTATCGATCGATTCGGCTGCCGCATAGGCATCACGGGGCTGACTGGGAATCCCCTGTTTCACATCTGGTAGATTTTTTTCAGGTTAGAGCAGTTACTATGTTTTCCATCTGTGTGTACTTTTGGGTCTGGTACGTTTTACCACCTTTCTTAAAATATGAATTTTTAAAAAAAATGATAACTTTAGATCCTTCTATAGTGATTTCTAAAAAAAAAATGCGGAAAATCGTATATTTTGTTAAAAAAATTGAAATTGAAAAATTCTTAAAACCCCATTAAAACCCATACAAATGGCTACATTACGTGCATATATTGTCATTTCAAACTGAAACAAAACGGTCCCTGACGTCTATCAGCTGTTAACAAAAACTTTAAATAACTAAGGTCACTGATCAAAATCGGGTCAGTTTTTTTGGTCCTTTTATGAAAAATGCACAATTTTTAAAGAAGCATGAAATTCAAAACAAAATAAAGAAAATTATGATTCCAACATTTTCACAAGAAAAAATTAGTTTAATTGTACAGTATATCAATTTTTATGTCCTTAAAATTCACTAGAAATTAATAATTATTAACTTTTTTTCATTTATGGAAGGTCTAAACTAAATAACTAACAGGCTAAAAGACGATTACAATATCGTGGGACCTAACCTAATCAATACAATCCGAACCTAGCCAAATCTAACCGAACAAAACCAAACTAAACCAAACCTAATCGAACCAAACCGAACTAAACCGAACCAAACCGAACCAAACCGAACCAAACCGAACCGAACCGAACCGAACCGAACCGAACCGAACCGAACCGAACCGAACCGTACCGAACCGAACCGAACCAAACCAAACCGAACCAAACCGAACCAAACCGAACCGAACCAAACCAAACCGAACCAAGCCGAACCAAGCCGAACCAAACCAAACCAAACCGAACCAAACCGAACCGAACCAAACCAAACCAAACCGAACCAAACCGAACCAAACCGAACCAAACCGAACCAAACCGAACCAAACCGAACCAAACCGAACCAAACCGAACCAAACCGAACCAAACCGAACCAAACCGAACCAAACCGAACCAAACCGAACCAAACCGAACCAAACCGAACCAAACCGAACCAAACCGAACCAAACCGAACCAAACCGAACCAAACCGAACCAAACCAAACCAAACCAAACCAAACCAAACCAAACCAAACCAAACCAAACCAAACCAAACCAAACCAAACCAAACCAAACCAAACCAAACCAAACCAAACCAAACCAAACCAAACCAAACCAAACCAAACCAAACCAAACCAAACCAAACCAAACCAAACCAAACCAAACCAAACCAAACCAAACCAAACCAAACCAGACCGAAAAAAACCGAACCAAACCGAATCAAACCGAACCAAACCAAACCAAACCAAACCAAACCAAACCGAACCGAACCGAACCGAACCAAACCGAACTGAACCGAACCAAACCGAACCGAACCGAACCAAACCGAACCAAACCGAACCAAACTGAACCAAACCGAACCAAACCGAACTAAAACGAACCAAACCGAACCAAACCGAATCAAACCAAACCAAACCAAACCGAACTAAACCGAACCAAACCGAACCAAACCGAATCAAACCAAACCAAACCAAACCGAACCTAACGGTTGGGTTTGGTTCGGTTTGATTTGGGTAAACTAAACCGAACCGAACCGAATCTACCTAAACCTAACCGAAACAAACCGAACCTAGCCAAACCTAACCAAACAATCAAACTGAACCAAAACGAATCTAACCGAACCGAACCGAACCAAACCTACCCGAACCAAACTGAACCGAACCGACCGCAACCTAACTCAACCTAACCCAACCTAACCCAACCTAACCCAACCTAACCCAACCTAACCCAACCTAACCCAACCTAACCCAACCTAACCCAACCTAACCCAACCTAACCCAACCTAACCCAACCTAACCCAACCTAACCCAACCTAACCCAACCTAACTCAACCTAACCCAACCTAACCTAACCCAACCTAACCCAACCTAACCCAACCTAACCCAACCTAACCCAACCTAACCCAACCTAACCCAACCTAACCCAACCTAACCCAACCTAACCCAACCTAACCCAACCTAACCCAACCTAACCCAACCTAACCCAACCTAACCCAACTAACCCAACCTAATCCAACCTAACCCAACCTAACCCAACCTAACCCAACCTAACCCAACCTAACCCAACCTAACCCAACCTAACCCAACCTAACCCAACCTAACCCAACCTAACCCAACCTAACCCAACCTAACCCAACCTAACCCAACCTAACATAACCTAACCCAACCTAACCCAACCTAACCCAACCTAACCAATAAAAACAACTGAATAAAAATCGGTATGTAAGCATTTTTTTAAAAATCATTTTTAAGAAAATTAAATACTTTTTGTTAATTTTCCGTACCTAAATCGACTACAAATAGTCCAAAGAATCATTTTCATACAAAAAAACCTTGTTATAATAAGTTTTGAGTAGGGTGGTAAAACGTACCAGAACCGTACTTTTGATTTATTAGTAAGTAGTAATTTTTATTTAACATGCCAAAACCAAAGCATTCAGTTTGATAATTATATATATCAGATATATATCTGATATATATCCGATATAAATCATGTGATATGATATTTAATATAAATATCATGATATTTTCGAACCCTGCTCAGAGGTTAATTATTTTTTTAAATTAAAAATTAAAGAATTTTTAGTTAAAAAAAGTCTCATCATAACAACGATCACTTAAACGAGCTTTTTTCATTGCTTCTTTCACCGGTGTTATATCAGACTTTCACTGTATCAAGGATTGATGGGAAGATCAATCCTTGAGTATATAATATTCCTCAAGTAATAAGATTAGATCAAAACTTAAGAACTGAAAATCTCATTAACAGACGTAGAGATAAAAATAATGTGATTTTTTTGCCAATCAACAAATTTGATCAGTTTAATTGTCCTTGATAGTGAATTTTTGATTATGTGATTCAAAATTCTTATTTAGACGAAATTAAGATATTGTATAAAAAATGCTTATTAATGTAATTTAAGTACTTTAGATTTTTCAAGACAATAAGGATATACCGGGTGGGCCAAAAAAAACTGGATAATTTTTTTTCCTTATAACTTTTGAACTATACAATTGATTTAATTGAGACGAACTGCACTTGGCAGAAAATTAATCAGAGTTTTGACTAAATATATTTTTTTGTACGTTATCTCAGAATTCAAAATGGCGGACGAAATTGAATTGTACCCTTCAAAGATGCTCGTTTATTCTTGTGTTGCGAACATGTTTTAAATATTTTTTTAAATTAGTAAAAAAGATGCATTTTAATCTTTAATCAAAAATCATGGTGAGAACCATGATTTTTTTTTATTTAACGAAGATCGGTTCAGTAATAATGAGTTTATCAGGAGATGAATCCAGACAGGATTGGCAATGCAATCGTATGTGTAAAACAATGGCTGAAACAAAAATAGACTTTTTGAGAACCACCACACCGATTTTACCAATTTGTACCTTGTTATGCAGGGGAAAGGTAGTGCTTTTCTATAAACTAAAATAAAAACTAAAATATTTTCAGAAAATATGAATAAACACGCCATTTTGAAGAATCAAGTATGATTCTGTCCGCCATCTTAAATTTTATGATGGAGATAAATTTTGATCATGATCTTTAAAAAGCAATCAATTCTCACCAGGAAGATTTTTATTTCATTAAAATCAGTCCAGTAGTAATGCATTTATAAGGAGAGTAGTAAATGCAGACATGATTGCCAAGGCAATCCCATAATATTCAAAACAATGGTTGAAACAAAAATATTTTTTTTAGAACCATCGAACCGATTTTGCTGGTTCTTACCATGTTGTACGTGGCAAGAATGAAGCTTTTTTACCAAATAAAAAAAATAATTAAAACATGTTCGCAACACAAGAATAAACGAGCATCTTTGAAGGGTACTCTGATTAATTCTCTCCGAGGTGCGGTCTGTCCCATTAAAATCGATGGAACAGTTCAAAAGTTATAATGAAAAAAAAATTGTCCGGTTCTTTTTGGCCCACCCGGTATGTAATTTGTTGGAAGCAAAATATAAGAAAATCAGCCATCAAATATTTGAATTTATCCAAATAAATTCATTACTTGCTTAATTCCATAAATAGAATTACAATCTTTGCTTATATTAATTTTAGAATTAGACTTTCTTTGACTTTTATTTTTTTTTCTTTCAAAAATGCTTCATACTAATGTAGTCTACTTATCCCAGATCTAGCTAGGCATTAAAAGCGTAATTCGTTAGATAAAAAATATTTATTAATGAAAATTTAACTATAACCATAAATTTCGAACTTTAGTTATCCTCAAAATAACTATTTTAAATATCAACCATCAAATCTTGAAGGCGATCTCTTAGTTCTTTAATTTGTTCATCTGTTAATTCCCTTAAAAGCGCCCTTAATGGTCCAGCTTAAATTGATCTGAACCAATTCATAACTTTGAATAATCTTCGTTCCCTTGGGGCATAATTCTTGTACTTTTTTCTTCGGTATAGTAATAAAAGAAAACCCGATTTTTCTTGTGAAACGTTTCGTTTCTGTATTGTGGATGTTTGTATCTAAGTATAGAACCACTTCACCGTGTATTCACATTCACCGAAGAGGACCTGAATCAACACCTACAAAGTTTCCTGAAAACGAGTTCCTATGTGAGCAAATAATGAAAAGGCAAAAAACATTTAACTCTTTTAAAGTAGCCGTCGATATTGATTTGAAGGAAAAGTTGCTTGACCCATCACTATGGCCACGAGGAGTTGAAGTAGACAACTATTTATTTCGAAGGCCAAGGTATATACGATCAGCCACAGGCTCAACTTATTCAAGAGGTACCAATAACAGTGGAACCTATCCGAGAGGCACCAATAATAACAGTAAAACCTACTATAGAAGAAAATATTGAGATAATACTACTACTATGTCGGTTTAGAACGTTTTTCTACGTTGTCCGACGCCTATTCTCCACCTCCTTCGATCCTGACAATCATCCTCTGTCAGATTTTTTTGACTCATTGATCTTTGGATTGACTGTTGCCATTCTAGTTTAGGACGCCCTCTTTTTCTGCGCCCTATTGGTTGCCATTCTAGGACCTGCTTTGGTAATCTTTCGTCGTTCATCCTTGAATATTCATCCGATTATCTCAATATTCAATATTCAATATATAATATTCACGAATGACGGATGAATATTGAGATAATCCAAATAAATATTCAGATAATTCGCAACAAAATACATGAATTTGAACAGTTGGTAAATCAAAATCGGTATAGCATAATATCTGTCTGTGAACACTGGTTAAAAAAAGGGGAAATTAAATGTTTGTAGTCGTCACAACCAGTCACAATTAAAGTTCAGAGTAATCAAAAAGTTTTTGAATATTGTATGCATGTAACAGTTTGACAATAAACAATAAAAAACTCATTATTGCAAGTATACACAAACAGATGTTGACATTTTTCTGTCAAATTTTGAACATTTTTTAGGAACTTTAACTAAACTCTGTGATTGTTTCAGGTGATTTTAATATAAGTTTAAGAGAAAACAGTACGTCTAAGGAAAATTTAATAGATACTTTCTGTTCTTATCAATCTGTGCCTCTGATTGATTTACCAACCAGGTACTGTAGCACGACAGCGACAGTGATACATAATTTTTAGGAGATAGGCCACAGCCAGTCGAAATCAGGGGTAACAAGGACAATATTGATAACTACATTTATCACTCATGTTTTACAACCATGGCGACAGGAGCCCCGCAAGGGTCACTTCTGTCTTCAATCATCTTCATCATTTTTTGCAATGACTTCAACAGTGTCACTTGTACAGTTTGCCGATGATAAGTCCTGCGTAATATCAAATAAAGATTCCACTGCACTGAAAATGCAGAATTGGTGTGATGAAAAACATTTGATTCTAAATGATGCCCTCAGGTGCCTTATTTGCCCATCAATTAAGCACAAATTTAGTGTTAATTTTATGTCTATCTCTTTCTTTTGATATTAAGTAAAAGGGAGACACATACAAAATTACCACTAAATTTGTGCTTAATTGATGGGTAAACGAGGTATTACCCAGCAGCGTAATGTACTTTGAATAAATTTATTCCTTCATTTTAAATCTTTATCTTACCATAATCTAGTACCTATAATGTGGTTATACATAGATTTTTAGCTCACACATATACTATACTATAGTAGTGTGAGCTATGGTGATCCTAATTTTTTCGAGAAAAAAAAAGTTGCTCCGATTTCAAAAATGTTTATATATCTTTGCGTTTCAAATAATTTTGATATTTTTTTGTTGCGCCGTCTGTCTGTCTGTTTGTCTGTCTGTATGTCTGTCTGTCTGTCTGTCTGTATGTCTGTCTGTAACGACCAACGCGCATAACTCAAAAACCGCTTGGCCGATTTTAATGAAATTTGGTACCTAGGCTGGGTCTTGGGTCGAGATGGTCCCATTTAAAAATGAACAAAATCCACCAAACACAAACCAAATAAAAGGGTGGGGGTAAATTTCAAAAATTAGAGTTTATGTGAAAATATGGCGTGTGTGATATCAAACGAAAGGTAATTGAGTCTGGAGTTAAACAAAATACATTTTAATTTATTTAAAAAAAAGGGTGGGGGTATATTTCAAAAATTAGAGTTTAAGTGAAAATATGGCATGTGTGATATCAAACGAAAGGTAATTGAGTCCGGAGTTTAACAAAATACATTATAGTTTTTGGTTTTTTTTAAGGGTGGGGGTAGATTTCAAAAATTTGAGTTTAAGTCAAAACATGGCTTGTGTGGTATCAAACAAAAGGTAATTTAGTCTGGAGTTGAATAAAATATATTTCAGTTTTTAGTTATATTAGCTCACACGTACACTATAACTATAGTACCTAGTGTTAGCTTAGGGGCCCATATATTGGCAGAGTATTTTTTATTGTTTTCAGCTTTTGGATGATATGTGCGACCACTGATAAGCTATGTATATACTGCTTTGAAACATACCCTACACAACTTACAACCAAGGCAAGCAGGTACCTTTAAATCACGTCAGATTTTCGTCAAGCTGTTAAAAAGTAGACATTTAAGAATAATTCTCTTCACGAACAACTGTTTAATTATTTATTCACTCACCACTCACCAGAAATGTTAAAAGCACATTTAAATATACTAGATAGTGTTTGGTTTTTTATTATATTTTATTTTACCAATCAATTAGTTAATTTGTAGCTTTTAGCTCACACATATACTATACTATAGTAGTGTGAGCTATGGTGATCCTAATTTTTTCGAGAAAAAAAAAGTTGCTCCGATTTCAAAATTTTTTATATATCTTTGCGTTTCAGATGATTTTGAAACTTTTTTGTTGCGCCGTCTGTCTGTCTGTCTGTCTGTATGTCTGTCTGTCTGTCTGTCTGTCTGTCTGTCTGTCTGTCTGTCTGTGTGTCTGTATGTCTGTCTGTAACGACCAACGCGCATAACTCAAAAACCGCTTGCCCGATTTTAATGAAATTTGGTACCCAGGCTGGGTTTTGGGTCGAGATGGTCCCATTTAAAAATGAACAAAATCCACCGAACACAAGCCAAATAAAAGGGTGGGGGTTGATTTCAAAAATTAGAGTTTATGAAAAAATATGGCGTGTGTGATATCAAACGAAAGGTAATTGAGTCTGGAGTTAAACAAAATACATTTCAGTTTATTTTAAAAAAAGGGGTGGGGTAAATTTCCAAAATTACTGTTTAAGTGGAAATATGGCGTGTGTGATATCAAACGAAAGGTAATTGAGTCTGGAGTTAAACAAAATACATTTTAGTATATTTAAAAAAAGGGGGGGGGGGTAAATTTCAAAAATTAGTGTTTAAGTGGCAATATGGCGTGTGTGATATCAAACGAAAGGTAATTGAGTCTGGAGTTAAACAAAATACATTTTAGTTTAAAAAAAAAGGGTGGGGGTAGATTTGAAAAATTAGAGTATAAGTCAAAACATGGCTTGTGTGGTATCAAACGAAAGGTAATTGAGTCTGGAGTTCAATAAAACATACTTCAGTTTTTAGTTATATTAGCTTTCACGTAGATACACTATAACTATAGTACCCAGTGTGAGCTTAGGTGCTAATAGATTGGCAGAGTATTTTTATAATAATAAAAACTCATTTAAAAAATGTTTTATTCATTGCACTTTATATAGGCAAAATGAAAATTATTTATTTATTGTTGTTTTTGGTGTTTACTCCCTATACTTAAGAAAAAACTACAAAAATTCATAACTTGTTTGATTCCATAAATAGAATCACAGTCTTTGCTTATCAATTTTAAAACTAAAGCTGCTTTTAGGTCGTAATTTTCTAGTAATTTAACAATCATTCGAGTGAGCTTTGATAAAACTGTTATTATAGATGGCATAAATGTATCAAAATAATCCCAGTACATATCCAACCGAAATTACACTATTAGAAGCAAGAATAACTGTGTAATGTCCTTGACTAGCGTTTAGGCAACATCATGCATGCAAAAATTCCGACATGCTAAGGTAATTCACCCCAGATCTATTCGGGTTATAATAATAGTACAAAGGTATGTTAGGTGCCGCGGCACTGACACCAGACAGGTAATTTATAAGACCTTGTGTGTTTTTTGGTTTGTAATAAAGATCTGAAAGACATAATAAAGAATCCGCACCAGCGTTTGAAGAGTATTTTGCGAATTTTAAGACATCAACCACAGAAGGACCTCCTACTTGTACTTGAACGTGGAGGTTAGGCTTAATTGACTTAGCTACTTCGATCCAGGCATCTGTCAGTTGTTTTCTTTCCGATAGACTCAAGGACATACCCTCGCCAGTTGTGCCGCCTACTATAATCGCTCTTAATATATTTTGCATACACTAGAATCACTTCCAAATTTAAAGTTAGGTCGTGTTTGAATGGAGTGAGAACGGCGCAGATGAACTGGGGTATATTTGAAAATTTGGAAGTCTGAAAGAAATTAAATTAAGGGAGGGTGAAAACGAATAAATGTAGTTTGTTATATTTTTTTAAAGTTGAGAGTTTGACTCATCTAGGACCTCGAACATATAATATGTTCGGATAGGGTCAGATTTGAACAAAAATAACACATAAGCATAGAAATTCAGAATAAATTAGTAGGTGATAATTGCTGCTTACATTATGTTTTTAAAAGGTTTTGAAATCGTAGATCAGCAATAACGTTAAACTAATAAATAAATAGTATTTTATTTACGTAGTACCATTTTAATAAAAAGCACAACACAGTGTGCTTCTACTGGTATTCAGTACTGTATCCAGTAATATAATCGACTAGGACATTTTATGGCTTTAGAGAAATAATTAATTTAAAGAAAAATGGCACTTCAATGCGTAGACTGTCAAAGCAATTGTATTTTTAAAAGAAGACCAAAGGAATCTGAGCTATTTGGAGCATTATGCGAGCTCTCCTTCACAGAAATTGATACTTTAGTTTTACTACAAAGAAAATTACTCTTTTATTGTTCCAAATGTAAAATTAAATCTTGCAGTGAACAAGACGATTTTGTCAACCTAAATAATGCGTATGAAGAAATAAAACAAGATTTGCTAGCAAAAGATAGTCTCATGGAAGAGACGGATATTATAAATGAAAACCTTAAAGTAGAAATTAAGACACTTACACCAGTATTTACTAAGACCCTAAGACTTAGCATTGTAGACCGGGTTTAAGTATCAAGTTTATAGACTTGACACCGACCAGTTTAAGTGTATCTTTTTAATACTCACAGGTCAAATAACTGCAAAGATTTGGTTCACCCTAATGTGCAATATGATAGTAAGCATTTCTCAGTGAGTTTCATCTCATATAAATTCAAATTAACTTTAGAAATAAAGGAAAACCACATAAAAATTTTGTTACGAAATGTCATTTTTTGGAAACTTAGTCCGTGTAGTCGTAGGATTCTCGTTAAAAGTAGTCTCAAATTGTAGTACCACCCCTGAGGGGTGGTTTAAAGTTCGAAAAACAATACAAATAATCCATGATTGACAAAAAAACTCATATACAAAAATATTCAAAGCTAAATAATATATAAATAAATTAAAACTATATCTGTAGATGCATTGCCGTATTAAATACGTATCAATATTTAAATACTGTAAAAAGCACAAGATATATTAGAATCCCTTTTCAATTACACATTCCCAAAACAATCGACCATCGGTTTAATCGTCGCTAACTTGTCTAAAAAATTAACATGTAAAATATACCGGATAGCTGACACTGACTTTCACCGTTTTTATTCGACATTTCCTAGTGACATTTCGAGGTTTAAATATGGCTACCATTTATAAACCAAAATATTTTATTATTTTTATTTGTTTATAACCTTTGTGTGGAAATAATGTCTTTGTTACAACGAAACAAGATGACCCATATCGCAAGGTATTTATGAACAATTTATATAAATATTAAAAACTATTGCATTCACGGGAAAAATAAGTCAAACCTTCAACCAAAATGTAGACTTTTAAACCTAGGATTGTAGCACTTAGCACTGTAGACCCTTTAGAAAATACGTATTAATGGTGAAATATCAAAATTACAAGGGTACATTTCAAGGCTAAAAAGAGGATCTTTATCTTACGAATCTTGAAAAAAATCTTGAAGAAAAAATTGGCCTTCAGAAGAAAATCATAGAAAATCTGAATAAGGAAATCAAAAACTTTAAAGAAAATATCGCATTTAAAGAACAAGAAGTTACTGAGGCACGAGAAAATACTGAAAATATTAATTTAGACTTGTTTAAGGCTGAGGAAACGATAAAAAAGACATCTTTATGGGCAGACACATTAAAAGCCGAATCAAAATTACTAGCACAGGATCTTAAGAATACTAGATTAGAGAACTGTGAACTACGGGAAACTATTGATCAAAAAGTTTCCAGACTTTCTGAACTACAAATTCTTATAAAAAGCCTATCTGATGAAATTGAAAATTTAAAAACACCTACCAGCAATCTTTTGGACGAACTTTCCGGTCATACTCTTGAACCAAGTGAGAAATCTCATACTATGGAGGACATATCAGAAGAAATCTCAGAGACCTCCTTTGTGGAGGTACAGCACGAAACATTAGGCAACAGGTTTAGTAAGCATACTGACAAAAATAAACTATTAATAGTTTGTGACGAGCAAGGTAGAAACATTGCGTTTCACATTGAAAAACTATCAAAGCCAAGTTATTATTAAGCCAGGTGCGTACATAAGCACCCTTTTGGACAATTTAATTGATTTAACCAAAAACTATGGTAAAGATGACTATGTAATTATTTTGGGTGGCTACAATGACTTTTTAGTTGCCAAAAAACCCAATCTTAAAAGTTTCTTAAATAATATTAAATTAAATTTACACACAAATTTTATAGTTTTAGGGTGTCCCGTAACTCGCAAAAATCAATTTAATAAGGAACACATTTATCGATTTAATACTAAAGTTGACGATTCATTAAATCACATAAATAGATTAACAGAGAGACACTTGGGATTTCTAGATACAAATGGCATAAGCGGTTTTCGATTACGTAATTGGCAAATTGGTAAGCTTATTTTCGATCAGATACAACACAATTTAACTATAAGCAAGCCCCTTATTTTTATAAAAACTCTTGATCCAACAGTATCATTAGATGTTCAAAATATCACTACTAATCAACCAACTTCTTATCTAGAGGTTCCGGACTCTTCATTATTAAATTCTTCCTTACTAAATAGCAATCAAAAAGAAGCGCATGTAGATTTGATTATAAATTTGACCGATGACAATTGTGAAGATGATAATGTAGTTAATACTAAAATTTATGAAAACCAATACTGCGATGAACTGGTTTATGTAGAAAAAACGCTGTCTAATGGTCAAAGAGTTAATGTTCTTGAACCAAACTCGGATAATTTAAATATTACAAAAAATCAAACTTTTTTATCTCAAACAGAAGCCCAAGAAAATGCAACATAATGCTTATTAATATTAGATCTTTACGTTTTAAAATCGACGAATTAATATTATTTTTAGACGAATCAAACTTTCCTAAAATATTAGTCTTAGTTGAGCATTGGTTAGAAAACGACGTGCCAGTTTATATTCCTGATTACGTGTTGCTTTCTATATTCTAAAGAAAAAGATCCCATAACAGGAGCACCCCTGGTGGAGCCTGTATTTTTATATATGAAGATTTTTTATCAAATTTCAATTTTATAAAAATAAAATAAGTAGATTTGACCAATTGCTTGAAGAAAAAGTATGCGAGTTTTCCAGTGTCCAAACTAAATTTGTATGTTTTAGGCTTTTACAGATCTCCAAGAGCAGATGTGAAATCATTTTTTGGTTGAACAAATTCTTTTTAGTATTTCCACGAACGCAAATGCTATATTAACAGGTGACCTAAATATAAATTTTTTTAAATCAGACGTGTCGGGACGTGGCTTATTTAAGTGAATTATTAAAATCTAATAATTTAACTATGCACATAAGTCAACCTAGTAGAGTTACAGCAACATCATCAACTACTATTGACTACGTGTGCCCATCTTTTAAAGAATCAGAAATACAATGCTCGCCGATTCATGCTGGGCTTTCTGATCATGAAGCGGTCTATTGTTCCTTTCCAATAAAAAGTATAGGTTCTAAAAAATTGACGAAAAGAGGTTCATTTTATATCTTAATATAAAAATATTATAAAGTTTACGCTGCTGTGCAGCCAAACTGATTGGAGTAGAACTTTAGCTAGCAGTGATCCACTAGAACACTTTCAGTTGCTTATTAGCAAAAAGTTTGAAATATCCTTTCCATTGGTGAAACTAAAGGAAAAAAAAGGAGTCCTTGGTATACCAAAAGTCTAAGGAAATCAGCGATTAACTTGAGATCACTGCACTATATAAAAAAATTTGTCCCTCTAAACAGTGCTTTTTTAACATATTTTGCCCTTTACAGAAAAATTTACAAAAGAATATTGATTACAGCAAAGAGATAGTACTTTAAAAATATAATTCAACAATCGTCAAACCAATTAAAAGAAACGTGGAGGTTAGTTAATAATAATATTACGTCAAGCCTAAAACCCCATGAACTTAATTCATTTTATTGCAACATAGGTAAAAGTATTTAAAAAAAAAGACTCCTTGTGAAGATCCTCTTAATTATTTAAATCATATTTCCGTCGGAGATTCATTTTGCCTAGCTCCTAACGTAATATTTGAAGCACTTCCTGGGAGTGCTTTGCTTTGTATGGCTGAGGCAATTAATTTTTCATTTGAAAGAGATGAGTTTCCAACCTGTCTGAAAAAAGCTTTAATTTAATTATTCCACTTCCAAAAGGGGGAGATCAGAACATTCCTTCTAACTTTAGGCCAATCGCACTACTTCCAACCCTTTCCAAAATTGTCGAAAAACTTGTACAGGGTAGACTAACATCATTTCTCATGAAGCACGATCTTTTAAGCGTCAATTCGGATTTCAAGCAAAGAAAAATATCGGTGATGCTATTTTTAACTTTTTAAATCATCTTTACTTTAGACTTAATTCTAGTGACAAAGCGGCAGCTGTTTTTGGCGATCTTACTAAGGCTTTTGACTGTGTCGACCATCAAATTTTACTAAAAAAACTGGAAGTTTACGGGGTTAGAGGTTTAGCACTTAAGTGGTTTCATTAATATTTGGTGGGGAGGTCCCAGAGTGTAGTGTTTAATTATGAAAGCTCTATGTTTGAAGATATAGATACCGGTGTTCTTGATTTTTGTCAATGATATCTCGCATCTTCCGATAAGGGGCAAGATAACGTTGTTTGCTGACGATTACACAGTTGATTGGAGTGATCCTAGTGAAGAAATATTATCCATTATGGTACAGGAAGATGTGCACATAATTAAAAAATGGTGCGATGCCAATCGTCTGGCTTTTAACATTTCAAAAATCAAAATCTTTAATTTTAAATGTGAATGGGGGGGGATTGGACTTAATGACGAAAACATCTCAAATTCTAATATTAATAAGTTTTTAGGAATAATTTTAGATAATAGCCTAAGATTTAATGAACATATAACCGCTTTAAATAGCAAAATTACTTCTAGCTGTTTTGCATTAAGAGTGATCTCCGACAACTTAGGGTTTGAGATTGCAAAAAGTTCTTACTTCTCTTTGGTTCAGTCACATTTATCGTATGGTATCTGCTTTTGGGGATGCTGTAGCGATAACTTATTTGGATCTGTATTTGTGTTGCAGAAAAGGGCACTCAGAAACGTACTTAGGGCAAAAAGAGGGTTTCATGCAAGCCATTATTTTCTGAACATAAAATTTTAACACTGTGCTGTATATTCAGATTGGAAACAGTTTGTCTTGTTTTTAGAAAATACACACATGAAACCAACTTAAACAGCAGATACAGTGTTCGTCGGCCGCATATATTACCATAACCGATCCCACACTCTACATTAATTAAAAATTCTTTTGTCTATAATGGTAGAAAACTATATAATCACTTGCCCCTAGAAATAAGAAAAATTGATTGTTATAAAAAATTTAGGTTAAAGACAAAGGAGTTTTTAATTTCAAAAGCATTTTATTCCCTTGACGAGTATTTTGTTATCTAAATATGTATACTTGTGTGTAATTAAGTGTTATTTTCCTGACGAGTATTGTAATTGTTTAATATATATATGCTTGTGTGTAATTGAGTGTTGACCTAATTCAAATAAATACGTGACTTTTTATAATTTATATTTTTCGAACTTTATATTTTAGCTATGTTTTTGTATTTTATTATTTTAACCAAGATAAAGCCAACAAAATTTTATTTTTAAAATTTGATAATTTTTTCTTTTTTTGTTAAAAAAAAAGAATCCCACTACTTTACTTTACTTTACAAAAATACGCAAACATAAATTTTAGTTTCAGATTTTTTTAAAAATTGCAGCTCCTAAAACTGGCGCTATCCAACAATTAATATACCCAAAAATACCGAAACTAACTTCGAAAGCTTGACTGTTCTTTTAAAAGGACAGTGGCCATAATTGGGTTAATCGTTACTATGTATTTCTTTTGTTTTATTTTCAGTTCTCTTATTTTTAGGTGTAAAAAATCACTATTAGATAAGCATGGCTTTGTTAATGTCTACTGTAGTATTCGTAACAATAAAGCTACTTTTGAATTTGAAAACACTATGAGTACAACAAGATCAGTTATTACTAACTATTTACAAATAAAATTGGCGATATTTTAAATAAGTAAACAACTGTATAATTTAAAACGGCATCATTTACATTTTTTAGTAAATAGATATTAGCTGGCAAAATAAAATAAAAATGTTGCAAAACACTTTTTTGCAGTGTAAATACCTGTTAACTTTTTTATTTGACATTTTAGAAAAAAAATATATTCTCTGTAAAATGTTTGGTATATTCTGAAAGTACGGGTACGGGTAGACCTCGTCAGATGTCTATCAGGGGAAGTGAATCGACCCCTGCCCTCTGTAGATTCCAGGTACTCTCGGACCCGGAGAGTTAGCACCTGTCTAGGGTCCCTTTCCCAGGGTTACGAAAGAAGACCACATCGATATGAAAGGCGGAGAGAATGAACCTCGGTACAGTGATCATAGCGTAGGTGGCAACCTTTTCTTTTAGGGATAGTATAAAAGTCAGCTGTTGCCTTACAGTATGGCGTTGGCTATATGAGAAAAACCTTGATTAAAAATCCTAGCCCTCCAAAGAGGGGGTTGAGGCATTAGACTGGTTCTCTAATACTTGTAAAAAAAGCAATTACCAAAAGAGCCTGAACAAAGCCTCGGAGCAATGGATGGAAATTCTCGACAAAAAAGCAAAGACAAAGGACTATAAATATAGCTACATGGAACGTACAGGAAGTGAATCAAAAGTTGGACAATATTGCAACCGAAGTGCAGAATTGTAAGATCAATATTATTGCACTCACAGAGACAAAAAAGAAAGGAGCAGGTACGAATAGTGTCGGCATTTCGTCCATATATTCACTGGAGTCCCAAAAGAAAGGAGAGCAGCCAGAGGGGTATCCTTATTAATAAAGAAAAACCTAAAAAATAAGATTACGGACCACGATTGCATTAGTGGAAACATACTTCGAGTGAACATGAAGATGCTTGGATATAATATAAGCATAATCGCAGCCTACGTACCATCAGATGACGAAAGCGTAGCTACAAAACAACTGTTCTTTGACCAACTTGATGAGACCATCACCAAAATCGGTAATACCAGAGAAATAATTATGCTTGGCGATTTTAGTAGCCGAACTGGTAGACAAACCCAAAGCAAAGTGATAGGACCATTTGGAGAGGAAGTAACAAATGATAATGACTTGAGACTGATGCAATTGTGCAATGGTTTTTTTAAACATAAGGATATTGATATTGATATACCTGGATTCAGCCAACAAGAAATCTTAATCATCAGAACCGCTTGGATAAAAAATTAATAAACACAGAACACTCATTTGAAGAGATATACAAACATAATAAAAAGCGTGAAGCAAGCAAGCAACGAAGCTGTTGGATACCAAGATAATAGAAATAACAGGAAGATGTGGTGCACGGAGAAAATACAGGAAATGGTCAAAGAGAAAAAACGCACATACTTGAAATGGTTCAGTACTAAAGGGCAAAGAGACCTAGAAATCTACAGGGAAACCAGAAGACAGCTAAGAAAGTTGGTAGGCAGAGTTCTGAAGTATGGAAATTCATTTCTACAGTAAAAAACCCAAGAAAAGAAAAAATAAACATCCAGATCATCAAACCAGAACAATGGACAGAACACTACAAGGGACTGCTGCAGGAGACGAGACCCGAATATCTGGCAGCCTCTCCCAGGAAAGACATAGAAGTACATGGAGAGGAAGTAATCATCGAAAAAGAAATGATAAAGAATAGTATTAAAAAGCTTAAATCCGGAAAAGCTAGCGGACCTGCAGGAATATATGCTGAAATGCTCAAATATGGATCAGAGAAACGACTCGAAAATCTCACATATATTATCAATCAATGCATAAACGGACATCCAGTACCTGATGATTGGAAAATTGCATTCATATCCTCAATACATAAAAAACGAAACAAGCTGGATTGCAACAATTACAGACGAATTTCAGTAACCAATACTAAGAAGATTGTACGGTAGGATTCTTAGAGATCTAAATAGAGAATATTTTTCATAAACAAGAAGAAGAGCAAAGTGGGTTCCGTACAGGCAGATCTTACTGATAATGTTTTTTGTCTTAAACAAGTAATTGAGAAAAAGAGCGCCAGAAATATAGAGACTCATGTTACCTTTGTGGACCTACAAAAGGCATATGATACCGTTCCAGTAGAAAAATTATGGACAGTGTTCGAGCAGACTAATATCAATCATACATACATAAGAGCGATAAAACAACTATACAAAGGGTTAAAATCTAAAATTAAAATTGGAAATCGACTTTCAAAAGAATTCCTGGTAACAAAAGGCGTAAAATAGGGATGTTGTATCTCTTCAACTTTTTTTAAAATATATATCGCAGTAGCTCTAAAAAACTGGAAACGTAAAGTGCACGGCATGGGAATACAACCGAACCGAACCGATTTACCATATACACACTACAGTTTGCTGACGACCAAGTAATTGTAGCTAATGATAAAGAAGACATGGAGTATATGATGAGAAAGTTAATGGAAGAATACCAAAAGTGGGGATTAACAGTGAACGTGGACAAGACACAGTACTTATGTATTGGAAACAAATCCAGTAAGTTAGAACTAGACAATGGACAAGTAATATCTCCATGCATAGAGTATGTATACTTGGGTGTCACATTTGATAAGACAGGAGCAGACTGTAAAAAATATTAGTAAAAGCAAAAAAGGTTATTGGATGTCTTAACAGTATTTTATGAAGCAGAGATAAAAATAATGTAAAATTTAACATATATGAAACAATGGTGAAAAGCAGCTGTTGTATCGAGTAGAGATTGGTCGCGTAACAGAAAAATACACAACATAAATGGAAAGTGTCGAAATGGATGCAATAAGAAGATCAATGAGAATATCTAGAACAGATCACACAAAAATGGGAATCGAGGGAAGCATAACGTACGGCCATGTACAACGGATGAACGACAAAAGATTGCCAAAGCAGGTCCTAGAATGGCAACCAATAGGGCGCAGAAAAAAGGGGCATCCTAAACTAGAATGGCAACAGCCAATCTAAAGATCAATGAGTTAAAAAAATCTGACAGAAGATGAATGTCAGGATCGAAGGAGGTGGAGAATAGGCGTCGGACAACGAAGAAAAACGTTCTAAACCGACATAATAGTAAATAGTATATTCTGAAAGTATTTATCCATCCTCAAAATTAGTACTTAAAAAATAACAAAAAGAGATATTAAAAAAAAAATTATATTTTTTTTAGTTTTTTATCGCCCTTTTAAAATGAGCAAAACATTTCCTAAGTAGAAACATTTCCTTTTTTTTAAAGACAATTAAGTA
Organism: Aspidapion aeneum; assembly: GCA_963576565.1. Classification (NCBI taxonomy): domain Eukaryota; kingdom Metazoa; phylum Arthropoda; class Insecta; order Coleoptera; family Brentidae; genus Aspidapion; species Aspidapion aeneum. The sequence continues at coordinate 62,198,436 of OY755040.1, read as the reverse complement.
AGTAAATATTTAAAAAAAAAGTTACATAGAACTTATACACTTGTAGGTCCTGTTTATATTGTTATCAATCAAGTACTAGGTGTGGAAAAAATAAAAACATGAGTGGTACATTATATGATATAGCAAAACCCACTGTATGATATATGTACCTACTGTAGTCGGTTGTTATGTTTAATGACATGTAATTAGATGAAGTAAGTTATCATAATAAAGAGTTAAAATCATTGAGTTGTATAAGGCCCTGAAAGGGCCTTAGAGACGGAAAGACAAGGCATTTTTATTGACCCTATCCAATTTGGTTTGTAGGGGCGGGTATTTCTTTTACAATAAAAACAGAGATAGACATTATTGAACATGTGAAACGGACAAAGATAGGCTGATTTTGCATGCTAATAATACCCTAGATAATATATGGGTACTTTTATCTCTTTCACACTGACGGCATAAGTGCAACAGAAAAGCAGCTGGCTACTTTTAATCCACCTGCCGTATTTTGAGTGATTCAACCTGCTTCTCGGTTTATACAGGGAAAACTGATAGACAATGTTGTCTAAGTACAGAAATGAATTGTTTTTGAATTTCGTGCGGGAATATTACAAAAAGAAATCTTAAAAACGATTAAAAACCAGTTAAGAAGTAACTATTTGAGTTCAAACATGATGCGAAATTGTTTTTTTTTTGCAAAAGAAAAAAAATCGATGAAAAAACAACATTTCATGGGTAGGTCGTCTTGACGGATAGTTTTTTCTAAAACACAAGAAAGTTCAGTAGCGTCACGATAGATAGTTTTTTCTGCGATCGTGCCATTTTACCCTCGAACATTTTGATTCAGAAAGTGTTTTTCCCCGCACAAGATTATTTTTTAATAATAATTTGTGCTGAAATGTGTTGCAGTCTAGGACAACTGGGCGCCGCCAACTCGGCGCCACCAACTGGGCGCCGGACCAACAGGACACCGGACCAACTGGGCGCCGGACTAAAATATTTTTTCTTGATAAAATGTGCAGATGAAAAACAAAATAGATATATTATTATTTACGCAAAAACATCTTTAAAAAATCCTTTACGTAATATTCTTGAAATTTGGTTTTGTTAGAGTTAAATCCATTAAGTCGAGTGTTGAAATTTTGGTAGGTCTAGAGTTCTGGTAACCTGATAACATAAAATTTACGTTTTTGAATACAAGAATGCAGTGGCGAAGTTAGCTCTCCAATGTTGGAGAGGCTTGAGCACCAGAACCCAACTGCGCCAGCGGGGCAACAGCGCCGCAAGCGAAAATTTTTTTGGGCGCATTCACCATTTTGTTAACAAAAAATTTTTGCCCGCATTCACCATTTTGTCAACATAATAATAAAACTATTAATTATAGATATAAATATATACCTCGCGAAAATACAGTGGGAAAAACATTTAAACATTATACCTATTTATAATGGCTACAGATTATAATCACTTAGATAAAAGTATTGTTAGAACATATAACGTTTCAAAGATTGTTCAGCAACTCAATTCTTCGGACCTTTAAGGAGGCAAACTTGTCCATGATATTGTTATTATAAAAGAAAAATATTTGGACAATAAGTTCTAATATATCGCACCCCCGCTAAAAAATAGTAACAACTCAAAAAACATTCTTTTGAGAAAATCGCTATTAAAGAATTTAGTTCATTAGAGAGATTAATTTTTCACTTACATGACAAATTACGAGTTAACATGTTATTTTGTATCAACAGGAACCTATTAACTCAATGTAATTGGTGCAGTACGTTTGTGTGACACTTTTTTAGATCAAGGCATCATGACGTTGTAAATCAGGATGTCACGCAGGATGGTAAATAATATAAAAAAAGAAAACAAATAAAGAAGAAACTTTCTATTTATTTTTACAACGAGTTATAAAATGCTGAAAAACAACTGGGAATGTGATTATTCTCTAATAAATTCAAAAGATTTTTTCTTATTCTCCTTAATTCTAAGTACACTAAACAATTCGAAAAAACAGTCACAACACAAAAAACAACAGTATTTTACTTGTTATATGGGTCAGATTTAACCAATAGTTCACACGAAAACCTTCACAACTCGATATGTGACTCTTTTTAGGATGAAACTCCACGTTCACGCTGTTACAAAGTCAAAAGTGACACTGTATAGGAACGCATCCTCAGCTACATTGGATAAAATAAAAGAGTCACATCGCCATTTCGCGGTGAATTGTCGTAACATAAATGTGACGCTTTTATGGAAGAAAGTACAAGTTATTTCGATGATGGCGGCAGGTTTATCTCAATAACGGCGATTTTTGAGTTGTGACTCTTTTTCAGCGGGTGTGCGATATGTTTTAACATTTTCAAACATAAAAAAACTTCTCTCAAGTGATACACACATATAGAAGAAAGTTTTGATTTACACTCAGATCATTCACCTATTATTCTAACTCTTAGTAAAAACATAATAAAGAAAGAAGCAAATATCTCACTAGTTAATAAACTGACTGACTGGATTAGTTTTAAACAAAGTCTGTCAGAAAAAATAAACCTATCAGTACCATTGCAAACGCCAGAACAAATCGATAAAGAAGTTGATTATTTTGTTACAAATATTCAACAAGCAGCTTGGGAAAACAGTCCAAAACCAAAGAGAATTTTTAAGGGAAAAAACTATCCAAAGGAAATTAGAGACTTTATATTGGAAAAAAGGAAACTAAGAAGAAAGTGACAACAAAGCCGTGATCCTCGGGACAAAACAAATCTCAACAACATGACGCAGCGCATTAGGCGAGAAATTCTAGTAATAAAAAATGAATCTATTAACCATTTTCTTAATGAACTTACAGATGATAAAAATACCGACTATTCCCTTTGGAAAGCAACCAAAGATTTTAAAAGACCAATTATCCAAATTCCACCCATACGAAAATCTAACAACCAGTGGGCAAGGAGTAACGAAGAAAAAGCAGATATTTTTGCAAGTCATTTAGAAAAAACATTTCAGCCCCACGAAGCACCAGATGAACACTTTCATTTAAATGAACCCCATCAAATCGAGGACCATAAGCTTACATCACCAAAAGAAATATTAACAGAAATCAAAAATATTAATTCGAAAAAAGCCCCAGGGTATGATCTTATTAACGGGGTAGTCATAAAACAACTCCCCAGAAAAGCTATCGTAAAACTATGCAACCTAATTAATGCGTCTTTTAGGCTTAGGTATGTACCTAAACTGTGGAAAGTTGCAGAAGTTATCATGATTCCAAAACCGGGAAAACCACTCCATAACTTGTCATCTTACAGGCCAATATCTTTGCTGCCAATTATATCCGAGCTCTATGAAAAATTATTGCTTAAAAGAATAAAACCCATCATAGAAAGACAAGAAATTATTCCATCTCATCAATTTGGTTTTCGAGACAAGCATTCCACGATAGATCAAGTACACAGAATTACTAATATAATAGAAAAAGCACTAGAAGAGGGAAAAGTTTGTTCTGCAGTTTTTCTAGATGTAGCACAAGCATTTGACAAAGTGTGGCATGAAGGCCTTAATTTTAAACTAAAAAGGTTTCTCCCAAACAATATTCGGATATTTTGGAATCATACATATCTTATAGACATTTTAGAGTAAAACAGGAAGACTCATACTCAAATTTAAGAGAAATTCAAGGAGGCGTGCCCCAGGGTAGCGTACTAGGCCCTTATCTAGACTTATTATTCACTTGTGATATCCCAAAGCCAGAAAATTGTCACTTAGCAACATTTGCCGATGATACTGGTTTATTGACGGTAGAAAAATCTATTGAAAAATGCATAGAAAAACTTCAGGATGCAGTCACCCAAATTCACAGTTGGACCACAAAGTGGCGAATAAAATTAAATGAAACCAAATCAATTCATGTTGATTTTACAAACAAAAATATAAATCACATACAAATAACAATTAACAACATTCCAGTACCATATTCGAATCAGGCAAAATATCTAGGTATGACACTTGATGCCAAATTGCGCTGGAAAGCACATGTTAAGAAAAAAAAAAAGAAGAACTTGAGATAAGGTATAGAAAAATGAACTGGGTAATTGGAAGGAAGTCCAATTTAACAATTCATAATAAGTTACTGCTTTATAGACAAATACTGAAACCAGTATGGACATATGGTATTCAACTATGGGGTTGTGCTAAAGAGAGTAACATTCTAGTTGTACAGAGATTTCAAAATAAAGTATTAAGAAACATTGTGAATGCACCTTGGTACGTTCGAAATAGTGACCTTCATCGAGATCTAAAAATCGAAACTGTAGCAGAGACTATAAAAAAGTACGCAAAAAGCCATGAAGATAGACTCCATCGGCATGTGAATGTGGAAGCAATTCAGCTTCTAGACAATACTATGCTAGTTCGACGACTAAAAAGAGTGAAGCCGTTTGAGCTAGTAAACTAAGTGAATTACACATAAAACAAAATAATGCTATAAACACAACACAATTGTGAGTTACAGACTAAACAAAGCGGGGAGAACTGTTGAGTGAACCCTAAGTTTAAATCTGACTTTTCTAGTAAATTAAGTTAAAACAAAATTGCTAATTAGTCTTACTGACTAGATTGTAATAAAAAAAAACACAGTGTGTTTGACAAATAAAAATAAAAAAAAGTGATACACTCAGAGATGAAATTGTAAGAATCAGACAAGACAATAAGGTATAAAATTGGGTGCAATTTAAAATTTAGGCTTAAAATGTAATATTCAAAATTTGCACTTACAACAGGCTACCGAATTATAATTCAATCGAATCACCCAATGAACACCGATGTAGAGGTCGCGTACACAGTGAAGTGGACAGTACCATTGAGTAAATAACTTGTAGAGGAGCCACCGGCGAGCTTTACCATATTGAGGGGCAGATGGCGCTGAAATAAATTTGTCTGGTACGCAATATTCAGAGACAACTACTATGATCTATTGGCATTTGTATGATAGGTATGAGCCTCGGAACTCGCACATGTAACTAAATCGTACTAGCAGTCCCTGAATATTGCGTACAAGACGAATTTATTTCAGGGCCATCTGCCCCTCAATATGGTAAACCTCGCCGGTGGCTCCTCTATATGGGTTATTTACTCAATGACAGTACGAATCGTGTCCTTCCACATCCAAATGACTGAGGAAACAGAGCAGAGGCCAGAGACAAACCAAAACACGCGAAAGCTACGATGCAATTGCAATAATTCGACTATCGAATATCGATCGTTCGATCGGATCGTTGTTCCTTCTTCGTTCCCGTCTTCGCCTAGATTAGCAATGTTGCCAGTTTTCATCAATTTTACTATGGGATTGAAATTTGCAGTTTTATAATGATCGGAAACTATTATAATCATTCGAATTTTGTTAGCATTGAAAATTCAATCGCAATTTTGGGGGGGAGGCTAATTAATAAATAGAGGGGGCATGGCCCCCCCAAGCTCCCCGTTAACTTCGCCACTGCAAGAATGGCGAATCCAAAATGGCGAATTTCTTTATTTTTAAACCGATTTGTCTCTAACTTGAAAGTTTGCAGTGCTTAAGGTCAGTTAATACAATTTGTGACTCACACTTGCAAATGGCAGGCTTTTATAGCTTAATACAAAATATGACTCAAGTTTAAATAAAGAAATGTAATATTGTAAGCTTAAGACAAATCGGTTAGTAAATAAAAAAGTCTGTCACGTTGGATTTGCCATTTTGATTTTTTATGAGTTTAAGTAAAAAATGATAATCAGCAAAGTCCACCATTTTGGATCCGCCATTTTAAATTATTTATGAGTTTGATATTTGAAAAAAATCCGCCATTTTCCATCCGTCATTTAAAATTAAGTGCTTTCAAGCACTGCAAACTTTCACGTTTGAGACAAATCGGTTTAAAAATAAAGAAATCCGCCATTTTGAGTTTGAGTCAAAAATCACATTCAGCGAGTTGAAACACTGCCAAGTGTACGATTGTCTCTATTAAGCCTTTTATATTATTGTAGTTTTAAGTAACTTTAATTTAATAAAAACTCAAGAGCGTTTTAAACTAAATGTGTATTTTATAAGACCCAAAGAACAATGTCTTTCCCTAAACAGAACAGCTGATCATTTGACAACAATCTTGGAATCATAAATAAAAGTGGTTTATGAAACACCTACTACATCTTCTTTTCTTTTTAAATTTTTCTCTTTAGAAAAATCTAGATTAAAGAAAACAAATTCCTAAACTAAGAAAACACTTAATTTGAGATTAATATAAAGAAAACACAAATCACTTATATGAAATAAACAAATCATTATTACATCACATAATCATTGAACTTCTTTGGTTTTCTTCTTTGTCTCTTTTCTCTCCCTTCTGTATTTTCTTCTTGTGTCTCATCTTTGGTCTTTTTATTTTCGTTAGTCTTATTTTGTGTCTTTTTCTCCTTTTTAGTCAAGTCTTCAGTTTTACTTGGAAGTTTAATCAAAAATTTGCGATTTCTTCCGAAAATATCACCATCTTCTGTTTCTACCATAAATGAATTTGGTTCTTTGCAATTTCGGATAATGCTTCCACCAAGTTTTATATCTTTAATAAAAACTTGATCATTTTCTTCCAATTAAGGTAAAATTTTCGACTTATGTCTTTTGTCATAATTCTTTTTAGCTTTTTCTTGTTCTTGATGTTGTATCATTTTTATTGTATTATGATCAATTAACTTTGGTTTTAACTTTTCTTGAGTAGTAGGTAAAACTTCTCTTAATTTACGTCCAAATAATATTTCAGCAGGAGAATTTCCGCAGGAAAGTGGAGTACTACGGTAAGCTAGGATTCCCAAGTAAGGATCTTCACACTTTTTTAACAACTTTTTAACCAGTTGCACGGCTCTTTCTGCTGATCCATTGTACAAATCTAGGGCTACTCATAATGTGATTGAAATTGTAATTCTTTGCACACTTTCTAAAGACAAAACTATCAAATTGTGGGCCACCGTCAGAGTAAAATAATTCTGGTATTCCAAACCTACCAAAAAGTTCTTTCAGTTTTTCAATAACATCTTCACTTTTAGTCATTTTTAAAATGATTACTTCTGGATATTTTGAGTAAATATCTTAAATGACAAGATATACTTGACTTCTGTACTGAAAAAGGTTACATGTTGATACATGTTGGAAAGGTAACTCCGGCAATTTTCTCAAAGTCTTTAAGCATTCATGACAATTTTGTACAGTTTCAGTGATGAAATTATTAATATTTGGCCACCAGACTGTATGTTTAGCTCTTAGTTTACAACTATTTATACCTTGATGTCCAATATGAATTTGTTCTAGTGTTTTTCTAAACATAGATGTAGGAATAATTAATCTGTCTTTATAGTACAACAAATTGCTATAAAATGTTATATCATTTCGGTATTTGTAAAATTTTTGACATTCTTCAACTACTTTTAATGAATTTTCTGGCCATCCATGTATTACATATTCACTTAGTTTTTTAAACTCTGTAATTTTTCTACTTGTTCATGAGTTACCTTTAAATTATCTTCAGTTTCTTGTCTAATCACATTGAAATAACATTCCACCTCTTCTTCCAAGATATTTTTAGAATTTTCTGTGTTTCTTAAAGGCTGTCTTGACAAAGTATCTGGTACGTAAAATTTCTTCCCAGCGATATTGAGCATTATTAAACATAAATCTAGTTAATTTTAAACGAAATCTTTGAAGCCTGACTGTTAAATCATTTATTGGTTTTTTCTTCAAAATTGTTAAAAGAGGCAAATGATCGGTCTGAATGATGAATTCTTTACCAAATAAGTATTTTTCTAGTCTTTCACATACCCAAACAATGGCATAGGCTTCCTTTTCAATCTGTGCATATCGTTGTTGTGTTTCACTCAAACTTTTTGAGCAGTACAGTACAGGAGCCCATCTTCCATCTGGCTGTTATGTTGCTCTACTGTGTCAGCAAATACTGTTACATCATCAATGTGAACCAGAACTCCTTCTTGGTCTTTAAACAATTTGTTTATGGCACACTGAAAAATTTCTGGGGCTGATGTTATGCCAAAAGGTACCCTTTTGTAAAAATATCTACCGAAGGGTGTAAGAAATGCTGTATATTGTTTTGAATCATTTGAAAGAGGCAGTTGCCAAAAACTTGATACACAGTCTAATTTTGAAAATACTTTTGCATTTTTAAGTTGTGCGAGTGTAGAATCTACTGTTGGCAAAATTATTTTCTCTCTGAGTACGTACTTATTCAATTCAGTAAAATCTGCACATATACATACTTGATTTTTGTTTTTAGGTACACAAACCATTGGTGCACACCATGGTGTTGGATTGTTGCACTCAACAGGCTCAATGATATCTTCTACCATTTTCTTCAGTTCTTTTTCCACTCTGTCCATTAATGGAAGTGCTAAACGTCTAGGTGTAGAAATTGAAAAAGGTTTACAGTTTTCTACCATCTTAATTTCATATTAATAGTTTTTAAGCTTTCCAATTTTATTGAACAGTTCAGGTTGTGTTTTTATCACTTTTTGTAGAGTAAGTTGCTCATTTGAATTTTTTCTGTCTTTTCAAGACTATTTAGCCATTTTATAAGGTTAAGGTCTTTAATGGCAGGTCTACCAAGTAGATTTTCATGGTTTTCCATGACATATGTCTTTATTGTCCTGTCTTCACCCTTGTGCTTGACTTTAAGTTTACACTTGCCTAGTATGTTCAATCTGTATCCTCCTGGACCCTTTAATTTAGTTTTAGTGCATTTTAGTTTTGGTTTCTGTACCAACTTGTCATATGGTGCTTTGCTTAGTATTATAACATCTGCACCTGAGTCTATTTTAAAGTTAACTTCTCCTTGAGGCAATTTTAAGGCTATTTTCCAAGCTGTTTCTTTGTCTCCTTGTATTTCTCGTACAATTTGGTTTACATCAGAGTCTGAAGATGACTCATCTGAACTGTCCTCTACCTCATTGACTTTTTTATGTTTACCAGGAGTTGCTACAGACCTGGTTTTGCACATTTGTTTGTAATGACCTTTGATTGAACATTTTTCACAACGCACTTTTAATGCAGGGCAGTCTTGTAACCGATGACTTGGTTTTTTTCCACATCTACCACATTGTGGATAGGTTTTTGTAGAGTGTGATTCCTCATGTTGTGGTCTCTTATTTGTGAAAACAGCTTAACTCGTTCACTTTGCAAGATTTTAGCTTTGGCTGTTTCTAGCGTCAAATTACTATCAAGCTGCAACGTCAATGACAACTTTTTATCCAAAATACCCACAACTAGTCTGTCTCGAACTAATTCATCTGTCATTGTACCATAATTGCAGGTTTTTGACAAGACAATGACTGTTGAAATGTATTCTTGAGATGTCTCACCTTCTTGTTGACTTCTTGCGTGGAACTTGGCTCGTTCCATGCAAACATTGACTTTTTTAATAAAGTAGTCATGGAAAAAATCTGTCATGTTCTTGTAAGAACTCATGTGAAGGTCTGTTGGGCTACAACCATCTAATAACTGATTGACTTCAGGTCCCTTATGGAGTAATAAACTGTCCACTTGTGCTTTTTCTGGCATTGCACTTGCATTTGTCACGTTTCTGTAACGCTCATAATTTACCAACCACCTGTTCCACTCGACAGGAACAAATGAAAATTTTTCTGGGAGTGGTACATTTGTCACTGTTGTTGTGTTTGCTGTGCCACCCAGAACTTATATCTGTGCCAAGGCCCGCTCCATACGGTCTACTTGAGCTTGTAAATCTTCATTTTTCCTTTGTAGTTCCTCCATGGCAAACAATAATTTCAAGTATTCCACTTTTAACTATTGATGTTGAAAGCTACTTGAACTTTTAGGTTAGGTGATGGAATTTTTGCGTTTTTTCGGAAATACGTGACTTTTGTTTATTATTTTTACACCTGACACCATGTACGATTGTCTCTATTAGAGCGTTTTAAACTAAATGTGTATTTTATAAGACCCAAAGAACAATGTCTTTCCCTAAACAGAACAGCTGATCATTTGACAACAATCTTGGAATCATAAATAAAAGTGGTTTATAAAACACCTACTGTACACCAAGTTCTATATTTGATGAATATTGGTGCATAAATAAGAAAATCCGCCATTTTGGATCCGCCATTTTAATTTTTTTAATCTTGAGGATAAAACTGTGTTAAGTAATCTCAAACACTGCAAACTTTGAAGTTTGAGACAAATCCGTTTAAAAATAAAGAAATCCACCATATTGGATCAGCCATTCTTGAAATAAAAAACGTAAATGGTATTTTTACCAGGTTACCAGAACACTACACCTACCAAATTTCAACACTCGACTTAATAGATGTTAAAATTTTTTTATCTGCACATTTGTCCCATTCCGAATTGAAATTTTTAGTTCCGAAATTTCATCTGACTCGAGTATAACTTGTAGTCCACCCAAGAAGAGAAGAGTTGAAGAAGACCTTTGTTCAAAGAAAAAATATTTTACCTGGAAGGTACAACATTTGTAAAGTTCTAAGATGAAAACAATAATTTTAATACATCCACTGCACTTAGCATGCTAACAAATTCTTTTTACTCTACTTTTTTACTGAAAAGAATTTTGTAAACACAGTATACACAAGTAAGTACTCATGAATTATTTATTATTCAAACAGAAAATTGTTGATAAAAAAATGCTAGTGGAATTCAAAATTTTTATTTTGCGCCGTCACTGCCCTTTTTTATCCAAGACAAGCAAATAGAATATTATTGCGATGTTGCATGTGTCCGGACTTACCAAACCGAAATTCTATTTTCATCTCTGTCTTGCTCATTAAATTCTTACTTGTATTTGGTCAATTGCGATAAAAGCTTGATATAAAGGCAATTTAGGCCCATGTCGGGTCTACCCGTAGGGCATAGAAGTCAATGGTTAAAGTATTGTAAAAATTTTTCGGAGTCTTTCTTTCTATTAATTTAGAAGCTTTTCCCACTGCAACATCCACTAGTTTTAACTGGTTATGGACCCAGATTACGTCGAAGAGTGCGAAGACTTGCTGCGAAGTGATGGATTTCAAGGCGCAGGTGGAAAATTAGAAGGAGCTACGAATTGGAGTAAATGGCGAAGACAAGTAGAGCTGTTGTTACGGCATCACGAGGTTTTTGAATTAGTCACTGGTGAAACTAAAGAACCGACTCCACCACAAGATACGTCGAATAAAACAGCAGTAAATAACTACACCACACTAAAAAGTTTTAAAAAGAATGATGCACTTGCTCAGCTAATTTTAGTTAGTAGTTTGAACAGCACAAATTTTGATTTGAGTGCCACTTGCTGTAGTTCCAAGGCAATATGGGATAAACTTTTGTCTGTTTATGAGCAGAGCTCCGGTCAGAAAGTTGATAGGCTGCTAGAACAATTTTTCACAGTTGAGAAAAGTAGTTCGGAAGATATCGCTACCTACATACCCAGGTTGCAGAAGGATTTCTGTGAACTAAATGGTGAGCTTAAACGATTGGTTAACACAGAACTTCCAGAGATATTGTTAATGAGTAGAATAATGTCTACCCTACCTAAAGAATATTTTGAGTTCAAAAGTGTATGGGAGTCAGTGCCTCTAAAAGAGAGATCGTTAAATAAACTCACAGAGCGGCTGAGGTTAATTGAAATGAGGCTTCCAGGTAGAGAAAGTGAAGTTGGAAGTGGGTCATCTGCGTTACTGGCAAAGAACAACTCTGACAGAAGAAAAGAGAAACCAAAAATACGTTGTTATAAATGTCACCAAATGGGATCGCATATTGCTAAAGATTGTCCCAATAAGAAGCAGAATGTCAGATCTGAGGTATCTGGTGATGCATATCCATGCTTAAGAAATGATACCGTTGGTGATTTATTTTTTTTTATTTTTTATTTTTATTTATTTCAACAGTATCTACAGCAAAAAGCCAATTACGGATACTTCCTTACATTAAAAAAAGATTTTATACAATACGTCACTTACATTACACATGATAAAAAACAAATCAAATTATATAATTACTTATTAATTAACTGCTGCGCACTTTTAGATCTATAATTTTTTTAAATTTCTTATAGCTAACATTGTCAATATCAACATCTGATGCATACTTGTTAAATAAGTTGCATAAATTGTAGATAGGAGAGCTTTTAAATATATTTGTTCGTGGATAAGCTAAATAAAACATATTTTTCGACCTTGAATTGATTCGATTGATGGCAAAAGGAAGTTGTTCAACTATATTAGGACAGTCAACATCCCCTTTGAGAATTCTATACATTGTTGTTAGAAAAATTTTAGTTCTTCTTTGGTTTAGTGATAATCTGTCAAATATTTTTAATAAGATCTTGTTGTCACAACCTCTTTGTGGATAAATCCCAAACTTGTGCATGGCTTTTAAAAATTTTCGTTGAACTCCCTCAATCATACCAATCCAAATGTCATATTGAGGGGACCAGATAACACTTCCATATTCCAATAACGGCAATACCAGAATGCTTACGTCAATGTTAAAACTTTTAGTATTTCTACAAATAAACCCAGCAACTTTCTGGGCACTCCTAATTTTAGAAATAATATGTGATGAGAATGAAAGATTAGCATCGAAGGTTACACCTAGGTCTTTTTGTTCAGATACACGCTCTAGGCTCTCATTATTTATTGTATAATCAAATTCAATTAAGTTTTTGTTACGACTAAAATACAAACAAAAGCATTTATCCAAATTTAAGTTAAAACCATTTTCCTCGCAATATAGAGCTGTGTCCTGAAATTCAATTTGAAGTGTTTCACAGTCCTCCAATGAGAAAAATTCAACAAATAATTTAAAATCATCGGCAAATGTCAATGATTCCACATTTTTTACCTTAGAAATAATTTTGTTGAAAGCAATAATAAAAAGAAGTGGTCCGAGATTTGACCCTTGGGGCACACCAGAAGAACTTATATAAATAGTAGACCTGCTACCTTTTAATTCCACGAACTGACATCTTTTGCTTGTGCTAGTTCCCAAATACGATTGTATTAAATTAGTTAGGTATGGAGAAACATCCATTCCAGTTAGTCCATCTAAAATAGTGCTGTGACTTACTTTGTCAAAAGCCTTTTCCAAATCCGGTGATGGTTGGTTGGCAGATTCAGGCGCGTCAGTGAATATGACGAGTAACAAAAACTATTTTGTTACATACGAGAAGTTTGACTAACCTAAGAAGTTGTTAGTTGGAAACAGTGACACCATTTTGGCCTATGGATATGGATCGATCAATGTCGAAATGAAGATTAAAAACCAATGGGTTGCAAATCACCTGAAAGACGTGTGGTATGTACCAAAAGTATCCAAAAACTTGTTTTCAATTAGTCAAACTGTTAGCAAAGGCTTCAAATTCGAAGTGAATCAGCATGGTTGTAAATTTTCAAAAAACGAAAAAATGACACTTACTGGTAAAAGAACAACAAATGGTTTATATGAGCTCAACATGCGAGTGGTGAAACCTCAAGTAGCTGCAGAAGTTCATGTAGTATGCAAAGAAGAAACGTTACAACTTTGGCATGAACGGCTATGTTACCAGAATAAAAGTCATGTTGCAAAAATCTTAAAGAAATTTGTGTGGTGTTAAAATAGTTGCTGATAATGAACTTTGCGTTAGCTGTATGTTTGGAAAGCAGCATAGAGCTAGTTATAGATCCAGACCCAATAGACCCACAGTGGTTGGTGAGCAAATCAATGCTGATGTATGTGGACCCATGCAAGTAGGCTCTTTGGGAGGTTCAAAATATTTTATTTGCTTTAAGGATGACTACTCAAAGTATCGTCGAGTATTTTTCATTAAAAAGAAAAATGAAGTCATTGACTGTTTAAAAACTTTTCTCAGTGAAGCAAAAACTTCTGGACATGTTATTCAAGAAATATTATGTGACGGAGGGGGCGAATTTGATAACTCAGCCATAAAAACACTCCTAAGAGAAAATGGAATATCCTTACGAGTATGTATGCCCTATACTCCAGAACAGAACGGTGCTTTAGAACGTGCCAATTACCTAAAGGGGTGTTATACAACCAAAAAGTGATTTATAAAGGGAGTATAATAAAACTGATATTCCTTCTGTTCCTTTTAGATACCATTTTACCTAAAGCTTTTAAAAAGAAATAAATATAAACTTTGGTCATTTAGTTTTTTTCACTACTTTAGGTCATCACAAAAGTGTTTTATAATAGAGCTAAAAGGTTATCTTATATCCTTTTGTTTTTATAGTTACCAGTAGTTTAAAGGAAATATGATTAGATAGGCGGCCATAGAACCTAGTTTCCTTAAGGTTTTTAAGAGTGGTAAATATAAACTTTAGACTTTTGGTTTTTGCCATTACTTTTAGGCATTTTAAAAAGGTTTTGTAGGAAGGCTTAAAGGTAAACTTAATTCTTTTGTATTTATAGTTACCCATAGCTGTATATTAAATATTATTTAAATAGGCGGCCATATAAAACCTTGTTTCCTTAAGGGTTCTAATAGAAGTAAGTAAATACTTTCGTGTTTTATTTTTTTTAGGTATTTCTTGTAAAAATAATATATATACCTAGGTACAGATTGGTACCTACCTATTGCAAGATTGATTATTTAAAGCCCAATAATTAATAATTGTTGAGTTTCCGTCCTCCTGGGTAGGACACCCAGGCCTAGATAGATAATAGCGGCCAATATAAGAGGTTGCCCTCCAACCTGCAGGCACAACGAATATCATTGCACTGGCCCTCTCGATTGTGTCGAAATTGCACGATAAAAACATTTAAAAGTGTTGAATTATACGCTTTTAAACACTTAAAAACAAATACAAAAAATTTAAGTGAGGTTATGTTGACTATGTTTGCATTGTTCTTTTTTGTTGGTTTCATAAGGACACTTAAAAATTCTTGTTGCGATACAGTAACAAATAAAACCAAGTGACCACTATAAAACCATAATGACGTATATAAATTTATTTAAAAAATATTGTAAAGAGAAAATATTTATCTTGTCGTTTTAGCAATGTTTTTTAACAATAATTTTACTTTAATTTTGATTTATGTAAACAGACTTTTTTAATGGTGAATAGTGTAAATGATTTTTTTTTAATTTTAAATATTTGTTATTTTGTTATCAAAAAACTATTAAAAAGCATTCTTGAGCTGGCGCGCTTGTTTTGAGAGTTTTTCAGATACGATTTTATCAGAAAAATAAATCTGGCAGGCAATTTGATCATCAACAAAACGACAAACTCGGTATATTTTTATGTGATAAAATAATTTTGGGACTGACATTTTTGGCAATTTTGTGACCTAAATTATTTTATATAGCCATTGTGAATCTAAAATATCGCCATAACTTTTATAGGAAAACTTCTTTACTCTAAAGGTATTATGGTATTCAACAGAATCGCCAGGATACCAAATTACCAAATCTAGTTTTATAATAGGATAGAGGACGTTTCTGAGTTGCTTTTAGAACCTGGCATAATAGCTTTAGGCTCTAAAAGGTCTATACTGGGGGAACCGCTAGAGGGCGAAGCTAGCGTTTATTTCTTATGGTTTTATAGTGAGTTTAATACATAGGTTGCCACCACCAATTGGGGAGTCCCATTTAGGAGGTCTAAGGGGTATATAAGGGTAATGGGAACGTGCTAGCGACCAAACATTGAAACTAATGGTTTTAAGGAAAGGCGCTGGCAACCTTTTAGCTTCTGCTATAAATAAATAAATGTTACTTGGGTGAGAATAGAACAGTTGTAAAGGAAGCTCGGTCTATGCTTTATTCCAAAAATGATCTACCTATATCGCTTTGGGCAGAGGCAGTAAATACAACTGTATATGTTTTAAACAGAACTGGAGAAGGCAAAGAAAATAAAAGTCCATATGAACTGTGGTTTAAAAAAGAGAGTGCAGGCATTGATCACTTAAAAATATTTGGCACAAAGTGCTATGTGCATGTTCCCAAACCAAAGCGTAGAAAATGGGATAAGAAAAGTGTCATTGGATATTTTGTTGGATACTGTCATGAAAGAGATGGGTATCGGATCTGGTTAAAAGAAGAAAACAGGATACTTCGAAGCAAAGATGTAGTGTTTGACAAAGAAATTATTTTCAAAGATTTTATAAATCCAAGAAAAACTGATGATGTTTTTGAAAGTTTAAAAAAACAAACTGTAGAATTTAAAGTAAATAATTTCACAAAATCTGATTCACAAGTAAGTGAGCCCGACGTAGTTGCTTTAACCTCAGGTGTAAATTGATCGACAACTTGTTCTGCAGAAACAGTTCAGAATTTTCTTCGAGAGGAAGAATTAAAGAACAAAGAAAATTCAAATGATCAGAGTGAAATGTCAAATACAGATAATGATGATGATGATGACCAGAATGACACATCAGATAAAAAAGAGACTGAAGACCCTGTACAGGAATCACGTAGAAAAACTCAAATTCCAAGTTACCTGACGGATTTTGTCATGATAGCTGAAATTGACGAACCAGAAAGTTATGATTCTGCCATGCTGTCGGATGACAAAATTCACTGGAAAAGAGCAATGGATGATTAAATAAATTCTCTTGCAGAAAATAAAACTTGGGATCTAGTTGATTTCCGATCAGATAAAAAAGTAATTGGTTGTCGATGGGTTCTACGTATAAAACGAAAACCAGATGGAAGTATAGATCGTGACAAAGCTAGATTGGTTGCCAAAGAATATGACACAGTCAGAACAATTTTAAGTGTTGCTGCAGCTGAAGTTTACATGAGTCAACCTCAAGGTTATGATGACCAAACGAGTAGAGTTTGTAAACTAAAGAAAAGTATTTATGGACTGAAGCAGTCTCCACGATGTTGGAACACCAGGTGTATTGATTTTATGAAAAAACAAAGTTTTATAGAAAGTACTGCTGATCCATGTGTTTTTGTAAGAGAAAGGTGTGAAGAAAAGCTTATGGTTGGGCAGAATTTCCGAAGTTGTGGTGATTTTGATATAAATTGGTACGATTAATAAGCTTATGAAGACATTTACAAAAATCATATTTTTTTTCCGGCGACGTAATATATGTGGCGTCGCGACGCTTTCAAATGTGACGTGACATTGATCCAGATTTTCTGAAATAACTTAATAACTACATTAGATAGGACAGTTCTAATTTCACTTTTTGACAGACAATGAGTGTGCCTTTCTAACAAGGTATTACACTTTGGAGGCGTGATTAAGTTCCATTAAATAAAAATAATTAAATTTAGTTTTTATCAAAATTTACATTTTTGTATTTTTCCTTAATTTTGGTTTATCTGAAGCGGTTAAGTGGTTTTAGGGGTGATTTTGGGTTTGGTTGCAAACTAAGGTTCCTTTTGAGTCTGCCTATAAGAATATATTATAACTTAGATTTTTCACTCGCAGGAAATGATGCAATAAATTTTTGAATTTGGTCAAGTCAGTTTTTTTATAAAGTTCATGGATTTCGCTCATAACAAAAACATTTTTTTGCTACACTTTATTTTGAACTATTTTTTTCTTAAGTTTTTATTATTGTGTTTTAGAATTTAAAGAAAATTTAAAAAAATATATTGCAGTTCAAAAAAAGTAGTCAGGAAGTTTGGGAATTTAATCCAAACACAAGAAATGATACTTTAAAAATCCTTGAATTTTGAGTCAATTTTGGCACCTCTTCATTCATGTCCATTGGATTCTTATATTTCCCGGGTGATTTTGTTCCTCCAAAAGAATTTACTTTCACAAGGAACGAGCTTTCAAAATTTGTGTAAATCTCCAAAAACCATATTGAAGTTTTCATGCAATTTGCCCCCAAGAATAGCTATTTTTAGAGAATCTATGAAATCCCATAAAAACAAGTCATTACTGTTATTAACTTGCTGTAGATCTATGACTTGAACTTAACTATAGAAATGTTTGTACTTCTATTATATAAAGCATTCATTTTTTTTAATTAGTGGGGGTGCTGACCATATACTATCATCCAGTTTATTAAAATATCGGGTGAAGCAAAAAAAAAACGGAAAAAAAACGGAAATTTTTTTTTGTTATAACTCTTGAACTTTGCTACCGATTTTATTGATGTTTGCAGGAAATGAATCAGGATTTTAAGAAAAAATAATTTATCCGCATTCTTGAAATTACAAGATGGAGCATAAAATCATGCTAAACCCTTTAAATTTGCTTGTTGAAGTGTAAACTTCTTTAGGCGCGTTTAGCAGTTTTTGTGGGTAGTGAATTGAACTGAGCCGACAGGCTCGGCTATGTAACGCTCATTCGGGTGAAGTCGGCTCGAGGTGACTAACTGCGAGAAGAACATTCAGCGAGCGATATGATGATGCGGATGAAGGCCAGTATTATTAATTTGGACTTGTTGAAGTTTACACTTCTGCCGTGTGGTCTTAAGCACACACACTTTTTTTTTATTTTTATGTTCCAGATCTTTTTTTAGTTTTTTCTTTTAATTTATAAAAAAAATCCTATTTCTGCTACGCACGGACGAGGTACGCATTACTAAAATCAGTTGGATTGTTCCAAAAAAATTAATTTTTGTTTTAACCTTTATTGTACAGATTTCAGTTCTGTCTCCATTCATTTCCTAATAAATTAATTATTACTAAACCGATTTTCCTCAAATAAAAAGTATCAAGGCAAAAATTAATTGCGCTTTAAAGGTCCCTATCGAAATTTATCACCTTAAAATTCAAGATGGCGGTCAGAATCAAACTTAACCTTTCAAAGAGGTTTGTTTATTCTTATGTTTCGAGAGACTATCCGTTTTTTTTTTCGTTAAAAAGCTCTTTATCCGCCACACAGAACAAAACTTAAATCATTAGGCGTAGCAGTTTTGGAAGTATTAATTTTTATTTTAACCATTGATAGGGCAAAGATGTTTCACAAACTATACGATTGCCTAATTCTGTCTGCATTTCCTCACAAATTAATTAAAACTAAACTGATTTCAATAAGGCGCTGACTGTGACGTAGGCCAGCACCCCGATGACGTAACGAGCACCCCGATACAAAATCGACACAAAATATGATTCTCGAACGTACTAATAGTTTCATTGGCTGAAGTCACACATTATCATCCGATTATTTACTGTCTTTTTTTAAAGTAATGTACTAGTAAGGGCGCATAATAATCTAAAACAACCATGACATCAGTGACTGAACAGTGGTTGATTCGTTTTATTTACGAAACTCACACATTATCATCCAGCTATTTACTCTCTCTTTTTAATTCAATGTAGTGGGGCGGGCGCACATGAGTCTAAAACAGCCATGGGATTATTTTAGTAAGAAACTTATACGAGAAGTCAAATTTATGGGGTTATATTTATTTATTTTGATATAACTGTTTTTTCTTAAATTTTTATAAGAAATACGTTGTGTTTGGCTAATTATCTCATTAAAGGCTGTAAAAGTAATGTAGAAGTTCCTTATGCAGATCATAAAACAGAGTTAACCTTGACAGTGATTCAGTTTTTGCAGTGATTTTAAATGAGGACCACTCATTGCAAGATGTGATGATTATGTGCAGTGTGCCAAGAGAAAATAAATTTAAAAAAAAGGCAGGTATGTATCATTTTGTGTAACAGAGTGCACTTTTTATTTTGTGTTGTGCAAATAAAATATAACTTTTTCTGCCCCCAGGAAGCTAGCTTGCTGGCCA
This sequence comes from Aspidapion aeneum, assembly GCA_963576565.1. Lineage (NCBI taxonomy): Eukaryota > Metazoa > Arthropoda > Insecta > Coleoptera > Brentidae > Aspidapion > Aspidapion aeneum. The sequence goes on along the minus strand of OY755040.1, from coordinate 62,178,764 downwards.
GCAACAAGAATTTTACAGTCAGACAAACAGTGTTAGGTATTTCATGATGTTTACATGGGCGCACCCAGTGGGGGGGCTAGCCTAAACACAAAAAATTGCTTAAAATATGACATCATGAGGCTTCTGCCCCCCCAGAGGCCTCGCCCCCCCAAGACATTTTTGGGTGCGCCACTGATGTTTGTAGTAAAAAATTACTATAAAATCAAAAAAAAAGAGTGTCAAAGATATAATTTAAAAATAATCTGGTCCCCAAAGGTCACTCATCGTAAAGCAAGCTTTATAGGTAGCGAAGCCTGACAATGAATTTATATTATTTGGTTATTATTTTTGAAATGTTTTCCTCAGTTCAAATTGGTTGCTGGCTCGTTCTTATTTTAAAAATGTGGTTAAATCACAGTCTAAAGATCTATTTAATAATAACAGAGTTTCAAGATAGTTTGAAGCATAACTTTTTATTTTTAAAAACAAATATATATAGGGTGTTTCAAAATTCAGTATCATAATTTTAATGTTCAATTCCTTAAGTGATTTCAAGACAAAATTTTCATATTGTGCAAACACATATAAACATACCATTGTTAAAGGAGAAGAAACGAAAAGTCCTGCTTACTTCACAAATATTTGTGAAGTAAGCAGGACTTTTCGTTTCTTCTCCTTTAACAATGGTTCAAGGACTTCACCCTGGAGAAATCTACAATTCACATATAAACATAGGTCCTCAAACACCTTATTTTCGAGATACAGGGTGTTAAAGTTTAGTTTTTTATATATTTTCTTGTTTATAGTTTCTTGCAGTTTTTGAGATATTTGGCATGTGTATTAAGCTATAGACACTACACTATCAGACATGCCAAAAAATAGTAAAAATCTACAGAGTGATACTTTTCAGGGCTCATGTCGCCTTTTCCCCAGATTTTTTTTCCTTGTAAGCCACTGGTAGGCAGAACTAGGTAGTTAAGACAAGAAATAAAATCCTTGTTTTATTTGCAAACTTTTTTGTTTTCTGCAATTTTTTTGCATCTTTAACTTTTTTAGAGAAAGTTGCTGTTTCACCAAAGGCTGCTATTATAAAATAAAAAATGTGCCAGTATGGCATCACAAGTATGTCAAAATAAAATTAATTAAAACTTATTTGGCATGCCTAATATTGTAGTACCTATAAGTAAATATACGTGCCAAATTTGAGCTAAATATCTTAAAAACTGTAAGAGCTATAAAAAAACAAAATTTTAACACTCTGTATCTTGAAAACTAACCTATGTTTGGACCTATGTTTATACGAACTTTTTGTCTTGAAATCACTCAAGGAAATTAAGATTAAAATTATGTTATTGAATATGAAACACCCTGTATAGTTTAGACACCTTTGTACTGTGTAAAACAACATCTTTAAAATAAAACTGTGCTGCCAATGTGAAACCGAGGAAAACATGTCAAAAATATTAAACAAAAAGTAGAAAATCGTTTCCTATAAAGCTTTCCTTTACAATGAGTGTCCTTACCCCAAACCCCCCTGATAGTCTAGCAGAATAAACCAAAACACATGATTTACAGTATTTACAGCAAAAAAATCAAAAAATATTGAAGATAATTTTGTTTCACCAAAATTTTTATAAAATTACAAAGGAGTCTCTAACCTATAACTTAGTACTAATCTGATAAACCCCCCCCCAAAAAAAAAATAAGCTAAAACACGCGATTTAAATTATACAGGGTGTCCCATAACTTAAGGGCCATAGTGCAGCAGGTGATACAGGAGGTTATTTACGAGAAAAAAGTTTATATAACATGGGTGTCAACACACATCTTTTAAGATATAGGATGATTAAAGTTAGAGGAGTGGGGGGGAAAAGATTTTTGCAAAAAAAAGAAAGTTGAGGAGATACAGGGCTGTCAAAATAACCTCCAAAAACATAGAAAAAATAATATTTTTTAAAAAATTTTTTGCTTACGCTTTCTTTTAAAAATATAAATTAAATTTTATTATTATATCTTGCTAGAGACTTGTTTTTATTAACAAAAAATATAAAAAAACATTGCGTTTAATATGGCATTTATAAAAGTTTATACCAAAAAAATAGTTTTTTCTGAAAAAAATTGACCGACTAATTTTTTTCAAAATAATTTTTATTTCAATTTATTGCTCTTGTTCTATTACAACACTCTGCCCAATTTCATATTTTTACTGCGTTTTTTTAAAACGTTATTAAAAAAATCGCCAACTTTGATGCTCTGTATCTCGACAAAGAAAGAGTTTTGACCCATGCATTATAGGAACTTTTTTATCAGACATGTCCTCCTCTATCACCTGTTGGCCTATAGCCCCCAAGTTATGGGACACCCTGTATACAAAAAAATCACAAATAATTGAAACAATTTTGTTTCACCAAAAACTTTTATCACAGATCACCTTTGTTAAGGTGATCCGTGATTTTCTAAAATCAAAAAAGAGAAATAAATATAATTTAATTTGTAAAAAATAATTATTTGATGTTGAAAATGAAGAAAAGGTGTCAATATTTTGTGTATAAACAAGTGTATAACTCTCTCAGTTTGTGATATTTTTTTAGAGAAGCAACTTTAAGACCCAAAGACTACATTCTTTAAAATCAGAGGACCAGAACTACATAATTTATGAATCAACACCAGAGGGCTATAAGCATGTTCCTAACTTGCATTCCAATCCTTTAAGACATAAAAAAGCTATAAGGATGTATTAAACTTTTTCATTAACATAATTGAGAACAATATTTATTTGATTTTGTACATGAAAAAAAGTGACTTGGACTGTTAAAATATCAATATAAATAATGTTAGGAAATTATGTAACACAAAAATTTAGGATTTTTGACCACCCCCTTTATAAGACATTTTAAGAAAAAACAAACCCCCTTTGAGTGTTATGTAAATGTGTGTATGTGTATAAACAAGTATATAACACTGTTCGGTTTATGTGTTTTTCTATTTAGAAAATCAACTTTAAGACCCAAAGAGAACATTCTTTAAAATAAGAGGATCAAAAGTGCACTGCACATATGTCACCACCAGTGGGCTTGTATTCCAATTATTAGAGATATATATAAAAGCTGTGTTAGTGCAAAAAATACGAAAGTTTGGAAACACGATTAGAAGGTTGGTAATCTTACTACTCCTGTAAGTTTGTGACCTCGAGCGGCTGCCATCTTAAAAATATGACGCCTTAAATGGTTGCGGTAGGATTTATAGGAAAAAGTTTTAAGTTTTTTATAGTTTTGCAAAAATATTTAAAAGCATAAAATAAAACTGAATGAATTACCTATAAAATACTTATTATTAGAAGTTGACTGGCTAGTGCCTTTGCAGAGATGCAAACCCTAAATTGTTAGCAATATGCGCATTTCCTTTATGTATTATCACATTATATAAAATAAAACAAATAAACAGACAATATTAGATTTTACATAAATTTCTCAGAAACTAAGCATTTTAGAGCAAATGCGAATTTTTATTTATTTATTGCAAAAACCACAAATATCTTTTAAACAATTAATTTAAATAAGGCCAAGTTTCTAATTACCTGGCACTATGTTAATTATCGTCTTTAAATTGGTAATATTTCAAAGAACAAGAAAAAAATGTATAGGTTTTATTAAATTTTCTGAAACACTTTTGTAAAAAATATTTTTTTGTTGTAAAAAATGTATCACAAAGTGGTATTAAATAATAATATTGCCAATAAAGTTATTTATTATTGTAAACTGAAATTATTACGTAACCTTGACTCAAATTCATGGTGGGCACTTCATTGCCATCCTTAAATTGGGGTCCTTTGTAATCTTAAAAATAGTACCAGTTTACAGACCCCTAAAGTGTGTAAAGGACTATGCTTGCCGACATAGGTTTTAGTTTTAAGGAAAATTAAATTAAAAATTCATTACCAGAATAGTTATGTATAGAATTTAAATATTTAACCACAGCGAAGTTAAGTGCGACTTTGTATCTGGAGACCGCCCCCCAGCATGCGATTGGTTAATCAATAATTTGGTTGGCCGCCATTGATTTTCCTTTACAAGGCAATAGTATTTGAACAGAACCAATCGTGAAAAACCAAGGTCTTAATCAACCAATCGCGTGCTGAAGGGACTCTTTTGTAATATAGTTTATAAGCTCTATCTACAGCAAATGTTGTAAAATAGTTAAAAATATTTCAAAAGTCGATAGAATGTGATAATAACCTAACAGTCATAAGAGTACATACAAGTTCTTTATCACCAAAGAGTTTTTAATATGGTGTAAGATAAGAGATGTTAAAAAAACTGATTTAAGGCGATATTTTTTCAAAGTGATGGCAGTAAAAAACTTCGGGCATTATATATCACACTCTATTTGGAAATAAGTAAACAATTTTTACGAATTAAATGTGTGTTATTCTAAAAAAATGCCTATTTTGACTATAATAATATAATTAGTTTTCTATTTATTAATGAGCAAAGAATAAAGCCTTATAATACTTTATTTTTTGGAATTGAACCCTTGTAAATCTTGGTAGACCCCTCTTAAAACTGAAATGGTGTTTTTTTTTCATTTTTGAGATGTTTCTTGTATTTGGCATGAGTTTGACATATGTCGAATAAGTCGAATGGCGTTCCAAAAAGCAAAGGCTTTTGGCGTCTGTCATCAAATTTGCATTTACACGTTAAAATAACAGAGGTCACGAACCGACTAGCTAGTGATATGATGATATGAAGTTTTTTAGATTTTTGACCAAATTTGTAATTTTAAGAGAAAAATGGTTTAGTAGTTTTTTGTAGAGCTTTAAATTACCTTTCCACCGATGTTCCTTTTAGGTTTATAGAGGTAAAAATTAGTCGGGAAAACATTGGTTCAAAATCGTAGGTAGGACGACATATCATTTTTGACAGAATATAGACTAAAAAAATTACAAATTAGCTTACGTTATTTTTTAATTCTTAAAGCATTTTTTCCTCTTGAAAGTTTTATGAAAAAGTAAAATTTTGGTGTCTAGGGGTACCCTCAGGCCAACTTCGTAGTTTTTTGAGCATACCTCGAAAATTTTCTAACTGTGGATACAACTTGTCAGGAAACAATTTTTTTGTATCTTGTGATTTTTTTTGTAAAATCAACAGTTTTTCTTTAAAACGCAAAAAACACAAAAAAAAACATGATGTTGAGGAATATATTTTTTTTGAGACACAAAAACATTAAAAATGCAAGTGATTAATAGTTTTTATAAAAATGCAATATAATCCAAATAAAATAAAATAAATTAGGTTAAGAAATAAAAAGAATTGTAAATTTACCAAAATTCTTCTATTTTTCACTTTTGAGCTGCCATATTGTATTTTGGCATAAGTTCGACAGTCCAATAAGTGTAATTGTATTCCCAAATGTAAGGGCTTTCAACCCCTCATCAAAAGTGCATGAAGGCCTCTAAGCGAATAGAGTCCAAACTATTATAAAAGTTGGCGAGTTCCTATAGTAAAAAATACTTAAATTTTTTAAAATGCTATATTGTGTTAATAGATATTTTATTTTATTTTCTTTTTTAAGTATTAACTTTTTAATTATTCTCTATTTTAAACTTAAAAGTAAAAAAAAACATATGTAGGTATGTGACTTTTTATTTGTTGTGTTATCTTTATTATTTAATAATGTTATTATTCTTATATTTACAACTTCTTACTTAATTTAGATAAATATTGTATTGTATTAGTTGTTTTTGACTAAATAAACGATGGTGATCCTACTTATAGCGTTTTACAAGATTTCGTAAGCCAGCCCATTTCCCTACCTAAATGAATAAAGTTGAATCTGTATTTTATGAAATCTGATCTGGTTTTGGTTGTTTGATATCTCAGATAGAAATATATAATAAAAAGTCTGCAATATATCATGCAGGATTTTTGGCATGTGTAAACATTTAAGAAGTTTTATGATATTTTTAAATTAATAACAAATTTAGAAATTATATTATTTTATTATTTTTTTAAAACTGTTTATAACTTTCACCATAAAAAGAATAAATGTAATATCCTACTAACTAATACACTACTAACATGGATAATTTATTTGCTGCATCAAGTTTTCTTGTATTCTATCCAAACGGCCACAAAGTTGCTAAAAATAATAATATAATGTTGAGATATTCAAATATTATTTTTGCTAAGACTTATAGTCCAATCATTATAGAATTTTAGCTTGCAAAACGTGGTGTAGTCGCGATTTTGATATATGTTGTTCACATTGGAGTCCTAAAAAAATTGAGGTATTTATTATTATTAATTATTTAGTTACTGTGCATTTTAGAAAAATAATAGTTGATGACAAAATAGATGATAACAAAAGTTCATATAAAAGCGTTTGTATACGTATTTTCGTCAGACGAATGGTTTTCGTTATGAGGCTAAACATTTCGCCGCCAATATGGATATTGACCAATTTTCTTTTTTAGTGGCCTTTATCTTAAAAACTGCTTAATTTTGAGAAAAACATGAAATAAAGACTAACTAAATCTGGTTATTACCCTTGCTGAGATATGAACTCTGAAGTGTTAGCGGTACACCCGTTTCCTAAGTATATGCAAAATAAACCGAACTTATTAAGTTTTATCTCATTTTCGTAAAAGGTAAGCATTTAACTGAAAATATGTAAGCAACTTTTTTGTAGAAAATTAAATTATCTTTTAAACGGTGTATCATTTGAATGGTTCAATTTCGCGGTTACCACTTAATATGCCATCCCAAAAATGGGGTTATTTTTTAAGTCATGAAAAAAAATGTTTTTTTTAGGTTTAATTCAGGTTTCAAGAAAACCAAGCATTTTTGGGAAAAATTTTATTAAAAACTAAGTTTATCGAAAAGTTTAGTTTTACTGTGTATTATTAAAAATAAAATTTATTATTAAAATTATTTTAAAAACAATATGAATTTAGTGGGTTTTTGTAATCGGGGAACACTCAAGGAATATACGCATGTTTGGTGATTTTTTTTCAATTCAGTTTTTATACGCCCCTGGGGTATTAACGGTTGCCCTAATGTTATAAATATACACACTGTTCGAAAGAAAATTTAATTGTCTATGGTACAAAGTAAAACTTTTTGCCGAGCTTGCTTTAAAAAAAAATTGATAAAACACATGATAATTTTTTTTTAATTAAAAAAAACCAAATATGCGTATGTTTCTTAAGTGTCCTCCGTTAACAGAAACTACTAGATATATATCACTTTAAAGATAATTTTATTTTCAACAATATAAAGTAAAACGGGAATTTAAAACAAAAAAAAATTATAAAAAAAAAATAACCTTAATATGCGGACGCCCCTCAGGTATAATAGGGTGAGTAATAGCTTTCACACCACTTTGTGGTACGCTGTTTAAAAGTACAATTTATTTTTTCTGAAAAGGGTGTTTTTTTCCTAAAATGTTTTTAGATGTCAGTTAAGTGCTAATCGTGGAATTGGCCCATCTAAGTGATACATTGTTTAAAAGATAATTTAGTTTCCTACAATAAACTTTATTACATATTTTCTGTAAAATGCTTACCTTTTGAGAAAATGACAAATATTAATGATTTAGGGGTTTATTTTGCATGCACTATGGAAATACATAGAAAACCACATCAAGGTTCGTATCTCGGCAAGGGTACTACCCGGCCATTCAGTAATGTCTCCTTTTATATGCCATTAATTAATCTTTATTTTATACAAAAATTGGCTAACATACAAAATTGCGGGGAAATGTTTAGCCTCATAACTCGAAAACCATTTGTCTGTCGAAAAAGTGTATATAAGCGCTTTTGTAGAAAATTTTATTGTCTTCGACTTTTGTTTAAAACTATTTTTTTTTTTAGAATGTACCGGAAAAAGGTAATTTTTAAACAATCATTTTTGTTCACACTAAATCCGAGATGAAGAGGGGAGCCGCCCCCCTACGCCAAGGTGAAAAACTTAATTTTTTTATAAGGCGTCCAATGTAAACATATGTCAAAATCGTCATCACACCAACTTTTATGCTCTAATGACTGGCCTATTAGTGCAAATTATTTTTTTATTATGACATGGCTACTGGTATTATTGCCAAGAGTTTTGGCAAAAAATAAATACCTTGTACCTTTTGCCATGGGAAATGCCTTAAATTTTTGTACTTTTAATCCTACAAGGATTAAAAACTTTAAATAAAAGTGACACTTCTTATCCCGAGACGAAAATTTTGTACCACGAGCGTACCCATGTCTAGCCATTACTTTTCATTCTGAGGATTTTAAGTGGAAAAGTCCACTTTTTATTGTAAAGATGCAAAAAATTTAATAACTAAAAATGATGTTACCCATTGGGTAATTTCAAATTAAATCTTAAAAATTTTTGGCCCAGTAGTTTATTTTTAAATAATTTTTAAAAATTAAAAGAGTACCAAGTTTTGCTCCTACATAGGTAAAGAAAAATAGGAATATCTATAAAACTACTTTACAGCAATCTATGAGTCATACCTTGTCAAAAAGGTATTTGAAAGACCCTTTAAATAATGTGTCACATGACACATTTTAAAAATAAAAACAAACAACCGAACCGGGCCCCCCAAGCCTTAGATTGTTTAACATATTTTCCACATATTTCATGAAAAAACACAAAAAATAGCTTAAAATTTGACATCATAAGGCTTTGCCTCCCCCTCTACGAGGCCTCGGGACCCCCAAGACATATTCGTGGGTCCGTCACTGGGTGTAGGCTAAAGTACATGAAGACTTTAAAAAATGCTGAATCCCCTGAAGCTGGGTAAGTTTTAATTTTTACTTTTTTTACAAAACTAAACAGAAAGTTTTAAATATTACCAATACCCTACTAGACGAATTTATTTCAGCGCCATCTACCCTTCACTGTTGCGAAGCTTGCCAGTTGCCACTCTATATGGGTCATATACTCATTGATAGTACAAAAATCATTTTTTATTCAATATTCAAATTATTTTAGACAAATGAAGTAAATGTAAGTTTTTTGCACCCAAACGGGTCAGCCCCCTCTTTTTATTACCCTAAACCTAATGCAGATATTTTAATTATTGAAAGAAAAATGATTTTAAGAAAAGTTTAACCCATTACCGCTACAGGTTAGACCTACAAATTTTGGAAATAAAAATAATTTAAAAAATATTTAATTTACTTGAAATTTTGAGAGGCGTGCTTATTACTTATAAAATATTATTTTTTCCCATATTATAGCATTTATCTTTGATTCTTATATGTTTTACTTGAAAAAGCTACCATTTTTTACATGTTTGATTATTGTTTTATTTTTTCATATGGAACCCATCATTTCTCCATCTTGAAATTTGGTGAGTATCTTAGTAAAACATTGAAAAAAAATTATATATTTTTTTGAAAAAATTTAAAAATGGTATTTTTCCAAAAAAATCAATTTTTTTTACATTTTTTAAATTTAAAAAAATATATATTTATTTTTAAAATATGTCATGCTATACATCATTTAAAAGGTCTTTGAAAGTGGAAATGGCATAGATGCTAATATTAAAATTTGTATATAGAAGTTACTAGGATTAATTATCTATAGGTATGAATTTTAATTTGAACCCCTCAACCTCCCAGGGGACTTATTATACTAAGTGATTGGAAATAGTTTTTGTAGTTCTGGTTAGATTTACCAATTATAAATATAAAATATTGTATATAAGAACAAAACTTCATAAAAATTAATAACTATTAATTTTTATTACTGATTGATAAAATCTACCTTTTTTTCCTGCTTAAACCAGTCCAGTTAATCTATAGTATCATGTAAATGTTCCAGTTGCTAAAGTATGTATGAGTTTGGTGGTTTTCCAGCCTTTTTTGTCCAAATGCTCATCAAAGTTTTGTCAATACATGTTTTTATCTTCCCTAAATTCAGTAGATCTTTTTAGTATTTATGTCACATATATCAGAAAACTGTGCCGGAAACCCTAAAAGCATAAAATAGTGGATTTTTATAAAACTATACTTTTGTACATAACAAAAAGAGAAAAATGAACATAGTTCTTATAACATTGCGGTAAGTATAATTTAAAATAAGTAAGAATAAAATTAGTTATATTATGTAAGTTATACATTATTAGGCAAAAACCTAGAAACAAATTTTGTTTCCTAGTTTTGAATGTGTATATAATAAAAGGGATGAAAATATTCCAAGTAAGAACTTTTACATTGAGGCCATCAAAATAATAATTAGACTTTGTGAAACATAATATGGGAATACATAAACTACCTGTAAGGTTTAAGGCCTTACGATAATTCTTGTTTGTTCTTAATTAGTAAAACTTGCGACGGTTTTACAAAACTTTATTGATTAATCAAAAGAAATATAACATGTTCTTTCAAAGTCAGTCAACAATAATAAACTTTACATTTTATAAAAATATACAGTTACAAATGCTATAAATATACAGTTACAAATCTCCAACCTCCAAGTAAAATAATTGTGTAACAGGACGAATTAAATTTCCATTTGTTGTTTTAATTTGTACTGCTCGAACGTGATTGTCTTTTCCTGGAAAAAGTTGTATTATCCTTCCAATTTACTTCTGGTATTTTCATCTGGTATAGCTACCACGTCGCCGATATTCAGAGGTGTGGTATCACTGGAAAATCATTTTTGTCGCTGCCTTAAGTTAGGAATATAATGGGTTATCCATCGTTTCCAAAATTTCTGCGCCAAGGCTTGGGAATAACGCCATTTTTTCCAAACATGTCTGTGGGTCCAAAAATACTAGGGTAATTTTCTAGGTTGGGTGAACCAGTTAGGAAATGCATAGGTGTTACAGCTTCTGGGTCGTCTCCCGGGTTTTCTGATATGTAAGTTAGAGGTCTACAATTTACAATCGATTCAGCTTCTAATAAAAATGTGTATAAAGTTTCGTCCGAAGTTTTAGTATCATTTAACGTAAATTTCAAAATCTGTTTGATCGAACGAGCTAATCTTTCCCATACACCTCCCATATGTGGTGCAGCCGGCGGATTGAAATTCCATTTAATTTTGAGAGCCGTGCATTCGTCGGTCATTTTTTCTTTATTCAATTCTTCCAAAACTTTCTTTAACTCTCTGTCCCCTCCCACAAAGTTAGTTCCATTATCTGAAAAAATTTCTTCTTGCAATAAATCGACGTAATGCTTTTAATAAAGAATCTGTGTTAAGTGAGTAAGCAAGTTCTATATGGACAGCTCTGGTATTTAAGCAGGTAAAAAGAGCTTCCCATCGTTTTTCTGTACTTCTTTTAACTTTAACATAGAGTGGTCCAAAATAGTCTAACCCACAAAAACTAAATGGTCGATTATGGTTTTTTAATCTATAGTCTGGTAGTGGTGCCATTTTGGGTTGAATAATTTTTGGATTCTTAACTTTACATACTTGACATCTCTTTAAAACAAATTTTATGCTTTGTCTACCTTGTATAATCCAAAACCTCTGTTTAATATTATTTAAAACTGTCTCCTTGCCAACATGCTTAATTTCTATATGGTAATTTTGAATCAATAATTGAACAAATCTGTTGTCTTTTGCTGAAGGTAAAATAATTAGATATTTTGTGTCATGATTAATCCATAAATTTTCTGCTTTATGAATTTCTTCCAATGATATTGATTGGGTTCTTGGAATTTCTTTCCTTACTTTATTTATAAAATTTAGCATTACCGCTGTAGCTCGAATAAGTACAGTATATTTCTCTATTCTGTCTATGTTTGGCAAGCAGACATTTTCTTCTGATGTTACATTTACTTTCTCTGTAACTTTTTCTAATTTTGCATTATCTATTTCTTCAGCTGGCCAATATTCAGGGAAATTCTTTAAAAAATCTGGTCCCTTTAGCCATAACATGCTTGCATAACTTTCTTTTGTTTCTTTCGTTGCTTTGTCTGCTGGATTCATATCTGTTGAAACCCACTTCCAATTTTTTGCATTTGTCAGATCTATGATTTCTTGTACTCTGTGTGCCTCAAAAGTTTTTAATCGTGAAGACGTGGATCGTATCCAACTTACAACTATTTTTGAGTCGCTCCACCAGTAAATGTCAGAGATTTCATAGGTTACTTCTTCTCTTATTTTTGCTCCCATTCTAGCTGCCATTAAAGCCCCTTGAAGTTCCATACGTGGAAAATACATAATTTTTATTGAACCAAGCTTTGACTTTGCAGTAACTAAACAAGTTTCTGCTTCTCCAGACTCTAAAAGTAAGCTAAAATAGGCTACTGATGCAAACGCTTTGATACTTGCATCACAGAAAATATGCAATTCTACTTTCTTTACAGCTTTATTGGGAAAATATTGTCGAGGAATTTTAAATTTGCTAATATTAGTAAGTTCTCTGCACCATAACTTCCAATTTTCATATAAATTTTCAGAAATCTTTTCATCCTAATCAAGCTTTAGTTTCCAGCAATCTTGAAAAATAATTCTTCCCAAAATTATAAAGGGTGATAAAATTCCTATTGGGTCAAATATAGTCATTATTATTTTTAATATCTGTCTTTTTGTAGGAATAGTGTTGCCATTTATGACCTCTTGTGGCATATCTTTAAATTTCAATTTAAAAACTAAAAAATCATCTTCTAATTGCCAAAATAATCCTAAAACTCTTTCTATATTACTGGAATCCAAATTTAGCAAAGTGTCTTTGGACAAATGAGTCTCGGGTATAGGACCCAGTAATTCTTTAGAATTGCTCAACCAGTTAACCATATCGAATCCTCCTGATTTATGTACTTCAATAACAGAATTAATTGTCGAAACTGCATCTTCTATTGTTGGTTTGCAATCCAAATAATCATCCACCCAGTGTTGCTTCAACATGATTCTCATTATGTCTGGGTACTTTTCAACAAATGTTTGTGCATTGTAGTTCTTAACGAATTGAGCAATTGACGGAGAACAAACTGCTCCAAAAATCATAACATTCATTTGATAGATATCAGGGTCACGATCTCTGTCCCTTCCACGAAACAAAAATCTTTGACTACATCTATCTTCTTCTCTTATGACAATCTGATGAAACATTTCACGAATGTCACCACAAAAAGCGTATTTTTCTTCTCTGAATCTCCATAAAATGCCTAATAAAGATGGATAAAAATCAGGACCTTTAAGTAAAAAATCAGTAATGCATGCTCCCCTGATCTTTGCTGCTGCATCAAACACAAAACGAATTTTACCTGGCTTATTGGGATTTTTAACTGCAAAATGGGGTAAAAACCAAGATTTTCCTTCATCAATAAGTTTCTACAGTTAGCTTTTCTGCATAACCTTTTTTTACATATTCTTGGATTTTTTTATATATTCTTTAGCAAATTCCTCATCGTGATCCATTTTTCTTTCAATGCATTTTAGTCTTGCATATGCTCCATTTTTACTTTCTGGTAAAATTGTCTCTTCTGTTTTCCAAGATAAGCCGATTGCAAAGCGATTATCTCTTTTCTTTATAGTTTTTTGAAAAATATCTAAAGCCTTTTGATCTTCTAAAGAATACTCTAGTTTATCGTTTTTTGAACAATATGCCTCTATCTTAAAATGTTCTTCAACAAGTTTTTCAAGTTGAAGCTCATTATGTCTACACAGATTTACTGCAAACATTTCATTGTCATTATTCTCAATAACACGCGGGCCATGAATAATCCAACCAAGTCTTGTAAGACTTAAGACTGGGTAGTCAAATCTAGGATGTACTATTCTTTGAGAATACAATAAAAAGGCATTGTCTTGACCAATTAATATTTTAGGCTTAACATGTGGTACTAATTTTATAACTTCTGGGTTTATGTAATCGTATCTGTTAAGTATACTTTCGACATCTAAAATTCTCTCAGGTAAAGATAAATTTTTTATTGTTCTGACATTTTTAATTTTGTATCTTTGATTTGGTACATCAGCTTCAGATATTTCAAAATTTACCTTTTGCGAGTCGTTTTCAGCTCTTGTCACTTGGTTGGTCCATTGTAGACAAATTGGTTGGATTGGTCCACTTAAATCTAAAGCATCTGCCAAACTGAAATCCATTAGACTGACTGTGGAGTCATCATCAAGAAGAGCAAAGGTATCTACAAATTTATTTTTATTGTAAAGTCCAACTTTAGCATATTTTTAACATGGATTTAGTCTCATTTTTTACAACGCATGTAATATGGTTATTTACAATTTCATTAGGTTTATTTCTTTGAGTCGATTGTGTTTGTGAATAGCTGTGCTGAGCCCTGTTGTTGATTTGTAAATTGTGGATTTTCAGTGTCATTAAAATTTAAAGTCTGATTTGGTGTCATATTTAAGTGAACTAACCTATGATGTCTACCTTTACAATTTGTTACAATATATCTTTGAGTAACACTGTTTTGCAATATGGCCTCTAGAAAGACATCGAAAACAACACCCATATTTTTCCAAATATTCTCTTCGCTCAGAAATATTAAAAGCCAAAAATGTTTTACATAATGAAAGTTTGTGAAATTTTTCATTGCATAAATAACAACCTTTTTTATTCTCATCTATACCATCTTTAACCAGGCATATGTCTTTCCTGTCAGTTGAATAAGTAAATTTTCTTTGACTCACCTGTTGAGGTCTTTCGACAGACATTCTTATCTTTATCTCTGATTTAAACCAATCAGAAAAATCTTCCAAAGTGATCATACCACTAACTTCTTTACGAATCTTTGTTTCTGACCAAGTTCTTCTTGTCGACCTTGGTAATTTTTCTTCCAGTTTGACTAGCAGTTCTGGGTTCTCAAGATGTCTTAAACATTGAATGTTTTTAATTGTGGATACCATTATGCTTACATCTAGAACCATTCTTTTCATAAATATAATTATTGTGGATCGTACCATCACAATCTTGGATTTGTTTACCTTCCTCAATCGTGTCATTTCTATTATTTTCTTCATCATCATTACTTCTACCACATACCTCTTACTCATCGGGATGTTCGTGACGCTCGTGCATCCAAATCTTGTCGGTGGAACTCCAAAATTTTGTCTTTTACTGCGTCTCATTTCGTTCAAAGATCTTGCTTTTTCTTGATTCATTTTTTTTCTTTCGCCGCTGAATCAGTATCTTCTGCTTTTCGAAGGACCAACTGTAAGGTCTAATGCCCTACGATAATTCTTGTTTGTTCTTAATTAGTAAAACTTGCGACGGTTTTACAAAACTTTATTGATTAATCAAAAGAAATATAACATGTTCTTTCAAAGTCAGTCAACAATAATAAACTGTACATTTTATAAAAATATACAGTTACAAATACCACAGCGATTGAAAAAAAGCTTTCTTCTCTGGAATACATCCAAACAATTAATAAGAACCTTTCCACTGAAGCCATCAAAATAATAATTTAGTCTAAGCTTTTCACTAACCAAAATTTGAACATATGTATTGTCTCTGTAGTATGATTATGTCTTTTTTATTATTTTCTAGATTATATTGATAACCTCAGTATGTAAGTATCTACGCCTTATGCCTAATTTACTCAACAATGTAAGGGACCATTCTTAAATTATGTAATGCCACAGGGAGGGCGGTTTAACCTAACCTTGTGTTACACTAAATGTTTTTTTAATGTATTTTTTACAAAAATACCTTATCAGGGGGGAGGGGAAGGAGGTCGAAAATACTGAATTTTTGAGTTAAATAATTTAAGGATGTGCCCTAATTTAAGTGCTTTTATGTTTTACCCAGTGGACTTCCAGGGCTCTCAACAGATAAACAGCAAAATAATATGATAAATATGAACTTTTTAATAAAATTATGAAAAATATGAAATTAAGAAAATAAAATATGAAGGAATTATGAATAAAAAATTTAGTTTCTTTTTGGGTCCTCTACCAAATGGCTTGTTATGTCTAACCCAACTATTTTTTAGGAAAACTCATTTATTAAGCAAAAATATATATTTCTTAAATTTATTTATTAAGAAAAGTTATAAGAAACATTTTCAAGTTGAATTAGGCCTGGATGGGGTATGGCCAAACAAAAACCAGGCACATTTTTTAAAGCATATTTTACGACAAGGTATAAGGTGTTTCCGTATTTTTAAACCAAGGTTTACTGGAATTATTCAAAGAAATAGAACAACATTTTAAATGCAAAAGTTGTAGGCTTTATCCGATTGTCACGAAGGGCGCGTAACATAAAGTTAAACCAATATTTCCCGAATAATTAAAAAGGAACTTAATAAATTACTAGATGTATTAACTTTTTGGGACAACCTATAAGTCGATATAAATCGATTGACGTCAATAACTATTATTGCAATTCGGCACAAATAGTTTATAAATTCGCGGGCAATGCATATTTCCGGGCTTTTTTTGGTGACAGAGATTCGGGACCACTAAATACCGCGGGGCGAGGCGTCGCCTCGCGGAATTAAAATTTCGGCTTTTTTCCTTATACTGAACGTTAAGACCGGGTGAGTGCGGGCGGTCACATCGAGTGACGTAATCGACTGACGACAATTTGGGCGTGAACTGGGGTTCCTAGATAACCAGCCGGCCGCAAATTCTGTTGTTTCCAGGTAAGTCCGGGTGTCGCCCCCTTAGCCAACTCCCCATTTACCTGTAACCAACCCAGGCCAACCCCCTATTCGTGACATGGTGGAGGCAAGCTGAGTTTAAAATACAAAGGGACGCAGGGGTTAAAATTTGTAAGGGAAAAAAGTCAATTAGAAAGTGGGTTTTTTTTTAGTTTTCTTAAATACACGTAGTCCAAAATTATTTTTTTTCGCAATTCAACAACTAGCAGGGATTAAAGAGAAAAAGAGCAAGGTAGTTGGCCAAGGGCACCATCCTAGTGACTAATAATTTGTGTTTGTGTCGCCCAAATAGCTTTAAAAAATAAAATAAAAAATATTACGGGGGGCTCGTAAAGCCACATAATAAAAACAAGCAGTGACAAACAAATAACAGACGGTTTTTTTTGCTTACTCGACAGAACCGGGTTGTTAGGCGCGCGTATGCGAAGTTCTATTCTTACATTTGTATACAGAGTGATCGAAATTACTTTCGGCCTGATAACTTTCGAAAGGAGGACCACAGGCGAGAGAAAATTTTGATCGTGTATATTTAAATTAAGAGTAGGATAGGAGGAAAAACAAGCAGTGACAAACAAATAACAGACGGTTTTTTTTGCTTACTCGACAGAACCGGGTTGTTAGGCGCGCGTATGCGAAGTTCTATTCTTACATTTGTATACAGAGTGATCGAAATTACTTTCGGCCTGATAACTTTCGAAAGGAGGACCACAGGCGAGAGAAAATTTTGATCGTGTATATTTAAATTAAGAGTAGGATCGGAGGAAAAACAAGCAGTGACAAACAAATAACAGACGGTTTTTTCGCTTACTTGACAGAACCGGGTTGTTAGGCGCGCGTATGCGAAGTTCTATTCTTACATTTGTATACAGAGTGATCGAAATTACTTTCGGCCTGATAACTTTCGAAAGGAGGACCACAGGCGAGAGAAAATTTTGATCGTGTATATTTAAATTGAGAGTGGGATAGGGCTCATCCTTACTGCAGCGAAAAGAGAGCGTATCAAAGTTCGTCAGGAATCAGAATACTAAAACGAAACTGAATCCTGGGGACGAGGCGGTATCTTTTCGCAGTAAGAAGGGTGGGTTGTTCGTATGATGCGAAGGAAACCAGGGAAGAGAGTTAGAGAAGCGAAAAGACAAAGACGCGAGACGTTACAAAAATCGATCCCGCATTTTTTTGAGGACGGGATACCGATCAAACTCAATACCGAAGGGAGGCCCGTAACGCCAGATATTTCTTGGCAAGAGATCGAATTGGGTAATCCAACCGCGGGGGAAAATTCACAAAAGGCACAGACCAAAAACCAAGTGTATCCGAGAGACGAATTTTTAGGGCAACTTGAGAAAGAATATTTAGAGCTATTTGGGCCAGGATAACGAAACATCCAATAACCCTGACCAGGGCACCGTGAAGATATTTTGTTCTCATCACAAAAACCACGCTGGTTAGGCAAAAGACTTGATAAAAATAGTCGCGTTGATTACAGGGTAGTTTAGAGGTCCACCTGACGAAATTGGTAGTCAGACGTAGGTAGAATAGCAATATAGTTCAAAGTTTTTTTTAAGTTAACAAAATTGGTAAAGCCCGGGGCTTATTAGGCTGAACGCACGAAAACTGTCAAAAATTGGCAGCCAGGATAAGTACGGTGACAAAAAGTGGTAGTCAGACCGGAAAAAAAGAGCAATAAATCGAATATACTCTACGTAAGAGAGGTAGTCATACAGGTTAGGTTAAAAACACAGAAGTTCAATTGAGCCATTATTAAACCAGCGATAGGGAAAAATTTAGAAAAGAGACGACAAAAGCGTAAACAGCGTGTTTTTTGGTGAAGAAAAAAATATAATAATAATATTTTTCGAAAAAATCTAAACCCCACGACGCTACTGACTTTATAAAATAGGAAAAGAAAGTTAAACATGTTAAACAAAGTACCAAAGGAAATACGCAACCGATTGCATAAATAATATTAGTAGGTAATTGTTAAAACGGAAAAAAGCGATCTGGTTACAATAACGTTACGAATTCAAAAAATCAAAGCTGTACTATCTTTAAAGGTTATCGACCCAGATGAAAGGGCCATCGCTTTAAAAAGCTACCGTTGAAAAAGCAAAATTTAATATTTTAGTCTTTTATTAATATAAAAATTCCAAAAAAGTTGTTTTTCTGTGACTTCTCTCTTAGTCAGCCATTGGCAGAAAATATTGGAGTTGGGGAGTTTACGCACAAAGCACACGAGCCTAGAAAAATTAATTATTTTTGTCTCTAATCAACAGAAAAAGTTTAGATATTTATCTTTTCTTTGGTTTTTTAAGTCAGGCAATTGAAGAAAATACTGGAGTTGGGGAGTTTACGCACAAAGCACACGAGCCTAGAAAAATTAATTATTTTTATCTTTAATCAACAGGAAAAGTTTAGATATTTATCTTTTCTTTGGTTTTTTTGGTCAGGCAATTGGAAAGAACATTAGAGTTGGGGAGTTTTACGCACAAAGCACACGAGCCTAGAAAAGTCAATTATTTTTTTTCTTTAATCAATAGAATAAGTTTAGATAGTTATTGGTTCTTTGTTTTTTCTTGGTCAGTCAATTGAAGAAAATATTGGAGTTGGGGAGTTTACGCACAAAGCACACGAGCCTAGAAAAATTAATTATTTTTTCTTTAATCAACAGAAAAAGTTTAGATATTTATCTTTTCTTTGGTTTTTTAAGTCAGGCAATTGAAGAAAATATTGGAGTTGGGGAGTTTTACGCACAAAGCACACGAGCCTAGGAAAGTCAATTATTTTTTTTCTTTAATCAACAGAAAAAGTTTAGATAGTTATTGGTTCTTTGTTTTTTCTTGGTCAGTCAATTGAAGAAAATATTGGAGTTGGGGAGTTTACGCACAAAGCACACGAGCCTAGAAAAATTAATTATTTTTTATCTTTAATCAACAGAAAAAGTTTAGATATTTATCTTTTCTTTGGTTTTTTGGTCAGGCAATTGAAGAAAATATTGGAGTTGGGGAGTTTTACGCACAAAGCACACGAGCCTAGAAAAGTCAATTATTTTTTTCTTTAATCAACAGAAAACGTTTAGATAGTTATTGGTTCTTTGTTTTTTCTTGGTCAGTCAATTGAAGAAAATATTGGAGTTGGGGAGTTTACGCACAAAGCACACGAGCCTAGAAAAATTAATTATTTTTTTCTTTAATCAACAGAAAAAGTTTAGATATTTATCTTTTCTTTGGTTTTTTAAGTCAGGCAATTGAAGAAAATATTGGAGTTGGGGAGTTTTACGCACAAAGCACACGAGCCTAGAAAAGTAAATTATTTTTTTTTTCTTTAATCAACAGAAAAAGTTTAGATAGTTATTGGTTCTTTGTTTTTTCTTGGTCAGTCAATTGAAGAAAATATTGGAGTTGGGGAGTTTTACGCACAAAGCACACGAGCCTAGAAAAGTCAATTATTTTTTTTCTTTAATCAACAGAAAAAGTTTAGATAGTTATTGGTTCTTTGTTTTTTTCTTGGTCAGTCAATTGAAGAGAATATTGGAGTTGGGGAGTTTTACGCACAAAGCGTACGAGCCTAGAGCAAAGTTAATTATTTTTTTCTTTAATCAACAGAAAAAGTCTAGATATTAATTTTTTCTTTGTTTTTTCTTGGTCAGTCAATTGAAGAAAATATTGGAGTTGGGGAGTTTACGCACAAAGCACACGAGCCTAGAAAAATTAATTATTTTTTTCTTTAATCAACAGAAAAAGTTTAGATATGTATCCTTTCTTTGGTTTTTTAAGTCAGGCAATTGAAGAGAATATTGGAGTTGGGGAGTTTTACGCACAAAGCGTACGAGCCTAGAGCAAAGTTAATTATTTTTTTCTTTAATCAACAGAAAAAGTTTAGATATTAATTTCTTCTTTGTTTTTTTCTTGGTCAGTCAATTGAAGAGAATATTGGAGTTGGGGAGTTTTACGCACAAAGCGTACGAGCCTAGAGCAAAGTTAATTATTTTTTTCTTTAATCAACAGAAAAAGTTTAGATATTAATTTTTTCTTTGTGTTTTTTTTCTTGGTCAGTCAATTGAAGAAAATATGGGAGTTAGGGAAGTTTTACGCACGAAGCACATGAACATAGAGCAAAATTGATTATTTTTGTCTTTAATCAACAGAAAAAGTCTAGATATTGTTTTTTTCTTTTTTGTTTTTTTCTTAATCAATCAACTAGGAAGAATATTGGAGTTGAGGAGTTCTAGCACAGATAACACAAACAAAAAGTATATTTTAGTCCTAAATCAATATAAAAAATAAATAAAAATTGTTCAGCGAGGTCTAAAAAATAGTACGCTAATTAAGCAGTTTTTCAGGATCAGTAAATAAAGTAATTAAATGATGCGTATTTGGTCGGATAAAAAGATTTAGGGAAAGTCATCTAAATATAAGTTAAAACTATTCTGAAAAAAGATACTAGAAACCATTATGAAATGTAAAAGTTTGATTATTATACGGTAAAGTACCCAACAAATATTGTTATTGTGAACATAGTAAGAAAGTTGGTTTGAGGAAGAAGAAAGAAGAAAGGCGAAATGGGCCATCGGGAAGTAAATCGATGCAAATGGCGAGAAAGAAGAAGAAGTATAGAGGGGTGTCCACCAAAAAAGGTGACACCTAAAGGACTTTCTAATTGAAATTGGAACTGAGAAGAGATCGTAATCTTTTCTCGGGTAGGAGTTCTGCTTAATCGAGTGCACCGAAATGGCAACCCGTGATCTCTTGTTATGAGTTTGACTTTGTTAAAAGAAATGCGTATTTTAAGAAGAGTACTGTGTTATTAGAAGGCCTAAGGGTCTTTGTGAGAGTGATTCATCGCAATAGGCGCTAGAGACACAGAGGTTGTAACCGTAAGTTGTGGATGCTCGCCAAAAAGGGGGTACTCCAAGTGCTGATAAATTGAAGTAGTAGGAAGGCTGAAATGGTATGCGTTACCAAAATTGGGCACTACGTGATTCTTCTGTAATGTGAGAGTGATTCATCGCAATAGGCGCTAGAGACACAGAGGTTGTAACAGTAAGTTGTGGATGCTCGCCAAAAAGGGGGTACCCCAAGTGCTGATAAATTGAAGTAGTAGGAAGGCTGAAATGGTATGCGTTACCAAAATTGGGCACTACGTGATTCTTCTGTAATGAGTCTGACTCTTAAAAATTAACCATTTCTTGTAAGTGAACTCAACACACATTGAGATTGAGATTATAAAAGTCCGGGAAAAATTATCGAGAGACACTAGGTTAACTGTAATGAATTCAGTTTGATGGATGCAATGCATGTGTTATGTCTTAAAGGATAGAACAAGTAAAGAGAGTGATGCAGTATTGAAGGTGGCGAAGAGGCCAAGGTTATTGGCGTGGAAATGTGAGAAAGGCGCCTAGAGAATTCAAAGTAAAAAGGTTGAGGGTACTTACCTAGTTAGAAAAAAGAGAGAGAGAAAAAAGAAATTAAACAAAATTTTTATCTGATTAATATTTAAGTAGGGTTGTTCAAAACAATGTTTGTTAAAAGACTGATCCTGAAAAGTGAAATACGTGTCTGGTTAGTATTATAGGTGATATTTAAGCAGCAAAGAATAAGATAGAAGGGTAAAATACAATAAGAAGAATAAGTTAGGCAATAGGAAAGAAGAGGTAAGATGTCCGGATATCTAACGAAAAGAATAGAGATAAGACATAGAAACAGAGGTATGTAGAGAGATACGTTATTTTAGTGGTCGGAGATGTTGAAAGGGAGTAAGTAGATTTCAATATGGGACGCCATATTTGAGAAAACACATTAACAAACAGAAAACAACCCAAACCACCGAAATGACATTTTTCTTTTATTTTTCAGATACATTCGACGAAACGAAGAGTAAAAAAGCAATGGTCTGAAAAATAATAGAAATTAAATAGATACTAAAAATAATAAATAATGATAATAAAAATGTAGGATATTTCGAAAAATTTTGCTTAAGTAGGAATAAGAATAAAATTTAAGAAAACATAACCTAACGATAAGAATAAAAATAAAACTTTATAAAATCAAATTTAAGGTTCTAAATATAATTAGAGTAAAAAGAAAAAAGGGCGACCAACAAAACAAAATGGTCAACCTAAACAGCCGCAGCTCGATCGAAGGTGGTAGACTGAAGACGAGGTAGGCTACACAAAAAAAATAATAAATCATGATAGAAGTATAATAATAAAAAACTAGGCTAGACAAGGGTAACCAGTTAGGGAGTACGAGTTACTGTAAGAAAGATACAGAACAAAGACATACCAACAGACAAACAATACAGACGGCAAATCCAAACTAGGAGCCACGGGCCCGAAACATGGCGTACAAGTAGCACTAGTGCAGGTCCAGCGTTTAGAGGAACGTGGTAAAACCAGCAATCTAAGACGGGATCACAAAATCTTGACATTGCAGCATTAAGTTACAAACAAAATCGCGAATTTAACAAAAAACCTGAGACGACGTAGACTTATGAGAAAATTTTGATGAAATTTTTTTTAAAAGTATCACTGGGATAAAACAAAAAAAAATATGTTTTTTTTAAATAAAAGAAACAAAACGGGGTAAAGAGAAAAAGGGGACAAAAAAAATGAAAACGAGAAAAAAAAAGGAGACAAAGCGCACACGAAAGATGACACTTTCCTTAACTTTTACTTCTTGCCAGACAGGGGGGTAAAACAGTATGCCAAGCATTCAAGGGTAGAACCTCCCACATGTTGTCCTTAGGATTAGATAAAAAATAACTTGTTATTGGGTTTTTTTAAGATCGAATAAAGGGGGGACCCTGAATGTATGAAGTTGGGTATTTGGAGGACAGTACAGAAGTGGAGCGTGGCCAAGCGTAAGGTGGCAGAAGATTTTCTTTCGTGTACAGCCAATTAGTACACAGAAAGGAAGGGAAGAAAACAAAATACCCCACGACGGGGAAATGCGTCAAATAAACTAGACAAAGCAGGCACGACAGAAATAAAGGACAGGAAGGGAAATCAAACCCAACCTGTCAAAAATGGGATAGAATATAACAGAAAACGCGAGTGGCACGAGGGCCGAAACTCGCGCATTAATTTTGGTCTACTTACATAAGAAAGTCGAAAACCCGAGGGTCAAGACAATTAAAAGAGACGAAAATTAAGAAATTTAGACAGCAGTAGTAAATTCTACAACATTAAGTTTTCTCTTGGCAAAGACAACGAATTAGGCGTTGGCAAAAAGAAAACAGAGATACCAGATCGATAAGAATGAACATGGAAACAAAAACCAGCAATATGATGATAGCCATCAAGACTACGGCAAATAAGATTAATAAAGATGAGAGGAGTAGCCACAGAGCGAAGAAAGACTTAAAAGGAAAAATCGACGGAACAATGGTAGAAAGCCTACCATGACCATCGAAAACGAATGACAAGAAGAGAGCAAGCCCCCGGATAAAGGGTAACAAAAACAACAGGCAAACCCTTGAGGGGAGTCCGAGCCCTTTCAGCCCAAGGCCGAACGTAGTAAACCTTGGTATGGAAGGGACAAATAACACCACACATAGATTAGGGTGACCAGAATCGTAAAAGCAAATAAACAAATATAATATAGAGTAGATAGCCAACTACCAAAACGGATACAAGGGGCTCAACTAAAGACAAGTACGGGACAGAATAGATATGGACAGAGTTTTCACGAAAGGTGCTACAAAGCACAACAATCGCACGAATATCATCCATAAGAAATCCCAAACTAAGACAGTAAGAGGAATGAGAAATGGATAGAATATATTTTTTTCTTCACTCAACGAATCTGAGTGGAAGAAAAACAAAGTTATAGAAGAGAAGTACAGGACAGAATGAGATGCAAATAGTAAGAAGAGCCCGAATACCTAACTGAGATACGAGAAGCGGGTGACTTAATTTACGCGAGGGGTAGTGTATACAATATCTTAAGGTATAGGGCATTTAATTAAGTTAACGTGTAAACAACAACATGTGGGAGAGGTAGAAAAAATAAGTATAGAAATTTATAAGTCAAAAATGAAATGTAAAAAGTAAAGTAATAATAGTTCAAATTTTTAAGTAGTAAACTAAGGTGACCAAAAAAATTTTTTTTTCATATTTAAGAATTGTTGGCTAAAAGGAGGCAACACCCACGGCCAACGATGGAGGCAAAATCGGGGGCGATTTTTAAGTAAAGGGGGGATGTCACGAAGGGCGTGTAACATAAAGTTAAACCAATATTTCCCGAATAATTAAAAAGGAACTTAATAAATTACTAGATGTATTAACTTTTTGGGACAACCTATAAGTCGATATAAATCGATTGACGTCAATAACTATTATTGCAATTCGGCACAAATAGTTTATAAATTCGCGGGCAATGCATATTTCCGGGCTTTTTTTGGTGACAGAGATTCGGGACCACTAAATACCGCGGGGCGAGGCGTCGCCTCGCGGAACTAAAGTTTCGGCTTTTTTTCCTTATACTGAACGTTAGACCGGGTGAGTGCGGGCGGTCACATCGAGTGACGTAGCCGACTGACGACAATTTGGGCGTGAACTGGGGTTCCTAGATAACCAGCCGGCCGCAAATTCTGTTGCTTCCAGGTAAGTCCGGGTGTCGCCCCCTTAGCCAACTCCCCAACATTTGCTGTATTATTTATTCGGTTCTTAGTTTTATAATACACCTTTTAACTCCCTACAGGTGTTATTTAATCTGCATCCCTTAGTTTTTAAACAAAGATCTCCGTCGGCTCGAATCGAAATAACTCCGTTAGATCGATTCGACCGGCGCGGTATCATTTAAACAAATTGTTAATAACGAATAAGGGTTCGGTTATGAACGCCCCCATAGCCAACTCGCCAACCTTTATTCGTGACACTATACCATCAAAAAAAGTTATAAAAAACCACAAACATTGTAAATCTCTTACGGAATATCCTACAAATTAATATGTTTATGATTTAACTTTTAAAAAAATTGATATTTTCTTTCTAAACTCAAAAATAAATGATAAACTGCCATTTGGTAAAGCCACTGTTAAAATATTAGCATCTACAATTTCTAGCAGGTTGGGACCTACTCATTTCTTGAAAATAGGTACCCTATTTTCTATCTCTTGAAATAAGTGTAGTAGCCCTTTTTGGAAATATATCAAAACACCCTGTACATCTAGTAACACAGAACACTTAAGTATACTTGATGATATACTTGGTATACTTTAAACACCTATTCCGAGCTCAAACATTTAAAAAAACTCAACATTACAATTAGACTTTTTTAGAACTAACCACGGATGTCCAAAACAACTAATTAACATAAAAAATGCAACAACCATAACAATAATAAAACAAAAGGCAAAAAAGCCCTACTTTATTTAGACTTTCTCAAAGGCAACAAACTAATAACAAACTAAAAGGAACTTAAAATTCAAGACTAGGAAAAATATTGAAAATTTCCACACTTATTCTATGACTGAAGTTTCTTCATTGGGGAAAATATGAAAAATATGAAGGTTTTTCTAAAAATATGAAGTTTTATGAAGTCTGAAAAAAAATATGAACATTTTTATAAAATATGAAGGTCTTAAGTACCATTACTACATAGGTGGAAAAAAGATAGATTATACCTACGAAAATTAAGCAACAAGCTTATATTATGTCCATTGCATTTCTAAATAAATCAGCCTTTACTTATACTAGATGACACAAACTATTATTTAAAATTCCTCCTTTTTTATATTTTTAGTATTTTGTCATGTTTTCGCTTCCTTTAGTGTGATTTTAGGCAAAAAATTAAAGTTTTTATTTGCTTACATTATGGCTATAAAATTTAGAGCAAAGTTTTTTTGTCAATTTCACCCTTTTAATACTATAAACTAAATAAAGCTTACCTTCCTAGATAGCGGGAAATCCGCTTTGCATCAAGATACTAAAAGATCGTTGTCACAATTAACACAGTCAAAATAAACTTTTAAAAACATTCTGTATTGAACAAAAATTATCTAATGGCATCCATTTTGCCAAATTTTGGACAACCCGTCTTCCAGCAGCGCTATGAGTTAGACAGCAATAAAATGAATATACTGTGCATTAAAAAGAGATGCAAATGAGTATGTTCCAAAATTACAATTTATGTCGGGGTGCCAATGGGGTGCTAATATCAACCTACGTCACGAGTCAGCGCCTAATTAAGGCGCTGACTGTGACGTAGGCCAGCACCCGATGACGTCACGGCACCCCAATACAAAATCGACACAAAATATGATT
Source organism: Aspidapion aeneum (assembly GCA_963576565.1). Classification (NCBI taxonomy): domain Eukaryota; kingdom Metazoa; phylum Arthropoda; class Insecta; order Coleoptera; family Brentidae; genus Aspidapion; species Aspidapion aeneum. The sequence goes on along the minus strand of OY755040.1, from coordinate 62,151,945 downwards.
CTCGAACGAACTAATAGTTTCATTGACTGAAGTCACACATTATCATCCGATTATTTACTGTCTTTTTTTAAAGTAATGTACTAGTAAGGGCGCATAATAATCTAAAACAACCATGACATCAGTGACTGAACAGTGGTGGATTCGTTTTATTTACGAAACTCACACGTTATCATCCAGCTATTTACTCTCTCTTTTTAATTCAATGTAGTGGGGCGGGCGCACATGAGTCAAAAACAGCCATGGGATTATTTTAGTAAGAAAATATACGAGAAGTCAAATTTATGGGGTTATATTTATTTATTTTGATATAACTGTTTTTTCTTAAATTTTTATAAGAAATACGTTGTGTTTGGCTAATTATCTCATTAAAGGCTGTAAAAGTAATGTAGAAGTTCCTTATGCAGATCATAAAACAGAGTTAACCTTGACAGTGATTCAGTTTTTGCAGTGATTTTAAATGAGGACCACTCATTGCAAGATGTAATGATTATGTGCAGTGTGCCAAGAGGAAATAAATTTAAAAAAAAGACAGGTATGTATCATTTTGTGTAACAGAGTGCACTTTTTATTTTGTGTTGTGCAAATAAAATATAACTTTTTCTGCCCCCGGGAAGCTAGCTTGCTGGCCAGCAACAAGTATTTTACAGTTAGACAAACAGTGTTAGGTATTTCATGATGTTTACATGGGCGCACCCAGTGGGGGGGCTAGCCTAAACACAAAAAATTGATTCAAATATGACATCATGAGGCTTCGGCCCCCCCTCAGAGGCCTCGGGCCCCCTCCAAGACATTTCTGGGTGCGCCACTGATATTTGTAGTAAAAAATTACCATAAAATCAAAAAAAAAAGAGTGTCAAAGATATAATTTAAAAATAATCTGGTCCCCAAAGGTCACTCATCGTAAAGCAAAAAGATATAATTTAAAAATAATCTGGTTCCCAAAGGTCACTCATCGTAAAGCAAGCTTTATAGGTAGCGAAGCCTGACAATGAATTTATATTATTTGGTTATTATTTTTGAAATGTTTTCCTCGGTTCGAATTGGTTGCTGGCTCGTTCTTATTTTAAAAATGTGGTTAAATCACAGTCTAAAGATCTATTTAATAATAACAGAGTTTCAAGATAGTTTGAAGCACAACTTTTTATTTTTAAAAACATAAATATATATAGGGTGTTTCAAAATTCAGTATCATAAATTTAATGTTCAATTCCTTAAGTGATTTCAAGAAAAAATTTTCATATTGTGCAAACACATATAAACATATGTCCTCAAACACCTTATTTTCGAGATACAGGGTGTTAAAGTTTAGTTTTTTATATATTTTCTTGTTTATAGTTTCTTGCAGTTTTTGAGATATTTCAAATTAGACATGTGTATTAAGCTATAGACAGCAGCGCCTTTTCCCCAGAATTTTTTTCCTTGTAAGCCACTGGTAGGCAGAACTAGGTAGTTAAGACAAGAAATAAAATCCTTGTTTTATTTGCAAACTTTTTTGTTTTCTGCAATTTTTTTGCATCTTTAACTGTTTTAGAGAAAGTTGCTGTTTCACCAAAGGCTGCTATTATAAAATAAAAAATGTGCCAGTATGGCATCACAAGTATATCAAAATAAAATTAATTAAAACTTATAGTACCTATAAGTAAATATATGTGCCAAATTTGAGCTAAATATCTTAAAAACTAAGAGCTATAAAAAAACTAAATTTTAACTCTGTATCTTAAAAACTAAGCGTTTGTGGACCTATGTTTATACGAACTTTTTGTCTTGAAATCACTCAAGGAAATTAAGATTAAAATTATGTTATTGAATTTTAAAACACCCTGTATAGTTTAGACACCTTTGTACTGTGTAAAACAACATCTTTAAAATAAAACTGTGCTGCCAATGTGAAACCGAGGAAAACATATCAAAAATATTAAACAAAAAATAGAAAATCGTTTCCTATAAAGCTTACATTAACAATGAGTGTCCTTACCCCAAACCCCCCTGATAGTCTAGCAGAATAAACCAAAACACATGACTTACAGTATTTACAGCAAAAAAAATCATTTTTATAAAATTACAAAAGGAGTCTCTAACCTATAATTTAGTACTAATCTGATAACCCCCCCCCTAAAATAAGCTAAAACACGCGATTTAAATTATACAGGGTGTCCCATAACTTAAGGGCCATAGTGCAGCAGGTGATAGAGGAGGTTATTTACGAGAAAAAAGTTTATATAACATGGGTGTCAACACACATCTTTTAAGATATAGGATGTTTAAAGTTAGAGGAGTGGGGGGGAAAAGTGTTTTACAAAAAAAAGAAAATCTGTCATAGGCAGCTGAATACCCGGCTAATTGTTATTCAAAAATGTGATATTCCTTTTTTTGATAAAATTACAAGTTGAGGAGATACAGGGCTGTCAAAATAACCTCCAAAAAGATAGAAAAAATAATATTTTTAAAAAAATTTTTTGCTTTACTTTCTTTTAAAAAATATCAATAAAATTTTATTATTATATCTTGCTAGAGACTTGTTTTTATTAACAAAAAATATAAAAAAACATTGCGTTTAATATGGCATTTATAAAAGTTTATACCAAAAAAATTGTTTTTCTGAAAAAAATTGACCGACTAATTTTTTTCAAAATAATTTTTATTTCAATTTATTGCTCTTGTTCTATTACAACACTCTGCCCAATTTCATATTTTTACTGCGTTTTTTTAAAACGTTATCAAAAAAGTTTAAAAAATCGCCAACTTTGATGCTCTGTATCTCGACAAAGAAAGAGTTTTGACCCATGCATTATAGGAACTATTTTATCAGACATGACCTCCTCTATCACCTGTTGGCCTATAGCCCCTAAGTTATGGGACACCCTGTATACAAAAAAATCACAAATAATTGAAGACAATTTTGTTTCACCAAAAACTTTGTTAAGGTGATCCGTGCTTTTCTAAAATCAAAAAAGAGAGATAAATATAATTTAATTTGTAATTTGTAAAAAATTATTATTTGATGTTGAAAATGAAGAAAAGGTGTCAATATTTTGTGTATAAACAAGTGTATAACTCTCTCAGTTTGTGATATTTTTTTAGAGAAGCAACTTTAAGACCCAAAGACTACATTCTTTAAAATCAGAGGACCAGAAGTACACAATTTATGAATCAACACCAGAGGGCTATAAGCATGTTCCTAACTTGCATTCCAATCCTTTAAGACATAAAAAAGCTATAAGGTTGATGTATTAAACTTTTTCATTAACATAATTGAGAACAATATTTATTTGATTTTGTACATGAGAAAAAGTGACTTGGACTGTTAAAATATCAATATAAATAATGTTAGGAAATTATGTAACACAAAAATTTAGGATTTTCGACCACCCCCTTTATAAGACATTTTAAGAAAAAACAAACCCCCTTTGAGTGTTATGTAAATGTGTGTATGTGTATAAACAAGTATATAACACTGTTCGGTTTATGTGTTTTTCTTTTTAGAAAATCAACTTTAAGACCCAAAGAGAACATTCTTTAATATAAGATGATTAAAAGTGTTGTTGTTAGTGCAAAAAATACGAAAGTTTGGAAACACGATTAGAAGGTTGGTATTCTTACTACTCCTGTAAGTTTGTGACCTCGAGCGGCTGCCATCTTAAAAATATGACGCCTTAAATGGTTGCGGTAGGATTTATAGGAAAAAAGTTTTAAGTTTTTTATAGTTTTGCAAAAATATTTAAAAGCATAAAATAAAACTGAATGAATTACCTATAAAATACTTATTATTAGAAGTTGACTGGCTAGTGCCTTTGCAGAGATGCAAACCCTAAATTGTTAGCAATATGCGCATTTCTTTATGTATTATCACATTATATTCCAAATAAACAGATAATATTAGATTTTACCTAAATTTGTCAGAAACTAAGCATTTTAGAGCAAATGCGAATTTTTATTTATTTATTACAAAAACCACAATTATCTTTTAAACCATTAATTTAAATAAGGCCAAGTTTCTGATTACCTGGCAATATTTTAATTGGCGTCTCTAAATTGGTAATATTTCAAAAAACAAGAAAAAAATGTATAGGTTTTATTAAATTTTCTGTAAAACACTTTTGTAAAAAATATAATTTTGTTGTAAAAAATGTATCACAAAGTGGTATAAAATAATAATATTGCCAATAAAGTTATTTATTATTATAAACTGAAATTATTACGTAACCTTGACTCAATTTCATGGTGGGCACTCCATTGCCATCCTTAAATTGGGGTCCTTTGTAATCTTAAAAATAGTACCAGTTTACAGACCCCTAAAGTGTTTAAAAGGACTATGCTTGCCGGCATAGGTTTTAGTTTTAAGGAAAATTAAATTAAAAATTCATTACCAGAATAGTTATGTATAGAAATTAAATACTAACCACAGCGAAGTTAAGTGCGACTTTGTATCTGGAGACCGCCCCCCAGCATGCGATTGGTTAATCAATAATTTGGTTGGCCGCGATTGATTTGCCTTTACAAGGCAATAGTATTTGAACAGAACCAATCGTGAAAAACCAAGGTCTTAATTAACCAATCGCGTGCTGAAGGGACTCTTTTGTAATATGGTTTATAAGCTCTATCTACAGCAAATATTGTAAAATAGTTAAAAATATTTCAAAAATCGATAGAATGTGATAATAACATAACAGTCATAAGACTTAGAGTACATACAAGTTCTTTATCACCAAAGAGTTTTTAATATGGTGTAAGATAAGAGTTGTTAAAAAAACTGATTTAAGGCGATATCTTTTCAAAGTGATGGCAGTAAAAAACTTCGGGCATTATATATCACACTCTATTTGGAAATAAGTAAACAATTTTTACGAATTAAATGTGTGTTATTCTAAAAAAATGCCTATTTTGACTATAATAATATAATTAGTTTCCTATTTATTAATGAGCAAAGAATAAAGCCTTATAATACTTTATTTTTTGGAATTGTCGGACAAACCCTTGTAAATCTTGGTAGACCCCTCTTAAAACTGAAATGCTCCCCTTGTACTCTACTCCATTAGGCTCCCAGTCTGACACTGTCCTTTAGTAATGAGTTTAAAAAAAACAGTGACTCTTTTTCAAATGCTGGTGAGAGTTTTTTAGTTTTTATTGTTAAGATTAACGAAACTGATTCGAACCCCATAAAAAGCAGACTCATTACCAGTAACCATATTTATGCTTTTAATTGTTTTTTGTACATAATATTTTAGTTCCTTATATATGAGAGTTAAGCTAAAAACTGCATTGAATTAGAGAAGCAACACACTTGGGATGGATAAACATGAGACTACCCCAAACATTTTTCGGAGGGGAATAATATATTTATGTATATAAATGTACAGTTTTTTTGCTACTAAGCAAACTCATTACCAGTAACCCTATTTATGTTCTTACTTATTTTTTGTACATAATAGGGACTTATTACAATAAAGCCAGGTACAAATTGTGCCGGGCACTATTCTGACAGTTTCCCATTATAACAACAGCTATCTTCTTTCAAAATTAGGACTTTTTGTATTATAAGAGCCGGAATTAATAGTGACGCCACTATTAATGGCAAATAAATTACTAGATTTATAAATTCGACATTGGTATGTCAATTTTGAAAGATCAACTGTCAGTTTTCAATGGGAAACTGTCAGAATAGTGCCCGGCACAATTTGTGCCCGGCTTTATTGCAATAAGTCCCTACTACTTTCGTTCAAGCCTTATAAATGAGATTTGAGCTAAAAACTGCATTGAATTAGAGAAGCAACATACTCTCCCGAACATTTCCAGAGGGTAAACCACCCCCACCCTGGCAAGGTTGATTGTTCCCTCTAAACAGTTTTTTGCTAATAACTCGAAAACTGTCGTACAAGTGTTACTTTTTCTTGTGGTATTTTTTATCCTTCACACATTGTTTTTCCCAAAAACGTGCCCCACTGCTTCCAGGGATGGCTATGTACATCATTGGAAAGGATGTATTGTCGAAAAATGATTTCAAAAATATATTTTTTTTAAATTTGAGTTTTCCAGTTATTAACAAAAAACTGTCAAGAGGCACATTTAAGTGGGGAGCCACCCCCGTCAGGGTTACATAACACTAAGAGTGTTGCTACTCTCATTAACTATTGTACATATTATCTAATACTCTATTCGCTTAGCAATATGAAGAACAGGATAATTTTGGAAAATTCACAACTCTTACATTTGGTAATACAATTACACTTATTGGACGTCTGTCGAACTTATGCTAAAATACAATATGGCAGTTCAAAATTGAAAAATAAAAGAATTTTGGTAAATTTACAATTTTTTTTATTTCTTAACCTAATTTTTTTAAAATTTATTTTGTTTTATTTGGATTATAGTGCACTTTTATAAAAACTATTAATCACATGCATTTTTAATGTTTCTGTTTTAAAAAAAAAATTAATTCCTCAACATCATGTATTTTTTTCGTGTTGTTTGCGTTTTATAGAGAAACTGCTGATTTTACAAAAAAATCACAAGATACAAAAAAGATGTGTATTAAAAAGTTGTTTTCACATTTTCACCATGAGTTAAACTTTTCGAGGTATGCTCAAAAAACTACAAAATTGGAGTGTACCTCTAGACACCAAAATTTCACATTTTCATGAGTTTCAAAAGTGGCAAAAATGCTTCAAAAATCAAAAGGCTCTACCATTTTAAATAACGTTAGCTAAGTTTTTATTTTTGGTAGTCTATATTCTGTCAAATATGACGGCTTACATAATGACCGACCCACGATTTTGCACCAATGTCTTCCCGACTATTTTTTATACCCTACGGCAACATCTAGGAACCCAAAGGACACATTGGTGGAAAGGTAATTTAAAGCTTTACACCATTTTGCTTTTAAAATGACAGCTTTCGTCAAAAATCTAAAAAATATGTTCACAAATAACAAAGTTATGAATTTTCCAAAATTGTTGTTTTTTTCATTTTTGAGATGTTTCTTGTATTTGGCATGAGTTTGACATATGTCGAATAAGTCGAATAGCGTTCCAAAAAGCAAAGGCTTTTGGCGTCTGTCAACAAATTTGCATTTACACGTTAAAATAACAGAGGTCACGAACCGACTAGATAGTGATATGATGATATGAAGTTTTTTAGATTTTTGACCAAATTTGTAATTTTAAGAGAAAAATGGTTTAGTAGTTTTTTGTAGAGCTTTAAATTACCTTTCCACCGATGTTCCTTTTAGGTTTATAGAGGTAAAAATTAGTCGGGAAAACATTGGTTCAAAATCGTAGGTAGGACGACATATCATTTTTGACAGAATATAGACTAAAAAAATTATAAATTAGCTTACGTTATTTTTTAATTCTTAAAGCATTTTTTCCTCTTGAAAGTTTTATGAAAAAGTAAAATTTTGGTGTCTAGGGGTACCCTCAGGCCAACTTCGTAGTTTTTTGAGCATACCTCGAAAATTTTCTAACTGTGGATACAACTTGTCAGGAACAGTATCTTGTGATTTTTTTTTGTAAAATCAGCAGTTTTTCTATAAAACGCAAAAAACACAAAAAAAAACATGATGTTAAGGAATATATTTTTTTTGAGACACAAAAACATTAAAAATGCAAGTAATTAATAGTTTTTATAAAAATGCAATATAATCCAAATAAAATAAAATAAATTTTAAAAAAATTAGGTTAAGAAATAAAAAAAATTGTAAATTTACCAAAATTCTTTTATTTTTCAATTTTGAACTGCCATATTGTATTTTAGCATAAGTTCGACAGACGTCCAATAAGTGTAATTGTATTACCAAATGTAAGGGCTTTCAACCCCTCATCAAAAGTGCATGAAGGCCTCTAAGCGAATAGAGTCCAAACTATTATAAAAGTTGACGAGTTCCTAATAGATATTTTATTTTATTTTCTTTTTTAAGTATTAACTTTTTAATTATTCTCTATTTTAAACTTAAAAGTAAAAAAAAACATATGTAGGTATGTGACTTTTTATTTGTTTTGTCACAGATTATTTTATTTTTAGTATTATTATTATTATGCTTTTGGTAAATGGTATCTTTTTATTTTGCAGCTGTTGTGTTATCTTTATTATTTAATAATGTTATTATTCTTATATTTACAACTTCTTACTTAATTTAGATAAATATTGTATTGTATTAGTTGTATTTGACCAAATAAACGATAGTGATCCTACTTATAGCGTTTTACAAGATTTCGTAAGCCAGCCCATTTCCCTACCTAAATGAATAAAGTTGAATCTGTATTTTATGAAATCTGATCTGGTTTTGGTTGTTTGATATCTCAGATAGAAATATATAAAAAACGTCTGCAATATATCATGCAGGATTTTTGGCATGTGTAAACATTTAAGAAGTTTTATGAAATTTTTAAATTAAGAACAAATTTAGAAATTATATTATTTTATTATTTTTTTAAAACTGTTTATAACTTTCACCATACAAAGAATAAATATAATATCCTACTAACTAATATACTACTAACATGGATAATTTATTTGCTGCATCAAGTTTTCTTGTATTCTATCCAAACGGCCACAAAGTTGCTAAAAATAATAATATAATGTTGAGATATTCAAATATTATTTTTGCTAAGACTTATATTCCGATCATTATAGAATTTTAGCTTGTAAAACGTGGTGTAGTCGCGATTTTGACATATGTTGTTCACATTGGAGTCCTAAAAAAATTGAGGTATTTATTATTATTAATTATTTAGTTACTGTGCATTTTAGAAAAATAATAGTTGATGATAACAAAAGTTCCTATAAAAGCGTTTGTATACGTATTTTCGTCAGACGAATGGTTTTCGAGTTATGAGGCTAAACATTTCGCCGCCAATATGGATATTGACCAATTTTCTTTTTTAGTGGCCTTTATCTTAAAAACTGCTTAATTTTGAGAAAAACATGAAATAAAGAATAACGAAATCTGGTTATTACCCTTGCTGAGATATTCTCACACAGATCATAATTAAACTATCCCAAAGTGATACATTTATCTAAATAAAACAGATGCACTTCGTATTACTTTAATTATTGGGATCCATATAAATTAAAGGCGTGCATCTATTATTATAAAATACCAAGTTATTGGCAATAATAATAATTGTGGTACCTAAGTATCGAAAACCATCGTCACTAGCAATATTGCTGAATTTGCAATAATTTAATATAAAAGGCGATGGATCACACCATACAAGTGACCAGTACCCGGGGTCCACTCCTAACTAAGCGTTCGTAACCAGTTTCTGGACGTCCTGCTGAGCTTCGTAACCAGTTTCTGGACGTCGTCTCATTTGTCCCATAACTAAGCGTTCGTAACCAGTTTCTGGACGTCCGCTGAGCTTCGTAACCAGTTTCTGGACGTCACGTCGTCTCTTTTTTAACCCTGAACCTGTGGTCCTGTGTACTGCGTCCCCCCAAGTCCTACCCGGCATAATTCACAGTAAGGCCCTAATGGCCGTATTTATGGTTCTCCATATTTTTTTTGGGTAGGTTAGCGTAGGCTATAATTTCTGTCGATTTATCCGCTGTATAATTATATACGAAATATATGTATTAAACTTCCCTCGTTTCCGATAATTTTCTACGCCCCCAAACTAAAGACCCCTAGGTCCATTTTTCTCTGTGACATATTTGGTGGACGCGCCGGGTTTGACCCCTTCTTACTATCTCCATATAGTAAGGAATATTTTTTTGACCCATTTTCTCCGTAGTCCCTAAGGACTCTTGACACCAAATAGGCAAATAAATTTTAAACAAAAAATAATATGAACAGATATCCGCTAACAATAGCAATTCGCCTTTGTTGATGGTTTGATAGTACTCGGTCCGTCGGGGGAACTACTAGTTGTATCCTGTTGCCGATCCCACGGGGTCCGGCCGGAATACAATAACTTGGATTAAATTTCATGATAGTAGGTTCACCTTTAGATGGTTTAATGCTATCGGTCCGTCGGGAGAATCGTTAGTTATATCCTGTTGCCGGATCTAATGGGGTCCGGCTGGAATATAATGACCTTGGGATAAATTATTCCTGTTATTTTTTGGATTTTTGTTTTTTTAGTAAAATGACAAGGAAAAACCCGAATAAAAATACGAGGGCACGGTACCGGCGTAGATCACTAAAATCAAAAAAGGCCGTAATACAGGGCTCTGAAAATACTGTACCTATAAAATTACATCCCTCGGGACTTCCGGTTACTCCGGAATATAAAGTTGAGTCCCCAAGAATAGAGACAAAAAAGTCAAAGGATTTTTTAGTCAATTTAGAAAGAAAATACAAAGAATTATTTGGTGTCAACAGCGATAGCAAATAATTCACATTTTAATTGACGGCAGCGAAATAAAAATCCGAGAACCCCTTATTGCATACTTAGTGTGCCAAAAAAAAATCCATGATGTATTCAAAAATGATCCCTGAGCCCCAAAGCCATATTGGCCAAACCAAGAAGAAAAACCCAAATACCAGCGACAGACAATACTTCAGATCATAATTCTTACAAATTATTATTTTTTTTTAATTAACAGACAAAGACAAACCTACCTACTAACAAATTATTAACGCATATACATACCTACAAAGTACCAACAAAAATTTGCTGAGTTAACACATACCTATCTACTACCTGGATCGAGTATGCCGTGCCATGCCTGTTTCCAAGCCAGCACCTACGTGATACGACGGGCCGCCACATCAAGCAAACCAGTACAGCAGCAAGTTGAGATGGAACAACGAAAGGTTCACTTTTTTTGTGCCAAAGTCGGATCGAGTAGGCGATGGCACAAAGGAAGAAGTCTACGCCACATTTGATAAGAAAACGGGAGGAAGTCTGGAGAATCCTAGGTGACCATACCTGCAGTCGCTCCAGGATCAAGCCATCCTGCACGAGGGCAATTTAGTCTTCTCCGGCTGCAGGGACACCCGCAGCATTCAAAGGTCAGGTATTAGTATCCATTATTATTAATTATTACTCTCTAATTTATATGTGTCAATTCCTCGGTTTTCTTTGTTACCTGTACTATCAATTCTTGTTGTTCATAAAATTAGTAAATTTAATTAAAATCGATCATATGATTATGAGATATGAATACAGACACACAGATACACTGAAATTTATAATGAAAGACACTGTCGTTAAAAGACAGTGGTTAAAAAAAAACTCATTTTTAGCAATACATTTTTGTTTTTTGTTTCACAAAAAAAAATCGTTGTTATTAATATTTTGTTTATATTATCAAGGTAAGAAAGAAATAGTAGATCATAAAACACAATTTTAAAAAATGATGTTGTTTGGGCAACAGGATTATTAATATGATACATGCAGTTTATTATGTTTTGCTGAATTTTCAAATTGCAGAAGTAAATGACCTGTTATTATTATAGTATGTAAACTTTTCTTTATTTTTGCGGAAATTTTTAGAACAATTATTATTTTTAAATACTTATTCAAAATATGAGTTTTTTCCTGACTGCACGGAATAATTGAATTGATATTTTAACAGTTTTTACTCATTCATTTCTTTTTTTGTAAAATATTGCAAATAAGTTGCGCGCTTGATTAGTTTAGGAGAATTTTAACAATTTAATTTTATCATTTGGATCTTATTTTTAAGAGGGAAGAAATGTAACTGTATTTTCAGGATCAGTTCATAAAGTAATCAATTTTTTAGGCCAATTTCTTCAAAGATGATCTAAGTAGAACATAGCAAAGTACCCAACAGTCAACTTATTATATGATTTATTTGTTGATAATTTTTGCGTCCAAATAGATAGAGAGGGATAATTGCGTATAAAATGATTTGCCTAAAAAGGCGAAATGAGTACCAAAAAGGTGCTAGGCAGATCTCAAACGTGAAAGTAGCATTCAGAAAGGCGAGCCAAAAGGCCATAATGCGAGCTTCTAAGAGTTTGAGACTGTAAGTTTATTTTAATACTGTAAAATGTACAGTTTATTAAGGGCATGAATGAATTTTAGCACAATAAGCAACAGTGACCAGACATCATGATGGAGAGGAGATCACCACGCTACCGGAATCCCTAAGAAATTTGCGCAAATAAATCTAACATCCATAGACAGAGGATCCGGAACTGGAGGTTTCTTCGCCATGCAAGATGTCCATTGTTTAGGTTTTCATATGGAATTCGCAGAAATACTATGTATATAGGGTAACTTTAAAAGATAGGATTAGAAGGTTTTTTCTTTGTAACTGTGGGTTAGCGCTGGAGGGCCAACGCTTTTCGAGCGGGGGGCGTGTCACACAGATCATAATTAAACTATCCCAAAGTGATACATTTATCTAAATAAAACAGATGCACTTCGTCTTACTTTAATTATTGGGATCCATATAAATTAACGGCGTGCATCTATTATTATAAAATACCAAGTTATTGGCAATAATAATAATTGTGGTACCTAAGTATCGAAAACCATCGTCACTAGCAATATTGCTGAATTTGCAATAATTTAATATAAAAGGCGATGTAACACACCATACAAGTGACCAGTACCCGGGGTCCACTCCTAACTAAGCGTTCGTAACCAGTTTCTGGACGTCCTGCTGAGCTTCGTAACCAGTTTCTGGACGTCGTCTCATTTGTCCCTTAACTAAGCGTTCGTAACCAGTTTCTGGACGTCCGCTGAGCTTCGTAACCAGTTTCTGGACGTCGCGTCATCTCTTTTTTAACCCTGAACCTGTGGTCCTGTGTACTGCGTCCCCCAAGTCCTACCCGGCATAATTCACAAGGCCCTAATAGCCGTATTTATGGGTCTCCATATTTTTTTTGGGTAGGTTAGCGTAGGCTATAATTTCTGTCGATTTATCCGCTGTATAATTATAAACGAAATATATGTATTAAACTTCCCCCGTTTCCGATAATTTTCCATTCCAGGTCCATTTTTCTCTGTGACAATATGATCTCTGAAGTGTTATCTCATTTTCGTAAAAGGTAAGCATTTAACTGAAAATATGTAAGCAACTTTTTTGTAGAAAATTAAATTATCTTTTAAACGGTGTATCATTTGAATGGTTCAATTTCACGGTTACCACTTAATATGCCATCCCAAAAATGGGGTTATTTTTTAACAAAAAAGTTTCACGGGCAAGACCTCAGAGGTAAAGGTAGCTACGGGGACGCGTTTCTGCCTCATTAGGCTTCATTCAGCCCGAGCATTATTTCTTTTTCAGTTACCCACATCATCATTTCATCTCCTTCCATTTTATGGTTATGCTCGGGCTGAATAAAGCCTAATGAGGCAGAAACGCGTCCCCGTAGCTACCTTTACCTCTAAGGTCTTGCCCGGGAAACTTTTTTTGACTTTATACCTCGTGAACTTCCTTCAAATTTAAAAAAATCCAGGGCTCAGGTTGTTTTCTGGGAGCAGATTATATCTGTCTCCGTCGCGACGTCAAAATTAGCCTCAAAACCGAGGCAACCCTGACCGAGGCTGCAAATTGACAGTTGATCTCTCCTCAGTAAACACCATATTTCATATTTCTTTTTCAGTTACCCACATCATCATTTCATCTCCTTCCATTTTATGGTTATGCTCGGGCTGAATGAAGCCTAATGAGGCAGAACGCGTCCCCGTAGCTACCTTTACCTCTGAGGTCTTGCCCATGAAACTTTTTTGTTAAGACTTTATACCTCGTGAACTTCCTTCAAATTTAAAAAAATCCAGGGCTCAGGCTGTTTTCTGGGAGCAGATTATATCTGTCTCCGTCGCGACGTCAAAATTAGCCTCAAAACCGAGGCAACCCTGACCGAAGCTGCAAATTGACAGTTGGTCTCTCCTCAGTAAACACATCATCATGTCATCTCCTTCCATTTTATGGTTATGCTCGGGCTGAATGAAGCCTAATGAGGCAGAAACGCGTCCCCGTAGCTACTTTTACCTCTGAGGTCTTGCCCGTGAAACTTTTTTGTTAAGACTTTATACCTCGTGAACTTTCTTCAAATTTAAAAAAATCCAGGGCTCAGGCTGTTATTTTTTAAGTGATGAAAAAAATGTTTTTTTTAGGTTTAATTCAGGTTTCAAGAAAACCAAGCATTTTTGGGAAAAATTTTATTAAAACCTAAGTTTATCGAAAAGTTTAGTTTTACTCTGTATTATTAAAAATAAAATTATTTTTAAAACAATATGAATTTAGTGGGTTTTTGTAATCGGGGAACACTCAAGGAATATACGCATGTTTGGTGATTTTTTTTTCAATTCAGTTTTTATACGCCCCTGGGGTATTAACGGTTGCTCTAATGTTATAAATATACACAATGTTCGAAAGAAAATTTAATTGTCTATAGTACAAAGTAAAACTTTCTGCCGACAGAGCTTGCTTTAAAAAAAAAATGATAAAACACATGATAATTTTTTTTTAATTAAAAAAACCAAATATGCGTATGTTTCTTAAGTGTCCTCCGTTAACAGAAACTACTAGAAACACTTTAAAGATAATTTTATTTTCAACAATATAGAGTAAAACGGAAATTTTTGAAAAGCTTAGTTTTTAAGAAAATTAATTAAAACAAAAAGAATTATTTAAAAAAAAATAACCTTAATATGCGGACGCCCCTCAGGTATAACAGGGTGAGTAATAGCTTTCACACCACTTTGTGGTACGCTGTTTAAAAGTACAATTTATTTTTCTGAAAAGGGTGTTTTTTTCTAAAATGTTTTTAGATGTCAGTTAAGTGCTAATCGTGGAATTGGCCCATCTAAGTAATACATTGTTTAAAAATTATTTAGTTTCCTACAATAAACTTTATTACATATTTTCTGTAAAATGCTTACCTTTTGAGAAAATGACAAATATTAATGATTTAGGGGTTTATTTTGCATACACTATGGAAATACATAGAAAACGAGTGTACTGCTACCACATCAAGGTTCGTATCTCGGCAAGGGTCTACCCAGGCCATTCAGTAATGTCTCCTTTTATATGCCATTAATTAATATTTATTTTATACAAAAATTGTCTAACATACAAAATTGCGGCGAAATGTTTAGCCTCATAACTCGAAAACCATTTGTCTGTCGAAAAAGTGTATATAAGCGCTTTTGTAGAAAATTTTATTGTCTTCGACTTTTGTTTAAAACTAATTTTTTTCTAGAATGTACCGGAAAAAGATAATTTTTAAACAATCATTTTTGTTCACACTAAATCCGAGATGAAGGGGGGAGCCGCCCCCCTACGCCAAGGTGAAAAACTTAATTTTTTATAAGACGTCCAATGTAAACATATGTCAAAATCGTCACCACACCAACTTTTATGCTCTAATGACTGGCCTATTAGTGCAAATTATTTTTTTATTATGACATGGCTACTGGTATTATTGCCAAGAGTTTTGGCAAAAAATAAATACCTTGTACCTTTTGACATGGGAAATGCCATGAATTTTTGTACTTTTAATCCTACAAGGATTAAAAACTTTAAATAAAAGTGACACTTCTTATCCCGAGACGAAAATTTTGTACCACGAGCGTAGCCATGTCTAGCCATTACTTTTCATTCTGAGGATTTTAAGTCGAAAAGTGCACTTTTTACTGTAAAGGTGCAAAAAATGTAATAACTAAAAATGATGTTACCCATTGGGTCATTTCAAATTAAATCTTGAAAATTTTTGGCCCAGTAGTTTATTTTTTAAATAATTTTTCAAAATTAAAAGATTACCAAGTTTTGCTCCTACATAGGTAAAGAAAAATAGGAATATCTATAAAACTACTTTACAGCAATCTATGAGTAATACCTTGTCAAAAAGGTATTTGAAAGACCATTTAAATAATGTGTCACCTGACACATTTTAAAAATAAAAACAAACAACCGAACCGGGCCCCCCAAGCCTTAGATTTTTTAACATATTTTCCACATATTTCATGAAAAAACACAAAAAATAGCTTAAAATTCGACATCATAAGGCTTCGCCTCCCCCTCTACGAGGCCTCGGGACCCCCCAAGACATATTCGTGGGTCCCTCACTGGGTGTAGGCTAAAGTACATAACGACTTTAAAAAATGCTGAATCCCCTGAAGCTGGGTAAGTTTTAATTTTTACTTTTTTTACAAAACTAAACAGAAAGTTTTAAATATTACCAATACCGTACCAGACGAATTTATTTCAGCGCCATCTACCCTTCACTGTCACCAATATTGATATTACAAAACTCATTTTTTATTCAATATTCAAATTATTTTAGACAAATGAAGCAAATGTGAGTTTTTTGCACCCAAACGGGTCAGCCCCCTCTTTTTATTACCCTAAACCTAAAGCAGATATTTTAATTATTGAAAGAAAAATGATTTTAAGAAAAGTTTAACCCATTACCGCTACAGGTTAGACCTACAAATTTTGGAAATAAAAATAATTTAAAAAATATTTAATTTACTTGAAATTTTGAGAGGCGTGCTTATTACTTATAAAATATTATTTTTTCCTATATTATAGCATTTATCTTTGATTCTTATATGTTTTACTTGAAAAAGCTACCATTTTTTACATGTTTGAATATTGTTTTATTTGTGTCTTAGTAAAACATTGAAAAAAAATTATATATTTTTTTGAAAAAATTTAAAAATGGTATTTTTCCAAAAAAAATTTTTTTTTTAAATTTTTAAAATTTTAAAAAATATATATTTATTTTTTAAATGTGTCATGCTATACATCATTTAAAAGGTATTTGAAAGAGGACATGGCATAGATGCTAATATTAAAATTTGTATATAGAAGTTACTAGGATTAATTATCTATAGGTACGAATTTTAATTTGAACCCCTCAACCTCCCAGGGGACTTATTATACTAAGTGATTGGAAATAGTTTTTGTAGTTCTGGTGAGATTTACCAATTATAAATATAAAATATTGTATATAAGAACAAAACTTCATAAAAAGTTTAAAAAAAGTATAAACCAAAATACCTTAACTATTAATTTTTATTACTGAATGATAAAATCTACCTTTTTTTCCTGCTTAAACCAGTCCAGTTAATCTAAACTATCTTGTAAATGTTCCAGTTGCTAAATTATGTATGAGTTTGGTGGTTTTCCAGCCTTTTTTGTCCAAATGCTCATCAAAGTTTTGTCAATACATGTTTTTATCTTCCATAAATTCAGTAGATTTCTTTTTAGTATTTATGTCACATATATCAGGAAACTGTGCCGGAAACCCTAAAAGCATAAAATAGTGGATTTTTATAAAACTATACTTTTGTACATAACAAAAAGAGAAAAATGAACATAGTTCTTATAACATTGCGGTAAGTATAATTTAAAATAAGTAAGAATAGAATTAGTTATATTATGTAAGTTATACATTATTAGGCAAAAACCTAGAAACAAATTTTGTTTCCTAGTTTTGAATGTGTATATAATAAAAGGGATGAAAATATTCCAAGTAAGAACTTTTACATTGAGGCCATCAAAATAATAATTAGTCTTTGTGAAACATAATATGGGAATACATAAACTACCACAGCGATTGAAGAAAAGCTTTCTTCTCTGAAATACATCCAAACATTTAATAAGAACCTTTTCACTGAAGCCATCAAAATAATAATTTAGTCTAAGCTTTTCACTAACCAAAATTTGAGCATATGTATTGTCTCTGTAGTATGATTATGTCTTTTTTATTATTTTCTAGATTATATTGATAGCCTCAGTATGTAAGTATCTACGCCTTATGCCTAATTTACTCAACAATGTAAGGGACCATTCTTAAATTATGTAATGCCACAGGGAGGGAGGTTTAACCTAACCTTGTGTTACACTAAATGTTTTTTTAATGTATTTTTTACAAAAATAATTTTAGTGCTTTCATGTTTTACCCAGTGAACTTCCAGGGCTCTCAACAGATAAACAGCAAAATAATATGATAAATATGAACTTTTTAATAAAATTATGAAAAATATGAAATTAAGAAAACAAAATATGAAGGAATTATGAATAAAAAATTTAGTTTCTTTTTGGGTCCTCTACCAAATGGCTTGTTATGTCAAACTCAACTTTTTTTAGGAAAACTCTTTTATTAAGCAAAAATATATATTTCTTAATTTTATTTATTAAGAAAAGTTATAAGAAACATTTTCAAGTTGAATTCCAAACAAAAACAAGGCACATTTTTTAAAGCATATTTTACGACAAGGTATAAGGTGTTTCCGTATTTTTAAACCAAGGTTTACTGGAATTATTCAAAGAAATAGAACAAAATTGAAAATGCAAAAGTTGTAGGCTTTATCCTATACCATCAAAAAAACTTATAAAAAACCACAACCATGTAAATCTCTTACGGAATATCCTACAAATTAATATGTTTATGATTACACTTAAAAAAAAATAGATATTTTCTTTCTAAACTCAAAAATATATGATAAACTGCCATTTGATAAAGCCACTATTAAAATATTAGCATCTATAATTTCTAGCAGTTTGGGACCTACTCTACATTTCTTGAAAATAGGTATGTATGTATGTATTCGAAAGTGGTGGCAGGCCCTACTGGACCTCCATGCACTGCGACCACAAATTGATCTATTGTGCCCACGTACCTACATACTGAGTTTGACTAAAGTGGCATATTTTTTTTCCATCCAGTACATGAAAAAACTCTGCAGATTACAACAATAAATGATTTAAGCTTAACACTTTGGCTCAAAGATATACCACTAAGGCCTCTGCATTATTAGCCATAGGTACCCTATTTTCTATCTCTTGAAATAAGTGCAGTAGACCTTTTTGGAAATATATTAAAACACCCTGTACATCTAGTAACACAGAACACTTAAGTATACTTGATGATATACTTGGTATACTTTAAACACCTATTCCGAGCTCAAACATTAAAAAATACTCTGCCAATATATGGGCCCCTAAGCTCACACTAGGTACTATAGTTATAGTGTACGTGTAAGCTAATATAACTAAAAACTGAAATATATTTTATTCAACTCCAGACTAAATTACCTTTTGTTTGATACCACACAAGCCATGTTTTGACTTAAACTCAAATTTTTGGAATCTACTCCCACCCTTAAAAAAAAACAAAAAACTAAAATGTATTTTGTTAAACTCCGGACTTAATTACCTTTCGTTTGATATCACACACGCCATATTTTCACTTAAACTCTAATTTTTAAAATATACCCCCACCCTTAAAAAAAACAAAAAAGTAAAATGTATTTTGTTAAACTCCGGACTCAATTACCTTTCGTTTGATATCACACACGCCATATTTTCACTTAAACTCTAATTTTTAAAATATACCCCCACCCTTTTTTTTTAAATAAATTAAAATGTATTTTGTTTAACTGCAGACTCAATTACCTTTTGTTTGATATCACACACGCCATATTTTCACATAAACTCTAATTTTTGAAATCTACCCCCACCCTTTTATTTGGTTTGTGTTCGGTGGATTTTGTTCATTTTTAAATGGGACCATCTCGAGCCAAGACCCAGCCTAGGTACCAAATTTCATTAAAATCGGCCAAGCGGTTTTTGAGTTATGCGCGTTGGTCGTTACAGACAGACATACAGACATACAGACAGACAGACAGACAGACATACAGACAGACAGACAGACAGACAGACAGACGGCGCAACAAAAAAGTTTCAAAATCATCTGAAACGCAAAGATATATAAAAAAATTTGAAATCGGAGCAACTTTTTTTTTCTCGAAAAAATTAGGATCACCATAGCTCACACTACTATAGTATAGTATATGTGTGAGCTAAAAAACTCAACATTACAATTAGACTTTTTTAGAACTAACCATGGATGTCCAAAACAACTAATTAACATAAAAAATGCAACAACCATAACAATAATAAAACAAAAAGCAAAAAAGCCCTACTTTATTCAGACTTTCTCAAAGGCAACAAACTAACAACAAACTAAAAGGAACTCAAAATTCAAGACTAGGAAAAATATTGAAAATTTCCACACTTATTCTATGACTGAAGTTTCTTCATTGGGGAAAATATGAAAAATATGAAGGTTTTTCTAAAAATATGGAGTTTTATGAAGTCTGAAAAAAAATATGAACATTTTCATAAAATATGAAGGTCTTAAGTACCATTACTACATAGGTGGAAAAAAGATAGATTATACCTACGAAAATTAAGCAACAAGCTTATATTTTGTCCATTGCATTTCTAAATAAATCAGCTTTACTTATACTAGATGACACAAACTATTATTAAAAATTCCTCCTTTTTTATATTTTTAGTATTTTGTCATGTTTTCGCTTCCTTTAGTGTGATTTTAGGCAAAAAATTAAAGTTTTTATTTGCTTACATTATGGCTATAAAATTTAGAGCAAAGTTTTTTTACTTT
Source organism: Aspidapion aeneum (assembly GCA_963576565.1). NCBI lineage: Eukaryota > Metazoa > Arthropoda > Insecta > Coleoptera > Brentidae > Aspidapion > Aspidapion aeneum. Next base: position 62,131,610 of record OY755040.1, on the reverse strand, counting down.
TAATACCATAAACTAAATAAAGCTTACCTTTCAAGATAGCGGGAAATCCGCTTTGCATCAAGATACTAAAAGATCGTTTTCACAATTAACACAGTCGAATTAAACGTTTAAAAACATTCGGTATTGAACAAAAATTATCTAATGGCATCCATTTTGCCAAATTTTTGACAACCCGTCTTCCAGCAGCGCTATGAGTTAGACAGCAATAAAATGAATATACTGTGCATTAAAAAGAGATGCAAATGAGTATGTTCCAAAATTACAATTTATGTCGGGGTGCCAATGGGGAGCTCATGTCAACCTACGTCACGAGTCAGCGCCTAATCGGACAGATCAGATGCAGTTGTAAAGTAAATTGGGTTTGTATTGGCATCACTGGTAAAAGCAATTTAAAAATTAGTGTTATCTATAGGCCACCATCATACTCTATCATAGAGTTTCAACAGTTTTTGGAACAAATATTAATCAACTACCCAAAAAATCATTTAATAGTTGGTGACTACTAAGAGAAACACCTGAAGCGATAAATTATGAACATTTTTTGACTCCTAATAATTTTAAAATTTATAATTCTTTATCAGAGAAAGATGCAACAAGAACTGGTGAGAACTCAAAAAGTATTCTGGATCATGTTCTTTCTGATATAAATAATAAATTATCTTATTCTCTTATATATAGCCATACAAGAAAATATTAAAAATCTTGGTAAAAAAAATTAATTATGATATTAAAAAAATAGATAATAAAAAACTGATTTACAAAGTAGTGAATAAATTAAAAAATTGCACTGTTTCTTCTGTTCAAGAGTTAACGGAAATTACTACTCAATCAAAAACAGAAGCGGAATAATAAATTTAAAGCTCGGGAAAACAATAATTGAATAAATAAAGAAGTTCTTGAGATGATGAAAGAGAGGGATCTATAAGAAAAAAATTAAATATCCTCATAATAAATAAACAACAAAATAAAATCACTTAAAAATAGGTATTTTAAAACAGAATGGGAAAAAACAGGTACAAATGCTAAAAAAGACTGGAAATTTATTAATAATTTTTACAAAAATAAAAAAAGTGAAACAATAGTTACAAGCCTGGAAATTCTTAATAGAAAAGTAACTGATTCTTTTGAAATCGCTGACGAATTTAATAGGCACCTCTCACAGGTTGGAGAGATAATTGTTCTGGATTTAAAAAATAAAATAGATACAGAAAGACCAAATAGCATACCATCTTTTGAAGAAATTTCGTCTGGAAGCACGCTAGAAGTAGAATCCACAAGTGAAACTTAAGGAAATTTTATTAGATCTAAAAAAAAATTCTGCACCTGGTCATGATAATATTACTGTTCAGGATTTACTAAAATAAAAAAATTTAATCCAATTAATAAATAAGGTAAATTTTTTTCGAGAACTTAAAATTAATAAAATTAGTCCTATCTTTAAATCTGGCAGCAAAAAGAATACAAATAACTATAGACATATTTCAGTACTTAGTGCTTTTTCAAAATCATCAATCAAAAATTATTAAAAAAAAGAACTTTAAACTTTATGGATAGAACATACATGCTGACAAAATATCAATATGGTTTCCTTAAGTGTAACACTTGAAATGATTATATTTCAAAAGCAGTGGATGACAATATGGATGTAGTCGTAGTATATATAGACTTAGCAAAGGCTTTTGGTTCATTATTCAAATTATAAACAAATTAGCAGAATCATACTCAAAAGACAATTAAAAGTAAATAATAACAAAAGCCACTTAACATCAAATACATATGGCGTCCCACAGGGCTCAGTCTTTGGGACCACTTTATCCTTTGTATGTCCTAAGCTTAATGTTGCTGGTAGTGGCATTAAGCAAAATCATAAATGATGACCTGCTTATCTATGTTAATTGGCTACACAGAACCAAACTTAAAATTAATATTGACAAGTAGGCAACCAAAAACAAGCATTTGGCTCTAATTATAGATGATAAATTCAGTTGGAATGGTCATACAGAAAGCTTGAAAAAAACTTTAATACCAATCTGGGGGATGTGTAATAAAATTTACTTTAAAAAAATCAAATTTTATAAAACAAAATTTTAAACATTTCATTCAATTTTGATAGATTAACACATACCGAAATCCTTTATAATGAATTAAATATGTATAAATTAGACAGTTTACTAAAATTTAAACAATTAAAATCTAAATTAATGTATAAAATTCTAAATGATCTTCAAAAATCTAACAAGAACTAACCTTGGCCTATTTAATCCTATAGTAAATGAATCCAAAAACTTTAACACCAGTATTTACTAATGGGTCTACAGTGCTAAGTGCTACAATCCTAGGTTTAAAAGTCTACATTTTGATTGAAGGTTTAACTTATTTTCCAGTGAATGCAATAGTTTTTAATATTTATATAAATTGTTCCTAAATACCTTGCTATATGGGTAATCTTTTTTCGTTGTAACAAAGACAGTATTTCCACACAAAGGTTATAAATAAATAAAAAGAATAAAATATTTTGGTTTAAAACTGGTAGCCATATTTAAACCTGCAAACGTCACTAGGAAATGTCGAATAAAAACGGTGTAAGTCTGTAAGTCAGTGTCAGCTGTCTTTAGCTATATTTTACATGTTAATTTTTTAGACAAGTTAGCGACGATTAAACCGATGTTCGATTGTTTTCGTTAATGTGTAATTGAAAAGGGATTCTAATATATCTTGTGCTTTTTACAGTAAATATTGATACGTATTTAATACGGTAATGCATCTACAGATATAGTTTTAAGTTATTTATGTATTATTTAGCTTGGAATATTTTAGTATATAAGTTTTTTGTCAATCATGAATTATTTCTATTGTTTTTCGAACTTTAAACCACCCCTCAGGGGTGGTCCTACAATTTGAGACTATTTTTAACGGGAATCCTACGACTGCACGGACTAAATTTCCAAAAAATGACATTTCGTTACAAAATTTTTATGTGGTTTTTCTTTATTTCTAAAGTTATTTTGAATTTATATGAGATTAAACTCACTGAGAAATGCTTAGTATCATTTTGCACATTAGGGTAAACCAAATCTTTGCAGTTATTTGACCTGTGAGTATTAAAAAAATACACTTAAACCGGTCGGTCTCAAGTCTATAGACTTGATACTTAAACCCGGTCTACAATGCTAAGTCTTAAGGTCTTAGTAAATACTGGTGTAACAGTTTACAACAAAAAATAAAATCAATAAACAAATTTGACCTGTTGTAACCAAAGTTAGGGCCTATTTTTTTAAATGGTACAAACTAGAGGATATTTATGCATATATAACTAAAAATTAATACTTTGGTTAGCACCCTTTAATATTTAGTTAAGATTTACATTTAAAAAAAACGAAAACGACTAATTTTAATCTTATATATTTAAGTATATTATTTAATATACTTATGTATTTTAAGGCTGTGTATTTTTTAATTACTGGGCATTGCAAATGTTTTATTAACTTGTTTTAAGTTTTTTTGTAGTAATTTAGTAGTTAGATTTGATCTCATACCCAAAAATAACATCTTAGATCAGCTTAGTTAAAATTTAATGCTAATGTTTCTATATAAGTGTTTTTTTCATTAGTTTTATTTGATTATGTTGCAATTTTGTTTTTTACCACCAACAAACCAAATGTTTTAAACTCAAATTCTTCAGGCCAGAGCTATAACACTGATTAGAGAAACTGTACCTTGTGAATGTAACTGTTCATTTCTTATTAATAAAGTTTTAAAAATATATAAGTATAATCCGCGTATATCTAGGGGTAGGATTTGTGTATGGGCCATAAGGATTGCATGGGAAAACAGAACAGCGTTAAACCAACGTTCCCGGTTTACCAAAAATATCAGTATAAGCCGCTACTCAATTCGCCAAAGGTCAATTTAGTCAGTTTTATTAAGTGCCGGGGTGACACACACAACTAGAATAATACATTAAAATTCGGCTTGTTTACAAACAAGCAGTATTTTAAAATATTATTCTATTTTCGTTTCACATTCCCTAAAGTCAATTTTGTTTGAAAGATAACTTACCAATCTACAGGTAAGGTACTCATTATTTAATTTTAGTGTTTATGCTCTGCTACAGAAAAGCGCCTTACAAAATGGCGCTGCTACAAAATGGCGCTGCCACAAAATAGCGCTGCTACAAAATAACGCGCATCAAAATGGCGCTGCTTCAAAATAGCGCTGCTACAAAATAGCGTCTTATAGCCTCTTTCTAACATATATTTTCAAAAACAAACTTCCCTGCCTTTTTCCTGGAATCCTAGAGGGTGTGAAACCAAACCGAACCGAACGGAACCGAACCGGCATCCTAGAGATTGTGAAACCAAACCGAACTAAACCGATACTTCGATTCGGTTCAGTTCATTTCAGTTCAGTTTTGTTTTACACCCGCTAGGATCCTGCGAAAGAAGTCAGCGAAGTTTTTTTTTTTGAAAAAATATGTTAGAAAGTTTTTAATGATGCTTTTTCTAATTTCGCTGTTTTTATTAGATGCCGCTATTTTGCCGCAGCGCGTTTTTGATGCGCGCTATTTTGTAGCAGCGCTATTTTGTAACGCGCTATTTTGATGCGCGCTATTTTGTAGCAGCGCTATTTTGTGGCAGCGCCATTTTGTAGCAGCGCTATTTTGTAAGGCGCTATTCTATAGCAGCGCTATTTCATAAGGCGCTATTTTGATGCACGCTCCTTTGTAAGCGCCATTTTGTAGCAGCGCTATTTTGTAACAGCGCTATTTTGTGGCAGCGCTATTCTGAAGCAGCGCTATTTTGAAGCAGCGCTATTTTGTAGGGCGCTATTCTGTAGCAGAGCCTTAGTTTTTGTAATGCGTTTTTAGTCCAACCATAAAAAAAAAGGTTTGGTGGACCACAGTGGCGCAGGGTCGGTAGGGGACGTGGGAGGGGGAGGGGAGCGAGCGAGACCCTAGGGGGGCGGCAGAGGTGGTATGAAGCCTCAAACAAATATCAAAATTATGAGTAGTAGTCCCTCTTAAACGACAAATGAAAATTTGAAAACAATAGCAGACTTGAATAAATGCGTCGGAGACAAAATTTTCAGAAAGTATTGGAGGAATAATACTTTAAATGCTCGCAGGCGAAAATAGATTTTTTTCAAGGTAAACAGACACCGTAGGAATTTTTTTATCTTTCTAGAGCAATGCTCCACTTTTTGTTTAAAATACAAAAAGAACATTTGTAAACAAAACTCGATATAACCATTAAAGTTATGCATAACTGATAGTTTTAAAGTAAAATTGTTTAAGTAATAATAAAATCTAATGCCAACAAAAGACTGTATCATATTGGGTTAAAATTGTTTGAGGTGTTCTTGATTTATCGTGTTTTCAAACAGACAATTAATTTTATTCGCTGATTTCGATGTTTTAGGACCTAAATCTCACAGTTAATAAAAGAAAACAATTAAATTTGCTACTATTTCAAGTGGACTCCTTAATGAGCTCTTTGGTGAGGCATGCTGGATAGGCAATAGAGGTCCAGTTCACTGGCCGTCCAGATCTCGGTTCTTAACCCATGTATTTCTTTTTGTGGGGCAAGATTAAAGATTTAATTTACCGAGACCACGCTAATACCAGGAAAGAGTTGGATGGAGGTGCCATTCATCAACCTTTTAGGCCAATTATACCCGTCATGATGTTGAATTCGGCAAACAATACAAAGAAAATATGCCGTTTGTGTCTGAACCAAAATGGCCGCCAACATTTAGTTTAAGGTAAAAAAATCTAATTAAAATAAAATTGTTTTTTATTTTTTATTGTTGTGCTCTGACATATACCAGATCTATTTTTGCAAAAATACCAATTTTCTTAATTTGGTCATATTCGTCCATATGTCTAGAAACAGACAATGTCTTCAATATTTTACTGGATTATTGTTTGCCGAAAACTAGTGGGTCATTTTAAATGAAATTAACCAAAAAAAAAGGAGGTTGGTATAGTAGTATTTTCTGCCAATTTGGCTCAAACATGTATCTTGACAGTTCATTTAGTTGAGACTCACCTACTTTGATGTCATACTCTTCTCTACAAATTTATTTTGCATTACAGTGATTTCTGAGACATTGAAATCCTCAGTCCCTCCTTTGCATACAATACAAAGGCCTCTTCTTAAATTTTCTTGTGGCAGATAGTCTATAGGTTTGTCCTGTTGTATGTCGCTGTCAAATTGAAGAGCTCCTAACTTTAAGCCATTTCTGAAACCTAATAAACCAAATTTAATTAACTTAAGTCCTCAGGTTTTATCCATTACTTCAAAAACTAAAAGTTTAACATTTTATTCAATTTATGGTGAACAACATTAAACTTGAAATTAGCTGATTAACTATTCTAGCCCCCCCCCCCCCACTTCACTAACACATTTTCCTGCAGGGTTGCCACCTTTTCTTTTTGAATTTGCAGAACAAGAAACCCAAAAATTCAGGACGCAAACAAAAAATCAAGGACATTTTTTCTGTGTCCTTTTTCCATTTTTGACTTTCTAAGTCGCTAAATTTCGCTGGCAACATATTTTTTTTTGCTCAAAAATAAGTTTTTCTCTGCGGCGCCATTTTACCTAATTTTTTTAAAAGTTTTGCCTGCGAAGCTCTTTTTGTCTTTTTACATTTTTTTTGCTGCGCGAATTTTTCCGAAGCGTTTCGATTTTTTTTTTAATTTTAGCAGCTTAATTTTTTCTTAATTTTCAGTATTTTTTTGTTTTGCAATCTTTTCTTTATCGCATCACGCACACTCTCAGCTTAAGAAAATTGATTTGGGAAATCGTAGGGATTTTTGGGGAATCAAAAACAACCCTGATAAGGGAGTATCTTTTATATTGAGACAACCTCAAACAAGTATTTTCTAACTCTTCAAATTTAAAAAAATATATCCTAAAAATTGAAATTGTAGTAGCTGTCTTGGGAAGGTATAAAATTAACAAGAGTCCATGGTGAGAGATGCTTGACCGCTATGGGATGTAAATAATAAATAAACCTCTGTCCTCTTTTTTGGAGAATCCCAATTAGTGTTAACCTAACCTTGGTCAATTGATTGAAAATTTATCCGGGAAGCTAATTGAAAAAATCTTTTTGAAAAACAGTTTTATAAAAAAGTTACAGAAGAATAGCTGGTATGTACAGCTAGAGTCCATGTATGTTGAAACTTTTGGATATATTACCAAATATGTCAACATACAGGGACTTTATGTACAGCTAATTTTAAAAAAAACTGATACGACTCTTTAAAGCACTTTTTCCAAAATTTGAGCAGTGTATTCTAAGCCACCATCAACTTTATCAACACCTCAGTATCAACAATATGAAAACTGTCAATGACAAGTGAAAAAATAATAACATTGTCATCAGCAAAGTCATACTTCACCTTTATTTAGGTCACCACCTATAAGGTACCCTATAGGTGGTGACCTAAATAAAGGTCTCAAGGTAGGCATTTCAGTAAACTTAATGTCCTAGTTATATTTTATTAAATTAAAAAAAAAACTAGTTTAAATTAAGTTTTCGGCGACAAATTCGATTTATGCAATTTTTTAAGCAAAAGACAACAGGGCAAAATATTGAAATATCAGTCAAAAGGTGGCATTACATATAAGAGTCATAGGGAGACCGATTCGGTTCTAAAATTGTGGGCCTTAATAAAATTTTAAGGGTGACAACACTAACAATGGATGACAGTCATAATTATATATTAGATTAGATTAGATGTCATAATTACTCAAATATTTTGACGATCTAGTAGAAACAAACCACAGTAAACTAATTATTTATAGTATGGAAAGCACCCCGGTCTTGTCATAATACTGTTATACATACCCCCTGTATACATTAGTTCGGAATACAAAGTTCGAGAGGCGCTGATTACAGACCGTCACTAGGGTCACTGCATCCTGGAAGCCTGGCGTCTCCATGGGTAGCGACAAGCCCACGTGACCTGCCTCGGAATTTCCATGGGCGACTCGTCAACTTACCTCGGAATAATTAGAGTACCTACACGAAATTTTTCTACAATTTTGTAAATTAGGCTCGGAATTTTTAGAGTACCTACAATTTTTCTAGAACTTTATAAAGCGATCTCAGAATTTTTAGAGTACCTACAATATGTAAAATATTTTTAAAAAAATTAAAAGACAATACTTATATTTAAAAAAAACTATAAAACAATTTAATGCATATACTTTTACTATTAGTTATAATATTCGTTATGGTAATTACCTACAATGATAAAAAATACTCTGCCAATATATGGGCCCCTAAGCTCATACTAGGAAGTATATTTATAGTTTACGTGTGAGCTAATATAACTAAAAACTGAAATATATTTTATTCAACTCCAGACTAAATTACCTTTTGTTTGATACCACACAAGCCATGTTTTGACTTAAACTCAAATTTTTAAAATCTACCCCCACCCTTAAAAAAACAAAAACTAAAATGTATTTTGTTAAACTCCAGACTCAATTACCTTTCGTTTGATATCACACACGCCATATTTTCACTTAAACTCTACTTTTTGAAATATACCCCCACCCTTTTTTTTAAATAAATTAAAATGTATTTTGTTTAACTCCAGACTCAATTACCTTTCGTTTGATATCACACACGCCATATTTGCACATAAACTCTAATTTTTTAAATGTACCCCCACCCTTTTATTCGGTTTGTGTTCCACCGAACTTTGTTCATTTTTAAATGGGACCATCTCGACCCAAGACCCAGCCTAGGTACCAAATTTCATTAAAATCGGCCAAGCGGTTTTTGAGTTATGCGCGTTGGTCGTTACAGACAGACATACAGACATACAGACAGACAGACAGACATACAGACAGACAGACAGACGGCGCAACAAAAAAGTTTCAAAATCATCTGAAACGCAAAGATATTTAAAAAAATTTGAAATCGGAGCAACTTTTTTTTTCTCGAAAAAATTAGGATCACCATAGCTCACACTACTATAGTATAGTATATGTGTGAGCTAAAATATCATTTGTGTGGGATTACTCTAAATTTTGTCTTTTTTGTAAATTTGCTATAGTTTCTAAATTCATATTCCTGTGTACAAAAACATGATTTTTTAAACAATATTTCAAAACTTTTATTTTTGGATTTTCGAATCGATATCAGAAAGTCTTTGTTTTTAAGTTCTTTAGATTTGGGATCAAATATGATCTTGAATAACCCAAATACATATTTTTCTGGTCCTGTACGTGACACGGACAAAGTCTTGTTCATAAATGTCAAATTAATTTCACTGATTCAAACATATGTTTTATAGAGCTACTGACTTAAATTTAAAAAAAAAGATATAAAAATAACTTTTAAGGTAGGTTTTAAGTCACGTCACGGTCATTGAAGGTGTAAGCACCTATGCTAAACAACAACATTCAAAAAGACAGTTTTTGGTAGTTTTGACATTTTATAATTACAAAAGATTAATTAATCGGTACTATCGGGCTTTGAGAAATAAGTGTTCTTCAAACATAAAATAACATATTTTTGGAGTATTTTAAAATTTAAAGCTATAACCTAAAATTTTTACGCGGGCTGGTTTGTTATTGTTATTAGTACTTTAAGTATGTGCGACTGACGGTGACATATTTTTGCATCTTAGTAAGTTTGTAAGCGCACCTAAAATGGGAGATAAATCCAAGAACTCTCCTACATTAAAATTGGGGAAACCACAGTACAACACAAGATTACAAACACTAAAAACAATAGCCACGAGATTTCAAGATAGTAAGCAACCAGGCAAAAGTCCACGTTCTTTGGGGTCTTTGAATAATAGCTGCTACATAGAAGTGGTCCATGATAAAAACAGCACAAATAATGACGACGGGAAAAAATCCGGATCAATTAATGCAGGACTTACGAAACAAGCTGGCAGACAAGTACTCGGAAATAAGTGACATGTCTCTGAAAAACGAACAACTGACAAAAACAATTGAAAAATTACAAAATGATCTACAGGCAAAAAACGAAACTATTGAGGCTTATAAATTATCCCTAGAAAAGTTATCAAAAGAGCAAAATAAAAACTTTAAAGATAGTTCAACGCAAACAGAAACTGGCGAATTGAAAAAAATACAAAAAAGGAAAAATATTAATAATATTAATAAAAACAAAACATTAAGAAGTGCACAATGTATAAAAGTTCTAACAACAAAAAATATTCAGTTAGCCAATCAAATACAGTCATTACGAAAAAATAACCTAAAATTAAAACGAGAGGTAAAGACAACAGAAAAACATATTGAATCCTTAAGAAAGGACAAGTCTAAACCTGCCTCTGAAATAACTCATCGACAAGAACAAACCCAGACAGATAATATTGTTATGCCCGCAGTAAGAAAAACGATAAATGCAATGGACTGTATAGAATTTAATTAAATGATGCGCGAACAAACATAAATATATTGATATGAAATTACGAAATAATCAAAGGTCCATAGGTAAAATATTGGTGCCACACAACGGTAATCAGATACAAATGCACTCACCAGTTTGCAGCCACTTTCTCCACGTTCTAAGGGGCCCCTGATTGAATCTAATGATGTCACCACGCAGCTGAAGGGCTGAAGTTTCCAGTTCTATGCTTCAGTACACCAAAATCGAGCACTTTGAGGTGCAGAAACTTGAAATAGTTGGAGAACGAAATTAACACGCCATTTTCTCGAGGCGGTCGACAAGGATCTCCCTGGTTGTTGGTGCGTATGTTCAAATACGCGAAATGCGCTCTGTCCTTCATACAATTGTGTGGTTTTAAAAATATATAAACAACCGCGAAATTTAGCGGGAGCTAACATAACTGCCCTCCAAAACAGACAATTTTAGAATCTCAACCGGACAGATATAGATATAAGAAAAAGAATCGACCGATAAATATAAATGAATGAAAACAGATAAGTATCGTAAGTTTATTTAGAGATAACGAAATCCCGAAAAAGGCAAAACAAACAAACAAAAAATTCAAAAAAAATAAAAATAAAAAAAACCTATTGTAATACCCGGTAAAAGGTAGAAAATTAAAATTACTTTTAATTTGGCAAGAGGCACAGTTTTACAACTAACCGCTTATAAACACCGGTAACCGTTTGTACCGTCGCAACACGCACCTGACCGTCCCCGCCGGGATGCAGTTCGATGACCCGACCGACCGGCCATTTCAAAGGTGATTGAATGTGATCACTTGTTATGATAACCAAATCATTTAATTTGATATTTGGGGACGAATCAGCCCACTTGTGTCGCTGTTGTAGCGTATGCAAATACTCTATAGAATACCGCTTCCAAAAATCATTATGTAGTTTTTGGATTAGTTGCCATCTCGAGAGCCGATTTAGGGGAACCTCGGACAAATCTGACTCCGGAATTTCTGAATTAAGGGGTTCAAGTGTCAAAAAATGCCCAGGGGTAAGAGGTTGAAGATCGTGTGGGTCTGAAGAGGCAGGAGATAAAGGGCGACTATTAAGTACGGCTTCTATGCGACAGGTAAGGGTGGACATCTCCATGATAGACAACTTCTGGTCGCCGACAACTCGAACAAAGTGAGTTTTAAAACTTTTGACGCCAGCCTCTGCCAGGCCATTAAAATGTGGACTGAGAGGAGGTCCCAGATGCCAACGAATAGAAAGTCTGGTGGCAGCACTTCTTGCGTATTCAAGTAATTGGTTACGAAACCCTATAAAATTACTGTCTTGATCTGACCAGCATTGCGTCACGCTTCCACGTCTGGAAATGAATCGATGGAATGCACCTACGAACCCTTCGGTGGACAGTTCCATGGTTAATTCCAAATGCACGCAATGTGTGGCCGTACAGACAAACACACAGACATACGATTTGAAAGCTTTACAACCACGGTAACGATGAGGAATCACAAAGAAAGGTCCACAAAAGTCGATAGCTACACTCGAAAAAGGTTTAGTTGATTGATTCGATGAGCGGGAAGTGAACTCATTATGGGCGGTCTATAGGGTTTAGGGTTGACTCTAAAACACTGCAAGCACTTGGATATGGTTCTTTGAATTGCCCGTCTAGCAGATAATATCCAAAATTGCTGTAAAAGCAGATTATGTAATGTTTTAAACCCAGGATGAAGGTATTGTCGATGAGCGGACTCGATAAGAAGAGTAGTTAAACGATGGTTACTCGAAAGTAAGACGGGGGTGTTTTGCAGAATAAGACAAAAGGTCAGATTTTTGTAATCTGCCACCGACTCTAATGATATTATTTTCATCAAGAAAAGGTGAAAGTTTTCGTAAAGGTTTCGGTATTGGTTTATCCTTAGATAACGCGGAAAAAAGCTCAGAAAAACAAGAACCTTGAACGCGTTTGATAAGAAGGTATAACGCACTTTGCATCTCACCGGTGGTAGGAAAAACAATATTCTCAAAAATAACTTTTTTGTCCGGCGGCTTAGTGGGTTTTTGATAGGAATGGTTTTGAAAAAAGTTAACTATTCGAAGGACATAACAAATGATACGTTGAATTTTTGATATAGATGAATATTTGATAAGAAGCTGATCTAAGAAGTTGACATCAATTATCGCATTGCAACAGACCTTTGGCTTTTCCTCTAGATTAATATCTCCGAAATCAATCGGCATTTTTGATTTATGAAAATCGGACCATTTGTTTTCGGGAGACCACAAAAACGACGGTGCGTTCCACCACATGTCATGTGACATGAGCTGTGAAGGGGTGGCCCCTCGTGACGCAATATCGGCTGCATTTAAAGCAGAAGGAATTTAGCGCCATGAGTTTGAAGGAATGCTTTCTTGGATTCTACTGACTCGATTTCCAACAAAGGTTTGCCAGCGAATCGCAGAAAGTAACGATATTTGTAAAAGTTATTTTTCCTTCATAGCCAGATAAAACGAAGTCAATTAATTCGCTTAAAAGAAATGCGCCTAGGAGTTCTAGCCTAGCCAAAGTTTGTGACTTTATAGGCGCGACCCTAGATTTTGCAGATATGAGAGAAACAGATATATTATTCTCCTCCTCTACACGAAAATATACGACGCCCGCGTAGCCTCGAATTGAAGCGTCACAGAAGCCGATGATTTGACAGGTATTGGTTTTTGACAGTTTGATTTGTCGGGGTAATTGAAAATTGGAAAGAAGCGGGAATTCAGAACGAAGTTTGTTCCAAGAGTCGATGATAGAAGAATCTGGTTCTTCGTCCCAGCCTATTTTTGATATCCACAACTGTTGCAAAATAAATTTTGCTTGTAGCAACAACAAGGGACAAAGAAAACCTAAGGGATCGAAGATTGTTCCTATAATAGATAAAATAGCACGTTTGGTTGGGGGTTTTCCTTCATTCGGCATTGATAAGAAAAAATGTCGTTTTTTGGATGCCATTGAAGTCCTAAAACTTTGATAAAGTGGGGTTCCTCCTTGTCGAAAGAGAGAGGCATTTGACGATCGGACTCTGGCAATGTTGCCAATAACTCGGGACAATTGCTTGCCCATTTTTTAAGTTCAAATCCTCCCGACTTCAACAAATCATTGAGTTCTGTTTGAAGGGAGAGAGCTTCAGAAAGCGAAGGGCTAGTTCCCAAGATATCGTCGATATAGATTGACGTTTTTAGAACAGTACTAGCCATAGGAAAACGTTCCTTTTCTCTCTCTGCCAGCTCATTTAAGGTACGCATGGCTAGAAAAGGTGAGCATGTCATGCCAAAAGTGACAGTAGAGAGTTCCCACACTGAAAGTGGGTCATGTGGAGAAAACCTCCACAATATCCTTTGATAAGGACGGTGATAAGGACTTGACGGAACATCTGTTTGATATCAGCAATGTAGGCAATAGGATTAAGACGAAACGTAAGGAGTAAAGAAGCTATATCCTTTTGAAGTTTCGGTCCAGATAACAATGTGTCATTGAGACTAATATTTTTTGGGGTGACTGCCGAACAATCCCAGACTACCCTTAATTTTGTACTTAAGCTTTCCGGCTTTAGTACGCAATGATGTGCTAAAAAATACGATACGTCAACCTTTGGTTGACTAGATGAAACTAAACTCATATGATTGGAATCGATATAGTCTTGCATGAAACTTGAATAGGCAGTGTACAGATCAGGATTTTTGATTAATCTATTTTCTAGAAGTAAAAATCTACGATAAGCTTGCGGATAAGTATTTCCTAGGTCAGGGTTTATTTTATCTTTAAACGGAAGATCTACCATGAATCTACCGCTCAGTTGCCGTACTACACTAGCAGTAAAAATTGATTCTGCTTGTTTTTCTTCCTTTGATAAGATTTGTTTTTTAGGCAAATGTTCGATTTCCCAAAACCTAGGGAGAATGACCTCTAAAGGAGGTGAATGACTCGTTAAAAAACAACTGGTTCGTTCCGTAAGACTACCTACTTCGTCAACTTTACCCATGACGACCCAACCAAAGATAGTTTCAAGGGCTGAAGGTTGCCCTATTTGTCCAAGAACCCTGCCCTCCTTGAATATCTGTGCGAATAGCTCGCAACCAACAACTAGGTCCACAGGTCTAGATTTGAAATAAGATGGGTCGGCAAGTTTAAGGTTTTCCAAGTGTTTCCACTGATTATCGTTCAAAGTGAATGTAGGCATATTGGAACATAGTTGTGGAACAACAATTGCTTCGAAATTAAGTAAAGGAGTGACTTGTCCTTGTGGCTTAATGTGACATTGAACGAGCCCTTTGGAAGTAAAAGAAGACATCTGATTTAATCCGAATATTTCAGTGGCGTAACTTCGCCTAGGAAGATTAAGACGCTGAATACACTTCTCACTTATGAATCCTGTCTGTGATCCAGAATCAAGCAGCGCCCTTACAGGTTGAAAATTTCCGCAACCGTCCATAACATCTATTATGGCGGTGCATAAAAGAAAGGTACCTGAGGTGGTGTGTGAATGACAGGACTAGTATCTTGGCTTCCAGACTCTTGATTAATTTCTAAGAAATGAGTTAAAGTGAGGTGCCTTTTACAGGACTTGCACTGCATGAATATTTTGATTTGCACGTATCTACACCTGCAAGGGATGAAAACACGCTAGACATAATTTTTTCTGCTTGACGAAAGATAGGCGATCGATAGGTGAGAGATCAAGAAATGTTTGACATTTCGAAAGCACGTGACCTTGATTACACCGGAAACATTTTATTCCCGTACTTGAATTAGTTGAAGTGCCAGCCAGTCCTATAAAAGGCGAATTGGATGATTTATAGGTAGGCTTTTGCCCAAACTGATTTCGCATAGAATTTGAATTTTGATAGGTAGGCTTTTGCCCAGACTGATTTTGCATAGAATTTGATTTTTGATAGATAGGCACCTTTTTGGGTGCTGTTGATTGAGGAAGTGATTCCAAAACTTTACATCTTTTTTCTAGAAATTGAAAAAGTGACTGAAAAGTGGGAATTTCGGTATTAGTATTGGCGTGACTCATTTCGAAATTTGAACGCGTCGGAATATCCAATTTTTCTAACAAAATGAAAAAAATAATAAAGTCCCAACTGTCAACGTCAAAGCTAAGTGATTTTAAAATTTCTAGGGATTCAGAAAAGGTGTCAATTAAATTACGTAATTCTTTAGCTGACTCGTTTTTTAAGGTGGAGTTCATAATTGAGCTTAAAGCATCATTTGCGAGGTCTCGCTTGTTTTGATATCTATTGACTAATTTGTCGTAAGCAATTTTATAATTTTGATCAGATAAGCTAATCCCTGATATCAATTTTAAAGGCTCATCCTCGAGATATGAAAATAAATATTGAAGTTTTCGAACGTTACTTAGACTTTGATTTTGATCTATAATGTTATTAAAAAGATCGAAAAAGCTTGGCCATAATTTTTTATCACCTCGAAATATGGGAATACGAACATATGATCCCGAAAAGGATGGGGCCTCAACCGGAAATATTTTAGAGTAAACCCCCTTACACGCATAACCTTACACGCATAAAAATATTTACGAGCTTCTGAAAGGATCGCATCCTGCGTTTTAAACTCCTCGTCGTCCGCGTCGTCTATCAACATAATGACGTCATTATGTGCCAGCATCCATTTATCGAAGGTTTCATCCAAATCGGAATACCTCACTTGAAACTCGTTTCTCGCTCTTTCATCCGATGCCGCAGTTTGTGAAAACACATAACACTCGGTTATCGCAGATAAAAAACCCTTGCGTTTTTGCACGGCTTTTTTGACAGACATGATTTTACCTTTGAAATGACGAAATTGTCGGTAAATATACAATTAACGCTAAATTAATGCTTCTGAAATAGAAAAATGACGAATTGTCGAAAATATGCACTAATTTATCGCAATTGATGAAAATTGTTTTAAATATCGAAATGATATGGAACACCTAACACATAAATGAGAAATGTTGTTTGTTTTGTTTTGATTCATTCGCTTTGTTTACTAAATCGACCACGCGATAGACACGTGCACTGCACCGACGACTTTCTCTCGTTTCAAATACGATGCGAAAAATTCAAGGCCGCCTTGTTTTTCGGCGTGAAAATAATTATTAATACCGTCGTATGGATTTATTATTTAAAATAATTCGGCTCGGAAGGAACACTTATGTTATGCCCGCAGTAAGAAAAACGATAAATGCAATGGACTGTATAGAATTTAATTAAATGATGCGCGAACAAACATAAATATATTGATATGAAATTACGAAATAATCAAACGTCCATAGGTAAAATATTGGTGCCACACAACGGTAATCAGATACAAATGCACTCACCAGTTTGCAGCCACTTTCTCCACGTTCTAAGGGGCCCCTGATTGAATCTAATGATGTCACCACGCAGCTGAAGTTTCCAGTTCTATGCTTCAGTACACCAAAATCGAGCACTTTGAGGTGCAGAAACTTGAAATAGTTGGAGAAGGAAATTAACACGCCATTTTCTCGAGGCGGTCGACAAGGATCTCCCTGGTTGTTGGTGCGCATGTCCAAATACGCGAAATGCGCTCTGTCCTTCATACAATTGTGTGGTTTTAAAAATATATAAACAACCGCGAAATTTAGCGGGAGCTAACAAATATACCACCAAGAAAAACGTATACTGTCACACTAATGTCACATCATTTATGGACGTGGAACAAACCAAACAACAAACAGAAGAAAATAAACCTCAAACAATGGAAAAATCGAACATATTACTTATATCTGGGAAAAAGGGCAAACTGGTTTCAGAATATATGTCATATTTTACAAAAAAGTCGGAAACGGTGTCTTCAATTATTAAGGCTAACGCCAATGACTCTGAACTTATAAGTACCGCTATATCTATGTCGGAGAATTTTACTAAAAATGACACAATCATATTATGGCCAAACACGATAAGTGCAGACCTGATAGACAGTTTTATTCTAAAAACAATCCATACAAATACGTTAGTTCTGAGTGAACCATACCGATTTGATGATAAACAGAAACAAGATCAAATATACCATAGTAATATTTCCCTTTTCAAGTCCGTTTTCCTACGAAAAATCAATAATAGATGCCTTTTAGATACAAACAATATAGTGAGACAATCAAATTATTATAGCGACAGGATAAACATTACTAAAATTGGCAAAAGCAATAATCAGTCATATTTACAGTTTTTTTCAGGTTCCTCAACTGCACTTACAGTTAACATAGAAACAATTACATCAATAAACAAACAAACAACTAGCCAAGCCAATTTAATAACATCAAATAATAATTTGGTAAACTTATCACGTCCTTGCAATGCAACTATAGGTAAATTTAGTGGGAATAAGGACACTGTTGTTCTGGTAAATATACGTTTTAATCCATCGGTAACGTTTCGACAATGGTTTCTGTCTTCATCAGACCTTCAGACTAGATCGTACATTGGAACAACAAAAAACAAGAATTCAAGCACATCAGGAAAACAAACGGCACAAAATTAAAAACGAAACCCAACATTAATCTGCTAATTATTTATATTTTCTTTTGTTTTGTTTATCAGACAGGTTATATTATCGGCGGCAATTTTGTTCCTTTTTTTTTCTAGCAAATAGTGATTATTGACGCACCATATCTATATAAATTGTATTTGTATAATTAATATGGTAATATAAGATATATCTATATATCTATCTATTTTATTGTTTTTTTCGGTATCTGGCACTATCTGGATATTAAAATATTACATTTATTTATAATATTTAAAATAAAAAAAAATATGATAAAAAAGTTTACTACATATGTATGCTTTTAGACATCGTCCTAAGAAATAGCTCTCATGTTTTCGATTTTTTGGTTCGAACGAAAAATTATCCAAAAACATTTTCTGCGAACGAAAAATTCTCCAAAAACGTTTTCTTCGAACGGAAAATTGTTTAAAAACGTTTTCTTCAAACGGAAATTTGTTCGAAAACATTTTCTTCAATTGGAAATTTGTTCAAAACAGACAAAACAAATTTTTCTAAAAAAAATTCTAGACCTCGCTTGCCAAACTTAACTTATATAGTTGCCAAACTTAACTCATATAGTTCGACTAAGGGGTCTTTTTTTATCATATTCTTGGCAAAAAAAACTTCCGTGACTTCTTTCCCGGGATCCTAGAGGGTATAAAACCCAACCGAACCAAACCATCCGAAACATATTTACGAAACATTATGTCCCAAAGCTTTCCGGTCATTATTTTGGGAGGTGGAAAACGGTGTTATTCTAACCTTTCTCAATTGAGCGCAAACCTGTGACTTGGGGACATTTTTATGGTGGAAAAAGGTCAGGGGATATCTGGACCGGTTAGGATACGTTTGCAAGCAATTGACAAAGGTTAGAAAAACACCAATTTCGACTTCCCAAAAAAAAGACAGTGGAGCTAATTCAAGTAAATAATTTTTCGAAAAAATGTGTCGGGTTGGTTCGGTTCGGTTTTACACCCTGTAATATCCCGGGGAAGTAGTCAACGAAGTTTTTTTTTGAGAAAATATGTTAAAAAGGGACCCCCCTTAGTCGAACTATATAAGTTGTGTTAAGTTTGGCAATCCACTTGTTTTTTCGAAAAGCTTGTATTCGAAAAAAATGTTTTTAAAGAAATTTCTTTTTTTTTTTATTTGTCAAACACACTGAGTTTTTTTTTATTACAATCTAGTCAGTAAGACTAATTAGCAATTTTGTTTTAACTTAATTTACTAGAAAAGTCAGATTTAAACTTAGGGTTCACTCAACAGTTCTCCCCGCTTTGTTTAGTCTGTAACTCACAATTGTGTTGTGTTTATAGCATTATTTTGTTTTATGTGTAATTCACTTAGTTTACTAGCTCAAACGGCTTCACTCTTTTTAGTCGTCGAACTAGCATAGTATTGTCTAGAAGCTGAATTGCTTCCACATTCACATGCCGATGGAGTCTATCTTCATGGCTTTTTGCGTACTTTTTTATAGTCTCTGCTACAGTTTCGATTTTTAGATCTCGATGAAGGTCACTATTTCGAACGTACCAAGGTGCATTCACAATGTTTCTCAATACTTTATTTTGAAATCTCTGTACAACTAGAATGTTACTCTCTTTAGCACAACCCCATAGTTGAATACCATATGTCCATACTGGTTTCAGTATTTGTCTATAAAGCAGTAACTTATTATGAATTGTTAAGTTGGACTTCCTTCCAATTAGCCAGTTCATTATTCTATACCTTATCTCAAGTTCTTCTTTTTTTTTTCTTAACATGTGCTTTCCAGCGCAATTTGGCATCAAGTGTCATACCTAGATATTTTGCCTGATTCGAATATGGTACTGGAATGTTGTTAATTGTTATTTGTATGTGATTTATATTTTTGTTTGTAAAATCAGCATGAATTGATTTGGTTTCATTTAATTTTATTCGCCACTTTGTGGTCCAACTGTGAATTTGGGTGATTGCATCCTGAAGTTTTTCTATGCATTTTTCAATGGATTTTTCTACCGTCAATAAACCAGTATCATCGGCAAATGTTGCTAAGTGACAATTTTCTGGCTTTGGGATATTACAAGTGAATAATAAGTATAGATAAGGGCCTAGTACGCTACCCTGGGGCACGCCTGCTTGAATTTCTCTTAAATTTGAGTATGAGTCTTCCTGTTTTACTCTAAAATGTCTATCAGATATGTATGATTCCAAAATATCCGAATATTGTTTTGGCAGAAACCTTTTTAGTTTAAAATTAAGGCCTTCATGCCACACTTTGTCAAATGCTTGTGCTACATCTAGAAAAACTGCAGAACAAACTTTTCCCTCTTCTAGTGCTTTTTCTATTATATTAGTAATTCTGTGTACTTGATCTATCGTGGAATGCTTGTCTCGAAAACCAAATTGATGAGATGGAATAATTTCTTGTCTTTCTATGATGGGTTTTATTCTTTTAAGCAATAATTTTTCATAGAGCTTGGATATAATTGGCAGCAAAGATATTGGCCTGTAAGATGACACGTCATGGAGTGGTTTTCCCGGTTTTGGAATCATGATAACTTCTGCAACTTTCCACAGTTTAGGTACATACCTAAGCCTAAAAGACGCATTAATTAGGTTGCATAGTTTCTTGGGAGTTGTTTTATGACTACCCCGTTAATAAGATCATACCCTGGGGCTTTTTTCGAATTAATATCTTTGATTTCTGTTAATATTTCTTTTGGTGATGTAAGCTTAATATGGTCCTCGATTTGATGGGATTCATTTAAATGAAAGTGTTCATCTGGTGCTTCGTGGGGCTGAAATGTTTTTTCTAAATGACTTGCAAAAATATCTGCTTTTTCTTCGTTACTCCTTGCTCACTGGTTGTTAGATTTTCGTATGGGTGGAATTTGGATAATTGGTCTTTTAAAATCTTTGGTTGCTTTCCAAAGGGAATAGTCGGTATTTTTATCATCTGTAAGTTCATTAAGAAAATGGTTAATAGATTCATTTTTTATTACTAGAATTTCTCGCCTAATGCGCTGCGTCATGTTGTTGAGATTTGTTTTGTCCCGAGGATCACGGCTTTGTTGCCACTTTCTTCTTAGTTTCCTTTTTTCCAATATAAGGTCTCTAATTTCCTTTGGATAGTTTTTTCCCTTAAAAATTCTTGGTTTTGGACTGTTTTCCCAAGCTGCTTGTTGAATATTTGTAACAAAATAATCAACTTCTTTATCGATTTGTTCTGGCGTTTGCAATGGTACTGATAGGTTTATTTTTCTGACAGACTTTGTTTAAAACTAATCCAGTCAGTCAGTTTATTAACTAGTGAGATATTTGCTTCTTTCTTTATTATGTTTTTACTAAGAGTTAGAATAATAGGTGAATGATCTGAGTGTAAATCAAAACTTTCTTCTATATCTACAAAACTTAAAGATATATTTTTTACTATAAAAAATCAATTAGATCTGGAATTTTTCCTGGATCTGTTGGATAGTATGTGGGCTTACCAGTTGATATCGGCTCACATTGATATTCACTAATAGCTTGCAAAAGTTCTTTTCCTTTAGAATTCGTCAGTCTAGATCCCCAGTAGGTATTTTTTGCATTAAAGTCACCTCCAATTATAAAACGGTTTCCTAATTTTCTGAGAAAATTAAGATATTGATTTTTCTTTAGTAAGTGCCTTGGTGGTATATAGACAGCACTTATGACTAATGTATATGTTTTGGTTTTTACACTTACTAATGTAGCTTGAATCTCTATGGTTTTATATCCCATCTCCTCATAGTGTGATATATTTTCTTTAATTATTACAGCACTTCCCCCATGTGCAGTATTGCTAGGGTGAGTTGTATGATACACTTTATAACCTTTAAATTTAATGTGAGACTGGTTAGTGAAATGCGTTTCTGACACAAGACAGACGTCAATTTTTTCTATGTCTAGAATAACTTGCAAGTCTTGCTGATGTTGCAAGAGACCATTGAAGAAAGAGAAGTTTCTATTCGAAGAAAATGTTTTTGAACACATTTCTATTCGAAGAAAATGTTTTCGACCTATTGCTTTTAAATAAATTTCCGTTTGAAGAAATGGTTTTTCGAACAAATTTCGAAGAAAATGTTTGGTGTGTGCTCGCATGTATGTGTGTGTGTGTGCATGTATGTGTGTGTGTGTATGCCTGTGTGTCTGTAGTATAGCCTTTTTTTGGCAATCATTACAGTATAGCAACTTTCGATCTTTCGTTGGGACCTTTTGTTTTTCAATCTTTTGTTTTTCGACTGTTTTTATTTTCAACCTTTTGTATTTTCGATTTTTTGTATTTTCAATCTTTTGGACTTTCGACCTTTTATATTTTCGACCTTTTGTACTTTCGATTTTTTGTATTTTCGACCATTTGTATTTTCGACCTTTTGTATTTTAGACCTTATGTTCCCGACCTTTTTTACTTCCGACCATAGACGAATGACAGAGATAGACCAGACACTTACACGGTGGGACTTTTATTACTCAATTGGTGCAGTATACCGGGGTGCCGTGGAAAAACTAGCGCCTCTCCAACTTTGTTTTCCGTACTAAACATTTACAGGGGGATTTGAAACAATATAACGCTTGCGCAGTTTGTCTCTAAGCTACAGGGCGGCTTTTCAAATTATTGTATACCGGATGCTCATAGCCATCAATGCAATCGTTCTCCAATCAAGCTACATCTTATAATATGGTGTTTTAAAAAGTTTTTATCAAATTAAATTTTAAGACCAAAAAACCCATTCTACTCGTCAATTAAATACATAAAGTTAAATTTAAACTTTGCGCGCTGATAAGAATGAGTTATTTTGTGTCAACGCTCAATTTGCCTAAAAACACTCTATGAACACCAATTAGTAAGGAAGCTTAATCAAATAACTTTTTTATTAATGGCTACTAGCAACAATAAAAAGGAAGGTTGAATTTTTTTAATTAAATCTAAAGTTTAGAAGTTTGTTTCTCATTGATTTAGGTTCATAAATTTCCTTGAGATTATAATTTTCTCGTAAAAAAAGGCTCTTTGACGAATATTCTGCAGTAAATTCCTTTTTATTAGTGCATAGAATACATTAACTTAATTATTACATGGCTTTATACATATAGGTTATTTTTCTATCAACTTTTTCAATTATTTTTTAATGAAAAATATAAACTAATGGATTTGGTAAAGGATCAAGCACACCTCTTATGAGATTTCTGTACTCCGTCAAACTTCACGAAATTTTGGTATGTTGTAGACTGAACCTTTCTTATCAAAAGTTTTCGGGGCCCAACTCAAATTAATTACCAGTTTTTGAAATACAGGGTGTTGAAAGTGATAATGTCCAAGAAGCATAATGGCTCTTTAGACCGCTTTTCCAAACATATGCGCAATATTACTATTACATGTATTTACGATTTATTTATTATTTTTAATCTGTACCTTTAAAATCGTATCTACAGGGTGTTGAAATAAATATTATTCGAAAGTGTTAATGAGAAACAAGCGTTAGTGTGTTTTAGGTTGAACCTTTCGTATCAAAAGTTCTTATAGGCCCAACCTAAATTAATTACCAGTTTTTAAAATACAGGGTGTTGAAAGTGATAATGTCCAAGAAGCATTATAGCTTTTTAAAAGTGTTTATACGCAATGTTACTATTACACACATTTACGATTTATTCATTATTTTTTAATTCATTATTTTTTATCTGTGCCTTTAAAACATTATATACAGGGTGTTTAAGTAAATATTACTCGAAGGTTTTATTGAGAAAGAAGCTTTAGTATGTTGTAGATTGAAACTTGATGATCAGATGTTCTTATGATGGGCCCACGTAAATTAGGTTCCAGTTTTTGAAATACAGAGTGTTGAAAGTAATAATGTTCAAAAAGCATAATAGCTCTTTAGACGGAGTTTTCAAACATACGAAATGTTACTATTACATATAGAGATAGTGGTTTTTAGTTTTTTAATGGTTCTTCACTTATTAAGTATTTAATACAGGGTGTTTCGGCAAATATCATTTTTCATATAATATTAAAAAATATTTAAGCGTTTTGTACATTACCGTGCCCTGTAAAAAGCTATAATGCTTGTTTCTCAGTAAAAATTTTGTACTAATATTTATTTAAACACCCTGTGGATAATGTTTTAAAGGTACAGAATAAAAATAATAAATAAATCGTAAATACATGTAATAGTAACATTGCGCATATGTTTGTAAAACCCGTCTAAAGAGCCATTATGCTTCTTGGACATTATCACTTTCAACACCCTGTATTTCAAAAACTGGTCATTATTTTTATTTGGGCCATAAGAACTTTTGTTAAGAAAGGTTGAGTCTACAACATACCAAAATTTCATGAAGTTTGACGGATAGAGGTGTACCTGCTCCTTGTATGTATGTGATGTAAAAATGTATTTAAATTAAACATTAATATATTATATTTGGGTGTTAAAAAAAATGTAACGTAAGCTTTTTAAATTAAAGTAAAGCTGCAATGTCGTTAATGGAATATTGCTTGTTGTTTATTTAATTATACAGGGTTCGACATGATGATTTCCCATATTTTGCACCCCCACTGTGCCCGAATCACTGAGAGAGCTTATCGTAGTCGGTTAGTAGCTCGCGCCTTGCCATTTTCTTGCCATCGTGCCTTCGTTTTCGAAATATTTTTTAAAAGTAAGTAACGTAATCTGTGATTACGACTCAAAGAACTTTTTGTGCTCACGTCGCACTTGGTAGACATGCTTTCGTTCCAGATCCTTTGTGGATACCTAAACACTAACCCCGAACTATTGACGAATTGAAAGCACCAATATGCCAGGGAATTACAGGAATATCGCTTTTAAGTTACTGTAGGAGTGAAACTTTCAGAAATCAGCTTCGAATGTGTATCTAAAAAAATGGTCGCCACATGGACTCTGTAAGTTTCAAAACTTAATAAAAACAAATGGTATAGAATAAGGTTTCAGTAAAACAAAATCTAAATAGCATTTACAATGGCGTTTTTAATGCGGGAGATCATTATACCGGACCCTGTATATAAATATAGTGAAATAAACTATGTTTTTCCAAGCGCGGATTTGAGGGGGGTAACGTGGTAATTACTCCCCTAAAATAAAAAATATGCACGTTTTGTTAATAATAAAATTGAAAACAGGAAAATTACCCACTCCCCCCTTGAAAAAAATGTTAATAAAAAAATATCGTCGATTATAACCCTGCCCCCCTCCCTTGATTTTGAGCTAGATCCGCGCTTGTTTTCTAAATATTAAAATTTAAAACTAAACATTTTAAACTCTGTCCTGGTTCAAAGTGTCCATCACACACTATATATTTAACGTAAATTTCGTCTTTCGTCAAAGCCAGTTTTTAGGCCGAAGTATTTTTAGCCACTCATCCGCTTGGGGTTCCGTTTGGGAAAGCGTTGGTTGGCGCTTGCTAACGTAGTCTTCGCACTAACCAACACAACATTGTTTTCTTTTCAATTTCTTAAGCGATGGATCGCCCCCATCAAAACGCGCAAAATACCGATTGGTCATAATTTAGCAAAAAACACCATAATAATAAGGTAAAAAGTCGAAAAATAACGAAAAACTACATCCACAAACGAAGAATGTAAAATGAAATTAAATCACCGTCATATTTTTATCTATTTTGCCAAAGTAAATGTCAGTCATAATCAAAAACAAATTGTCAAAATATACCAGGAGTAGCGATTAATATATGTTATACTTTAAAGTTTACTTTTAACTTTTTAAAAAACTTTATTTTGATTAAATACAATATAGGACTTAAACGTTATAATTGAACGTGTACTTAAGAACGATTCTAAAGAGAATGAATTAACATTACAATGATTTGAGTTTATATAAAGAAAATGTGCTGATTAAGCAATGGAATAATTTCTTAATATTCTAGACTTAAACTAAAGTGCAATTCGGCAGGAATGCACGTGTTGTTTATTCCGTGAGAGACGCAAGTCAGCAGAATGGTCTTCTTATCTTGAAAGGTTCTGAGAAATAAAGTGTTGATTCGGCTTGAATGCACGTGTTGTTTATTTCATGGGAAACGCAAGTCAGCACAATAAGCTTCTTATCTGGAAGGTTCTCGGGTTTCATAGAAGGTTCTGGTTTTTTCTAAGTGTAGGCAGGATATTTTTATATAACAGCTCCCCTCTTTTTGAAAAAGTTGGCGTTATACGGCAACTTTTATTAAGATGATTGATTGATCATTAATTTTGCATTGGGTTCGATTTCTTCTTCGATTTGATCTTCGATGTGTATGCTTGGCCTTCTTTTTGGTAAGATATTCGATAAATTCCTAATTCTTTGTAGATTAGGTTTTGGAAATGGTGGAAAGTCATTACCATTATCATTATCGTTATTGGTATTATTACCATTTCTTGTTCTTCGGCGTCTTCGACATTTGTTAATAATGTAAAGAATTACTAGTATTACTATCAATGTTATTGTAATGATAGTAAACCAATCAATGTGTTTTTGAATGAATGGTTGATTGATCATTTTATCTAATTCTTCTGAATATTGGTTAAGATTATGTTGTGCAATATTCAGATCTTCGACGTTTATTTTGCTTAACTTTAATGGTTTTAGACCTTGAATTTTGGGGATTTCAGGCATATCTTTACAACAAGTATATGGAATATTGATTATTGGTGAATTTATTTCTTCGAAGGTACTTTCTTGAAGTATGGTTTCAGAATGAATTCTCGTACTTCCAATAAAAGCATTGCATGTTGATTTGAAACGAACTATATTATTGGTTTCAATTAATTTCGTAATGATTTCTTGATTCTTGCATTTGATATTGGTAGGTACTGGTTCTGACATAGTAACTAGCCATTGATTTTCTTCAAGTGGTTGAACATTGTAGCCTTGTGCATAGAAAATTGTTGTTTGACATGTTTTCGGCAGCTGAGTTTGTTGCTTCAATAGTTGAGCTTCACAAATAGCATCACTGTCGGTGGGATACGGAAGTACTTTGGAACAGAGCTTCGTTCTTCTTTCGATGATCTTGCAGTGGTCCACGTTGTGGAAAGTGACGAAAAACATTGAATCATCGTCACGCGCAATAAATTTATTAATTGTTGATATAGTATGGTGAAGACCTGTTCGATTATCTAATATTGGTATTGGGTAAAGTCTGTATAAAGTATAAGTCGAAGGGTCTATAAGAGGTATTTTAAGAACAAATACTATTTTTGATTCAGTTTGAAAAGCACTAAGTTCAATTAAATTAATGTATTGGGCTACCGTTGAGATTGATATTGGTAAAGGCAAATTATTTTTTTGTAATGAATGAGAAATCTTTTTCAATGAATCTACCAAATCCGATGGTTTTATTATTGAACCATGCAATATTTTTAAACGTGCAAAAGTTACTGCGTTTAACGCGTCATTTATTGAATCTTTAATAAAGGTGTAACTTTCCATAAGCGATTCGCATAAATCTAATGCTTTTATTTGTGCTTCTGCATAGGCAGCGTTATCAGAAATCGAAGTGACTAAATATTGAATTAATTTAATATCATGATTAAACGTTTCTTCATCAATTTGTAATTTTTGTAAAGTCGTATTAAAACTTTTAATAACAGAGGTTGTTACTGAAATTTGTTTTTGCAATAATCTTTCAATATTTTTCTCATCAGTCGATACTTTATTAATACAATCATTAAAGTATTCTCCGTCTGATGCATCTAAATTTCCTGTAATAGATTTCCAAATAGTTCCGATGCCATTAAATATTCCACGTTTTTGCCTATATGATTTTTCTTTTGTATCCGAGATAAGTTCTTCGTATTTAATATTAACGTAATTAGAAATTTGTTTTAAAAGGCTAACATGCGTTTTAATTTGCGATTTGAAATTTGCAATTTGATTATTATTGATTGAAAAGCGATCCATAAAGGTATCTAAAATTTTGTCGTTATGTTCAATTGCTTTCTTAAAGGGTAAAAGATCTTTGTAAACAACAAGTGTCCATTCATTATTAGAAATTCTGATAAGGGATTCTTCATGATAAAATAGTCCTAGTGTATTATTTATTGGTAATATTGAATATTGACTGGAAACGATTGAGATTATTCCCATTAATCTAAAATAAAAGCTTTTTATTTTATTCAAAGCACGGTTCTAACCTATCAAAATTAACTTTGGTTAATTGATTTGTTTGTGGGTTTTTTAGTGTTGCATAATTACGATGTATTTCTAAAATTTCAAAAGGACCATTAAATAAATTTTCTGATTTTGATTTGATTTGTGATTCTTTAAGCCAAACTTTGTCTCCTACATTAAATTCAGGGAGATTCTTTCGTACGTGTTCGTCGAATCGTTCTTTCGATTTTTGTTTCGATTGATCAGTTCTATTTCTAGCTAATTTGTAAAAATAGTCCATTCTATTATTTAAATAGCGTACATATTTAGATATCAATTGTTCTTGATTATAAAGTTTTTCGGGGGGTCTACTTGATGTATGTCCGAAAACGAGTTCATAAGGGGTAAATCCGTGTGTTTTGTTTTTTGTATTATTATAGCAAATTACTGCGTATGGAAGAACGCTAAAACAATGATCTTCAGGGTTTTCTTGTTTATTGATTCTAATCATTTCGCAAAGGGTTGCGTGAAATCGTTCTAGTGAACCGTTTGACTGTGGATGTGCTACGCTAGAAAATGTTAACTTAACATCGTATAGGGTACATAAATCTTTTAAAAGGGTATTATCAAATTCTTTGCCATAATCGCAATGTATTCGTAAGGGTACACCGAAATGTTGGAAAAATAGTAAAATAGTACTAACTACTGTACTTGCTTTTTTATCACTCATTGCGTAAGCTTGTGTAAATTTTGTTAATTCATCCCGTACCGTTAACGCGTAATTTCTGGTGGGGTATTCGAAAATATCGATATTGATTTGTTCAAAAGGGGTACGTGGTGTTTCTGTTACAACGAAGGGTCTGCTTAGATTTTTACGAAAAATATTTACTTTTTGACAAGTTTCACATTTTTTTATGAAATCTTCTACGTTTTTTGTTAAACCACGCCAATTATATTTTTCTCTAATGCGTCTAACTGTTTCATTTATTCCACGGTGTAGGTTGCTTTTTCCTAAGTGATAATTTTCTAAAATTATTGGGATTTCATCTTCGTCGGGGGTTGTTATTATATTTTGGCAAATTTTTAATTTTATGTCTTTATCAGAAAAGATGTAAGATAGCATCTCTAAAGTTGGTAAATCTAGATTGTTTTCAATGCAGTATGTTTTGTTAATTTCAAATTCATTTTGGTCTTTAAAAAGGCAATAAAATAAGTGTTGTGAACAATCATCATTATCGAATGGTAGGGCTATAATAAAATATTTACGTTCTTTAACTGTTTTGCTAGAAACAATATTAATTTTTAATTCTTCAAGGTGGAATTCTTCTTCAAAAATATCATCAATAATTTTAAAATGTAAATCTTCCATTTTATTTTGTCGGAAAAAGGTTACTATTAATTTATTTGATTTATCTAATAATTGATCATTCGAGGTTTCGATTTTAGAATAATCAATTAGGGCGCGTCTTGTAAAGTTCAACAAATCTGTTAAATTCATCTGTTATTTTTTGATCATCCTCCTCGTTAAAAATTGGTTCTTGATCGTTATTTTCGTTGTTTACAAAAATTTTAATGTTTGATTTAAAGTCTATACAGTCTTTGAAATTATTGATTTTTATTCGCGATAAAGCGTCTGCATTTTTATTGATTTTACCGGGTTTATAAATGATTTTAAAACTATATTCTTCTAATTTTAATCGCCAACGTGCTAATCTGCTACCGGGGTCTTTAATTGAAAGTAGCCAGGTTAGAGGTCTGTGATCGGTGACTATAGTGAATTTTCCACCAAAAAGGTAAGGTCGAAAGTGTTTTACGGACCATACTATTGCTAATAGTTCTCTTTCAATAGTGGAGTATTTAGTTTCTGCACTACAAAGGGTTCTCGATGCAAAAGCTATCGGAAGGTCTTTACCAATTGGACCTTGTGAAAGTACGGCTCCTATCGCAAATGCGCTCGCGTCTGTAGTTAAAATGAAAGGTTCTTCAAAATTTGGATAAATTAATATTGGATCAGAAATTAATGCATTTTTGAGTGTTTCGAAAGCTTCTTTACATTCTTTAGAAAAAATAAATTTTGTATCTTTTTGAAGAAGTTTTGTTAAGGGTTTTGAGATTTTCGCGAAGTTCGGTATGAATCTTCGATAATATCCGGCAAGTCCGAGAAATGATTTTACGTCACGAGGATTTTTTAATTCTGGAAAGTTTTGTATACATTTTACTTTATCAGGGTTTGGTTTTACTCCATTTTCGGTAATTAAATGTCCGAGGTATGCTACTTCTTTTCGTAAAAACTCGCATTTGTCAGGTTGAATTTTTAAATTTGATTTTCGTAATCTTTGGAAAACTTCGGAAAGAATGAAATGTGTTCATGAATAGTGGGTGAATAGACAATAATGTCGTCCATATAAACTAAACAACGTTCATTTAGAATGCCTAATAAAATATTATCCATCACACGTTGAAATGTGGAGGGTGCATTTTTTAAACCAAATGGCATACGAACAAATTCGTAGTGTCCATTTTCGACAGAAAAGGCTGTTTTTTGAATATCTTTTTGATCAATTTCAATTTGGTGAAAACCGGATGCTAAATCAAGTGTTGTAAAATATTGACATTTACCTAACTGATCAAATAAATCTGAAATATTTGGAAGTGGATATTTATTGTCAACTGTTACTTCATTCAGTTTTCTATAATCGATGACTACTCTCCATTTTTGTTTGTTAGAGGCGTCAAGTTTTTTTGGGACTACCCAAACAGGTGATGAGCACGGGGAAATTGATGGTCGGATTATTTTTTGATCGAGCATTTTATTAATTTGTGTTTTTACTTCCTCTTTGTGTATTTGAGGTTACCGATATGATTTAGTAAAAATTGGATGAGCATTGTTGGTTTCAATTGTATGTTTGATTTCATTAGTGAAAGTTAATTGATCTCCTTCGATATAGAAAATGTCAGAAAATTCAAAACAAAGATTTGAAATTAGTTCTTTCTCTTCGTAATTTAGATGTTCTAGTCTTAATTGATTTTTAATAAGGTCGATTCTATCAATGAGTTCGTCTTCATTGGTATTAAAATTTAAAATATCGTGAACACTTGGTATGGGTTCGAAAGACAAGTTATTAAAATTTATTGTTTTAGGAATAGCATTGGAATTTATTACTGATGTATAAAATTCACCATTTTCGTTAATGTGGACTAGGGCGTTTGGTAATCTTACTTTTTCTATTTCTTTACCAAGTAAAATTGCATCTGTGTTTTTTAAATTAGATTTTAATTTGAAAACTTGTTCGGTTCGCGGTTCTAGAGATATTTGATTTTGAAAATTATTTGGATTTAAATTTATTCGCGGTTTTGGTATTGGTGGCGTTTTTTGATTTTGAATTAATCTTGGTTTAGGTATTGGTGGTATGTTTTGATTTATTTGATTTTGAATAATTTGGGAATTTTGTTCAAAAGTTTTTTCTGTTACTTGAATTAAAGGTATTGTTTTAAAATTGGTGCATAGCTGTTTCGAATTTAAGTCAATTACGCACTGGTAATGTTCAAGAAAATCGAGTCCTAATATTCCGTCAAATTCTATGTCTAAATTACAAATATAGACTTTTAGTGGATCGTCTTTAGCGAAAGGGATTAAAACTGATTGGGTGATTGGAATTTTTTCATCGGTTATTCCTTGTACTATTACATTTTCTGCAAATCGATTATTATAATTTTCGACTGTTTTTTCTTTAAATACTGAAATTCCTGCGCCGGTGTCAATTAAGAGTTTAAATTTATTTGTTGCGTCATTAATATAAAAAAGATTTTTTGAGTTTAAATTATGTAGATTGGTATTTACACGAATGTTTGTTCTGAGATTTGATTGATTGACATACATTGGATTTTCGCAATAGTTTGTTCTAATTGGGTATCTGTTTCTTGAATCGATTGGGGTGGATGGTTTTGATTGGAAGTAATTTGAAAATTTTGGGTCTCTGGCGGCAAAATTTGATTTTGGTTTTCAAAATTTTGATATATTCCGGGTTGATTAAAATTGTATTGACTTATGTCATTTAAATATTGTTCTTCAAAATTATTCGAAAATTCTTGTGAGATTTCATTTTCGTAATGAAACTGATTTTCATACTGAAAATTTCCAAAATTTGGATCATAAGGATCATAGTTGTTAAAATTTTCAAAATTGGGATCATAGGGATTGTGGTTGTCAAAATTATTAAAATATTCATCAGAATAGTTCACTACATGTGCTCTATGTTGTGGGGAATTGTAATTTGGATTTCTTTGAATTACTGATGGTCTAAAATTATTTTGTTGGTTTTGGGGTACAAAATTTCTAGAGGTGCTTGGTTGATTTTGGGCAAAATTGGGTCTTTGAAAATTTTGGTTAGATTGTTGATTTTGATTTTGGGCAAAATTGGGTCTTTGAAAATTTTGGTTAAATTGTTGATTTTGATTTGTGTAGACCGGGGGTCTCTGTACAAAAGTACGGCATTCACTTCCGTGATGACCTAAACGATTACATTTAAAACATTTTTGTGGTTGAGAAGCTGTTCTTCGCGATTGAAAATTATTTTGTCTATTTTGTATGGGATTATTTGAAACATTGGGTCGGTTTGGAGTTTTTTGTGTTTCAAAATATGAAAGTTGTAGTTCGCGTCTTATTCTTACTTGTGCTTCAAGTAAATCTTTAGGATTGCTAGCACGGACAATATGACCTATGCGCGATTCTAATCCTGTTAAAAGCGTATTTAATGCCATAGAATCTATAATTTGGATTTGTGCATCTTTTTGAAGCATATTTAAATTTGATTTTTGAATACAAGCGTGCATTTTGGAATTCATGACTTGTAATCTATTGAAAAACATTAAAGGTGATTCGTTTGTTTGTTGTTTGAGTCTTTGTAGATCTTGAATTAATGAAGAAAGGTCTCGCGTATCTCCATAATATGTTGTTAATAATTGTTTAACTTGAATCCAAGAAAGAGGATTTCGAGAGTTTACCAATTGTGCGGCTTTTCCTTTTAATTTATTTTTAATGTGTATGACCAATAAATCGCGTTGATCTCCGACGGCCATGTTATAAGCACAATCGCAAGCATTGATAAAAGTTCCTAAAAATATTTGATCACCATCGTATTCAGGGATTATTGAGAAAATTTCCGATAAACGATAAGGTTCAACCTCAACTATAGGTTGGTTTGCTGGTACGTTTGCTGGTTGGTTATTACGAGGTTCAGTCATTTTTGATGGTTTTTGATTTCTCGTATTTTAAAACTTAAATTAAAAAATTTTTTAGGTTTTGTTTCTTAAAACTAAATTTTATTTTTGACTTCTTTTAAATTGAAAAAAAAAAATTTCTTAAAAATTCAAAATTGTAAAAGTCAGGCTTAGAAAATCGAACAGATTTTTCAAAATATCAACTTATTTGAAAAAAAAAATAAAACGTGATGATTCAATTGTCTTACTCACAAAAGCTTTAGCTGGACCATTTGTCTCCACGTGTTCGGCTACCAGGGGCTTCACTAGGTGTTCCTTCCGTATCCGTTGGTTGCGAGGACGCTTGGTTCGTTGCTGTCTAGCTTCTTGGTTGCTTGTGTAACTACTTGGTTGCTTATGTAACTTCTTGGTTGCTGTAGATTCTTGATAGCTTAAAGAGCTGGAGCTTCACCACTCGCGAATTAGAATACTCGTGTTTTCGCGTGTGTTAAACTATCCGTACGACTGCGCCAAATGTTATACTTTAAAGTTTACTTTTAACTT
Organism: Aspidapion aeneum; assembly: GCA_963576565.1. Lineage (NCBI taxonomy): Eukaryota > Metazoa > Arthropoda > Insecta > Coleoptera > Brentidae > Aspidapion > Aspidapion aeneum. Next base: position 62,097,798 of record OY755040.1, on the reverse strand, counting down.
TTTAAAAAACTTTATTTTGATTAAATACAATATAGGACTTAAACGTTATAATTGAACGTGTACTTAAGAACGATTCTAAAGAGAATGAATTAACATTACAATGATTTGAGTTTATATAAAGAAAATGTGCTGATTAAGCAATGGAATAATTCCTTAATATTCTAGACTTAAACTAAAGTGCAATTCGGCAGGAATGCACGTGTTGTTTATTCCGTGAGAGACGCAAGTCAGCAGAATGGTCTTCTTATCTTGAAAGGTTCTGAGAAATAAAGTGTTGATTCGGCTTGAATGCACGTGTTGTTTATTTCATGGGAAACGCAAGTCAGCAGAATAAGCTTCTTATCTGGAAGGTTCTCGGGTTTCATAGAAGGTTCTGGTTTCTTCTAAGTGTAGGCAGGATATTTTCATATAACATATATATTGCGGCAGCACAGAACTCTGTCCATAATATTTTTATACCAGGGGTGACGGTCTGCAATCAGCGCCTCTCGAACTTTGTATTCCGAACTAATGTATACAGGGGGTATGTATAACAATATTATGACAAGACCGGGGTGCTTTCCTTACTATAAATAATTAGTTTACTGTGCTTCCTACCTTTTGTATTTTCGATCTTTTGTACTCGACTTTTTATGCGCCTCCCGCTGTTTTTTGGACATCGTTATAAAATAATACTAGGTATATTACAAACCTGGGGACTATAGTGTTTACTTTTAATCCCGCGGCGAGAATTTTGAAGCTTGACAGGAAGGACGGCTATAATTTGTTAAGTGATTAAAAGGGACTTTAATGCCAATGTTTATATACTAAAAATAATAATAATCATAAAATAAATAAATATTAAGCCACCTACTCCGGTACTCTAGTTTTAGCATGTCAACCCCCGGTATATAATAATACAGCAGGCAGTGATAGTTTTCATTTTTTTTGGTGAGCTTTGGGCGCGTGGCTATGGTAGATATTAAACAAAAGTCAGTCAGACGCTAACAAATATAGAAAAATGCAAACAATAATATTTATTTTATAACAAACTAAATAGGTTTAGTTGAGAAAAAGATCGAATTAAATTTCTTAAAGATGGAACAAACGAGGGATCAAAGAATAAAGGCTATTTCTACTTTGAGATGGATATTGAAAAGGCCGCCAAAGAAAGCAGCTTTCAGAGTACCGAAAATGATGCAATAAAAAAAAATCGAAAATTTCACCGAAAAGGTATTCTTGTTTTTCACCCTGGAGAAGTCTAGAAAGTTAAATGGTTCCTTTATATGAAGGCTATGCCAAAGGACACAATACTAATAATCGAAACCAACCAAGCCATCAGCAAAATACAGTAAACTTCTGCCAAGCTGGAAGCAACAGAATAACCGTTATCGTGTATCATGATAGCTTTTTGTTTTTTGTATTTTAATAAAATAAAAATATGATCCAAAAAACCTATATTTTGCCTTTCTAGTTTTAAAGCAATTACTTTTAATCACCTAAGTTCATGAAAAAAGGGATTAAACGTACACTTTTATGCCCTAGAATAAATCCAACAATAGTTTTCTATATTTTATAAAACGCCAAATAATTTTTGATTTCTTCTTTTCTAATAAATATTAAAATCATAAAAAACATAGTTTTTATTCGATAATCTGAAAAGCATTATTTGAATGGTTTGTTTATTTGGACAGTCTAAATATATATACCGAGTGTGACGGACAGTTATTTACGTAACATTTGTAAACCATTTTATTTTTTAAATACAAAAAAGCTACGCTCCTGACTGTCAGATTCGTGTGAAACCACCAGAAACAACTACTCCGAGGGAAAATACCCCTACCGGCATTGAATTATACTGATGGTTTGAGGCTTTCGTTGAGAACTTGTTAAAACTGTTTGGTTTTCACTTTCTCCAACGTCGATCACGAGGATACGAGTGATCCCCGTCTGGAACACGTCCTGATAGTCAGGAACAAATGTTCCATGCCAATCCAGTGGATTGGCATGGAACATTTGTTCCTGACTATCAGGACGTGTTCCAGACGGGGATCACTCGTATCCTCCCCGTCTGGAACACGTCCTGATAGTCAGGAACAAATGTTCCATGCCAATCCAGTGGATTGGCATGGAACATTTGTTCCTGACTATCAGGACGTGTTCCAGACGGGGATCACTCGTATCCTCGTGATGTTCCATGCCAATCCAGTGGATTGGCATGGAACATTTGTTCCTGAATATCAGGACGTGTTCCAGACGGGGATCACTCGTATCCTCGTGATCGACGTTGGAGAAAGTGAAAACCAAACAGTTTTAGTGTCAGATTCGTCATATAACCAAAAATATTTAGCTGTCGTGTCGCTACCCTAAGAAATGAACCGTCACCTCTGGTATAAAAATATTATGGACAGAGTTCTGTGCTGTCGCAATATATATTAACCGCTACTCTTGGTATATTTTGACAATTTGTTTTTGATTATGACTGATATTGACTTTGGCAAAATAGATAAAAATATGACGGTGATGTAATTCCATTTTACATTTTTCGTTTGTGGCAGGTTTGTGGATGCAGTTGTTCGTTATTTTTCGACTTTTTATCTTAGTTTTTATGGTGTTTTTTATTGATTTGGGCAATAAAGCAATGAAAAATCGTGTGAGTTTTCCGATAAACATTTGATTAAATTTCAAAGTAACGTTTCAATGATTGACATTATGTCCTATCACTTTTGCCAAATACAAGGTTGATAACAGTACAATTTAAAATAAATAAGTATTATATATATATAATATATATATATATATATATATATATATATATATATATATATATATATATATATATATGTATATATATATATATAACCAAAAATATTTAGCTGTCGTGTCGCTACCCTAAGAAATGAACCGTCACCTCTGGTATAAAAATTTTATGGACAGAGTTCTGTGCTGTCGCAATATATATTAACCGCTACTCTTGGTATATTTTGACAATTTGTTTTTGATTATGACTGATATTGACCTTGGCAAAATAGATAAAAATATGACGGTGATGTAATTCCATTTTACATTTTTCGTTTGTGGCAGGTTTGTGGATGCAGTTGTTCGTTATTTTTCGACTTTTTATCTTAGTTTTTATGGTGTTTTTTATTGATTTGGGCAATAAAGCAATGAAAAATCGTGTGAGTTTTCCGATAAACATTTGATTAAATTTCAAAGTAACGTTTCAATGATTGACATTATGTCCTATCACTTTTGCCAAATACAAGGTTGATAACAGTACAATATAAAATAAATAAGTATTATAATTAGAATAATAGAATTGGTATTCTTGTGTACTTTAACACCCACCTTCAATTCTGTAATTCTATAACTCTAAAACTAAATGCACGTTTTAAGTAAACTATTAAATCAAGTATTAAACATGTTACATAAAAAAATTATAAGTATCAATATGTAACGCTAATGCTAAACGTTTTTTTTTATTATTATTTTTACATTTCTGTAACACCTAACTTTTCTCGAAAATATTTAAATTTAACTGGACATAAGGCTTTTGTAAATATGTCGGCAATTTGCTCTGAGGTAGACAAATAGTTTAAAGTGATCAGATTTTGATCAACACAGTCCCTAACATAATAACATCAATATGCTTGGATCTCTTAGTCTCCAAGGTATTAGCAAGTTTTATACAAGACTGATTGTCTTCGAAAACATGGACAGGGAACGCATTAGTATTTAAGATTTCACTTAGCAAGCGAGCAACAAAAACACATTCTGTAGTGCAATTGGAAAGTGCAACATACTCAGCCTCACAAGTACTGATTGACACAGTTGCCTGTTTTTTACTTTTCCAGAAAATAAAGTTGTTAAAAACTTTAATAGCAAATCCTGTAATGCTTTTCCTGTCTATGGGATTATTGGCAAAGTCTGAATCAACATAAGCATTAATTTTTGGTAAATCTTGAAATTGTTTTGTTTTAGTATACTTTAAACCAAAATTTTTTGTTCCATTTAAATATTTTAGAACATTTTTAAGAAAAATCCAATTGACTGAAAAGTGAGATTGAGTAGCTTAAGTCCGGTCTACTTCCGAGCATTACGTACATAAGTAAGCCTATTAATTCTCTGTAAGGTAAATTATCATATTGACTCACTTTATTAGGTGTATTTTCAAAATTTAAGTTTGATTGAATTGGTACTGACGATATCTTACTATTTGCATATTAAATTTTGTTAAAATTTTATCAATAAGTTCTTTTTGATGAATAAAAAGAAAATTTGTAGTTTTAATAATAGTAAGAACTAAAAATTTTATTCTAAAAATTTTTGAGTCAAATGGGGACAAATCTTTCATTTTGAAAGTCGACATTAATTTTTCTTTGAACAAGTCAAGTTTTTCTTGAGATTTTGAAAACAAGAGAATATCATCTACATGAACAAGTAGATATATATCACCATTGTAATATAAACAGGGATCAAGTTGTGATCTAGAAAAATTAAAGTCGAGTAAATGAAAATGTAATTTTTCATACCAACATTTTGATGCTTCTCTCAGTCCATAGAGAGATTTTATTAATTTGCACACCACATCATTGTCTTTCACATTAAGTCCATCTGGAATTTCCATATACACATCATCTTTTAACTCCCCATTCAAGAAAGCACATTTTACATCAAGTTGGTTGACACACATATCTTCCTCTATGCACAATGACATAAGCACCCTGATTGATAGCATTCGTGCTACAGGTGCATAGACTTCAAAACTAGGATCACTTTGTGTAAACCCCCTTGCCACTAACCTTGCTTTCTTGACACTTTCACCATTATTGTCTTTTTCTCGAAAAACCCATTTCGAATCAATAACATTAACTTTTTCTGGTCTTTTCACAATCTCCCATGTCTCATTCTCTTCCAGTGACTGTAATTCTTCCTCTATTGCCTTTTTCCAACCTTTATCATTAAAAGCTTCTGTAAAACTTTGTGGTAAATCTTCAGGTAAATTTCCTGCTGATAAAGCAGTTATCAGATTGGCTTCAAAGTATTCATCATCTATTTCATAATCTTTAAAATGTGACGGTCTATTTCTCATTCTAGTACTGTTTCTCAAGTTTCTGTTTTCTTGGCTTTCATTTATTTCATCTTCTGTCTCTTTCTGATTCATATTTTCTGTCTTTGTTTGAGTTTCCTTGATCTTTTCCTGTTTTTTACTACATTCATAGTTCTGGTTTTCATCACTTTCTATGTAAATTATGTTATTTTTGGTTTTTAGCTCATTAAAAATCACATTTCTTCCATGAATTACTTTCCTTTCCGTCGGGTTCCATAATCTGTAGCCATTGTCTGCATAACCTATCATGATTAACTTTTCACTTCGTTTGTCAAGCTTCGATGTTCGATCTTCCTTGGGAATCAAGTTATAAGCAACACACCCAAATAGCTTTATTTTATCTAAATTTGGTTTGTAGCCATACCAAATCTCGGATGGTAATTTTTTATTTGGTATTGTTGAAGTTTCTGTACGGTTAATAAGGTAAACTGCTACTCGTACAGCATCACCCCAGAATTCTTTGTCCAAACTTGAGTCAAGGTTGATAACAGTACAATATAAAATAAATAAGTATTATAAATTTTATCTACAATTGTCCTGTTTAGCCTTTCAGCGAGACCATTCTGTTCAGGGTTCCGTGGCACTGTGTATTGTATTTTTATTCCTTTGCTTCGACAAAACTCTTTCATTTCATGTGATATATATTCACCACCATTATCTGTTCTTAATCTTTCTATCTTTACATTAAATTGTGCTTCTGTCAACTTTTGGTAGTCTTTAAATTTTTCCATGACTTCATTTTTGTTTGAGAGAAGGTAAGTAACTGTGAAGTGGGAAAAATGGTCGATAAATGTGCAAAAATATATTTTTCCATCATATGTAGTGGGGTTAATTGGCCCACACACATCTGAAGACACCACCTCTAGAATTCGTTTTGCCTTTCTCTCTTCATCAAGTTCTTTAAAGCTCAATCTTGTCTGTTTCCTTTCCATGCATATTTCACACTGACTTGGTGCTGGGTACTTACTAGAATGTCCCATTCTTCTATGTAAAAGCATTTGACTTTCTGCACTTGTTAAATTTACAATTTCAGTTGGTAACAAGTTAAAATTGACAAAATACAAATTTCCCAATCTTTTTCCTCTAATCAGTATTGTTCCTTTTTCTTTATAAGTACTTCATCATTTTTAAAAACCTATCTCAAAACCTGCTTCTTCTAATTTTCTTACTGATAGTAAATTATGGGATAAATCTTTACACACCCACACATTTTTTATGTTTACTTCCTTTCCGTCTTGACTTGTAACTTTCAGATTTCCTTCTTTAATTACTTTCATGTTTTCACCTCTTTTTGCAACATTGACATCATAACTTACTTGTTTTCCATTTGTCATTCTGTTTTCGTATTCCATTTTTATCAAATGATGTGTAGCACCTGAGTCTAAAACAAACTTAATTGTGTTTATGTCATCACAGCAAGTGTTTCCAGAAAAACTTTCTGTCAAAAATGATATTCCGCTTTCATCATCATTATCTTTACTATTATTTCCTTGTTTTCCATCATTTCCACTAAAGTGTGCTTGTTTTCCACCACTGTAGTTCCCTTTTCTATATGGATCCTTTGGACAAAAACGTCTTATGTGTCCTAAAACACCGCATAAATGACATTTGTATTGAAACGAGTCACCTTTTTGTTCATTTCTATTATCATTTTTGCTACCCGAAGCTCCACCTCTGAATCCACCTCTAAAGCCACCTCTGTTCCATCTCTTTGTTGTAAAAGCTGCCTCTTTGTATGCCTCTGCTTCTCCCTTACTTTTTTGCTGTCTTGAATCTTCCATCAAAAGCTTATTTTTGACAAAATCGAGTGTTACTTTGTCCTCTTGACAAAACATGATGTCTATTGCAGTAGTAACTGCCTGGAAGGATTCTGGCATAGCAGAAAGAAGTTGGCTTACGACTTCTGAGTTTTCTATTCTACCACCAGCATTTTTTAATTCACACAAGGTCTGGTCAAATTCTGTTAAAAATGTATTCAAATTCTCACCTGTATTAAACTTCATTGCTCTAAGTTTTCTTTGCAAAATCACCTGTGTCGAAATGCCTTTCTTTTGGTAGGTAGTTTCCAATGTATCCAAAATTTATTTAGGCCACTTTTTATCCTTTATTGATTCCAAAATATTGTCAGCCAAGCATTGAACTATTATATTTCGGGCTTTAACTTCATGTTTCTTATTCTCTCCAAGCTTTGCTGGGTCGTCTCCAGTTGGTGGAAGGCTTGTGGCTGCCTCTAGGCACTGAGACTGCTCAAGTAACAACTTAACCCTAAATTGCCAGTTTCCGAAATTAGTTCCGTCGAACAGTTTAACAGCATAGCTCGTACTATTTCCGGCCATCTTTCCTCAGTTGCACAATTCAATTTTTCCGCAAATTTCCGCGTTTTTCCACTGCTTTTCTTGCTTACAAATACTAGCCTTTATGCACGCTTTCTTTCAACAATATTCCACTGATTCCCTAAACGTGACACTGGGCCCATAACCTATTGATTTGGGCAATAAAGCACTGAAAAATCGTGTGAGTTTTCCGATAAAAATTAAATTTCAAAGTAACGTTTCAATGATTGACATTATGTTGTTGTATTTGGCAAAAGTGATACTTTTGCCAAATACAAGGTTGATAACAGTACAATATAAAATAAATATTATAATTAGAATAATAGAATTGGTATTCTTGTGTACTTTAACATTTTTTGCTAACTTATGGCCAATCGGTATTGTGAGCGTCTTGATGGGGGCGATCCATCGCTTAAGAAATTGAAAAGAAAACAATGTTGTGTTCGTGGGTGCAAGACTCTGTTAGCAAGCGACATCGCTTTCCCAAACAGAACCCCAAGCTATTTGATGAGTGGCTAAAAATACTTCGGCCTAAAAACTGGCTAACTTTGACGAAATTTACGTTAAATATATAGTGTGTGATGGACTCTTTGAACCAGGACAGAGTTTTAAATTAGTTTTAGTATTAGTATTTATTAACCAAAATGTTTTACAAAATTTTTTACAATAATTACTATTCTAATACATTTTTTCTTTCTTAAAAATATTAAATTTGAGTACCTAGGTATGAAATACCTGTATGTACTAGAGTAGTACTTTTACATATCTCAGTTTTTTTCTCTAATGTAGAATAAGTATTTACTGTTTTTACAATTTTAATAAACATGATTAAAACTAACTAAGAATATTAGGTATTGCAAAAGTTTTGAGAAAAATTGTACAAAATTTGTACAAAAGAAAACTAATTAATTTAATAATTAAATTTAAAAAAAAAACTCCATTAACCTAAATTAATACTTAAAAGGTATCTAGAAAAACTTGATAATTTTAAAAAAAGAATATTTTGAATAGTTTTTTAAAACGCTTTTTGTTATTTGTTTTTCTTATTGAATTAGGTACTAGATTATATAGTTTTGGTCCAATATAAGTTACAAAATGATGGCCCTGATTGCTTCTATAAAAAGTGGAATTTAAAAGATTTTTTGTGTTACCTCTTGTTTGATATGTATGAGAAATTTATTTATTTTTAAATTTATTCTTTAAATGAATAAAATTGCACACATTGATAACATACAAGCTTTTAAGATTTGAAATTTCCTCTGTGTATAATAAATTTGTTGAATACAAACGTGGTCTTTTTAAAACAATATGATTTTGAATTATTTTAAGTTTTTCTAAATTGCAGTTATATGTACCCCCCCAAACCAGTATCCCGTAATTTAATAAACTTTCTACTAAGGCTTTGTAAATCATTATTAAGATTTTTCTGTTTAAAATATCTCCAAGAATATAAAATTTATAAACTAGACATCTTATTTTTTTACAGAGATAAACAACATGCTCATTCCACTTGAGATGTTTATCAATCATTATTCCCAGGTACTTTGAGTTTTGTACTTCTTTAAAAGGTTCACTTATATTTTCTAACTGTATTGTGGCAAAGTCTGGTCTATTTGCTTCTGTTAATGATTAGTTTTAAATTTTACTATTTAGAAAACAAGCGCGGATGTAGGGGGGGGGGGTTATATTCGAGGATTTTTTTTAATTTAAATTCTTTCTAGGAGAGGGGGTGCAATTATCCTGTTTTCCCTTTAATTATTAACAAGAAGTGCATATTTTTTATTCTAGGGGGGTAATTACCACATTACCCTCCCTCAAATCCGCGCTTGGAAAAACATAGTTTATTTCCCTATATTTATATACAGGGTCCGGCATTATGATCTCCCACATTAAAAACGCCATTGTAAATGCTATTTAGATTTTATCTTTTTTTACTGAAACACTGAAAACTCTACTCTATACCATTTGTTTTTATTATGTTTAGAGTCCATGGGCGGCCATTTTTTTCGCTACTTATTCGAGGCTGATTTCTGAAAGTTTCACTCGTACAGTAACTTAAAAGCCTTAATTAATTATTTCCTTTAATTCTTTGGCGTATTGCTGCTTTTAATTCTTCAATAGTTCGGGGTTAGTGTTTTGGTATCACAAAGGATCTGGAACATGCTTCTGCCAAGTGCGAAGTGAGTACGAAAAGTTCTTTGCGTCGTAATCACAGATTCATTACCTACTTTTAATAAATGTTTCGATAACAAAGGCACGATGGCAAGAAAATGCAAGGCGCGAGCTACCAACCGACTACGTTAAGCTCTCTCATTGATTCGGGCACAGTGGCGGTGCAAAATATGGGAGATCATCATGCCGGACCCTGTATAATTAAATGAACAACCAGCTTTACTTTAATTTAAAAAGCTTACGTTACATTTTTTGAAACACCCATTAATTCCTCGTTAATATAATATAATAATGTTTAATTTAAATATATTTTTACATCACCTAGCTAAAATTTACCAAATCCATTAGTTTATATTTTTCATTAAAAAACAATTTAAAAAGTTTCCATTGATTGACAAATAACCTAAATTTGCAACATTATTATGTATAAAGCATTGTAATAATTAAGTTAATGTATTCTGTAGACTAATAAAGAGGAATTTACTGCAGAATATTCGTCAACGGGCCTTTTTCTTACTAGAAAATTATCCTCAAGGCAATTTATGTACCTAAATCAATGGAAAACAACCTTTTTATTGTTGCTAGTAGCCATTAATAAAAAAATTCTATTAAGCTTCCTGATTAATTGGTGTTTATAGGGGTAGAATGAGTCTTTTGGTGTTAAAATTTAATTTGATAAAAACTATTCAAAAAACTATATTATAAGATGTAGCTTGATTCGAGAACGATTTCATTGATGGCTATGAGCATCCGGTATACAATAAGTTGAAAAGCCATCCTGTAGCTTAGAGACAAACTGCGCAAGCGTTATATTGTTTCAAATCCCCCTGTAAATGGTTAGTACGGAGCACAAAGTTGGAGAGGCGCTGATTCGTGCACGGCACCCCGGTATACTGCATACAACCAAAGAAGATATATACAACTCCCACCGTGTAAGTGTCTCGTCTATCTCTGTCATTCGTCTATGAAACAAACCACATATTTTGAGTTTGGCACTGACAGTAATTTTTGCTAAAAAACACAAGTGGGCTATTTTTCTAAAAATAAAAGAATAGAGTAAATAACAAAGCCTATTTTTTCGTTGAAAACCAGGGTGTGACGTTTGGACTTATCATAAATAAAAATAGAAAAAAATTATTGTTTACTGTGATAGAAAATACCGATAATTCCGAAGAAGATTTAGCTAGAGTCCCTGTATGTTGACATATTTGTGATGTAAACATAGTATTTATTGAAATCGATTTAACTCACATGTAAACAACAGCCACAAGGCCAATGTATAACCTAGAAATATGTAATAAAATCAGTCGCTAACTAACTCCCAAAGAGACTCGTTATTCCACCACCACTACCCATCATATTTGATATGGCGCAGTCGGTAGGATAGTCAAAGTTTAGCTTCTTTTCAGAATATTTCAGATTGCGAGGGTTTTTCACCTGTGGTGATGGATTTTGACGAGTTTTCGGGAGAAAACAATAATTTACCAGGTTGTTCGGGTAGGGATCAGGGAGAATGGTTTAGCGACGTAAGTTCTTCCCCCAGTGACAAAACTAGTAGTAGCTCTAGTTTTAATAGTGTTAACAGTAGTTTTAGTATTGACCAGTCTTTAGTAAATAAAAGCAATTCTGTAAATTTTAATAATAAGTTTGACAATACCATTGTAGGTTGTAATGATGTTGAAAATAGTACTCATAGCGAGAGTAGTCTCACCAAAACTTCATCTTCTTCTGAAGAGTGTTATAGCTTCGTGCCAGTAAATTTCCAAACAAAATCAGGAAGAAACGTTAAAAGACCTTCTCGTTATGAGCAGTTGTAGGTAATGTTATAAACTCTATTTTATTTTTCAGGTTAAAAAACTAACATTTTTGTTTTCAATTAATAAGGTTATGATTACATAATGATAACCAAAAACAACCAAATTTTTAAGATCTTTTAAAATATGTCAAAAAAAAAATCAATTTTAATTACAGAATTGTAAAAATTTTAAGTCAAATGTGTTATAATTAACATTTTTCTATTTAAATTACAAAATTGTAAAAATTTTTATTCAAAATTGTTTAAGTTAAATTTTATCTACTTTAATTACATAATTAAAGACAAAAATGTGTCAATATATTTGTATAATCTTAGGCTAAGAACTGTCTAATTATATTTTAAGAATTGTTTTTAACTTTTTACATAAAAAGTTAACATTTATAACTCTTAAAAAAAAAGGGGTAAAGGATAGGTAATATGTAAATAAAACTAAAACTACAAAGCTATTTTTAAAAAAACATGTTTATTAAAATAATTTAGAACTACAGAGCTAACTACAAAAATAAATGTTTGATGTCTTTTGTACTCAAATAAAAAATGAAATTGTCTTGAATGTAAATTGTAATAGTTGTAAAAACTGATTATTGTTGTGGAAACAAAAGTGGAATTTGACTGTGATAAATAGAATATGACTGTAATTATAGTTTAGAAAATATGTGATATTAGATTGTAAGGAAGCGACTTAGGTTAGTGTAACTTAAATTTTAAACAAAATTCTGAATTTTAAATATGATCTAACAAAGTGACTCATAGTGAATATGGTGAGATAAACTTTAGAAAAAGAAGGATGTGATGTAAACATAGTATTTATTGAAATCGATTTAACCCACATGTAAACAACAGCCACAAGGCCAATGTATAACCTAAAAATATGTAATAAAATCAGTCGCTAACTAACTCCCAAAGAGACTCGTTATTCCACCACCACTACCCATCATATTTGATAATATTCCGATATATTTCCAAATACGTCAACATACAGGGACTCTAGATTTAGCTACAATAAAGAATGGAGCACAATTGCTTCTATTAGCCTGCCACCAAATACATCCAGAACAAAGATATTAAAAACCTTCCGATATCTTCGATACAGAATAAGAAAACGAACATCTCCTGATTCAAAGGTGTTAGGATAAGAAGTAAAGTTTTCGGCAGTCATTGTAAATTAAATATAATAAATGAGTTATTTGTATTGTTGTGCGTTATTTTTGTTTCCACAACCTCGCAGAAAAAATATTGTACCTACATACCTAACGCGTGTGTTTAGTACCTCTTTTGCACGCTCGCGTCTGATGGGTAAAAACGCTAATCTAATCTGGCCTGAAAGACAGAAGAGCTGTCGTATGTCACGAATGGTTTCTTTTTCTTTGCAATTGATCTTTTCATCGATTGATATATATATATATATATATATATATATATATATATATATATAGATATATATATATCGCAGTTTATGGTTTCTCTCGTACCTCGGTAGGTGGAGCTTCTTGCAAGGGGTTTTCTAGGGTCACTATAGACATAGGATTAGAGACAAAACCGCCTAATTAACTTCGCAAGGGTGTCACATTGACCAAGCAGTGTTCTGAGAAGTCCCATAAGGACGAAACAGTTAACTGTCATCACTTATTAGGTGTCCATTAGATCTTGGACCCCCGTGAGGTTAAGATTTTGAGCTACCTAAGGAAAAATATGACAGAAAAAAAACTTGTTTGATCACAAATTATCTTATGAATCGGCTCATAATCCTGTGATTTTGTTTGATAGGTCATGGCCAGTGGCCCTCAGAAACACTTTTCGTAAATCGAAAAGTTGTATGTCTTTAAATACCTGCTTTGTTTAAAATAACTGAAAAGAATCTGAAAATCTGGGTCACGTGATCTTAATTAAATTTTCTTAATTGAATTGACTCGCCTCCCCGTATATGGAGGTGGCGCTTCAGTCAGGAGGTTGATGGCCCTTGTCTGATTTGGTGTCCTGCAGCAAATATAACATTGACCACGCTTTTGTAAATCCTGATAGATCTCGTCTATATAGTTCAAATTATACCCATTTGTAATGACGTCACTTTTGTTTATCTTTGTTTAGTATATCATAAACAGCGGTGACAATAAACTTTTTTAAAAAGTAGTGTCTATGATTTAAATAGGTAGGTAATTGGTTATGTGAAGTATTCGTCACTGTCAATCAAAAAACATTGATTGACAAAAATATCTACGCCATACGTTTTTTTCTCACCTGGTGACGTCATTACAAATGCGTATAATTTAGACTATACCAAACTAGTTAAAATATTTTTTCTGTTCATACAAAAGATTTTTTTTTAATTGTCAAACATATCTGTATAGATTTTTGATTGTTTTTTGTATATTTCCAAAGAATACAAAAAACTAACAAATTTTGCAATATTTGTTGTGTTTTAGCCATAACTTATTTTTTTACTTTCTGAATAAGATGAATTAATAACGAAAAACTGCTAAGATACGTTTATTAAAAATGTTTTAAAAAACCACCCAGCAAAATTTTGACGCATTCCGCTTTTTCGTTTTCTATTAGGACAAAGATTTGGCCAAAAGTAGGGTGACCATATTTGTTAAGGGCAAAAGGAGGACGTCAGAGACAAAAAAGACCGGATTTTCGATAAAAAAGCCGGACAAACCCGGTCAGTTTGAAAAACTGTACTAAAAAAATTTGATGATCAAAAAAAAAGTAGGACTACAAAACCTGAATAGGCAAAAAAACGAAAAACCAACTTGAAAAACGTTGACCAAAAGAGCGCCTCTAGCCATTTGCAAAAAAAAACGAGGCCAAGAAAATAAATTGGGGCGGGTAAGATTGGTTAAAAAAAAATGGCGATGCATGTGAAATTTTAATAAAGAATTAAGCACTCGTAGTACCGATAGTTTCTGCAATATTAAAAAATACTAACAAAGAAAAAAAAATACGCCGCAGGCAAAAATTTTGAAAAAATTTATACTTTTTGAAGAAAATTGCACCAAAAAAATATTAAGCATTTTTAATAAAAATAAAAAAATGTAACGTGTCATTTTTGCGTTTAAGGCAACGTTACATATTTGTTTATTTAGGTAAATAATCAAGGCTCTTCGACTCGTCTTGCTGTACACAAATTAAGGGTATTTTATAGAGCTAGGTTTGGAGGTTGTATAGTGTCTAGGAAGTTACCTTATAAAGGAGGCATTCCATCGAATTACTGTGGACACTACGCACATCGCATTATCTGGACATCGTAATTGGAATTTAAGATCACAGGTTTCGGGAAAATCACATAAAAACTTTTGATTGTTTTTGGTTAGTGGCACTGCAGAAACTGCAGTTTCTGTCCCAGAGACTGTGAAGAGTGGGTCCGTCGTGAGGCGTATCTCGTTGACGGCTCATATCCTCTGCATAGAGGGATTTAAGGCGGCCTACGCCGTTTCTACGGGAGCTAAGCGTGCCCTATCCATTCCATCGACAGCTGTGCTGGACGCTGGTGTGAAGCCGGGTGTAGCCTTGTAAGGCGGCCTACGCCGTTTCTACGGGAGCTAAGCGTGCCCTGTCCATTCCATCGACAGCTGTGCTGGACGCTGGTGTGAAGCCGGGTGTAGCCTTGTAACCCTTAAGTTCCCAGGGAAAGGGTTCTACGCTCGGGCAAGGATCCCACAACCTTTTCACAACCATGGGCTGCCCTAGTACCATGTGCTAAGGGATCTTCAAGGGAGGCGCGGACAAGCCAGAACAGCAGTAGCAGGAGTATGTCGGAAAACCAACAACACTTCCAGGTTTACCAAATAAAACACCAATAATTATTAAATAATTGAAGGAACAAGGTAGGAGCAAGCCTTAACTATAATTTTTTCATATATAATTTTCACAATATAATTTAGACATAATCTTTCCATATATAATTTTGCACAGTTTAATTTTAACACTTCTTGTGAACGCAAGATAAAGGTATGACGTCATAGCCCCAATTTTGCGGTATATTTAAGATAATTTTTCTGTGAAATTTAAAGTGCTTTGCTATTTTGGCCCTTGTTTTCATCCATTTCATTTATTTTTCTTATGTTTCCGGTAATTTTATCTGATTTTACCATTGAATTATACAAGATGAACTAAATCTTTGTGTTATTTGTACAACCCAATGACCAACTTTGCAGAGACAAAAGAGAGATGAGGTTATATTTCTTTAGCGGTTTCCGTACATTGTTTTGCCTCATGGGGTAGATCTCGGACTGGGTTGCTGTCTGTCTCATTCTACCTAACGTAGAATGATGACAGCAGATATTTGGTCCAAATCTCCCCTATGACAGAATAATTTTGGAAGTGTTATTTCCAAAAACCAATGATCTTGTTTTTTATTTAAAAAAATGATTGGGTGTCAAAAACACCGACAGCCACTGAAAGCCTTTAACCTGGCTTTGGCTGTCCCACAAAAAAATTTTCCCTAAAAAAAATTTACAAAAATTTAAAAATTATTTTTTTATTTTTTTTTCCAAATTCAAAAAAAAACAAAAAAAAATTACATCAGATGTTAAAAAACTAGCCAAAAACTCACGTTGGGCGCCAATTTGTGGCCTGTTTAGTTATGATAGGAATTAAAATAGTAACATGCACATGAGGGAACTAGATATATTTAGGTTAAAAAGTAGTAAGAACACTGATCTAAACAATTTTCCATAATAGTGTCCTATTTTCACAGGGTGCTTCAAAATATCTTTGAAATAAGATATTGTTTCGCCTGTGGGTGTTTAACCGTTTGAAAAATATATAGGGTCCAGATGAGATTGGAATGGAAATCACAAGTTTTTGGATTTATTGACATTATACTTAGGAAATAGGGGAAATGTCTAATAAAAAGTTTTTTTTGTTTTAGGCCGAGTTTTGTTAAGTATAACAAAAGTTTATTTGGGGCCGGGAGGTTATTATGCTCTTTCAAAATTAATGTAATAGTTTTGGCTTCTTGATTTTTGTTGTCTGGTCGCAGGATTATTCCCAACTGTTTCATTTCAAAATATCATTTGTAGGTGATAGGGTCTCATTAGCCCTTGGACATTTGGTAATTTTTGCTTTGAATAATAGTTGTGGAAAGGGCCCAACTTAATTTTATATCTCGTGAACTCCAGGAATAGGGATCTGAGAATGCATTAAGCAGTAAAAAAATTTTTTAATTAGATGTTGTGTGTAAAGACACTTGAGTAGGCAGATTTAGTTTTACAACGTTCTTATAGGTGAACCTTGAAATTGTTTTCATATTTGTTTTTTGAAAGTGCACAGATAATTCTTTACGGGGTTGAGTGCAAAGTTTAAAACATAGGTTCTTCACATTATAGTGGTACAGTAAATAAGTACTAACGTTGTTTATTTCCTTAAGTAATAATTTTAAACAAATATACTAACATCGTTTGTTTTTTTGGAACATAAATATTTTTTTTTTACTTTTCCTAAACTGATTGGTTTTTTTTGCAATGACGGGTTTTGTACTTTATGATTCTTAAGTAAATTTAATTTTCAATATTTTTTTTTGTATAGTAAATTAATTTTTCTAGCTCATTCACTTTTCACATTCACACAGTTTTGGGAGAGGAAAGGATATCTACAACTGTTTATTTAAAGGAAAAGAACAAAAACTGTTGCATGACATAACTCTATTAAGATTTTTCTAGTGCTAATTTTATTTTAATTCTTTTAAAATCGTTAGTAGGAGCTGCAACCCCACTTAAACATTTTCAATTTTTCTTTTTGAAAATATTTTTTAAATATTTTTTTAAACAAAATTTTTAAGGAGGGAAACTTGATGTTCTTGTTGGAAATTTTTTTTTCTTGGTGCATAGTAGTACCTTGCCCTACAATAGTTTTACCAGTTTATTTAAATATTTTTCTTTTCTGAATTAAAATATAATGTCATTTCGAACCTTCGCGTTTTAACAACCTATCATCATTTGTTTTAATTTTTTTTCTCCCTACTCCAAACCACCTATCAGGGTAGAGTAATATTTTGAAAATTTTAACGAGCCACTAATTAATTTTTTTTATTATTAGGCTACTGTAGTCGACAGCAAAAAAAATTTTTTAAATTTTTTTTTTGACACCTTTCGGTACGATCCTAGGGTCTTCTTGACCATGGTTGGCATCAATTTAGTTAAAATTTTGGGAATTTCATTTTAACGATTATTAGAGAGTTGCAGTCCTACCAAGACGTTATTTGTATAAATTTTTTTTATACCATCGGTAATTTTTTTTAATTTTTTTTAATTACACACAATATCCTTACTAGTCTAATTCAACGCAATTTCAGCGAGCGGATTTTTTTTTTGAGCATATTTTACGATTTCTATAACATGACCATCTGTTCCGACGTTTATTGCGTTCACTTATATATTAAGGGATGATTTTGCCTTAAGCAATGCAAGTTTCGTGTAGACTCAGAATAGGTAAGCAGGTTAAAGTGGGTTTTGATTTATTCTTTTTAGAAAAATCATTGTATACGGCGATTTGGGTTTTTTTTGAGGAGTTTATTAGTGGAGCCGTTCTGCAATAGCAGGAGTATACCCTAGCGTTAACTGTGTACAACAGCTTTGGGATTTTTTGTTATAGGTAGTCTGTTGTACGTTCCATTTAAGGATAAATTTACCTATTCGGTTGCTGAGGTAAACAAACATCACTTAACTTTAATTTTAATCCAGTTCAGCTAGGATAAGCGCAATTATTTTTTTTTGGTTTTACTCACGCAGGAGTGGAACATAAGACCTAAACACTGCCAAAACTCTTGTCTCTCTTTTATTTTTTTTAAACTTTTTTATGGCTACTTGTTAATTCTAATTTAGGATTTAAGTAGTTATTTCTCTCTGCAGGATTGGACGTCATAGTTGGTTGTGCAAATAATTAATATAAACTATGATTACATTTTTAAATGCAAATAAATTTTATTTTCTTACTGCTCCGGTGTTCTTCGATTTTGTTCGCGTCTGCCCGTATTTAAGTTTTATATTTTCTACAGTTGTGAAAAAATTTATAGTGATTTTCACTAGTGAATTGAAAGTGAACTTTGTGTTTGTTATTGCGTGGTTTAGTTTTTATAATTGGGAGGTATAATTAACAGTTTTAATTAAAGTTTAAAGTTTGAATATAAAAGGCACCATGGCTGTTTCTGTGAGTCGGTTGTCTGACATAAGGTACTTAGTCAAGGACGAATTAATCTATGAGTTAACATGGAGAGGCATAGCTATTGGATCGGTGGAAGAGATGAAACAACAGCTTATGCTGATCAAACAAAGAGAGAAGACTAGAAGTATGAGATACCCTCCGTATCCCTTTAAATTTGGCCAGGATGCTTTTAGCTGCATGAAGAGGCTTGATAGTCTGGTACCGCTGGTAGAGAAGGTCTCTGGTACGAGCAAAGGGGGAGAGTTTAGGAAAATCGCTGTAAGGTTGGAACATGTGTTAGCCAGGATAAATAACATGAATCCGTCAAACTTTGAAGAAAGTCAAACAAAAGGCATACTGGTTGCGGAAACCTTGAGTTTGATTGGGAGATTGCAGAGCCAAGCAACAGATTTACTAAGAGTTGGCGTTACCTCATATGATGATGAAGCATCTGAAACCCAATCAACGAGTCGAAGCTCAGACCACTCGACAAATGTTGGCAACTTTCCCAGCCAGTCTCAACTACCGCAACCACAGCACTCGAGCACACAAAGAACAGCTCAACAGCCTACGAACCAACCGTCGGTCATTGCTCCAGTTCAAATGCAAGTGCTAGCGAACCCAACTCAAGCACCAATACAGGCACCACCCCCAATGCTAATTCAGAATGACCGTGCATCAGCTTTTCATTATCAACAACCGTCTACCGTTCCTTTGAGTTTAGCTGCCCTCCAAAGTAGCATAGCACCAATTGCTCAGTCACGACCATTTTCATGTTCGTCGCCAGTACCAATGTCAAGTGATCCTGGTACCTCATATCACGTTGCACCTGTACCTCCGCATTTTTTGAGAGAGTGGACGAGTTGAGTCAGGCTAGAGGAGTTAGCAAAAAGGTGTTACTGAACTCAGGCATTGATCTTTTTGAAAAGTCAGCCTATACTTTTTATAAAGATGCTCGAAGAGAAGTCCATACATGGGAACAGCTGGAACAGAGGTTCATGGCAGAATATCTTCCTTCTTCATATGGCGAGAAGCTATTGAAGGAGATTCAAAAACGTAAACAAGGCCCTGGAGAGTCTATAGGGACCTACATTGCTGTCATGAACACATACTTCCAAAGACTTGGCTGTCCTGTTTCCGAAGAGGCAAAATTAGCTATCGTCTTCAGAAATATAGCGGACATCTATAAGAAAGGGTTGATTGCTACTGAGGTCAATAGCCTATCACATTTAAAGGATCTGTGTCGTAGAATAGACCAGAGATATGGTTTAGAAGAGGAGAATTTTACACCTAGGAAAAACCAATCTATTGAACCTGACTTAGCCTACGTTGACGTAGAGAGCGATAATGATGATTTTCCAACAGGGATCGATACAATTCAGATATCAGGCGCCGGGACATCAAATCAACAGAATTTTAATATTCCTGATAATAGATTTGACAGAGATAGGCAGCAGCCAGTAAGCAGTTTCGCTGCTAGAGCTGATAGAGATAGGCAACAACCAGCTAGTGGTCAGTCTAGTGTAAATGTCAGAGATGGACAACCACCACAAGGTGCTAGACCTGGTAGGGCGAATAGGGACGTGGTATGTTATAGATGCAACCAAACAGGGCACATGGCGATCGGGTGCGCATTACCTAGAGGTAAGCAGTGTTATTCGTGTGGACAGACAGGGGTAACAGTCAGAGAATGTCGTAATTGTAATCGTCAGGGAAACGGACCCAGGCGCTCGTAGGCGGTCGACCTTCGAGTCAGCCTGAACAAGCATCGACCCGATAGGCTAACGTACGTCTTAGATTATGTGATAAGTCATGCTCGGAAAGATGAAAGGCCTTATTTAGAAGTGGATGTACTCGGAAATAAGTTATTAGGTTTGTTGGATTCCGGGGCTTCACGTACCTTTTTAGGGAATCATGGTTGGTCAATCATCGAGAGGTTTGGTTTTTCACTTGATACGACGAAGAAGACGAGTTGTATTGTGGCAAATGGTCAAAGCACGAGTAGTATTGGGACAGTGCAGCTTCCTATGCGAGTTCAGGGTAAATTTAGGTTAATAGAGGTCGTCGTCGTTCCTGAGTTGCCACACACTTTGATTTTGGGATTAGATTTTTGGATTTCGATGGGTATAGTACCGAACTTAAGTACTAATGAGTGGCACTTTGCCGATAATAAAGATGTGATTTGTTCTTTAGAAACATCAGACCAACAAACAACTCTTACACCTTATGAATCAGAACGACTAGAGAAATTGGTCGTTAAATATAAGACTATTATAGGTGACTCACTGGGATGTACAGACAGGGTAGAGCATAAGATTACAACAGATGCAGCACCGATAAGACAACGTTCATATAAGGTCTCACCGGTCATTCAGAAACTTATTGATGACGAAATCGACGAAATGCTGAAAATGGATGTGATAGAACGTATTAGTAGTTCATGGGCTTCGCCAGTGGTAATGGTGCAAAAGAAAAACACAAAGAAATATCATTTCTGTGTAGACTACCGCAAATTGAACTCAGTGACGGCGCGTGATAGTTATCCTTTACCACTCGTATCCGAGACTCTTGACAAGTTGAAAGATGCTAAATACTTGTCAACTTTAGATATCAAAAGCGCTTATTGGCAAGTACCAATGGAAGAATCATCGAAGCCACTAACAGCATTCATCTGTCGACGAGGTCTCTTCCAATTTAAGCGTTTACCATTTGGTCTTCATAATGCACCTGCAACTTGGCAGAGACTCATAGATAGCATCATAGGAAACGATTTAGACCCCTACGTGTACGTATATCTCGATGACCTCGTAATTGTCACACAGAGCTTTTCTGAACATCTTAGAATTCTTGAGGAAGTCCTACGAAGATTGCAGAATGCAAAGATAACGGTAAGTTGGCGAAAAAGCATTTATTAAGATTAAGGAACTTTTAGTGACTGCACCGATTCTTACATGTCCAGATTATACCAAAGAATTTGTCATTCAAACAGACGCATCAGGATATGGAATAGGAGCATGTTTAACGCAACCTTATCCTGAGGGAGACAAAGTCATATGCTATTTGAGTCGATCTTTGACTAAGCAAGAACGTGTTTACACGACCACCGAGCGAGAATGTTTGGCATTGGTTTGGGCGATAGAGAAGCTCCGGCCATATATTGAGGGGATCTCATTTAAGGTCATAACAGATCATTTTAGTTTAAAATGGCCTCATAGCTTAAAAGAGCCCAGTGGAAGACTTGCTCGTTGGTCTGTAAAACTGCAGCAATATGATTTTGAAGTAATCCATCGGAAAGGGAAAGATTTAGTTGTACATGTTGCCTCATGCAGTACCTATGATTGATACAATTTCGCAGCCCAGAGACGTTTCAACAGCAATTAAAGATCGATGGTACCAAAAGATGGTAAAGAGGGTCGTAGAATCACCGTTAAAATTTATGAATTGGAGATACACTGATAATAAGTTGTATAAATATGTCAAACAAGAATACCCTCAACTTTCACCATCTAACGAATATTGGAAAGAGGTAGTCCCCAAAGATCATAGACGTAGAATTATTGGAGAAGCTCACGATCCTCCTACCGCAGGACATATGGGTGTGTATAAAACCTTCCACAGACTGGCAGAAAAATATTATTGGCCAAAAATGCGCCAGGACGTGGCAACTTTTGTAAAGAAATGCTTTGTCTGTGCAGCGCATAAAGGTGATACACAAGGTGTATCTGATCAGATGATATCTCACCCAAAACCAACTCGTCCTTGGGAAATCATTTCGACGGATTTATGTGGACCTCTACCTCGTTCGGCAAAGGGTAATTGCTGGATTCTCGTCGTTACGGACTATTTGAGTAAGTTTTCCTTAGTTTTTCCAATGCGAACAGCTCCTACTCAAGCAGTTGTCAAGCATCTTGAGGAGCAAGTATTTATGGACTTCGGAGTACCCCGTTTGATACTTTGTGATAATGGCCATCAGTACAAAAGTAATGAGTTGAAGCGTTTTGCTGAGTGTTATCAGGTTAAAATTCAGTATAATCCGTATTATCACCCCAGAGCAAATCCAACAGAAAGGACGAATCGTACGTTAAAAACCATGTTATGTTGTTATGTGAAAGACAACCACAGGAAGTGGGACGAACAAATACATAAACTTGCCTGCGCGATTCGTACTGCAACCCATGAGACAACCAGGATGTCTCCTTTCTTTGTTAATTTTGGTAGGAATATGTGTTTATCAGGAAAAGATTACTCCAACCCAGTTTTGTTATCTGAAGA
Source organism: Aspidapion aeneum (assembly GCA_963576565.1). Taxonomy (NCBI): domain Eukaryota; kingdom Metazoa; phylum Arthropoda; class Insecta; order Coleoptera; family Brentidae; genus Aspidapion; species Aspidapion aeneum. Next base: position 62,074,973 of record OY755040.1, on the reverse strand, counting down.
GAATGGTGTACAAACTGCAGCTGAAAGTAAGAACGAAGGTTTACGGAAGCTCTATGCTGATGTTAAGAGAAGGTTAGAGGTGGCAGGAGAGAAAAACGTAGTTCAGAATAATTTGCGTACAAGGGTACCCAACTTTGTTGTGGGTCAGCGGGTTTGGAAGAAGAATTATGTGTTGTTAGATGCTGCGAAGTTTTTCTCGAAGAAGTTAGCACCGAAATTCGTTGGTCCTTATGTGATTAGGAATAAAATTTCTCCATGGATATTTGAGCTTCAGGAACCATCGGGTAAAGTACTACCAGGGAGCTGGCATGCCAAAGACCTTAAGTCGGCAGCGGACCTCTCCGATTAACCTTTTTAGGTTAATCGTCTTGAAGTTGGGGGGGATTATGTAACGTGTCATTTTTGCGTTTAAGGCAACGTTACATATTTGTTTATTTAGGTAAATAATCAAGGCTCTTCGACTCGTCTTTCTGTACACAAATTAAGGGTATTTTATAGAGCTAGGTTTGGAGGTTATATAGTGTCTAGGAAGTTACCTTATAAAGGAGGCATTCCATCGAATTACTGTGGACACTACGCACATCGCATTATCTGAACATCGTAATTGGAATTTAAGATCACAGGTTTCGGGAAAATCACATAAAAACTTTTGATTGTTTTTGGTTAGTGGCACTGCAGAAACTGCAGGTTCTGTCCCAGAGACTGTGAAGAGTGAGTCCGTCGTGAGGCGTATCTCGTTGACGGCTCATATCCTCTGCATAGAGGGATTTAAGGCGGCCTACGCCGTTTCTACGGGAAATAAGCGTGCCCTGTCCATTCCATCGACAGCTGTGCTGGACGCTGGTGTGAAGCCGGGTGTAGCCTTGTAACCCTGGGAAAGGGTTCTACGCTCAGGCAAGGATCCCACAACCTTTTCACAACCATGGGCTGCCCTAGTACCATGTGCTAAGGGATCTTCAAGGGAGGCGCGGACAAGCCAGAACAGCAGTAGCAGGAGTATGTCGGAAAACCAACAACACTTCCAGGTTTACCAAATAAAACACCAATAATTATTAAATAATTGAAGGACCAAGGTAGGAGCAAGCCTTAACTATAATTTTTTCATATATAATTTTCACAATATAATTTAGACATAATCTTTCCATATATAATTTTGCACAGTTTAATTTTAACACTTCTTGTGAACGCAAGATAAAGGTATGACGTCATAGCCCCAATTTTGCGGTATATTTAAGATAATTTTTCTGTGAAATTTAAAGTGCTTTGCTATTTTGGCCCTTGTTTTCATCCATTTCATTTATTTTTCTTATGTTTCCGGTAATTTTATCTGATTTTACCATTGAATTATACAAGATCAACTAAATCTTTGTGTTATTTGTACAACCCAATTACCAACTTTGCAGAGACAAAAGAGAGATGAGGTTATATTTCTTTAGAGGTTTCCGTACATTGTTTTGCCTCATGGGGTAGATCTCGGACTGGGTTGCTGTCTGTCTCATTCTACCTAACGTAGAATGATGACAGCAGATATTTGGTCCAGATCTCCCCTATGACAGAATAATTTTGGAAGTAGTAGTAGTAACTGAGTCTCACACTACTGACTCAGATGTAGGTACACTATGACCTGTTAAAGGAGTCCATCTACCTGTAAAGTGCTTCTAGATTTGTCATCTTAATTCAATCTTTTAGAATTTTATTCTGTTTATTAGTCAATTTTTTTTGGTTTTTTAATTACTCAAATACTCTGGAAGCCTCGGAAGTAAGTAGAGTTTCATTGTTTGGCTACAACGTTTGAGTTGAACTGTATTTTATTTAAGATCTTCTTTGTAAAACATTGGTATTAAACACTGTGGCGCACTTAAAATTTTCTTATTTCTGAACCCCCCCCCCCCTTTTCCACTGTATAAAAGTTACCGGGCATATCAATGTTTTACCTAGCTGGAAAATACAGTTCTGCTTCCAGATATTTGTTTAATTATTCAGTGGGTTTTTTAGTGTCACAAATTGACAAATTGTTATTATTCTAATTACAGTGTCACAAAATGGCGGCAACGTCTTGTAGTTGCCACAAATGTCACCCTACGCATTTTAATAGGCCACAAAAATAATTTTTGCAATATAAAAAAATGCTGAAAAATTTACAAAAACGGAAGTGAAAATTTTTATAATTTTTGAAAAAAATCGCGGCGTAAAAAAACTTTTTGGTAAAATTTAAAAAAAAATAAATTATTAGATTAGTCAAATAAATGGAGTCAAAAATATTCGGGAAAAATGATACCAAATGCAGTTTTGGTTAGTGTAAAAATTATAGGCGCCGGAAATTTTTACGTGATATGATCAGTTCTGCGGCTCAACAGCCTAAGCCCCCCCCTAGGTTGCGCCCCTGGATGACCAAAAACAAAAGGTCTTTCATCGGCAAAAAGCCGGCCGGACATTTTCATTTTGCTCAAAAAGCCGGACATGTCCGGCTTTATCCTGACATATGGTCACCCTATCAAAAGATGGGATATCAGTGTAGCCAGATGGTCAGTTTTTGGGCGAAGTTTGCTCCCTTAAGTATTTTTTTAAAAGAAAATCATATTAAACTTTACCTTTCTAGATTCTAGAGCAATTGCAAAAACTTTTTTACTTTCAATAAAGTCGTCAAAGCTTTGAATTAATTAAAAAAAGAGGTCTCTCCAATAAAATATCATGCATTTTTGTCTGTGTTTTGCCCTCACTAGTCCCACTTCAGTCTGGAATCACTTCGCCAGTATTGCGCTTATACAACGTGATCAGTCAGTTCTTATTATAGGTCTATGGTGGCAGCCCTGGTTGCCTGTACAGAATATTTTTAGAGTACCTTTGGAACTTGGTTTTGCATACACCTAAGTTTGGAGACCACAGTATAATAGGGACCTATTGCAATACGGCATTGTCCCGGGGACTATTTTGACATTTTCCTATTGAAAACTGACAGTTGATCTTTCTAAATTGCCATACCAAAGTCGAATTTATAAATCCAGTCGTTTATTTTCCATTAATAGTGGCGGCACTATTAAGTCCGGGTCTTATGATACACAAAGGCCTAATTTTGAAAGAAGACAGCTGTGCTTATAATGTGAAACTGTCAATATAGTGCCCGGCACAATTATTGCCTGGCCGTATTGCAATAGGTCCCTAATAAAAATAGAAAACATTTGCTTTAAAAAAAAAACAGAAATTGTTACAAGGGGAAAAGTAAACTTTAATAAAATGATGAGAGGTGGTATTAAGGATATCGACTGGCGGAATCTATATACTGAAGAAAATATTGATACAAAATTTAACTTATTTCAAAAAAATATAATTGATATTTTAGATCGAACAGCTCCAAAGAAAACCATAATAATAAAAAATAGACAAGCTGATGACTGATGACATTAAAAAGGCTATTAATGATAGGGATGATCTCTACAACAGGTATAAATTTACTAATAATGAAGAGGATTTAAATAATTTTAGGAGATCCCATAATGAAGTGACTAGTTTAAGAAGACGAGAAACGGTTAATTTTATGAAGAAAAAATTGATAGCAATATTAATAATCCAAGGAAAATGTGGAAAGTTTAAAAAAATATATTTCCTTAAAACAGGTTGATGATATTTCTGAAATTAATGTTAATAATCAAATTTTAATGGATAAAAATGACATGGTTAAAAAAGTAAATAAGTTTTTTGTTGATTCCAGGGGATTGATAACATTCCACCTTTGGAAAATAACTTAATTGTAAATAGCTTTAATGATTTTAAATTGATTAATGAACATGAATTGAAAAAAAAAATTGTTTTTGACAAAAAACAAAAATAGTCAGATAAATTACACTTTGAAATTATAAAAGAATGTTTTGAGGAAATAAAAAATCCACTTCTAAATATAATTAAATCCTGCTTGTTGGAGGGTGTTATTCCAAAAGCTTTTAAAATGTCAACAGTAACTCCAATTCAAAAGGTAAAAATTCAAATAAAGTTGAAGATTTTAGACCAGTCAATTTGCTTATTATTACCAATAAAATTTTGAAAAAATTGTATATGAACAGCTTTTAAATTTTGTTGATGAAAATAATATACTGGTATCACAGCAATCTGGGTTTAGGCAGAAACAAAGTTGTGAAACAGCACTACAAAAAGTGGTTTCTGATTGCATTGACCAATTGGATAAAAGGAACATATTTTGGCAGTTTTTGTAGATCTTAATAGAGCATTTGAAACCATAAATAATGAGAAGCTTAAATGGAAAAGTATATAAATTCTTTAAAAATTATTTGAAAGATAGAAAGCAAAAAACAAAGATTCAGGATTGTTTGTCATTAGAAATTAAGGTTGAGACAGGAGTTCGACAGGGCAATGTCTTGGGACCTTTATTGTTCATATTATATGTTAATGATATAGTAAAAGTTTTAAGACATTCACAAATCAGATTATTTGCAGATGATACTTTGCTTTTTATATCAAGTACAGATCTAAAGAGATCTGTGAAACTTTTAAATGAGGATTTGAGAAATATTCATGAATGGTTAAATTTTAACAAATTAAAAATGAATGTGAGCAAAACAAAGGGTATGATTATTGGGAAAAGGTCAGATAATATAACTTTTAAAGACAATCAATATAACCTAGTAGGGTAAACTGCCCAATTGTCCAGTTAGTGGAAAATTCAACTTTAGAGCCCGAAATCTCGAACATTTTACATCATTTTCGCATTATGAGCGGCTAATTTCCATTCCTTGATGATTTAAGAATTCAAAAATAATTAATTAAAATTTTTTTGCTTTAATCTAACAGTTCCAGACAATTAAAATGAAAAAAATGTCGTTTTGCCCAGTTTCTGTCCACGGCCTTCCCTCCTTCTGTCCAAAAATTTCTAGTTTTTCGACCGGACGAATACTAGGTTTTGGTGGTTCGAACAACTGGTTTGTTGGCGGTCGAAAACTGGTATTATTAGACCATTTTAGGATGAAAAATAGGAATTAATCGACCACACGCAAAATAAACTGGTCGAAAATTGGGGTCTTTTGGACGAAATTCACAAGGAAAATCTTGATTTGAGCAGATTTAGGAGCAATATTCCCGCGAAGTTCGTTAAGCATATTAGCGTACCTAAAAAACATAGTGGAACAACTGGAAGAGTATTCGGTTTCTTGCGTTTAATTTTCTTGTTGAAGGCAACTTCAACTTAAATCTTGATGCTAAACTAGTTTAGTCACCATAAGTTACAGTCGTTATTATTCTTGGGTCGAGGAAATTTAGTTGAAATATCTGTGTACTTTTATTTTGGTATACCTAGAAATCCATTTTTTTTATTTCGTTATGGTTACAAAAAGAATATGAAATATAGTTAAATTTTTCATTGCGAACAGTGATGTCATAGAAAGTAACGACGAGATTTAAAATAATATTTTTTAAAATGTTTTGACGCCATTACCCTAATTGAAAAATTCAGCCATAATTTTTAAATACAGAAAAACAAAGAATTTCATTTTCAACTTTTATTAAAAAAATTAAACAAAATAAAGTGTTAAGTATCGAAAATGTTTCAATACATAAAAAAGTACAAAAACGTCTAGACAAAACAAAAAAACAAATTGTACACACACCAGGTACATACCTAAAAAGTATATGGTGTAATCTGAAAAATTCAATTCTATTTTATACAAGCTAAATAAAAAAATCTTCAAAAAATTAAAAAAGACTAACCTAAATAATAAAATTATGAACACCAATGCAATTTTTTCAAAAGGATCTGTATCTCAAAAATGGTAAAAATTACCAAAATGCATTTTTCACTATTTATATTCTTATAAAATTTAAACTTTGCAATGTGGACCATTTTTTTATTGTCCCTAGAAGTACCCGAAAAATTTCAAGAGTCTCCAACTGGCAATGCCCTATACTTATAGGTAGGTACCTACTTCCATTTTTTAATTATCTATTTTAACAAGAAACAGTCAGGGATTATCTTCTTAATTGCTAGTGGTCGAAAAAAACCTGTTTTTCGTCCGTCAAAATCAACAAAAAATTGATGTGGTCGAAAGATTCAAGTTTTTCGTCCGGTCATATTTTGGGTGGTCGAAAAATTCCATTTCTTCGACCAGCCAAATTTTGCCGATTTTGTGTCAATAATAACTCTGGTAAACGAAGAGAAAAATGCGGACGAGAACTGGACATGATATAATAGAAAAAAAAATCTGTTTGCAATGTGTCTTAAAATTTCACTAATTTTAATAATAAAAGATTAGGATAGATTATAAGCACATGGACCAGTAACCCAGATTTCGTCCACCTGGACGAATAATTATTTTTGACCTTTTTTTCATCCGGTTCGGCGAGCACCCATTTTTTGATAGAAAAACTAAGAAATTGTAACTAAAAGTGATATTTTTCGATGGGAAAATTATTATTCTAACTAAAAAACATAAAAGTTCAACACATTTTGTAAAATTCTAATACTTACTCGCTATTTCCCACAGGCACCTACACTAGCAAAAACATAACGAAAACTTCACTTTGGTTCAACGCACGTTCACCCTTCTAAATACAAGACTGTACTGGCTAAACTTTTGGCGCGATTTAAAAAACGACTTTACCGTTTGGTGGGGGAAGGATCATTTTTTAAGAAAGTGTCCATAGATGGAGCCATATGGTGCTGTTATCTTATTTTTAGGCAGAAAGTGCCAAAGTGGACGACAATTGGGGGTGGACGGCTAACTGGGTGTTTTACCCTAATCAGTGGGGAGGAAATTGAAATTGTTACAAAGATAAAATATTTAGGAGTCATTTGCGATAATAAATTTAAATTTAGGGAGCATGTTGACTATTTATGTAAAAAAATTGGGAGAGAATTAGGGGTATTGTTTAATGCTGCCAGTTATTTTTTCTTTATTGTTTTATTTTGAATTTTTTTGGAAAACCTAACCTTAAAGTACATGCTGTTTATCTCGATTCAAATTTTTGCCGTTTAGTCAGTCTAAATAAATGAATTAATCAGTGCATTTGATATCAAAATACTTGTCTTTTGATGGTGCAGCTTACTGAACAAAAAGGTAGGTGGAAAAACCTTTTAAACAGACGGAAATCTTCATTTTCACGCGAAGTTTTATCCAAATCGGCGATTTTGTGTGATGCGAAATTCCATAGCACACGAAATTTACTCCCACTAGCCCGCTTAGCAGACAGCAGGGCGACATATCAATTTGATTCATCGCAGAATACAGGTAGTCACATTGTACAAAAATCATTCAGTACGGCGCCTCACAGCAATACGGTATACGCTATTTTCGCTAAACAAAAATAAATAATGGAAGAGCCAACGACGTTTAGTGAAATGTTTAAACTTCTTACCAAACAGAATAACGAGCAAACTGAAAAGTTATCGAAACAGATACGAAATAGTGAATCCCAAGTTACTAGCTATTTGCAAAAAACGGATAAGAAAATTGAAAAGATACAGAATCAAAACAGAGAGCTGGAACGAAAAATCAGAAAAAATAATGTGTTGTTTTTTGGGCTTAAGGAGCAAAATGAGAACAATTTGATAAAAGATACGATTTCCAAGTTGAATGAACTTTTTAATACAAATATAAAATCGTCAGATCTAAATAATTTGTATAGACTCGGTAAAAGTGCATCATCGCCCATTCTAATACAGTTTTTAAGCTATTTTAAAAAATCGGAGCTGTTTAAAGATCCAGAGAAACTCAGAGCCTTAAAGGGAACTGGATACGCTATCAGCCACGATCTTTGCAAGGAAGATCGCGAGGAGCAAAAAACTTTAAGAGACCATCTGAAAAGAGCGAAGGAAGGAAATAAATTAGCTACGATTAGAGGATTCAAGTTAGAAATTGAGGGAAAACAGTACTCAGCTACGGAGTTGCAGCAAATAGATCGGACAAATAGTGAAAGTAGCGATTGCTACGATTCTGAGTCGTCTTCCCAAGAAGACACATCAGCTGGAAAAAGTCCTAGAAAATCAGAAAATAATAAAAAAAAACGAAAAAAGGACAAAACACCCAGTCCTGAAGGAAAAAACTTGAGGTCGTCAAAAAAACGAAAATAGTTTATAAGGCCTATTTCTGTATAAATATAGCATTTTGATTTGTTTAGTTTATATAGATATATATTTATTTTTCTTTTTTTTTTGGTATATTTCTTTTATAATAATTTTTTGTTAGCACTCGCACTAACCTTTGTACTTTTATTTGCGATAATAAATACACGAAAAAATGGACGAATACATACAGAATTTTAATTATATGCAACACAAGAATGATATATGCTTAACTGCTAAAGGATGTCAAATATTATTAAATAAATTTGATCGAAAAACTACTTTTGAAATCTTTCATAATAATATAAGTAGCCTGTCTTGCCATCACAATGAGCTTCTTGTAATGCTGTCGGCTTTAAATAGAAACTTTGATTGTGTAATTTTAACAGAAACTCACCAATTATCAAACCTCTCGATTTTGAAAATGACTAACTACAGTATGATATATAATTCTGGAACATTCAATAAAAATGATGGAGTAGTTATTTATATACAAAATAATCACACATATTCTTTTGATATTGTAAATTTTTTTAATACTAAACTAATATATCTAACAATAAACAAAGAAAACAAGTCTTTCCGAATTTTGGCAATCTACCGATCACCTTCCACTAATGAAGCAGATTTTGTCCGACAGTTTTACAACTATCTCCAAGTTACACAACAAAAAAAGTATGATTTTGACATTATCCTGGGTGACATAAATATTGATTTACTGCGAGATTCGGAGGCAAAAAATGAGTATTTAAATTGTTTAACAGAATGGGGTTTTTTATCAACTATTAATAGTGTAACAAGAGAAACAGAAACTAGGAAATCTTGTCTAGATCATATATTTTATAAGTCGAAAGATCAACAATATCCTTTTAGTTCGTTGGTTTTCAAATCAAAGATTTCAGATCATTTTTCCCAGATTTTGCAGATACAATGTTTTTCAAAAACTCCACTGAAATCAACACGCCTTGAAAAAACTAAGTCATACCTAAACAAAGAACTATTAAAGAGTAGGCTAGAGGTCAAGAGTTGGGATCATATATATCACCAAGAAGATGTAAATCTTTGCAGTAATCTATTTATGAGCGAGTTAAAAGATAATATAAAACAATCGACTCAGATTAAAAAACTAAGGAGATCAGAAATAAAAAGAAATCAATGGATAACCAACAGCTTAATCAAGTCCGTTAATTACAAAAACAAATTATATATAAAAATGAAAAAAGGCCGAATGATGAAAATACAAAACAAGAATTTACGCGATACAGTTCTATTTTAACAACTTTATTAAGAAAATCCAAAATAGAGTATTTTAAAAAACAACTAGAGGAAAATGCAAACAATCGGAATAAACTATGGCAATGTATAAAAAATATCAACAATAACAACAAAAATTCAAATATTCAACAAATAAAAACAAATACCAACAAAACATATACAAATGACAAAGACATGGCAAACTGTTTTAATAAATATTTTTCAAGTGTAGCAGCTGATCTAGCCAAAAACATAAAAATCAACGAACATATAAACTTTGAAGAAACTATTATAAAAAACAAACTATCAATAAAACCTACAAATAATGAACAAGTTCTAAAAATGATCAAGTCTCTAAAACCAAAAAAGTCTCCTGGAATAGATGGCCTCACTTCAGAATTATTGAAGGAAGTCGCGAGCTCTATTGTGCAGCCTTTAACTTTTATAATTAATAAGTCTATCAAAGATTGTATTTACCCAGAAGCTTTTAAGGAAGCTATAGTTAAACCCCTCCACAAAGCCGGGGATCCTACAGACGTCAAAAATTATCGTCCAATTTCATTAGTTAGCAATTTGTCAAAAGTATACGAAAAAATACTCAAAGAGCAAATAGTAAATCATTTAGACACTAATAACTATTTATCAAAACATCAGTTCGGTTTTAGAAAAGGCAGGTCAACGGAAGATGCGTTAGCGGAGTTCAGTACAAAAGTATATAAATCACTAGACAAAAGTACTCCGTCTATTAGCATCTTTGTTGATCTAGCCAAAGCTTTTGACACAATATCACATGCACTTTTACTAAAAAAGTTGAAGAACCTTGGATTTGATGAGCAGGCTGTCGGACTTCTTCAGAGTTATTTGGATAAAAGGGAGCAAATGGTAGAGATAAATGGAACTTTGAGCGATCCTCAGACTGTAAGCTGTGGCGTACCTCAAGGAACAGTACTCGGTCCTATTTTTTTCAATATTTACATAAATGATCTCTATAAAGTGGATAGTAGGGCCGAGCTAACAAGTTTTGCTGATGACACCGAGGCGCATTATGAAGCAGATTCATGGGAGGAACTATATAATCTCATCACAGAGGATTTCCCTAAGATACTGAACTGGTTTAATAACAATCTTTTAAGCGTAAATTTTCAAAAAACTCTGTTCCTACCTTTTAGTAGCTACACGAACGGTTTACCAGACTACGATTCGCTTGTTTTCACCTTTGGTTCAAAAAATATTAAAATAAAAAAATGCACAAAATATAAATATTTGGGAATCTATGTGGACAGTCATCTAAAATGGGATCACCACGTAGAGTTTGTAACGAAAAAAATAAGGTCACTTCTTCCTCTTTTTCGATTTTATAAGGACATCTTTTCTCCCAAGCAATTAAAAATTCTTTATTATGCCCTAGCACAAACACATCTTACGTACGGATTAATTGCGTGGGGCGGGGTCTCTAAAACAAATCTAAAAAGTGTGGATGTTGTACAAAGATGGCTTCTTAAAATCATTTTTAAAAAAGACCGTCTTTACCCCACAGAACATCTATTTTCAGAAACATCAATTCCTGATACGAGACTTCTATTTTTTCAAACTATGGCACTTAGATTATATAAAAAGAAAACTATCCTCGAAAACATCAACCATCAATACAATACAAGACATAGACAAAATGCAGTATCAAAACCACTTATGAAAAAAACTGTGGGACAGAGATGCTTCACTTACTTGAGTGTGAACGTGTTTCAGAAAATTTCTCACTTACTTACTATACAATCACTGCAATGTTTTAAAAAGCAAATAAAGATTTTTCTTTCTATCAGTGTTACAAGAACAGCAATCTATGAAATTCTCGACGAAAAAAATGAATATAATGTACAAACTTAAAAACATCTTTTACTGATAAGCATATAGCACTTTGTATCTTCGCTTAAATTCGTGTATTAAATATAGGTATAATGTTTTTTTTGCGGGAAAGAATGGTATTTTTTTTTTGTATTATTTAATTACGTTTTAATATTATGTTTTTAATATTCTTTTTTCCTTAGTTATTTTTTTTTCTCAGCTTAATTAGTAATTAGTGTGTGCAATAGTCTGTTTTGGTTAAAAAACTTACTTTATTTATATATTCTTTTTTTAGTTGCTTTTAATATTTTATTTATATAGATATGTATAAGGCAATAAACTTACCTTATTAATACTAGTTAAGCTAATTTTACGACTAGGCCCATGCGCGAGACTACTCTTTTGGGCCAAATTTGTATTTATTGGTTGATATCTAGTTTTGTAGAAAATCCCAATGTATTTATATTGCCAATAAATGCTATATAAAAAAAAAAAAAAAAAAAAGTTTGTTTTGATATTTTTGGGCTTTCTGCAAAAACCTTTTAAAAAAGAAAGTCCTGTTTGGGAAAAATTCCGATCAGGTGATAATTTCTCTCTTTATTGAAAGTTATTTTCTTTTTGATCACCTGATCATTTTGGTAAAATCATGCGCGTTTTCTGCTCACGCTGGGAGTTTGAAGCGCCACCCTGTGTGTGACAGGGGAATGAAGAAATCACTACCGACAAAAAACTGAAAGAAGTCACACGTGTTTTTGGGTTGAAGACCGAAATTCCAGTCGCAAGAAAGGGCCGCGGCCGCCAGTGAAATTTTGGGACTGCTACAGAATTATAGAAGGTAAGCTTCTAGCGTGTTGCCGATTTTTTCCTTTGTTTTTTAGTTTAATAGACTCTGTTTTCCCAGGCGGGGCGAATTTAACTTTGGGGTTATTTTTTTTTGGGATCTCTCTAGTTTTTCTCCCCTTCAGGGCTCAGATGTCTAGGTATTAAGAAGGATTAATAATTTTATAAGTAGGAAAACAGCTAAACTAATTTATTAAACACCATATTCTTGCCATATTTTACATACTGTTCAACTTTAATGTTATTATACTGTAATGAGGATATCAACAGGTTACAAAAGCTTCAAAACATCGGAATGAGAACCATATCAAAAGTAAATAGATATACTAGTATTAATGCAATGTTAAAAAACTTAAATGGTTAAATGTTATGCAATTCATTGAGGACAATGTGATAATATTTATTTTTAAATTATCCAAAGATAGGAATATAGGTAGTAGACTTGGTTGATATAATAGTTGGTGTCTGAAACTCATGGATATGAAACAAGAGCAACAGGTAGTTAATTATTTAGAAACTATTATGTATAAAATCTTTATTAGCAAAAAAAAGCTCTCGAGTATAAAATAAAATGTTCACAATCACACTAATCATAATGGTAATGATAACTACAGTATATCAGTATTAATAAGCAAACAAGTTTTAATTCTTTGTTTTATAAAGGCATCCATATTTACAATAAGTTGCCAACTGAGATTAAAAGTTTACACAGTCTAAATATCTTTAAAAAACAGTTAAAAATCAATTGTTACAAAATACTAAATTATTCAAATTATACAGTTTCTAACTCTTCTTTCTACATGCTAGGGTAAAACACCCAGTTAGCCGTCCACCCCCAATTGTCGTCCACTTTGGCACTTTCTGCCTAAAAATAAGATAACAAGCACCATATGGCTCTATCTATGGACACTTTCCTAAAAAATGATCCTTACCCCACCAAACGGTAAAGTCGTTTTTTAAATCGCGCCAAAAGTTTAGCCAGTACAGTCTTGTCTTTGGAAGGGTCAACATGCGTTGAACCAAAGTGAAGTTTTCGTTATGTTTTTGCTAGTGTAGGTGCCTGCGGGAAATAGCGAGTAAATATTAGACTTTTACAAAATGTGTTGAACTTTTATGTTTTTTAGTTAGAATAATAATTTTCCCATTGAAAAATATCACTTTTAGTTACAATTTCTTAGTTTTTCAATCAAAAAATGGGTGGTCGCCGAACTGGATCAAAAAAAGGTCAAAAATAATTATTCGTCCAGGTGAACGAAAACTGGGTTACTGGTCCATGTGCTTATAATCTATCCTTATCTTTTATTAATAAAATTAGTGAAATTTTTAGCCACATTGCAAACAGATTTTTTTTTCTATAATATCATGTCTAGTTCTCGTCCGCATTTTTCTCTTCATTTACCAGAGTTATTATTGACACAAAATCGGCAAAATTTGGCTGGTCGAAGAAATGGAATTTTTTGGCCACCCAAAATATGGCCGGACAAACAACTGGAATCTTTCAACCACATCAATTTTTTGTTGATTTTGACTGACGAAAAACAGGTTTTTTTTTACCACTAGCAATTAAGAAGTTAATCCCTGACTGTTTCTTGTTAAAATAGGTAGTTAAAAAATGGAAGTAGGTACCTTCCTATAAGTATAGGGCATTCCCAGTTGGAAACTCTTGAAATTTTTTGGGTACTTCTAGGAACAATAAAAAAATGGTCCACATTGCAAAGTTTAAATTTTATAAGAATTTAAATAGTGAAAAATGCATTTTGGTAATTTTTACCATTTTTAAGATACAAATCCTTTTGAAAAAATTGCATTGGTGTTCATAATTTTAATATTTAGGTTAGTCTTTTTTAATTTTTTGAAGATTTTTTACTTAGCTAGTATAAAATAGTATTGAATTTTTCAGATTACACCATATACTTGTTAGGTAGGTACCTGGTATGTACAAAAAGAAAAATAAATCAGTGCTCCCATTTTAAAAATATTTGTAGGAACCTAATGGCCACAAGCACCATGATTAAAAGTTTGGTGCTTGAGGCCATAAGGGTGTGAGATATAATTTAAAAATATTTTTGGTTATTGTATCTGTCTGGCTGTTTTTTGCTTTCTATGACATCACTATCCGCATTGAAAAATTTAACTATATTTCATATTCTTTTTGTAACCATAACGAACCAAAAAAAAGTACACAGATATTTTGACTAAATTTCCTCAACCCAAGAATAATAACGACTGTTACTTATGGTGACTAAACTAGTTTACCATCAAGATTTAAGTTGAAGTTGCCTTCAAAGAGAAAATTAAACACAAGAAACCGAATACTCTTCCAGTTGTTCCACTATGTTTTTTAGGTACACTAATATGCTTAACGAACTTCGCGGGAATATTGCTCCTAAATCTGCTCAAATCAAGTTTTTCCTTGTGAATTTCGTCCAAAAAACCCCAATTTTCGACAAGTTTATTTGGCATGTGGTCAATTAATTCCTATTTTTCGTCCTAAAATTGTTGAATAATATCAGTTTGCGACCGCCAACAAACCAGTTGTTCGAACCACCAAAACCTAGATTTCGTCTGGTCGAAAAACTAGACATTTTTGGACGGAAGGAGGGAAGGCTGTAGACGGAAACTGGGCAAAACGACATTTTTTTAATTTTAATTGTCTGGAACTGTTAGATTAAAGCAAAAAAATCGAAATTAATTATTTTTGAATTCTTAAATCATCAGAGAATGGAAATTAGTCACTCATAATACCAAATGATGTATAATGTTCGAGATTTCCGGCTCTAAAGTTGAACTTTCCACTAACTGGATGACAATTGGGCAGTTTACCCTAGCAAACAAAATTTTCTAGGTTCTTTGGATTCAAGAAATATGTATGAAATTTAGCTATTACTTTTAGTTAGTGTTTTTTTTATGTTTAAAAGTACAAATACTCAATTTAAAATAGATTTTTCTGTTTTTCTATATTTCCAAAGTATTAGTTTTATAAAAAAGTGATAATAAAAAGGTGTAGGTAGTTATGTTTACTATTAAGCTATTAGATTAAGTAAAATCTTATAAAATTTCTGGGTTTTTTGTCCAAAAAGTATGTAACTAGGTAAGAATGGATGTATGCTGTATGAGCTTTATCTATTATGTTTTAAAAGTTAAATGCATTTTAAAAAAAAGTGATCTGTGTGTGTAATAAAAACGAAAAATGTGTACTTAATTATTACTATTAAGCGATTAAGTGTTTAGATATACTATAAGTATTAAAATGTAAATTTTGTTTTTGTTTATTTGTAGCTTTTTATAGCTAATAAACTCCATTCAATTCAATTCAACTTGTTTTTTACTATCAAAAAGATCACAGAGTCAAAAAGCATAGCAGGTAAATGCAATCCTACCATCAAGATATCCTTGGTCAAAGCAACTTTGGTAATTACTTTCCCGGCCATCAGCTAAACCTTCTTTTATGCCCACTTTTTGCATAGTTTTCTCCAGTTTTCGCCATGATATTTCAATTTCTGTCAAGTCCATGTTCAGAGTCATAACAAAAAATATAGTAATATGTATTTAAAAATTTCTTCTATTATGCTGTATCACAGATTGATCTTATGGCGAAGGAAACAAATTCAATTATTTAACAAATTTAAAAAAAAAATGGTTGTGGTTTGTTTAATAGGTTTACATTAATCAGCTGTTTATTTTTTTTCGTCGGTTGTTTCAGTGTTCAGGGGTACGTTCAGATAGCACGTCGGATGTAGTCGGGCGCGCTCAATTCCGTTCAGATTACATACTGGGTGAAAGTTACTCTCGTTCATATTGGCCGAAAATAACGTCGGGCGAATCGCCTTTTACACCCTTCTCTATGAGGTGGGTGACAAACGCTCGACTTGCGCAGTAGGTATATAAATCAACCCCCCAATTTTTTTATTTTTTGTTTTATATTTTCGAAAACATTACATAAAAGTGGCATTTTCCATAAATAAATAATCAAATTTTACTTTTTCTTGAAGACAAAAAACACTTGTTTGACTTTTGACAGGTGAGTTCTAAGTTTCTTTAGAAGAGTTAAGTTCCATTTATAAACTCGAGACCATTCAACATGGTTAACTCTGACAAGACAATGGTTGGGTTTGTTTTATATCTCGTATAGAAAACATTAAATGTAGTTACCTATTAGCTCACACTACTACTATACTGTAGTAGTGTGAGCTATGGTGATCCTAATTTTTTCGAGAAAAAAAAATTGCTCTGTTTTCAAAATGTTTTATATATCTTTGCGTTTCAGATGATTTTGAAACTTTTTTGTCGCGCCGTGTTCGGTTCGGTTCGGTTCTCAAAAACCGCTTGCCCGATTTGAATGAAATTTAGTACCTAGGCTGGGTTTTCGGTCGAGATGGTCCCATTTAAAAATGAACAAAATCCACCGAACGCAAGTCAAATAAAAGGGTGGGAGTGATATTGTGTGATATCAAACAAAAGGTAATTAAGTCTGGAGTTAAACGACCTACATTTTAGTTTTTTGAAAAAAATATGGTAAAGGTAGATTTTAAAAATTAGAGTTTAAGTTAAAACATGGCTTGTGTGGTATCAAACGAAAGGTAATATATTTCAGTTTTTAGTTATATTAGCTCACACGCACACTATAACTAGATTGGGTACACACGTACCTAGTGTGAGCTTAGGTGCACATAGATTGACAGAGTATTTTTCTTTGTGGGGTTTTAGCTATAGGGTATGCATGATGGTTTACCCATAGTAACATAGCACAATGGATAAAGTTAATGCCTTGTTTTAAAGCTCCATTTTACCATAATCAGCTGGCAGAAAAAAAAAACGAAAATACCAAAATTAACCCTAAAATTCAATTTTTTGTTATGTTGCTGTGTAAATCGACCCTCAAAACTATTGGTTATAGGTTTCACATCGCTCCATGCAATGAAGACAATTGGCTTTGGAATAACCCTTGGCAGTGTGAGTTGTTTTTAGAGTATCAAGCAGTTTTTCAAGCAGAATCCTCTTGCAGCGGCACTCCTTTTAGGAAAACACTCTTTCAGATGCAAATGGATCCTTTACAGAATTTCATTTTGACTGTTTACTTAGGAGAATGTAGAGAATGGATTTTTATTTGGACAAATTGTTATAGGAATATAAATAATATTATACCTAGATATTACTTTGTGCTTTCAAATTAAAATAAAAGACATTTAAACTATGTATATTTGTATTCTTTATTTAATAGTAAATAATGTAACCATATAAAGAGGTTTGATATAATGTAATTGAAGATCTCTCAACGCCCCAGCAAACACTTTGAGAATTAGTCTTCTTTCGCATTCTCACTGTCATACGGTATTATATTATATTGCACATGTATGTACATATAACTATTAATTTTCAAATTTATTTATTTCCATTGAAAGTGTTGAGCAGAGGAACTTAAAACCTGTATTGATTGTACAACAAAGAAAATAAATTTGCAGAAAACACAACTTTATTTGTCTAATAAAACTATGTCAGCCACCAAAAGTCGGGTACTCCAAAAGACTCTCTATTTCCATTTTTCAAAACAAAAAAAACACTTATTTGTGTTTATGCTAACTCTACTAAATAAACAGTAACAAATTTTTAAATCTGATCAAATTTATCAATAATTTAAAAAATATATATATTTCAAGGTTATGTTTATTACACCCATACCGTTCACAAAGGCAAGACGTCCGGCGATTTACCCATGACGTCATTCGCTCGTCCAGACGTCTCGCCCGACGTTTCAATCTGAACGTACCCCAGGGCTATGTGTTGGCCTTGCAGTGTTGCCACCCTCGACCCTAAGGTCTTCGGTAGAAGGCTTCAAGAAAAATCGGTAGATTTCGGTAGATTTTTTAATCATCTCAGCAAGCAGTGCTGGAGAACTATCGATAGTTTGGATTGATTTAGTAGGTAAATTGTATTTCTACGATTTGCTACGATTTGTTTTTATTGACAAAATACCAAAATTAAGAATTAAATAAAAAAATTAGGTACAGTCGGGGACTTAATAATGGCCGCTGCCGTTTTCAGAAGAGCTTGGATAAGAATCCCAATACCGGCCGAGGTTATTGACCGGATTTCGTGGCGCGTCGTTCAACACATATAATTTATTCGCATTCCTGGGTTAAATTCAATCATGAAAAGGTCTCTTCGGTCTGTATTCCGTTCGGTTAGAAAAATACACATAATTGCGGAAAAAATTAGCTTTGGTCTGTAGTCCGTTTGAATGTTCGGTTAAAATATACACATAATAGTGATTTTTCAGGATTTTAATTTATTGTTATGTTTTTTATTACATACTTACATAGAGAAACACAAATGCAACATGTTTGTATTTTTAGCTATTTTTAAAATGGTAAGTTTTTAAAGTGTAAATCTAAAAAAAATAAATACAAGCAAAAATTGGTTATTTGACTAAGGGCGATTCGAAAACAGCTGTGATGACGGCCTTTACTTTAAGATTTGAATTGTTGTAAATGTGTAACTACCCCGACTTCTGGACGCACAAGAACACTATTTTTGGGGGTGGCTAAATAGTCCAGTCATTATAGAATTTTAGCTTGCAAAAATAAACTTGAGTTTTCGACCTTGGGGGCGGCCGGCTCCCCCCGCCATCTTGCATTTAGTCTGCATAAAAAGGGTATTTTTAAAATTACTTGGTTACGGTACGTTTTAGAAAAAAAATTTAAACAGTTGAAGACAAAAAATTTCCTACAAAAACACTTTTGCATGTTTATTTGTCAGACGAATGGTTTTTAAGTTATGGCTAAATATTTCGCCGCAATTTTGGATTTTGACCAATTTTGATTTTTAATGGCCTATAACTTCAAAACTGCTTATTTTTGAGAAAATCTGTAATAACATAAAATAAAGAACAACTAATAGCCTTAAAACGAGACATCTAATCACTAAATTCTTTGGGTAGTACTTTTGCTGAGATACTAACCGTGAAGTATTAGCAGTACACCCGTTTCCTATGTATTTCCATAGTATATGCAAAATAAACCGAAATTATTCAGTTTTATGTAATTTTCTCAAAAGCTAAGCATTTTACAGAAATTGTTTAATTAACTTTATTGTAGAAAAGTCCACGGTTACCTTGCCCATAGGCACACTGCAAGTCAATCCCACGCTATATCAGCCTTAAAAACAGTTTTTTATAAATACAATACAATACAAAGTTACAGTGTCAAACACTGAAATGAAAATAAAAAATGAAAATGGAAAATGGAAAACGGAAACGGGCAAACTGGGGTACGGGCAAACGGACAAACGGAGAAACAGGGAAAATGGAACATGGAAAATGGAAAATAAAAAATTGAAAATTGAAAATTTAAGAAAGTTAAAAATGGAAAAGGGAAAATGGAAAATAGAAAATGGAAAAAGAAAAGTGAAGTGGAACGTGGAAAATGGCCAATGGGCCAATGGCAAATGGCAAATGCCGAATGGCCAATGGCAAATGGCAAATGCAAATGACAAATGGCAAATGGCACCAATGGGCAATGGCAAATTGCAAATGGCAAATTACACATGGCTAATGGCAAGAGTTAATTATTATAGCCAAGTTTAAATAAACATTTCCAAATCAGTGAGAACCTTTCATTTCGGAATATAGTAGACCACATTTTGCTTAATAATTTAGGTTATAACCAAAAACTTCGTGGGAGCTTTAGTTTGCGAAATATTCACAAAAAACTGTTTTTAAGGCTGATTTTATCATAGCGTCACTTGTGTGTGTGCTAATCGGCTAGCTAGGAAGGTATCAGATCCATCATGGATCCATTTATTCAAGGAAAATCAGTTTATAAATAGGATAGTGCGCTATTGTGGTTCCGCCATTTTATTTTTTTAAAGCGACCTAAAACAACCCAAAGTTCCGAATTGGATGCATATCGCTTCATAAATGGGAAAATCCGCCATTTTGGATCCCCCATTTTATTTATTTTTCTAATAAAAAAAATGTTGGATTGTATACTAATCACCAAATACCTATTTGAAAAAGTTTGAAAAACATACAAATAAACAAATATATTATATTAAGTAAAACGGTTTAAACAATTGCCAATGGTCATCAAACAAAAAATCTCGCGGCGAATTGTCTCCGCGGCGAATTGTCCCATCCTCAAAAATTTGCCCCCGACAAACAAACTTTTGTTTTTGGATTTTTTCGAAAAGTAATACCTTACGTTTCCGGTGGGCCATCCTTTATGTTAAACAATTAAAAAAGCAGGTATTAAATAAAAATATCTCTGTATAAATCTGTATTAATCCCGCCAAAAAACACATCCTATGCTAATAAACAAGAAATCAGCTAAAAAAAGAAATGTATGTATCCAAAAAATGTGTATGGCTTCGCCCGTTTATCGGCCAATATTCCAAATAGTTATTAATTTCAATAGCAAAAATTGCATTGCACAAAAGTGCACAGCGACGTGGAGTCGAGGGAATGAAAGCGCGCGATACAATGTTCAATAATTCATTCATTCATAAACCTCGCCCGGTATTGGAATTCTCATCCAAGCTCTTCTGAAAACGGCAGCGGCCATTTATTAAGTCCCCGACTGTACATAATTATATAGATAATATTATAAAAAAAACCTCAGGGTTTATAATAGCGTGATCTTTATAGCCACTTGCACCAAACATACCAGAAAGTAGCATTTTCAAAAGTTTTTATTTTTAGTGTGGATTGAAGGTGGATTACTTGTACCTGTCACTCATCGTCAAGCAAGTTGCTTGACGATGAGTGACCTTACTTGTACCAACAATTTTGAACGCCACTAACGAAAGTGGCGTTGCCAAATTTATTTTACTAGAAATTACTTTGACCGAATGACCAAATGGGGTGAATTTGACGTTTTTGACAGTCCATGGCTTGGCTTGCGTCGCCTATTGTTTATTTATTTTTTTATTTTTCTGTTGAAAGTTAATTATTTTGTGCTCTTTTTTAATTTGTTTTGCTAATATGTCGCAAAGACGTAAAGACTTTACTGATCAAGAATTGATTTTGTTACTTATTTTTTGTTTTTGTTGTTTTATAGATTTTCTATAACTAAAACACTATAGTAGACAATTACTATTTTATTATTACTTTATTTATAAAATAAAAAGTTAAAAAATAAACATATTTTATATTTATTCTATATATTATATGCTCTAGGTTATAAAGTGTTTCTTTGTACAGGGTGATTTTTTATAATTTCAGGATCCCTGTCACTCGGTTATTATTGGGACTTGTAAGTTCAAACAAAAACTGCTTGATTTGGTTAATTATGGCACTTCAAGCTCTGCAACAGTTTTTATTACTACCTCACTATATAGAGGGTGCGGTAATGAGGTATTTTTTTTTTAAGTTAACACCCTCTATATTTTTAATTTGACTTTCTCTTATGGTTTTAAATATAAATGTATAAAGGATCTTTATGAAGAAAATGCATTATTATTTATGAAAACATGAATTCAAGAATGTAAAAATATATAACAAAGTGTTCAATTAAAATAAACTGAACTTAATGACGCACCCTCTATGTGATGAGATGACAACACAAAAACTGTTGCAGTACTTGAAATGGCCATAACTTACCAGATCGACCAGTTTTGTTTGAACTTTTAACTCCCAATAATAACGGAGTTGGGTACAGGGATTGTGCAATTATAAAAAATCACCCTCTACATACAATCCAAGCATTTAAAAACGCTAAAGGTTCCAGCATTTGGTAATAATTGTATCTCTGGTACATAGACCAGGCCAGAGACTGCATAATGCCATATATTATGCTATTTAATTTTTTTAATTCATGAAGTATGTGGAAAATATTTAAAAAAATCCTTAGGCTTAGGGGGAAGGGGCAGGTCCCAATGCATTCCGCCTCCATCCATACCAATATATTTTTTGGAATGGAAACCCAAATTGTACCAGGTCCAAAACCTCTACAACATAAACCTCAGTTAAAAAATTGTTGTCCAAATAGTTCATTTATGAAAAATGTTAGCCCAAATTGACACAAATTACAAAAAACACTTGAAAGATAAAAAACAACAATGCTTAATTCTTCTGTAATTCAATGAGATCGTGCCTCTCCTGAGACGTCCACCCAAGTTTCAAAAAACAATAGAGATGGGCGATATATCGATCACTGCGATTCAGTAACAGTCCATTTTGATAGCCCTGGTGAAACAAAAATCACTGGCGCTACCGGTTATCGAAATTCTGCACAAGCAGTTATTCAGTGATTGGTAAATAATATTACCGGTATCTGAGGAACGTCGCGTCTCACGACGTCGTCGTGTCGCTGGTCGCACCCGAACGCACAGATTAGGTAAATAAGTATCCCGAACGCATATTTGGCAGTGAAATCGCGTTTCACCGTTCACCGTAACATACGAAAACGGTGATTTTCAACTAGCCGGTTAAATCATAAATAGCACTACCGAATATTAGGTAACCTTTTTCGCGGCCGAAATAACTGTCTAGCCGCAGCCGCAGGGGATGCTCTCCGTAATACTAGGTAAAATAGTGAATGAAGAATGAATAATAGAAATATTTTACTACGTAAAATATTGAATGAAAAAGAGATACAGATTGATTGAAATCACCGTTAAAAATCACTGGTTACTTATAAATCGCTGTCGCTACTTCACCGGTTAGTCGAAAATCACTGTTTTGCCCAACTCTAAAAAACAACAAAAAAAAGTTTAAAAAACAATCTAATAATGACGAGTCGTTAAATACCGAGATGAATTCCAAGACGTGCGCAAGCGTTGATCTGTCACTTCTGCCAACCAATCAACTGAGAGATATTTCAGTATGGTTTTATACAGCAAAACTTTAATCATTCCCAGTTCTTTTTGATGAAAATTCGTCGTTTTTGTGCTGTGAAAATGCCGGTGACGTGCAAGTTGTGTGACAAATTATTTAGTGCCCAATTTAATTTGAATAAACACTGTCAAAGTAAACATGGCATACAAAAACAAAGGTATTCCTATGCAGATAGTGTTTTTATGTTTCCTTCCCAAAAAACTTGGATCTGTGTGATCATTTGAAATACAAACACAATCAAGAAATACTTGAAGAAATATTGGAGTTGAGAGTCAATACACCCATGGCAAAACAAAATAAACGTGAAAGGCATAAGATCATATAGAAGAAATACCGCATATGCCTCAAAAAATATTAATCGCAGCACATAGATATTGTATATTTTTGAAATCAGAATGAAAAGACGAATCTTAATGCAAAAATATACAGGGTGTTCCCTCTCAAAAAATCGACTTCATTGTCACACCCTGTACAGGGTGTCCCAAATTCGTTGTTTTTTTGTGGTGTCGGGTATTTCTAGGGGAGATAGAAAAAAAACTAACACCCCTTTGCGACGCGCAAATTTCAAGAGAAGCCTAAAGGTGAAAACCACATTTCGATATAGCAAGCCGTTTTTAAGCTACGGAGTGTTTTGTCTGCATTTTGGGAGGGGGTCTATAACTTTTTTGTTTATGAAAATTTTGTTTTTGTGTAAATAGCTTGCTTATAGATCTTTTCTTGAAGAATTGACAGATGTAAACGGTTTTTATTTATCTCTTTTGGTTTTTAAGATATTGCATAAAGTTGTTATTTTTCTTACAGAATAACTCTTTTTTTATTCGATTTTTAAAATCAGCTTAAAATTTCCTTTAAAATGATGTATCACACTCAATATTTTATTTTTTTATTGTTTTCTTTATTTTTCTTTTTTAATCACCTCTTTATTACATTTTTATTTTTATAATTTTATAATATTAAACCGAACCGAACCCATTAAGGAAACTAAAATATGTGGTAAAAATAAAAAAAATACAAAAATATAAAGAAATAAAAAAACTAAACGTGACAAATAAAATTTAATTTAACAGTTGAATTCCTCTTAAAAAAGTGTCTTAAGAATTTTTTCACAGAAATAAAAAATATTAATAAATAAACAAGTTATAGACCCCTTCCCAAAATGCAGACTTTTTAAAAACACGCCGTCGTTTACAAACGGCTTGCTATATCAAAATGCGATTTTCACCTTTAAGCTTCTTTTGAAATTTGAGTGTCACAAAGGGGGATCAGTTTTTTTAGCCCCTCTAGAAATACCCGAAACCCCCCAAAAACATCGAATTTGGGACACCGTGTACATGGTGACAGACAGAAAAAAATTATGTTGGCTTTTAAAGTTGTCATAATTATTGATTGAATTTTTTATTATACGTTCAGCTCTTCGATCTCGCGCCAATGACGGTATTCGCGCCAATAATTTAAATTAGACATTTTGACGTTAATTTTGGCGCATGCTCCTTTGATGGAATTCATCTCGGTATTTAACGACTCGTTAATAATGCCGTATTCCATTGGGAAAATGAGTGCAGCACTGGTGGTGCACTGGCACTGAAACGGTGCTGTCAAAAATTTGCACCGAGTGCAGTTTCAATGGAACACGCGGAAAATGAAGAATTGCACTCGTGTGGTATAAGGTCACTATATCACGAAGTTCCTAACATCGTGATATAGTGACCTTAGTGTGGTATGCCATTATGAGCTGTAGAACTTCTTTTTTATTCTTGCTTTAAGCAACGTTAATATAACATTTTCTTGCAAATAAATTTTTATAGTATATCCTATATGAATAGGGCAAATTGATTATGCAAAAATCTCATTTTTGAAAAAAATGTCACACAACCTGTAGTTTTATCAGGCCAACGCCAATATCTATTTTTATTTGTTTCAAAGTTACACGCCGATAAATATTATCCTAAGATAAATAAAATTCGTCAAATAAATAAATAATGATTTTATTTAAAAAAAGTTAATAAGAATATTTAAAAAAAAACCTCCTTGTTGAATGCAGGCTTGTGCTCGTATACCAACAGATAGAGTAGTTATCTATATTTCGCGCTTGTTTTTAAAAAAACCCTAACCAGAAGTGTACTTTATGCTCCCAAAATTTGAACATAAGTATTCGAAACACCTTGTATACATATATAATATTTCACAAGTTTCTTTCAACTAAACCGAACTTTCCTGCCTTGCGGAATTTGGTCAAAAACATGTCTTTCAAAATCCATTTGTTCGAAAGTAATATTAATACTTCAATAACATTTTCTTGAAAAGGAAAATTATATAAAAACATTTCCTTCAAACAAAAAATTGTTTGAAAACATTTTATTAATTTTTTTTTGTTCAAAAACATTTTCTTTGAAAGTCATTTTTTTCATAAGGAAAATTGTTTAAAAAAGTTTTTGAAGAAAATATATTTGAACAAATTTCCATTCAACAAGAACATAACCTAACCTAACAGCTAAACGTAAGGGTGTTTTAGCACAAGGACTGTACACAGCTCTGTGTACAGTCCTTGGTTTTAACATACCATAAAAATGGCAAGTCATGTGCCTCAGCGCTAATGAGGTTTCGTCCCCCTTGTTCTTTTTTTGGACAAAATTGAGGCTACTTGAATTTATTTATGAGAAATTATGTAGTGCTCATCTCGAGCCGAAAGTGTTTCTTGAACTAAAAAATACATTTATTTTTACTTATAATCATAGCTGCCAGAAAACCCCAACTGTCAGAAAATTAGCCCCAGGGCCCCAGTCAACCAAATCCATCAAATCTACTTAGCTGGTTGTTGTTAAATCGGTAAACCACATTTTCAATAAAGTTTTTTATTTTTGGGATTTCCGTTCTCATTGTTTTTATTGCACAGAACTGTTCTTCTTCATCTTCATCGCTGCTACTACTTAGCAGCGAAGAAAATAATAAAAAATCGCTAACAACTTTATTTTCACTCATTTTTACGTCCCACGACAATAATAAGCGTTTAGAATTAATGGCGGGAAAAAGTTTTCGGTACGGCACGAGCCCTCAGAGCCGGTGTCAAAAAAGCCGCACTCAGTGCAAAACTGAATTCATAAGTTCCTCAATGGAATACGAAAACTGAAAAAGTGCATGTCAATAGAATGCAAACACCGAGCCAGTTGTGCACTAGTGCTGCTCTGGCTATTTCTATTCGCTCTCTAACCACTTCATGGATATCGTGCAGCTTTTGCCTTAAACGTTCGACATAGTCGTTAACCTCTAAGTGTGCTTCTTCAGGTGAACCAAACATGATATCACATGGTAAACGCAGTTCTCTACCAAACAGGATACTAGATGGAGTAGCTCCTGTCGTATTGTGAATGGCAGTTCTATAGGCCATCAAAAACAATGGAATATATTGGTCCCAATCTGTTTGGTGCTCATCAACAACTTTGCAAAGATGTTCCTCTATTGTTTTATTAAATCTTTCAACCATGCCATCTGACTGCGGATGCAAAGCAGTAGTCCGTGTTTTATGTATTCCTAAAAGGTCACAGAGATTCTGGAAGAGCTTTGATTCAAAGTTTCTTCCTTGATCTGAATGTAGTTCCAAAGGAATGCCAAATCGGCTGAAAACATCATTTACCAGAACTTCTGCAACTATAGCGGCCTCTTGGTTAGGCAAAGCAAAAACTTCTGGCCATTTGCTAAAATAATCCATGACAACAAGGATGTATTTGTTGCCCTTTTTAGTTTCTGGAAATGGTCCGGCCACATCAATAGCAATGCGTTCGAATGGCAAACCTACGTTATATTGTTTAATTTGACCTCTGGACCTTGTTTTGGGACCTTGGCTGGCTGCACAACATCGGCGGCACCAGTTTTTCACATCTTGAAAGTAATTGACCCAATAAAATCGGTTTCGAATTTTGTCCATGGTTTTATTTATGCCTAGGTACGCGCCTGATTTTCCAACATAGCATTCGGCCATTATATTGTCTACCATGCTCCTAGGAACCACTACTTGATTAATCACAGTAAGGCCATCGGCACTTTCCCAGGCACGTTTAAGGATGTTTTCTTCTACTATCAGTGAATCCCATTGTGCCCACAGTGATTTGAATATCACCCCTTGGTTTGCGATATCTTGCCATGATGGTCGTGGCTTGTTCTCTTCTTTCAATCGCAAGATAGGTCCTACATCTTTGTCGTTAAGTTGTGTGGTTCTAATCGAAGCCGACATCCATTCTTTATCTGGTTCTAACTTTATCTGGCGCACGTAGGTAATTCCTTCTTTCTGGTCAATTTTCCTGCAATGTTTACAATCCTCGGGGCAAGGTCTTCTGGACAATGCATCTGCATTATTATGCACCCTTCCTGCTCGGTGCTTAATTTGATAATGGTATTGTTGTAGCTTTTCTATCCATCTCGCGACTTGCCCCTCAGGTTGTTTCATTTTCATGAGCCACTGTAACGCAGCATGATCCGTTCTAATCAGAAACTCTTGTCCGTAGAGATATTTGTGAAAGTGATCTACGGATTTAACTATGGCTAGGAGCTCCTTTCTAGTAACACAATAATTTCTCTCTGGTTTGGATAGCTTCTTGCTGAAAAATTCGATGACCCGTTCTTCTCCATCTTGTACTTGGGAGAGTACTGCTCCTATGCCATCGTTGCTCTCATCAGTATCTAATATGAATTTTCCTTTTGGAATGGGATATGCAAGAATCGGACTAGAACATAATGCTGCTTTTAGTCTTCTAAATGCTTGGTCACATTCGGTATTCCATTTGTAAGAAGCTTTATCTTCTGTAAGTCTATGTAACGGAGACGCTATTTTGGCGAATCCTTCTACAAATCGTCTGTAGTATGTACACAGACCCAAAAAGCTTCTCAATTCATGTTTGTCACGAGGTTGAGGCCATTCTTTTATTGCTTGTAGCTTCTTTTCGTCGGTATGGATGCCTTCTCGGGAAACGACGTGACCCAGGAACTCAACTTTTTCTTGGAACAGAAAACATTTCTTTGAGTTTAATTTAAGATTTGCGTTCCTGATTCTTGAGAATACTTCTCGTAAATTATCTAGATGTTCTTGAAATGATTTCCCCATTACTATGACATCATCCAAATAGACTAGGCAGGTTTTCCAAGTAAGGCCTCGTAGAACGACTTCCATTAGTCTTTCAAATGTAGCTGGGGCATTGCACAGGCCAAATGGCATCACATTAAACTGATAAAGTCCACTTCCAGCAGAGAATGCAGTCTTCTCTTTATCTCTTTCAAAGATTCCTACTTGCCAATACCCACTTTTCAGGTCAAGAGTAGAAAACCAATATGATCCTGCCAACGTTGTTAATGTGTCGTCTATTCTTGGCAGTGGGTAACTATCTTTCTTGGTCACATCGTTAAGTTTCCTGTAGTCGACACAAAATCTAGTACTTCCATCCTTTTTAGTGACCAACACCACAGGAGATGACCAAGGACTTGATGACTCTTCAATAACACCGTCGCTGAGCATTTTATTAATGAGATTGTGAACTTCTTCTTGCTTGGCCATTGGTAGTCTTCTTGGGGGTTGTCTTATCGGTTGGGCATCGCCAGTGTTGATAGCATGTTGAATAAGGTTTGTGCGTCCCGAACTACTCCTAGTTTCGAAGATATTACTTTGTTCTTCTATAAACTCTCTCGCTTTACTAAATTCTTCTGGAGTGATATGTTGCCAAGTTGACTCAAATTGCTGAAGTACCTCCATTGGTAACTTGCTTGTATCCTCGGAAGTTGGCTCTTCACATCTTGTTACTTTCTGTACTGGTTCAAATAATGCTACCACCTCCCCCTTATTAATTTTGACACTATTTGTTTTAACTAGTGATTTTGCAACGAGGTAGGTGTTGGGTGTGTTTTGTTGGCTTATGAGTCCGACGCAGCTTGATGTTTTACTTTCCAGCCTCCCAAAAATTATGGTCTCACTGTTACCGACTAGTCTTGTGCATACTGCCACCACCTTAATTGGTTCTTTATTGATGTGACTATTTGACAAAATGAACTCTTCGTTCCCAAATCTTAGGGTATTAAGTTTATTATCAAACGCAAATCCATGTTTACTTAACAGGTCCATTCCCAAAATAAATTCGTCTTCTATGTCTGCAACTAATACCGAGTGGCGAATCTTCAACCTCCCCAGCTGTAGGTCTATGTCTGTCTGCCCCAACACGTCGGCGGATTCTCCAGTCACAGTCTTAAGTGTTCTTTTCTTTTCTGTTGGTCGAATTTTATATCTCGTTGCAATTTTGAACTTAAGCAATGATATGGCAGCACCAGTGTCTACTGTTATATTAACTTTTCTTCCATTAATAAGTCCGTCGATGTTAAGACTGTCAGCAGTATGTTTTAAGCTCTTGATAGAGTAAATTTTGGGGGCTAAATTCCCATTAGCCAACACCCGCCCCTCTGCGTTGACTAGTTTTAGTTTTTCCTGATCTCTTCTTTGGTAATCTGTCCCACTAGATGGTGAGCGAGACCTCATTTGGACGCGACAATCGCGTTGAATATGCCCTGTACGTCCGCATCTGAAACACTTTACATTTGGAGGGGATCGTCTGCTTTCTTTCAAAGAGTCAATCTTCTCTATCAGTGATTGAAACATTTGGTTTAGCGTTTTTGAGTTGACCTCATGTCCATTGCGCATTTCTTCTCCCTCCTGAATTGAAACAGCTCTTACTTTTGGCCTGGACATATTATTTGATGATTCAATTTCAAGGGCTCGAATCAACACTTCACTGCTGTTATGGAAGCGTTCTCGACGAAGTAACTTTACTAAGTCCGTGTCTCGTAATCCGTTAATAAAGCGATCTACCGTGAAGGGATCTCTGTAATTTTCTGGCATTTCTGGGTAAGCTAAATACATCAGCCTCCTGATATCTGCTTCATACTCTTGCAATGATTCTCCTGGTCTTTGTTGACGAATATTTAATTCTGACCAATGTAAATTTCGCAAGTGTTCGTCTCCATACCTTCTTTCTAACGCTGCCACTAAAGCATTATAATTCTGTTTTTGTTCGACTGGAATGGACCGTAAAAGTCCCAGAGCAGGTTCTCGTAGAGCTACTAGCTCTAGCTTTTTCTTCATCATCCCAACCATTTGCAGCAGCGGCAGCTTTAAACTGTTGTTTGTAAGTAGACCAGGAAGACGTACCATCAAAATTTGGAGGCTTAATGTTTTGGTTGGAATTTACAACACATCCTTGAGCTTTTATTTTGTTGTGTTCTTTCTGAAGCTGTATAAACTGTTTTGACATGTCCTGGAATTTTTCTTCTATGGTTTGAAAAACTTCTTCCCTAACATTCTGTAGTTTGGTCTCCACTTTTTCTTCAACATTTTGTACCTTTTCCTCAACATTTTGTACCTTTTCTTCTACATTCTGCAATTTATTTTGTACCTTTTGTTCCACACTATGCATTCTTTGAGTTATTTCTTCCTTAAGATCTACGGTTGCACTCTTGAATTCTTCTCTCAGCTGTTCGGAGTTGCTCTTTATTTGATCGAAATTTTCTTGAATGCCATCTAATCTTTGCTCAAATGTCTGTTTCATATCGTTCTGGTTTTGTTCGATGGTCTGTCTCATATCATTCTGATTTTGTTCAATAGTGTGTTTCATGTCGTCCATGGTGTGTTTCATATCGCCCTGGTTTTGAGCCATTTGAGCTGCTAGAGCCTGCATCATTTTAGTTAGATCTTCCATCTTTGCCGATCCTTGTCTAGTAAGCATCAACTTCCTGATAAATCACTTAAAACGTCTATTTTAGGGCTATAAAGCGAATGTCGAAGTCGGTTTTTCAATATCTCTTCCAATTCTTAAATAGAACCTAATGGAATGTTCTGGAATATACTGGTAAATGCTACTCTTTCTGCTACTAGGCAAATGTAGAAGTCACTTTTTGATTATCTCTTTTGGTTCTCGAATAGACCGTCGTAGAATGTTATGGAATATTCTAGAAATAATTTCTAATTCTTACTTTTAAAATAACTAAGCTACTGTCGAAGTCGGTATTTGTGTATCTCTTCTAGTTTTTGAATAGAACGTCGTAGAATGTTATGGAATCTTCTAGAAATTCTTTCTTTAGTTCTTACTTTTGAAATTACTAAGCTAATGTCGAAGTCTCTTTTTGGATATTTCTTCTGGTTTTCGAATAGAGCGTCGTAGAAAGTGATAGAATGTTCTAGAAATTCTTTCTGATTCTTACTTTTAAAATTACTAATCTAATGTCGAAGTCGGTATTTGTATATCTCTTCTAGTTTTTGAATAGAACGTCGTAGAATGTTATAGAATATTCTAGAAAATCTCTCTAATTATCAATTTTTGGACTGTAAAGTTAATGTCGAAGTCGGTTCTTAAATATCTCTTTTAGTTTTTGAATAAAACAATATCCAACTTCTTCGAATATTCTGGAAAAATCACTTACTGTTTTTCTGTCCAATTGTCCTATCCGGTGGTACTATGTAAGGGTAGTCTTTGCACTATTTATTTCTTTTAGTTCCACTTCTGACACCAATTGTTACGGGTTCACAACGACAAATTAAAACTCGCAATTGTTGAAAACGATACGTCAATTTATTTCGACAAATTATGTACAAAAACACGCACTTAAACTGACTAATAACTCGCTGATAATTCACTACTATAATCGGTCTATTAACTTCGTGTTAATATCTCACGACCACTACAGAAAGTTATCTGTGACTGACTGACTGGTGCACGACCCCGGCCCTATATATAGGATCGTCCATCTCTCTCGAACTTTCCGGCAGCCTTCGACGTCCGGAAAGTTCTCGTATTATTTGGACCGCAAGTCACAGATAACGCAACTAAAACCTAGACTAAGAATACAACCTTAAGATAAATCAACCTAATACTACACTAAACCTAAATAAATTCCAATTATAAAATTTAAATAACTTAAATTTGTAACAATATTATTAAATGCAACAATAAAAGTTTTCGGAGAGGGCGGGGCTGTACTTAAGCATTTTTATTGGAGACAAAATTGTTTCGAGCCAATAAAAACGCCCCATTTTGAAAAGTGCACCATGCCATCATATATTGACGTTATTAAAACTCCGCGACGTCCACGAGTTGTTCTAGTCGTTAACGTCTGTTAAACGCATATTTTGGCAGTTTTAAGCTTGTGAGTTTTGGTTACCTTTGTGCTTTATTAGAGTGATAATGAAAGGATATCATTGTGCTTTTCGTGAATGTCAATCCAAATCCGGTGAAGGATTATCATTGTTTTCTTTTCCTAAAGATGCTGAGAGGCAAGTACACACATGGACGCACCTGATTTATAAGACAGCCTTTATATAGACGGTGTCTCTACTTTTAAGGCTTAGCAAAAATTTTTATTACTATTTTACTTTTTTTTTAAATAAAGCTCGCCATGGTTTACCCTGTGTTATACATCAAATAATATTTTTATTTCTTCGGATATACGGTGTCTGCCAAAAAATATTAATTTTTCGCTACAGTAAAGTATAGCTTTATTTTTAAGAGAACCTGTATGTACTTCCCAAGTAACACAAACTGGACAATATAGTTTAAAAGCAAAAACTCTGCTGTGAAAGTGTTGTCAGAGCTTAGTTTTTGCTGTAAAACAGCTAGCTGTGGTTTAGAAATTATTTTAGCTATAGAACCTCTCTGATAGCAGGTGTTTATGGATAAAATGGCTATTAATATAATATTACCCAGGACTTGCTCTTTTAAAGTTAAATAATTGCTAATAGGCATGCTAAAATTTAGCTAGCTAAATAACATAAATTTTAAGCTCTTATTCCTATTATTTAGCTACAAAAAGCCGCAATTTAGCAATTTTGTATTTTAAGCTGTTTATTACAAAACTTTTGAACAGCCCCTAACAATGCTTGGCCAGAAGACCATTGCGATTATGACTGTTGAAAAAAGGAGGATTTATTGTCAAATTGTGTCAGGCCTGATCCAAGGTTCGTAAAGAAACCGGTTGTGTGGTAACTCCCAGCCAATGACGCGGCATTTTGCCTGCTCCACGGTCAACAAAGAAAGACCTATACGTTATATTATGAGAGAAATAAAGATAGGTCTATTTAAAAGCAGGAAAAATACCAAAATTTATTAAAAAATTTAATAATTTAAAAATTTATGATAAAAATTTTATAAATATCAGATTCAGGACACGATTATAAATACTTTTACTTCTCTCTCTCTCTTGTTCAATTTAATTAAATTTTTACGCCGAACTCTAAAGCAAACTAGCCACATATTATTGGTTTTTTTTGGTGGGTAGGAAATAACTAAAACTAGATTTTTTTTGTAAAATGTAATCAAAATTTTTTTTAAAAAGGATGTTAAAATGACTAGTCAATAAGGCAGTAAGGGAACATTCATAAATAACATAACGCAAAGATTCAGGATTTTTGAACACTTTTTTTAACGCATTTTCAAGAAATATCATAAAAAATACATCGACTGTAACGCAAGGCTAATATTACTTCACTCCTGCTTGAGCGTTATACAGAGTGTTCCAAGTTAAGTGTCCACCATTGCTAACTTTTTTATTATTAAAGATAGCAAAAAGTTTAAATTGGCAAATTAGTAGAATTTTTAATGCTGTTTAAGATACTCAAATTTTAAAAAAAATAGAGCATCGCTTTTTGGAGTTTTTGAGTTTTTCAAAAAACATTTAAAAAAATTTATATACCCTGTATTTTATTTTTTTTTTTTGATAGGTCATTTAACTCTAAACAATTTTTTTCAAAAAAATTTTTGCCTAAAGTTTAAAATAATAACGAAGACATTTTAAATTCAAAATTACGTAAGTATTTTAATTTTAGTTGGTAGAAAGTAGTCTAAGCCTAATTTTGAATTTGGAATATTTTAGTTATTTTTAACTTTAGGAAAATAAATCAAATATTTAAAATAAATTAACAGCAATACTATTTTCCTCAATTTTTAAGAAATATTAAAATTACTTTTTTTTAAGTTTAATTTTTTTTCAAGAAAAGGTAGGTGTGCTGTGTAATAGGTACATCATTTAAGAACTATTTTTAGTAGGCGCTTTAAAAGCAGCCAACAACATTGAGTATTTTTTAAACTATTAGTAATTTTCTATGTGTATGTAAAGTTCATTTCACAATCTTTGTCCTGGCCTATACTGATTGTGATGATAACTATCAAAAAGTTTCTCATCTTAAACATTATGTGTTGGTTGCAGATATCAGATGCAGTATAGAGAGAAAACCCATTCCCCCCAAGGTCTATTTTCCAGCTCCCCTTGTAACCTTGTATGACCCACATTGTATGGGTAGGAAACAACCGACACAGAAAAATTTGTGTTTGTTAAAATTTAAATTATAATTAAAACCTCACCAGTTCTTTTACTTAGTTTTTAATACATTTATAGTAAGCACGGAACAGGTATTTAAACACTTACAAGACGAAAACTTCCAAAAATTTATAAACAGCGTTTGACTGCTGATTTCTAGGAAAACTGTGACGTAGCCCTGACGTCACGACCCGGCCGCCTAAACACCGAGTTACGCAACCGGTTTCTTTACGGACCGTGCCTTCTGTTTGTTGTTTTCTTTTTTAACCTAAACTGTGGGTGTGTTTTTTTTTTAAACAAGCAATTTGGTGTTTGTTTAAACAAATGTCCACTCACAGCCATAAAGGATAGTTTATTTGCCCATCTTTTAGAGTATCCCTTTATCTTTGAGAGGGAACTAAAGTTGGGTAAACAGTGACTGGTTCCTTGAAACCCTGGTGCGATGCCTTGTCAGGGAGCGCACAATGGGGCCAATCAAGGGGTCCCTGCCTGGTACTTATCAGTCCTGAGTGAACCTTAAAAGTGCTGTCAAAATTTTTCATCGTTCTGTCTGTTTTTTGGTGTAATTCAAGGGTTGGTTTATATAACACCGAGGGCTCTCACAAACGGTGTACATATTTCTCACAATCTGTTCACAATCCTTCACAATCTTTACACAATCCCTCCCAATCACCCACAATTTGTCACAATCTCTCACAATCCTTCACAATCTTACCACAATCCTTCACAATCCCTCACAATCTCTCACAATCTTTACACATTCCCTCACAATCTTAGCAAAAGATTGTGGAAAAGATTGTGGATTTTCGCAATCGGCGTACACATTTTGGGGTTCTCTCACAATCTTAGCAAAAGATGGTGGATTTTCGCAATCGGCGCACACATTTTGGGATCAGCTGGTCACCCCTCGGTTATTAAGCAGCAGGTC
The DNA here is from genome assembly GCA_963576565.1 of Aspidapion aeneum. Taxonomy (NCBI): domain Eukaryota; kingdom Metazoa; phylum Arthropoda; class Insecta; order Coleoptera; family Brentidae; genus Aspidapion; species Aspidapion aeneum. The sequence goes on along the minus strand of OY755040.1, from coordinate 62,039,876 downwards.
CGGGAACGGTAAATGAAGAGGGCGGCAAAGGAAACTATAGACATGATGACCTTTTTTTTTTTTTTTTGTGCCCACCCTTCCCCTTCAGGCGCGCTACGCCGCTGCACAGTCCTCCACCATCTGTCACATTCTCTCACAATCCTTCACAATCTTACCACAATCCTTCACAATCCCTCACAATCTTTCACACAATCTTTCACAATCCCTCACAATCTTGCCACAATCCCTCACAATCTTAGCAAAAGATTGTGGATTTTCACAATCGGTGTACACATTTTGGGTTAGCTGTTCACCCCTCGTATAACACCATAATGCACCATGGCCAAACATAATGCTTGATTTTGGTACATCGGTCTTTCATTTTTCTGCCTGCTTAGCATTAAAAGATGACATATAATTAAGCACTAACTTTGTCACCATTGTGCACTATGTGAGCTGCCGACAGCAAGTGTACAAATACTAGTAGAGTACTGTAGACTTGGTTTACCTTAGCACATAATCAGGCCAGGCTCACAAATAAGGTATGGACCCACTTGTTTAACCCATTGTATTAGGCCCTCTAAGGTGTTGCACCCTGGGCATTAAGAACCCAGTTTATCAGTTGAATAACTAAATAAATAAATTTCTTGTTTTTTATTTACCTAGCTACCTTAAAAACAAAAATTTCCTCTACCTATTCCTACTAAGGTCTGCCTTACCAGTGGTGATCCCAGAGAGGATGGAGGCTATCACCTCCCCCCACCTGTTTCTAGAGAACTTTAAATACAAAGGCACATTCTGGTGTATTACCTATGTAACTGAGTAAAAAAACTATTTTGGTATCACTTATTGTGTAATAAATATGGTTTCTCAAGAATTTCCATTTATTTTAAAGTAGGTATTTAGAAAATTTTAGAGGTACAAAAAACTTTTGGCATGTTAGAAAAAAAACATTTTTTATAAAAGAAAATCATATACTGCCTAATCCTATCTATGTCTATACAATGTATGTTCAAAAAATCTAAATTGTCCTCCTTTTTGTTGTGTCTCTGGAACCCCTCTGTTGGACCACTCACCAATGTAATACACATTTGATACAATGGTGTATTCATGGGGGTTGGAGAGGCAAGAGGGGCCCCTTTCTTATCAGATTTTTTTAGATTATGAATATGCATAATAGCACCAAGGTAATCCCCAGGCCTGTCGTAAGAGCTAACTAAAGAAGCCTTGACCCATGGGTAGTCTAGTAATGGACAAGCTTTGACAAGTATGTAAAAAAATATAGATATGAGGGGGGTGGGTTAATCTGGTGATTCTCTGAATGGATTTGGTGACCTGGCCATTCAGGAAATCACCACATACAGGGTAAATCTGGAGTCTATTTGGAACTAACAGCTAGTGCAGGCACATTGTGGTTCTCTGTACCCTGTTGATTATGTCAAAAGGTATATGACCCACCAGTGGTCTAAGGCTATAACTATGGCATTATGTGGTATATCATGATGACTAAGTTTCTGGCCTTAAATATAATTTGAAGTCTACTGGGTTCTATTTACTAGATAGAATTTAAATTGTTATCCGAGTCATACACAGTACATACATTTGTGCACAACATACCCAGAAACGCATGTCTACGTGCCAGGTTAGATCCTTTAAGGGTGCTAATCGCCACTACCATTAATTCGTGGTATTAAAGCAAAGATGTTTAATTTCCTGTACATTATATAATTTAATTTTAATTATAAAAAAAATTGTGTAAAATGAGTTGGAGTCAATTGCTAGCAGACCCCCTTTTTGGCTTCCTTGCTCACATTTCCAAGGGGTGAGCAAATGGGCCCCATTCTGGGATGCTTTCTGGGCTTTGTACTTCATTTCTTTTAACTGCTTTCTAAAATTAAAAAATGTAAATAAAACTTTTTTAACTAAAAATTAAAAAAACCAAGGCAATGTAACATGCTTTTTTAATTTTTTCTTACTTGGCACAAGTGAAAATTGGTAGTCAAGAGTGTGTTTAGTAAAAAAACAGTCAAATCAGAATGTTAAAAAAAAATAGTGTTTCTTAATGACAAATTATGAAAACCTGTCATTCAGGGACAAAATGTTTGAATCCATAAAATCAAAAAATAATTTTTTAATCTCATTGGTTTGAATGACACTCGGTTTCTGTTTTTTTTTTACTTCAAGTCAAGAGGCTTTAGTAGTCAGATTATTTAGACTCACCTGATTCCAAGCAAAGTGCACCAGAGTCAATTGCCAGCACCGACCACTTTGGGAATTCTCCCCTTGCAATTACCAATTACTTAGAGTGTGTGGGGCCTCATTTAAAGTACTTGGGCCAAGCTTGTATGTTATGTCATGTTATTATATTTTTTGTATACACAGCCTTACGGTTTCCTTCTGTAATGATATCTTATGTCATGCTATGTCTTATGTTATGCTATGTTTCTGTATAAACCCAACTTAAGGGTTTCTGAAGGCGGTGGCCAAAATAATATGTTTTTGCTTCTCACTGGTGGGGTACTGTGGTAGGGCACCTAATAACTTTATCTTCTAACGTTTGCCCAATTTTTAATTGAGATATTTGTTTATTTTGTTATTAACATCTGTGACTCTTCTTTTCTTTTTCGTATTACATAATGGGCCAATTGTTAGAACGCAAGTTAGCTACAAATCAATAATATTTAGGCTTAAGTATTAAAAAATAGCTTGTCTAGAGTTAAACTGCTGAAACCAATGAGACGGCCAAGGCGGCCATGATAGTTTTCCTATTTATTTTTCTTTAAATTTATGGACTAAAAAAATATTAATTTCCAGGTGATCCCGGGCCTAAATAAATTCTAGAAAGTGCTAAATTCAATAAAATATGACTAAGAATTGATTTATAGGGTATTTTGAGGATAATGGTAATAAAATAATTTCTAACCTAAAAACAAACACCGAAAAAAAACGTTTATTATTCTGAATTTTCGTGGCGCTTGCGTTTAGACAAGCTATCTTGACCTGTTTTATCAGAAAAGTTAACCTGCCAAACATTTTGACCATGAGAACCGCCTTTTTTACGCGATTATATCACAGTAGTGTAGAACATAACAAGTTTTTCGTCAGCCATTTGAGTAAAAGTCTCTGTCCATTACAGGAAATGGCTATTTTGCAATAGTTGCCATTGTTTCTTATTTATTTCTAGACAAAATTACTTTAATGTTAACGTGCTATATTTTGGAGCTGTCATGGACATTGTGAGAGCTAAATAAAGATTGCCTAATCAGCAACGACAACACTTTAGAAGCTGCTTAGCAGTGAAACGGCATACAGCTGTAATAGCTATTTTACTTTCAGTTTTGCTGTTAAAGTGCTTTGGTAGCTGTTTTTTAGCAATTTGTGTTACTTGGGTTTACTCTTAAGCAAACAATTAATAGCGTAATTAAGCTTTGGTCCAAACTATCAAAAGCAGGGTTTAAGTATCTCATAACTAGGCGCATAAATACAGACTGCATTGAACATTTTTTTGGAAGTATTAGGCAGCAAGGCGGAAACTGCGTTAATCCAACGCCTATTCAGTTTCAAAGAGCTTTTAAAAAACTTTTTTGTTTTAATTATTTACACAGCAAAAACATGAATTGCCAAGATGATTTAGACAAAGTTCTAATGGATCTGAAATCTGCGAACGTAGCAGATATATTTAAAAGCGTCAAGAAACCAACAAATTTGCCAGATTATAGTTACAGACAAGAAAACATGCCAACACAAAACGCCTTTGTCAATGTTTGTGGAAACCACCCTGTATATTAATTGATTTGGCTCATTTTTTAACATCTTAGTTTGAGACCAAGCAGGCGCAATTCCCAGATAATCAGAATCTGAATCGAAATTTTTTGGTAATTTCTACCTTACCCGAACTCAATCCGTGGACATTAATTTTTATATTAATAGATGTTATATTAGTTTAAAAAGATGTAATTTTAAATATAATAGGTATGTATTATTTAAAAAAATGCATTTTTGTATTTATATATGCGTGTACATAAGAATTTGGGGACGCCCTGTACATATTCTAATATTAATAACTGAAATAAATTAGTCGTGACAAATAATAACTTTATAATGCATTTTTTTTAATCAACATAATTTTATAAGAGTTATTGTGTATATTAGGACTTTTCGGACACCCTGTATGTAATTATTTAAGTATCAAATATAATAAAGCATGCTAGTATGACGTAATTATTATAGCTTTTTAACTTTTTACGTTTTTTAAGCCAAGTTTAATTTGTTTTTATGTATCAAAAATTTTAAAATCCTTTGTATATATTCTTAGATTAATATTATAATAAAGCATACATATGATATAACTAGTTGTTTCTTTTCAAATTAAATAATTTACGACTTTCTTGTCTTACGAGGTAAATATAATTTTTTTTCCGTGTAAAGTTTCGTGCTTCTTCTCTCAGTGTAAAATGTTGGGTTAGTGTCAAGTGACGTCACGAATTCGATACCCATAAGAGCAATGCTTTATCTGTCATGTTGTCGCTTCTGGACTCGCGAAAAAAATCAATAACTTCAGTTGTCCTTTTTCATTTAATGTGAATAGAAAAGGAAAGACCACCCTATCAAACAGATCAAGGGGCTTTTGAGAAGGATGAGTAGGTTCATAGAAGGATTCCTCAACACCTTGAGGATTTTGTGACGTAGCGAAATTTGGAATATATGGGGCTTATGGAAGTGGACCGTCCTGTTCTCTGTGTACAGTCCTTGTTCATAAGTTCCTCAATAGAATACGAAAACTGATAAAGTGCATGTCAATGCAGGGCTATCAAAACGGACTGTGTTGGATTTGGTCAATGGAATACAAACACCGAGCCGCACCAGTCAGTGCTGCACACTTTCTCCCAATGGAATACGCCATTAAACTGATTCGAACAAGGCCAACACAAAAATAGAGGCCACAACCCAAGGACTGTACACAGAGAACAGGACGGTCCACTTCCATAAGCCCCATATATTCCAAATTTCGCTACGTCACAAAATCCTCAAGGTGTCGAGCCATCCTTCTATGAACCTACTCATCCTTCTCAAAAGACCCTTGATCTGTTTGATAGGGCGGTCTTTCCTTTTCTATTCACATTAAATGAAAAAGGACAACCGAACTTATTGATTTTTTCGCGAATCCAAAGTGAGGTTAATTTTTCCGTGCATTTCGCATTTTTATTTATTTTAAGGGAAAAAATTTGTGGAATCTTGGTTTTGTATTGTTATTTTCGGTATTTTAAACCATTTTCGGAATCGCAAAATCCCAGGAGCATCCTGTGCGGTTTCTGGATGTAAATCCAACTATTCGAACTTAGAAGTTCTACGTTTATGAGTTTTTTTAAATTACCACCTTCCAATGACTGTTCCCAAGACTATTTTGCAAGAGTGGCTAAGACGTAGTGGAAAAGACAATATGGATCCCACGAAAGCATTTCTACAGAACAGTTTTCGAAATTCCTTTTCAAGATAAATTGCTAGGTAAATATCATTTTTAACATTTTTTTAAATCTATTTAGGGCCACATTCTTTAATTATGTAAGGTTAAAATTCAGGATCTTTTGCCGCCCTTCTCCTGTCGTAACGCATTTTCAAGAAAAATATAAAAAAATCATTCAGTGTATAGTCCTTGCCATAGGCAGTTACACTTTTGTGACTGACATAAACATACCTATTTCCGAGGCTATTTCCAAGCATATTTCCTAACCACAAATATATTAAAAATTAAATATGTTGTGTAGGTATACCTTATGTTGTGTTAAGCCAAAATCATTTAGTTGTAATCTGCAGAGTTTTTTAAGTGCTGGGTGGAAAAAAAAATATGCCACTTTAGTCAAACTCAGTATGTAGGTATGTGGGCACAATAGATCCATATGTGGTCACAGTGCATGGAGGTCTGGAAGGGCCTGCCACCACTTTTGAATACATACATACCTTATGTTGACAAAAAAAATGTTCACATAAAAACAACTCAACAACATACCATTTTTCAGATTTTTTGATAAAGAAATAGGTTAAAAATGTCACAAAAGTGTAACCACCTATGGCCAAGACTATGACACAAAGGTAACCCTCCCCCCCCCCAGAGATTACTTAATGTAACACTAAGCCGCATGTGAATTTATTTAGGCCTGTGTGTTCATCTATGAACAAGGTGTGATCAGCTGAACCAAATTTGTTCACCATCCTACAGGACTTTAATTAATTCTTGATCCTGTAGTGTATTGTAGTGTCCTATGGAGTCCTGTAGACCTACTGTGGGCAGCTGATCACCCCTTGTCTATGAAGAAACCTCTACAACCACAAAAATTAGACATTAAACATACTTTTAAATTTTTTTTCTGTAAATGTGCAATTTAATTGTTTTTCTGTTTTGTACTAATTTGACTCCAATAATAGTGAAGTTATCAATAGTGCCAACTTAATTTGGGACACCTACTGTAATTTTGACAAAAATGTCATAACAAAATAATACTGGGACAATTTCTAAAACCTCATGTTTTTTTGTGAATTCCATATGTACTAGAGTACAAAATTTACACTGTAGAAACTACCTATTTTTAAAAAGTTCCTTATATATGTTTTTTTATTACAGGCTTATGTACTTCCAAAACAATACTAAGGAATACATCTGTGCCAAGTCAAAACCTATCAGTGAAACCAATAGAAGTTGATCCTGAAGAGCCACCTGCAGGTACAAGCATCGAAATCAAGGAACATTTGCTGGTTGATGTTGGTACAAAAGAAAACTACTTAGTTAAAGTATGATTTTTTTTTGTTTTGTGCAAATTGATAGAGTTATTGTTGAATTTTTTGTATCAGAGTCTGCTATTGTACGAAAATGAGTATTCAGTTGGTTTGCGACTGTTAGTGTGTGTCTTTAATAGTTTCAGAATCTATTCTAAGTTTAATTTAGTTGTTTTCTTTGCCTCCCCAATAATTTATTTATAATGTTCTAAGTTTTTGTTTTGTCAATTTTATCAATTTTAGTTTTTGCACAATGGAGATTTTGCTTTAGCACAGTTTTTTTAAAGATATATTTATATTTTTTATATATATTATTAAAATGTAATATATTATTATATTTTTTTCAATTCTTTAGAAGCTAATGTCACTTAATAAAAACAAAATGATGCTGAGAAGTAAAAAGCTCTTGCAGTTGGGTAAAAAATACTAGGACATTTCTTAGAAAGGTAAAATACCTACATGTCCTAGATTTTTTGCCCCCATGGTTCATTCTTCTTACATTTCATTTATCAAATTCAGGATTTGTTATCCTGATGTTTATGGTAACAAATTCCTTATTCCTTCTAATCAATAACCCCACTTAATATTGTATACAGGTTTGTTATTTTTTTGCTATTATGAGTGATATAACAAAAAAATTCTAAAAATGTATACAGATGCCTAAAGACTTTATCTACTTAGATAATTTCTAGTATTATAAATCAATAAATATAATAAATTTGGTCGAAATTAAAATAGGAAAATAACTTTTATTTAATCATTTTATTTTTTATCTTTAAATATGTAAACATGTATCCTGAGATGATATCTTTGGGGGCACTAATATATACCTCATAAAATCAAACCTATATGTAACATTTAGATGAAGCAATAGGTTAAAATTCTGATAACTACAAATTGCTTCAACAGGACAAAAAGTGAGATTTTAATTACTAAAATAATAAGGGACAAAAAGCTAGTACTGCTGCTAGTTAGGTGAAGTTGAGCAATATACACACCTCAGTAGGTACACATGTTATTACCTTTTAAACATAGCAATGTTGTAGAACACTCTACATCAGTTGAAAGAAAAAACTGTATAATGTATTGACAAAACATTTAATTTATCATGTCATGTGGAATGAGGTTTCATACTATACAAATTACATGATAACTGAACATTTTTGCCAACAATATCTTGTTTTTACCAAAGACGGTCAGTTTATGGTCCTTGGTTTTTTCTATTCAACTGATGTGCCATGTTCTACCACAAGCCGCTACTGACAAAAAGTGAATATTTCTTAAGTGCAAAAAATACCTCTGGACCTGTTGCTGATCAATAGCAAAAACTTTGTACAGGGACTTAATAAACCATATTTTTGTTGACCCTGTTAGTCCTTAAAGGTTGTGCCTGGTCCTGTTTCTTATCAGTCCTGAGTGGTCATTAAAAGTGTCGAGATATTGTATAGGTCCTTACATATTGATGAGCCCCTCACTTTAGGTGGTACTACTAGGTGATAAGTGGAATGAAATGTATGCATTGTTCTACAGGAATTAGCAATAAATTTTTGGTCCTGTAGTGGATTGCACGGTGCATGTATACTGCTTAAGCTAGAATGCCGCTATCTACCTATAAAATTTTCCTAGTTTTGATTAAAAAAACCTGAAAAATAATATACAAATGCTACTTTCTGATAATGGTAAGTTATTTGCTTCTTAAAAACCATAAAAGCTTAAGAAGATTTGCTAATAGAAATTGATAAGTAGAATAATGTAGTGATTAAGACAGCATCAAAATTGTCCAAATGTTGGATAAAAGCATTATAGCTTAAGCCGGGCAATATAGTGTCTTGCACAGTCCTGTAAATGAATTTTGTACACCTACTATGGGCAGCTGATCACACCTCATTCTAGGCTTAGGTATTCTAATGGGGAGTAAAATACTATTCACAAAATATTCTAGATGATATTCCAAATATTAACATGTTTTTTTAAGCAAATGCTGATGAATGACAATGAAAAAATTTATTTGATTTTATTGATGATTGAGGGGTTCTGTAAACTATTTTCTGCAGAAGATACACCTAGGATATTTTTACATAAAATTGTATATTATTACTATCTTTCTACATTACAGCGAGACATGGTTTTAAAAAAAAAACGTTTTAAAATTAGTTTTTGTTTATATTTTACGAAAAAGTGAGGTTATGTCGTTGAGTATTAAATATAGTATTAAAAACCGTCTGACAGATTTCGCGAAGTGGACCATCCTGTTCTCTGTGTACAGTCCTTGGTGTTGGCTCAGGGCTATCAAAATGGACGGGCCACGATCCTCCAAGGACTGTACACAGAGAACAGGATGGTCCACTTCGCGAAATCTGTCAGACGGTTTTTAATACGTCACAAAATACTCAACGACATAACCTCACTTTTTCGTAAAATATAAACAAAAACTAATTTTAAAACGTTTTTTTTTTAAACCATGTCTCGCTGTAATGTAGAAAGATAATAATAATATACAATTTTATGTAAAAATATCCTAGGTGTATCTTCTGCAGAAAATAGTTTACAGAACCCCTCAATCATCAATAAAATCAAATAAATTTTTTCATTGTCATTCATCAGCATTTGCTTAAAAAAACATGTTAATATTTGGAATATCATCTAGAATATTTTGTGAATAGTATTTTATTCCCCATTAGAATACCTAAGCCTATGAGGGGTGATCAGCTGCCCATAGTAGGTGTACAAAATTCATTTACAGGACTGTGCAGGACACTATATTGCCTGTCTTTTTGCTGTCTTAATCACTACATTATTCTACTTATCAATTTCTATTAGCAAATCTTCTTAAGCTTTTATGGTTTTTAAGAAGCAAATAACTTACCATTATCAGAAAGTAGCATTTGTATATTATTTTTCAGGTTTTTTTAATCAAAACTAGGAAAATTTTATAGGTAGATAGCGGCATTCTAGCTTAAGCAGTATACATGCACCCTGCAATCCACTACAGGACCAAAAATTTATTGCTAATTCCTGTAGAACAATGCATACATTTCATTCCACTTATCACCTAGTAGTACCACCTAAAGTGAGGGGCTCATCAATATGTAAGGACCTATACAATATCTCGACACTTAATGACCACTCAGGACTGATAAGAATCAGGACCTGGCACAACGTTTAAGGACTAACAGGGTCAACAAAAATATGGTTTAAGTCTCTGTACAAAGTTTTTGCTATTGATCAGCAGAGGTATTTTTTGCACTTAAGAAATATTCACTTTCTGTCAGTAGTGGCTTGTGGTAGAACATGGCACATCAGTTGAATAGAAAAAACCAAGGACCATAAACTGACTGTCTTTGGTAAAAACGAGATATTGTTGGCAAAAATGTTCAGTTATCATGTCATTTGTACAGTATGAAACCTCATTCCACATGACATGATAGAGTGTTCTACAACATTGCTATGTTTAAAAGGTAATAACATGTGTACCTACTGAGGTGTGTATATTGCTCAACTTCACCTAACTAGCAGCAGTACTAGCTTTTTGTCCCTTATTATTTTAGTAATTAAAATCTCACTTTTTGTCCTGTTGAAGCAATTTGTAGTTATCAGAATTTTAACCTATTGCTTCATCTAAATGTTACATATAGGTTTGATTTTATGAGGTATATATTAGTGCCCCCAAAGATATCATCTCAGGATACATGTTTACATATTTAAAGATAAAAAATAAAATGATTAAATAAAAGTTATTTTCCTATTTTAATTTCGACCAAATTTATTATATTTATTGATTTATAATACTAGAAATTATCTAAGTAGATAAAGTCTTTAGGCATCTGTATACATTTTTAGAATTTTTTTGTTATATCACTCATAATAGCAAAAAAATAACAAACCTGTATACAATATTAAGTGGGGTTATTGATTAGAAGGAATAAGGAATTTGTTACCATAAACATCAGGATAACAAATCCTGAATTTGATAAATGAAATGTAAGAAGAATGAACCATGGGGGCAAAAAATCTAGGACATGTAGGTATTTTACCTTTCTAAGAAATGTCCTAGTATTTTTTACCCAACTGCAAGACCTTTTTACTTCTCAGCATCATTTTGTTTTTATTAAGTGACATTAGCTTCTAAAGAATTGAAAAAAATATAATAATATATTACATTTTAATAATATATATAAAAAATATAAATATATCTTTAAAAAAACTGTGCTAAAGCAAAATCTCCATTGTGCAAAAACTAAAATTGATAAAATTGACAAAACAAAAACTTAGAACATTATAAATAAATTATTGGGGAGGCAAAGAAAACAACTAAATTAAACTTAGAATAGATTCTGAAACTATTAAAGACACACACTAACAGTCGCAAACCAACTGAATACTCATTTTCGTACAATAGCAGACTCTGATACAAAAAATTCAACAATAACTCTATCAATTTGCACAAAACAAAAAAAAATCATACTTTAACTAAGTAGTTTTCTTTTGTACCAACATCAACCAGCAAATGTTCCTTGATTTCGATGCTTGTACCTGCAGGTGGCTCTTCAGGATCAACTTCTATTGGTTTCACTGATAGGTTTTGACTTGGCACAGATGTATTCCTTAGTATTGTTTTGGAAGTACATAAGCCTGTAATAAAAAAACATATATAAGGAACTTTTTAAAAATAGGTAGTTTCTACAGTGTAAATTTTGTACTCTAGTACATATGGAATTCACAAAAAAACATGAGGTTTTAGAAATTGTCCCAGTATTATTTTGTTATGACATTTTTGTCAAAATTACAGTAGGTGTCCCAAATTAAGTTGGCACTATTGATAACTTCACTATTATTGGAGTCAAATTAGTACAAAACAGAAAAACAATTAAATTGCACATTTACAGAAAAAAAATTTAAAAGTATGTTTAATGTCTAATTTTTGTGGTTGTAGAGGTTTCTTCATAGACAAGGGGTGATCAGCTGCCCACAGTAGGTCTACAGGACTCCATAGGACACTACAATACACTACAGGATCAAGAATTAATTAAAGTCCTGTAGGATGGTGAACAAATTTGGTTCAGCTGATCACACCTTGTTCATAGATGAACACACAGGCCTAAATAAATTCACATGCGGCTTAGTGTTACATTAAGTAATCTCTGGGGGGGGGAGGGTTACCTTTGTGTCATAGTCTTGGCCATAGGTGGTTACACTTTTGTGACATTTTTAACCTATTTCTTTATCAAAAAATCTGAAAAATGGTATGTTGTTGAGTTGTTTTTATGTGAACATTTTTTTTGTCAACATAAGGTATGTATGTATTTGAAAGTGGTGGCAGGCCCTTCCAGACCTCCATGCACTGTGACCACATATGGATCTATTGTGCCCACATACCTACATACTGAGTTTGACTAAAGTGGCATATTTTTTTTTCCACCCAGCACAAAAAACTCTGCAGATTACAACAATAAATGATTTAGGCTTAACACAACATAAGGTATACCTACACAACATATTTAATTTTTAATATATTTGTGGTTAGGAAATATGCTTGGAAATAGGCTCGGAAATAGGTATGTTTACGTCAAAGTATATATGACTCTAAAACAAAAAGGAAAAAAATCTCCCAACATACAAATTAATATGAATGATGTACCTCTTAAAAAAGTGACTGAATACAAGTATCTAGGGCTAACTATATCAGACAATCTAACTTGGAATAAACACATACAAACAATAAAAAAAAAAATGTACCAATACTTGGAGCAATCAGAAGAAGCTCATTCCAGTTAAATCATAATTCAAGGCAACTATTGTACAACAGTTTTATAGAACCATATTTTAGATATCTGGTATCTTGCTGGGGAAACACAAGTATCCAACAACTAAACCAACTTTAAAGACTGCAAAATAAAGCAATCAAAGTAATCTTTAATATGAACTTTTACATTGCTAGTGAGCAAATATATAAAACACTGCCTTATCTAAAAATAAGTGAACTTAAAACTCTGGAACAAGTAAAACTAATCTATAATATAGAAAATAAATCTATTAAAACAAATGTGAAACTGCAGAAAAACCTCCAATATTATAGTTATAGTACAAGGACAAATAACAAGTTAAGAACTGATTTTGCTAGAACAAAACTAAGACAAGATTCACTGATTCACAAAAGTGTGAAAGTTTACAATAGTGTTCCAGACAATGTACTGCAGGGATCTAACAAAAAAGTGATACATAATCTCAAAAAACATATAAGGGAAAACATTTCTTTATTAGAATAAATATTTATTTTATTTGGTAAAATGTAATGTTAAGTTATAAGGCCTCGCTGCCAGTTTATTGTTAACTGTTTTGAGGTCTGTAATAAATTGTTATTAAAAAAAAAAAGTCACAAAAGTGTAACTGCCTATGGCAAGGACTATACACTGAATGATTTTTTTATATTTTTCTTAAAAATGCGTTACGACAGGAGAAGGGCGGCAAAAGATCCTGAATTTTAACCTTACATAATTAAAGAATGTGGCCCTAAATAGATTTAAAAAAATGTTAAAAATGATATTTACCTAGCAATTTATCTTGAAAAGGAATTTCGAAAACTGTTCTGTAGAAATGCTTTCGTAGGATCCATATTGTCTTTTCCACAACGCCTTAGCCACTCTTGCAAAATAGTCTTGGGAACAGTCATTGGAAGGTGGAAATTTAAAAAAACTTATAAACGTAGAACTTCTAAGTTCGAATAGTTGGATTTACATCCAGAAACCGCACAGGATGCTCCTGGGATTTTGCGATTCCGAAAATTGTTTAAAATATCGAAAATAACAATACAAAACCAAGATTCCACAAATTTTTTTCCCTTAAAATAAATAAAAATGCGAAATTTTTATACTTATTTACCTAATCTGTGATGCGAAATGCACGGAAAAATTAACCTCACTTTGGATTCGCCACAGAGGTAGCTTGTCTAACGAACTGTCACGATCAGCTGTTTTCCGATCCAAGATGGTCGCCATGGGACAAACAAAGCGTTTTCCCATAAGCCGCAATGTTAACAAAAACGTAATTTTTAAAAAAAGTGAAACGATTTAACTTACAACAAAGATGCTGTTTTAAGTATTGAACCTTTGTATACATGGGAAAAATGCGTTTTTCTTAAAAAAAATCAATTGAAGCCAGTAAATCTCAAATAAAAGGGACCATGTTTTGTTCAAAAGTCAGGTTATGTTTTTATTTACTTTTGTTTTTTTTACTTTTTTTCCAGTTTTTTACTCAGTTTGAATCATTATTATTAGTTTCTGTGCTGTTATGAATTGTGGCAGCTGGGGAGAGCTTGATAATGTTAGTTTTGATGGAATGCCAAGTATTTTGACCTTAAAAAATCATCTTGATTTAAATGAACTAGGTATCAGCTCAAAGAAGGGAAAAGAAAGTGGATAAGTGCTCTATTACCTGACTTAACAGAGGATAAATTGAAATATTCGAGAGTTTTTTGTCAGGTTTGTTTTGGATAAATGTGTAACTGCCATTTTGGCAACATTTTCAATTGGGATCTTTTTTTGTGCTTGAGTGGACCTTTTGCAGAAGTGTAACATAGAATTGTGTTAAACTGTAAGAAATATTTCACTATGATTTTTTTACTATTTTAGGCAAGCAACTTTCAAAACTAGAATACAGCAATGATCATGACTGGGTCTCTCCTGAATGGATTATTGTTTCAAAACGGTTGAAAAATTTTAAAAATGATGGTTGAAAAAAGGGTCCAGAGAAGAAAGAAAAGGAAAACAATATGAGGTTAAAGTGTGAATAATGAGCTGAACCAAATTTGTGCACCATCCTACAGAACTCTTAAATAAACTTTTGGTAGTGTAGCATCCTGTATAGTGTCGAGTGAAGTCCTGTATCATCAAAGTTTCTTTTTCTTTAATAAATATTTATTTTACAGACCTCAAAACAGTTTAGAATAAACTGGTGAATTTGACAATCTCCCTAACTCAAACCTCTTTTTATCTTAAACTATTTTGGTGCAATTGTTACAAAAAAACAGTAATAAAAGTAATATTAACAGTAGTAATACAACAGCGAATATTGTACTGTTGTAAAATTTGAACAGTACTTACTGTTGTGAGCTGATGAACCTTAGGTTTGACCGTACTTAAGCCCTATGTATTATAGTTCATGGAAAATCATATGGTGATGTACGGTGTGTGAGGCCAATGACAAGGAAAAACTGTATTTTAATTTTGCAAGTTTTTTTTAATATAATGTTTACTTATATTTTTTTAAATAAACATATTTTGTAAAGTACTTATTAGAAGTTTGCTTGACCAACCTCGGTTGGAACTCATATGTGCATATTGATCTGTTGGACTGACCTACCTATAAGTTGTGCCTCTTTTCAATGTCACTACTGGAGCGTTAAAACAATTAAACTTTGTCTAAACCTAAAAATCATAGTGAAATATTTTTAACAGTTTAACGCTATAGAAGGCCTATTACTTAGCAAAAGGTTTATTCAAGTACAACAAAAGATCCTAATAGAAAACCTGAATCTGATGAGAAAAGTTTAGTCTGTTTCAATTCCGTCTCTGTTAAGTGAGCCTTGAAGTGAGGTCTTTGAATAGAACTACTTTCCCCTACCTTGGGCTGATAGTTCATTGATTCATTGGTCAAAAAAACTTCAAAAACCTTTGGGGGCCCGATACCTTAGGGGGGCCCCCAGAGGTCTTATGATGTACTTTATGCTATTTTTTCTGTTTATTCATGAAATATATGGAAAATATCTAAAAAAATATGTGGTTTGGGGGGGTCCGGGCCCCTAGCCACCCCGCCCCCTTGGTGCGCCCATGTAATAATTCAAAATAAGTGAAAAAACTAGAAAAAAAGTTAAAAAAAAAAACAAAATAAACAAAAACATAACCTACTTTTTTGATGAAAACATGGTCCCTTTTATTTCAGATTTTCTCGCTTTAGTTTAATATTTTTAAGAAAAACGCATTTTTCCCATATGCACAAAGGATCTGTTCTTAAAACTGATTAATTTTTGAGACTAAAGCTCTTGTCGTTTTTGTAAAATTTACGTTTTTGTTAACATTACGGCATATGGGAAATCGGTTTGTCTGTCCTATGGAAGACATCTTGGATTTGATCATATGTTTTGTTAGACAGCCCTATTCGCGAAAAAACAATAAGTTCGGTTATCCTTTTTCATTTAATGTGAATAGAAAAGGAAAGACCACCCTATCAAACAGATCAAGGGTCTTTTGAGAAGGATGAGTAGGTTCATAGAAGGATGGCTCGACACCTTGAGGATTTTGTGACGTAGCGAAATTTGGAATATATGGGGCTTATGGAAGTGGACCGTCCTGTTCTCTGTGTACAGTCCTTGAGCCAACACAAAAAGCCATTATGGCGGTGGATCTAATGAAATCCACGGTGGCTAGAATTCTATCCACGGTGTTCTGTGCTATCCACCGTGAATGTAATCAGCTGTTTTTTGTTATATCTTACCTAATCTGTGATTATATCCAAGGCCAACAAAAAAATACATCCTCAATTTTTTTCTAATCAAAAATCCATTAATCCAGAATTCTTTCTGAGTCATAAACCAATTAAATTCATTAAATATATTGTAATGTTTGATTTGGTTTAAAAATTAAATTAACAGAGGTGTAGTTAACCTGTAAAAATGTCAAAGAACAAGCACCCTAACATTCTGGAGTCAGCAGAGCCCCAGGAGAGGCTGCGGCATATTATTAATTACAGCAACGCTGTTCAGGTCGATCCCAACGTCCCGCCGGCCAGGTAAAATGCAGTAAATGTCTCTTAAGACTTATTAAATAAATAACTTTGTTTTTTTCAGATATTACCGCTCTGGTCTTGAAATGGTTAGAATGGCAAATGTTTACTATGAAGAAGGCAATCTCGAAAATGCGTATTGTCTGTATTTAAAATTTTTAACTCTGTTTTTGGAGAAAATTCGAAAGCATCCTGATTTTCACACTGTGCCTTCCAGTATGAAAGCTGTTAACAATGCAAAAATGAAAGAAGTTTTACCCAGGACAGAAAAGTTGAAAGAAAAATTATTGGAAATCTACAAGCATGAATATGAAAAGTATTGCCACCATGTTGTAAGTATATGCTGTCCTAATTATTAGCTCACATGTATACTATAACTATAGTAGTGTGATCTATAGTGATCATGTCAAAAATAATAAAAAAAAAGTTGTTGATTTTCAAACTTTTTAATCACACCCTCTGACCCTCTGTCTGTGTGTCTTTATATCTATCTGTCTGTAATGACCAATATGCATAACTCAAAATGCTTGCCAGATTTTAATGAAATTTGTTACCTAGGTTGGGTGTTGGTGAGGGGTGAATAACTCTTACAACTAGTGTACACATTTTTCATAATCTTGTTACAATCCATAGACAATATCTCACAATCTTACACACACAATCCCTAACAATCTGGGAAAAGATTCTGCATTTTCACAATCAGTGTAGACACCTTGGGTTAGCTATTCACCCCTTGAGTGTTCACTTTAGATGATGATTAATGATTCATACGTGAGTGGGCCTTGCAGCCCTTCCACTGCGACCACCAGTGGGTCTATTGTGGCTAAGTTCACTTTAGGTGGTCCCATTTAAAAATTATAAAAATCTAGGTACCAGACAAGCCAAAAAGAAGGTGAGGGTAGAATTTTCACAGGATGGGTGCCCATAAAGTGTATTAAGACTAGTGATTGTTGCTTTTTAGTAATTTATTTTTTCATAGTTGCTTTTGGATAGAGGTAACTTTCAACTGCTACCAGCTTTTAAGACAAGGACCTTTTTTGTCTAGGCAAATTTTGAAAATGTTGCCTAAGAAGCTGGTATTAAAAAGCAACTGCTTTCACCACTTTTTGAATAAAGCAGTTTTGCTCGGTTTTGTCCATTAGTAATTTAGATTAGGGGTGATCAGCTGCTCACTGTAGGTGTACAAAATTTTTTTACAGGACTATATAGGCCCAAAAAATATTAAAAAGTCCTGTAGAAATGATATGAAATGAAAAACATTTTATTTCCTAAAAATGTGGTTCTGCTGATCACCCCTTGACACCTTCTGCTTTCAGCAAAAGTGGTTTGCATTGCTTTGATCTTGATCATTTGTGGTTTTTTGACTGTATGCATATGAGTTTGACATCAACTTTATATGATTCTGTTGTAATGACTCATGGTCCCTAATAATAATCATTGTGAAGGATCAATATAGGTGTTTTTTACTGCCAAATTCCAAAATTTGTTGTCAAAAAATAAGAATTGAAATCAAGCAAAATTAAAGATGTTATTAGTCTTGTTAAAAAGCTTTAACTGAGGGGTGAACAGCTTACCCAAAATGTGTACACTGTTTGTTAAAATCCACAATCTTTTGCTAAGATTGTGAGGGATTGTGTAAAGATTGTGAGGGATTGTGGTAAGATTGTGAAAGATTGTGAAGGACTGTGGTAAGATTGTGATAAATTGTGTAATTATTAAGAGATTCTGGTCAGATTATGAGGGATTGTGATTGATTGTGGCCGTTTGTGAATGATTGAGTAAGGATTATGTATATAAAAACACATTTTTGTTTAGAGCTTTATTTACCTACATAGTTTAATTCCTGTAATACTCAAAGGTAAGTACTTCAAAATAATGTACCTACCTAAATGATCACTACTACATTATATATGTACCCCCTTATATATTTATTCTGGAGCTTATTCCTGTTATATGTTGTACAGGGTGTTTCAAATTGGGCACTTTTAAGTAGGAAATGGTACTTCTAGGGGAGATAGAGGAAAACCAACCCCCCTTTGCAAGCCTCAAATTTAGATACGATTTTTGGTAAAGACTGGATTTTGATATATCAGCCCTCATAGCCCCTTTTCGAAAGGTCTGCATTTTAGAATTTTTTCAATATTTCTTTTTAGTAGATATGAAGTTATGCTACATATTTTTACATAAGCATGAGATTTGATAGGTACGCAAGCGCACTTTGTCAAGGTCATATTAACAAAAAATGACAATGGTTTCTTGCAAATATATTCCCACTGCAGTTAAAAAGACAAAAAGTGTTAACATCAAAAACACACAGTGCCATATTTCGTATTCTCTGCTATCGGTAGGTAAATTATTGTTACATATTATAAATTATTGTTACATATTTCTGAGAAATCCCATTGTTCTATTGTTCTTTTGTCTGCAGGTGTCTTTTTAACAATGGGCGAAGTGTCATTGTCTTTTTAACAATAGCTTTATTGTGGGGGTCCTTTTTAGTGCATAGCTTTATAGTGCGCGAGTTTTTTTTGGCCTTGATATTACAATTTGCAGTTATGGCGGCTTTTGTTTTTTGACAATAGTCGAATAGCGCGACTAGTTTTTTGGGCAAAGATCAATAGTATGAAGGTAATTTTGTATGAGGAGGAGTTTGGACGGGGTTTTTAGAGCATAGGCCAATAGTGTAAGTGCTTTTTTGACTTTGATATTACAATTTGCAGTTATGTGTGTCTTTGTCTTTTGTATGCAGGTGTGAGTGGCTCTTTGTCTTTTTTACCATAGCCGAATAGCGTGTGCGGTCTTTTTGGCTTTGATATGATATCGGATAGTTGCGAAGACCATTATCTTTTGTGTACAGAGGCGAGCACTGTGGGTGGTCTTTTAACATTGATATGTAAATTAATGTGTGTCTTTGTCTTTTGTGTGCAAGTGTGAGTGGGTCTTTCTCTTTTGTATGTGGAGGCAAACAACAAAGGGTGTTTTGTTGCCATCGACAATGAATGGCCTTAAGCCCAAATTTATTACCCAACAAGTCAAGACAAGTCTAAGTAAAGATCGTATTCTCTTGTTAATAATTACACCAGGCGTTCATTCATTATGCTTTGTATGCAGCTACAAAAGGTGTGTGTGTGTGGCGAACAACGCGGGTGGTCTTTTGTTTGACCCTGAGAATTGCCTTGAGCTAAAATCAATACTTCAAAGCCGACCATTCATTGCACATCAATGAGTCAAAGTTGATATATTTCACAACAAAGGGTGTTATATTTTTGTATGCAGAGGCTTATAGTCTGAGAGGTATAATATTTTTTACCCAACAAGTCAGGACAAGTCTAAGTAAAGATTGCATTCTCTTGTTACTAATTACACCAGGCGTTCATTCATTATGCTTTGTATGCAGGTGCAAATAGTTTGAATGATTTTATTGTCCTCGAGAATGAGTGGTCTTAAGCCCAAATCAATACTTCAAGCCCGACCATTCATTACAGATTTATGCGTCAAGGTTGCATATATTGCGAAAGAGTGATGGGGGTTAAGCCAGCTGTCTTTAAAGACTGATCCCAGCAACACAACAATTATATTATTAAAATTTACATCAAAGAACTTTTATTAGATGGAAGTTGATTTAGAAAGATAGCATTTTTTATCATTAAATGTAAATAATAATAAACAATGTTGTAGAATTAATAGTATATAATATAAATACTAAACAGACCTTTTTTGCAAACAATTTTCTTTTAATTAACTTAGGTGAAAAACGCAATACATATTTATAAATTATATTAGTTTGATTACCTATGATACTAAATTACAATAAATAAAAAATACATTCATACAACATCAGACTTGGCTATCCAAGAATTAAATTTGTCGGAGAACCCCAACCATTTAACAAAATATTGCTCTTTGTTATTATTTATTTTCTTCTTCAATATTTTTTCTACCAAATAAATTCCAGGTGTTTTAGTTTTTTGAAGTTCCCATTCATAAAAAGTGCCTCATATGGGCTCACCATCAATACTTTCCAACTGGTAGGTTGGTGGATTTGTCACATTCTTTTTATTAATATTAAATTGTTCCGTTGACCAAGATGGTGTATAGCCTTTTTCAAATAGTGACTTGTATTTACTAATTCTTACAATTAAAATCTATATGTTTGTGGCGGATTCATTTTACAAACACAACTTTTTCTGGGTATTACGCCACTAGTAAGGAAAATTACTTTAAAAAATTATAAAAAACCACTGCGTTTCTCCTAGAAAAATAAAAATCACTAATTTGTCAGTGGCTTTCTATAAAAATAAATAGTTGCCTAGTAAAATCTAAACCACTTATCTTTTAATTGAATTTGAATACGCTACGTTTCGATTGCCAATCTACAATCGTTTTCAAGCTTTTTATTTATATTTTGTCTCAAAATCTTAAATGTTTCTTGTTCAAATATATTTTTTATTATTATATCGTTGACAAATTGTCAATATTCTGAAGTTTATCAAAAACAATTGACCAATCTAAACAAAACACAAGGTAACATGATACTATTTCAAGACATTATGTCAGTCAATGTTGTTTTCAAATTTAAAAATAAACAGAACAGGGTGACTCATTAAAACTAGAATCAATAAGGTCTCTTTTTTATAACCATTTAGAAATTTTTACAAAATTATGATCATTGTGGGATTATATTACTATTATATCAAAATCTATTTAAAAAACAGTAATCAGAATTTCATTACAGTATTAATTAATTTTGAAAAAACCTTTTTGCAAATCTTGTCTGAGAATAGGAAGCCAAGCTTTACTTATATCTATAGAAATACTTGAAAGACAGTTATCTTCATTTAAATAAATACATGCTGATTCTTTTAATTTTCTTTTAATGTCATTAGATTCTTTTTGTAAAATTATTGTTTCTCCCCATTTAATTCTATGATTACTCTCAAAAGAATGCTGACAAACTCTGGATTTCTCGTAATCACCCCTTCTCAAATTATATTTATGATCATTAACTCTTACTTCAAGTGGCCTAGAAGTTTCACCTATATAAATTTTACCACATTCACAAGGTATTTTATAAATTACATTTTTTGAATTCTGCTCTTCATTTATTGGTTTTGTTTTTGTTAAAATAGATCTAAGTTTATTTTCTGTCTTAAAAACTGTTTTTATATTATAATTATTTGCTATTCTCCTAATTTTATCTGATATACCTGGTATAAAAGGAATCAATAATTTTTTAGTATCTAAATCAATTATATTAGCATTTCTTCTTCTAGGAAACTCTATTCTATGAAAACAATTTTCAACAAAATTTATAGGATAGGAATTTTTTATTAAAACTTCTTTAATTAATTCTTTTTCTAATAAAAATCTGTTATTATCAGAACAAATTATCTTTGCTCTATCAAATAAACTTTTAACAACACCTCTTTTTATTATAGTAGAGTGATTTAATTTAAAATTTAAATATCTATTAGTATGTGTTGGTTTTCTATATACAGAAGTTTGAAAAGTATTTTGTTTTTCAATAAGTACATCTAGAAATGGAAGTTTGTTATCAGTTTCTTTTTCTAATGTAAATTTAATAGTACTTTCTTTGTTATTCATAAAATATAGAAATTCATTTAGTTTGTTTTCATCATAAGGCCAAATACTAAAAATATCATCAATATATCTAAACCAAACTATGGGTTTATACTGATATTCTTGCAAAATATTATTTTCAAAATCTTCCATAAAAATATTACTCATTAAAGGAGAAAGTGGGGAGCCCATTGCCATGCCAAAATCTTGTTGAAAAAAATCATATATATATCAGATTGTATGTTGTGGGGATAATAATCGGCTTGTTTAAAAACCTCCATCATTGCAACACATATTTTAAGTCCAGTTTTATTTTTTATTGGTCTAGCCCACACAAATTTTGAAAAGCAATTTATACATACTAAAATGTATCTATATCCAAGATTATATTTCGAGAATTGCTGCATTTCAGCCAAATCAATCTACCATAAATCCCTAAAACCTTTTATTAAAGTTTTTCTTCTGAGGAAATTTTTTCTTGGTGGTTTATGTAGCTCATTTACCACTTGAAGTTTTTGCTTACTAGTCATCTTTTAAATAATTTATTTATTATTCAGTGGAGGTGTGATATTCTATGCGTCCGTCTGAACAAGATATTGGCTCCCAAGAAGGTTCAGGTGGCTGATGTTTTAAAACTTTTCTTTCTATGGTACTCAATCTCGCATGTAAATTTAACAATAGTTTATCACTTGTCAATTGCTGCGTTTTAAGTTTTTCACTAGTGTAGATTTCTACGTTGGTTTTTACTGCACTAACAGATTCTGCTATAGCGAGCTTTAGTTTTTCAACTAATTTTTGTAAACGATTTTCCAAAAAGTTCTGATTGATAGCGTCTTTATGATCTATTGCATCTGGTATGTTACATAAACGTTTCTTTGTTTGAAACTCGTAGACACTGATTGTGTAGAAATAAAATTTCGGACTTCCATTGTCTTTATTTATTTTGAAACACGACGTTTCGGTTAGTAAGTATCTCTAACCGTTATCAAGTGTAAACTAAACAATCTAGTCTCTAGGCTATATATATAATTAGGCTTTAAGTATATATTTAAATTAAGTGCACGCACAGTTTCTGAAGAAACCATTGTGCACATTCATTCAATATACTGTATATCTAACTTTAAGCAATGTATGTATTTTTTCTTTTTACTGAATAAACTTTTACTTACTTACTTACTTACTTACTTATACTACTTGGTGTGCAGTCAGGTGTGACGGCTCGCCCCCTTTTTAATCGTAAGACGCCTGTTTTCCTTAAGGAGTGGTTTCCATATGTTTGGTATGTCCGTGCTTGGTTGACTGAAAACTTCTTTATTCTGCATTATAAACGCAGCTTCAATAAACTTTCGTTTTCGCCAATGCGACTCCTTATATAAAACTTTAGCTTCTGACCACTAACTCCTGTGATCATTTGACCATGCATGATCTGCTAAACCGGATTTTTCAATATCCCCTAATTGGGTACTTTTTAGATGTTTAATTTACTCTAACCTGAAGAGGGCGTTTCGTTTCACCTACATATGATTTACCACACTCACACGGGATTTGGTAAATACATTCCTTATTATTTGAGGGATTGTCTGGTTTTGTTTTAGTTACAAAACTTCTTATCGTATTTCCCGAAGAAAATACTGTTTTTATATTATAGTGTTTAGCTATTTGTCTTATGTTTTCTGAAATCCCTTGAACATATGGAATGTTAATAACACCTAATGGATTATTATTTTTAATTTTAAATATCGTTGAGTTTATTAATTTCTCGGAATAACTATTCTGTTGTAAGTCCTTTTTAAGGTTGTTAATTTCTGTGGTTAATTCTTC
Organism: Aspidapion aeneum; assembly: GCA_963576565.1. Classification (NCBI taxonomy): domain Eukaryota; kingdom Metazoa; phylum Arthropoda; class Insecta; order Coleoptera; family Brentidae; genus Aspidapion; species Aspidapion aeneum. Next base: position 62,015,948 of record OY755040.1, on the reverse strand, counting down.
ATTATTACTACAAATATTTACGGCTCTTAAATACAAACTTCTTATAACTCCTTGTTTTGTTGCAACAGAATGATTAGACTTAAAATTTAGGTACTGTCCCGTGTGTGTAGGTTTCCTATATACAGTGGTTTGAATGTTTCTGTCTAATCGTTTGACAAGAACATCCAAAAAAGGTAAGGCCGAATCTTTTTCAATTTCCATGGTGCACTTGATTGTTGGTCGAATACCGTTTAAATGGTGTAGAAAATTTTGTAGTTCGTCATTATTTTCCGGCCATATAATAAATGTGTCATCCAAGTATCGTAGCCATAGTTTTGGTTTGACTCTTGCTGTGTTGAACGCATGGTCCTCGAACCACTCCATGTAGATGTTTGCTACCACTGGCGAAAGAGATGAACCCATTGGGAGTCCATCATTTTGCGCGTAAAACTTATCTTTCACTTGAAAGTAAGAGTTACGGAGACAGAGCTCCAAAAGATCCATCACCCCCTCCACCGATAGCGTTGTTCTCTCATGAAGTGTATCATCAGTTTGTAATTTGTTTTTGATGATACTGAGTGACTCATTTATTGGCACGTTGGTGTAGAGACTTTCTACATCAAAACTTACAAATCTATCTCCGGGATCTAAATCGATACCTTTTAAAACCTCGACAAAATGTTCCTAGTTTTTGACAAAAGATTCGGACTTACCCTGTAGTGGTTGAATTATGTCCAACAAAAACCTCGACAAAGTGCTGGTCGGTGAGTCCCTGGAGCTGGTAATTGGTCGCAGTGGTATATCCTTTTTATGGATCTTTGGTAATCCATAAAAATGTGGTGCCTTACTGTGGTGTGGAGTCAGGCGGGATCTAACAGCGTCCGGGATATTTTCAGCATACTTCTTCAAAGTCCTGTAGATGCGTCCTATGGCGGTGGTTGGATCTTTGGGTAGTTGCTTGTAGTCTCCTTTCTCCAGAACTTCTTGGATCTTTTTGTCGTAAGTCTCGACATCCATGATCACCGTCGCGTTTCCTTTGTCGGCCGGTAGAATCTTGATTGATTTGTCAGCCTGCAGGTTCTTGATTGCCCGTTGTTCTTGACTGGTGATGTTTGTCTTTTGTTGCTTCTTTCTGTCCAACGTTGTTCTTACTTTATGGCGAAACTCATCAGCTTCGGGTTGAGGTAGACTAACGGTCTCTATTGCCGCAATAATTTCCAGTGTCGGTGTCTGTGCCGGTGCAATGGCGAACTTAAGTCCCTTACTGAGTACCAATTCTTCGTTGGTGCTCAGAGTCCTTTTGGAGATGGTGGTGTTGTTGAGTCTGTTCTATCTTGAGTACGTGTCTGTAATTTCTTAAGTTTTTCTCGGTGAGTTGATCTTATCTTCTGTCGTTCTCTGTTGCACGTACTGTCAATTTTACTCAGTATCGGTTCGTAGTCTTCCTCCCATGTGTGTCGTCTAATTTCGTCAAAACGCTCCTCCATGTCGGTGATGAAGTTGGCTTTTCTCCATCGATGGTAACTGATTTGGGATCGGATTAGTGCTTGGCTGGTCCTCTCTAAGATCTTCGTTATCACTCCCGGAAAGTTGGCTTTTAGGCGGAAACCAACCGGAATGACCCCACTGTCGCGCGCCTCGCACAAGAATGAAATGTGTTCTTCTTCCTTTATCACTTTAAGTTTGGTCTTCTCGTAGCCTCTGAATAGATTGTTGATTCCGGGTCCGTACCGTTCTTCAACTCTTTGTTTGAAACTCGTAGACAATGATTGTGTAAAAATAAAATTTCGGACTTCCATTGTCTTTATTTATTTTGAAACACGACGTTTCGGTTCGTAAGTATCTCTAACCATTATCAAGTGTAAACTAAACAATCTTTTTTTAAAGTCCATCCATGTACATTGCAGATATAGAATTTAAATCTTCCTCTATAACCTTTCTCCACAATTCGTCCATAGCTTGTTGATTGGTACTATTTTCGGATAGATCCGGTGTTAAATTATTATTACCCGATAATTCATTCGCAGTGAATGACTTTGGAGTTTGATTAGAATAAGAAGATACTGATGTTTCCATCAATGGTGGTGAAACTGGCGAGTAAGGTGTGTAAAAAGATTTATTTCCACCATCATCTTCTTCTTCCCAATCGCCAAGTCTAACGATCTCTGCCTTTTTTGCCCCCACAGCTGTAGAAGGTGATGCTATGGTAGTATTTGTCCTTTTTATGATTGCCGCATTTGTAACATTTTCAGAAAGTTTCGACAGGGGTTTTGATATGGGTTCATAAAATTTTTCAAGACTTGTGTGATTTTGAGCTTGTTCATCTCTTAAAAATTTAAATTTTCTTCTTACTGCATCTGTCATAGCCACCAAATCACGTTTTAAACTTATTTCAGTATTTGACATATTTAACGAAAAGATGCTTGCAGTTGATCGTTCTAAAAGCAACTAAAGTTATTGTTGCATATTTGTTAAACATATACATAACTATCAAATTCTTTTCTATATCTGCCATTGTTTAAATCTGCATCTTTATCAATGACTAAAAAGCCATATTTATCTTCCCAACATTTTGCACAGATTTCTTGAAATTGAGTAAAAGTAAAGTCTGGAGAAACATGATCTGAAAAAATATGACGCAAGTTGATCTCATCTTGTTTAAATACTATTATGAAATTTGAATTATCTCGAACTAGTTGTTTTGGTACTCTAGAGTAGGTCTGTGCTAGGTAAAAACAATCGATATTTTTATGTCTTCCCATACTGTAATATGATCTTATTACACACTGACTATCGCAAATAACGTCATCGAAAATAAATATTGAATTTGGTTTTGCATCTGATGGTGGTATAACGCTGGATGTGTCATCAATACGTTTTGGAATATATATAGACATTTTCAAATTTTAGGCCTAGTGGGTGTGCAAGAAGTGTGAGAAGCACATTGGTTTTGCCACAGTTTGATAGTCCAATTATTAATCCGCGTATGGAGTTGGGTAGTAAAGATCCATGGCGCTGATAAGTAATACCACTACCCGTTTTTTCATCCCAAATAATAACTGAGATTCTGTCTTGTTGTTGCACTATACGCATTTTTGCATGAACTGTCTTTTAGTATTTAAGCAGACTTGTATTTATATGAAAATCAGTTCAATGTCACCTGTCAAGCGAAAAAGTTGTTCAACAAAAGTGGGGCGAGGTATATTCAATTCACTTTTGAATAAGCTTCCTGTAGAGTTGCACATCCCTGGTTATCAGTACTGTGGTCCGGGGACTAAACTTGGCAAAAGATTAGCGAGAGGAGATCCAGGAATAAATGTATTAGATAGAGCTTGCAAAAAACACGACATTAGTTACTCTATAAATTTGGATAATTTAGAAAAAAGACACAAAGCTGATCGTGAGCTAGAAGAAAGTGCGTGGAAAGTTGTTAAATCAAAAGACGCCGGAATAAAAGAAAAGGCTGCTGCATACTTTGTTACAAACGCAATTAAAGTTAAACAAAAAATTGGAATGGGGCTAAAAACGACAAAATCCAAAACACGAAAAATGGCTTTTGGATCTGCGATAACTAGAAAAGTTCAGGCCAAAATAAAATCGATTCAGAATGAAAATAAGGGGAAACTTCACGATATTTCAAAAATTTCAAAAATTGCCTTGTTAGCAGCCCATAAGCATTTAAAAGCTTCTGGGGGAAAAAAGAAGATTAAAACCCCAAGAGTAATCCCCATTCCAAAAATTGGTGGTATTTTTACCTCTTATACCTATTTTTGCTGGGTTATCAGCCCATGGTTCATTAGCAGGTGGCGCCGCTGGCATAGTTAAAAATAGTGTGGTTGGTGCTAAAAACCCCTAACTACTTGTAGAGAGTAAGAAAGGGGCGGGTTTGTATTTAAAACCATATCGAACTGGATTAGGACTTTATTTGTCAAATCCAAAAAACTAGTAAAGCCCTTACCAACAAGGGCATTATCAAATATTGATTTGGTAAAATATGCAAAGAAATTAAAAATTGCAAATGGTGCTCTTCCCAAAAGTGGACCCACCAAAACTGAATCAGCCATCATTAATTTAGACAGTGTATATGGACCAGGAACACATTGGGTAGCATATAGAAAGAAATCTAGAAAAGTTGTTTATTACGACAGTTTTGGCAACTTACCCCCACCTCTGGCATTCATAAAGTACATGCATAGTGGACATAATTATGCCTCAGAAATTTGGTATACATATAAAAACCAGCAAAGGTATAATACAGTTTATTGTGGTCAGTTGTGTCTAGAGTTCCTTTTAAAAGAAAACTTGTTTTTTTAGTTATTTCAAATGAACCTTTGCCCAAAAAGTGAACGTACAAAATTAGCAAAAATGTATGTCTTTAAAAGCATTTAGCGAAGCAAAAAGCTTGCTTCCAATGACAAGTGACGAACTATACGAGCTGCCTAAAGAAGTGATGATTGCATGTGTGCCAAATGAAATAGCTTTGGTATGGGAGAAGTTACCAGAAAAACTTAAAGAAGATATTGATATATTAAAGTATCAGTATTGTTATGACCATTACTCTACAAACAACTGGTGATCAAGTCGATGGTCCACCACCAAAAAAAATTTTTTGTTTATGTAACGCCAAGGGCTCGAAAGTGTCTAAGTCTGAGGAAATTGTGGATTGTAACATTGCATCAAGTTGTTGTAAGACACAATAAAAATGTCTTGTACTTTTACACTAAGCGGTTATTCAAGTAATTTAAGTGTCAACTTCTACCCTCCTATAGAAATAAATGGCAGAGAAAAATATGGACTGGGTCTTATAGGATTTTATTCATATAATTCAATTTTTAACGTAGATGAAACTAATAATTGGTTTGGATTCAGTAAGCCGAATTGGAGAGGGGCAGTAATGTTAAAAATACCCCCTGGTGCATACGAAATAACCCAAATACATGATGCAATGCTGAAAGCTCTTCAAAAAGGTGCAGAAGATCTAGATGAAAATATATATTTTTAGCTTACGTGCAAACAATAGCACTTTAAAATGCGAAATTAAGTCAAAGTATCTACTTCACTTTAAACACTACGACTCAATTGGGCAGTTGTTGAGATTCACAAATGAAGAGCTATTAAAACCCAATGAGATTCATGAATCTTCAACAATAGTTGATATTACAAAAGTTCGCATTATAAGAGTAGATTGCAACATAACTACTGGCGCATATTTAAATTAAGAACAAGCGCACTCTATTAATGAATATGACATTGATGTGGAACCTGGGTATAAGCTAACTAAAGAACCAACAAATATCATTTATATGCCAATCCAACCAGAAGGTCGTCAGTTTATCGACAACATTACACTAAGGATTGTGGATGATAGAGGAAAGCTCATTAATTTTCAAGGAGAAAAAATAATTGTAAAGTTAGAGCTTAAAAGGTTATAAAGAAAATGGGTTATTGTTATCATCATCAAAGCAATCAAATATCACAGAAAAAGGATGTTGAGACTTACATTCCAAATAAAAAGAGATGCAAAAGAAATAGAAATATCATTCGTGTAAAAGACTTGTCACGAGAAAGATCTAAATTGTCCATAGAAGAAAAACTGTTTTTGAAATCACTTGGTTTGCATCTAAAACACATCGATTAAAATGATTTCAACTAGTGAAAAGTTAGAAGCATTTAATGAACCAATTTTTGAGAATTCAATTATAAGTCTGCAAGAGCATAGTTATAAACCATATGGAACACCGTCGTTTAAAAACTCTGATGAAATTCGTATTCCAATTCAATTTCAAGATCTAATTTTGCTAATAATAATGCTCTTGCTTTTTTATTCGAAGAAATTCGATATGAAAAGGGTGGTGAACAAGTTTGCGTTGTTCGAAAACCAGGAATTACTTCAGCATTAAAAACCATTGTTTCATTTGGAAGTAGTCAAGAAAAGCTGCTTTCAACCTACGGTTGGGGTTATCAGAAGCCAATCAATGCATATTGGATAAAGCAAGTCATGTATTTAGTGGTAGACTCCCATTAAAATACCTGATGGGATTTGCAGAGGACTATAGAAAGGGCATTTTTAATCAAAAACAAGAACTGATTCTTGTAATAGCACACACCTTCAATAATTGCTATATCGGTGAAGTTGATTCGGAAATCTCAATAGATAAAATCGAATGGAAAATCCGGCACATAATTCCAGAGGATCGTCAAATAGTTAAAATTCTTTCTAAAATTAATAAGGCGGGTGATAATGTTAATATCAAAGCCGCCTATCGCATGTGGGACCTGTATGAATTGCCTCTTCTTCGGAGCACAGCTTCTGACACATGGGCAGTAAGAAGTAGTACGAATTTGGAAAAACCACGATACATTATTATTGGATTTAAAAAGACTGAAAATTGTAATGCCAGAGACAAAGATGCCACAGAATTTATCTCTGCTGATTTGGCTGATATTAGATTATATATTAATTCTGTAGTTTTTCCCTATGAGAGGTGGAGCCTCGATTTTTCAAAAAGATTATGCGGCCCTGCCTACTATGCATATCAAAATTTTACAGTTACTATGGTAAAACATGTTACGAACCAATGCTTGATTTAGATAGTTTCATTAAAAACCCATTAATTGTTATCGATGCTTCACATCAACAAGATTCAATAACTTCCTCTACAGTTGACGTTAAAGTGGAATTTAACACAAGAAAATCTAAATTTCCAAATGATGTAAAAGTGTATGCTTTACTTATTCATGATTCATTAATTTCTTATAATATTTTAAATGGTACTGTCACCAAGGGTTAGAATAAGTATAAAATAATTGTTTTCTTTTTTCTCAAATGTAAATAATCTCTTGTATGCTAATTATAATTTAATTATGAATAATAAAATTGTATTGAAAATAAGCTAAAATTGTTGGTCTATTTTTTATTTTTAGAAAAACCTCGCAACATTTTGCACCTTATTTATTTTCTTACTATATGAGCTAGAAAAACTTTGTTGGTATTTCTTTGTCATTTAGTTTGTAATGTAATTTGGTGTTGTTTATCCTTAAATCAACCAAGAAATTTATTTAAAAACGAGATACTTTCTTATTTTTTTTTTAGCTTATATAGTAAATGAGGAATAATAATAAAAAAGACAAATTGTGATTAAAACAGTATATTAAAGGTTTCATCACATATAATATGGCTCATAAACTGAATTTTGCATCACGTATAATATGGCTTATAAGCTGAATTTCAAAAACAAAAATTAATGTATACTGATATGCATACCCATAACGCAGCATAATTAATTGATGCAATTAGCAAGTGCAAATTCGGTTGTATTTATTCATATGATTTTGAAATATTATATTACATTAAAAAAAGCAATTAATCAAAATTAGCTAAAATTATGTATAAACATCATAATACTAACACTAATTACTTATAAACTAAACACTAATTACTTAAATCTATTTGATTAGTTATATCTATCTCTAATTGCTGAAGTTCACTTCCCCGTAAAGCACTTAAATCCCTTAAAACATCATAGTGTTTGATATCAGAATGCCCCCAAGGTAGTGTATGTTGTTGTACCTGATATAATGTACCTTTTATCATCATGATATGACAGAGCCACTTTATTGATAGTTTCAGTATACACCGTATGCATGGTTGTTTTAAAGTTCTTCATTTTCCTAAATAGCATGCCACCTTCCTTTACAATTTTTAAATAATCCTCAACTGATAAATGCTTGTCTATTACATATTTCTTTATACCCTTTGATTTTTTGAGTTCTTTACAAATGGATCCTACATAATAAGCCTTGGCACCAGTTCCTACAAAAGTCTTAATTGGATCCCCCTTAAATTCATCTTTCATTCTACCGAAGATAGACGGATTATTTTTAATATTATATGGATTACTTTCGCTAAAGTTGGAAGTATCAAATTTGTTGGGGTTTTCTGATATGAATTTATAAAAATCATCTGTATATATCTTTAATATTTGGGAATCTGTATCTGTGTACATCATTGTAGCATTATCACCATATTCTTTATTACTAAAATTGTAAAAAAAATCATACATGACTGTTTTGGAAACATCCAGAATGCAAAAACCTAAATATATTGGTTTATCGTAGTGTATTTTTAATTTTTGCATTTGAATTGCAACAGGATCCTCTGTAAATATTGTACAGTTTTTGTAATTAGGTCTGCCAATTAATGATCGTGCTCCCTCTCTTCTTAACTGATTTTCCCAACTAGTTACAACCTTTATATCGTTATATTTCTCGACATTTTCCATTGTTTTCCCAAATACTGCGTTGTTGAAGAATTTGTATAAATCTCTCTGAAAACAGCTGTTGTTTTTATTACGTAATTCTGTATTTGTGTCTATGTATTTTTTGAGCCAAGGTGATTGCTGAAATTCTAAATGAGTGGCAAGAAACCGTTTTTCTTCCGTTATATGGCAATGATCGGTTACTACTTTTTTATCTGTTTTCATGAATGGCTTTTGACATATACCACATTCGGTTGCGGATTCTTTCAACCTTTTCTCGTCATAAGTTAGGGGACTCATTGGCTTAATATCTTTTAAATAATTATTGTACACCTCAATCAGATCACATTCGATTCGCCTAATGAACTCTTCTGCTGCATTTTGACCACGATATAGCTCAAACTTTGATGATGTAGTAAGTTCTTTGGGGTGTTAAAGCGAACTAAGCAACCATCACAGAAATATAACTTCTCGCAATGTGAGGTTAACTGATTTCGAACCAAACGTGACAAATATTTGATCCAGCAATAGTGAACATGTGTGGTTCGAGTCAGTATTTTTACATCCTTCAAACAATAATAATAAAACATGATAGAGAAGTTTGCGATTTGAATAGTATAGCGGTCCAACTACTTCATACTTTACTCGGTTATTTTCAAATTTTGATTCTAATCCATAAACATTAACTGATATATTATTCAAATTTTCAAATTTCTCAATGTCTTTTAACTTAACTGGAAAATCAATACCAGTCAGATTTAGCACAGTCGAGTAGTGTGGATAAGATGAGGTTCTATCTGAATTTTGCTCCGCTGGATGTAAGGCCAATGTAATAGCCCAAGCAAAGCAAGCATTGTCATCATTTTTGATATTAACCACCGCTTTTCTCGACTCAATGGATTTTGGTAGTTTGATGTACGAACTTCCGCCTAGTGGTGTGTATTTATTGACGTTTACTTCCAAATACATAATTTGCTGTAGTGCCCAACCTGCAAAAAAAGACAAAAGATTAGTTTATTGGATTCAAGATTTTAAATTATGTTTCTTGTCTTAAAATTTGGTCTTTGGGGTCGTAAAATCACTAAAGTATGATGTATTCATATTTAGATAGATAGTGTGTAACAAGGAAAATAAAATAGAGACATTTAATTATCCTTTTGGCTTGATTTTATTGTTTGAGAAAAACACTCTTTAGGTATGCGTTGAATGGCGTTCATTATTTAAATCGGGAAAGTGGGCCAAATGGCACCTCGTTTTGACGGTAGCTTAAATGTTTTAGAAATAGTTGTCGAGTTTATAGTTTTGAAAATTTTGTATTCACTCACACTACTACTATATTATTGTAATGTGAGCTATTGTGATCCTAATTTTTTCGAGAAAAGAAATTGTTCCGATTTCAAAAACTTTTATATGTCTTTGCGTTCTATCTGTCTGCAACAACAAATGTGTAGAACTCAAAAGCTTCTTGTCCTATTTTAATGAAATTTGGTACCTAAGCTGGGTCTTGTCAGATTTTAAGTCAAAACATGGCTTGTGTGGTATCAATCCAAAAGGTAATTGAATCTGCAGTTAAACAAAATACATTTTAGTTAAAAAAAAAGGGTGGGGGTAGATTTCAAAAGCTAGAATTTAAGCGAAAATATGGCTTGTGTGGTATTAGACAAAATTAAGTCTGCAGTTGAATAAAACACATTTTAGTTTAATAAAAAAAAAGTGGGGGTAGATTGCAAAAACTCAGATTTTAAGTCAAAACATGGCTTATGTGGTATCAAACGAAAGGTAATTGAGACTGCTGTTAAACAAAATACATCTTAGTAAAAAAAAGAGGTGGGAGTTGATTGCAAAAACTCTGATTTTAAGTCCAAACATGGATTGTGTGGTATTAAATGAATGGTAATTGAGTCTGCAGTTAAATAAAATATATAATATTTGCAGAGCCGTAAGTTAAAATTTATTATTTTTAGTTACTTAGCATTGTCTTCACATTCCGCCAACAGGGCATTTTTTTTTTTGTTGATTTGGTGTAAAACTAATTAAAGTGATTTGATTTTTCTGGCAAAAAATATTACTCATTTTACGACCAAACTCGTGGATGATTCTTAATTATAAAAGGCGTTTAATAGGCATTTTTACAATGATTTTGTCTAAAATGGATTAAGGCGATTTGGTGTTAATTATTCACATTTAAGCCAAACTTATGAATGATTATTAATTTAATTGACTGACTAAAATGCTAAGAAATAAAATAATCTTTACCTGAATCACGTTCCATAAATTCTGATGCCTGATGCCTGCACCTTGGACTTGATCTGAGTAAAATATGTTTTGTAATCACTTCCTGAATTTGCATGTTGCAATGTTTTGCAATGACTATTCATTTTATTTGTTGGTACACTTGGGGACTAATTAAGAAGAAGAGCTAAGATGAGAATTCGAATTTAATAGAATTTTGATATTACCCAACCCAGCAATATTCGACTGCAGCCAAACGAAATACAGTGGATAGCCCTGAGTTAATGCTTAAATTAAATTAAATAAGGGCCTACGTGCAAATTTTAAGAAAACGAGTTTATTTAAAAAATCTAATGGTATATTTAAAGAAATATTAATTAAAATAAATAATAACGCCCTTAGAAGAACTCTAGTGCAATTCTATCAAATTCTAATCAAAAAGTTATTAATTCTAGACATTTAGATTTTTAGAATAAATTCCATATTTTAAAAGTAATTTTTTGCAGATAGACCTTTTTAGCCGTAGAATGATGATTGACGAGTCTGGCAACATATTAAATTAATTTGCAATAATTACAGAATTTTCAATTGGGTAAAGAAATATTTCGTATTTTATAAATAATATGTAATATAATACAGGGTGTAGCAGAATGAAGGTGCGTTTTTAAAATATGAATAACTTAGCTAATTACAAGTATTTAAGTTGAGATATTAACATTTAACAGTTAAAAAGTGAATTTGCGTTTTGAGAGTAATGTCAGGTAGATGACGTCCGTTTTCTACAATGTTGTAGTCGTTCCTCAAAGTTCCGCATCACACAAATCAATTTCAATTGCCCATGGGCGTAGTTAGGGTGGCTTGGGTGGAGTTTAAGCCTTCCCGTCCAAAGCTTATTAAAATTAGCCCCCACCCCCTGAAATTATTCGAACATTACCATAGACACACAAACACAATTCAGAAGAAAAAGTATGACTATAGCCTCCCAGATGAGAACACCTAACTACGCCCATACCAATGCCCTAACTCGTGCCAGAGCACCACCAGCACTACCCAGAGGTAGTTATTCTGAGTCTTAAATGATGTGACCATCCACATCACACGCTTTGACCAATAGCAAACTCTGAGCGGTCGCTTTTTATGCGAATTAAATTGTCTCGACCAATAGTCTATTTTTCAACAGCTGCTCTAATCCTGGATTAATTTCGCAGTCAAGTCAATTAATATTATTTAAAACACAACTGTTTATTTATTAATAAAGTTATTTGGTGTTATTAAGAAGTACGGGCTTTTTTAGAAATTAAACAAAAATAATTTGTTACGCATTTTGCATGCATTTATCTATAAAATATGCTGAAGATTTTAGTTTTTTTAGAAAATAGAATGCTTAACCAAACTGTAGTTTAAGCATGTTCTCAGCTGTTATAAGCAAAACTCTTCAATTCAATTCTGCCATAAATATTTTATTAATTTTTAGTCCTAAAAATGTCGGGGGGATTGATTCCCCTTAGGTAAGGCACTGTGGTGGACTAAGTCAAAGTCAAGATCTACAAGTTCAGCTAGTTTGCAAATATTTTTTGTATGTGTATTTTTCCATAAACCTAATTCTTCTCATTTCAGGACAAATAAAAATAATAATTAATAAAGGCTGCAAAGTGACTTATTCGTGATTAAATTTTCACTAACTCTGCTGCATGTTTTCAAACCGCCCACCCTCGTTTCAGACATAAAACTTATACAGTGAAACCTCCTATAGGCGGACACTCACGGTTTCGTGAATTTTGTCTGCTTATTGGAGGTTCATTCATTCATTTCGCTTATGAGAGAGAATTGCGAAATTTTTATATATATTTATTAACAATTTCCACTGCTTGAGTTTTTCCGATATTAAATTTTTCAGCGATCTTTCGTGCTGTTAGATATTCCTTCTCCGAAACGTTAATTACTTCCATTTTTTCACGTAAACTAAGAAATTTTTTACTAGGCGCCATTTCAAAGACATCTATTTCTACCCAACTGAACAATAAAAATAAAAAACAGCAGTCCCGCCAAATAATGCTACTGGTCTAATGCCAATGTCCTAACTTGTGCTCTGGGTAGTTATTTCTGGGTCTTAAATGATGTGACCATCCACATCACACGCTTTGACCAATAGCAAACTCTGAGCGGTCGCTTTTTATGCGAATTGAATTGTCTCGACCAATAGCATAGTCGCCCGCTCTTTAGAGTTAATGAATTTTATGCGTTTGAAGTGAAATCTGTTCTCCTGCCCTATACCGACTGAACGTTTCTCGGTTATATCGTAAGAAAAGCTTGCGCAATGGAGGTCTTTTCGCATAACACGTGACGGCTCGGAGCTAATTTAAAGCTTGCTATTGGTCAAAGGGTGTGTTGTGGATAATTACACCGTGTAAGACTTAGAATAGATACCGTGATAGCTTCTTTCTACTCCTCCAGCCTATCTATTCTCGTACTTGAACGATGTGTTCCCATCACATGCTCTGGCCAATGGCAAGCTAAATTAGCTCCGAGCCGTCACGTGGTATGCGGAAAGACCTTTACTGCGCAAGGTTCTCCTACGGGCCGAACGAGAAACGTTGAGTCGGTACGGGGCAGGATAACATATTATACATCAAACGCGTAAAATTCACTAACTCTGAAGAGCGGGCGACTATGCCATTGGTCGAGACAAGGCATTTCGCACAACACGCAACTGCTCAGAGTTTGCTATTGGTGAGAGCGTGGAGCGTGTGATGTGGATAGAGCCTCAAGGTGGTTTATGAATAATAATTATTAGCTGTGGTATCATGGAAACGAGTAAGCCACGACACTTTACCGAGACGGGAGATCACGTGACCACCAGGCCGTACCTAGGGGGGGGATCAATCTTCCCCCAAAGAAAAGTGTATAAAGTGTGTTTAAAAAGATTTCGTAGCAACACAACTAGGACAAAAAAATTACACAATACGATAATTTTTATTCAAATTTTTTAATCCCCTCCGAAATTGTTTTCTGGGTACTTCCCTCCGTGGACAGTCTGAAATTTTTTTCAAAACATAGTTTTATTTTCTAATTGTTTAATGTTAACATCTAAACAACAATTCTTCGTAATTATTTTTTTTGTAGTTAAGAAACATTTATTTTCATTTAAAAAACGCCCTTCCGTTCAGCCCCACCCTTTATAAAAATGGCGCTACAAGCAAAAATAAAAATAGGTTATTTTAAAAAATATAAAAAGTTGTTGGCGCCGCAAGGGAAAAGTTTTAGAAAAGTCCGTTTTTAATGTTGATTTTTGGGGAAAATTCATGTTTTACTGGTTAATATTCAGTGTTTCTGCGTACGCCACTGATTTTAATAAAGTTTTTTCACATACATGTTTAGGTATATTGCATACTAGCTAAATTTAAAATGGTAAATAAAATATTGAACGTTGGACAATGAGTTTAAAACACAAATTTTTCAATTTCTATCTTGTAAAAAAGAGCTCCTTTGCCAGTCCTGGGTAGGGCCTTGGTATCTATCCTGACTTCTGGACGCATAATAAATTTTTTTTGAGGGAGCTTGTTCTCGTTTGCCGTCGCAGTTGGAATGAAGATAGCAAGTTATTGACGGATCCGTGATGTCCGGGGGAGGGAGGAAGGCGGTTTGGTTTCAGGGGTCAAGGAGGCAGCAAAAACCATTTTTGTACGTTTTTAATAAGTTTGAGCTCTCAAGTTCAGTGCAACAATACACAGATAAAATGCGCTAAAATTTGCATGTTTGATACCGTTTCACAAAGGAGCTACTAGGGCCGCCATATTAGAATCAAAAGTTGGAATTTAAAAAAAAATTAAAAAGTAGTTACAAAAAACCCAACTTTTGTCTAATTACATTTATGCCGAAACAATTATAATTCTATTTGCTTGCCCGCCAAAATATTAAAAATAGGCTCGAAAGTTAATCCAAAGCTTATTGTTTGTCAGAAATAAATTGGAAATAAAAGTAACTTTTCTGTGTGTTTTTTCGGGTTAATGCATATGGTATTTTTAAAATTCACTCCTATAACCGGACACTCTAATAACCGGACGCGGACATTTTTTTTGATTAAAAAATTTTGAAACCTCCCTTAACCGGACGCGAACCTCTAACAGCGGGACGGACCGCTGCACGACATGGGCTAAAACGCACTCTGCAGGGGAATTACCTCTTTCGGTTTTATACTGAGAATAAATACTTCTGTCGTATTTACAACATATTTTATTTGGCGGGACTGCTGTTTTTTATTTTTATTGTTCAGTTGGGTAGAAATAGATGTCTTTGAAATGGCGCCTAGTAAAAAATTTCTTAGTTTACGTGAAAAAATGGAAGTTGTTAACGTTTCGGATAAGGAACATCTATCAGCACGAAAAATCGCTGAAAAATTTAATATCGGAAAAACTCAAGCAGTGGAAATTGTTAATAAATATATATAAAAATTTCGCAGTTCTCTCTCATAAGCGGACACCTCCAATAAGCGGACCAAATTCACAAAACCGTGAGTGTCCGCCTATAGGAGGTTTCACTGTATAAGTTTTATGTCTGAAACGAGGGTAGGCGGTTTGAAAACATGCAGCAAAGCTAGTGAAAATTTAATCACGAATAAGTCACTTTGCAGCCTTTATTAATTATTATTTTTATTTGTCCTGAAATGAGAAGAATTAGGTTTATGGAAAAATACACATACAAAAAATATTTGCAAACTAGCTGAACTTGTAGATATTGACTTAGACTCAGTCCACCGCAGTGCCTTACCTAGGGGGGATCAAGGGGGATCAATCAAAGATCCCCGACATTTTAAGGACTAACAAATAATAAAATATTTATGGCAGAATTGACTCTGAAGATTTTTGCTTATAGCAGCTGAAAACATGCTTAAACTACAGTTTGGTTAAGCATTCTATTTTTTAAAAAAACTAAAATCTTAAGCGTATTTTATAGATAAATGCATGCAAAATGCGTAACAAATTATTTTAATAACACCAAATAACTTTATTAATAAATAAACAGTTGTGTTTGAGTGAGTGTAGAGCAGCTGTTGAAAAATAGTTAGTCAAGGATAGTTTTTGCCTGATAAATATAAATTTGACTAAAAAAGTAGGCTGCGTTGACTTATTTTTTAGCCATCCATAGGTAGGAAGGCTATTGGGATCGTCAAAAAAACTTTTTTTTATTTTTCATGAAAATAATGTAACCTAATCACCAAAATTTTTGATAGCGACGCGTCGCGTCGATTGTCTGGGGCACGATAACTCAAAAATTAAGAAATATATTTTATTCGCTTAACTGTCAACGTTCCCATTTTTACAACACTTAATAGTATAGTTAACAACAAATAGTTTTAGAGGAATTTATAGTTTTTTTAAAAATAAAATTAAATATTTTTAGTAGTTAGGCAATGTTTGCAACAAAGTATAAAAGGCAATTTCAAAAGAGTAAGGTCAACCACGGACACTGGTGTTTCGCAAAAATGAATTTTTAACTTAATAGTATAGTTAATAACAAATAGTTTCAGAAGAATTCATATTTAAAAAAAAATAAAACCAAATATTTTTAGTAATTAGGCAATATGTTTGCAAAAAAGTATAAAAGGCAATTTCAAAGGGGCAAAGTCAACCACGGACACCGGTGTTTTGGAAAAAGGAACTTCCATCGTCAGCGTGGCTTGCCTGACTACAGTATCAAACTGACTACAAGATACAAGGTAATTTACCTATTTAGGAAAATGAAGATCATTAAAATATATATCTTTTTTAGGTTAGGTTATAAAAATATAATAGCCAAGTTTAGAAAAACATTTTCAAACTAGTAAGAACCTTTCATTTTGAAATTTGTATTGGAGAACTTGGCTTTACTTTTCTCTCAATTCTTTTTACGGAATGCCATTTTGGCGTACTTGGCTTTTTTTTTCATGAAATGTTTTTGTTATGATTTTACTTCTTTTTTAAAGGAATTGGATAATATTTAATTTTTAAATTAGTAAAATATGCGGAATATTGTTCAAAACTTTTGCAATGCCTTACTTAAAATTTTGAGGTTTTAAAATTTTTTTCCATAGTTCCTATCAGCCTTCCAAAGCTCCGCTCTCTAGCGTTTCTAAAAGTACACAATGTTACTTTTACATAAATTTATACACTGGCGTATATATAGTGTAACGTGTCATTTTTACGTTTAAGGCAACGTTACATATTTGTTTGTTTAGGTGGATAATCAAGGCTCTTCGACTCGTCTTTCTGTACACAAATTAAGGGTATTTTATAGAGCTAGGTTTGGAGGTTATATAGTGTCCAAAAAGTTACCTTATAAAGGAGACATTCCATCGAATTACTGTGGACACTACGCACACCGTATTATCTGGACATCGTAATTGGAATTTAGGATCACAGGTTTCGGGAGAAATCACATAAAAACTTTTGATTGTTTTGTTTTTATCTGTGGAATTTTGTGATTTTCTTGTCGTTCACGAGAATAAACAGCTGGGGAATGGCGGCGTTGCCGCATCACAAATGGTTTCAGTAACAGGAAGGAAACATTTAGATGAACATTTCATTCCCTTACGTTTATTTTCGAGGATATTGGGACAATCCGAACCTCATAGCTAGTTGTGATAGCACGAAAACATATTTAGGTCCACGGTTTGACCAGTAATAACCGAGGCTCCGCCCCTTTGATATCTTTATTAATTTGATGAGGAGAAGATAAAATAAATACGAGTTATGCACTTTTGTAAATGGGAGATAAACGAGGGATAGAAACCAAGACTAAAAGAATAAACGAAATCGTGTGAGTTAACATCTGAACACTCTTGTGCCGAGTTTAAGCAGTAGTTCAGTGTGTATTTTTAGGTTCAGGTTCAGAAACAACTTTATTAATGTAGAAATGTTTTACAAAAATGGCGTCAAACCATATGAATCTTAGAGAAAACATTTATAAAGAGCAAAGGAAACTTTTGACTAAAACTGTAACTAAAATATAACTAAATTCTACACCTAGTATAGCTTTACTCATATGGGAATTGGTTGAGTGTTCGAATATTCCTGGGTTTGATGCATGCCCTGATCTTCAGTAATTGATTTTACAGTTGATGGTTTCAATGCTGAGCTTCTTACAGTCCGTCTGGTTATTCTTCTAGGCAAATGTTCGGTCTATGTATGGAGGGTGTCTCGACGTCCTTGTTATAAAAATTTCAACCGTGGAAATAGATCCGACAACACCTCAAGGTGCGTTTTACGTATTTTTCAATATCCCCTTGGACGGTGCTGCCCCTATATACCGGTACGAAACTATTCATGTATTTCCTCATTGGTTAGTTTGAAAACCGCGGGTACTTTTCCTCCTCTGTTGCAAACCGAAGTTAGAGATTTTTTGGCGAAAAAGTTTTTTTTATAAATAGGTTTGCATCCTTTATTTGAATTTAACCGGGAAAATTAGGTTGGTATTGCGGTTTTACTGTCCCCACCAGATCTACGAACGGTTTCCGGTGGCTTCATTATTTTGGTATTCTCGACGGAGTGCCTGGTCTCTGGCTAACGAATTTTGGCTGGGTCGACAACAGTTTCTGGGATCGCCTTTGTTTTTGGTTATTGGCACTGCAGCGATTGCAGGAGATATCCCAGAAACTGTAGAAGTGAGTCCGTCGTGTTTTAGGCGAATCTAGAGTGACGCTCACACCCTTTTGAAGGGGATTTAAGTCGGCCTACGCCATTTGTACGGGAAAGAGCAGTGATAAGTTCGATTTTATTTTTTTCATTTTTTTTATTATTTGAGGACTCTTCAAGATAATATTTGCCTCCCGAATTGTAATTATTGTTCGTGTAAAATGTACTTTTTCGACAAGAGACATGGGAAATTTTTGGAGTTTTTTTTTTAAGACCACGTTTTTGGATAAAAACTATATATTGTTTTTCTCCTTTGTCTACAGCCCTGTCAATTCCATCGACGGGACAGTTGGGCTGGACGCTGGTGTGAAGCCAGGTGTAGCCAGTTGTAACCCTGGGAAAGGTACGTTAGGGTTATTTTAGTTCATCTGTTTAAATCTACTTTATTTTATTGAGTCGACATGGGGTTCTCGATTTAAATTACTCGGTGTAGGGGAACTTCGTGCAAAATAGACGAATTCCAGGAAACTGAAACATTTCATTTTCCACAGGGTTCTACGCTCGGGCAAGGATCCCACAACCTTTTGACCACCATGTGCTGCCCTAGCACCGTGTACTAAGCAAGCACGAGGGGAGGCGCGGGCAAACCAGGAGCAGCGGTAGCAGGGGGAGAACAACACCACTTCCAGGTTTAATAAAACACCAAACTAACAATTAAATAATTGCAGGACCAAGGTAGGAGCAAGCCTTTAGACATAACCATTTCATATAATTTTTTTCAATATAATTTGGACAATCTTTTCATATAATTTCCAGTATAATTTAGACATTATCTTTCCAGATAACTTTTCAATATAATTTTAACACTTCTTGCGGCTTAATTAACTTAAGTTCTACTGTCAAATTGCTATTGAGTGTTATTCTGCCCCTAACTTGTTTACATCCATTTCATTTATTTATTTATTTTTATGTTTTTGGTATTTTATCCAACTTTGCCATTAAAATGAACAAGATGAACTAAATTTTTGTGTTATTTGTACAACCCAATGACCAACTTTGCGGAGACAAAAGAGAGATGAGATTATATTTTTTTTAGCGGTTCCTTACATTGTTCTACCTCATGGGGTAGATCTCGGACTGGGTTGCTGTCTGTCTCATTCTACCCAATGTAGAATGATGACAGCAGATATTTGGTCCAGATCTCCCCTATGACAGAATAATTTTGGAAGTATATTTATTTTTTTTCAATCGTTTATATAACTGAGTCTCACACTACTGACTCAGATGAAGGTACACTATGACCTGTTAAAGGAGTCCATCTACCTATAAAGTGCTCCTAGTTTTGTCATCGTAATTCAATCTTTTAGAATTTTATTTTGTCTATTAGTCAATTTTTTTTTGATTTTTAATTACACAAATACTCTGGAAGCCTCGGAAGTAGGTAGAATTTCATTGTTTGGCTACAACGTTTGGGTTGAACTGTATTTTATTTAAGATCTTCTTTGTAAAACATTGGTATTAAATAATGTGGCGCACTTAAAATTTTCTTATTTCTGAAACCCCCCTTCTCCACTGTATAAAAGTTACCGGGCATATCAATGTTTTACCTAGCTGGAAAATACAGTTCTGCTTCCAGATATTTGTTTAATTATTCAGGGGTTTTGTTGTGTCACAAGTTGGCAAATTGTCATTATTCTAATTACAGTGTCACAAAATGGCGGCAACGTCTTTAAGCTGCCACAAATGTCACCCAACGCATTTTAATAGGCCACAAATTGGCGCCCAACGTGTGTTTTGGCTAGTTTTTTAACATCTGATGTGATTTTTTTGTTCTTTTTTTTTAATTTGGAAAAAAAAACTTTTTTTAAATTTTTTGCAATTTTTTTTTTAAAAAAATTTTTTGTGGTACAGGCAAAGCCAGGTTAAAGGCTTTCAGTGGCTGTCGGTGTTTTTTGACAACCAATCATTTTTTTAAATAAAAAACAAGATCATTGGTTTTTGGAAATAACACTTTTTAAATATTTTTTGGTAATATTTAAGTGTTGATTTGGAATTCGTTTTGTTATTGTAGTAGTTCTTATAGTTTTTTATTAACTTATCTTCATAAGTTTTTTTCTTGGAAAATAAAAGATTCATTTTTATTTATTAAGGAAGAATAAGTGGATAAAAAGCATGGGAGTTTTTATTGAACGGAGTCCAACTCATGTCTTAATTCTTTAAAATTTTTGTTCGGAAAACATGTTTTAATTTTTTAAATTTTTTTAAAGAAAAATAAACACAGTAATGTAAATTTACTTAAATTTTTTGTTGATTTATAGGTGGATGGACCTCCAGACATGGTCTTTTTATGCTTTAAATATATGACATAGGTGGTGTGTTTTTTTTCTAACAATTTTTTTTGCAGGTTGCCTACTACTAATATGTTATTATTTCTTGCTTGTGATAAGATAGAAATTGTTTCATCGATTATTTTTTAGTGCAGTCAATTTATTTAGGTCAACAAGTTATTTTTTTTGGTGATTTTAATTTTTTGTGGGATATCACCACTTGGAAATTGGAATATTTTTACAGGGTTTCACACAAATTTTTCTTGGCTGAGTAGTTTTAAAGTAAATATAGCTTAACAGCTGGTAGCTTTGTTTAGTTGAAAGTATTAATTAGTAATGAAAGAAAAGGAAAATGAGTTTATTTTGCTTTGTCATTTTCTTTTCTTGTTTTTGGTGGTAACTGTTGATGGCATTTAACATCTTACGTCACTCAGTTACATCGGGTCAGAGGAGGGTACTACTACTAGTGTCGGCTCGGGAGGTTAGGAAACACAAGGCTAAAATCCCTAGAGCAACATATCGGCTGAAGATCAACGCCAGAGGTCCAGTTAACATTTTTTTTTGGGGTATCTTTTTTGTAGGACAGTTTTTTAGGTCTTTGGTCCGAGTCTAGTTGTCTAGTTGTGTTTTCATGACTGGTCAATTTTTTTCTTGGTAGAAAATACAGCGTCGGGCTTTGGAGTGCATTTTTTAAAAATGACCTACGGGTATTTCTATCAATTAAAGTTTTTCTGGTTCACAATTATTTTTTTCTGTATTTTTTTTCTGCGTTCAGGTCATAGCTTGGTCATGGCCAATGGAGAGCAAACATTTATGTTTGAGCCTTGAGAAGTTTTGCCTGCTCCGGATTGAATACAGAGAAGATGAATTTGAAGCCCAACTAGATATAATACCACAAAAGAAATGTTTAACTGAGACAGATATAGATATAAGTTTTTTTGATTTTTTTTAGTTTATTTGTAAAGTTCAGTAATTTTTTTAAGTAATGTCATTGTGAGGCCGTGAAATTGGTCAGTGAATTTAAGAGAGACTTTCAACTAAATATAAATACTAGGCGGTAGTAATTGGTAAAAATGTTTCAAAATTTTACTTTTTTTCAAATAATTTAATTTTTCTTAGAAAGATTATTTCTTTTCGGTAAACATAACTTCTCGAATTCTTGTTTGGTCTAAACGGTTTGTATAGTGGTCGTAGTTTTAAAGGGTGACCAGACAGGTAATATTTTTTTTAGGGGACCAAACGGGAACTTCTTGAGTTACAAAAAGGTGAACTTTTTTTGTCTTGGTTGATCAGGCAGGAATAAATAAATCTTTTTACTTCCGAATCATAATTTTAAATAACAAGATTTATTGGTTAAGTGTTTGGGTCTTATAAATAAAAACGTTTTGTTTTTGGAGGATACTGGTATGATATGAAATTATTTTAATTTCATGCCAAATGTTGGTTGACGGCAGATATGCTAGTCTTCAGTTTTTTTGTTAGTTTGCATTTCAGGACAGTGGCGTGTACTTAAGGGGGCCTTACATCTGCGCCCATTGTAAAGCAACTTCCAACTTACTTGCTTAGCTTTTTCACTTAATCTTCGTTTTGTTGCTTCTGAAATTGGAGCGTTATGTTGGATAACGATGGATGGTGTTAGACTGAGAAAGTACCTAGGTATTTAGGGATGAAAACTTGGAGGTTGTGGACAATTGGGAAATAGTTTTTTTTATTTCATTTTTTTGAATTTTAAAATAATTTCATACTGGTGACCTCAAATAATGAAGCAAATTTTGTGGAATAAATGGGAAAGTGTTCAGGTTAAACAATAAATTTAAGATGATTGATTTTTAAAAAAGATTTCAACCTAAGAGAATAAATTTAAAAACAATAGGTTTTCTTTGATGCGACTAACCAATGATGAGGGCATATATATATATTTTTTGGTTATGCATAATATGATAGTAGTACCTTTTGTATTGCAATAACTAGGGGTTTTCCTCCCGCGAGCTGGGTGGAAATGGAAGAAATGTTTGGTTCGGAGTGTAGAAATCGAGGAACGAGGACTTCCTGCTAATCTTTTTAGGATTTCGCAACTTCGGTTTTCGCTAAATTAAAATACATCCAAATTTGGCCTACAGGCTGAATCTCACATCTTCCAGAACCTTGCAAATTTTACGGAGAAAGACAATTTTTGTAATCTGTTTAGTTATGATAGGAATTAAAATAGTAACATGCACATGAGGGAACTAGATATATTTAGGTTAAAAAGTAGTAAGAACACTGATCTGAACAATTTTCCATAATAGTGTCCTATTTTCACAGGATGCTTCAAAATACCTTCACCTTTCTTTGAAATAAGATATTGTTTCGGCTGTGGGCGTTTAACCGTTGGAAAAATATATAGAGTCCAGATGGGATTGGAATGAAAATCACAAGTTTTTGGGTTTTATTGACATTATACTTAAGGAAGGAATAGGGGAAATGTCTAATAAAAAGTTTTTTGGTTTTAGGCCGAGTTTTGTTGAGATAACAAAAATTTAATTGGGGCCGGGAGGTTATTATGCTCTTTTAAAATTAATGTAATAGTTTTGGCTTCTTGATTTTTGTTGTCTGGTTGTTACGAAGGATTATTCCCAACTGTTTCATTTCAAAATATCATTTGTAAGTGATAGGGTCTCATTAGCCCTTGGACATTTGGTAATTTTGCTTTGACTAATGGTTGTGGAAAGGGCCCAACTTAATTTTATATCTCGTAAACACCGGGAATAAGGATCTGAGAATGCATTAAGCAGTAAAAAATTTTTTTGATTAGATGTTGTGTGTAAAGACACTGGAGTAGGCAGATTTAGTTTTACAACGTTCTTATAGGTGAACCTTGAAATTGTTTTCATATTTGTTTTTTTTTGAAAGTGCACACAAGATAATTCTTTACGGAGTTGAGTGCAAAGTTTAAAACTTAGGTTCACATTATTATAGTGGTACAGTAAATGAGTACTCACGTTGGTTGTTTCTTTAGTAATAATTTTAAACAAATATACTAACATCGTTTGTTTTTTTGTAACATAAATATTTTTTTAACTTTTCCTAAACTGATTGTTTTTTTTTGCAATTACGATTTTTATACCTTATGATTCTTAAGTAAATTTAATTTTCAAAAATTTTTTTTGCATAGTAAATTAATTTTTCTAGCTCATTTACTTTTCACATTGCCACAGTTTTGGGAGAGGAAAGGGAATTGACAACTGTTTTTTAAAGGAAAAGAACAAAAACTGTTGCATGACAACTCGAATAAGATTTTTCTGGTGTTGATTTTATTTAATTTTTTTAAGGTTCACTAATAGGAGCTGCAACCCCACTTAAACATTTTTAATTTTTTTTGAAAATATTTTTTAAATATTTTTTTTTTAATATTTTTTTTAGGAAGGAAACTTGATTTTCTTGTTGGAAAATTTTCTTTTTTGTTGCATAGTAGTACCTCGCCCTACAATTCTTTTACCAGTTTATTTAAATATTTTTTTTTTGTTGAATTAAAATATAATTTCATTGAACCCTCGCGTTTTAACAACCTATCATCATTTGTTTTAATTTTTCTTTCTCCCTACTCCATATTACTAAAATTTTAATTTTTTTTGGACACCTTTCGGTACGATTCTAGGGTCTTCTTGACCAGGGTTTGCATCAATTTAGTTAAAATTTGGGAAATTTCATTTTAACGATTATTAGAGAGTCGCAGTCCTACCAAGACGTTATTTCTATAAAAAATTTTATTACCATCTGTAAATTTTTTAAAATTTTCTTTTAATTTTTTTTAGTTACACACAACATCCTTACGGAGCGGATTTTTTTTTAATTGAGCATATTTTACGATTTCTATAACATGAACCTCTGTTCCGACGTTTATTGCGTTCACTTATATATTAAGGGATGATTTTGCCTTAAGCAATGCAAGTTTCGTGTAGACTCAGAATAGGTAAGCAGGTTAAAGTGGGTTTTGATTTATTCTTTTTAGAAAAATCATTGTATACGGCGATTTGGGTTTTTTTTGAGGAGTTTATTAGTGGAGCCGTTCTGCAATAGCAGGAGTATACCCTAGCTTTAACTGTGTACAACAGCTTTGGGATTTTTTTTGTTATAGGTAGTCTGTTGTACATTCCATTTAGGGATAAATTTACCTATTCGGTTGCTGAGGTCAACAAACATCACTTAACTTTAATTTTAATCCAGTTCAGCTAGGATAAGCGCAATTATTTTTTTTTGGGTTTTACTCACGCAGGAGTGGAACATAAGACCTGAACACTGCCAAAACTCTTGTCTCTCTTTTATTTTTTTTAACTTTTTTTATGGCTACTTGTTAATTCTAATTTAGGATTTAAGTAGTTATTTCTCTCTGCAAGGTTGGACGTCATAGTTGGTTGTATAAATACTTAACATAAATTATGATTACATTTTTAAATGCAAATAAATTTTATTTTCTTACTGCTCCGGTGTTTTTCGGTTTTGTTCGCGTCTGCCCGTATTTAAGTTTTATATTTTCTACATTTGTGAGAAAATTTATAGTGATTTTCACTAGTGAGTTTAAAGTGAACTTTGTGTTTGTTATTGCGTGGTTTAGTTTTTATAATTGGGAAGTATAATTAAGAGTTTTAAAGTTTAAAGTTTTAATATAAAAGGCACCATGGCTATTTCTTTGAGTCGGTTGTCTGACATAAGGTACTTAGTCAAGGACGAGTTAATCTATGAATTAACATGGAGAGGCATAGCCATTGGATCGGTGGAAGAGATGAAGCAACAGCTCATACTGATTAGACAGAGAGAAAGGACCGATGGAAGTATGAGATACCCTCCGTATCCCTTAAAATTTGGCCAGGATGCTTTTAGCTGCATGAAGAAGCTTGATAGTCTGGTACCGCTGGTAGAGAAGTTCTCTGGTACGAGCAAAGGGGGAGAGTTCAGGAAAATCGCTGTAAGGTTGGAACATGTGTTAGCCAGGATAAATAATATGAATCCGTCAAACTTTGAAGAATGTCAAACAAAAGGCATACTGGTTGCGGAAACCTTGAGTTTGATTGGGAGGTTGCAGAGCCATGCAACAGATTTATTAAGAGTTGGCGTGACCTCAGATGATGATGAAGCATCTGAAACCCAATCAACGAGTCGAAGCTCAGATCACTCGACAAATGTTGGCAACATTCCCAGCCAGTATCAACTCCCGCAACCACAGCACTCGAGCACACAAAGAACGGCTCAACAGCCTACGAACCAACCGTCGGTCATTGCTCCATTGTAAATGCAAGTGCTTACGAACCCAACTCAAGCACCAATACAGGCACCACCCCCAATGCTAATTCAGAATGACCGTGCATCAGCTTTTCATTATCAACAACCGTCTACCGTTCCTTTGAGTTTAGCTGCCCTCCAAAGTAGCATTGCACCAATTGCTCAGTCACGACCGTTTTCATGTTCGTCGCCAGTACCAATGTCAAGTGATCCTGGTACTTCATATCATGTTGCACCTGTACCTCCGCATAAGTGGAACATAAAGTTTACAGGCGAGAGGGGTACAATCTCCGTCACCGCATTTTTTGAGAGAGTGGACGAGTTGAGTCAGGCTAGAGGAGTTAGTAAAAAGGTTCTACTGAACTCAGGCATTGATCTTTTTGAAAAGTCAGCCTATACTTTTTATAAAGATGTTCGTAGAGAAGTTCATACATGGGAACAGCTGGAACAGAGGTTCATGGCAGAGTATCTTCCTTCTTCATATGGCGAGAAGCTATTGAAGGAGATCCAAAAACGTAAACAAGGCCCTGGAGAGTCTATAGGGGCCTATTTTGCTGTCATGAACACATATTTCCAAAGACTTGGCTGTCCTGTTTCCGAAGAGGCAAAATTAGCTATCCTCTTCAGAAATATCGCGGACATCTATAAAAATGGGTTAATTGCTACTGAGGTCAATAGCCTATCACATTTAAAGGATCTGTGTCGTAGAATAGACCAGAGATATGGTTTAGAAGAGGAGAATTTTACTCCTAGAAGAAACCAATCTATTGAACCTGACTTGGCCTACGTTGACGTAGAGAGCGATTTTGACGATTTTCCAACAGGGGTTGATGCAATTCAAATATCAGGTGCCGGGACATCAAATCAACAGAATTTGAATATTCCTGATAATAGATTCGACAGAAATAGGCAGCAGCCAGCAAGCAGTTTCGCTGCTAGAGCTGATAGAGAGAGACAACAACCACCTAGTGGTCAGTCTAGTGTAAATGACAGAGATGGACAACCACCACAAGGTGCTAGACCTGGTAGGGCGAATAGGGACGTGGTATGTTATAGATGCAACCAAACAGGGCACATGGCGATCGGGTGCGCATTACCTAGAGGCAAACAGTGCTATTCGTGTGGACAGGCAGGGGTTACAGTAAGAGAATGTCGTAATTGTAATCGTCGGGGAAACGGACCCAGGCGCTCGTAGGTGGTCGACCTTCGAGTCAGCCTGAACAAGCATCGACCGATAGGCTAACGTACGTCTTAGATTATGTGATAAGTCATGCTCGTAAAGATGAGAGGCCTTATTTAGAAGTGGATGTGCTCGGAAATAAGTTATTAGGTTTGTTGGATTCCGGGGCTTCACGTACCTTTTTAGGGAATCATGGTTGGTCAATCATCGAGAGGTTTGGTTTTTCACTTGATACGACAAAGAAGACGAGTTGTATTGTGGCAAATGGTCAAAGCACGAGTAGTATTGGGACAGTGCAGCTTCCTATGCGAGTTCAAGATAAATTTAGGTTAATAGAGGTCGTCGTCGTTCCTGAGTTGCCGCACACTTTGATTTTGGGATTAGATTTTTGGATTTCGATGGGTATAGTACCGAACCTAAGTACTAATGAGTGGCACTTTGCCGATAATAAAGATGTGATTTGTTCTTTAGAAACATCAGACCAACAAACTCTTACGCCTTATGAATCAGAACGACTAGAGGAATTGGTCGTTCATTATAAGACTATTATGGGTGACTCACTGGGATGTACAGACAGGGTAGAACATAAGATTACAACAGATGCAGCACCAATAAGACAACGTTCATATAAGGTCTCACCGGTCATTCAGAAACTTATTGATGACGAAATCGACGAAATGCTGAAAATGGATGTGATAGAACGTAGTAGTAGTTCATGGGCTTCACCAGTGGTAATGGTACAAAAGAAAAACACAAAGAAATATCGTTTCTGTGTAGACTACCGCAAATTGAACTCAGTGACGGCGCGTGATAGTTATCCTTTAACACTCGTATCCGAGACTCTTGACAAGTTGAAAGATGCTAAATATTTGTCAACTTTAGATATCAAAAGCGCTTATTGGCAAGTACCAATGGAAGAATCATCGAAGCCACTAACAGCATTCATCTGTCGACGAGGTCTCTTCCAATTTAAGCGTTTACCATTTGGTCTTCATAATGCACCTGCAACTTGGCAGAGACTCATAGATAGCATCATAGGAAACGATTTAGACCCCTACGTGTACGTATATCTCGATGACCTCGTAATTGTCACACAGAGCTTTTCTGAACATCTTAGAATTCTTGAGGAAGTCCTACGAAGATTGCAGAATGCAAAGATAACGGTACGTTGGGAGAAATCCCAACTGTGTAGGCCAGAAATGACTTATTTAGGTTTCGTAGTGGACCGTCGAGGCATCCGAGTTCACCCTAATAAAATTAAAGCCATGTTAGAGCTCCAAGAACTGTCAGAGAAGTCCGTAGAGTTGTAGGTACAATTTCCTGGTATAGACGTTTCATAGAGAATTTTTCAGCGATAATAGCTCCAATTACAGCTCTGACTAAGAAAAATCAAAAGTTCGATTGGACTCCAGACTGCGAAAAAGCATTTATTAAGATTAAGGAACTTTTAGTGACTGCACCGATTCTTACATGTCTAGATTATACCAAAGAATTTGTCATTCAAACAGATGCATCAGGATATGGTATAGGAGCATGTTTAACGCAACCTTATCCTGAAGGAGACAAAGTCATTTGCTATTTGAGTCGATCTTTGACTAAGCAAGAACGTGTTTACACGACCACCGAGCGAGAATGTTTGGCATTGGTTTGGGCGATAGAGAAGCTCCGGCCTTATATTGAGGGGATCTCATTTAAGGTCATAACAGATCATTTTAGCTTAAAATGGCTTCATAGCTTAAAAGAGCCCAGTGGAAGACTTGCTCGTTGGTCTGTAAAACTGCAGCAATATGATTTTGAAGTAATCCATCGGAAAGGGAAAGATTTAGTTGTCCCGGACATGTTGTCTCGCGCAGTACCTATGATTGATACAATTTCGCAGCCCAGAGACGTTTCAACAACAATTAAAGATCGATGGTACCAAAAGATGGTAAAGAGGGTCGTAGAATCACCGTTAAAATTTATGAATTGGAGATACACTGATAATAAGTTGTATAAATATGTCAAACAAGAATACCCTCAACTTTCACCATCTAACGAATATTGTAAAGAGGTAGTCCCCAAAGACCATAGGCGTAGAATTATTGGAGAAGCTCACGATCCTCCTACCGCAGGACACATGGGTGTGTATAAAACCTTCCACAGACTGGCAGAAAAATATTGGCCAAAAATGCGCCAGGACGTGGCAACTTTTGTAAAGAAATGCTTTGTCTGTGCAGCTCATAAAGGTGATACACAAGGTGTATCTGATCAGATGATATCTCACCCAAAACCAACTCGTCCTTGGGAAATTATTTCGACTGATTTATGTGGACCTCTACCTCGTTCAACAAAGGGTAATTGCTGGATTCTCGTCGTTACGGACTATTTGAGTAAGTTTTCCTTAGTTTTTGCAATGCGAACAGCCCCTACTCAAGCAGTTGTCAAGCATCTTGAGGAGCAAGTATTTATGGTCTTCGGAGTACCCCGTTTGATACTTTGTGATAATGGCCCTCAGTACAAAAGTAACGAGTTTAAGCGTTTTGCTGAGAGTTATCAGGTTAAAATTCAGTATAATCCGTATTATCATCCCAGAGCAAATCCAACAGAAAGGACGAATCGTACGTTAATAACCATGTTATGTTGTTATGTGAAAGACAACCACAGGAAGTGGGACGAACAAATACATAAACTTGCCTGCGCGATTCGTACTGCAACCCATGAGACAACCAGGATGTCTCCTTTCTTTGTTAATTTTGGTAGGAATATGTGCCTGTCAGGAAAAGATTACTCCAACCCAGTTTTGTTATCTGAAGAGAATGGTGTACAATCCGCAGCTGAAAGTAAGAACGAAGGTTTCCGGAAGCTCTATGCTGATGTTAAGAGAAGGTTAGAGGTGGCTGGAGAGAAAAACGTAGTTCAGTATAATTTGCGTACAAGGGTACCCAACTTTGCTGTGGGTCAGCGTGTTTGGAAGAAAAATTATGTTTTGTCAGATGCTGCGAAGTTTTTCTCGAAGAAGTTAGCCCCGAAATTCGTTGGTCCTTATGTGATTAGGAATAAAATTTCTCCATGGATATTTGAGCTTCAGGAACCATCGGGTAAAGTACTACCAGGGAGTTGGCATGCCAAAGACCTTAAGTCGGCAGCGGACCTCTCCGATTAACCTTTTTAGGTTAATCGTCTTGAAGTTGGGGGGGATTATGTAACGTGTCATTTTTACGTTTAAGGCAACGTTACATATTTGTTTGTTTAGGTGGATAATCAAGGCTCTTCGACTCGTCTTTCTGTACACAAATTAAGGGTATTTTATAGAGCTAGGTTTGGAGGTTATATAGTGTCCAAAAAGTTACCTTATAAAGGAGACATTCCATCGAATTACTGTGGACACTACGCACACCGTATTATCTGGACATCGTAATTGGAATTTAGGATCACAGGTTTCGGGAGAAATCACATAAAAACTTTTGATTATTTTGTTTTTATCTGTGGAATTTTGTGATTTTCTTGTCGTTCACGAGAATAAACAGCTGGGGAATGGCGGCGTTGCCGCATCACAAATGGTTTCAGTAACAGGAAGGAAACATTTAGATGAACATTTCATTCCCTTACGTTTATTTTCGAGGATATTGGGACAATCCGAACCTCATAGCTAGTTGTGATAGCACGAAAACATATTTAGGTCCACGGTTTGACCAGTAACAACCGAGGCTCCGCCCCTTTGATATCTTTATTAATTTGATGAGGAGAAGATAAAATAAATACGAGTTATGCACTTTTGTAAATGGGAGATAAACGAGGGATAGAAACCAAGACTAAAAGAATAAACGAAATCGTGTGAGTTAACATCTGAACACTCTTGTGCCGAGTTTAAGCAGTAGTTCAGTGTGTATTTTTAGGTTCAGGTTCAGAAACAACTTTATTAATGTAGAAATGTTTTACAAAAATGGCGTCAAACCATATGAATCTTAGAGAAAACATTTATAAAGAGCAAAGGAAACTTTTGACTAAAACTGTAACTAAAATACAACAAATTCTACACTTAGTATAGCTTTACTCATATGGGAATTGGTTGAGTGTTCGAATATTCCTGGGTTTGATGCATGCCCTGATCTTCAGTAATTGATTTTACAGTTGATGGTTTCAATGCTGAGCTTCTTACAGTCTGTCTGGTTATTCTTCTCCTACTTGATATGTTGGCGGGGGTCCGGTAGGCAAATGTTCGGTCTATGTATGGAGGGTGTCTCGACGTCCTTGTTATAAAAATTTCAACCGTGGAAATAGATCCGACAACACCTCAAGGTGCGTTTTACGTATTTTTCAATATCCCCTTGGACGGTGCTGCCCCTATATACCGGTACGAAACTATTCATGTATTTCCTCATTGGTGTAGCCCATAAGTTGAGGCAGAAGGGACTGTATTGGGAGAGGGTGTAAAGGGTAGGTAGAGTGTAGAGAGAGAGAGAGAGGATAAAGTGTAATAAAAAACTATGTCGCTCACCGATATTTGCAGAGTAGTCGCTTACAGGGCCCTGTTCTCCAGTTCCATGATTCACAGCTACACAGCTTCCACAGATGATAACGCACAGCTTTAATTTTAAAGGGTTTTTAAGGGTGCCAAAGGGCAAAGAGAATTTAAGGGTAAATTCACACGAGGGACCGCGTGATTGAGTTCGTTTCTTATACGACACTGCGCCCACTTTTTAGGTTATAGGAAAGAAGGGAAAAATATATTTATGGACCGCGTAGCGGCACCCGCGTTTTTTGTATGAAAGCATGATAAAAATATATCAATAAAAGGCGATAAAAAGAAAAAAACTTCCTGCTATATTAACAGAATCAATACAAAAAAAGGAGAATGTGTTTTATTTATTTTAATCCTTTAGAATTGTGAATGTCCCAAAAGAGGGCAGTGCAAGTAAAAAAGTAATATTTTCTAATTACTAAAAATTAATGAATTAATTAAAATAGAGAATTTAGCGGGAGCTAAACATACCGGGCGCCAAAAAGGCACTTATTCTTGCCTTTTTCCATAAAAAAAAAGAACAAAAATAATAATAAAAAATAAAATAAAACAAAATAATTCTATTACCAAAAGTAATGACTAATCTTAATACTAAAAAAAAAGAAAGGGGGTTTATTCAACCGGCAAAGGACACAGCTTGACTACTGGCCTTTGCATAACACCTTGTGCAGTTTTTAAGGTTACAGCCCTAACTACTCCATCTGGACCCGGGTGGCACTTCATGACCCTACCTAAACGCCATTTTAGAGGAGGAGCGAGTTCATTTTTGATAAGCACGAGAGTGCCTAATTCAATGGTTTTACAAGATTTGTTCCATTTTTGACGCTGTTGTAGAGTTTGTAAATATTCGTTGTGCCATCGCCGCCAAATATCTTGGTGTATACGCTGCACAAGTTGCCATCTAGATAACCTAGAAACATTAAGCTCAGTCAGATCTTCATCAGGAGCGGACGAGAGTGGTTCCATGGTCAAAAAATGACCAGGGGTCAGAGCAGACAAATCAGAGGCATCTGAGCTAAGGGGTAAAATAGGGCGAGAGTTAAGCATAGCTTCTACCTGCACTAGCACAGTGTAAAGCTCCTCATAGGTGAGTACCTGAAGGCCTATGACCTTTTGCAAATGAGTTTTGACTGATTTAACCCCAGCCTCCCAAAGTCCTCCAAAGTGAGGGCTCGAAGGCGGGTTAAATGACCACTCAATATTTTGAGCTTCTGAGGCATTTTTCATGTAACCATTTAGCTCCTTTTGAGCTCCCACGAAATTTGAACCACCATCGCTGAAAAGCCTAGAAATTAGACCTCTTCTGCCGACAAATCGTCGAAGGCAAGCTATAAAGCAGTCTGAGGTTAAGTCAGACGCAAGCTCAAGATGTAAAGCTTTGGTCGTAAAACAAATAAAGAGGCAAATATATGCCTTTTGAGATTTTATGCCACGTGCTTTGCTAAGCGTAATATTAAAGGGACCTGCATAGTCCACGCCAGCATATTTAAATGCTTTAACTTGGTTTATGCGACTAGCAGGGAGCGTACCCATAAGGGGTGTTTGAGAGGTTGAGGTTGGTTTGACTTTAAAACAAGTCATGCATTTTGCTAGCACACCCGCGATGGCTCGTTTAGGGGAAAGAATCCAGAACTGTTGTGTAATTAAAAATTGAAGAGTTTGCAGTCCTGGATGAAGAAAAATATGATGAAATTCTTCAA
The DNA here is from genome assembly GCA_963576565.1 of Aspidapion aeneum. Taxonomy (NCBI): domain Eukaryota; kingdom Metazoa; phylum Arthropoda; class Insecta; order Coleoptera; family Brentidae; genus Aspidapion; species Aspidapion aeneum. Next base: position 61,982,902 of record OY755040.1, on the reverse strand, counting down.
TAATGAGCTGCGTTAAGCGATGTTTAGTGGGTAAAAGCACAGGATGCTTTCGATCATAAGAGAGACCTGATAGCAGGAGGCGACCGCCTACCCTGAGCAATCCATTCTTGTCCAAGAAAGGGTGTAGCTTTCGAAACAGTTTAGGTAAAAGTTGACCTTTTTTGAGCTTTTCGATTTCTTCGGAAAACTCAACATACTGTACATGCTTGACAAGGAGTAACAAAGCTTTGTAAAGCTCTAAGTTGGTCAAGTGACCTTGAATGCGTGCTTCAGGAGTGTGCTGCTTAATATTGTGTATAAATCGAGATAAATAGGCAACAATGCGTTTTATGGGTCCTAGAGAGGAATAGTTGTCTAGCCAACTATCGAAGGGGTGAGTTGGGGTAAAAACTCCGAGGAGAGCTAATCTGCGTTCTTCCTCAGAAACTTCTGGGGTAAGTTTTATAGTGGATTGTGGCCACTCTTCAGGGGGTAATTTTAGGAAACTTGGCCCAGTCCACCATAAGTCATGGTGAATCAGATCATCAGGGAGTAAACCGCGTGAAGCGCAATCGCTAGGATTTTCTTTAGAAGGAACATGACGCCATAAATCGGGTGCTATTTTTTCTTGAATATGGCTGACCCTGTTCGCAACAAACGTTTTAAATCTGTGCGGAGAGGATTTTATCCAGTTTAGGGTCACCATGGAGTCAGACCAAGCGAATATTCGAGATATTTGAAGAGAGCTAGAGATTAAGTTGACAACGTGTCGTAATAAATTCGACAAGAGCACGGCGCCACATAGCTCCAACCGAGCTAAAGATATGCGTTTTAACGAGGCAACTTTGGATTTTCCGCATAATAGATTAACATTAATTGAGTCATTAGAAATGCATCTTAAATAGACACAACAAGCGTATCCTTTTTCGCTACTATCACAGAATCCATGTAGCTCAAGAGAAGTGGCGTCCGAATTCACAAAGCGTGAAATCGAGATCTCGGATATTTTAGGGAGTTGAATTTTATACTGAAACCAAAGTTTTTGAATATCTTCTGGGACTGGGTCGTCCCAGCCGACTCCTAAGGCCCAAAAATGTTGTATTAAGTGTTTTGCCAAAAAAGAGAGAGGAGTTAAAAAACCTAAAGGGTCATAGATTTTTGATATTTCTGACAAAACGGATCTTTTTGTACAGGGTCTATCAAGAGGGGAAACCTTATAAGAAAATGCATCTGTAGAGGGGTGCCATTTTAACCCTAATATTTTTAGAGTATTGTCTTGGTCATCAAAGGAGAGATAGCTTGTTTCGCATTTTTCAGGGGAAATAGTCTTTAAAAACTCAGAGCTATTGCTAGACCACTTTCTGAGCTGAAAGCCTCCGTGACCTAGAACTGCGACTAATTGAGCTTTTGCTTCGAGAGCTTTTTCGAGTGACTCACAGGAAAAACAACAGTCATCTACATACACGTAGCTCCTTAAAATGTGAGCTGCTAAGGGATATTCAGTCTCATAAATGTTAGCTAGTTCAATGACAGACCTTATAGCTAAGTATGGGGCGGCTTTAACGCCAAATGTGACAGTTTTTAAGAAATAATCATTGACAGGTTGGTCAGGAGAAAACCTCCAAAGTATTCTTTGATAGTTTTGATGGGCGGGATTTATTAAGACTTGCCTAAACATTTGTTTTAAATCACTAGTAAAGCAGTACTTATGCAGGCGAAAAGACATCAAAATATCAAATATTTCTTGTTGTAATTTGGGACCTGTCAACATAGATTCATTTAGAGAGCTGGGACAGCTCTCGGGACAGCTACATGATGCGTCAAAAACGACGCGGAGCTTTGTTGTGCTACTCTCTGATTTTATAACACAGTGGTGGGGTGTGTAATAAATTTTATTCGAAGGGGGGATATTTTTTGAAACTAACTCCATATGATTAGAGTCAAGGTAATCTTGTAAACAATCAGAGTATTCTTTGTGAAGAGAGGGGTTTTTTAATAAACGATTTTCTAAGCTATAAAATCGTTTTAGAGTAATAGAGCGGGAGTTAGAGAAAGAGGGCTCTGGTCCTTTAAAGGGGAGAGAGACGACAAATCGACCAGTTTCTGTTCTCTGGAGAGTATCTTTGTAAATTTTTTCACAAAGCTCATCTTCCGGGTCTATATGAGTTTCTTGAGGGACTTCCTCAATTTGCCAAAAGGCTTTAAGAGTAGAGTCGAGACACTCATTATTTGAAATAAAATATGAGCTAATAGAGGGGGTAGAGGGGCGAATTTTTCCGCCCATGATGAGCCAACCAAAAATAGAGTTTAGAGCTGCGGCCTTGTCGACACCACATGAAATTTTACCTTCTGTCAAAATAAAAGGAAAAAGTTGAACTCCAATTAAAATATCTACTGGTTTGCATTGATTAAAAGAGGGGTCTGCGAGCTTTAAATTTGAGATATCGGGGTAGTCACCCTGCGAGAGAGGGGTGAGGGGTTGCTCATTGCAAACTTTTGACAATATTAATAAATCAATGTCAAAAGAAGGAGAGAGTTGGCCTACCGGTCTTATGGAGCAACTAATGCCACCAGAGGGGGTGCAGCCAGTGTGACCTAAGCCATTTAGGGTTAAATGAGTTTTGTAGCGAGAGAGACCAATTTTATTTGCAAACTTTTCAGAAATTAAATGCACCTGGCTCCCAGTGTCAATTAGAACCCGCGCTTTATCATAATGTCCTCTACAGTTTAAAACTTCGACTTGGGCCGTTGCGAGTAAAGAAGATGTCACTGAAATGTTGCTTGTTAAACTGCAAGCGTGAGTTGAGGGGCTACTTGGTAAATTATTATTTTCTTGTGAGTTAGAGAGAGTAGGTACTGCCAAAACTTGCGTAGAATGAGTCGGAAGAGGAGCGCTCTGATTCTGATTTTCCAGTGGCGGAGAGCCACTAGGAGGGGATCGAGGAATATGGAGTAAATAGTGGTGCATGGAATGGCAAATTCTACACGAATAAGTAGAGTTGCAGGCTTTTAGTGAGTGCCTTGTACCGAGGCAATTGGAACACCAATGGTTTTTTCTGACTAAATTTAGTATTTCTTGAGGGGTTTTACTTTCAAAAACGGGGCATTTATATATACTATGTCCTGAAATCTTACAGACGGGACAAGCGTTCTGATATGGAGCGACGCCAGCTGCAAGAGTAGAAAAATTATTACCTCTATATTGAGGTTTTGAGGGAGGTTTAGCAGTGGCGTAACCAGAAGTTTTAGTTTTATTTAAAATGTTTGCCGATTCTAACGCAAAACATTGCTTAGAAACAAAATCTTTGAGGTCCTCAAAAGAGGGTTCAGATGAGGAGTCATGCTGAAGTTCATAGCGCGTGACCGTCTCAGAGTCTAATTTTCGAATAAGAATTCGAAAGAGTGGGAAATCCCAGTGCTCAGTTGGGTAATTTAAATTGGTAAGAGCGTAAACATTATCAGTAAATGTATCTATTAAATTTCGTAAAAGAGCGGGGTTGTTTGTATTTAGTTTGGGCAAATCGGTAATTTTGTCCCAATAATGAGTCGCAAGGAGGCGGTTATTTTGGTATCTATTATAAAGCGCATTATAAGCTATAATGTAGTTTGCATCAGTAATTGGCAAGTTTTTTACCAATGTTAGGGGTTCCTTTTCTAGATACGTTAAAAGTAGCTGAAACTTTCTACTATTAGAGAACATAGTATTATTATGAATGACAGAGTCATATAAGCTAATAAAAGTTTGCCAAGAAAACAAATCGCCGGTGAACTTCGGAATATCCACCTTTGGAATGTTGAAGCTCATGTCATTATGACCGGAGCTAGAGTTTGAGTGAGAGGAGTTGAAGTCATCTTTAGGAGGAAATAACCTTTTATAAGTTGCTTTTATGCTAAAATATTGGTAATCAGTGCCTTGACGAATGACATTCTCCTCAGTAAAATCGGGTTGCTCTTTATCAGCTAAATACGCGATTACAGCGTCGTGAAATTTAATAAATTCCTCATAAAAAATGTCCAAGTGATCATACCGCATCTCAAAATCAACTTTTTTTAAGGTATCAGACATAGCTTGAGTGGAAATACTAAATATTTCTTTAATGCGATCTATTGCTATGCCCCTAAAGGCGCGACACTGTTTTTCACTACTCGTCATTTTAAATACCTAATATTTAAAAATAACTACGAGAAAAAAAAATTATATGTATTTAATTTTACTATGCGCGCTAAATTCGAATAAAAAGGAAAAAAAACTTTTATTCGCGAAGACCGAGAATGCAATAAAAAACCTGAAATTTATTTCTTATTGACCGAGTTCAAAATACCTACTGTACCTACTAGGTAAATTAAAGTGTAATATGAAAAGCGCCAAATCTAAGTATGCAATGCATAATACTTTCAAACAATTATATATCCCTTTAAACTGCACAAGATGTTTATTAGCCCTAAAAAAATAAAAATTTTAATTTTTAAATCGATTTATATAAAAAAAAATCGTTTAGGAAACTGAGTTTTAATTTATTAGAAAAAGGCAAAAAATCAGATACCTACAACGGTTTACCGGTATTTTTAACACCATGAAAACAGATCATCTGCTTTAATAAAAATCTAAATCGCCTTTTCTAAAGAGAAAATTTAATTTTTTAATTTTGAAATATATATATATATATATTTTATAACAAAAGAAGGCTTAAAACAACAAGTGCCAACGTAAGGGTAGGGGGTGGTTATAGGGGTAGTTCAGTATCCGGTTCGAAGGACCAAACTTATGTAGCCCATAAGTTGAGGCAGAAGGGACTGTATTGGGAGAGGGTGTAAAGGGTAGGTAGAGTGTAGAGAGAGAGAGAGAGGATAAAGTGTAATAAAAAACTATGTCGCTCACCGATATTTGCAGAGTAGTCGCTTACAGGGCCCTGTTCTCCAGTTCCATGATTCACAGCTACACAGCTTCCACAGATGATAACGCACAGCTTTAATTTTAAAGGGTTTTTAAGGGTGCCAAAGGGCAAAGAGAATTTAAGGGTAAATTCACACGAGGGACCGCGTGATTGAGTTCGTTTCTTATACGACACTGCGCACTGTCCACTTTTTAGGTTATAGGAAAGAAGGGAAAAATATATTTATGGACCGCGTAGCGGCACCCGCGTTTTTTGTATGAAAGCATGATAAAAATATATCAATAAAAGGCGATAAAAAGAAAAAAACTTCCTGCTATATTAACAGAATCAATACAAAAAAAGGAGAATTTGTTTTATTTATTTTAATCCTTTAGAATTGTGAATGTCCCAAAAGAGGGCAGTGCAAGTAAAAAAGTAATATTTTCTAATTACTAAAAATTAATGAATTAATTAAAATAGAGAATTTAGCGGGAGCTAAACAATTGGTTAGTTTGAAAACCGCGGGTACTTTTCCTCCACTGTTGCAAACCGAAGTTAGAGATTTTTTGGCGAAAATGTTTTTTTTATAAATAGGTTTGCATCCTTTATTTGAATTTAACCGGGAAAATTAGGTTGGTATTGCGGTTTTACTGTCCCCACCAGATCTACGAACGGTTTCCGGTGGCTTCATTATTTTGGTATTCTCGACGGAGTGCCTGGTCTCTGGCTAACGAATTTTGGCTGGGTCGACAACAGTTTCTGGGATCGCCTTTGTTTTTGGTTATTGGCACTGCAGCGATTGTAGGAGATATCCCAGAAACTGTAGAAGTGAGTCCGTCGTGTTTTAGGCGAATCTAGAGTGACGCTCACACCCTTTTGAAGGGGATTTAAGTCGGCCTACGCCATTTGTACGGGAAAGAGCAGTGGTAAGTTCGATTTTATTTTTTTCATTTTTTTTATTATTTGAGGACTCTTCAAGATAATATTTGCCTCCCGAATTGTAATTATTTTTCGTGTAAAATGTACTTTTTCGACAAGAGACATGGGAAATTTTTGGAGTTTTTTATTTTTTTTTTAGACCACGTTTTTGGATAAAAACTATATATTGTTTTTCTCCTTTGTCTACAGCCCTGTCAATTCCATCGACGGGACAGTTGGGCTGGACGCTGGTGTGAAGCCAGGTGTAGCCAGTTGTAACCCTGGGAAAGGTTACCTTTAGGGTTATTTTAGTTCATCTGTTTAAATCTACTTTATTTTATTGAGTCGACATGGGGTTCTCGATTTAAATTACTCGGTGTAGGGGAACTTCGTGCAAAATAGACGAATTCCAGGAAACTGAAACATTTCATTTTCCACAGGGTTCTACGCTCGGGCAAGGATCCCACAACCTTTTGACCACCATGTGCTGCCCTAGCACCGTGTACTAAGCAAGCACGAGGGGAGGCGCGGGCAAACCAGGAGCAGCGGTAGCAGGGGGAGAACAACACCACTTCCAGGTTTAATAAAACACCAAACTAACAATTAAATAATTGCAGGACCAAGGTAGGAGCAAGCCTTTAGACATAACCATTTCATATAATTTTTTTCAATATAATTTGGACAATCTTTTCATATAATTTCCAGTATAATTTAGACATTATCTTTCCAGATAACTTTTCAATATAATTTTAACACTTCTTGTGAACGCAAGATAAAGGTATGACGTCATGACCACAGTTTTGCGGCTTAATTAACTTAAGTTCTACTGTCAAATTGCTATTGAGTGTTATTCTGCCCCTAACTTGTTTACATCCATTTCATTTATTTATTTATTTTTATGTTTTTGGTATTTTATCCAACTTTGCCATTAAAATGAACAAGATGAACTAAATTTTTGTGTTATTTGTACAACCCAATGACCAACTTTGCGGAGACAAAAGAGAGATGAGATTATATTTTTTTTAGCGGTTCCTTACATTGTTCTACCTCATGGGGTAGATCTCGGACTGGGTTGCTGTCTGTCTCATTCTACCCAATGTAGAATGATGACAGCAGATATTTGGTCCAGATCTCCCCTATGACAGAATAATTTTGGAAGTATATTTATTTTTTTTCAATCGTTTATATAACTGAGTCTCACACTACTGACTCAGATGTAGGTACACTATGACCTGTTAAAGGAGTCCATCTACCTATAAAGTGCTCCTAGTTTTGTCATCGTAATTCAATCTTTTAGAATTTTATTTTGTCTATTAGTCAATTTTTTTTTGTTTTTTAATTACACAAATACTGGAAGCCTCGGAAGTAGGTAGAATTTCATTGTTTGGCTACAACGTTTGGGTTGAACTGTATTTTTTTAAGATCTTCTTTGTAAAACATTGGTATTAAATAATGTGGCGCACTTAAAATTTTCTTATTTCTGAAACCCCCCTTCTCCACTGTATAAAAGTTACCGGGCATATCAATGTTTTACCTAGCTGGAAAATACAGTTCTGCTTCCAGATATTTGTTTAATTATTCAGGGGTTTTGTTGTGTCAGAAGTTGGCAAATTGTCATTATTCTAATAACAGTGTCACAAAATGGCGGCAACGTCTTTAAGCTGCCACAAATGTCACCCAACGCATTTTAATAGGCCACAATAGAAAAATGTTTCCGGGTGGGCCCGAGACAGTTTTGGGTGGGCCCGAGACAGTTTTGGGGGGGCCCAAGACCCCATGAGGCCGTATTTTATGCTATTTTATGTTTGTATTTTTTTTTTTATTATTTATACTGGGACTTTCCATGTAATTAGGATCAATCGCCCAGTTTCGCAAAGTTTGAGCAAGGATAAAGCAGTATTTAAACAAACACAAACAACCAAGTACCTAGCCAGGAATCGAACCCGGGCCGCTGGTGTGGGAAACAAACATTGCTACCACTACACCACGACGGCATGTTTGTATTCATGAAATATGTGGAAAATATCAAAAAAAATCTTAGCTTCGGGGAGGCCCCCCTTATATACGCCAGTGACTTTACATGTATAGGGGAGGGAAGTAAATTAAAATTGTCGTGTTTTTAAATATTTTCCTATAGTTTTATCATAGTTCCTATGAGTCTTCCAATGCTCAGCTCTCTAGCGTTTCTGGAAGTGGGTAATGTATGTCTGTATGTATGTATATATTCGAAAATGGTGGCAGGCCCTACTGGACCTCCATGCACTGCGACCACAAATGGATCTATTGTGCCCACGTACCTACATACTGAGTTTGACTAAAGTGGCATATTTTTTTTTCCACCCAGTACATGAAAAAACTCTGCAGATTACAACAATAAATGATTTAGGCTTAACACTTTGGCTCAAAGATATACACCACTAAGGCCTCTGCATTATTACCAGTGGGTAATGTTACTTTTACATAACTTTACGTTTATAGAGGAGGAGAGTAAATGAAAATTTTGAAGTTTTCAAATTTTTTACCATGGTTTCATCATAATTTCTATCAGCCTTGCAAAGCTCAGCTCTGTAGCGTTTCTGGAAGTGGGCAATGTTACTTTAATATAAATTTACATTTATAGGAGAGGGAAGTATATTAAAATGTTTGTGTTTTTAAATGTTTTCCTTGTGTTTTAACATAGTGTCCTTCAGTCTTAAAAAGCTCAGCTCTCTAGCGTTTCTGGAAGTGGGCAGTGTTACTTTTACATAACTTTACATTTATAGGGAAGGGAAGTAAATTAGAATTTTGAGGTGTTTTAATTTTTTTCTATAGCTTTATCATAGTTACTATCAGCCTTCCAAAGCTCAGCTCTCTAGCGTGTCTGGAAGTGTTACTTTTACTTAATTTTACATTTGTAGGGGAGGGAAGTAAATTAGAATTTTGGGGTGTTTTAATTTTTTGCTATAGCTTTATCATAGTTCCTATCAGTCTGCCAAAGCTCAACTTTCTGGCATTTCTGGAAGTGGGCAATGTTACTTTTACATAACTTTACATGTATAGGGGAGGGGAGTAAATTAGAATTTTGGGGTTTTTTGATTTTTTTCAGGGGTTTGGTCATAATTTCTTAGTCTGCCAAATTTCAGCTTTGTAGCATGTCTGAAAGTACAGTAGAATTTTGATGATCTATACATGAGTGAGTGCGTGAGTGGCAATTTCGACGTTTTTTGAAATTTCTTAACTACTTCACTACTTTATGAACTCCATAAAACTTGAAGGGGTTGTTAATTCCATAAAGATCTACGACTGTGCAAAGTTTGGGATTCGTAGCTCATTCCGAACTAGAGTTTTCGATAGGTCAAATATCGGCTGAAATTATTATTTAATTATTTATTTAGTTCAAAAAGAAAAATAGTACAAAAAAATATAATAGCAATAGAATACCTAAAAAATTTCTAGTAATAAAAAGAAATACTAAAATGTATGTAACTTCAATATATCATTATAAAGTATTATGTATTTATAACCATGATATTTTTTCACAAAGTACTACAAAGTTTTCTCATGCTTGAAACATTTCCGCAACATAGCCGCCAGTCAGAAAGACGATTTTCAAATTTTTTGAATTAAAGGCCGCTTGACATGGTGCATGACGCGCTGCAAATATTTGCAAGCAAAAAATTTCGGTCAAATTGTTGCCTGCAAAAAATCTTCTTTTCGTTTGACATTGTGCATGGTCATGCATGGATTCCCCAGAATCTAGGTAAAAATTCCCCAGTTTGCATGCAAGTACAGTTTGCATGCAAAAAATGGCACCGGACCGATAAAAATGGATTGCCTGCAACAATCAGCTGGATTTGTACTGCGCATGCACCTGGGCAAAATTTCATGCATTTGCCTGCAAATTTTATTATCATGCACCATGTCAAGCGGCCTTAACATATTGAAAGCGGACCGATCCGAGCTCTTCTGTGGTTTCAAGAAAAGATGGTAAGACAGCGCGACTTTGCCGTGCCCTCAGATATAATCAGTGACGGATCTAGACTTTGAAAATTGGGGTTGCCCAAAAATAATATTTAATTATTACTTTTTGCAAATTTGTTATGTACTATTAGTTAATTCATGAAAGTATATACCAGGTGGGCCAAAAAACAGGACAAAATGATTTTTGTTATAATGTTCGAACTATACTACCGATTTTAGTAGGATAAGCGGCAATTAATTTAATTAATAAAGATGTTAAAATCGGTGATATAGTTCCAAGGTAATTATGTTTCTTTAGTGACCATTTTTAACAAAAAATAGGGAGCCATGGACGAACCATGGTGGGGCGGCCTGGCCCCTTCCCTAACGCTAAGATTTTTGTGCCACATATTACATGAACAAAAAACTTAAATTTCATAAAATCCGACATTATGGGGTCTCGCCCCCCTCAGACATATTCGTCGGTGCGCTACTGAGTAACCTCTTTAACCCATTTGTTCCCAAGCAGTGGCCTATCTAGGCCCTTAAAGTTGGTGGAGCCCTAAAATAAAACTAAATTATGACTTTTTTGCAGATAAAACTGGAGTCGGGCAAAGGTAAATTCGAGGAAAAATTATTTATTTGTTTTATAGTTTAAAAATTTTAAGCGTTGCGAACAAAGCATCGAAACACAAAATATCGACAGTTCAAAGTGTCGAAAACACAAAAAATCGAAATTACAAAACACCGAAAAGACAAAATGTCGAATTACAAAATGTCGAAATGCAAAATACAAAATAAAACCCAACCTAACACGATCTGGTCAGGTTAGATTTTGTGTAATAACCTAACCAGAACATGTTAGTACTTTTTGTTTACTAACGTAACCAGGTCAGGTTTAAAACCTATTAATATTATACAAAAAATCTAACCTGATCTGGTCAGGTTAGTTTTTTTTAATTATAATAACCTAACCAGAACAGGTTTTTTTAATAACTTCGTAATTTTATACTTTCGTCATTTTGTGTTTAAATGTTTTGTTCGTCACCCCAAAACGCACTAGAACAATATAAAAAATAATATATTTTTCCTGTCTTTTTAAGTGTTTAATATTTATTTAAAAGGAAACAGATACCACTAACACCTTTAACACCAACATAAAAAACTCAAACTTATATATGCTTTATCCAAACCATCTCTCTCAGTCATGGGCGCACCCAAGGTGGGACGCTCGGGGCCCGGGCCCCCTCCAAAACCTTCGGATTTTTTGGATATTTTTTACATGTTTAATAAAAATAGCATAAGATACGGCATTATCGGGTTTTGAGCCTCCCCCTAAAACGTATTCCTGGGTGCGCTATTGCTCAGTTACACGTACTTGAAACAAGACAAATATTAAACACGATCTTCTCGCACAAATTTGCTTTTAACCTTCAAATCCACCGTAACAAGGCTTAGCTAATCCATTCTTCCTCTTTGTTGTGTTGTATGTGAAGAACAAGGACTTAATCGCGATTAAAACCGAAATTGCGCTTAAGTGCATCTGAGGGTAAATCGTGTATATTTTTCAGAAGATATTACTAAATACTGATACAATTTTGGTAATAAGACCGCAGGCAAAATATTTGCTTTTTTAGTTGAAAAGATGCACTTGTCCGATAAACTATTACTTGGTTTCTTTGCAATTTACCAAACTTGGGAAGATTAAGTACTCTATTACCTCCCTTTGTATACGCCGGTGTTCTTAATAATAGCAAACAAAAATTTAATTTAACGTTCCTTTCAATATGGTCTCAATTTACGTGCAGGCAGCCTGCAGACCAAACACGTTTAGATTCGTCCTGCTGAACCGGTTGCCCCGCCCTGTATAAACAGCCATATCCAGCCATGATCAAACTAATTAAAAAATAAGCGGGCAACGTTCGAAATTACGTAAAAATGCACCCCGCAGACTGCACTGAACATTTACCTGCGTGAAACAAATAAAGAAAAAACCCCAAACTCACAAAGAAGGGTGATTCTTGAGCGCAAAGCGTAACGTTCGAAATTCCGTAAATTGTCTCAGACTGACCACTGAATATTAAACCGTGTGAAACAAATTAAGAAGAACATAATAGGTATCACCGAGTAGCCTATTCTTGAACGCAGAGCCTTCAACTTTCATTGATAAATGCAAAATCACTAATATTTTTAGGCTGTATAGTTTGGTATAGTAATATAGTATAGCGCCAAATGGATCCATTCATGCTTTTAAATTAAAAGGACTAAATAAAAAGTCCGAAATTCTCATCCCTACTTGGTAGCGGCCATTTAATTAGTCCCTGTCTGTACCTGCGCATTGCATTCTACACATGTAGTGTGTAACTTTCTTGTTGATTATTTGCATTATCTTTCACTTTGCATATTGTTTTGATATGTCTTAACATATTATCTCTTCTACTAAATGTTTTGGAGCACTGAGGACACGAAAACATTTTGAATCTTATGCACAAACTTTACTGTCACAAACAAATAACTTTATGTTTTTTAAAAAACTTTACCTATTGTTTTAGCGCGCGGTTAATTGGAGAATAAAACCAAAATCGTAAGGCAGCAGGCCGACACTAAAGAAGATCCTACTTGTAGCATGGCTTTGGGCTCAAGACCACTCATTCTCGAGGACAATAAAATCATTCAAACTATTTGCACCTGCATACAAAGCATAATGAATGAACGCCTGGTGTAATTAGTAACAAGAGAATGCAATCTTTACTTAGACTTGTCCTGACTTGTTGGGTAAAAAATATTATACCTCTCAGACTATAAGCTTCTGCATACAAAAATATAACACCCTTTGTTGTGAAATATATCAACTTTGATTCATTAATGTGCAATGAATGGTCGGCTTTGAAGTATTGATTTTAGCTCAAGGCAATTCTCAGGGTCAAACAAAAGACCACCCGCGTTGTTCGCCTCCACATACAAAAGACAAAGAACCACTCACACCTGCACACAAAAGACAAACACACACACACACACACACACACACATCTTTTGCAGCTGCATACAAAGCATAATGAATGAACGCCTGGTGTAATTATTAACAAGAGAATACGATCTTTACTTAGACTTGTCTTGACTTGTTGGGTAATAAATTTGGGTTTAAGGCCATTCATTGTCGATTTCAACAAAACACCCTTTGTTGTTTGCCCCCACATACAAAAGAGAAAGACCCACTCACACCTGCACACAAAAGACAAAGACACACATTAATTTACATATCAATGTTAAAAGACCACCCACAGTGCTCGCCTCTGTACACAAAAGATAATGGTCTTCGCAACTATCCGATATCATATCAAAGCCAAAAAGACCGCACACGCTATTCGGCTATGGTAAAAAAGACAAAGAGCCACTCACACCTGCATACAAAAGACAAAGACACACATAACTGCAAATTGTAATATCAAAGTCAAAAAAGCACTTACACTATTAGCCTATGCTCTAAAAACCCCGTCCAAACACCTCCTCATACAAAATTACCTTCATACTATTGATCTTTGCCCAAAAAACTAGTCGCGCAATTCGGCTATTGTCAAAAAACAAAAGCCCCCATAACTGCAAATTGTAATATCAAGGTCAAAAAAACTCTCGCACTATAAAACTATGCTCTAAAAAGGACCCGCACAATAAAGCTATTGTTAAAAAGACAATGACCCTTCGCCTATTGTTAAAAAGAGACCTGCATACAAAAGAACAATAGAACAATAGGAATTCTCGGAAATGACGTCATTCACTCCTCAATTTGAGCCAGAACATACATATATCTACTACTGACCAGGCACACGGCGCGCGTATGTATAAACATTGACTTAAACTCAAATTTTAAACAAAATTTAGAGGACGCTAACATGCAGTTAACGCTACGATTCCCTACGCGGTCGCTTACGCCTAAGTCACGCGTCCATCACTGGTTTGAAAGAGATCCGTATTACTGGTATCTCTTTTCAACATGTGGTAGACGCGGTGTACTCGACCGTTGAGGGAATCGGGTGGTGGAACAAAAGATCGAAAAACAAAAGACATATCAGATGCTCCCCGAAACAATCAGGGACATACTAAGTATTGTAGGTTTCAAAAAGGCAGTAAATATCTATTTATTAGAAAAACAATATTACTCTTTTGATTTTCTTTTTTAAAACAAAAATAGATGGGCGTGTATGTAAATAGGTATTGTAAGTTTTATATAGCTTTAATTCATTATGAAAATATATTTTCAGGATCTTAGATCTAACAATTTTTGATGTTGCTCTTGCATTTGTAAAAATGATTTAATGGCAATAAAGATTAAACAAACAAACAAACAAACAAAAGATCGAAAAAACAAAAGATCGAAAATACAAAAGATCTAAAAACAAAAGATCGAAACACAAAAGATTGAAAATATAGAAGATCGAAAAACAAAAGATCGAAAAACAAAAGATCGAAAAACAAAATATCAAAAGTACAGATCGAAAGACAAAAGATCCAAAAATAAAATATCAGAAGACAAAAGATCGAAAAAAGATTACAAAAAAATACTCTGCCAATCTATGGGCACCTAAGCTCACACTTTTTTTTTTTTTTTTTTTACGGTTAAGCGCACTCGCAAGGGGATCCCTATTACGCTCGAGAAGCGGCCAGTGCGCGGAAATGTTGGTGTGTGTTGGTTTTGAAACGGTTCAGGTTGTAACCTGCAGGGAAAACTGTCGCAGGGAGTTTATTCCACAGCGATGCTGTTCTCCAGAGATATGAATTCTGATATAACGAGGTTCTTGGTGCCTCTATTTTGACAGTAAATTGATGGTTACCGTACACTGGGTACTGTAGTTATAGTGTACGTGTGAGCTAATATAACTAAAAACTGAAATATATTTTATTGAACTCCAGACTTAATTACCTTTCGTTTGATACCACACAAGCCATGTTTTGACTTAAACTTTAATTTTTCAAATCTACCCCCACCTTTTTTTTTAAACTAAAATGTATTTTGATTAACTCCAGACTCAATTACCTTTCGTTTGATATCACACACGCCATACTTCCATATAAACACTAATTTTTTTAATTTACCCCCACCCTTTTTTAAAAAGTAAAATGTATTTTATTTAACTCCAGATGCAATTACCTTTCGTTTGATATCACACAAGCCATATTTTTACATAAACTTAATTTTTGAAATCTACCCCCACCCTTTTATTTGGCTTGTGTTTGGTGGATTTTGTTCATTTTTAAATGGGACCATCTCGGGCCAAAACCCAGCTTAGGTACCAAATTTCATTAGAATCGGGCTAGCGGTTTTTGAGTTATGCGCGTTGGTCGTTACAGACAGACATACAGACAGACAGACAGACAGACAGACAACACAACAAAAAAGTTTTAAAATCATCTGAAACGCAAAGATATATAAAATTTTTTGAAATCGGAGCAACTTTTTTTTTCTCGAAAAAATTAGGATCACTATAGCTCACACTACTATAGTATAGTATATGTGTGAGCTAATACAAAATGACGCGTATCATGTTTGCTTAGGTATATTCACATAAACAGTTTAGGCAAGGTCAGGTAAGGTAAAATTACCTAACTGTTAAATAATAGTTTTTCAATCATATTTTTTCAAAAATAAAACTTTCCTAATTTCTTTCCCGGGATCCTAGAGAGTGTGTAACGGAACCGAACCGAACCGAGACAAATTTGGTTTGGTTCGGTTTGGTTTTACACCCTGTAGGATCCCGGGAAACATGTCAGGAAAGAATTTTTTTTTTAAAATATGTTTTAAAATTTAAAAAATATATATTTAAAATGTAAGACGTTTCATTGAACACAGAGATATTTCGTTTCTGCTAATGGGGGAGACCTCCTAGGATTTCTGGTGCCTGCTTCTGATTGCTTTAGATTTCAGTAAATTCGATGGCTTTGATTACATTAAATTCATACACCTAGAAAGATGTTTTTTATTTTTATTTTTTTTTATTTGTCAAACACACTGTGTTTTTTTTTTATTACAATCTAGTCAGTAAGACTAATTAGCAATTTTGTTTTAACTTAATTTACTAGAAAAGTCAAATTTAAACTTAGGGTTCACTCAACAGTTCTCCCCGCTTTGTTTAGTCTGTAACTCACAATTGTGTTGTGTTTATAGCATTATTTTGTTTTATTTGTAATTCACTTAGTTTACTAGCTCAAACGGCTTCACTCTTTTTAGTCGTCGAACTAGCATAGTATTGTCTAGAAGCTGAATTGCCTCCACATTCACATGCCGATGGAGTCTATCTTCATGGCTTTTTGCGTACTTTTTTATAGTCTCTGCTACAGTTTCGATTTTTAGATCTCGATGAAGGTCACTATTTCGAACGTACCAAGGTGCATTCACAATGTTTCTTAATACTTTATTTTGAAATCTCTGTACAACTAGAATGTTACTCTCTTTAGCACAACCCCATAGTTGAATACCATATGTCCATACTGGTTTCAGTATTTGTCTATAAAGCAGTAACTTATTATGAATTGTTAAATTGGACTTCCTTCCAATTAGCCAGTTCATTTTTCTATACCTTATCTCAAGTTCTTCTTTTTTTTTCTTAACATGTGCTTTCCAGCGCAATTTGGTATCAAGTGTCATACCTAGATATTTTGCCTGATTCGAATATGGTACTGGAATGTTGTTAATTGTTATTTGTATGTGATTTATATTTTTGTTTGTAAAATCAACATGAATTGATTTGGTTTCATTTAATTTTATTCGCCACTTTGTGGTCCAACTGTGAATTTGGGTGACTGCATCCTGAAGTTTCTCTATGCATTTTTCAATAGATTTTTCTACCGTCAATAAACCAGTATCATCGGCAAATGTTGCTAAGTGACAATTTTCTGGCTTTGGGATATCACAAGTGAATAATAAGTATAGATAAGGGCCTAGTACGCTACCCTGGGGCACGCCTGCTTGAATTTCTCTTAAATTTGAGTATGAGTCTTCCTGTTTTACTCTAAAATGTCTATCAGATATGTATACCTAGAAAGATAATATAAAAGATAATATAAAAAAATAAATAAAAAGAAACATAAATAAATACTTGAGAATACACATCACTGAAGTTTTTAATATTTTAATGAGTTTTTATAAACTGTACGGGTACGGGGTAGACCTCGTCAGATGTCTATCAGGGGAAATGAATCGACCCCTGCCCTCCGTAGATTCCAGGTACTCTCTGACCCGGAGCGTTAGCACCTGTTTAGGGTCCCATTCCCAGGGTTACGGGAGAAGACCACATCGGTATGAAAGGCGGAGAGGATGGACCTCGGTACGGTGATCATAGCGCAGGTGGTAACCCTTTCTTTTAGGGATAGTATAAAAGAAGAAGATGCTGCCTTGTACCGGCGTTGGAATCTTCAAAGGCTAGGGGAAGAAAACCTCGATCAAAAATCACCTGGTCCTCCAGGTTGGGGGTTGGGGCATTAGACTAACTCTCTGATACCCGGAAAAAACGTACACTGTTAAAAAACCCAATCAAATGCCTCGGAAAGAAATGAAAAACCTAAGACGAACCAAGCAAAGAAACAGGAATATGATTTTTCGTACATGGAACGTACAAGGAGTGAGTCGAAAAGTGAATGAAATAGTACATGAGTGCAGCAGAATGAAGGTTGATCTTGCTGTACTAACAGAAACGAAGAAGAAAGGAAAAGGATCTGAAAACCTAGGACAGTATGACCATTTCTATAGCGGAGTGGCAAAAGAAAAACATGCTCAACAAGGAGTATCTATTTTGGTCAACAAAAGATTTAGAAAATTTATCACCAACTGGGAAGCAGTAAATGAACGGCTAATAAGAATGAATATAACAATAAAAGGAATGAGACTTTTGGAATCTATGCGTATAATGACGATGCAAATGTAGCCGTGAAAGACAATTTTTTTGAAGAAATCCACGATGAAATATCAGCAGTAAGTACATCTAGAGAAATTGTAATATTGGGAGATTTAAATAGTAGAACAGGTAACAGAGTAAATGATCTGACAATTGGCCAATATGGAGAAGATGTTGTTAATGACAATGGAAACCGGCTTATCACAGTATGTGAGCAATTAGACCTAAAAATCCAAAACGGTTTTTTCCAACATAAGAAAATACACAAATATACCTGGACCAAACCCTCACAAAACCTGAAATCCGTCATTGATTATCTTATCACTAAACAAAAGACAAAACTAAAAATTCAAGATGTCAGAACAAAGCGTGGATCAACATGCGGAAGTGATCACTATTTTCTGGAGACCAAAATTCTCTTTCCTTATCAAGGCCGAAGCCTCCATCAACAAAATCTTGATGATACAGTGAATGAGGAAATTGATCACTGTCAATATAATCTACTAAGCCTAGAACATGACAGCGAAAAAAACTTATACAAAAAGAGACTGAACGAAAAACTTAATTCAAGTTCAGTGAAACCCCAGATGAGGAATACGAATGTATCACATTAAGCATCCATCAAGCTGCAAAAGAAGCACTAGGATTAGTGGAAGAAACTCCTAAAAGAACAAAACCATACTGGTGGGATGCTGAGATTGAAAGTGAAATAGAGGAAAAAAGGAAATTATATCACACATACTTATCCCAAAAGACAGATAGAAGCAGAGAAGAATACAAAATCGCGCAATCAAAGGTGAGAAGAATGATCAGTGATAAGAAAAATCAATCATGGATGCAAAAGTGCCAGAAAATAGATTCTTACTTAGGAGGTAGGAGAAGTACCGAAAGCTGGAAAACTATAAGATCGATCAAAAAAGAAACATGCAGAGATATTATTTCACCAATACCAGACAAAGAATGGGATGAGCATTTTAAAAAACTTTTAACTGAAGATAGAGCAGAATTCAAGGAAGACGAAAGAGACAATATCATTAGAACGATGGGATCTCCAGTACCCCTCACAATATCTGAGGTCAAAAACGTGTGCAAAACCTTAAAAAGCGGTAAATCTGCCGGACCCGGAAATATCCCAGCTGAACTTATTAAATATGGCACTGAAGAATTGTTTTGGAGATTACGGAATCTTTTCCAAAGATATTTAAATGGAGCTGTAGTACCAACTGAGTGGAAAACGTCATATATATCCACAATACACAAAAAAGGAAGGAAAGATATATGTGACAATTATAGAGGTATATCTGTAACTAGTACGCTAAGCAGAATATATGGCAAAATAATAAGAAATAAAGTGGAGAGCGAATATAAAGATATGGAGGCAGAAGAACAAGCTGGTTTCAGGGCGGGTAGATCGACTTCAGATCATCTCTTTTGTATAACCCAAGTTATTGAAAAGAAAATGGCATACGGACAAGAGCTCCATCTGCTTTACGTAGATTTGCAGAAGGCATATGATAGTATACCACTAAATCTACTTTGGAAAGCGTTGGAAAAGACAAACATAAGCGTGCAACTAATTAAGGCCATTAAAGAGTTATACCGCAATAGTAAGGCAAAAGTTAAAATAAAAGCAAAACTAACCAAAGGCTTTCAAGTAAATAAAGGTCTTAAACAAGGTTGCTATATCTCGCCTACGCTCTTCAAGATATATTTGGAACAGGTCCTTAAAGTCTGGAAGAGAAAATGCCAAAACATGGGAATTCCGTTGGATGAAACCACCTTGTATACTTTATGTTTCGCCGATGATCAGATAGTGGTGGCTCAGGATTATGACGACCTCGAATATATGACACGAAAACTAATAGAAGAGTACAATAAGTGGGGACTAGAGGTTAATATCAATAAAACAGAGTATATGTGTATTGGTGGAACGAAACAGGATCTAATCTTAAATACTGGGCAGCGAATTCAGTCCTGTGATGAGTATAAATACTTGGGTCTAAAAATTACTGCTGACGGAACACTAGACAAAGCTATAAAAGATAGAAACGTACAAGGAAGAAAAGCAATAACTTTATTAAATGGAATAATTTGGGCCCAGAGTATATCAAAACATAACAAAAAGTTTATATATAACACCATTGTTAAAAGTATTATTACGTACGGCTCAGAAGTATGGCCAATCAAAGATAGAACAGAAAAAATGCTTTCCGCTACGGAGATGGACTATTGGAGAAGAGCAGCAGGGAAATCAAAAAGAGAAAGGGTTACCAATCAAAGAATAAGAGAAATTATGACAGTGGGTGAATGTACTCTAGTGGATGATATAAGAACAAAACAACTGGTGTGATACGGACATGTACAAAGAATGGATGATGGAAGACTACCTAAACAAATATTCCAATGAAAACCAACTGGCCGAAGAAAACGAGGAAGGCCGAGGAGAAGCTGGAGAGAGGGAATAGATAGTGAAATAAGAATAAGAGGCCTAGATGATGAATTATGGGCAAACAGAATCGAGTGGAGATTGGGTATCGGAAGACGTAGAACGTTGTGAAACCGATAAATATATATATATATATATATATATATATATATATATATATATATATATATATATATATATATATATATATATATATGTATATATATATATATAGAAACTGTAGGGACATTCTGCAATGGTTTTGATTTTAATTTTTGATTTTTATTTTTTTTTTAAATTTTGTTTTTGACTTTTTAATTTGTTTGTTTGATAGTCCTAATGTCCTAGTTAAGGATGTCTTTTATTAAAGTGTGTTTAGCTTAGGAAAAACTTTTTGATAGATAGATAAGTGGGTGGGGTTTAAGAATTTAGAAAATTTAAAAAAGGAAAAACTGACAGTACTTGAAATTAAAATTTGCTTTTCTCTTTTTTTTTCTGACACAATTCTTTTAACTTGAGACTGAGGCATTGTAATTTAGGCTTAGGTTCATTTGAATAAAGAAGTTTCGAATTTGAATTTGAATATGAATTTGAATTTGAAAGAGACCCCATAGTCGAACCGGTTTGGTTCGGTTTAGTTACACACCCTCTAGGATCCCTCCCAGAAAAGAAATCAGGCATTTTTTTTACAAAACTATGTAATAACGATATTTTGAAACGCGCTATTTTAATACGCGCTATTTTGATCTTTTCTTTCGATCTTTTGTAAATTCGATATTCTGTACTTTCGATCTTTAGCCTTTCGATCTTTAGTCTTTCGATCGGTCTCTTTTTCAATCATTTTTTTTCTCGGGATCCTAGAGGGTGTGAAACAGAACCGAACTAAAGCGCACCGAACCGAACCGGTTCGGTTTGGTTCGGTTTGGTTTTACGCCCTTTAGGATCCCGGGAAACATGTCAAAAAAATTTTTTTTTGAAAAAATATGTTAGAAAGAGACCCCATAGTCGAACCGGTTTGGTTCGGTTCGGTTTAGTTACACACCCTCTAGGATCCCGGAAAAGAAATCAGGAAAGTTTTTTTTTAAAAAACTATGTAATAGCGATATTTTGAAATGTGCTATTTTGATCTTTTGTCTTTTGATCTTTTGTCTTTCGATCTTTTGTACTTTCGATCTTTTGTCTTTCGATCTTTTGTTTTTCGATCTTTTGTATTTTCGATCTTTTGCATTTTCAATCTTTTGTTTTTCGATCTTTTGTTTTTCGATCTTTTGTAGTTTCGATCTTTTGTTGTTCGATCTTTTGTTTTTCGATCTTTTGTGGTTTCGATCTTTTGTGTTTTCGACCTTTTGTATTTCGATCTTTTGTCTTTTCGATCTTTTGTTTTTCGATCTTTTGTATTCGATCTTTTGTCTTTCGATCTTTGTTGATATGTAGTTACACTATCTAGTGTAAATAGCTTGTTTGTAGGTTTTTTAAAGCTGAATGCAACTAAATTTGATCTCTGACA
This sequence comes from Aspidapion aeneum, assembly GCA_963576565.1. NCBI lineage: Eukaryota > Metazoa > Arthropoda > Insecta > Coleoptera > Brentidae > Aspidapion > Aspidapion aeneum. The sequence continues at coordinate 61,961,374 of OY755040.1, read as the reverse complement.
TTTATTTTCCAAAATATAACACAAAGTTATAATTTTTTAAGTGTAAACTTCGTTAGGCGCGTCTAGCACTTTTTTTGGGTACTGAATTGAACTGAGCAGTCACACTCGGCTATGTAACGCTCGCGCGAAGTCGGCTCAAGTCGACTAACTGTGAGAGGAACAGTCAGCAGGGCGATATGATGATGCAGATGAAGGCCAGTATTAGTAATTTCGCCTTGGTCTTAAGCACACACAATTTTTTTCTTATGGAATAACCATTTTTTTACTTGATTTTCGGAATGGGCATAAAAATTTCCTTAAAATGATGATGATGATACTTGATTACTTTTTAATATTTTTTTATTATTCATATATTTCCATATATACATATACTATACTATAGTAGTGTGATCTATGGTAATCCTAATTTTTTCAAGAAAAAAAAATTTCTTTTCGATTTGAATTTTTTTTATATCTTTGCGTTTCAGAAGATTTTGAAACTTTTTTGTTGCGCCGTCTGTCTGTCTGTCTGTCGGTATGCCTGTCTGTCTGTAACGACCAACGCGCAGAACTCAAAAACCGCTTGGCCGATTTCAATGAAATTTGGTACCTAGGCTGGGTCTTGGGTCGAGATGGTCCCATTTAAAAATGAACAAAATCCACCGAACACATACCAAATAAAAGGGTGGGGATTGATTTAAAAAATTAGAGTTTATGTGTAAATATGGCGTGTGTGATATCAAACGAAAGGTAATTGAGTCTGGAGTTAAACAAAATACATTTTAATTTATTTTAAAAAAAGGATGGAGGTATATTTCAAAAATTAGAGTTTAAGTGAAAATATGGCGTGTGTGATATCAAACGAAAGGTAATTAAGTCCGGAGTTCAACAAAATACGTTTTTGTTTTTTAAGGGTGGGGGTGGATTTCAAAAATTTGAGTTTAAGTCAAAACATGGCTTGTGTGGTATCAAACAAAAGGTAATTTAGTGTGGAGTTAAATAAAATATATTTCAGCTTTTAGTTATATTAGCTCACACGTACACTATAACTATAGTACCTAGTGTGAGCTTATATTGGCAGAGTATTTTTTATCATAAACATATATATTTTTACCTAGTTTTTAATTAAAATAAAAATTAAAATTAAAAAAATAATAAAAATTATAAAAAGTACTAAGAATATAAATAATAATAATATAAAAAATAAGACCTCCTGCGTAATTGTTTTAAAGGAAAAAATATAGGAACTTTGTGTTGCATGATTTTTCTGGAAACACTAGAATTTAATACCAAAAATGACATGTTAATCCCTTGTCAAACATTTTACATACCCACCTATTTTTATTGAGTTAAAAGGACATATCTTAATCCCTTGTTATAGTTATTTACCTAACAAATGCGGTAAGCGATAGTTTACCGCACACAACGGCAGTTGGCCGAACGACGCGGAGCGGAGTTCGGTCAAGCCGTCAAGGGTGGTAAAGATAATTTCCGCATGTGTTAGGTACAATATTTTACCTATGAGTACCTCAAAAACTTGAATGTAATTTATAAATAAACATGTCAAATTAGATGGAATTGAAATGTAAACAAATATTGAAGCTGTCTTATTGATGCGTTGCTAAGGTTTCTAAGTGATGCGCGTGTGGTAAAGTAACTTTACCGCACAGTGTGCGGTAAAGTAATTACTTTACCGCACGCGAGTAGGTAAAACATTTTACATACCTGCCTATTTATTTATTTAATTTTTTAAAGAGGATATATTTTTAGATTAATCTTTTTTTTTCTCTTAAAAAGGTGACAATCCTAATAACTATCCCTTTTCAAGTAAAAATGAGACTGGTAAAGATAGGGATTGTTAGGTGCCCACTCTTTAAATTTGTCCCTTTTTTACCAAATCATGCATAAGCCTCTGCATAAGTAGGTATTACCCAAGTATAACTTACCTCATAATCAGATAGAACAATAACATTTTTAAATGGACATCCATTATAAACAACAAATTCTATAATTCGTCAAATTCTAAAGATTTTTGAGGTTAGGTCTATGGGTATTCCCCAATTCATTAAATCAATGAGCAGTCTATTACTTAAAAGTAGCTATACAGATGGCATTTGAACATTGTCTGATTAAATTTGTTTCTGTGTGATAAAAAGCTCTTTGAAAGAGGGTAATGTGATCAAAAATCTTTGGAAGAGACCACAGATTGTGGAGGATTGTGAAAGATTGTGAGTGATTGGGAGGAATTGTGTAAAGATTGTGAGGGATTGTGAAGAATTGTGGTAAGATTGTGAAGGATTGTGAGGGATTGTGACAGATTGTGGGTGACTGAGAGGGATTGTGAACAGATTGTGAGAAATGTGTACACCGATTGTTAGAGCTGTTCACTCCTCGGCTTTAACTATACTAATTAACCAAAGGCCCCAATAGTAGCAGTAGTAGTAGTGTGGGGTAGGCTCTGGGCCTGGCGACTAGGCACATGAAGCGCCCTTTTCGCCAACCCCCGGACATCCCCCCTACTGCGTCCTTCTTTCGCTAAGGAATCTGCCCGTCTTCTGTACCAAGGCCAGAATATCGGGCCACCTCAGATTCAGAAGGTCCTCCGTCTCAAAGGCTTCCTCTTCGAATACCTCTCTTCTTGCCTCCTTGTATGCTTCACATGATGAGAGAAAACGCGCCGAGGTCTCGTCCTCGGCCCAACATCGCTCGCACGTCGCGTCCTTCTTCACTCTCATCTTTGCCAGGTGTCCTTGTAGGACGCAGTGTCCGGTCAGGACTCCAACTATGGCTCCCACCTCTCTTCGTGTTCTACGGAGCAGCCAGCCCCTACGAGATTTGCTGAAGCCTGTCACATACCCCTTCGCCTGTCTAAAGGCCCCAATAGCTATTTACTGTTTTTAGTGGAGAAACCGTTTTTTTGAGAACATGTCCTTTTTTTGTAATTATTGAAATGAACCTCTATTTTTTTAATGTGGAAAAATAATAAATGAAAATTTAGTCTGCTGTTTAAAATACAGCTATTATAAGTATTAGCCAACAAACCTATTCTGCCTATTTTAACCAGACTTTCGAAGCTGGTTAAAACATATTTGTATTTGACTTCTTTGTATCTACTAAATCTGATAAAAATAAATAAATAAATAAATAAATACAATTATAAATATGTTTGATGTTTGAGACAATTACACATCTGTTTCAGACAGTTATGTAAGCAGATAACTGTTATAACAGAGAGGATGTAAAAGACTACAATAGTTTAGTTTCAACAAATATTGTTTTTCATTAAATTATTTATTTTTTCTTGATTTCCTAGAAACATTAAAGCAGATCTTGATTTCGAAACGCGTTTTGGTGTCTGTATTGGATATAGAATTGTATTTTTGGCGCAGTAATAGGCTGCGCGGTTTTTGTTCTTGCACAGTGTTTTTGTTGCGCAGTTTTTTTTTTTTTTTTTTTACTTGTGTGTTTAATACCTTGCGCGGTTTGTTTTGCGCAGTATGTTTTTGCGCGTTAATGGGCTGCATGGTTTATTTTCTTATGCGCCTAAAACGTTGCACAGTAATTTTTGTGCGGTTATGAGCTGAGCAACTTTTTATTTTGTGCGGAATACACTTTGCACAGTATTTGTTTGCACCTAATTTTTATTGCGCGGTTTTTATATTTGCGCTGTAAAACCCTTGCGTGGTATTTGCCAGGTAATAGGATGATTTTTGACAATGTGCGTTAATTTTTGGAAAGTATTGTGCTGCAAGGTGATGGCTTATCCTGTATATTTTGCACACTTAAGACCGCAAATAAAAAACACACCAGTAGAATTGGAAAAGTTGTTAAAATATTCATTTCAACCTTAACCTAATCTATCGATATTATTATAGGGCTTAAAAGTTCATAAATTATAATTTTTTTAAAGACCAAAACTACATCAAATTTCTAGATCAACAGCTACAACAGCTCAGAGTGGCAATAATTAGTTTGTTTCATCTTACGTGATAAAAAAGGCAATAATAATTAGTGTGCGACCTCTTACAAATTTTAAAAACAAATAGTTTATATTCAATAACATCTTAAAAATAGAGGAAAATAGGATAAAATGTAGTTACTGTTCGAAACACCTAAAATTGATGTTTCACATGGTTACATTTTGTTTCTGCAATTACGTTTCTTAACATTTTAGGCTGCCACAACTTTGCGAATTGTAATTAAAGGATTTTTTTTTTATGTTTTGCTAATTTGTTTGCCGAGACCTTTCGCTAGAATACCAATTTTTTGTTTATTTTCGCACACTATCGAAAGTCACTTGTCTTTTTTATTATTCTTAAAACTAAGTATTAATAATATAAAAAAGACAGCACACTGGCAAAATTTACCACACCCATAATCAGATGAAAAGCTTTAAGTTAACTAAAAGTCAACGCTTTTACTACAGTTTTAATTTCTTTAGATAAAAAAATTGTCTTGTTGACACTTGGTGACAAAATATTTATTAATCCATTCATGGTTTAATTTAATGTACCTATGTTACTTTCTTGTGATGGTAGTTAACAATATATACATGTTTGAAATTTAAAATAACCCGAGCGAAACCGTTTCAGACGCTTACATTGGGTGATCTTGAAGGTTTTTTCGTAATTAAAACCGTGACACCAACCAAATTTTTTAGTGGCTCTAATAGATGAATCGTGTCCATGATGCATCCATTAGAAATTTTGCTCCTAAAATTGAAACAAATAATTTTTTTCTTGCATGACTTGAGATTTAGTGTATTGGCCATTTGAAAAAAAAACTCCTATATAGAGGTAGAAATTGTGAGAAATGGATACTGCAAAAGAGTTAGTTCAGTTCTTTGCTGACTCAAAACAATCCCAACTTAAATTTTTCCTTTTTGTCAACTAAACCTATATTTAGCTTTTTTAAACATAACACAAAGGCACTAAATGATTACTACTACTATGTTGGTTTAGAACTTTTTTCTACGTTGTCCGACGCCTATTCTCCACCTCCTTCAATCCTGACAATCATCTTCCATCAGGTTTTTTTGACACATTGATCTTTGGATTGACTGTTGCCATTCCAGTTTAGGACGCCCTCTTTTTCTTCGCCCTATTGGTTGCCATTCTAGGACCTGCTTTGGTAATCTTTCGTCGTTCATCCGTTGTACATGGCCGTACCATATCAGTTGTCTTTTAGTGATGTTATCCGTTATTCTTCCCTCGATTCCCATTATTTCTTTTATGATCTCATTTCTTATATGATCTGTTCTAGATATTCTCATTGATCTTCTTATTGCATCCATTTCGACACTTTCCGGTTTTGCTTTGTATTTTTCTGTTACGCGACAAGTCTCTATTCCATACAACAGCGTGCTTTTCACCATTGTTTCATATATGTTAAATTTTACATTCTTTTTTATCTCTCTGCTCACCACCTTCTCGACATAGGCCTGGTATCGAATTCAAGATGGCGGCCGATGAGGGCAATACCGCCACACGTTCGGTTATGTGTAATTTGTTGAAATTGATGAACTTAGGATAGGATTGAAACTGCAAATAAATACAAATAATGTATTTTGCAGTGGCAAGTAATTACTATATCCATACATATAGCTATTCATAAATAATATCTTATTTATTAATGGACACAGACATTTTTTCTCTTAAAACCAGGAGAAGGGAAAAAAAGACGGAGGTGGAATTAAAGGCGAGGGTTATTATAGTTTTAAAAAATAAATAAATTTCTAGTATGCTATATGTATACTTAAAAAAAAAATTCAGACTTAAGAAAACAATGAACATAATATATATGCACTAAGTACTTTTTTTTATTGGTTTTACTCTTTTCAGCTGTGGCATGATTGGTTTTGTTGTAGTTACATCATTTTTTTTCTTGCAATAATTTTTGAGCAGCAAATTTGAAAATTTAAACAATATTTGTTTTATTACGTAATTTGTGTGATGTTTGTTACAGTTATGGCCCAGAAATAAATTCAGATCAGAACCCTCAATGTTCTCAAATGATAGAGAAGTAAGGATTTCTCTATGGTTCAGTGCTTTTAAGAAAATGGATTCCTTTTTAAGTATTCTCTCCAATGTTAGATAGGAGTAAGCCGCACACAAAACTATATCATCTTTAGGGTAGCGTAATTCACCCCGGTCTGAAGCACAAATGAGGGAGGTAGGGTAGTTTGCATCAGATAAACTTTCACCAATATTGATTAGATACTCCTTGCAGTAATCACATTCAATATGTTTTAGCAGAGAGAATGCTGCATATCCTGCAACATAGACCAAGGATGGCCAAATGGTATCCTTAATTTGATCAATTTCACCCTCCTCCAGCTTAGATGCATTTTTTAATGCTGGATTAACATCACAATTCATCAATTTATTGTGTCCTTCATAAGATATAAAGGATGAGATATCCTCTTTTGTGATTTGAATCTTTCCTGATTGAGATTGCAGTATCAGTGGCACTAAGTATATTAATCTTAATTTTTTCTCCACTTCAAATAGCTGTCTCACCGAAATCAAATATTGACTTCCAGCGAAATACCTAAAAAAGTTTAAGAGGGTAAATATACATATCTATTAGCTAAAATTTCTTAAGGCACTCTGGAAAATCTCAAAATTAGGTGATAGGGACATAGTAGGTGCGGCAGAACAAAAAAAGTTCTTCCATTCGCTCCAGTTAGCTCATTCCTGTTCTCTTTACAAAGTTCAGTATGTCAGCTCATTTAAGTAAGTGCAGCTCTTCCTCACTCAGGGTTGGTGCCCCAAGTGCCTGTTGTCTCATCCACAGGTTGGACCGGTAGGGTCGTTCTCGACTCCAATATGTGTCATGGGCTCCCTCAACCGGTTATGTCCAGTTAAAGTTAGCAGCCGAACGCCTTTTGACTTTTTTTAAAGATAGTCATCGTCTGTAGCATATTTACGCGGTTCCGGGTTGGCGTAACTTTGCGAAACTGTGTAGTTTATCCTATATGGATAGAAAGCCCCCGTATACATTAAAAAGAACCTTTTTTACAAAAAGCTTCCAAGAAGTGGCCAAAATGATTTGAGACACACATCTGCTTTCCAAATACGCTTAAAATACACAAAAATCTTAATCAAGTTATTCTGAGTAAAATTTGTGAGTCTTACTGGCAACCGTATCCTGATAATTTAATCTTTCATACCTATATTTTTGAGAATCTGTCTTCAATAGGGTCATTCTGGATCTTTCCTGGTAGCATATAGGTAAGTTGCTTCTTTTCATAGCAGTAGAAAGCTATTTTAATTATGCTCTCTGTTGTCAGTCGCAGTGCTGTGTGGGTATCTAAGGTGAGTCTTTTGAAGCTACATTTCTCCCATTCAGCTAGCCATAGCAGAAATCTGTTAAGAAAGTCAAAAATGTGGGTGGATTCCTTTCTCATAGGTTCTTGGAACTTATTTCGATATCAAATGCCTTTAAAATAAGTTTTAACATTCATGATGTCCCACCACGTACATATAATTTCAACAAAAATAGCTGTATCTTCATAATTGTCAAGACTGATCTTTGGGCCAAGTTCACGAAGGACCACTACAGTTGTTCTGTTAAAAACTTTTAGAACAAGCTTAACATTTTGCTTTTCCATTGATGTTGGATACAACGCTTTTTTAGAAATAGTGTAACCATATTTTAATAGCTGATTTTCCTCTTTTTTTTTGCAAGTCCCTGATTGTTTGAAATGACATAGTCCTTTTGATTTGAAAGTTTTCAAAATCTGGGTATATAAATTCGTATGGCTCTTTGGCTATTAAATTGTTTCGTATGTTTTTTAGCAAATGAACTGAGTCAACTGTGAAGAAAAGAGGTCTGTTGTTGTCAGTGGGATGTACGTACTCACATTTCAGAGAAGGGGGATCTTCAAAAGCACTAATTGCTTTTCTGTTTATTCTGTGGTTGTCAGTTGTTACAACTATGACCTCAAAACCCAAAGACTCCAAACCACATATAATCTTTTTCTGGAAAATATATAAAACATTTGAATTTAAAGTTTTAACGGGAGCAACATGCACAACATCTTTATAGGTTGATGTCAAACTATTAATCATAAAAGTGCATGCTCTTGTAGCTGTCTCCGATGAATTAAAAGCGCTACCTACTAAGTTTCCACCCTTCATATCCATATATGCTTTTAGCTGAATCTCATCAGCCATGAGATTCACAAGCATGTCTTTAGGAGACAGTAGGGGAACCTTAAGTTTTATGTATTGAAGAAAGCCTTCTTCTGTTTGTTCCATTCTCGGATCTGTCAAAGAATTGTTGCATATCTTGGAAACAGTACTTGTACATGGTAGAATCAAATTGTCATAGTTGCGCACAAATTTGTATTCATGGGGGCTGATAGATAAGAAAAGGCTACAAAACAAAAGGGTTTCATATATCTTATATATCTTACAGCCTTACGGTTGTTGCAATGCTCTAAGAGACATATTTGTTCTTTAATGAACTTAAGAGATGTGGTTCGATCAGGAATCAACTCTGTCATTGATTCCAAAAGGCTAGCTACTAGTTCAATTTTCTCAGCTAAAGCATCTTTTGATGCCTGATTTTCCTTCTGATTCAACTCTACTAAAATGCTTTCCGAAACATTGCATGAAGTTACTTTCATGGGAAATTTAACATTTTGTGAGTCAATTCTGAGAGTTTTCAGCTCGGAATTTTTAAAAAAGATTCTTGTCTCCATACTACTGTCTATAGTAACAAGATATGTTACTGTTGGTACAGGTGACTCTATAATTGTCATAAAGGTTATAAAGTTTGTAGTTTGGAGAAACGTCCAGGTTGAAAGGTTTTTGTTTGAAATAAATTTTAGAGTTATATCATCAAAATGTGTAAGTTCTTGCTCTTGAAAATAAGCAGCTGAAGTCTCCAGGCTCTCTTCAACAGCTTGGCGTATTAAATCGTATTCCAATCGCTTCTTCTTAGATTCTGGACGAAAATAAGCAGCTGAAGTCTCCAGGCTCTCTTCAACAGCTTGGCGTATTAAATCGTATTCCAATCGCTTCTTCTTAGATTCTGGACTTTCCCTGAAATGCTCTTCTTTGGTCATATATTTTGGACAGTTAGGAAATTTGGAAGGAATAGCATCTAAAAGTTTAAAAAACTTAAACCTCTGATAGGAATGGAATTTTGCCTCTCTGACTCTACATCACGAACTATTACCAAAGAAAATTGTTTGTCACCAACACTTCAAAATACATGTAAACATTTATAAAATACACCCTGTACATAATTGGGGTCAGCTCGGGTCAGCTCAGACTTTATATTAAGAGCCAAAAAACTCACCTTTTTTAAGTCTTGGTTTATTTAGTGGCACATCCAATACATCTCCTGTATTTGTAAAAAATTTTGTGGAGCGCTCAACTTCCTCACTTTTAAAGTGCAATTCACACACCTAACAATTTTGAAAAAAACAACATTTTACTAAAAAGTTAATGGATCCATGACGGATCTGATACCTTCCTAGATAGCTTCTAGATTAGCACACGTCAAGCGAACTCCATGATATATCAGCCTTGAAAATAGTTTTTTTGTTAATATCTTAAAAACGAAAGCTCATTCGAAGCTTTTAGACAAATTATTGAGAAAAATGGTCTACTACATTCCGAAAACCGCATATTGATGTGATGCTCCGTTAAAAAGTTTTAGGAGCATAGTTTTAATTTTATAATTGTCAAAAAACTGTCATTAGCATCAATGGATTTTTCCCAAAATCTAATCAGCTCGTTACAGTATCGTACACTATTATACCTAAACATTTTATGAAAATCGGTTTTGCGGTTTAGGAGCTACAGACGTATATACACACACAGATAGACATCACGACGATATTGCTAAGATAGGTCAAAATACACCCAGTGGCGAATCCAGGATTTCCCGGGGAAAGGGGCCAAAGTAGCAGCAAATACCAAGCTATTTATTTTTGTAGTTTTTCGTAGGTCTGAGATGCAAAATTTAGCGTCAAAAAGTTGCTCAAATGCGCCGCCGGCGAAAAATGTTGAAAACAACAGTAGATTTTGTTAACAAATTTAAATAAGTGATGCGGCAGAACTAAAAAATAATCTTTGTCTGGAGGGGGGGGGGGTGCCCGAGCCCGTCTGGTCTCCCCTGGATCTGCCACTGAATACACCCAAATAATATATTTTCCGCGTCAAAAAAAAATTGCATCGAAAATAATACCTTCTCTAGCCATTGCTGCTCGGGCTAGGAAGGTAAAAACACACAATCTGATATATTTATACCATTGACCACTTGGTCGGGACAAAATCTTCCCGCTTGATAGCATGTATCCATTTCTTAACAAGTTCTCCATCTTTTGGAAACTTAAAAATTGAGTATCTATTTCCTTCATTACTATAATTGGTTTTGCAATTTGGAACGGCGCAACGACCTGGCATCTCTAAAAAAATAGGAACACAATTTTCTAAGCAGTAAATTCACCAGCATTTATATAAAATAACCTCAATTACAATTTACGATACAACGATTTAAAAAAATACTCTGCCAATATATGGGCCCCTAAGCTCACACTAGGTCCTGTAGTTATAGTGTACGTGCGAGCTAATAAAACTAAAACCTGAAATATATCTTATTCAACTCCAGACCAAATTACCTTTTGTTTGATACCACACAAGCCATGTTTTGACTTAAACTCAAATTTTTGAAATCTACCCCCACCCTTAAAAAAACAAAAACTTAAATGTATTTTTTTAACTCCGGACTCAATTACCTTTCGTTTGATATCACACACGCCATATTTTTACGTTTACTCTAATTTTTGAAATCTAACCCCACCCTTTGAAGAAAAAAAAACTAAAATGTATTTTGTTTAACTCCATATTCAATTAACTTTCGTTTGATATCAAACACGCCATATTTTCACATACACTCTAATATTTGAAATCTTCCCCCACCCTTTTATTTGGCTTGTGTTCGGTTCAGATTTAAATGGGACCATCTCGACCCAAGACCCAGCCTAGGTACCAAATTTCATTAAAATCGGCCAAGCGGTTTTTGAGTTATGCGCGTTGGTCGTTACAGACAGACATACAGACTTACAGAGAGACAGACAGACAGACAGACAGACGGCGCGACAAAAAAGTTTCAAAATCGTCTGAAACGCAAAGATATATAAAAAATGTTGAGATCGGAGCAACTTTTTTTTTCTCGAAAATCAAATCACCATAGCTCACACTACTATAGTATAGTATATGTGTGAGCTAAAAAATAGAACCACTGGATAACTTAAAATCCACTTAAGGTCGGTTCAGTCTCGCAATTTAGATTAGATTAAATTAAATTAACTTACATTAAAATAAAATTAAAATTGGACTATAACTTTCTCGATTTTCACAGTTTTCTCGAAATTTCTCTGTAAAGATCATATTTTATGCCATATTTGGCTTTTGGTAAGTTAATTTTTAAGTTATTTGCTAGGATAAACCAAACTTTTAGATTTGCCAGAATTGGGTTTTCGGGATAACATAACTAAAGACACAGAGGTTCAAATGCGAGAAAATCGCGAAAAATCGGGACGTCTGAAAACCCTAAACCCACTATTCCTCTGGCTATCGTATCACTACACAATGTGATTACCCGATAATACCCCAAGGATTCCAAGATTTACTATAAATGTACCGTAAAAGTGATCAAATGGTATGGCTAAGCACTGAAAAATCACAAAAATCGATAAGGAAAGTAATCACCATTACCTGAAAATGTTTTTAATCAACGACGCAAGCTCTTGGGTACATATTTCTTTTAAAAAATGAATATAAAATTCAATCGAAAACACTTTTTTCACTTCAAAAATGTCAACGACATCAAATGTAAACAAACAATCGATTGCCCTAAGGAGACGCCATATTGAATTTTACTTCAGAAGTTCTCACGCCTTCTATACAGGTCGTGGTGCTCTGCTCCATAAAATACTGTTAAGACAACCAGAGAGAGATTCAAGATGGCGGAAAATAATGGTGACGTTTCTGATAGTCAAGATTTAAATACAAAAATACTGTGTGATTATTGTAAAAGATGTGTAAAAGCTGATTTAAAATGTGAAAAATGTACCAGGCAGTATCATCCGGCATGTTTGGTTCGAATTAAGGGTGTGAAAACAGGTGAAAACCCTCGGAATCGGGCAAATTTTGTGTCAGTTGTGCGCGCCAAAGTTTGAAGATGACGCCATGACTAAAGAGATCCTTTTGAGGGAAAATGAAACCCTAAATCGTTTGGTACTGACCATGATGGAAAACCATGAACTCCTGCTTAGTAAAATTGTTGAGATTGAAACGAGAAATCGTGAATTGGGCGAAGAGATCCGCATTTTAATGGATAGACAAAATGTAAACAAACCCCCCTCGGCTTCTCAGCTCCCGTTTTATCCCGCTGATTTAACCAGCATGGCTGAAAGGCCAAATACAAACAAAATGGAAGAACTGGGATTAATCCAACATAACCATAGAAAATCCCTAAATAATAAAAACAAAAATAAAAATTCGTTTAGATCGGAATTTCAGCAGCCAACAAATCCTCAATCTTCCATTAATACCGATAATGATGGAAGTGTTGTGAATAATGTTATCACCAATAGCCAGGTTGAAAGAGCAGTTGAGAATGCTATAGTAAAAACAGTTCTACCCAACTATATTGACCCAAGTCTAACAGGGCAAAACCACATCAAACAAACAGTTTCGATGAAGGAACAAGTAAGTATGGGCACGGCACCCGTACTTGGGGGCTTGTTACGCGGAGTACCTGGTAAGAAATGGCTGTTCCTGGGGCGTGTTGACTGTGGGGCAACCGTAGAAATAGTCTCTAATTACATTAAGGATAAGGCTAAAATTTTAGATGATAAGCTTTTGTTTGTGGAGGAACTACCGACTAAAGCCAACTCCAAAAGCTTTAAAATTGGGGTATGTGAGCTATTCTATGACATGCTTGAAAGAGGTGGCTTTTGGCCAAGTAACATCATTTTTAGACCTTTTGTTAATCGGAATAGACAAAAAGCCAGACCACCTAGACACATGGGGAATTTTCCCAACCCTCAGGTAGTGATATCAAAACCCTAACATTTTATTACCAAAATGTTAGAGGATTAAAATCAAAAATGCAAACCTTAATGTGCAATGTTCTTACTGAAGACTACGATGTTATATTATTGTTAACTGAAACCTTTCTGGACAGTTCCGTGTTGACAGGTGAACTTGGTTTGGATAGTTACTTTGTGTTCAGATGTGACAGATCGGAAAAAACTAGTAAGTGCTTGACTCAAGAGTCATTGCTCATTGCAGTCAAAAATACTATTTCATGCCATCAGTTATTTGCAAGGATTGACAATGTGGAACAAGTTTTTGTATCAGTTAACATTCAAAACAGGAAGGTTTTGATTGGTAATGCGTACATCCCTGGTGTCTCGGGTGTGGATGTCTATGAGAGCTTTTCAGCTTCAGTTATGCAACTGGTAGATGAAATTGAGTTTGCTGACATTTTTCTTTGGGGTGATTTCAACCTACCAAAAATATCCTGGGCAAACGGAGAGAGCGGAACATTACCATTGGGAAATCTCTCTGTGGAGTCTTCTGTGATCTGTGATTGTGCAGCTTGTTTGGGGTTATTTCAGAACATCCAAACCCCAAATATATATGGTAATTTCTTAGACTTATTGTTTTCCAATCATGTAAATATTAATGTTTCCATCTGTGATAAGCCACTGCTGAAGCTGGACGCTCCGCATCCGGCATTTGAATGCAGTTTTGACCTAGGCAATTATCAACCAAAGAATATGTCCTCTGATTATTTTTATTATGATTTTAAGTGTGCAAATTATCGTGATTTAAACTGTTTTTTGTCTAATGTTGACTGGTCCTTTGTCTCGGAGTGTACCGATGTGGAATTGGTGGTTTCTGAATTTTATAAAATACTTTACTATGCAATTGATACATATATTCCCTTACGTAGATATACAACACCTAAGTTTCCTAAATGGATGGGTAATGATTTAAAAAATCTAATTATTCAAAAAAAGAAAGTTTATAAGATTTTTAAAGCTTCTAAATCTCTTCAACATTACAATCTCTTTTCAAACTTACGGGAACAATGTAGAGATTTGTCCGGTATCACTCATCAGCGTTATATAAAGTCCTTGGAGACCCAGTTGACGGATAAAAGATCATTTTGGAAATTTATAAACTCTAACTCTCTGTCACATAGGCTAACTTTAACAGAAAAACTACCAAAATATTCAGCGATTAAATTTTTTAATAAGCTACCTGTGCAGTTACAGACAGAAACAAGTGTTTTAAAATTTAAAAAATATATATTTAACATTATTACAAAGCTTGAACCATACAATGTAAGAGATTTCATTGAACACAGAGATATTTAGCTTCTGCTAATGAGGGAGACCTCCTAGGATTTCTGGTGCCTGCTTCTGATTGCTTTAGATTTCAGTAAATTTGATGGCTTTGATTACATTAAATTCATATACCTAAAAAGATAATATAAAAAAGTAAAATAAAAAGAAACATAAATAAATACTTGAGAGTACTCATCACTGAAGTTTTTAGTATTTTAATGAGTTTTCATAAACTGTGGGGACATTCTGCAATGGTTTTGATGTTTGTTTTTTAATTTTGTTTGTTTAATAGTCCTAGAGAAGGATGTCTTTTATTAAAGTGTGTTTAGCTTAGGAAAAACTTTTTTATGTCTTTTTAGAGTTTATTTTGTGTGTAACTTTTTTGTTTTAAAGTCGACATAGATAGATAGAGAGATAAGTTGGTAGGGTTTAAAATTTGAAAAAAAAAACTAACAATACTTAAACCTAAAATTTGCTTTTCTGACACAATTCTTTTAACTTGAGACTGATTTGCAGGTATTGTAATTTAGGCTTAGGTTCATTTGAATAAAGAAGTTTTGAATTTGAATTTGAACTAAAAAGGGCAACTCTGAATATCCTCAGTCAATGAATCTTAATGAAAAAACTAGCAATCATCCGCAGGAGGTTTCCGAAATGTTTAACACACATTTCTCTTCGGTATACTCAGAGTACGGGGATACAGATAGGTCATTTGTTTATGAAAAGTCAGTCAGTCTTGGTTGTTTACAATTATCTGTAATTGATGTTTTTAATAAGATTTTTAATTTGAAAGAATCATTGAGCCCTGGGCCTGATGGAATACCTGTCATTTTATTACAAAATTGTAAGTGTGTTTTAGTGGAAATACTTTGTAAAATTTTTAACCAAAGGAATATTTCCTACGTTTTGGAAAAAATGTTATGTTACACCTGTCTTTAAGGATGGTGATCGTTCTGATGTTAAGAATTATCGTGCTATTTCGAAAATATCTTTGGTCTCCAAGATCTTTGAGTCACTAGTGGCGGATAAGTTAACTCCTAACTTTAGGCACATAATTGTCAGTGAGCAGCATGGGTTTATGAAAGCTAGATCCACAGTCTCAAACCTTTTATGTTGCGAGCAATCATTGTTGGAAGCTTTGGAGAGTAAGTGTCAGGTAGATGTCATCTACACCGATTTCTCCAAGGCTTTCGACAGGGTTGATCATGGGATCTTGTTGAAAAAGCTGGAAGCGGTTGGGATATATGGGGAGCTACTCAATTGGTTTGAAAATATGTTGAAAGGCAGGACGCAGGCCGTAAAAATTAAAAACTATACGTCATCTGAAATAATAGTTACATCAGGTGTTCCACAAGGAGGGCACCTCTCCACTTTCTTATTTAACTGTTTTATTAACGACGTTAAAAGCTCTTTCCATCATTGCAAACTTCTTGCTTTCGCTGATGATTTAAAGCCCTTTAGACTTATCTGCTCGATAAGTGATTGTCGGTTGTTGCAGGAGGATTTGGAGCGTTTTTCTCTATGGTGCACTAATAATAATCTATCTCTTAATGTAAAAAAATGCAAAATAGTTTCGTTCAGTAAGTCCAAAAATCCACTTATTTATAATTATCTCCTTGACTCAGAACAACTTGAAAGACAGTCCCTAGTTAAAGATCTTGGTGTCTGGTTTGACTCCGAGCTCACATTTACTCATCACATTGATATAATCTCCAACAGGGCAATGCGTTTATTAGGGTTTGTCTTTCGAACGCTGCGTGGATTTGAAAATATCTTTACATTCAAGCTAATTTACTGAGCTCTAATCCGCTCAATTTTGGAGTATGCCAGCTGTGTGTGGCAGCCATTCTATGATATCCATAAAAAATATTAGAAAAGGTCCAGCACAAATTTCTTCGAAAAATAGCTTACAAACTGAATATATCAGTTGAAGAAATTAATTATGTTGAACAATTATGAAGCTAATAAATTTATCAACGCTAGAAAGTAGGCGAAACTTTTTTGACATCTCCACCTTTTATAAAATCTTAAATAACATGATTGATGCACCGGACCTCCTTGCAACTGTTGGTATTTATGTTTCACCAATAAATTCTAAAAATAAGGTTCTGTTCAACATAGAGTTTCATAGAACTAACTATGGGGTCAATTCTCCATTGTGTAGAATGTATAGGCTGACAAATGATGTTTTGTCAAAATGTGACATAGATATGTTTAATGATTCATATGGAATTTTTTGTAATAAAGTGAAAAAACTTTTGTATGCTTAGTGTTGGTGCTTGTCTAATCTGCCATCTTGTAGTTTTGTAGTTTTAAGATTTTATTGCATAGATAATAATGTTTCATATCATTTTTACCTGTGCCATTTGTTACCATTTTAGACTATTGATTTTATTTTTTAAGATTTAAGTAAACTATTGTAAATGCTATATGCGTAAATAAAATTTTGAATTTTGAATTTTGAACCAGTTACCTTTTTTGCTTTTACTATTCTTTTTTCCAGTTCTTTACAGTCTGTTGCTGTCTTATCAAATGTGACACCCAAGTATACATACTCATTGCATGGAGATATTGTTTGTCCATTGTTTAGTTAGAACTCACTTGATTCGTTTTCAATACATAAGTACTGTGTCTTGTCCACGTTCACTGTTAACCCCCACTTTTGGTATTCTTCCGTTAACTTTCTCATCATAAACTTTGATTTTGATACCTTCTTTATCATTAACTACAATTACTTGGTCGTCAGCAAACTGTAGTGTCCCAGTGTAGCCCACGCCACCCTTGCTAATCATAGTTTAGTGTGTTTTCTATTAAAAAAAAACTAAAGATTAAATTCTTCTTCGTATTATTTAATCTAAAAAGAATACACCTGTGAAAAAACTAAAAAAGAAAGAAAGTAAAAAGAGGCAAAACGTGCACTCTAAACTTTAAAAACAAATAACTAGTTTTGCTTATCAGTGACAAGTTTATAAAAGATGACTTCGCCAAACTAATCCTAGGTGACCTCGGATGAGTATTGTGCCTTATCAATATTTTGTAATTTTCTTTAATTGACTCTGACATATCTTTATATCTTCATATTCACATCTAAAGGACAGTTTTTTAATATGGATGATGAACATTTGCCACCCCAATATTTTAAATGCTGCAGAAAAAAGGACAACTTAATTTTAACATGTTTTTACTGCATCGGGTGCAAACATATCTCCCATAAAAGCTGTGTTGAGCGAAGAAACGTCACTTATTTGAAAGGGCATCGGATATACTGCACTCTAAAATGCACAAAAGGTAATGACAACACTGATATTGAGAACGAAGAAATCACTGACCTTCAAAGAATCTTACAAGAGTATAAACAGGAAATTCGAGACAAGACCGATCATATAAAAAGATTGCAACGCAAATCAGTTGCTTGCGAAAATGCAGCCATTGAAAACCAGGATCTGTTAAAGGCGGATTTTGAAGAGAAAAATATTAAAATAGAAAAATTGGAAGCATCAGTGCAGGATTACAAGTTAAGGAATGCTGAAAATGATTAAGAATTTCAAAAAGGAAAATCAGAATATCTAACACAAGTGGAAAAACTAAAACTTCAAATTACTGGCCTAAATGCAAAAAATCAGACATTAAATAAAATATTAAAGGATTCTTAGGAAAAAATTGCGGAGCTTAACAGTCAAAATTTAACAAATGGAACAAAGCTTGAGCAGTGCGAAAATGAAATAAGAACACTAAATCACACGATTCAGCTGCTGAAAAACTTAATAAATGTCAGGAATCAGAAAATTGGTGAGATGGAAAAACAGAAATATATAGAGACGAAAGAACTAATGACAGAGCAAAATACTGCGGAGACAATTATTCAAGAATACTCAAATACCCTTAAAGACTAGGCCAATCTAATAAGCAATCTAAACTGTGAGCTGAATGACTTGAAGCAGGAATATGGAAGTATGGGGGAGCCCTCAGAATGATTGCACAGGACAACAAAAACTACGCTGACTTAATTGAGCAATATAAGCGGGAGCTTAATGATCATAAATCGGTAAGAACGAGCAGTTCCGAAAACTATAGTGTTAACAAAGATCACCATAGTGTTAAAAAAACCAATAGCATATGCAAGTACACTGATAGAATTAACATTGGAACGCCAAGCATGAGTAATCCTAGCAACAATCCTATCAACAATCCAAACATTAATACCAGCAAATTAAATGAGGGTATGAGTGAAAACATTAAAAACATTAAAAATAATAATCTAAATAGGTAAAAGAGTCAAATTCTCTTATTGACAGATAACTACGGTAAATATATGTATGAATACTTATCAAAACACATTGGCGATGAATTTGTGATTCAAGTGGTCTGTAAGCCCAATGCTCTTTTTGACAATATAGTGCGAGATATCGACTGCTACATAAAAAACTTTACAAACAAAGATTATGTTATAGTTTTAGTAGGTTCTAGTATAATAAACTTCTCAAAAAGACAAATTAATATCTTGTCAAACAAATCCTTTTTGACCAATTTAATCTTGTGTTCTTCCCCGGTAAATAACTCATCACAGCTATACCCTTCCGTAAGTAATCACATACTCGAATACATGTTAAACTTATCTAGTAGTAACAATAATATAAAAGTATTGGCTTTGAATACTGTTTTGAATTTTAGATGTTTTACTAAAAATTCACAATTTCTTAATAAACTAGGCTTAAATATACTATCTAAAAAAATAAGTGAAATAATTACACAATTCTCCCAAAAAATGACACCCAATAATTGTAATTTGATTTACATAGAAAGGCAAGATGATCCGAATATAAGTAAGTCAAGTGAAGTGATACTCATTGATCTTTCAGAGTATGATCAACAAGATATTTCTGAGGTAAGATTAGCTTCTCAAAATCAACCAGAAAATAATTTTTTAGTAGAGATCGCTTTAGAAATGACGAAAGGATAAATAGTAATCAGAGGGCTAAAGGTAATGTCTCCATTTTTATTTTTAACATTCAAGGCCTTATGAACAAGGTTAACGAGTTCCAGGTATTACTTTCAGATCTTGATGTTCCTGAGATATTACTAATTTGTGAACACTGGCTTATGAACGGTGAGTGTTCAATTCTGGAGAGTTATACTGAAGTGTCCAAGTACTGTCGAAATTCTTTTATCAGGGGGGGTACCATGATTTTGGTGAAAACTGATTTACTTAAAACCATCGACTTTATTTGCATTGATTGTTACAATTATCTTTTAGAAAAAAACTGTTTGAGTTTTATCTTGCTTACAACAAAACCCATAACGTCTTTTTACTTTGTTTGTATACAAATCCAGCAACCAGTCCACATGACTTCATTCAGAAACTGGAAAATCTATTGGATTGCATACCTGTCACTGCAAAAATTGTAATTGGTGGTGATTTTAACATCGATTTTAAAAATGAAAATCTGAGAGAAAGACGTGATCTTCTCAATCTATTTTTCTCACGTAATATAATAGTTCACAACTCGGAGGTCACAAGAGTCACTAGCCACTCACGAAAAATGATTGACTATGCTTGCTCTAATCTTGATACTGATATTTCCACAGTTACCATTATCCATGGTATGTCTGACCACTACGCTGTTCAATTAATTATTCCCTTGCAGTCTCAAATTAAAAAAGAAACTAAAATGGGTAGAATCTATAGTCGGAAAAACTTTGACAGCTTTAAAACTATTTGTCAGGATACAAACTGTATTAATGTATTTATTTATCCTGAACGTTTCAACATATTTCACTCTGTTCTGGTTACAATTTTTAATCAATCGTTTCCACTTCGTAAACTAAAAACTAAATATAAAAAACCTTGGATAACTAAAGGAATCAAAATATCTTCGAGAAATTTACGTACATTTAATTACATAAAAAAATATTTTAGAAATGAGTTTTTTGAAAATTATATCAAAAACTATAGAAATATCTATCGAAAAACAATAAAATTAGCCAGGGATCAACATTACCAGAACAGACATAATGAAGCGGGAAATAAACCAAAGGAAAATTGGAAGATTATAAATTCCTTGAGGGGCAAACCAAAGTGCCATTCTAAGGTGAATATAGAACCTAATTAATAATTTCTACTGTACAGTAGCAGATAAGTTAACAGCACACATAACTCCTTCAAAAGATCAAAATATTGCAAAAATTACCGGACAATGCACTTACTGTACTGGTGAAACTCATAAACAACTCTTTCGATACCAGAATGCTTAAAATCTGCAATAGTAATTCCCATTCACAAAGTAGGAGAATCGGAAGAACCTTCCAATTTTCGCCCTCTCGATCTTCTCGTCTATCTCCAAACTTATAGAAAAGATTGCAAATACTAGAATTAATGACCATCTAGATAGAAATGATTTACTTTCAAAATCACAGTTTGGCTTCCAAAAAGATAAAAGCACAAACGATGCTATATTTTCGTTCTTAGAAAATGTATATTTGGGGGTAAACGATGGTGAGTGCGTTGCAGCAGTGTTCTGTGACTTCTCTAAGGCATTTGATTGCGAGGATCACAGAATACTGTTGCAAAAACTAATACATTATGGATTTAGACACACAACCACATTGGTGTAAATCCTACCTTTCAGAGAGAACTCAAGCCGTAAAAGGCGAAAATGCCAGTCTTTCTAATGTCCAAACTATAACTAGGGGCGTAACGCAAGGATCAGTGCTTGGCCCGATGTTTTTCCGTTTTTATATTGATGATCTGGCTTATTTGGACATAGAAGGAAAATTTACCATCTTTGTAGACGATACAACGATTTTGTGGAAAGGTCCCAAAGCCATTATCCAAGACATCATCTTCAATGACATTAAGAAAATCAAAGAGTGGTGTGATTGGCACCTCCTCTGTTTCAATATAAATAAAACCAATATTTTATCTTTCCGTTCCTCTATCTCAAATATAAGCTTGGGAAATCAGAATATTGAGGTGAAAGAGTCTGTAAAATTTTTGGGTATGATAGTTGATGAAAAATTAAACTTTTATGAACATATTAATCACCTTAGTTCAAAATTATCATCAGCATGTTTTGCTATTGGATTGGTCAAAAGGGAGCAAAACTTTGAGTCGGCAAGGATGGTGTATTTCTCCCTATTTGAGTCTCGCCTGAGATATGGTTTGGCTTTCTGGGGTCTTTGTTCAGCGGCCTTTCTTCAGTCAGTGTTTATTATCCAAAAACGACCTATAAGAAGATTATATAATGCTAACCCTCGCGAACACTGCAACTCTTCCTTGTCTCTTTATACTAGAAACTGTTAGCCTTGTTCACAAGAAAAAACTGCAATAGGATAATCATACCAACGTCGGCCATTACACAACTCGGCAATCTGAGAATCTACCCTTGCCAATACCAAGATCAACTCTAACAAAAAATTCACTTATCTATGAAAGCATAAAACTTTATAATCACCTGCCAATTATAATTAGGAGAATTCAAAATTTAAAACTATTTAAAAAGGCAGTTCGTTCTTGTTTAGAAGAAAAAATGTTTTATAGCTGTGATGAGTATTATGGGGAGACCTTACATTTTACTATGGGTTAACGGTTCATAAATACTTTTAATTCAATGATTTTAAACTTTAAAAATGCTTATTGCTGTGATGATCTAAAATAAGAAAACGTTATGACAGAATCTTTTTAAATATGTTTGACTTTTTTAACTTTCAAATATTAGTGTAATGACGTCGTGTATAAAAAAAAATTTGTGTTTTTGTTGTTGTGTTGGGCATTGTTTGGCTCTGTTAATGTTTTTATTTTTGTTTTTTTTATTTTTATTCAGTCTTAAATATATAATTTGAAAATAGGTACCGAGATAGATAAATTTAGGAAACTTAAGTATTTGATAGATAATAAGAATATTTTTTGCTTTGTCAGTAAGATTTACTCTTCCGACAAGAAAGCTTGTTTGAATTGAATTGAATTGAATTGTATATGGTAAATCGGTCGTTAAGTTGTATGCCCATGCCGTGTACTTTACGTTTCCAGTTTTTTAGAGCTACTGCGATATATATTTTAAAAAGAGTTGGAGAGATACAACATCCCTGTCTTAAGCCTTTCGTTACCTGGAAATCTTTTGAAAATTTAGATTTTGACCCTTTGTAAAGTTCTTTTATAGCTTTTATATATGTATGATTGATATTAGTTTGTTCTAGCACTGTCCATAATTTTTCTACTGGAACGGTATCATATGCGTTTTGTAGGTCCACAAAGGTAACATGAGTCTCTATATTTCTGGCACTCCTTTTCTCAGTTACTTGTTTAAGACATAAAACATCACTACAAGATCTGCCTGCACGAAACCAACTTTGCTCTTCTTCTTTTTGGTCATGAAAATCATTCTTTATTAGGTCTCTAAGAATCCTACCGTACAATCTACTTAGAGTACTGGTCACTGAAATTCCTCTGTAGTTTTTGCAATCCAGCTTGTTTCTTTTTTATGTATTGAGGATATGAATGCTATTTTCCAATCATCAGGTACTGGATGTCCGTTTATGCATTGATTGATAATATATGTGAGATTTTCTAGTAGTTTCTTTGATCCATATTTGAGCATTTCAGCGTATATTCCCCCAGGTCCGCTAGCTTTTCCGGATTTAAGTTTTTTGATACTATTCTTTATCATTTCTTTTTCGATAATCACTTCCTCTCCATGTACTTCTATGTCTTTCCACGGAGAGGCTGACAGATTTTTGGGTCTTGTTTCCTGCAGCAGCCTTGTAGTGTTCTATCCATTGTTCTGGTTTGATGATCTGGATGTCTACTTTTTCTTTTGTTGGGTTTTTTAACGTTGAAATGAATTTCCATACTTCAGAACTCTGCCTACCTCCTACGTGTGTATTTATATCGTGGCATTTTCGTTCGAACATCTAATTTTTTTCTGTACGTATCAGAATTTCTAGACTTCTAAAGTTGTATTTTTGATTTTCTTCGATGCATTCTAGGTTTTCACTTTCTCCAATACTTTTGTCTCTATTTGTTTTTCTTACAGGGAATAATATTTTTGCTTTTACCAGATGGTGGTCAAATCCACAGGTAACACCACGAAGTGTTCGCACATCATACCACTTTAGTTCCGAGTGTTGTCCACCTATAGCATAATCAATGATTGATCTAAGATTTCTTATTGGCTGAATCCAGGTATATCGATGAATTTCCTTATGATTTTGTATCGAAAATCACCAAAACACGTGAACTGGAAACTGGACTGAAGTTTACAAATGATACAGGATCAGATTTATATACAATTTTAGGTATTTTTCCACTTTTGGCCGGTACTGTATTTCTCTGCTATATTTAGCAGAGCACCAAGCTTAGAAAAGAAAGATAGAAATAATAAAATCAATCTACAAGGTTTTAATATTAGGTCGCTATTTAATTAATAATTGCTCCATATTTACCGCGTCAGTATCAAGCTCGGTACGATTTTTATTTAAAAAAATGTTATTCTGCTCTGCTAGCTTTTGCGGAGAAATAGATACAGCAAAAACAACGAAGATAAAATTTATTTGTCAGTTTAGTGATAAAATATTTAATTGCTTAACATTAACATGGTTTTACCATAAAAAGATCTATGGTAACTAATAACACCCAAGAAAATGTTATCTATACGGATTTTGAAAAAGCTTTTGATCGGGTTAATTATGATGTTCTTCTCCAAAAGCTGGCATTATTTAAACTTTCTAAGAATCTCCTTAGTTTATGTTAATCTAATTTAAGCTGTTGGAAGCAGTATATCGTTTACAGAGGTGCCACTTCGGAGCTCTTTACAGCCCATTCTGGAGTCCCACAGGGATCGAACCTTGAACCTTTTTTTTTGACATTCTTATCAATGACATGCCCAGATCACAAAAAATTTCACTCGGCTTCCTTTTTTCAGATAATTTTAAGTGTTTTAGGAAAATACATTCCGAGGAATATTGTGCATTGTTGCAGAAAGATATCGATAACATTGTAAATTGGTCAAAAACTAATCATCTTAATTTTAATGCTAAAAAATTTTATATTATGAATTTCAGCAAAAAAGCGAATCCAATAAAATATAGTTACAAACTTAATGGTAAAGTGCTTAAGAGAAAAAGTGAAATGCAAAATCTGGGCGTGATTTTTGATCCTGAATTAAAGTTTAATAAGCATATTGAACAAATTACTTCAAAGGCACATCGAATGCTGGGATTCGTGGTTCGAAATTCTCATGGGTTCCAGAACAAAGATACATTAATTCTTGTATATAACTCCTATGTTAGAAGTGTATTAGAGTACTGTTCAATTATATGGGCTCCATTTTATGAAATTTGCAAAAACAACATTGAAAAGATACAAAAAAAAATTCTAAGATATCTTTATTTTGCAAAACACAACATATATTATTTTGATATACCATATACAAATCTTACTAATGAGTGTGCTTGTATAAGCACACTTGAGAAAAGACGTAAGCTCCGTATCATAGTCTTTGAGATAACTTTTTGACACTCATCAGCGGTTTACCATAACAAATAGCATAGGCCAACGAAAAAAAGTAGTAAAAAGTTGTCTTATAAATAATGATATGAATTTTAAAATAGCAGAAGCCAAATTTTTATATAAATTAATTTGGTATAAGATAGATTGTCCCTATCTCCTTAATTATTTAAATTTCCGTATACCCACATATTTAACACGAAATAATTTTACTTTTGAACTCCCAAGAGCTAATACAAACTTAGTTCAAAACAGCCTAAAGTATACCTATAATATTTTGTTCAATAAATTGAGAATTAAGAGACTTTGATATGTTCCATCTAACTTTTCAAAGTTTTCGCACAAAAATTACAAGAAATCGGTAATTGCCTTAATTCTGTAGTTATAGTAGTAGTTATAAATTTTTAGAATTTTTATGACAAAAGACAATCTTTAAATAGTTGGGAAAGAAGAAGATTTTCTTTTTGTTTTTACAATCGGACTCTATTTTTCTTTATTTTTAATTAAGAACTCTGTAGTTTTAGCACATAAATACTTTAATATATTAATGAGCGCAAGCCTGTTGATTACTTAATAAATAAAATAAAATAAATAAAATATTCACAATGTGAGAACCGCCCTAGGTATCACTTAAAACATATTGGTGTGCTAGCTGCTCTGCTAGCTTTAGCAGAACAACAAGCTTAGCAAAACAGAACAGCGATGCTAAAAATCAATCTACAAGGTTTTTATATTTTGTTGCTCTATATCTACCGCATCATGGTCGGTACAAACTCGGTACCATTTCTATTAATAATATGTCAATATCTTAAAAACTACTGAACCAAAAAAATTCAATCTATGGCATTTAATAAGCTGCTTATCCAAGAATAAAAACTTTAATCAGTTACAAGTGGTCTGGCAGTAAAAATAAATAAATCTGCTTAATAAAGTACCTAATAGGGTCCTTTTTAATATAATTTAGCCACCAAAAAATGACCAAGCCAGAAATCGTAAATGATGTAAATTAATCCATCTCGCTTAGAAGATTTGCTGCATCAGTGTACGGTCAAGAAAGTTTTTTTAATTTTTATTATTATTATTTTGTCAATGGAAAGCGGCATAATAGTCCGGAGCCTAAGCCACTTTTGTCTGCATTTTTGCGTACCGTAATGAAACTTGTCACGATTATAATATAACAATATGGTAATATTTTACGAAGTGCTGCTTATCCCGAACCCAGTGCAGAGCAAAGATACAGGGTGTTTTATTTTTAATTGCATCTATCTCATTAAAATTCTGTATAAAATTTAAATGTAAAGCTAGAGCAATGAAACTTGGCACCCATTATAAGGACATATACGCTTTTATTTTAAGAAATAAAAAAATTATATTGTTTTACTTGCTTTCAAAAAATAAAAAATAATAATTTTTTTTTTAAATTTATGGTGTCGGTGTTGAGTAGAAAAAAAAATTCCAGGCGGTTAGTTAAGCAAGATAACTTGCTAAAATTTACTGTGAGCATTAACAAATTGTTTCTCTTTAAAACAAGTATTGCTGGGCTGGGGTGACATATGCAGAGTCGGAGTACAGGGGGGTTTTAGTTAATAATTGTAAATTAAAAAATTCTAAAAAGATGGAAAGGTATGTGGATTTCTTAGACATAACGATATTTTCAAAAAATATATACCAAGTAAAAGATACTTAGCTTTTATTTATATTTTACGAAAAGAGAATGGAAATTTTGTTGAACTGTTAAAAATACAGGGTGATTTTAAAAATAAGTTACATTATTATGATCAATTTAAGTATTTTTTTTATGACGACGTTACAAATCACTATGGAAAACTCGAAGTTAGCACGTTACATCAATATTAGTACAGCTTTAATTTTCTTAAATAAAAATTTTTGTACAGAGTGTCAAAAAGTAACTAGACATTAAAGTTTTTTCGTAATGTTTTAATTTAGTGCTGAAAATTCAAATAACTCTAGATATGTCAAATAAACATCTTATTGCAATCACTATATTCTCCTTTATAAACCATTTATCGGACTTCATTTTCGTAATAAGCGCTACATCATTACCCTTTTCTGAACGTATATACTGGGCGACAACAACTTTGCTGTCATTTTTACTGTTTTTTTGATATTATTTATTTTAGCTACTGCGGTATAAGAATTTTGCAATGAAACTTTGTCAACAACAATTTGTCGGCTTATTACAGGCTATGACACAAAGATTATTGTTTATGTAATTTTGTAATATGCTGAAAGATACAAGGTGATATTAAAAAAATCATGTAAAAAGTAGTAGTCTCAAACTTTGGGTCATACCGGTTATACAGTTTAAGACTCCTTCTTAGTTTTACCACTTTTTAAAACTAGAAGAACGCCTTTCTTACACGGTCTACATTGCCTTACTTAGCTTTGTAATTGTAAGAAAATACAGGGTGTTTCTTTTGTCAATATATATTTTTTTTAAGTACGTAAAACCCGCAGCCCACGAGAAAGACCGGCCCGGGCGCGGAAATATCACGTGACCGTAGGAGTCCCACAAAAAAACGCCTCACGGCCCGCTGTCATTATAAAACATGTGTGTGTTCAGTTTTGGTATGTTTGTTTACGTCGATTTTTTTTTAATTCGGGCACGAATTTTATGTGAATTTTATTAAAGTTATTAAAATAACGCAGCCCACAAAAAAGACTGTAGTGGGCTGCGTTAAAATAATTAATGGCTAATGAGTAAATTATAAAGAAAATACCTATAAGATAAACAATGCCGCGAACGTGTAATTAGTGTTGTTCCTTGTCGGTCCAACTATAAAACTGAAACCTAATATGTTGCAAACGGGAAAGAAGTGGTAAAAGGTAAGATCTTGGATAAGATTGATCAAGTAATAGACATCCTTAGTGACATTTTCGATAGTGAGAGTGAAAAATGTGTTCAGTTGTCATTTCTTATTGAACAATTAGGTCTCTTGAAAAGGTAACCTGGAAATCGAAGATGTGGTGGATACACTTTAATGTTGGCTTCATCTTTGTTTTATCCAGTTATCCAGTACATACACGTTAATTTACAATTCTAAGGTAATATGTCTTCCGCACCCTCGCAATATTAAAAAACTGATTTGTAAAATATTGTTAACAGATAGTAATCTCTCTGGTAGTGTGAAATATTTAAAAAGTAAGATACAGCTTTTAAAAGAACATGAGTGAGTTAGTAGTTAACTTACACTTTATTGAAATAGATATTAAACTTTGTGCTGGGTAATTTTTCAAAAAATTATTGACGAATACTACATTCAGTTCATTGAATGGGAAAACCATCTCACTTATTCACAAAATCACTTGTTTCTTTTTAATAAATTATTAGTTTTATTAATATGTTTTATATTGAAAATTTTTCTTCAGATAACTCTAGCGAGTGTTTTTGTGGAGAAAAACTATTGTCAAAGCTTGAAAAAATTAGTTTAAGGGCATGTAAAGTTTTTTAAAATAATTTTATTAAAAACCACAATGATTTAGTGTCTGCTAATAAATCTTTGAATAAGAACTCAAAGATGATGACAGTCAAAGAAAAATTAAGAAACTAAAAGCTTAGGTTTGATATGTTCAATTTTGAAAGACTTGTATCGATTTGAAGTTACTAACGATATTATGTACCTAATATATGTACACTTGGGGACTAATTAAATGGCCGCTGCCGTTTTCAGAAGAGCTAAGATGAGAATCCGAATTTAAAGCCAAACAAAATACAGTAAAGAGCCCTGAGTTAATGCTTAAATTAAATTAAATAAGGGCCTACGTGCAAATTTTATGAAAACGAGTTTATTTAAGAAATCTAATGATATATTTAAAAAAATATTAATTTAAATAAATAACAATGCCCTTAGAAGAACTCTAGCGCAATTCTATCAAATTCTAATCAAAAAGTTATTAATTCTAGACATTTACATTTTTGGAATAAATTGCATATTAATTTTAAAAGTACTTTTTTGCAGATAGGCCTTTTTAGCCGTAGAATGATGATTGTCGCGTCTGGCAATACCTACAGAATTTTCAATTGTGCAAAGAAATATTTCGTATTTTATAAATAATATGTAATATAATACAGGGTGTAGCAGAATGAAGGTGCGTTTTTAAAATATGAATAACTCAGCTAATTACAAGAATTTAAGTTGAGATTTTAACAGTTGAAAAGTGAATTTGCATTTTGGGAGTAATATCAGGTAGATGACGTCCGTTTTCTGCAATGTTGGAGTCGTTCCTCAAAGTTCCGCATCACACAAATCAATTCCAATTGCCCCTGGGCGTAGTTAGGGTGGCTTGGATGGAGGTTAAGCCTTCCCGTCCAAAGCTTATTAAAATTAACCCCCCCCCCCTGAAATTATTCGAACATTACCATAGACACACAAACACAATTCAGAAGAGAAAGTATGACTATAGCCTCCCAGATGATAACACCTAACTACGCTCATGCCAATGCCCCACTTGTGCTCTGGGTAGTTATTCTGAGCCTTAAATGATGTGACCATCCACATCACACGCTTTGACCAATAGCAAACTCTGAGCGGTCGCTTTTTATGCGAATTGAATTGTCTCGACCAATAGCATAGTCACCCGCTCTTTAGAGTTAATGAATTTTACGCGTTTGAAGTGAAATCTGTTCTCCTGGCCTATAGCGACGGAACGTTTCTCGGTTATATCGTAGGAGAAGCTTGCGCAATGGAGGTCTTTTCGCATGACATGTGACGGCTCGGAGCTAATTTAAAGCTTGCTATTGGTCAAAGGGTGTGTTGTGGATATTCACACCGTTCAAGACTTAGAATACAGTTTGGTTAAGCATTCTATTTTCTAAAAAAACTAAAATCTTGACAAACTATTTTTGTTCAATTTCTAAAAAAGCCCGTACTTCTTAATAACACCAAATAACTTTATTAATAAATAAACAGTTGTGTTTTAAACAATATTAATTGACTTGACTGCGAAATTAATCCAGGATTAGAGTTGTTGAAAAATAGTTAGTCAAGGATAGTTTTTGCCTGACAAATATAAATTTGACTAAAAAATTATGCTGCGTTGACTTATTTTTTAGCCATCCATAGGTAGGAAGGCTATTGGGATCGTCAAAAAAACTTTTTTTTATTT
The DNA here is from genome assembly GCA_963576565.1 of Aspidapion aeneum. NCBI lineage: Eukaryota > Metazoa > Arthropoda > Insecta > Coleoptera > Brentidae > Aspidapion > Aspidapion aeneum. The sequence goes on along the minus strand of OY755040.1, from coordinate 61,931,387 downwards.
TTCATCAAAATAATGTAACCTAATCACCAAAATTTTTGATAGCGATGCGTCGCGTCGATTGTCTGGGGCACGATAGCACATTAAATTAAGAAATATATGTGTTTTAGTCACTTAACTGTCAACGTTCCCATTTTTACAACACTTAATAGTATAGTTAATAACAAATAGTTTCAGAGGAATTCATAGTTATTTTAAAAATAAAATTAAATATTTTTAGTAATTAGGCAATGTTTGCAACAGAGTATAAAAGGCAATTTCAAAGGGGTAAAGTCAACCACGGACACGGGTGTTTCGCAAAAAGAAATTTTTTACTTAATAGTATAGTTAATAACAAATAGTTTCAGAGGAATTCATATTTAAAAAAAAAATAAAACCAAATATTTTTAGTAATTAGGCAATATGTTTGCAAAAAAGTATAAAAGGCAATTTCAAAGGGGTAAAGTCAACCACGGACACCGGTGTTTCGGAAAAAGGAATTTCCATCGTCAGCGTAGCTTGCCTGACTACAGTAATCAAACTGACTACAAGATACAAGGTAATTTACCTATTTAGGAAAATGCAGATCATTAAAATATATATCTTTTTTAGGTTAGACTAGAAACACAAGCCTGACTCCATCCGAGTACAATGTTACAAAAATTATATATTAAAAATAGCGTAACCAAAATCATAACATTTCTGGCTCCGACGCAGTTCACATTTCACTTTTTTTCACTCTTAAAACTTTCGTTTGTGAGATATTACAGCCTAAGTTAAAAGCCGCTTCTATCGTGTCACCCCGTGTGCACTTCATTGCTAAAATGTAAGACACAATTTAAATCATTTCTTACACCCTAAGAATGCAAAATCGACTGGTCGTCCAAAAATCGTCGTGTGCAGGGGGTGGTGGGGGTAGATTTTCCAAAAATTTGGAAAACAATTGTTTTGCATTTTTTGAATCTATAAAGTGTGCTCATGACTCCACCAAAAGCATATAGTAATATTACTATCAGAAACATTTAGTTTTGTTGAATGTTGAAAATATCGTTCCCAATGCTTTTATATGGAGTTCCCTATTAGTAGAAGAGCCCAGTAGGATTTTGGGCTTGAATTGCAAACCGATACTCATATATTTTAATCGATTCGTCATAAGACCATGTCCCAAAAAAAATGGAGATACCTGCGAAAATCCTGCATAAACAAGCCGCCATCTTTGTTTAAAGATGGCGAAAAGGAGTTTGAATCAAATGTACGTAACTTTTTTATTACGAAATCGATTTTACTCAAGACAAATTGTGATTAGCTTCTACTATAATGGCCTCTCCAAAACACTATCAATACTTTGTTTTTTATTTGTCTCTATACTATAAATTCTGTAAGTTCCTTTAATACGCTGTTTTTTTTTAGGTTTTTTGATTTTTTAAAGAAAATTACGGATTTTACAAAAAAAACATTAATAATAAAAAATATGCAGATTGTTAAGATGTATTCATGGTGGGTCTAATATTTGCTGTAGATTAAGATGTTCTCGAGTTACACTCAAAAAACCACTAAATTGGCCTATACCTGGGTACAAAATTTTCATATTTTCACCAAAGTCATGAAAGTTACTAAAAAACTAAACAGATCGAAAAAAGATGTCAAGCTGAATAAGAAACGGCTATTAGTTTCAAAAAGAAACTGATACTGAGGTAGAAATGGCGGCTTAAACATGGCCGAAGCGTAATTTACAATTTCATTTTTGAGGGTAATTATTTTATGTAAAACGAACCCCCACGGGTCTTCTTCAAATCTTCAAAAAAGGAGAGTATACTTTTTGTCGTAAAGTTAATAGTTTTCCTGAAAAAAACAAAAAATATGCGGCATACATAATTCGATGTTTTCGTTCCATAGAAGTACGACAATTGGTCCATTAAGGAAAAAATAATTTATGCACAAATAAGCGAACCCGCAGTTACATATTTAAACTCAGCATCAAAAATCTTACAAAAAACATATTTGATACTTTTCTGTTAAATTCACAGGTGGTCACGTGATTTTGCCAACTTCCTAACGGTTTAAGCTAGAGACTTGGTTCTTTTTTTGATTTGTAGACAAAAATGTCCGATCAAAATTAATCACCACTGGCATGTTTTTAAATTTGTAAAAATATATACATATTATGGGTTAATTAAGATACATAAGCCAAACTTAGACATTAGGCCAGTAGCTTCTTTTATCTCAGCTCCAGTTTACTATATAGCAAAATGGCTGAATAAAGTTCTAGTTCAGAAGATTTCATATAAATCAAAATATTGTGTTAAAAACTCACTTGACTTGGTTGAAAAACTCAGAAGTATTACTTTGAAGCCCAATGGAATTCTCATTTCGTTTGATGTTAAGAATCTTTTTCCTAGTGTTCCACGCAATCAAGCAGCAGTCATTTTAAAAGATAAATTTAACGATAATTTTTCCCCTGAACAAGTAATTTGTTTGTCTGAATTGATTGGGAAGGTACTAGACTGTGACTTTTTTCAGTTTAATAATGAATTTTATAGACAGACAGATGGACTTCCAATGGGTTCTGCTTTATCTCCTTTTCTAGCTGAAATTTTTATGGAGTTTTTTGAGGAAAGATTGGTGTTTGGTTCAAAACACAATTTATTAAAACATATTCAATTTTGGCACAGGTACGTGGATGATATAATTGTTTACTGGACGGGTTCCATAGAAGAAGCTAATGAATTCTTAAAATTTCTTAATTCTCTACACCAGAAAATTCAATTTACTATGGAATTAGAACAAGATAACAGCATCAACTTTTTGGACCTAACACTAACAAAAAAAAAAAAATAAAAAAATTAAAAATAACCTCCAATTTTCAATATATAGAAAACCTACACAGACTGATCATCTAATTCCCGAAGATTCTTTACACTCAATTGAACATAAAAATGCGGGTTTAAACCATCTAATACACAGACTTTTGAACACTCCTCTTTCCCCAGAGAATTTCAACAGAGAGAAGCAAATTATTTACCAAATTGCTCAGAGTAATGGTTTTGAGAGACAGAATGTGGACAAAATACTCAATAGGAAATCCGTAAAAATGCTTCAGAACACTCTGACAAATTTGAATTTAGAAAATCCTATTACAGCCGTTTTGTGTCAAAGATCTTACCCAGAATACCAACATAAGGACAAAAAATATTTTTCTTTAACTTTTCTGGGTGGTATCTCTTATGAAATAAGCAATGTCATAAAATCATACATTCCGGGTGGGGTTGCAACTTTTAAGCCTTTTAGCTCTTTAAAATCTTTATTCTGTAAACCTAAAGATAAAATCCCTTTATCTCAAAAAAGCGGTGTGTACAAATTAAAATGTACCGATTGTAACGCAGAATATGTGGGACAATCTGGTAGAACTTTTGAAAAACGGATCAAAGAACACCTAAGATCACAAAAATATGATTCAGACAACAAATCATCTTTCGGAACTCATTTAAGAACAGCCAAACACAATTTTAGCATTGATCAAGATTTCAAAGTTCTACATGTCGAAAATAAAGGGAGACGTCTAAACACTCTGGAGAATCTGGAGATAGCCAAATTAGAAATAACAGGAGATATTCGGAGTTTAAATGATAAATCTCCAAGTTATTTTATTGAGGCTGCAAAAGTCATAAATCAGTTCTCTTTTAAATAGCCTCTTCCCTCTCCGGGATGTTGGTGCAGTGTGAATTATCCTTTCTGTGGCTTCTTCCCTCGTTTTTTAAAAATAGAAAGTAATAATAAATTTAATTGTTAAATTGTTTTGGTATTTTTAGATAATGACCTTTTGATTTTTATGTTATTGCTAGTCCTTTTACAACTACGTGTTTTAATTTGTAAGTTTAGTACTAGTTCTTTTTATGGTTTTTATGTTTTGATTTTCAAATGTTAATTTGTGATGAGCCCCCCCAAAAACAAAATCAAGAAAACTTTTTGCTTATAAGATGAGAATCCATCATCAACTGACCATTTATATTTCTCTGCTCGAAAATCAGCTGATTTTTTGTTTTTGTAAGGTTAGATTCACTCAGTGTAAAACATACAAATTTAAATTAAGTTAATGTTCGTTTTATTAAATTGGATGTAATTTAAGTTAAGATGATGTGGCGTTTGCAAGAAGGACTTCTTCGACACTTTGTTTAGTAAGTTTTTTATTGAATTTTGTTATTTTTGAAGTTCCACCAATTTGGTTTTTTTTATTTTTATTATAGAGCCCTTATGATTATGGTCGCTAAGACCGAAACGCGTCAAGGGTAAGAAATACAGACTGCATTTTTGCTAAAAAACGTAGTTTTATTTCGCTGTTAAGAATTCAGTGTGGAGCAAAGGACCCCAACTCACTATACATCTAATATATACAGGGTGTCCCAAAAATCTGGGTTTAACCAAATATCTGCCCAACTATTGAAGATAACTGAACCATATTTGGTAGTGATTGATGACATCGAGAGATTTATTTTATGCACACATTAACAAAAACGTTTAAAAAATACACTAAGAAAAAAGTTATATTTATATTTTAGCTATTTATTCGGTTTTTATTTTCTAAAAAACGCCCTGTATTTCTAAAACGGAGCAATGTCGGATTAAAGTAATTGGCTTTCAATTGTCTTATTTTGACCTCAGAAATATATCTTAGGCTTTTGCACTGTCCTTTCATAGACACAGATTGTATAAGTAATTTTATCCATATTTTCCTGCTTTTCCATGTTTTTCCCGGGTATGCTGTAATTGACCAGAGGCAATCAACCAAAACCTTAAACTACATGGCAATACCAACAAAAAATATGTGGCAAAAATTCCCACCTATGGGGGATGGCGGGTATAACTATGGTTAAAAATTTGTAAAAAATGGTGAAATAATAAGTTTGACAGACGATAGATTTTGACACGTTTTTCGTCATAGGTAAGGGACAGTTGGCGTACATGGTTTTTCAAAGACCTTTCAAACAAGATATCTCTCAATAGGGTTTTTGTTTAAAACAACAAACAAACTTGTGAATTTTGACAAAAACTGAAAAAATTAGTTTTGACAATTAACGGCTATATCAAAATATTTAATTTTCAAATACCTTTATAACGAGGTATCAATCGATAAGGATTTATAATTAACATTTTTAAGTTGATCGCCCCTATGCCGCCCTCTAATGCAGGGGTAGCACAACCGCCCCTTCATAAAATAGATCTCTTGATGATTCGGTTCGGTTCGATTTCTGCCAAATATGGTTCGGTTATCTTCAATAGTTCAGAACATATTTGAGCGGACTCAGAGTTTTGGGACACCCTGTATATATATATCTTATTTTCGCTCACTCTCCTGGCATCTCCTTCTTACCCTCTTGGCTAATTTCAGTGCCAGGAAGAGTAGAAATAATACAAAAAAAAGAAATTTTAATCTTAGCAACCATCTCAGGAAAGGAAAGACCTCGGGCAAGACTGCATTCCCGGCCGTTTTAAAAAATAGTAAAATTAAAGAGCCCTCAAAAAGTTGGCGGCAAATTGAGTTAAAAAGGGTACACTAGAAGATGGGATTTTCAATAAACCAAAACATATTAAAAATACTTATTTTATAATAATTTTTAATGGGTCATATAGAAATAGCGGTATATGATACCGCTAACAGCGTTAATGTAAGTTTTTTTCATTACACTACTGAGTAAGTCCATTGAAAAAACCTTTTAAACTGATGTTACTAGTAAACGAAATGATCGATGGCTGGTTTGTTTTATCCATTTATCAGGGACAAGTACTACGAATTTACTTTTTTACCTGAAATAAAGCAAATATTTACCTGTAGATAAGCAGGTACTAAAACTAAAAGAAAAGTTTAGGCCTATTAAATATAGTATATATTCCGGATACATTTACCTACTTATTTTATGGAGATTTATGTAAGAAATACAATTTTGGATAAATGTAAAAAAAGCAGAAACTAAAAATTGTCTTAATTATTATATATTTATTTATTGATCGACATTACAAAATCCCCTGTAAATACTTTTAACTCCTAGAGAGCATCTGTATCATTTTATCCAAAATTGTATTTCTTACACATTTTTCGAAATTGAACTTTATCTGGGACACCCTGTATGTTATTTCGGGGTTGAAAATTCATGAATAACGAAGTAGAAATAGTGCCAATTGAAATGGAGATGAAAAGTGACAATTAGGGTTAAAAAGTGGCAGACCAGGCATAAAAAAAAGTACGAAAAGTAGCGTATAAAGCATTTTTTTTCTTAGCGCATTGTAGAGGGTTACACCAGCTTTAAATAAAAGTTTCACTTTAGAAATACTACCGCAAGAACAAAGGGAAATATACCAATATCAACATTATTATCAAAAAATTTCAAAAAATTAATTTGGAAAAGTATAATGTTTTAATTATGCAACAGTTAAAATATCGAAATGCGGATTCGACTAGTTATAAAATTTGTTTTGGGCGCCAGGCGCGGCACCGTATTCAAAATTTTTAAAAATTTGTTTTTGTCATCAAAATTGGATAATTTTGTCTACAAATCAAAAAAAGAACCAAGTCTCTAGTTCAAAACGTTCAGAAGTTGCCAAAATCACGTGACCACCTGTCAATTTAACAGAAAAGTATCAAATATTTTTTTTGTAAGATTTTTGACGCTGAGTTTAAATATGTAACTAATGGATGTATGTAAATATGGACCCATGCCATTGTCGTGTACTATCCTTTTTTGAAGATAATTAAATTGTCTTTTAGCGGGGGTATATTTTGACCCCGTGGGGGGTTCGTTTCACATAAAAAAATTAACCTCAAAAATGAAATTGTAAATTACGCTTCGGCCATGTTTAATCCGCCGTATCTACCTCAGTATCAGTTTCTTTTTGAAACTAATAGCCGTTTCTTATTTAGCTTGACATCCTTTTTCGATCTGTATAGTTTTTTAGTAACTTTCATGACTTTGGCGAAAATATGAAAATTTTGTACTAGGTATAGGTATTAGGTATAGGAACCGCTTAATCTACAGCAAATATTAGACCCAACATGAATACATCTTAACAATCTGCATATTTCTTATTTCTTATGTTTTTTTTTGTAAAACCCGTAGTTTTCATTAAAAAATCAAAAAACCTAAAAAAAAAACAGCGTATTAAAGGAACTTACAGAATTTATAGTATAGAGACAAATAAAAAACAAAGTATTGATAGTGTTTTGGAGAGGCCATTATAGTAGAAGCTAATCATAATTTGTTTGGGTAAAATCGGTGTCATAATAAAAAGGTTACGTACATTTGATTCAAACTCCTTTTCGCCATCTTTAAACAAAGATGACGGGTTGTTTATGCAGGATTTTCGCAGGTATCTTCATTTTTTTTGGGACCTGGTCTTATGACGAATCGATCAATATATTGTCACGAGGGGGTTTTATCGTGACGAACACAGTTTAAGTTAGGTGTAATGGTTTTATTATAATACTTATATTTACTACTTACATTGTACTTAAATACATCTTGTCTACAAATCTTCTTGATACGCTTAACTTCTTATACTTGACTATCGTACTACTTGTTCACTATTAACTAAGCCTGGTCGTTAGGTTCTCAGCGTACAACTAACTGCTAAACTCTTTTGGATATGCTTTTATTACAAACCGTTTGCCATTGACAGGATATCGAGATGTGTTTTGTTTCCTGTATAAACATCATCATTAACATCATCATTAACCGCGTTGTTTATTATAGTTCTGTATACAATTTATTACTTTTAATACAATTTGAACTATATACAGAAGTTCATTTTCTTAGAATGTTTAGGGTTAATGTGCACTTGCTTATAAACGTAACTTGTGTCATTTACTTAATAGGACATTATTTTCTATCCTGACACATCCCCCTTGCTTTTAAAAAAATCTGTCCCCACAGATTGTCTACTAAACTATTTTTCACAAAAAAAAATATAACAGTCGTCTGTACCTAATAAATTATAAAAACTAATTAATTAAAATAATTGTCTATCCATCCCCATGCTACTCGTTCCGATTGTTTTGCATTCTTCATGTGACGCAACCTAGTCCAATGTAGGATTATAAAGAAGTATCAACCGCAGTGTTGCCGTGACGAATTTGTGGGTCTTGCACGCTGCCTTGAAAATGTTCAGATCTCGCTTTGTTGCCAACTGTCCTTATCTCGTTTTGACTTGTGCGGTCCATTCCCTCAGGAAGACCTGGATGGTAGGTCCTTTTTTCTGTTCGTAGTGTTTGATTTGACGGCACGACTGGCGGGGGTTTAGAGTTGGCTCCCCCCGGTTTTTCATGCTGCGCTCTGGGTAGCTGTCTTGCCTTGTGGTATCGGCTGTTGCCTTGTGCTATCGGCTGTTGCCTTGTGGTATCGGCTGTTGCCTTGTGTTATCGGCTGTTGCCTTGTGGTATCGGCTGTTGCCTTGTGTTATCGGCTGTTGCCTTGTGGTATCGGCTGTTGCCTTGTGCTATCGGCTGTTGCCTTGTGGTATCGGCTGTTGCCTTGTGTTATCGGCTGTTACCTTGTGGTATCGGCTGTTAGCTCTGTCTGGGTTGACTACTTGGTGGGTTGGCTCTATGGCGATTTGTCTGCTGTACACCAGTGCTAATCGGCCCTGCTCACCACTTTTTCGTCTTTTGCATTACTTTGGTTGATCTTTTTGGCCGCTTTGCTAGGCCTTTTGTGACGTCTTGGTTATGTCAGGTTGTCATCGTTCTTCCATGTCTTCTTTCTTCATGTTGGGAACGAGTAGAATAGGTGGATCTAAAAAATTAATGCACAGACGATGTTAGGACATAATAAATATTTACATATGTTTACATTAAAAAGAGACAAAAATTACAAAAATGAGAAAAAATAATTTAATTGTTCTCGGTTCATTTTAGAATTATTTATACCCTGGCAACCCTGCTTACTTAGCCTGCTTATACTTATATCATTTCATAACATTCGAAAAAATATGTTTAATTTAAAACACCTTTGTTTATACATTCCACAATTTGTTTTATTATACATTCAAAACAATGTGTGCGTTTTGCACCTTTTAAGAACATTATACAAATTATTTAATTAAGTTTAAAATATTATGTATGTCATACATTTATTTTTTCTATGGTATACACCCTTCATTATAATTTATTCCCCTTACATCTCTCAATCTCACCCCTGTGATTCATAAAAATTATTAACATTGTAATAATATACAATTATACTTGGCGATCTCTTCTATGTGGCAATTGGCTTGTCGGCAAATGGGTTAGCTCCTATCATTTACTATAATATTTCTTTAATAATCTTTTCGCGTAGACTTTGACATGAAATATCACGGTAAAAATGAGTTCTTCCATTTGCGGACTACGACGCGCAGTGCAGGTCGTAAATATTTATAAAAATTATTTATTATACAAAACTACCGGCATAGTATACGGTTATGTAATCTATGCGGTTTTTACAATTACATTAAGCACGTGTATAAATAAAATATACCGGCATTTAATTATACGACGAATTTTTTATTCGCTGGAGCCACAATTGACAATGTTTGCATTAACTTTTTCGCCGATTTGAAGGGAGAATAAATCTTTTTGTTCTTTCAATTCGATTTGAAACTTTGTGTGACCGTAGTTGATTACGATTTCGGGTGTATTTTCTTTTAAATTTAGTGGCGCTGATTTTTTTGAATATTTTTGGAGAAGTCTTATACTTACATAGGTTAAAAACATAAGCAGGGAAAGGCACGTGACACCGAATAATATGTCATATTCGTAGTGTATCTGTGTTGTGTTTAAAATATTTTGTGCGTTAGCAACTTGAACTGGTGATGCTGCCAGACTTACAATCGGATGATGAAAAAATAGGTATGCAGTCGACACTGAGAGCAGAAAATTCCATAGCAAGAAAATTCCGTGACTTCCCATACCGTATTTATCGCTGAAACCGTATGTTTGCGGTATGATAGTGTCTACTGAATTTTCAATTTGTTTTAATGTTGTCTCTGATGACGTCAAATTTAAATGTGGTACATTTAGTGTCCAATTTGAGTTAAGGCATTCTTGCATATCTTTATATGTAGGTTGCATGATTTTTGGTCTTAAAATAAATGATTTTAGATTTGACCAAACTGCAGGTATAATGTGAACTATGCTCGCCGTCTCGATTTTATTGTTACATGGGAATTTTTGTGGGATAATAATTTCTCCGGATGACTCTAACTGGCAATTGCATGAGCTTTAAATTTTTAAAGCTCCTTTTTTGTTATAAACGTTTTTTAGCTCGGTTTTTCCACTACCGCATGAGAGATAGGTTTTTTCTTGCAGATGTGTAAGTATGTATGTTATGTCATTTATTTCTGAGATGATCAACGAGTTACCTGAGTGGCAATTCATCGGGCAGTATGAACTTATTTCTTCTACAGACGCGCCGTGATACAATTTTTTGGCGCACTCTGGTCCCTGTATATTATCAGCAGAAAACCTAGGAATAAAACATAATCTGTCGTGATAAGGTCTACATAAGTGTAGCCCTGTACCTGAAATTTGTCTAATCTCTTCTTTTCCGTAATTATTTTTTGAGACAGCGATGTACAATGCCTGGTGTGGTATTGTACATGTTTGATTGAACCATGCGAAGGGTGTGGTGGTCAGTTCATAAAGGTCCCACTTTTGTCTGTGTTGTATAATCGGTATTTTAATGTGAATAAAAATTTTATTTTCCGTGATGCTGCAGTCGCACATTGGAAGTTCGTAAAATTTTGAAATTTTTTCTTTTGAAATTGCCAAACCTTGATTTGACGAATAGATTTGTTTTTCCAGATTATCTAAATCCTTTCGTAAAACCTCTGGATTGACTATTTCAATAGGGATTTTTCTTGCTTTGCATGATTCAATAATTTTTTGTTTTCTTAGTGCGCGAGTTTGAGATATTAATCGCCTTAAATTTTGATACTGATTGACCAGAGACGTGCTAGTAAAACTTTCTTCATCCCTCAGGATTACTTTAACCTCTTTATTTAAAGTTGAAACTTTTGAGTCGATAAATTTTATTTTACGTTCTGTATCTTTAAAAGTATCGCCAATTTTTGTAGTGTAATCGGAAAAATGTTTTGACTGTTCCCCGATACTGTGAAGGGTTTCGCCTAGCCCTTTACTGATTGTGTTAAGTTGCCTTTTTACTGTTTCGTCATCCTCAGAAATTATATCGATGTGTCCTCATCGAAGATGCGCCCCAGTTACCGTTTAACAAATCGAATTCTTTTTTAAATGCCTTCCCTAACTCATGTGTGTGTGATACCAAGTTACAATTGTCGCCATATGACTCTGGTTCTGTCATGATCTCTTCTGACCAGTCCATTTTATATGTAATCGGAATCGTAGCTTCGTATGCTACAGTTTGCGGTAGTGCCTTCCAAAATGCTCCGGCACTGACTTCTACTAGGTAGGATTGGTTGTTTTCGGCTTCTGTGACCTTAATTGCTATGATGCACAATATGAAGTTCCATCTAAAAAAATTCTTTGCAAATATATGTTATTTACATGCCTTTAGATGTGTTTAAAAAATTAGATGTCTCTTTTTAAAATTAAAATTTATTTTAATAAAATAATAAATAATAGCATTCATAGCGTTTGGCTACGATATTTATTTTGTATTTTATTTATTTTATTGCCGTCTGTTCCTTGTTAGCAAAATATTAAAAGTTATCAAAATAAAGTTGTGGTTTATTTCCACAACATCTTAATTTATTTAAAAAAAATACTTTAATTATTTATAAAGTTTTGATCGTTAATATAAATGTTTAACGAAAAATATTAAACTTCTAAGTGTTTTTAAAACAACCGGCTTGGATATTATTAAACAAACTCCGAGTTGTCTCAATAAATTTAATCAAAAATTTTTATATTCCTTAAATGTTTTTAAAACAATTTATCTAATTAGTTGATACTTATAAGTTAAATATTTCAATAATTTTTAACTTATTTTTAAACTTTGCGGGAGTGTTATCCCAACATTTAATTTAATTTATTATTATTACTACCTAATTGTTTTCTAAACTTAGGTTGGTGAACACTAATTAGTCGGTCATTTACCATTGATATTATATTTCCTATAAACAGTTTATATTTAAGCGGTCGTTGCTTGACACTTTGTTATATTATCTGGTGTAGTGTTTTAATAACATGATACCGTACACCTCCTAATCGGTTTTTAATTGTTTTATTTATACTTGCACTGAAAATAAAAAATAAAAATCTAATTTAATTATAGGTAGGTATCTTTTTTAAAATTTAAATTTTGCATTGAACAAAAATGTATTTTTCACTTCACTAAAATAGCGTCCTTTATTTTATTTCACTTCACTTTAAATAGTGTCTTTATATACAGGGGAATATTTGTGACACAAGGTCTTGTTATAAGGGCTTTGTCCTAAGGGCCTTGCCATAAGGGCCTTAAAAAAATTTTTTTTGGGCAGCTTAATTTTCTGTCACTGGGACTACTTCCGGTGTCCATGGGTCATAGTAAGGTAGCATCCTGCTGACATGAACCACTTCTTTTTTGCATTTGTTTGATGGTCCTTTTCTAATTTCGTAATCCACATCCGACATTCTGCGGGTAACGTAATATGGGCCGAACCATCTCAGCAATAATTTTTCGCTTCTTCCTACTTTTCTGACGGGAGTAAAAACTTTCACTTTCTCGCCTTCTTCATATTCTACGTGTCTGTGTTTTGCGTCATAGTGAATTTTGTCTTTTTGCTGCTGATTTTTTATACTGCGAGTGCCCGGTTTCGGATTTCTTCCGTGTTACTCGGTGGTGGACTCATCATGATATTTGCTTCTATAGGTAATATTGGTTCCCTACCATAGACCAGCATAAATGGCGAGTACTGGGTCGTTGCTTGTTTTGAACAATTATAGGTCAATGTCACTAAAGGTAAAAATGTATCCCAGTCTGTATGTGACGTATTTGTGTACATTGATAACATATCTGCGATAGTTTTATTCATTCTTTCTACTAGTCCGTTGCACTGTGGATGGTATGACGTAGTAAACTGGCTTGTGACGCACATCATTTTTAACATCTCTCTTATAGTTCGGATCTAAAAATTTGCCCTCTGTCGCTCAGCAGATATTTGGGCGATCCGTGTCTTGTGATTATTTTTTCGACCATAAATTTTGCGGCAGAATTTGCTTTTCCGTCCGGCAATGGCGCTGTTTCGGCCCATCTTGTCGCATAATCTGTCGCGACTACAATCATTGTATTTTTTAGTTTTGATAATGGGAATGGCCCGAGAAGGTCTATATACACTCTCTCAAAAGGAACGCCTATCGGCATAGGTTGTAATAGCCCTATGGGAATTCTATTCTGTTGTCCTTTTCTGGCTTGGCAGTCGGGGCAACTTTTAATAAAATCTTCGATATGTTTTTGTTGATGGTCCCAAAAATATCAATTTTTAATTTTTTCTGTTGTTTTAGCGACTCCTAGGTGAGCGCCTCCTAGCGGCTCGTTATAATGTGCAAATAAAATCTCTCCAATTAAATTTTTTGGTATGACTAGTAAGAATTCTCGCCCTTCTGGCCTAGGATTTATTTTGTGTAAAACTGTGTCTATAAGCCTAAAATTTTTTATTCTTTTTCTTAGTCCAATACTGCCAATTTTGTCAGGATCTTGTAAACCGTCTATGATCTCTTGCAAACTTTCGTCTTCTCTCTGTAATTTTCCCATATCTTCGGGTTCAATAATGAACGTGGGTATCTCCTCTAATTGTTCCTCTTCATTTTCGCTCGGTTTTAGCACGGGATTTCTACTCATGCAGTCGGCATCTCTGTGTTTTGCTCCACTTTTGTGTTCTATTGTGTAGTCAAATTCTTACAATTTTATTGCCCATCTGGCTAATCTTCCTACGGGATCTTTAACTGATTTTAACCAGCACAGTGCGTGATGATCGGTTACGATTCTCACATGCTTATCATATACCAATGTTCTAAAATAGCCTAAACTGTATATTATTCCTGCTAGCTCTAATTCTGAGATTGACATATTTTTTTCTGCGTTTGTTAAACTTCGACTGGCATAGGCAACAGGGTGAAGATGGGTGTCTTCCCCCTCTTGCAAAAGTATGGCGCCTAGGCCTTGCCTGCTTGCATCGACGTGTAAAACAAAACAAAACTGGTTCTTCGTTTTAGCTCCTCAAATGCTTTTTGATGTTTTTCTTCCCAAAAGAAAGGTGTGTCTTTTTTGGTTAAATGGTGAAGCGGTCTGGCTATAGCAGAAAAGTTTTTTATGAATTTTCGATAAGAATTTGCAAGGCCTAAAAATTGCATGACATTTTTTTGTGTTTTAATTTTTGGAAAATTTTCAATACAAATTAATTTCTTTTTGTCGGGTTTTAGGCCTTGGCTCGATACAGTATAACCGAGCAGATCTAGTTCTTCTTTTATGTATTCGCATTTTGAGGGTTTTAGTGTTAGCCCTGCATCCCGTAGTCTTTGAAAAACGGTGCGCAATTTTTCTAAATGGTCAGAGAGTGTTTCTGAAAATATACAGATGTCGTCACAATAGACCAGGAGCGTTTTCCATTTTAGATCACGAAAAACCATATCTGCCAATCTTTGAAATGTTCCAGGAGCTCCCGATAATCCAAAGCATAGCTTGTTCCAAACGTATGTACCACCTTGTCCGGGGCAACAAAAGGCTGTATACTGTTTAGAATCGTCGCTAAGCTTTATTTGCCAAAATCCACTGAACATATCGAGTGTTGTGAAGTATTTGGCCTTCGCTAAATAGGTCAAAAGGTCGTCTATGACTGGCATCGGTTAGCTCTACGTGAAACATGATTTACGCGTCGAAAATCGCAACAGAACCGCGTCTCTCCACTCTTCTTTTTCACCAGTACCACCGGACTTGCCCATTCTGACTCCGCTTCGCTTATAACGCCTGCCTGAAGCATTTCATTTACTTGTTTGTCTATAATTTCCTTTTCCTTATGAGATACCCTATATGCTGACGTATGGGTTTCGCGCCACCCACGTCAATCACGTGTTCTACAAGGTCCGTCTGGCCCATATATTTTGGACTTTTTGCGAAAACATCGCTGTACTCCTCTAATAAATTGTATAAATGCGATTTAATTTTTTCATCTTTTATGTGGTTAATTTTGTGGTCCGCCATTGTCACTCTCTCTTCATCCTGTATCTCTTGTGTCTCTTCAATGTTAAGGACGGGTAAGGTGTCTATATCGTACCTAAACCCCTTTTTAAGGTAGCCTAAGGTCGATTCCTTAAAAATTTTTATTGGGTTATGTTTTTTGGTGGTTAATTGCATTGTACAAGTGTCGTCATCAAATTCAGGGGGAGAGCAAATAATTCCTTTAGGTCTTAAAAATGCGTCATTCTCTTCAAAAATAAAATTTTTTAAATCAACTGAACCGAATTTTTTTATTTTTAATTTAATTGTTGTATGCTCACTCGGTATAATAAAATAATCATTTAAACAAGTTACTTTAAAAATATCCCTTAAATCCTGGCTTTCCTCCTGTACTAAAGGTAAAGAAGGTGATATAAAATTCTCATAAGTGCCCAATTGATAATTTTCGTCTTTATGAAACGAAAGTGTTGTTGTTATGTAACCGTTCGTTAGTCGTACAGTCTTGTTGGTGAGATTAATTTGGGCGTTATTTTTTTCTAAAAAGTCCATTCCCAAAATTAAAGGTTTTGGTAATTTTTCTACGACTGATAGCTCGCGGATAGAAAAACGATAAATGCAATGGACTGTAAATATTTAATTATTGAAAGCGCGAGCAAACATAAATATATTGATATGAATTACGAAATAATCAAACGTCCATAGGTAAATTTATTTGTGTCACACAACGGTAATCAGAATCAAAGGCACTCACCAGTTTTGCAGCCAAATTCTCCACTTTCAAGGGGCCCCTGATTGGATCTAATGATGTCACCACGTAGCTGAAGGGCTGAAGTTTCTAGTTCTATGCTTCAGTACACAAAAATCGAGCACTTTCAGGTGTAGATATTTGAAATAGTTGGAGAACGAAATTAACACGCCATCTTCTCGAGGCGGTCGACAAGGATCTCACTGGTTGTTGGTGCGCATGTCCAAATACGCGACATGCGCTTTGTCCTTCATACAATTGTGTGGTTTTAAAAATATATATAAACAACCGCGAAATTTAGCGGGAGCTAACATAACTGCCTCCAAAACACACAATTTTAGAATCTCAACCGGACAGATATAGATATAAGAAAAAGAATCGACCGATAAATATAAATTAATGAAAACAGATAAGTATCGTAAGTTTATTTAGAGATAACGAAATCCCGAAAAAAGGCAATACAAACAAACAAAAAATTCAAAAAAAATTAAAAATAAAAAAACCTATTGTAATACCCGGTAAAAGGTAGAAAATTAAAATTACTTTTAATTTGGCAAGAGGCACAGTTTTACAGCTGGCCGCTTATAACCGAACCGAACCGGTAACCGTTTGTACTGTCGCAACACGCACCTGACCGTCCCCGCCGGGATGCAGTTCGATGACCCGACCGACCGGCCATTTCAAAGGCGATTGAATGTGATCACTTGTGTCGCTGTTGTAGCGTATGCAAATACTCTATAGAATACCGTTTCCAAAAATCATTATGTAGTTTTTGGATTAGTTGCCATCTCGAGAGCCGATTTAGGGGAACCTCGGACAAATCTGACTCCGGAATTTCTGAATTAAGGGGTTCAAGTGTCAAAAAATGCCCAGGGGTAAGAGGTTGAAGATCGTGTGGGTCTGAAGATGCAGGAGATAAAGGGCGACTATTAAGTACGGCTTCTATGCGACAGGTAAGGGTGGACATCTCCATGATAGACAACTTTTGGTCGCCGACAAATCGTACAAAGTGAGTTTTAAAACTTTTGACGCCAGCTTCTGCCAGGCCATTGAAATGTGGACTGAGAGGAGGTCCCAGATGCCAACGAATAGAAAGTCTGGTGGCAGCACTTCTTGCGTAATCAAGTAATTGGTTACGAAACCCTATAAAATTACTGCCTTGATCTGACCAGCATTGCGTCACGCTTCCGCGTCTGGAAATGAATCGATGGAATGCACCTACGAACCCTTCGGTGGACAGTTCCATGGTTAATTCCAAATGCACGCAATGTGTGGCCGTACAGACAAACACACACACATACGATTTGAAAGCTTTACAACCACGTTAACGATGAGGAATCACAAAGAAATGTCCACAAAAGTCGATAGCTACACTCGAAAAAGGTTTAAGTTGATTGATTCGATGAGCGGGAAGTGAACTCATTATGGACGCTCTATAGGGTTTAGGGTTGACTCTAAAACACTGCAAGCACTTGGATATGGTTCTTTGAATTGCCCGTCTAGCAGATAATATCCAAAATTGCTGTAAAAGCAGATTATGTAATGTTTTAAACCCAGGATGAAGGTATTGTCGATGAGTGGACTCGATAAGAAGAGTAGTTAAACGATGGTTACTCGAAAGTAAGACGGGGTGTTTTGCAGAATAAGACAAAAGGTCAGATTTTTGTAATCTGCCACCGACTCTAATGATATTATTTTCATTAAGAAAAAGTGAAAGTTTTCGTAAAGGTTTCGGTATTGGTTTATCCTTAGATAACGCGGAAAAAAGCTCAGAAAAACAAGAACCTTGAACGCGTTTGATAAGAAGGTATAACGCACTTTGCATCTCACCGGTGGTAGGAAAAACAATATTCTCAAAAATAACTTTTTGGTCCGGCGGCTTAGTGGGTTTTTGATAGGAATGGTTTTGAAAAAGGTTAACTATTCGAAGGACATAACAAATGATACGTTGAATTTTTGATATAGATGAATATTTGATAAGGAGCTGATCTAAGAAGTTGACATCAATTATCGCATTGCAACAGACTTTTGGCTTTTCCTCCAGATTAATATCTCCGAAATTCATCGGCATTTTTGATTTATGAAAATCTGGCCATTCGTTTTCGGGAGACCACAAAAACGACGGTGCGTTCCACCACATGTCATGTGACATGAGCTGTGAAGGGGTGGCCCCTCGTGACGCAATATCGGCTGCATTTAAAGCAGAAGGAATGTAGCGCCATGAGTTTGAGGGAATGATTTCTTGGATTCTACTGACTCGATTTCCAACAAAGGTTTGCCAGCGATTAGGAGGGGATGAAAGCCAGTGCAATACGACTTGCGAATCGCAGAAAGTAACGATATTTGTAAAAGTTATTTTTCCTTCATAGCTAGATAAAACGAAGTCAATTAATTCGCTTAAAAGAAATGCGCCTAGGGGTTCTAGCCTAGCCAAAGTCTGTGACTTTATAGGCGCGACCCTAGATTTTGCGGATATGAGAGAAACAGATATATTGTTTTCCTCTTCTACACGAAAATATACGACGCCTGCGTAGCCTCGAATTGAAGCGTCACAGAAGCCGATGATTTGACAGGTATTGGTTTTTGACAGTTTGATTTGTCGGGGTAATTGAAAATTAGAAAGAAACGGGAATTCAGAACGAAGTTTGTTCCATGAGTCGATGATAGAAGAATCTGGTTCTTCGTCCCAGCCTATTTTTGATATCCACAACTGTTGCAAAATAAATTTTGCTTGTAGCAACAAGGGACAAAGAAAACCTAAGGGATCGAAGATTGTTCCTATGATAGATAAAATAGAACGTTTGGTTGGGGGTTTGTCCTTCATTCGGCATTGATAAGAAAAAATGTCGTTTTTTGGATGCCATTGAAGTCCTAAAACTTTGATAAAGTGGGGTTCCTCCTTGTCGAAAGAGAGAGGCATTTGACGATCGGACTCTGGCAATGTTGCCAATAACTCAGGACAATTGCTTGCCCATTTTTTAAGTTCAAATCCTCCCGACTTCAACAAATCATTGAGTTCTGTTTGAAGGGAGAGAGCTTCAGAAAGCGAAGGGCTAGTTCCCAAGATATCGTCGATATAGATTGACGTTTTTAGAACAGTACTAGCCGTAGGAAAACGTTCCTTTTCTCTCTCTGCCAGCTCATTTAAGGTACGCATGGCTAGAAAAGGTGAGCATGTCATGCCAAAAGTGACAGTAGAAAGTTCCCACACTGAAAGTGGGTCCTGTGGAGAATATCCTTTGATAAGGACGGTGATAAGGATTGATAAGGACTTGACGGAACATCTGTTTGATATCAGCAATGTAGGCAATAGGATTAAGACGAAACGTAAGGAGTAAAGAAGCAATATCCTTTTGAAGTTTCGGTCCAGATAACAATGTGTCATTGAGACTAATATTTTTTGGGGTGACTGCCGAACAATCCCAGACTACCCTTAATTTTGTACTTAAGCTTTCCGGCTTTAGTACGCAATGATGTGCTAAAAAACACGATACGTCGACCTTTGGTTGACTAGATAAAACTAAACTCATATGATTAGAATCGATATAGTCTTGCATGAAACTTGAATAGGCAGTGTACAGATCAGGATTTTTGATTAATCTATTTTCTAGAAGTAAAAATCTACGATAAGCTTGCGGATAAGTATTTCCTAGGTCAGGGTTTATTTTATCTTTAAACGGAAGATCTACCATGAACCTACCGCTCGGTTGCCGTAATACACCAGTAAAAATTGATTCTGCTTGTTTTTCTTCCTTTGATAAGATTTGTTTTTTAGGCAAATGTTCGATTTCCCAAAACCTAGGGAGAATGACCTCTAAAGGAGGTGAATGACTCGTTAAAAAACAACTGATTCGTTCCGTAAGACTACCTACTTCGTCAACCTTTCCCATGACGACCCAACCAAAGATAGTTTCAAGGGCTGAAGATTGTCCAAGAACCCTGCCCTCCTTGAATATCTGTGCGAATAGCTCGCAACCAATAACTAGGTCCACAGGTCTAGATTTGAAATAAGATGGGTCGGCAAGTTTAAAGTTTTCCAAGTGTTTCCACTGATTATCGTTCAAAGAGAATGTAGGCATATTGGAACATAGTTGCGGAACAACAATTGCTTCGAAATTAAGTAAAGGAGTGACCTGTACTTGTGGCTTAATGTGACATTGAACGAGCCCTTTGGAAGTAAAAGAAGACATCTGATTTAATCCGAATATTTCAGTGGTGTAACTTCGCCTAGGAAGAATAAGACGCTGAATACACTTTTCACTGATGAATCCTGTCTGTGATCTAGAATCAAGCAGTGCCCTTACAGGTTGAAAATTTCCGCAACCGTCCATAACATCTATTATGGCGGTGCATAAAAGAAAGGTACCTGAAGGTCCTGAGGCATTTAATGACACATGAAGATTATTGACAGGTGGTGTGTGAATGACAGGACTAGTATCTTGGCTTCCAGACTCTTGATTAGTTTCTAAGATATGAGTTAAAGTGTGGTGCCTTTTACTATTGCAAGTCCTGCATGAATATTTGGATTTGCACGTATCTACACCATGCAAGGGATGAAAACACGCTAGACATAATTTTTTCTGCTTGACGAAAGATAGGTGAGAGATCAAGAAATGTTTGACATTTCGAAAGCACGTGACCTTGATTACACCGGAAAGATTTTATTCCCGTACTTGAATTAGTTGAGGTGCCAGCCAGTCCTATAAAAGGCGAATTGGATGATTTATAGGTAGGCTTTTGCCCAAACTGATTTCGCATAGAATTTGAATTTTGATAGGTAGGCTTTTGCCCAGACTGATTTTGCATAGAATTTGATTTTTGGGTGCTGTTGATTGAGGAAGTGATTCCAAAACTTTACATCTTTTTTCTAGAAATTGAAAAAGTGACTGAAAAGTGGGAATTTCGGTATTAGTATTGGCGTGACTCATTTCGAAATTCGAACGCGTCGGAATATCCAATTTTTCTAATAAAATGAAAAAAATAATAAAGTCCCAACTGTCAACGTCAAAGCTAAGTGATTTTAAAATTTCTAGGGATTCAGAAAAGGTGTCAATTAAATTACGCAATTCTTTAGCTGACTCGTTTTTTAAGGTGGAGTTCATAATTGAGCTTAAAGCATCATTTGCGAGGTCTCGCTTGTTTTGATATCTATTGACTAATTTGTCGTAAGCAATTTTATAATTTTGATCAGATAAGCTAATCCTCGAGATATGAAAATAAATATTGAAGTTTTCGGACGTTACTTAGACTTTGATTTTGATCTATAATGTTATTAAAAAGATCGAAAAAGCTGGGCCATAATTTTTTATCACCTCGAAATATGGGAATACCTAACTCTTCGAGTTTTGGAGTTTCGTTTTGTCGAACATATGATCCCGAAAAGGATGGGGCCTCAACCGGAAATATTTTAGAGTAAACCCCCTTACACGCATAAAAATATTTACGAGCTTCTGAAAGGATCGCATCCTGCGTTTTAAACTCCTCGTCGTCCGCGTCGTCTATCAACATAATGACGTCATTATGCGCCAGCATGCATTTATCGAAGGTTTCATCCAAATCGGAATACCTCACTTGAAACTCGTTTCTCGCTTTTTCATCCTTTGCCGCGGTCTGTGAAAACACTTAACACTCGGTGATCGCAGATAAAAAACCCTTGCGTTTTTGTACGGCTTTTTTGACAGACATGATTTTACCTTTGAAATGACGAAATTGTCGGTAAATATACAATTAACGCTAAATTAATGCTTCTGAAATAGAAAAATGACGAATTGTCGAAAATATGCACTAATTTATCGCAATTGATGAAAATTATTTTAAATATCGAAATGATATGGAACACATCTAATCACAGAAATGTCGGTAAATATACAATTAACGCTAAATTAATGCTTCTGAAATAGTAAAATGACGAATTGTCTAAAATATGCACTAATTTATCGCAATTGATGAAAATTGATTTAAATATCGAAATGATATGGTACACACACTGAACGTTTGTTTTGTTTGTTTTGATTCCTTCTCGGTTTTGTTTATACCACGCGGAGTAGACCCGTTACCATAGCAGCGGACCAAAAACAAGTACTGCGCCGACACCTTTCTCTAGTTTCAATACGATGCGAAAATTCAAGGCCGCCTTGTTTTTCGGCATGAAAGTAGTGGCCGACCTATTAATACCGTCGTATGGATTTAATTTAAAATAATTCGGCTCGCAAGGAACACTTATGATAGCTCGCGGATAGAAAAACGATAAATGCAATGGACTGTAAATATTTAATTATTGAAAGCGCGAGCAAACATAAATATTTTGATATGAATTACGAAATAATCAAACGTCCATAGGTAAATTTATTTGTGTCACACAACGGTAATCAGAATCAAAGGCACTCACCAGTTTTGCAGCCAAATTCTCCACTTCCAAGGAGCCCCTGATTGGATCTAATGATGTCACCACGTAGCTGAAGGGCTGAAGTTTCTAGTTCTATGCTTCAGTACACAAAAATCGAGCACTTTCAGGTGTAGATATTTGAAATAGTTGGAGAACGAAATTAACACGCCATTTTCTCGAGGCGGTCGACAAGGATCTCACTGGTTGTTGGTGCGCATGTCCAAATACGCGAAATGCGCTTTGTCCTTCATACAATTGTGTGGTTTTAAAAATATATATAAACAACCGCGAAATTTAGCGGGAGCTAACAACGACTATGGCTTCAATGTAACCACACATTTCGCCGATTTTAATTTTAAATTCTGTCAGGCCGAGTGGCATTACTTTATTTCCACCGGCAGTTGATAAAGCAAATTGTTGTTTTAAAGGCTCTATGTCTCTACATAGAGATTTCTCTATAATGCATTTTCCAGAGCCGGTGTCGAGGACTATGTCTACCCCCTTAAGATTATTGACGACACCCTTAACAACCAGAATTTTATTGCTTGCCCCTGTTTGGAGGACGACGCCGTTGGGGCACTCTAATTGAGTCGTCCTTGCACATTTGGGGATGGCGACCTACTCGCTCTACTAAACGATACTCTTCTTTGGGGTCCCCTTTCGCTGCTACGCTCCCTGCTACACGCATAATGCCCACACCTATTGCAATCGTTGCATCTCGGCCTGCCGTCGTGACACCTCGTATTTGGAAGATCCATGCTTCCTGAGTGATCCCTTCTGGGTGACTCTACGTGACTATTTTGCGGCCTTCTTTGTTCATTCCTGTTGTTTTGTCCAAAATTATTTACATTTTGGCCAAAATTCCTCCTATTATACCCATGATTTGAGTTTGATTATAATTTCCCGTATTTCGATTATGATATTGACCTATCGGCCTGTTTAGATTACCTCTATAATTGTTTGATCTACCTCTAAATTCGCGAAACCTCTACCATTTTGATGATAGTTCGACGCGTTTTGCCTAAAATAGTTTGTTTCATTTTGTCGCGTGTAATTTGGGCCATTTTGCCTTGAAAATTTAGGACCGTTTCGCCTAGGATTGCTTCGGTTCGGTTCGGTTTTGTTTGTTCGATTGTCAAAACTTCTGTTGGTCTTGTCATTTTGTCTATTAAAACGTTTTGTCTAATAGCACTTAATTTCAAAACTGTTTCTCTTAGTTTTTTGTGATCCAGGTCGGATGAGGTTATTAATTCGTATGACTCTGTATAGGAGCTATGTAGCCCACTTTCAAAATGTTCTCTAAATTGGTCAAATGGCATTTTTTCGTCACTTTCATACGCCAGATTGAATAAATCATAATAATATTGTTTAATATCCTCAGCACTTCCCTGTTTTCTATTTTTAAATTTAATTTTGAGATTTTTTAGAGGTTGGTCACCCCCAAGTTCTTTTAAAAAATCTTGTTTTAAGTGAGCCCAAGTTTTATTTGCATTTTCGGTTTTGCTACTATATTCTAAAAACCATCTGAAGGCGGCGCCTACCAAATAATTTTTAAAATATGCTATCTTATGCGTTTCGGTCCAACCGTTTACTTGAGATATTTTTTCGTATTTTGTAATGAAATTCACCGGGGAGTCTAACCCTGGGTTAAAGTAAGGTGGGTCTATAAATTTGGGTGATGCCGGATTACTGGTCGTACCCGTCAGAGCGTCACTTAGCGTTGTATTTGTCATTTTAAAAATTTTTGTGATGGCTGAGTCCTGTTTTTTATTGAAGCTAGATTTTGTATTCAACCCTTGGTTAATTATGGTTTGACTTTTTTCGTCTTGCAACGTTTCTTTGGTCGAAGGAATTTCCGTTTTATTGGAAATGACCGTTAAATTATTTGAATCTTCAAAAGATAAATTTTGCCCACGGGATAATTTAAAATCTTGTTTTGAAATTTGTAAAACTTTTTTAGGAGTTGAGTGATTTTCGGCACTCGGATCGATGAAGGATAAGTCGAAATTTACTGTCTTTCTGACAGGACTTCTTGAGAGTTTAGTGCTTTTTAAAAAGGGATTGCTCGCAGATTGCGAACTAGAGGCGAAGACGTTATTTTTATCGTCTTCACTAAGACTTTTTGTGACGCTTCTAGTGACTCTGGCTGGGGTACCCATTAATTATAGAAACCATCTTTTTAAGAAAAAAAAAACGTATAAAAATACCGAATTGAAAATGTCGAGACAAAATGAATTAAACTAATATGCGAAAAAATATACACTAATAATAGGTAACATGTCACCAAACTTAAACTGCGTTTTTTGATTTAAAAAAAAAATATTATTTTTTCTGTCCATCTAGTTTGAAAATTTTATTTATTTAAGACACAATTTTAACGGTAATGATTTATGATTTTTTTTTGCAAGCCTATACAATAGCGCATCTGTCGCCGTCGAGATAATTAAAGTTAATTGTCAGCGTCTTAAAATATGACACTTTAAAGTAGCACCACTTTTTGGCAAATTTTGATGGTTCTTTGGCAAAATCTCAAAAAGTACCAAACTAATCAAAATTTTTTTCTCTGATGTTTATAGATCTTCGTAGGCCCTATCGATAAAGTTATTATAAATTTTTCATTTTGACGTCTCGAGATATAGGCAAATAATTGAAATTTAAAAATATGCTGTTTTTTAAAAACACAGGGACCTATTGTGCGTCAATGTACTAAGTAGGTGACATCTAAAGCCACAAATAATATTTTTACCGTAGAAATAGGTTCAGTCAAGGGCTGTCAAGTCACCGGAAGTCGAGCAAAAAAAGAATTTGAGATATGACCCTTCAAAGTTTTACATAAAAACGCTGATATCTCAAAAACAACTAAACCGATTCTGATTTGGTTTTTGGTTTTCGCAATATGACCAACATTGCTATGATTCTTAAAGAAAAAATTTTCGTTTTTCCCAACTTTGAAAAAAGCGGAGGGGGGAGGTACCCTAAAAGCTTGATTAAAAAAAAAATAGTCCACTTCGGGGGGGGGGGGTTGCGGTTGCGAGAGTCACATACTAATATAGAAATAAATTGGAGGCCCGCCTTTGATATTTGGCCCTTCACGGCCAAATCACACAAGCACAACATTTATACATAACGCAATTCACAACAAAAAACTCTGTAACCGCCAGAGTTAAACGAAAAACGAACTTATGTGTGTCTCGACTTGTCTCAAGACATAGAGACGCGTTTCGCCTGGCCCGCCGTGCATTTGTAAAATATCTGACCCTTCGTCGCATATCAGTGTCTGCCGCGTTCGTCGCGTCATGGCATCACTCTTTGCTACTTAAAAAAAAAAACTATGCGTCCGATTGACATTTTTCAAAAATCATTTTGATCCCTGATATTTGATACACAAAGTTTACAGAAGGTGTTTTTTTGATTAAGCAAAGGGTTCTCGAGTTATAACAAGTTATAAATTATTATAAATACCCGTTTTCAGGGCAAGCACTTGTTTAATAGGGAACTCCATATAAAAGCATTGGGAACGATATTTTCAACATTGAAAAATAAATGTTTCTG
This sequence comes from Aspidapion aeneum, assembly GCA_963576565.1. NCBI lineage: Eukaryota > Metazoa > Arthropoda > Insecta > Coleoptera > Brentidae > Aspidapion > Aspidapion aeneum. The sequence goes on along the minus strand of OY755040.1, from coordinate 61,905,571 downwards.
ATAGTAATATTACTATATGCTTTTGGTGGAGTCATGAGCACACTTTATAAATTCAAAAAATGCAAAAATTTTTTTTTCCAAATTTTTGGAAAATCTATCCCCACCACCCCCTGCACACGACGATTTTTGGACGACCAGTCGATTTTGCATTCTTAGGGTGTAAGAAATGATTTACATTGTGTCTTATACTTTAGCAATGAAGTGCACACGAAAATCGGTTCTAGAAGACTTTTACGCTCTTATAAACTCTAATAATATTGAAAGCGGACCGATCCGAGCTCTTCTGTGGTTTCAAGAGGGAGCGTGACCTCAGGACTGCCGTGCCCTCAGATATAATCAGTGACGGATCTAGACCCCGAAAATTGGGGTTGCCCAAAAATAATATTTAATTATTACTTTTTGCAAATTTGTTAAGTACTATTAGTTAATTCATGAAAGTATATACCAGGTGGGCCAATTTTTGTTATAATGTTCGAACTATACTACCGATTTTAGTAAGATAAGCGGCAATTAATTTAATTAATAAAGATTTTAAAATCGGTGATATAGTTCCAAGGTAATTATGTTTCTTTAGTGGCCATTTTGACAAAAAATAGGGAGCCATGGACGAACCAGAGGGGGGGCGGCCCGGTCCCTTCCCCAACGTTAAGATTTTTGTGCCAAATATTACATGAGCAAAAAACTTAAATTCCATAAAATCCGACATCATGAGGTCTCGCCACCCCTCAGGCATATTCGTCGGTGCGCTTCTTTAACCCATTTGTTCCCAAGCAGTCGCCTATCCAGGCCCTTAAAGTTGGTGGAGCCCTAAAATAAAACTAAATTATGACTTTTTTACAGATAAAACTGGGGTCGGGCAAAAGTAAATTCGAGGAAAAATTATTTTTTTGTTTTATAGTTTAAAAATTTTAAGCGTTGCGAACAAAGCATCGAAATACAAAATATCAACAGTTCAAAGTGTCGAAAACACAAAAAATCGAAATTACAAAACACCGAAAAGACAAAATGTCGAATTACAAAATGTCGAAATGCAAAATAAAAGATAAAACCCAACCTAACACGATCTGGTCAGGTTAGATTTTGTGTAATAACCTAACCAGAACATGTTAGTACTTTTTGTTTACTAACGAAACCAGGTCAGGTTTAAAACCTATTAATATTATACAAAAAAATTAACCTGATCTGGTCAGGTTAGTTTTTTTTAATTATAATAACCTAACCAGAACAGGTTTTTTTAAATAACTTCGTCATTTTGTACTTTCGTCATTTTGTGTTTAAACGTTTTGTTCGTCATCCTAAAACGCACTAGAACAATATAAAAATAATATATTTTTCCTGTCTTTTTAAGTGTTTAATATGTATTTAAAAGGAAACAGCTACCACTAACACCTTTGACACCAACCAATCTATATATATATATATATATATATATATATATATATATATATATATATATATATATATATATATATATATATATATATATATATATATCGGATTTTGAGCCTCCCCCAAAACGTATTCCTGGGTGCGCTATTGCTCAGTTAAACGTATTTGAAACAAGACAAATATTAAACACGATCTTCTCGCACAAATTTGCTGTTAACCTTCAGATACACCGTAACAAGGCTTAGCTAATCCATTCTCCCTCTTTGTTGTGTTGTATGTGAGGAACAAGGACTTAATCGCGATTAAACCCAAAATCGCGCTTAAGTGCATCTGAGGGTAAATCGTGTATAATTTTCAGAAGATATCATTACTGAATACTGATTTTGGTAATAAGACCGCAGCATTTTTTGCTTTTTTAGTTGAAAAGATGCACTTGTCCGATAAACTATTACTTGGTTTCTTTGCAATTTACCAAACTTGGGAAGATTAAGTACTCTATTACCCCCCTTTGTATGCGCCGGTGTTCTTAATAATAGCAAATAAAAATTTAATTTAACGTTCCTTTCAATATGGTCTCAATTTAAGTGCAGGCAGCCTGCAGACCAAACACGTTTAGATGCGTCCTGCAGGCCGGTTGCCCCGCTCTGTATACCCAGCCAGATCCAGCCATGATCAAACAAATGAAAAAATAAGCGGGCAACGTTCGAAATTACGTAAAAATGCACCCCTCATATTCTCACTAAAGATTTACCTGCGTGAAACAAATAAAGAAAAAATCCCAAACTCACAAAGAAGGGTGATTCTTGAGCGCAAAGTGTAACGTTCGAAATTACGTAAATTGTCTCAGACTGATCACTGAATATTTAACTGTGTGAAACAAATAAAGAAGAACATAATAGGTATCACCGAGTAGCCTATTCTTGATCGCAGAGTCTTCAACTTTCATTGATAAATGCAAAATCACTAATATTTTTAGGCTGTATAGTTTAGTATAGTAGCCAAATGGATTCATTCATGGTTTTAAATTAAAAGGACTAAATAAAAATTCTCATCCCAACTTGGTAGCGGCCATTTAATTAGTCCCTGTCTGTACCTGAAGAAATTAGTGTGCAAATTTTGTATAATTTTTTATTTTATAGATTCAGTTCTTTTATCCATAATAAACACATATATCAGCAAAATATTTTTTACAATTTTTGCCTATAAAAGAACAAAAATTTTTTGTTAGGTTATTTAAATTGTGTAAAAACATATAATATATTAAGCAATACAATAAGAATCCTGGGACTCCTAAGATCACGTGACCGCCGACTTGCTTATAACGCGCCATGGCCGGTCTTTATCGTTGGCTGCGGTAAAACCTTATTTCCAGTCCTTATAAAATTAGAAAATATACAGTAGAAAGCTAAACTATTAATCACCCATGTAGCTGTTAGTTAGAGACTTTAAAACATACAGGGTCTTCAAATTAAAGTCGGTAATATTGTTAACTTTGTTATTATCAAAACTACAATCGGTTAAGTAATTAGGCAAAATTTTAATATTTTTTCCGCACTAAATTGGTGGAATAAGAACAAAATTAAACGATGCGTAGGTGAGTTATAGTAAAAAAATAATTTTTAAAAGATACACATAGTATACAGTACCAGCAATCAATTTTTTTATATATGTAAATAAAAGCTGTCTTATGACTTTTTATTTTTAAGTAAAAAGTTATTAATGAAAAATACAGTAATTTTAATTTTCGAAAAAATATTTTTAAGTTATTACATTATTATTAGTGCATTATCATTATTTCTCAAATATCTATTAAATTATCACTTCTGACAACCAATCTCTAACAGGATGCAATTATGTAATTTTATAAAAAGTGTATGCTTTGGTGCCCAAGAAATGGCAGATTATATTAAAAATTCTAGATACTTGATTCCACTTTTACTTAAGTTATCAATTTTTATTAAGTTAGGCTTGGTCGGGCATTTGTAATAATCCCTGGCGTAAAAACAGATTAAGGTGTCAGTTTTGACATATCATGTGAACAGTTTGACGTATTGACTCAAGTAATATTTATTTTGGTTTAGAATACTAACATACCTAGAAATCGACACCCTACACACCACTTTAGACGAAATAAGATTTTAACAATTTTTCCTCCTACCTTTTTCTCACTCTCCCCTCAAAAAAAAACCTTATTCCGAACCTTTAATTCTTATAGATTTTTTTTTAAATCTATAAGCTACATATCTATAGGCTTAAAGAAACGAAAGTTGTACGCGAAACTAGTTATCAATTTTTCCTTTCCTACCTCAAGTACGCCCCTGTATCTTGGCCCTGCACTGGGTTCCATCGGAGCATCACTTCTAGAATGGCATTCCTAGGTGTCTGCTACCTCTGTGCCAAATTTCGTCACGGTACGCGAGAATGCAGACATGGCCCTAAATTTCCGACTTAGGCCCCGAACCATAACACCGATGAGTCTATTGCTTTTGATTTTTCACTGACAGTTTTTTGTTTTGGGTATTTCTTTTAAAAAAATGTGTGGTTTAAAGTAAAAAGATTTTGGTTTAGTCTATTTTTAAAAATGTTTTTTTGTTTGGTCCATTTTTTGTTTTTGGATTTAGGGAATTCCATTTATAGACTACTTGACTAGTTACTTTAGTTTTTTCTTCCAAGAAGAAGGGTTCTCTCTGTTTTAAGTTTTTGGTGATATCCTCTAAGGTTTAGGTTTTAATTTTGTTCAACTAAAATTTTTGTAGTCTTGTTTCATAGGGCAGATTTCTCAATTCTGTTGGGATTTTGGTAATTTTTCTCTGGACTCTTTCTAAGAGATCCATGTTTTTAATGTAGTAAGTTACAGTTTGATTTTTAAATGCTTGTCTCATGAAGTCGATGAGTTGATTGGCCTTTTCTACTGTGTGCGATTAATGGGTTCCCCATTTCAGATCATCGATGATATAGACTCCTAGAACTTTTTGTTCTGAGACTTTTTTGAGTTCGGCGCTATTTATAGCAGTTAAAGCTAGAGTTATTTTGTCCTATGTGTAAAACTGTACATGTTTTTTAATTCAGTTTTATCTGCCATGTCTGTGTTTGTGCATTGATTTCCATATGGGTTTTTCTTATCTGCAAAGGATTTTACTTTGGTTTGTATAATTTTTGAAAGGTCAGAAATACTACAGAAATAATTAGGCTAATATAGATCCTTGTCGTAATCCGCTGACGACTGGGTACCAACCAGACCTTGTTCCATTTGCTCCAACATAAAAAGTTCTTTGCTTAAGAAAGGAGCTGCTTCACTGCAGGTACTTGCCTCTTATTCCATAATGGCTTAGTTTGTAACACAGTCTGTCATGTGGTACTGTATCGAAGGCTTTCTGAAAGTCAATATTTATTACATCAATTGGCTTGCCTTCGTCTAGATTTTTAGACCAATCATCTAGAGAGCTAAGAAGATTGGTTGTGAGACCTTTTTGGCATAAAGCCATGCTATGTAGGAGGTCTGGTGATATTTTCTAAGACAAAGGATGTTGTTTCTTTTACAAGAATTTTTTCCAATACTTTGCAGAGAGTGCAGGTGTGGTTCAGGTTAGGCTTATGGGCAAAGAAGATTGTTATGGGTCTATAATTGGATGGGTTGTATTTGTTACTACTTTGATAAATCGCTATAGCTTTTTTCAAGATCTCTGGGATGGTTTCATTGTCTAATGAATCTTGGCATAATTGGGCTTATAGTGAAGCTAGAGATCATACATTTACATTTCTTTAAAAATTTAGATGGTATCCTATCTGGGCTTGGACTTGAATAGGTTTTTAGGGCACTTAGAGCGGTGATAACTGTTTCTGTTGTTATATTAATGTCAGTGAGTTGATTATTGTTCATAGTCTCCATGGGTAGTGCTGGCATGTTTGTGAGGTCTTTAAGTCTTTTAAAGGCTCATTACTTGTTTAATCTCGTAAGATTTAATTATGAACCTGAGTGCTTAGATTGCACTTAATGTAAAAATAAAAGAGTTTATCATTTTTTTCCAGAAGATTTTCTTCATAGCTTTTCCTTGCTTCAGAGATTAATTTTTTTAGTTTTTTATTTTGTATTATGTATATGCAGAAGTCAGACAGAACTCGCTCTTTCAGTTCAATAAATCTTATTTCCGTTAATGATCATTTTTCGCAGATTTCACACAAAATTATTGTGTGCTGTCGCATGGTGCAGCAAATGGTGTTTTAGGAAGCTTTCTCTGCTTCCTTTTTCCTATGCATGCACACACTAGACTTACCGTTTATTTTATTTGTTTATTTATTACATTGTTTTTAATTTAATTTTATGGGTGTGTGTATTGTTTGGAGATTAAGTAAGTAGGTACACGATAATTGTTTTGCTATTTTCGATCAATTTAACCAATATTTCACTAGTTTTTTATGAGTTTTAGGATTTTATTTACGAACGATTTTTTTTGCTTCACATTGGTATTAATTTTACGGTTTTATTTTGCACTTTTACTATGTAAATCGTATTAGGTTTAGAACAATAATATATAAGCGATCCGTTCCAATCGAAACCGCGCATTTTTCATTCTTCATTTAATTTGTTTATGTTTATAAAAATAACATAAGATTAAAAATTATTTTTAACTAACGGTCATTTGGGTATTTGGGGAGGGGATAATTTTCGGGTAAAATACTTTTGAAACTGAACAAGCGCACACACTATCCACTATAGTATTGGATTGTGTATTGTATTAGAGTAGTGGCAGGCCCTACTGGACCTCCATGCACCAAGAGCTTTATGGGTCCATTGTGCCTACCAACATACTGAGTTTGACTAAGGTGGCATTTTTTTGTCACCCAGTTTATAGAAAAACTCTGCAGACTCCAACAAAAATGATTTAGGCTTAACACTTTGGCTCAAAGATATATCACTAGAAGCCTAAATTACCAACACCCTTCCTATAGTAGAAAGTGTAACCAATAAGCAACGCAAATCTCTTTATTACATCTTGACAGATCCACGATTCTTGGATTAAAACTACATCGATCTTGTTCTCTCTAAGAAGCAATGTCAGATGTGTGACAGTCATTTACACTGTATATTAGTACAGTGGCGTATATAAGGCTAAGATTTTTTAAAGATATTTTCCACATATTTCATGAATAGAAACATAAAATGGCATAAAATACGGCCTCATGGGGTCTCGGGCCCCCCCCAAATCTGTCTCGGGTCCACCCCGAAACTTTGTTCTATATACGCTACTGAGATAGTAAATATGAGAAAGATATGAGTTTAACTAGAAATTTGGTTTTTCTTTTTGACAAAATAAGCTTTATTTACAAAAAAATAAAAATTGTCCCGAACATTTCTCTTTTTTGCTAGAAAAAGCTTGAAAAAGATGAACAAGACCGCAAAAAAAGAGAGGCGGCAGAAGTTACTAGGCAAAAAGAAATTAGAGAAAAACTACCGCAACCCGATTTTGTTACCGCTAAAATTCCAGAAGCCATTGATACCGTAAGCTATCCGGATCCCAGTTTTCCTTTACCAGGGCCAGCTAGCGGTAAATTTGAACCATCTGCGCCTCCGGAACCGCCATCGACAAGCAGGTAATATTATTTGTGCCAAATGTTTTCTGGGGGTTTTTTAAAAGTGCGCATTTTGGGAGGAGGGAAGAACCTTTTTTGTTTATAAAAAATTTGTTTTCCTGTAACGATCTTTGTTATACGTGGTTTTTATTTACCTATCTCTTTCAGTTCTTAAGATAGGGTCAGTTACCCAGAATAGACTAGCATTTAGTAATTGACCCGTTAAACCCATTAAATTATAAAAACAAAAGCTCTAGCCAAAAAGTTATATTACGTGCATAGTATTTTACCCTTTGACTTCTAGATGTCATAGTTTCACCAATGACATTAGGTTCATAATTGTTAAGTAATGGTCGAATGTTGTTTGCTATAAGCATGGTACGAGAGCCGTGCAAGTGCAAAAGGTGGCGGGATTTACATGGATAAGTTGCTTTTTGTAAGAATTTTAAAGATTTTTTTAAATAAAAATAATATAATAAATACAAAAGTAATAATACCTGAACAAATATAATACTGAGTGATACGTTTCTTTAAAGGAAACTTTTTGTTGGTTATTTCACTTTAAGACTTAGTATAACCTAAAAATTTCAGATGAAATTTAACTAAATAGTTATACTCAAAATAAACTATATAAAAGCGATTTGAGCAAAAATGTAATTTTTATAAACATCAAAGTTAAGTCCCGCTCCCAAAACGCAGAGTTAAAAAAAAACCGCTTTCCTTTTTACTGGACCCTCGTAAGTGATGGTCGAGACTTCTCAAAGAAATCGAATTTAGGACACCCTGTATAGTGGCGTCGACTGTCAGTGCGGTAGTCGGTAGTCTATTTAGAAAAATGTTCCACAATGTTGGTGGACGATAAGGTTTTAAACAGTACAAGGCCAAGGCCCGTCTTGGCCCTTCAATGTGACGCCGCTGATGTCAAATGCAAGGGGGGCGGGAGGGTGTCAGAATGAAAAAAAAAAGATTTTTTTCTTAAAGCAAAACAACTTTTTTTAGTGAAATGTATATTGATTCACACCCCGGGTGCCTCATTAGGACTGCTCGCTTGCCCATATACATATAAGTAAGGTCAAGGCCTCCGCGCACTTACACAAGAATTTTTCTTTTTGGCATTTATACTTCTCGGCCCACTCTAAAATTTATAGAGGCAATAGACAAAATAATGGAGCATCTTTTTTCAAAATAATATAAAAAATTGGAGGGGTCACATTTTCAAAATGGCGATTTTTTAAATTTATTGTCTTGTACTAAGGGCACTGATGCGATTATATGTCATGTTCAATATTTTTTCTTAAGGCCTCTTGTTCTTATTTCTAAATAGTAGTAATTTTTTTTTTGCAAAGTTCATATTTTTTTAGGAAAATCATAAACCATAGATATGTTTTGGCCAATTAAGAAGATAAAATACCCTGTAGATTTAAGGAATCGCAACATTTTTTCAAATTGATTATGTTGGTGTAATTGGTATTTATAGAGGAACCAAAAAATAAATTTTTGTTAAAATCAAAATTTTTAAGAGCAAAAGGTGGCCGGGTTGAAATGGAAAGCCCCATATAGGAACCTTTACCATATATCTATTACCTTTACCTAACCTAAAAGGTCAGTGCGATACATATAGTTTTATAGCTACAGTGAATTTTTTAAGTTAACAAATTAGTCGAAAAATGGAATTAAAACCAGAACATTTTCAAACCCCAGAAACGTGTACAGCATTGTCAGTGGTGGATGAATCGTGGATTTACTCATATGAACTAGAAAAAAAAACGTCAATCGTCTGTTTATGTGTTAAAAGATGAAGAAAAGCCAACAAAGTCATTTGTTCTCGAAGTGTGTCCAAAAAAATGGTCGCGACATTTGTCTCAAAAGCAGGTCATGTAGCAACAATTGTTCTGGAAGAACAACGGACTGTTACTGCTGATTGGTACGTATCATTTTTTTGCTGAAAGTCATCGCTGAGCTTCGAAATACGAACCCCGAACGACGAATCATCCTCCACCAGCACAATGCAGGTTCGCACAAAGGACAATAAACCATTGAATTTTTAACCCAACAAAACGTCGAATTGTTGGACCATCCTCCATACATTCCCTCCCTAAGTGTCAACGATTTCTATACTTTTCCGAAAATCAAGAATGAACTGCGTGAATACAGCTTTGACAACTGCTTTGAGCGCATGCAAAAGTGCATTAATTTTCGTGGAAAATACTTCGAGAAACAATAAAGTCTTTAAAAGTTATCTACTGTTTTATTCCAGCTGTAGGTACACTATTTTATTTAAAATCATTTCCAACGACTAATTAAGTACCTGAAAGAGTACATAATATGTTTAGGAACTAAGAAGAAAAATTATATCAAACTTAAGATATTTTTGACAATTTAAAAAAAAATTTGAAAAATTTCAGGTGGTCAATTATTGGAAATAAATAAATCTATGACAGATCTAATACCTTTCTAGCCAGCCTATTAGCACACTTCAAGTGTGTCTCTGTATAATGATTTGCCTATTAATATTAAGGAATCTTCAATAAAACAATTTAAAGTTTTACTCAAAAAATATTTATTAAATAATAACAGTACCTGAAATTAAATTAAATGTTCCTAAAAAAAAAGAAAAACCTAACCTTTTTTCTGTGTTTTTTTTCTTTTCTGTTTGTGTTGTAATTATTTATATGAAAATCTGTGATTTATGTGATAAACAAAAAGCTATAAAAATAGATTTAATTTGGATCCAATATTTAAGTAAAGTATTTAGTGGATAGGCCTAGTATAAGATTTGTTGTAATTTCTTCTTTGGTTTAATAAACATCTTCATCATCAAAAAGCTATGATAATCAGCCTTCAAAACAATTTTTTTTTAATATCTCAGAAACTTAAGCTCCGAAGTTTTTGGTTATAACACAAATTATTGAGCCAAATGTAGTCTACTATATTCCGAAAACCACATATTGATGCGATGCTCCGTTAAAAAGTTAGTATTTTAAAAAAATTTTAATTGTCTAAAACCTGTCATTAGCATTAATGGATTTTGACCAAAATCTAATCAGCTCGTTATAGTGTCGAACACTATTTTTCCTGAAAATTTTATGAAAATCGGTTTAGCGGTTTAGGAGCTATCGTGTTACGGACAGAAAACAAATACACACAGACACACTCTCTCACACACAGACGTCACGACGATATTGCATAGGATAGAAATTGCTAATTATTATAGTTTTACTCGTATCGTAGAATAAGCGATTAACAATTATGTTGTTTTCATCGTTAGAAATATGCTCTCAAACTACTAGAAACCACATGTGCATCTTTACGATGAAATAAAAAATAAAAAAAGGGTTTAATTTATTTTTTCATCAATATCAACACTATTTTTATTAATATCTTTTAATCACTTGTTTATTATTATTAATATGGTCAACCACTGGTTGCTGAGTTTTTAATCACTGGAAAATGGGGAAATTTTGCACACTTAATTTTTTTAATCAACAGAAAAACTGTTTATTTATTTTTCTTAATTGTTGTTTTTGAATACATTAACTTAATGATATTTTTTTTTTACTTAAGCTGAAAACTAAACAAAATATAATATTTTTTTAAAAATTTGGGTCAATTTCAAAACAACTTATACATTTCATTTCTCGTTTTTCTGGAATTTGTGAAAATTTTTTAATTTTTTATCCTTAAAAAGGTTGTAGCCTAACAAATATTTGTGGTTTCCTTATTAAATAATATAAACATGAATTTTGTAGTTTTATCATCGAACAGTACTATTTTTTTCAATTTTCTTAAGTTGAACATCCTTGTCTCTTGCAGTGACTTCTACCCGACCATACCAGTCTTTGACCGAACTAAAAAACCGGCCGCCGAGTTCGACAAGTTTGACAAGTATGACAGCGGTGCCTTAAGACCTGTGATCATTCCCGGTAATGTGATGGTACTGTTTGAGAATATGGCTGAGGCAAACACAATCAGGAATGTGGAAACCTGTGGTATTCTGGCTGGAAAATTGGTAATTTGATTTGTTTTTAAAAAACTGACCAGCTTGCGAGTCTTGATTTTTACCACTGCACTGCTCGCGCCCTATCTGAGATACATGAGTCGATTATATTTTATATATATACAGGGTGTCCCATAACTAATGGTACATAGTTAAACTATAGATTCCCTGGGCCAAAATATTACGATTTAGCCATACTTACCTTAGTCCAAAAGTTCGTACTAACCGAGATACAGGGTGTTAAACTTTATTTTTTCAATTCGATTTTCTTTAATAACTTTTTTAATAATTAATATTTTTGCAAAAGCTAACCAGCGTGTAAGTTTTCTAAAATTGGCAAGACGATTCAGTTGAAAAATTTGATGTACAATGTACAGGGTGTTCCTTAGACCACTACCATTGCATTAAAATCAGTGTATTTTTGTTGTGCCTCGGTGTATACCAGTTTTTATGTAAAATAATGGTTTTCCCATCCTTTTTATGTAAAAAATTTATACTGTTTTAAAGTCGCTCAGAGCAACGGTTTTTGAGATTTTTTCATTTAAAATTTTTATTGCATGTGAGTGAGTGAGTGAAGTTAGGCCTATTTTAATGTAACGGTACCGACCCACAGAACACGCTTTATAATATTTATTTTTTTTACCAAAATTAAGTTGTCCATGCCCAAAAACCACCAAATCGAATTTTTTGTGCAAAATTATTAATTAGTAGAAAGAGTTGAAGAAAGTATCATACAGAAATTAGGCATATCACTCACATGCAATAAAAACTTTAAATGCAAAAATTTCAAAAACCGTTGCTCTGAGCGACTTTAAAACAGTATAACTTTTTTACATAAAAAGGATGGAAAAACCATTATTTTACGTAAAAACTGGTATACACCGAGGCACAAAAAAAGTCACTGATTTTAATGCAATGCTAGTGGCCCAGGGAACACCCTGTACACTATACATCAAAATTTTCAACGGAATCGTCTTGCCAATTTCAAGAAAACTTACACGCTGGTTATTTTTTGCAAAAATAATAATTAGTAAAAAAGTTATTAAAGAAAATCGAATTGAAGAAATAAAGTTTAACACCCTGTATCTCGGTAAGTACGAACTTTTGGACTAAGGTAAGTATGGCTAAATTGTAATATTTAGACCCAGGGAATCTACAGTTGAACTATGTACCATTAGTTCTGGGACACCCTGTATATTTATTACATATACTTTTTTATTGGTTTTTAGGATATAGTTTTTGTTTCGTTTTGTAAAATAAAGCTTTTTAAGAAAAAATATTTACGTATCATTTCATTACAACCTACTTTAGTTAACTTCAGCAATTAAAAGATTAATTTTTTCAAAAATAATATTGTGTATCTGAGAGATACATCGCGAGCAACAATGACTGAATTTGAGCGCGAGCAGTGCAGTGTTAAGAGAAACTTAAAAGTACAAATCGCATCTTAATAGCGCAAGTCGTTTTAGGTATTTTCCAAAAGTCTACATATTGAGAGGGGTATTCTATATAATTTATAAAAATTTCGTTTCAATGTTAACTGTTTTTTTATAGATTTGGGGACACGGCAGAGCCCCGCCAAGTGCGCGCAACTGCTGTACCATCTTTTCTTGAAACATTTCAGCCCATATTTGACCTATCTAAAACTCTACTTCGGAATGAGTTATAAAACTCAAACTTTGCACAGTCGTAGATCTTCAACAACCTGTCCAAGTTTACTGGACTTCCATAAAGTAGTTCCGAAAATGTCAAAAAACGTCGAAATTGCCACTCACTCACTCATGTATAGTTCATCAAAATTCTATGTACTTCCAGACATACAATACAATACAATACATTACAATAACTTTGTTTGTCAAAAAAAATACATTGTTGCATACACAAATTTTTCCTAATGCTAAGCACTTAATTGACAAAAAGGATCCACTCTCAATTATAAAAACCATTTACAATAAACTCTCATACTAGAAGAGAGTTCTTGCGAGAAGACCGTAGTTCATTTGAATCTATAATAATATGCTTTTATCGATTACCTGATTGCGTCAAAAACAAAAAAGCAATTAACAAAATACTGCAACTACAACTAGTGAGAGCCTACATTTCAATGTTGTTTTTTGTTATAGTGCTAAATGTATCTTTGCTATCCGACCGGAGAGGGGCAAGGGGACAATCGTGAAGGGAGCGAACAAAATCTCAATCGACGACATGTACAAAGCTGAAATTTGGCAGACTGATAGAAATTATAACTAAACCCTTGGAAAAAATCAAAAAACTCCAAAATTCTAATTTACTTCCCTCCCCTAAAGTTATGTAAAATTAAAATTGCCCACTTCCAGAAACAATAGAGAGCTGAACTTTGGAAGACTGATAGGAACTATAATAAAACTAAATTATAGGAACTATGATAAAACCATGGGAAAAAATAAAATTCTCAAAATTTTAAATAAGGCATTACAAAAGTTTTTAACAATATTCCGCATATTTTACTACTTTCAAACTTAAATATTATCCAGATCCTTTAAAAAAACCATTTTATGTGAAAAAAGCAAAGTACGCGAAAATGGTTATACGTAAAAAGAATGAGATAAAAGTAAAGCCAAGTTTCCCAAGAAAAAGTTCAAAATGAAAGGTTCTTACTAGTTTGAAAATGTTTTTCTAAACTTGACTATTACGGCGGCAAGTGACTCTTAGGCATAGTGCTAAATTGAACATAAGAAAGTTTGGCTGTAATAGCAAAGTTTCAAAAAACATTTCCAAATTAGTAAGAACATTTCATTTTGAAGTTTTTATTGGGGAACTTGGCTTTACTTTTATCTCAATTATTTTTACGTAATACCATTTTCACGTACTTGTCCTTTTTTACATAAAATGTTTTTTAATTTGAATTTCGTCTGTCGGTTTTAGTTTTTGAGATATCATATTAAGTAGCGTTTTTTTAATGGAATGATGCTCCTTTTGTTTTGTTTTTAAAATCAGCATAAAATTTCTTTTAAAATAATGTGTCACATTTAATTATATTGAGAGGTAGTGCAATAAACAAAATTTTACAATTTCTAGGAGAAAAATGAGCTTATCATAACCCACCTGATAGTGCCTAAGCAAAATGGCACTGCAGATTCGTGTACCACAACGAATGAGGAGGAATTATTTGACTACCAAGATCAACACAATTTAATCACGTTGGGATGGATTCATGTAAGTTACATACAATGTCAAACTCAAAATATTTATTGCCGACAAAATCAAAACAATGTTATATGTTGGTAAACTGTTGTAGGCTTTTATAGCTTTATAAAATGGTCCCTTTTCAAAAAATGTTGATCTATGCATATGAATTGCGAGCTCAGCTCTGGGTCTGGTTTCAACAGTCATTGCTGCCGTATCTGTCACTGTTTGTTGGAAAAAGCGCTTTGTATTTTTTAACAAAAATAGCAAGTTGAAGGAAATAGATAGATGGCACTGTCAGTATTAGTCTAGTGAAGTGCGAAGCACATAAAGTGACTGGTTTAAGTTTCAGTAAACACCTTATAATTCTTTTTTGCGTTCGGAAAACATCTATTGCAAAAGAGGAGGACCCCCAAAAAATAATACCATATGATAGTATACTTGCATAATAGTTAGTTTTAAGACTGTCAAATGAAACCAGATCTCTGAGGCGTCTTATAACAGCACAAGAGCTTGTCTGTTTTTTAGTTTATTTATTTGTTGTTCCCAACGACTACATGAATCCATTGTGATTCCTAACAAACTGGTATAGACCTTCCATTGAACTATAAAGATTCATCAGTTTTGATTTTGTTTGCAAAAAGTTAGCAGCCAGTTTTTCCCATGTTAAGCATAAGAGAAATTTCTGCCAGGTTACATTTCATTGGAAGCTTGAGATAATTTTTTAGAAAGTTCTATTAGAACAGCAGAGACTGGTGTGTAATTACCACGAACTTGTCTATCTCCTTTTTTGAAAATCAGTGTAACTTTAGCTTTCTTTTTGCACGTGAAATTCTTGTGTGTCAACACCTAGTAACGTTTAAATTAAAATTTTACAGATATTCATTTAACATTTGGAGGTAGATAGACAGGTATTTCTTTTAATTGAATTTTGCCTTCACTTTTTATTGGCCTTTCTATTTTATTTTGTATTTGTATTTGTTTTTTAATTGTAATTCTCGGGTGATTCAAAGTTCACGATCTTCGTTGACAGACTACCACTTGTCATTACCTTTGCTAACTTTTTGCCAAAATAAACCCATATTGTAAGTTATTATTCCAGCTAGGTACTGTATACCTTTTAACATACCGTTTTATCCGATAAAGTTTTAAATTATAATAATATTTTATTGTTTTGCTCTTTTGCTATAAAACTTTTGGTTTTACTTGTCATCACCAAAATCCCATACCCCCAATAATTAATGTCATCGGATTGTCTTTGAATTGAAGTTTCTGGCATGCTTATTTGCAATCTAGACGTAGAGGGTTGCTGTTTTAAATATGTATTTAATTGGTGTGTGTCCTCAGCTACTATCAGTGATGGTTTACTTTTGTTATCTTGCCAAAATAATTCCAAATCATGAATATATTCAGAGTTATTCCAGCTAGGTATAAATATTTTATCATAATAGAAACAAAAAACAGTAGTATTATAAATGTTTCTAAATTATAATACCATTTTAATGTTTTGCATTAAATAATTTGGGTTTCGTGCAGGCAGATCTTGTAGTGATAATGTTTTTTGTCTTAAACAAGTAATTGAGAAAAGGACCACCAGAAATATAGAGACTCATGTTACCTTTGTGGACCTACAAAAAGCATATGATACCGTTCCAGTAGAAAAATTATGGACAGTGTTAGAGCAAACTAACATCAATCATACATACATAAAAGCGATAAAAGAACTATACAAAGGGTCAAAATCTAAAATTAAAATTGGAAATCGACTTTCAAAAGAATTCCTGGTAACGAAAGGCTTAAGACAGGGATGTTGTATCTCTCCAACTCTTTTTAAAATATATATCGCAGTAGCTCTAAAAAACTGGAAACTCAAAGTACACGGCATGGGAATACAACTTAACGACCGATTTACCATATACACACTACAGTTTGCTGACGACCAAGTAATTGTAGCTAATGATAAAGAAGACATGGAGTATATGATGAGAAAGTTAACGAAAGAATACCAAAAGTGGGGG
Source organism: Aspidapion aeneum (assembly GCA_963576565.1). Taxonomy (NCBI): domain Eukaryota; kingdom Metazoa; phylum Arthropoda; class Insecta; order Coleoptera; family Brentidae; genus Aspidapion; species Aspidapion aeneum. The sequence continues at coordinate 61,889,431 of OY755040.1, read as the reverse complement.
TTAACAGTGAACGTGGACAAGACACAGTACTTATGTATTGGAAACGAATCAAGTGAATTAGAACTTGAAAATGGACAAACAATATCTCCATGTAATGAGTATGTATACTTGGGTGTCACATTTGATAAGACGGGAACAGACTATAAAGAACTGGAAAAAAAATTGTGAACGCAAAAAAGGTTATTGGTTGTCTTAACAGTATTTTATGGAGCAGAGAGATAAAAAAGAATGTAAAATTTAACATATATGAAACAATGGTGAAAAACACGCTGTTGTATGGAATAGAGACTTGTCGCGTAACAGAAAAATACAAAGCAAAAATGGAAAGTGTCGAAATGGATGCAATAAGAAGATCAATGAGAATATCTAGAACAGATTATATAAGAAATGAGATCATAAAAGAAAGAATGGGAATCGAGGGAAGCATAACGGATGACATCACTAAAAGGCAACTGATATGGTACGGCCATGTACAACGGATGAGCGACGAAAGATTACCAAAGCAGGTCCTAGAATGGCAACCAATAGGGCGCAGAAAAAGAGGGCGTCCTAAACTGGAATGGCGACAGTCAATTCAAAAATCAATGAGTCAAAAAAACCTGACGGAAGATGACTCTCAGGATCGAAGGAGGTGGGGAATAGGCATCGGACAACGTAGAAAAACGTTCTAAACCGACATAGTAGTATTAAATAATCCAATTTTTACTTGTCATCTCCAAAATCCCACATCCCCCAGTTATCAATGTCTTCGGATTAAGTTTGAATTGAGGTTTTTGACATGCTGATTTGGAATATATTTCGAATTTAGAAGTAGAGCATTGCTGTTTTAAATATTTCTTTTATTCATGTGTTCCCTTAGTTACTGTCATTATACAATACAACACAAAAATTGCTTTATTGTTTTGTGGGAGAAAAATATGTAATATAGAGTATTTTTGGAGCCTATTCTAATCTATAGTTATATATGCTATGTATAGGTTGATATTTTAGGTACATACATAAGTCAATGTATGAAGTGTGATAAGATTGATACAAAATTAACTAAATGGCAAAAAAGAATTGTTGATACATTAATACAGTTAAAAAACACCTAACAAACGATATAAGACTAAAAAAATAATATTTTTTTTATAAATGCAATAGTTTAACAGGAGAACATATCAAGAATTTTAGTACTTTATACAAAAAGATCACTGAATTTACCACAAAATTTCAACCAAGAATTTACAAAATTTCATCAAAGAACGTTATTGTGACATCCTGTATTGAATACCTACAAGAAAGTAACCCACAATTATAAAAAGAACGATTTGCACAGCAAGCTGTGACTGCTTTTCTAATTCTGTTATATTCTTTAGATGTCGTGATTTCAAGTGGTTGGTGGTTGTATATCTTAGTGCTCTCATAAATGATCGATTCATTCGTTAATGTTAATTTAGGTGCAGGAAGGGGGATAATTTGGTTAGTAGTTTGTTTATTTGTCTTGTGTATCGTTGAGGAGTAAAGTCATTTAAATTTGGATCTACTTTTGTTATCTTTGAATTCAGGGAATTTCACGCATTCACAGTACTGGTGTAGGCCTTTTTAAAATATCATTTTCTGTGAATAAAAATTTACGTTTTTTAATAATAGAGTATTGCGTAGCAGCACCTTTGCGAACTGTTTACCAAAATACATCCATATTATGAGTTATTATTCCAACAAGGAACGGTAGTATAGTTTAAAATAACGTTTTGTCGGATAAAATTTAAAATTTTAATTATATTTTAAACGGGTACGGGGTAGACCTCGTCAGATGTATATCAGGGGAAATGAATCGACCCCTGCCCTCCGTAGATTCCAGGTACTCTCTGACCCGGAGAGTTAGCACCTGTTTAGGGTCCCATTCCCAGGGTTACGGGAGAAGACCACATCGGTATGAAAGGCGGAGAGGATGGACCTCGGTACGGTGATCATAGCGCAGGTGGCAACCCTTTCTTTTAGGGATAGTATAAAAGAAGAAGATGCTGCCTTGTAGTACCGGCGTTGGAATCGTCAAAGGCTAGGGGAAGAAAACCTCGATCAAAAATCACCTGGTCCTCCAGGTTGGGGGTTGGGGCATTAGACTAACTCTCTGATACCCGGAAAAAACGTACACTGTTAAAAAACCCAATCAAACGCCTCGGAAAGAAATGAAAAACCTAAGACGAACCAAGCAAAGAAACAGGAATATGATTTTTGGTACATGGAACGTACAAGGAATGAGTCGAAAAGTGAATGAAATAGTACATGAGTGCAGCAGAATGAAGGTTGACCTTGCTGTACTAACAGAAACGAAGAAGAAAGAAAAAGGATCTGAAAACCTAGGACAGTATGACCATTTCTATAGCGGAGTGGCAAAAGAAAAACATGCTCAACAAGGAGTATCTATTTTGGTCAACAAAAGATTTAGAAAATTTATCACCAACTGGGAAGCAGTAAATGAACGGCTAATAAGAATGAATATAACAATAAAAGGAATGAGACTTACGATTTTTGGAATCTATGCGTATAATGACGATGCAAATGTAGCCGTGAAAGACAATTTTTTTGAAGAAATCCACAATGAAATATCAGCAGTAAGTACATCTAGAGAAATTGTAATATTGGGAGATTTAAATAGTAGAACAGGTAACAGAGTAAATGATCTGACAGTTGGCCAATATGGAGAAGATGTTGTTAATGACAATGGAAACCGGCTTATCACAGTATGTGAGCAATTAGACCTAAAAATCCAAAACGGTTTTTTCCAACATAAGAAAATACACAAATATACCTGGACCAAACCCTCACAAAACCTGAAATCCGTCATTGATTATCTTATCACTAAACAAAAGACAAAACTAAAAATTCAAGATGTCAGAACAAAGCGTGGATCAACATGCGGAAGTGATCACTATTTTCTGGAGACCAAAATTCTCTTTCCTTATCAAGGCCGAAGCCTCCATCAACAAAATCTTGATGATACAGTGAATGAGGAAATTGATCACTGTCAATATAATCTAGTAAGCCTAGAACATGACAGCGTAAAAAACTTATACAAAAAGAGACTGATCGAAAAACTTAATTCAAGTTCAGGTGAAACCCCAGATGAGGAATACGAATGTATCACATTAAGCATCCATCAAGCTGCAAAAGAAGCACTAGTATTAGTGGAAGAAACTCCTAAAAGAACAAAACCATACTGGTGGGATGCTGAGATTGAAAGTGAAATAAAGGAAAAAAGGAAATTATATCACACATACTTATCCCAAAAGACAGATAGAAGCAGAGAAGAATACAAAATCGTGCAATCAAAGGTGAGAAGAATGATCAGTGATAAGAAAAATCAATCATGGATGCAAAAGTGCCAGAAAATAGATTCTTACTTAGGAGGTAGGAGAAGTACCGAAAGCTGGAAAACTATAAGATCGATCAAAAAAGAAACATGCAGAGATATTATTTCACCAATACCAGACAAAGAATGGGATGAGCATTTTAAAAAACTTTTAACTGAAGATAGAGCAGAATTCAAGGAAGACGAAAGAGACAATATCATTAGAACGATGGGATCTCCAGTACCCCTCACAATATCTGAGGTCAAAAACGTGTGCAAAACCTTAAAAAGCGGTAAATCTGCCGGACCCGCAAATATCCCAGCTGAACTTATTAAATATGGCACTGAAGAATTGTTTTGGAGATTACGGAATCTTTTCCAAAGATATTTAAATGGAGCTGTAGTACCAACTGAGTGGAAAACGTCATATATATTCACAATACACAAAAAAGGAAGGAAAGTTATATGTGACAATTATAGAGGTATATCTGTAACTAGTACGCTAAGCAGAATATATGGCAAAATAATAAGAAATAAAGTGGAGAGCAAATATAAAGATATGGAGGCAGAAGAACAAGCTGGGTTCAGGGCGGGTAGATCGACTTCAGATCATCTCTTTTGTATAACCCAAATTATTGAAAAGAAAATGGCATACGGACTAGAGCTACATCTGCTTTACGTAGATTTGCAGAAGGCATATGATAGTATACCACTAAATCTAATTTGGAAAGCGTTGGAAAAGACAAACATAAGCGTACAACTAATTAAGGCCATCAAAGAGTTATACCGCAATAGTAATGCAAAAGTTAAAATAAAAGCAAAACTAACCACCCAAGCAGCATTTGGACGTCATATTACGTTACCCATACGTTGCTTGCGATAAACGCGACGTCGGGTGCCGACGTCGTTTCGACCGCCTGACGACCCTCGTTTGCACCTAAATGGGGAATACAAATTCGGGTCGCTACGACGTCAGCATCTGACCTTATAGGTAATAGAGTTTACCAATTAACAACGTAATTGTACGTTGGATTTCCATCACTTAAATTTAGTCGCAAACAGGTAAGTTGCGTTTGGTTTCGTTTCCATTGCCTAGAATACATATAGTTTTTGCTAAAAATAATTCCTGTCGAGTAACTAAAATTATACCTAATAAGTAAATATTTTACACTTATTATAACAAGTCTCATAAAAATGGGTGCATTTTACAAATGATAATTATAGTCATGCATGAAAGTGGAAGGAATCCAACAAAAATTTTACAACGAAGGCATGTTTATTGATAAATGTGATTAAAATACTTTCAAAAAAAGCAAGCGCTCCTGAAATATGCAAGATTTACTAAAATATATATTTGTTAAATAGATCTAATTTTTATTATTTTTTTATTTTTGTAAATTTTGCTGCCTCACTAAACTCAAATTTGTTAATAATTTTACAATTATTCTTTCATTTCTACTTAAAATTAGAAAAAGAAAAATATTTTATAATGGCCGACAGACGCTAACCTTTTCAGAATGGCGGATTACTGTGTCTGACTTAATGTGAACTAATAATATACCAATCCGGACCGGGTCTCCATGTTTGGTTGTGAAAGATAACCAAAGAGTCGAAGTCCGACGTCCGGCAAACGTATTTCGTCCCATTAAATTCGGACGTTCGCCCCGCATGATTTTGCGTCGGCCTACCAACGGATTGGAACTCAACGTCCGCTCTTTTTCTACTACAATAGGTAAAGCCCACGGTCCCAAAGCTAACTACCCACCGAAATCATTGTTTTATTTTTAATTTTTTAGAAATGTTTGTTTTAATATCAAAAATCTAAGGGAAATAAAACCCATACCCCACCTGTGGGAAGAGGATGGGGTATTATGGTTTCCAAAATCCAAAAAAGATATAAAACTGCGTCATGTCCTGAAACGTAGCCGTCCTGACCAAAATATCTCTCGACCAAACAAATGCACTTGTTGTTAGGTTATGGGCGTCTATAAATGACAGTAGGCTGTACATGTGACGCGTAGGCCATATGAACGGACGTGGAATAGGTCAAGTAAAAGTTACGGAAAATACACCAACCAAACTAAACGCTAGTTTAGGTCTGAGGTTAGGGTCTTCACCGGACGTACCCGACGCCGACGTCTGTTGGTCGTTGGGCTGGTCAGAGTTTTTGTACGTCGAACAAACGAACGTAAGACCGACGTTGGGAAATTAATGGTATATTGCGTTGCATTATTTGACGTCGCGAGATCGTTAAAAAAACGAACGTATATTTGATAACGTCGGTTTTGATATGAATGCGACGTCGCTTAACGCATAATCAATCTTGCAACTTATAATTCCACTAAATTCGACGTCGGTTCAGGTCACATTAGGTTGTAAGTCAAATAAATGTTTCTTGGGCAAAGGCTTTCAAGTAAATAAAGGTCTTAAACAAGGTTGCTGTATCTCGCCTACGCTCTTCAAGATATATTTAGAACAGGTCCTTAAAGTCGCCGATGATCAGATAGTGGTGGCTCAGGATTATGACGACCTCGAATATATGACACGAAAACTAATAGAAGAGTATATCAAAACATAACAAAAATCGTATATATAACACCATTGTTAAAAGTATTATTACATACGGCTCAGAAGTATGGCCAATCAAAGATAGAACAGAAAAAATGCTTTCCGCTACGGAGATGGACTATTGGAGAAGAGCAGCAGGGAAATCAAAAAGAGAAAGAGTTACCAATCAAAGAATAAGAGAAATTATGACAGTGGGTGAACGTACTCTAGTGGATGATATAAGAACAAAACAACTGGTGTGGTACGGACATGTACAAAGAATGGATGATGGAAGACTACCTAAACAAATATTACAATGGAAACCAACTGGCCGAAGAAAACGAGGAAGGCCGAGGAGAAGCTGGAGAGAAGGAATAGATAGTGAAATAAGAATAAGAGGCCTAAATGATGAATTATGGGCAAACAGAAATGAGTGGAGATTGGGTATCGGAAGACGTAGAACGTTGTAAAACCGATATATATATATATATATATATATATATATATATATATATATATATATATATATATATATATATATATTTAGTGTTTCTCATTCAAGGTCCAATTATACTTGTCATCCCCAAAACCCCACACCCCCATTTTGACATGCTTTTATGGAATCTAGAACTAGAGGGTTGCTTTATTAGATATTTCTTTAATTCATGTGTGCCCTCGGTTACTGTCAATTTACGCATTCGCAGTGCTGATATATCCCTTTTTAAAATGAGATTTTCTGAAAATTTACAGTCTCCATTAATAGAGTACCGCGTCACCTTTGCCCACTCTTTGAGAAAATAAATCCAAATAGTGAGGAAATTCGGATTTATTTTAGCTAAATACTTTATAAATATTTTATCATGATAGTCGCAAAAAAGTATAGTTTAAAATCTCGGTTCATCGGATAAGTTCAAGTCAAACTTTCCAGTCCATTGCTTGTGACATTATAGATGACAGAAGTTTGAACAAAAGGCGATAATCATGAGTGACTCTTTTAGTGCAATCCAGAAAATATTAAGAACAGGTATTTACCAAGAATATGAATGGTCTGGTTCGGAAAAACACTACATAAAAGAAAAAAATGGGTGGATTTGCTGAAATCAGGAAAAGATCTAAAATTGCATGGATCCCCAGCCACACAGGCAACGAAAGAGCTGACAGACTTGCACACTTGGGAAGAAGTCTCAATATCGAACAAGATAGCAGTCGTCAACATTTTCATAGACAGATAACCCACTATGCTCATGAACAGAGTATGATGAGTATACTACTCAATTGGCCCTTGAATTACATGAATATTGATAAAATGCAACAAAAGATACAAGTAAATAATGAACAGAATAATTTAGAAACTATACTCTATGGGAATATTACCAAAACTAAAATAAAAGCCATACAGGAGTTCCACAGATCCCTACCAAATCGACTGTGAAGTGAGCTACACAGGATTTAATTTTAAATTATAATATATGAATTACTACGTTTATACGCACCTAAAAGCGGTTTAAAATAAAATCGGTTTTAGTGATTAAAACGGTTTTAATGATGTTTAAAGGAAAAATCGGTTTAAAATAAAATCGATTTTAGTGCTTGGAACGGTTTTAATAGTGTTTATATGACAATATTACTAAACCATCCTTATATAAAAGAGCTTTAATGGGCCCGTATAAACAAAGTAAGTGTTTAGCATTAAAAACTCCAATTTTACTTGTCATCACCAAAATTCCACACCCACAATTATTAATGTCATCATCATCATGTGTTTAAATTGAAGTTTTTGACATGCTCATTTGAAATTTAGACCTAGAGGGTTGTTGTTTTAGACATTTCTTTAATTTGTGTGTGCCCTCAGTTACTGTCAGTTTGTTCTGGTCTACTTTTGTTATCCTTGAATTCAGGGAATTCCACACATTCGCAGTACCTTTTTTAAAATTTGAATATTCACGTGTATCATTAAAGAGTACCGCGTAGCATCACCTTTGCACACTTTTTGCTAATATATTCATTCCAGCTAGGTACTACTATATTTTATCGTAATAGTAACAAAAACGGTAGTATAATAAAAAAAAATTATAATATTTTGGTGTTTTGCATTAAAAATTCCAATTTTACTTGTCATCACCAAAATCCCACACCCCCCAATTATCTATGTCATCGGATTGTGTTTGAATTGAAGATTTTGACATGCTCATTTGGAATCTAGACATAGATTGTTGTTTTAAATATTTCTTTAATTCATGTGTGCCCTCAGTTACTGTTAGTGATGGTCTACTTTTGTTATCTTTAAATCTAGGGCATTTCGCGCATTCGCAGTACTGGTGTAAACGCCTTTTTAAAATTTCATTTTCTGTTATTAAATATTCACGTTCTTCATTAATAGAGTACCGCGTAGCATCACCTTTGCCCACTCTTTGCCAAAACAAATCCATATCGTGAATATATTCAGATTCAGTTTCTATGCTGGGCCTTGTATATTCTGTTAAGAAATTGACAGGATACGGCAGGATTTTCTCTTCCAGCGTTTCAAGTTTTCTGCACATTGCGCCGACGTGTAAAATGTGTTCTCCCTTCGTTCTAAGGGCTTCGAAATATTCAAATGTTCCATGATAGTTTACTGTGAGATAGCTGAGTTTCTCGAAGTCTACTTTGGTGTCCAGTTTCAATTTACTTTTTAAAGTATCAAAAGCTCTCGTAAAGAAGTCATGTTCTGATTGTAAGTCGGCCATTCTTCTACCTAAAATAATGATACAATTTAATTTAATGCAAACGACCGACAAATAAAAAACAATAAAAATAAAGTAAAACTCTACGGATGTACTACGAATCAGTGCAAATAAAAAAGAGAAAAACTCACTCACATATCTGTGCTTTTTATGTTGTCGAAGACGAACTGAAACAATAACTTCGAGTTTATAAATGAGAATAATTTCTAAAATGTACCTAGAAACTTTTCCATTTCAGCTTTCCTGACTTTCAAACTTCTTATCGTATCGTGAGCTTTTCGAATGCTTTCCAGTTGTTTTTTAATTACCGTTTGAAGATGGTCGTCTTGCACCTTTAATTCAGTATGTGCTTTCTTTCTGTCTTTAATTTTGTTTTTATATTCGTCCAAAAATGTAACTGTATCGGTCCAAACTTCCAAGTGCACTTTTTCTACAAGAGTTAAAATAGATAAGCTATCTGTAGATATCTTGTGCAGTAGAAATTTTGGTATCTAGGGGTATGTTAACCATATACGTAATTACGTATATGATGTACATATACGTAATTACGTATATGATGTAAACCAGGCCAACTTCATAGTTTGTAAGAATGATGCCCATTATGAATACCACTTGCTAGTACAATTTTTTTTTAATTGTTGGATTTTTTTGTTGTGAAATTGCCAGTTTTACCAATGAAAAAGTTGTATATTTTTCCAAATTATTTTTTATGCTTAAGTCGACATCTTATATTTGGATGAGCTGGTCAGATTTACAATAAGTAAAATTTTTATCCCAACCTTAACCTCTGGAGTTAAATTTGCATTATCACATAAAATTACGGAGGTCTTTAAGCAACTAGAATAAAGTGGCCATGTCAATATTTCTACTATTAACATATTCCTGAAATGATATAAACAAAGATGCATATAAACTAATATTGACAATATGGGGCGTGTAAAGGCCGCCTTATTACCTAAAATCCAAAATAAAAACAATCATAGAAAGACAAGAAATAATTATTCCAACTCATCAGCAAGGGCTCTATTCATATTCATTATTGACGATATCCCAAAACCAGAAAGAAATTGTCACTTAGTAACATCTGCCGATGATACTGGCTTATTAACTTTAGGAAAATGTATTGAAGAAACAATAGAAAAACTTTAGGATGTAGTCACCCAAGTTTACAGTTGGATCAAGAAATGGCGACTAAAATTCAGAGTTGGGCATATTACTTGAAAGAAGAAGTGAAGTATAACTACTAACTAGTTCATCAAAAAAGTAGTAACTACTTGTAGTTAGTAGTTAAAATTTTCGACATATGAACCGAACCGAACCATGTATTCTTCATCTGTCCACTTTACCAACCTTTTTGCACGATCTTGTTCACTGATATCAATCTTTTTTTCGAATCAATAAATAACCCTTCATCCAGAAATTCTCCAAATAAGAGCCGATATAATAAATGAATAAATGATAATTTTAGATATTAAGTTAAATTTAGTGTTGTGCTACAATTTTATTTTTAGTGTTACTTGATACTCTTTTTTTTTAAGCTTAAGCACAAAGGTAGAATTTTTCTCTCGTATTATAGTCATTTTAAGCGACTCCAATTGTCCAATAGAAATGTAAAATTTCAGAAAAACAATAAAAGTAAGTAAGTTGTTAAAATTTTAAATAATTTTTTGGTTACAAGCCATATGTAGGTAGCGAATTTAAATGGAACACTCCCTGCTCTATTTTTATTCTGCACAAAATAATCGCTAAATGTACTTCAAAAAGTAGCTAAGTACCTGGTTTTAACTACTTTTAATAATTTAACTACTTTTGAGGAATTTGATGAGTATTAGCTCACACTACTACTATACTATAGTAGTGTGAGCTATGGTGATCCTAATTTTTTAGAGAAAAAAAAAGTTGCTCCGATTTCAAAATTTTTTATATATCTTTGCGTTTCAGATGATTTTGAAACTTTTTTGTCTCGCCGTCTGTCTGTCTGGCTGTCTGTCTGTATGTCTGTCTGTAACGACCAACCCGCATAACTCAAAAACCACTTGTCCGATTTAAATAAAATTTGGTACCTAGGCTGGGTCTTGGGCTGTGGTGGTCCCATTTAAAAATGAACGAAATCCACCAAACGCAAGCCAAATAAAAGGGTGGGGGTAGATTTCAAAAATGAGAGTTTATGTGAAAATATGGCGTGTGTGATATTAAACGAAAGGTAATTAAGTCTGGAGTTAAACAAAATGAATTTTAAGTTATTTAAAAAAAAAGAGTGGGGGTAGATGTCAAAAATTAGAGTTTAAGTGAAAATATGGCGTGTGTGATATCAAACGAAAGGTAATTGAGTCTGGAGTTAAACAAAATATATTTTAGTTTTTAAAAAAGGGTGGGGGTAGATTTAAAAAATTAGAATTTACCCCAAAACATGGCTTGTGTGGTATCAAACGAAAGGTAATTGAGTCTGGAATTGAATAAAATATATTTCAGTTTTTAGTTATATTAGCTCAGACGTACACTATAACTATAGTACCTAGTGTGAGCTTAGGTGCCCATAGATTGGCAGAGTATTTTTAAAAGTAGTTAAATTACTAAAAGTAGTTAACTACGTAGTTAAGATTTCAAAATAAAGTACTAAGAAACATTGTGAATAAAAATATACACCTAAAATGGCTCGAACTCTTTCGACCAACTGGTTGTGTTTGGAATCATGTTCTTCCAATTTGGAAAAATATTCTGCTCTTCGTGTACGGTTGACTTCTTTCAATTCAGCGGTCAAAATGTACAGTATCGTCTTTAAATAGTTTTCCTCCTCTAGTGTGGCGTTTTTTATGTTTTCTATGTTTTTCCAGCGTTCATCTTGTAGCTCTTGAACCTACGAAAATCAGTCAGAAAATGTTATTTTTCCTCGCAGCCCAAAAGCATTTTATCATCATTTACTAGGCCGTAGGTTAGTCAATAGTCACGTCTAATTCTTCGAACTATTTCGATTAGGTTAGATCAAGTATTCAGTCAAAATTTGACGGATATCAATTAAAAGAACAAACAGGCTTCAGTACAGTTGACCACCTATTAACCATGAAAATCCTAATAGAGCGAGCCAACGAATAACATTCCATTGTATATTGCTTTTATAGACTTTGAAAAAGCTTTCGATAGCATTGAGCACTGGGCAGTAAAAGCATCTTTAACTAATAGCCGAATAGATCACAGATACACAGATTTAATAGCCAATATATATAGCGAAGCAACAACATCAATCAAAATCCACGAAGGAACCAAGAGGATCCGCATAAACTATTTAACCAGGCCCTAGGAGATGTTTTTAAAAACTTAGATTGGGAGAAAATAGGCATCAAAGTAAGCGGAGAATACCTGAACCACCTAAGATATGCTGACGATATCGTCTTAATAACAGATAAGAAAGAAGAACATAAAAATGCTGGAAGAACTGGATACAGCAGCTAAAATTATAAGCTTAAGTATGAACGACACTAAAATTAAAATCATAACAAACACAGATGAAGATATCACGATCAGAATAAACCAAGAAATAAATGAATCCATGACAGATCTGACACCTTCCTAGCTGGCCTATTATCAAACTTGAAGTGAAGCCATGATAATATATCAGCCTTGAAAACAGTTTTTTATAAATATCTCAGAAACTATAGCTCCTACGAAGTTTTTGGTTATGAAACGAATTATTGAGCAAAATATAGTCTACTATATTCCGAAAACAGTGTATTGATACGATGCTCTGTTAAAAAGTTAGCATTTTTTTTTTAATTGTCAAAAAACTGTCATTAGCATTAATGGATTTTGACCAAAATCTAATCAGCTCGTAACAGTGTCGAACACTATTTTACCTGAAAATTTTATTAAAATCGGTTTAGGGGTTAGGAGCTATCGTGTTACGGACAGAAATCATATACACATACATTTTCGGCGTTATCTCAAAAAAAAATTTTCGTCGAAAATAATACCTTCTCTAGCCATTGCTACGCGGGCTAGGAAGGTAAAAAAAGTAGAGGAATATATATATATATATATATATATATATATATATATATATATCTCTGGGACAAATTATTAAACTAAAAAAAGAAAACCAAACGGCTGAAATCAAGAGACGAGATTGGCCTGGACAGCATTCGGTAAATTAAGCTACATATTAAAAAATAAAAAATATCCTTAGTACCTTAAAACCAAAGTGTATAACCAATTTATTCTTCCTGTGCTCACATATGGATCCCAGACCTGGGCGCTTACAAAATCAAACATGGATAAGGTAAAAAAGATCAATGGAAAGACAAATCTTACATGTAAAGCTAACAGATAGAACAAGAAATGAATGGATAAGAAATAAAACAAAAGTAACTGATGTCAGAGGAGTGGTAGCAAAATTAAAATGGAAATTTGCCGTTAATAATATTAGACAGAAAGACAATAGATGGAACAAATGTATTGTAGATTGGAGACCTTGGGAAAATAAAAGAAGTAGGGGAAGACCCCAAATGAAATGGGTGGACGTTTTGAAGAATCATGCGGGGACTAGATGGATGAACACTGCGATAGACAGAGAAGAGTGGAAGATATTGGCCTATGTTCAGATAGATATCAATTAAACTAACCTAAATCTATCCCGGGATTTTTAATTTTTGATTTAGAACGTTTGTATAAAACGTCCCAATAAGTGACTCACTAAGTATTATCAAAAACAAATTACAAACCGATGATACACTTTACGAGAGAACAACGTTCTCGGTTTAGGGGTAATGGACCTATTGAAGCTCTACTCTTTAACTCCTACTTTCCACTAAAAGATTAGTTTTACGCGCAAAAGGATGGACTTTTAATGGGGTCAGTAATATTAAACACCCACGTGGAGTGTTTTGAGGAACATGCAATTAACCGTAGGCCTCAAAGCAGCATGCGTGGCGTCACAGCCACTGGGCCAATGGCCAATCAGTAACCAATACTTTTAGATGCCTTCGGCGATTTTCTCAAATATTCTAGCAGTAGTACTGGGGTGGACCAGTGGGTCCAGCAAGTGAACCAGAGTAGGTCCTTTTTACCATAAGAATAAAATACTCACTTTTGTTTGCAAAGTAAAAAGTTTGTAACCCGAGCACAGCAACTGTTATATTTCGACGGCCAGTTCTGGATGGGTTCTGATTAAAATGTTTTAAACTTTATAGAAAGTGTTTATGCAAATCACTTTTTACTTGAATAATGAATAAGAAAAAACATATTATTTATAAAATAAACCTATTATTTATTCACAAAAATAACAACAAATTCTTTTTAAAATACATATATACACAAGTAGTGAGTGTTAGGTGTTACAACCAGATTTTACCGTGATTATGGTTTTAACTATTTAAGTAAAAAGGAATTTTATACGATGCCCCAACTTTGCTTTGTGGCAATCAACTGGCCAATTTTTTTTGTTGAGGGACAATTTTCAGAATTATGAAAAATGCGCCACAATAAACTTTAGAGAAGCTTCATCTACAATAATTATATTATAGTTAGCTAGACTTCGCCCTGTGAAAAGTGCTTTTTTAATTAGTAAATGGTTAATTTCTAGCAATATTGTATGGCATTTTTTCAATAAAGACAATTTATTATTATTAATGTTATTAATTTAAGCTCTTGACAAGTATTGTAGTGGCCAGGGTCGCCTTTCATTGTTTGTGGCCCATCTCACAGTTCTCATCTTAGCGGCCCTATCGCCATTTTTTTTAAAGAAAAATTTGTAACCCTTACTTAAGTTTACCATTTTGGGATTGCCATCAGCAGCAAGTCCTTTTCTCTACCATCAATACAATTGCCTATTATTGGCAGATTGTTTAACAATTTATTGTTTTAAATATTACATGTTTAAATAAATATTGAATCAGTGCCAATTTGAGAACAAAAAAAATTATAAAATTTCTTCTATTATACAAAGGCGTGGAAGGATTATATAATGTCCAGGGGTTTGAGCCCCACGTACCCCTACGAAAAGTAGGCCCTGGTAGAGACACAAATATGTTACAGCAGTATTGCAATGATTGGCAATACTGCTGTAACATAAGATGTGTTAATTACAGTATGTTAACTCAGATTAACCTTTCTTTTATTTAAAAATATTTTCAGTTTTCGAAAACTAATTCTAAGCATTTGTAAATGTAAAGTTTATTTAATCAATGCTAAAGCATTGTTATTTATTTATAAACCCAGCATAAAAAGTTTTATTTATAAACCCAGCCTAAAAAGTGTCCTTTTTTGGAAACAATTTCCCAAATTTTCATTGTTAAGCAAAAGTCCTACTTATCATACCGTTTCCTGTTGGTTTAAAATATTCTCTACAAATGGCATAAATCCATTTTTTCGTAACTTTTAATCTTTTGGAAAAGAAAACACAGGCACTTTTTTCCTGTAGTTTAATTTTCCCGGCATTTAGGAACACATATGAAAGGGATTTTTGCCTAATCTACACTTACAATGCAACTTGCAATAGATAATATAAGACTTCTTATGCACCATTAAATAATTTTAATTGTAGCTTCATTCTTTCAAAAAATCAAAACTAAATTTAACAAAACGGCTCTGTAATGAAAGCGCGAGTAACAAAATCGCAAGTGACAAAATCGTAAGTGACAAAACCACGAGTAACAAATACGCGATGTAACAAAACTGTAAGTAACAAATGCGCGAGTAACAAGAGCGCGATGTAACAACAGCGCGAGTTACAAAACCGCGAGTAACAAAAACGCGAGTAACGCGCAATGTAACAAAACCGCGAGTAACAAAAGCGCGAAAGTGAATAACTGGCCATACGTTTATTTCGATAGATAATAGCGCATGACTTCTTTCCCGAGATCTCGGTGGGTTTGAATTCGAACCGAACCGAACTGGATCAAAGTGACCAGCATATTTTTTCAAAAACACTTTTCTGACTTTTTTCCCGGGATCCTAGAGAGTGAATCCTAACCTAACCGAACCGAACCAGCATATTTTTTCAACAAAAAAACTCCTGTTACATCGCGCTTTTGTTACTCGCGCTTTTGTTACCGCGCTTTTGTTACCGCGCTTTTGTTTCTCGCGCTTTTGTCACTCGCCTTTTTGTTAGATCGCGGTTTTGTTACATCGTGCTTTTGTTACATCGCGCATTTGTTGCTTGCAGTTTTGCTACTCGCGGTTTTGTCACTCGCGCTTTTATTACAGAGCCTAACAAAACAGCATATTCATTTTGTTTTGACCTAATGTTAAGCATAGTGTCAATTCAGTATTGCAGGGGTAAGGACACTCATCGTAAAGGTAAGCTTTATAGGAAGCGAAGCCTGACATTGATTTTCTATTTTTTGGTTATTATTTTTGACATGTTTCCTTCGGTTTCGCTTGTTGTAAAAGACGTTGTTTTACATATTTATGTAGTTAGAAATAAAAAGTTATGATGTAAACTAACTTGAAACTCTATTATTTTTAAATAGATCTTTAGACTATGTTAAAACCACATTTTTTAAATAAAAACCAGCCGCGAATGCGAAACCGAGGAAAACATCAAAAATTATAACCAAAAAATAGAACTATAGAGAATTATTGGAATAAAGCCAGACTATAATAGTTCCAGGCAGTATTCTGACAATACATTGAAAACTGACTGTTGATCCTTCAAAATTGACATACGATAGTTGAATTTGAAACTAAGTCATTTATTTTCCATTAATAAAGGAAATCAGTTCCGGTTCATTTGGTAAACAAAGGCCGTATATTGAAAGATCACAGCTGATCTTACAATGTGAATGTGTCAAAGGTAGCAAGTGATCCAAAAAAGTTCTGGGCATATGTAAAAGCTAAAAAAGGTAAAACCAGAATCCCAAACACACTTAAATACAACAATAACAGACTTAATAATCCTGAAGACATTGTTAATGGATTCGCTGAAATTTTTGGTAGTGTTTATAGTCCTGTCGATATTAATGACATTCAACTTGACACAGAGCAAATTGGCATCTCTTTGGTTTCTATGAAAAAAATAACTGAAGCTAAAGTCCTAAATTATTTAAAGAAACTTCCAAATAAATTTACTGCAGGACATGATAACATTCCAAGCTTCGCTTTTAGGAATTGTGCTCATGTTCTTGCAAACCCTTGAAGAAAATTTTTAACTTGATTGTTGATAATTCTGAATTTCCTCAGTCTTGAAAAATAGCACGAGTGTGTCCTGTTTTTAAGAGTGGTGATTCCAGTTATGTACTTAACTATAGACCAATATCTATCATGTGTAATTTTGCCAAGGCTTTTGAAAAAACTGTCACTCAAATTTTCCCTCAAGTTATACCTTTAATTTTAACTTTCCAGCATGGATTTATTGACCGACGATCAACAGTTTCTAATTTACTCAATACATATCTAAATCACTTGACAAAAAGACTCAAGTTGATATTATTTATACAGATATTTCAAAGGCCTTTGATAAAGTTGATCACACTATATTGCTTTTTAAATTATTTAATAAAGGTTTCAATAGATCCTTGGTCTTTTTGATGAGATCCCTGCTCTGGGAAAGAAAACAATATGTCTCATACAATGAGTACTCAGAAGTGTTTTTTGCTATTTCTGGGGCACCTCAGGGGTCAAACCTTGGCCCATTACTCTTTAAAATCTTTTTTGATGATGTGGAACTATTTGCTTGCTTAATTTTGCTGTTTGCTGATGATTTGAAGATAATATCTTCCATCAGTAGTACTATTTCAATCTATTTACAAAAACAACGTGGTATTACAAACTAGTTGTCAAAAAAACGTAGATTTGCATCAAGTATTATTATCAAATACCAAATTGCAAATAATGCAAGGACCTAAAACTATAAACAACAAGTGAAATTAAAGAAAGAAAAATAAGAAAAAAGTTTCTCTGTCTTCGGTCGGGACTACTATAATATTTTCATTGTAATAAAGTATACAAAAAGTAGTAATATTAAAAGAAAAATAGAAATACAAGAAAGGGAAAAATTTTACTTAAAGTAAAATCAAAAACACTAAAATCTAAAAATACCTATCGCAAAATGTTTTTATTTGAGATACTGTTGTATTGAATATATCACAATGTTCACTAATTTTATTGTAGTTTGTACTCAGTATATGAATCGGTGATTTTTTATATAAGATTACTATTTGCAATTTTCCTGTCCTCGGCTTGAGGTAAACGTCAGGGCTTTACTAATTTAACGATTTTTCATTGTTTGGTAGAAAAGTTCGCTGCCGCCGCGTCTAGATTGAAAGCTTGTTTTAGCCCTTCGTCTTGAAGAGATCAAACCTTTAACGCGACTATTAATGCAACGTACCGTCGTAGGTCTGTAAAGGACAACAAGTTATTTTGGCACTTTTGAGAAAAACTTTTATTTCTATAGTCCTTGCCATACGCAGTTACACTTTTGTGACTTTGACATGAAATAAACATATTTCCTAACAAGAAATATATTAAAAAGTAAATATGTCATGTTGGTATAAAATTAAAGGTAAAACTGTCATTGTCTCTGGATAATAGATGCTGACTATAGGTTGACAACAAAAACGCACAAATATCAACAACTCAAAGACATGCCATTTTTATCCGATTTTTTTTTGTAGCTGTCATTATGCATATGATAAATAAAGAGGTTGGAAATGTCACAAAAGTGTAACTGCCTGTGTGCGTACTATAAATGTCTTTACTTTTGAGTACCTATCTAATCTCTTACTTGATTTTTGTACTCGGTGTCAAGCTCATGTATCCTGTCGTCAAACATCAGTATCAGCTGGTCAATATGTTCGGAATGGGTTTTCAGGTTTAAAAAGTACTGCTTATTAGCTTGTTCCAGCTCGTCCATCATCAGCGATATTTTGAAATCTATGGCGCACAAAACAAAACAATTTTAATTAATTGTGACCATTTGTCAAAAATCAGATGAAATAGGGGAAACATTTGAGATTAGGGATAAATCTAGAATCTCGAGTTCCCTAAATAGTTTAATATTCTCTTCTTCATTCATAGGCAAAAAGGACTTGCTTTGAGGCCGACTTGTCATGTGTGAGGTTCGTCCTTTCTAGTACTGTAGATACTTGGAGGTTGAGAATTGACAGAGCCGTGCGACTGTAAGCGTGGTGAGTGTTTTTTAGAAACTTATTGCAAAATCGGTTAAAAATCGATGTAAAAATCTATTTTCCGAGCCACTCAAAGATAATATGGAGGATTGATACTCACCTTTGCAGTTGTTTCTATAGAAAATAATTTGTTAATCATGCTGCGTGGTGATTTTCGATAGATTGACACTTCTTTACTCCGCCTTTTCGCGCAGATTTATATGGCGCTAGCGTTTTGCTTGTGCCAATCAAAGTTGAAAATGTGTGGTTTTTCGAATATACGAATTTGGCGCAAAATACAGTAAAGTTCCGATATAGTGAACTAGAAGATTGCACGGAAACTGGTTCGCTATATCCGAGGTTTGGTATAAGAAGCCACATAGACTATTGTAAACCTAAGTAAAAAAAAATTTGGGTGTTTTAAACGGGGTTTTGCTATAAGCGAGTGTTCATTATAAACGGGTTCACTATATGCGAACTTCACTGTAATAACTTAAAAATTAAAGTTTTATAGTTGCACAAACAAGTACTGCTACTACTTTTTCCCAAAAAGCTATTTTAAGATTTTATTTTGATTCTATTTAAAATAAAATTGATTTTGTTTTGTGAAACAGACCTTTGCAATCGATCACCCTTTCAAAATTATGCCACGCAAACTGTAGGTCTTTTCTTATTTCGGGCACTGTTATATTGATCAGCATTTGACGCCAACTTTTTTCGGCTTTTCTGAGTGTAAGACTTCCATAATCTACCTATAATATCGGCCATTTAGTATTGTTTTTATTAATCTACCCTTGAATTCATGAATAATGTCGCAAAAACTTCTCAGAGTCAATTTATGTTTTGGAGTTTTCATTAAATAATTAAAAGAAGGGTGCATTTTTAAACAGTTATTGTTATGCTAGGGTTACGGGTTTTCCACCTGGGAATCCTGCGAATGATTTGTGCAAACACCCTACCCACTATACCCAGGCCCACCTAGGAAGTTGGAAAACCCTAGAAAAAACTTTAGTCCTTCAATTAAAAATATACCTCTCTCGACAACTGATCCCTTTTTTGTTGTTTTTTCTTCTCAATCAGTTTTAGCTTTTTCTGAGCTTTAACTTGTTTTTTCTCCTCGGGAGTTGATTTCGGGGCCATATTTAATTAATCTTAGCGTAAAATAAGTAAAAACAAAGATTATAGAATATAATATATGGTAAAGAGCAAAATAGTAAATGACAGATTTGTTATTTTTTTGTCAGGAAACCTCTGTCATTGTCAGTTAGTTTGGTTAATGGATTAATTTTATAAATTGTTTATTAGTCAAAGTAACTAATACAATACAATATTTATCTAAATCTAAGTTAAGTAAGTTTATCCAACATTATACCATTTAAAATGAAATTAGCTATTGGTAAAAGGATACAATAATAATAAAGATAAAACAACAACTGCAAAATAAAAAGATATCATTTACCAAAAGCATAATAATGATTTAATAAAATGATAACACATGTTATAAATGTTTTAATAAGAAGTAAAAAACCCAAATTAACAATTCCGAACTTTACAAAATGATCAAACCACATTCCACCCAGTAGAACAAACATTCTTGTTAAGACTAAAGTAACAAATATAAAATAAAACATTTAACAAAAAAAACTAAATTTTAATTTTAATGAGTATTCTTATTTAAAGTTAAAAAAGTTCAAATGAAGTCAAAGTGTAAGGGTTAAGGTAATAGAAAATGTATAAATCAGCCAATTTAAAATGTTTTCTCAATCACAATTACTAATTAAGTTTTTTATAATTTTAAAATTATTTTTAAGTCTTGTTTTAAGCAATTCCAATGAATTTATATCTTTTAGTTCTTCCGGTAATTCATTAACCATAAAACTACCTTATATAAGAAGAGAATTTTGACTAGATGTTTTGTGATATCTTGGTAATGGAAAGTTCTTTCTTCTTCAAGTATCATAATCATGGAGCTTAACTTAACTGAGTGTTTAACATAACTAACTAATTGTGTATTTTTTTGATGACTCTAACCTAAAGAGGGCATTTTCATCATCCTACATATGATTTACCACACTCAGTCTGAGAGATTTATTGAAGTGACATTTATAATACATAACAAAGAAGGTTTTAGTCAACCAAGCACGGACTTACCAAAAATAGGGAAACCACTCTCAAAAACATGCATCTTCGAATTAAAGGGGTCACACTTGACTGCATACACCAAGTAATATATAAGTAGTAGACTGGATTGTGTGTGTATACTTATAAACTATTAAATAAACTTACTAACCAAAACGTCGTGTTTATAAAAATAAAGACAATGCAAGTCCAAAATCTTGATTTTACTCAAACTTTGTCTACAACTTTCCAACAATATTTATCATATTTAGACTCATCCAACTCAAACAGCCTTCTTGTCAAGTGTCGACCTGCACACCCACTGCCCGTATCAACTTCTGATGCCCGAAGCAGTCGCGATAGTTTGTTCGCCCAAATATAAAGAGTAAGTACCTAGTTTACATATTACCTGCGATCCTCTAGAACAGGTAACATTATGCATCTAGATACTTTGCAGGTTCGTCAATAGAGGTCATAATTAGTAGACCGTTTGTTTACTTGAATTAACGCTTAAGACACATGTTTCTAATTTATTATATTTAAACTTAAACTGTATAATTTTGGTTTTGCAGGACTGGATTCTTCATTTTGACACCCAGTTATGGTCTGCAGTACATAGCGAATTGTCGGAAGTCTGGATTCCATCCACATCCAACGGACCCTCCTTTGTTTAAGGTAAGACCATTTTGTTTTTTTTTGGTATATTTTATATTTTATCCTGTAGATAAGGGACACCGAATACAGGACATAAAACCAGCCACGAAGATGAAAACACGACCCCTTGCAGGCACGATAGAGGACGTATAACAAATAATATAGAGTGAAGTATATTTATTTTATAACTTATATTAAAACGTCGCGACAGCTGTCATCTTTGTCAAACCCTCCCGCTGCGATGGCGAAAGAGATACGTTTGAATAAATGCGACAAGAACCTTTCCCCGGAAATACCGCGTAGTAAAGATTCGTTTAAAGGCGTAACCTGGAGAAAGAAGGAAAAAGAACATCGATATGATACAAAGAAATAAATGAAACTATAACCAATGTATCCTTCCCATCCTATCCTGTACTTACCTATGGATCCCAGACATGGACACTTACCAAATCAAACATGGATCAATGGAAAGACATGTGTTACATATAAAGTTAAGAGATAGAAAAAGTAATGAATGGATAAATAAAACCAAAGTAAGGGATGTTAGAGGAGAGGTAGCAAAATTAAAATTTGCCGGTCATAATATTAGACAGAAACAAACAAACCCTCTTACCTTGAGCGCAGAGAGATACGGTGGGTAGACTGATCCGATAAAGAAAACTGGCCGAAGTTTTTTCGCCGCCACAGATTCTTTCAAGTGCGTGATGCTATGTTAAAACTAAACTAAAGACAAAATTATAATTTTTTTTGGAAGAAAATACTATAAAAACTATTTTCTCAACCAATATATTGGTTCGGGAGTGCCCTCTTTGAAAAAAATTGATTTTTTGGATGAAGAAACGTACGTTTGAAAGCAATAAGGCGACGTTGCCAAAACAGAATCCAAAACAAAACTATCGTTTTCCACCTCACTAGTTTTAGTTTAGATAAGGTTTCAAAACACGTTTAGATTTACAATTGCAGTATGGAACTAGTTCAAGTCTAGGCCTACACGTCAATGTTCCAGTGCCATCTTTTCAAATCTCTGGACCGCGATATTTTTACCAGGAATGTGTAGAGTTTTATAAAAGAATTGACCTTGAATGTTTTGTATACCCTATTTTAAAAGGGGAACGGATGGTTTGCAAGCCCAAGCAATCGGGCTTATCGAGGAAACGCGACGTGAGGCAGTTACGGGAATGATATCATTCCAGTGGGCATGCTTTTCTGCGACAACATACCGGCATGTTTTTTACTTTTAATTCTACACGCCATAGAAAGACAGATATTGTTACCGGTGTATTAATTCCAGAAACGCAAAGAACTGTCTGTACATGTTTTAGTTGTTGCCAGCTTCGCAACTATTCGAATCAATTTCGTGTACCAGTTTGGTTTCGATAAGGGCTTGAAAATACGATTAGCCATTCGTAGACGAAAGTTGGCACACGATAATACTGTTACGAGTTCACTGCTTCAAATAAAACTCGTAAATGTCAAAAACGATTTATCAATTAATTTCGACATTTTATGTACAAAAACACGCACTTAAACTTACTAATAACTTGCTAATAACTCACTACTTTAATCCGCCTATTAACTTCGCGTTAACATCTAGCGATCACTACCATTTGTTATCTTTTACTGCACGATGCTCGACGTCCGGCCCTATATATAGGGTCTGCCTACTACTCGAGAATCGTCCATCCTTCTTCGATTCACGAGCATTCTCGTTTCTTCCAGAAGGTACGCGGCCAAGCACGAGTGTCATAGATAACGCAACTAAAACCTAGACTAAGAATACAACCATAAGATACTTCAACCTAATACTACACTAAACCTAAATAAATTCTAACTATAAAATTTAAATAACTTAAATTTGTAACACTATCCTCCTCTACAGGTTTGATCGTCTCGATCAACATTTCCCAGGTGAACAAGTTTCCCAACTTGTTTTTATTTTTGTAAATAATTATATTCTCTAATTTTCACTTAAAATTCGAGAAGCTATCTCTCTTAGTTTTTAAATATTTTTGGGTTACATTTTCTACGCTTACAAGCGTTTCTAGAATATTATTTTGATTTACTTTACGCTATATCTTTCCATATTTTAAATTTAAACTTCGCGCGCTTCTTCCAGCAATGAAGGATTTGAGATAAGCGGCTAAATTCGGCCTAGCAGACGAAAACGCCGATTGTCTGAGCGAACAACTCAACCACGCGCCTCGTGCAAGTAAAGTCACCGCACCGCTATCATTTTATATTAAAATTGTGGAAACTATTAATTTTACGCTTTAGTTTATTAGATATTAGTGTTTGGAACATTTTGAACTATAGAACAATGGAGAGTCTGGTACTTCGCGTATAATCGGGCTGGCCAGCCAAGTAGCTACAAAAGACATCTAATGGTAAGTCGTTTCTTGATAATTCTTCATTGTTGCGCTATTTTTTAGTATTTAAGTTTTTAGGCTCTTTTTTCCCTGTTGGAGCCCTGTGGAAAGATACAGTCCCTCTTAACTCCCCCACGTTTTTCTCGAGCTATCTCGAGTGGTCCTTCGGTATATTTTATTTTCTACAGAAGGCCTAACCTCACCATTTGGTCCAGGTTCGAGCCTGATCACAGGACCCCGGGAAAAATTAAAGTCTAAATCGCATTTTGTTAAAAATAAAATTTTTAATAAATACGCATGACCTTGATCTTTTGCTGTGCTAGCAGTAAAAATAACAAGTAAAAAAGTACCGAACGCGCATTGTTTTCGCGCATTTCCTACCTCTTTTTGGCTTGGCGTCGACTGCACGTAGGAAAAGATTCCAACACCACGATATTAGAGAGGTAAATGAGACTTGTTTACATTTTTTATCGCCTATTTTCTTTTCTTTTTAAACGCTTTTAATTTTTAAATATTAAAAATTTCGGAAACTAATCGTTCACCTGTTTTAACGGAGTTTTTTCAAAACATTACAATGAGTACGCAACTTAAGAAGTTAGAAGCACTCCGTAATGTGCAACATAATCGCATTAATACTCTTCATAACTTAGCTAATGCTTGCCTAACGGATGATACAAAACAACCGTGTTTACAGGTTCGCCTTATCGACCTTGATGAAATTAAAGAAACATTTTTTATTTATCAAAATCAAATAATAGAGGCTTATTCGGCAAGTCCGGAGAGACTGGAAGAAGAAAATGAACGCCTTACTGAGTTTGACGACAGCTTCTATGATATTAAACGAATTCAAAAACAACTATTTGAGGTGAAAATTGAAGCTCCTCAACCTCAAAACTTAACGCAAATTTCAAATTCTTCTGATCCAGACCGCTTTATGGCGTCTTTAATGCCAAGACTGCGCATTGTCGAATTTCATGGCGACATCACTAAGTTTCCAACCTTTCTAGATATGTACAATAGTTCTGTACACAATAATCCTAGTATTCCTACAAACGCTAAATTTAATTTGTTACTGTCCTACCTAAAAGGACCGCCTTTAAACGTAGTTAAACATTTACAAATAACCGACGCTAATTATATAATCGCTTACAATACGCTTCTAAAACGCTATCATAACCCCCGCTTATCGGCTCAAACTTATTGGCGCTCCGTGTATAATTTTCCCGCTCTCAAAGACGACAATCCAGAAACGCTGCGCACGCTGCTTGATGTTTTTTCAGAAAACATTGAGGCTTTAAAAACTCTAAATTACGACACTGATCAATGGTGTTTTCCGCTCGCCAACATTTTACTAGATAAATTGCCTGAGGTACTACTTTCGCGCTTTGAACTAGCTAATTCTAGGTCTAATGAAATGCCCAAATATCAAGAAATTTATAATTTCCTTGAAAGTCAATGTAATTCGCTTTATTCGCTCCAATCTAAAAATAGATTTAAAAATAATAAACAGTTTTATAAAAATAACGCCTCGCCTTATTATACAAAAACGCTACTTGGTACGGAAAATACTCATTCTAAAGATAGATGCGCTTTTTGTGATTCTAACACACATTCAATATATTTATGTCACGCATTTAAAGGTAAATCTCCCTACGAACGCTATGATTACGCTAAAAATAAAAAACTATGTTTAAATTGTTTAAGCTCAATACATTTAACAAATTCTTGTCAAAGTCTACGCTCATGTCGCTATTGCCCTGGTAATCAAAGACATCATTCATTAATTCATTTTGAGCGAAATTATAATTACGCTAATTCTCAAAATCAAAATAGATCACATTTTGATGCTAACGTGAATTTCTCACAAAATCTCTCTAATATTTCTCCCAACGGGTCTCCAAGTAACGCACCACGTGGTTACTTGACCAGCCAGCAAAGTTTTAGATCCCCGGCTACTGGTTGTCCGCTTCAAAATTACTCTACTCAAAATAATCAAAATTTTACTTCGACGTCTTCTAATTCACAAGTACCAATCGCAACTCCTTCGGGTTCTAACCCCACGCATTGTGGTTTTATTTCTGCGCAATCGCAAGTTTTATTGTCAACTATCCTCGTAAAAATTCAAGATGTCCGCGGTAACTTTCAAACAGTTCGAGCCGTGTTAGACAGCGGTTCGCAAAACACCTTTTGTTCTCAAAAATTAGCGCAACAATTGGGCCTTCCAAGACAACCCTTATGTTCAAATATACAGGGGGTTGGAGGCAACTCTCTTACTTCTGATCTAGGATCGATATTTATTAAAATTTGTAATTTTCAAAAACCAGATATTTTTGTGTCTACGCAAGCGATTATTTTGCAAAAGGTTTGTACTGATTTACCGTCAGTAAAAATAAATACAGAAAATTGGCATTTTATAAAAAATGTACCCTTAGCAGATCCCACTTTTTACAACCCTTCGCCTGTAAATTTACTAATTGGTATGGATCTATTTCCACTAATTATACAGGGTGAAAAAATCGCTAGCGATGATCCAAATCATCCCTTTGCTATGGGAACTATTTTCGGCTATATTTTGATGGGACAAATAAATCAACCCTTAATTTCTACCCCGCCAATTAATGCTCTTTTTTGTCAAAATGAAAATGACTCGCTTTCGCAATTAATTTCAAAATTTTGGGAAACCGACTGCGTCCCCCAAAAAACTCATTTGAAACCAGAGGATGAAATTTGTGAAAATTATTTTAAACAGAGCGTGTCGCGTAATCAAGACGGCCGGTATACTGTCTCCCTTTCGCACATTTGACAATCCACCGCAGTTTCCTGGAATAAAACAAGTCGCGCTAAATCGTTTCTTATCTTTAGAAAAAAAACTACTTCGCGATAAAAACTTGTATTGTGAATATTCTAAATTTATGAATGAATATTTGGAATTGGGTCATATGGACTATGACTCAGAAAAAGAAGACGATTCAGACAGCTATTTTATTCCACATTTCGCTGTTGTTAAAAATGAAGCTATCACTACTAAGACAAGGGTAGTTTTTAATGCGAGTATTACTGACCCTTTTACGCATATTTCGCTTAATCAAGTGTTATTATCGGGTCCGAAACTACAAAAAGATATTATTCAAATATTATTACATTTTCGCCTTAACCCTGTGACGCTCACCTGCGATATTCAAAAAATGTATCGTGGTATAAATATCAACCCTGATCATCAAAAATACCAAAAAATATTTTGGCGGTTTAACCCTAATGACAAAGTTTCCGTTTTTAAACTACGAACTGTCACTTACGGAGTGAACTGTTCACCATATCTCGCTTTACGCACCCTTCAGCACTTAGCTGAATCCGAATATGATAACTACCCTCACGCTGCTAAAGTTATACTTAACGATACCTATATTGATGACGTCACTACTTCATGTAAAACGGTTCAAGTGGCGTTAAATTTGCAGCATGAGCTTACGGAGTTATTAGGAAACGCTGGCTTGAAATTACACAAATGGTCTAGCAATCGCTCAGAAGTGATCTCTCATTTAGATCCCTCCTTAGTCAACCCCGCAGTTTTATCTCTCGATTCGGATGACGTCACTAAGGTCTTAGGCCTGTGCTGGCATCCTTCCTACGACGAGTTTCGATTTAACATATTACCTAATCAGCAAAGCTGTACTAAAAGGACGCTTCTCTCTTTTTTAGCACGCTGCTATGACCCCCATGGGTATCTTACCCCAGTAACATTCACTTTAAAATATTTGATTCAACAAATTTGGTTACTTGGTATTTCCTGGGACGCCACGCCTACTTTAGAAATAGTTCGTCAGTGGACACTCTATCAATCTGAATTTTAAGTTTTAGAAAAATTTAGTTTACCCCGCCACATTGACATCACCAACGCCGAATCCATCGATCTCTGTGGTTTTTGTGATGCGAGTGAACGAGGGTACGCATGCGTAATATACTTACGTGTCTTACGAAACGCTAAATATCACATATATTTTGTTCTTGCGAAAAGTCGCATCGCTCCACTTAAAAAATTTGTTAGTATTCCGAGAATAGAACTTCTAGCCGCTACTCTTTTATCTGAGGTCTTAAAATACACATATGATATATTCATAAAAAGGTTCACAATAAATAATATTTACGCTTTTTCGGACGCAATGGTTGTTTTACACTGGATAAAATCCCATCCAAGTAAATGGAAAACTTTTGTCGCAAATCGTGTTAGTCTTATCCAAGATAATATTAATCCAGAATGTTGGTTATATACCCCCACCTTTCTCAATAGTGCCGATGTAGCCAGCCGCGGCTGCTCGCCGAGTGAGCTTTTAAATCATCCCCTATGGTGGGCCGCCCCTAGTTTTTTACAAGAATCTTTCGATAAATGGCCAACAAAAACCCCGCAAGTCAAAATAAATGACAGTTTAGAGACTGAGGAACGAAAAAATGTTGCTCTGATTTCTTGTGACCGAATAACTGAAAATTTTTTAGATTCGCTTTTAAATAATAAATCCGATTTTTACGCTATTCAACTACTTTTAGCCCGCAGTTTGCGATTCATAAATAATTGTAGACTATCCGCAGACGTCAGAAAAAAGACAAATATAGATTATATCGATCTCTTTAACGCTTTAAAATGTTTGGCTAAGCACGAACAACAAAAATACTTTTCTGAAGTAATTCTTAACCTTCAAAACCAGAAAAAATGCATAAAACCCATACAAAAATTGAATCCCTTTTTAGACCAGGATGGTCTTATAAGAGTTGGAGGACGCATTCAACAAGCCATGACTATTTCTTACGGACAAAAACATCCTCTTCTTTTACCCAAGGAAAGTAGACTTTCTTATATTTTTATTGAATATATGCACAAAAAATATTTGCATGTTGGAGTGCAAACAGTCCAATATCTCATTAGTCAAATTTTTTGGATTTTATCTGCCAAACGCTTAATTAAAACGGTTTTATCCAAATGTGTTCGTTGCTTTCGCGTCAAACCGCATTCTTATGAGCAAATCATGGGACAAATTCCGTCCTACCGCTTGATTCCACAAAAGCCTTTTACTTTTAGTGGAGTAGATTTTAGTGGTGCTATACCTATCACTCTCAGTAAACACAGAGGTGTAAAAACACAAAAAGCATATATCTGCCTTTTTATTTGTCTAAATACTAAAGCTTTACATCTCGAGTTAGTGTCAGACCTAACTTCGGACGCTTTTTTAGCTGCGCTACGTCGCTTTGTTGCCCGAAGAGGTTACATAAAAACTCTTTTTTCAGATAATGGCACAAATTTCGATAAATCAAGCAAAGAATTGCTTGATCTTGCAAGAAATGCTTGCACTCAACAAGCTATCGCCTGGAATTTTATCCCTCCATCAGCTCCCCACTTCGGCGGTCTTTGGGAGTCAGGGATAAAATCAGTAAAAACTCACTTAATTCGTACCATTGGCTCGCAAATTCTAAGTTATGAGGAGTTGTACACGGTTCTTTGTCAAATTGAGGCGATTTTAAATTCTCGCCCCTTGACCCCGCAATCTACCGACTGTAACGATCTACAGGTTTTAACACCGGGACATTTTTTAACACATGGACCTTTAGTTTCTGTTCCTGATGAAGATTTTTCAAGTAAACCTGAGAATCGGTTATCGCGATGGAACTTGGTACAACGAATACAAGCCGATTTTTGGCGTCGTTGGAGCCAAGAATTTTTACATACCCTTCAAGTACGAAATAAATGGTTGGAACCATGCGCAGAGCCAAAAATAGGTACCCTCGTTCTTATCAAAGACGAGTTATCACCGCCCCTTCAATGGCGGGTAGGTCGCATTATTGAAATTTTTAAAGGGCCTGATGGGCACGCTAGGGTGGCAAATGTTCGTACCGCGTCCGGTATCTTTAAACGACCTTTAGTCAAGCTTTGCCCCCTTCCAATTGATTCAGATTCACCTACCGAAAAATGATGCTCATTTTGGTGGGCCGAATGAACAAGTTTCCCAACTTGTTTTTATTTTTGTAAATAATTATATTCTCTAATTTTCACTTAAAATTCGAGAAGCTATCTCTCTTAGTTTTTAAATATTTTTGGGTTACATTTTCTACGCTTACAAGCGTTTCTAGAATATTATTTTGATTTACTTTACGCTATATCTTTCCATATTTTAAATTTAAACTTCGCGCGCTTCTTCCAGCAATGAAGGATTTGAGATAAGCGGCTAAATTCGGCCTAGCAGACGAAAACGCCGATTGTCTGAGCGAACAACTCAACCACGCGCCTCGTGCAAGTAAAGTCACCGCACCGCTATCATTTTATATTAAAATTGTGGAAACTATTAATTTTACGCTTTAGTTTATTAGATATTAGTGTTTGGAACATTTTGAACTATAGAACAATGGAGAGTCTGGTACTTCGCGTATAATCGGGCTGGCCAGCCAAGTAGCTACAAAAGACATCTAATGGTAAGTCGTTTCTTGATAATTCTTCATTGTTGCGCTATTTTTTAGTATTTAAGTTTTTAGGCTCTTTTTTCCCTGTTGGAGCCCTGTGGAAAGATACAGTCCCTCTTAACTCCCCCACGTTTTTCTCGAGCTATCTCGAGTGGTCCTTCGGTATATTTTATTTTCTACAGAAGGCCTAACCTCACCACCAGGTAAGGTTTTAGTCTGTCTAGATGAACAACTTTCATCTTGGACTTCGGGCTTTTCCGGATTCGGTAGACTACATCATTAATTCTCTTAACAACTTTATAAGGCCCTTCCCATGGTGGTGTCAACTTAGGTGATCTTCCTTTCTTGCGTTGAGGATTGCATAGCCAGACTTGATCATTCTCTTTGAACCCTGAAGAGTTTGCTTTCAGGTCATATCTCGCTTGCATGCGGTCACTGGCTATTTCTATTCGCTCTCTAACCACCTCATGGATATCGTGCAGCTTTTGCCTTAAACGTTCGACATAATCATTAACCTCTAAGCGTTCTTCTTCAGGTGAACCAAACATGATCACATGGTAAATGCATTTCTCTACCAAACAGGATACTAGATGGAGTAGCTCCTCTCGTATTGTGTATGGCGGTTCTGTAGGCCATCAAAAACAATGGAATATATTGGTCCCAATCTGTTTGGTGCTCATCAACAACTTTGCAAAGATGTTCTTCAATTGTTTTATTAAATCTTTCAACCATACCATCTGACTGCGGCTGTAAAGCAATAGTTCGTGTTTTATGTATTCCTAAAAGGTCACAGAGATTCTGGAAAAGCTTTGATTCAAAGTTCCTCCCTTGATCTGAATGTAGTTCCAAAGGAATGCCAAATCTGCTAAAAACATCATTTACCAGAACTTCTGCAACTGTAGCGGCCTCTTGATTAGGCAAAGCAAAAACTTCTGGCCATTTGCTAAAGTAAGCCATGACAACAAGGATGTATTTGTTGCCCTTTTTAGTTTCTGGAAATGGTCCGGCCACATCAATAGCAATGCGTTCAAATGGCAGACCTACGTTATATTGTTTCATTTGACCTCTGGACCTTGTTTTGGGACCTTGGCTGGCTGCACAAGTCGAACATCGGCGGCACCAGTTTTTCACATCTTGAAAGTAATTGACCCAATAAAATCGGTTTCGGATTTTGTCCATTGTTTTATTTATGCTTAGGTGCGCGCCTGATTTTCCACCATGGCATTCGGCCATTATATGGTCTACCATGCTCCTAGGAACTACTACTTGATTAATCACAGTAAGGCCATCGGCACTTTCCCAGGCACGTTTAAGAATGTTTTCTTTTACTATCAGTGAATCTCATTGTGCCCACAGTGATTTTAATATCATCCCTTGGTTTGCGATATCTTGCCATGATGGTCGTGGCTTGTTCTCTTCTTTCAATCGCAAGATAGGTTCAATGTTCAATGTACTTTATTGCCATAAGATTTACATGGTAAATATAGACAGTGTCAGGTAAAGACTAACATAAAAGAATATAATTCCTTAAACTAATTTATGCAATTAATCTATGTAACATAAATAAAGATAAGTTTTACAAATTATTAATTTTAGAGTATATAGGTAGTATTTCTTTTTCGCTCTTCTCGGATTTAACCTCCTGTCGAATTTAAAAACTCCCTTACTGTATGCTTTATTTATAAGCAGTTTTTTAAGTTCCTACATCTTTGTCGCTAAGTTGTGTGGTTCTAATCGAAGCCGACATCCAGTCTTCATCTGGTTCTAACTTTATCTGGCGCACGTAGGTAATTCCTTCTTTCTGGTCAATTCTCCTGCAATGTTTACAATCTTCAGGATAAGGTCTTCTGGACAATGCATCTGCACTACTATGCACCCTTGGCGCTCGGTGCCTAATTTGATAATGGTATTGTTGTAGCTTTTCTATCCATCTCGCGACTTGCCCCTCAGGTTGTTTCATTTTCATGAGCCACTGTAACGCTGCATGATCCGTTCTAATCAGAAACTCTTGCCCATAGAGGTATTTGTGAAAGTGATCTGCGGATTTAATGATGGCTAGGAGCTCCTTTCTGGTAACACAATAATTTCTCTCTGGTTTGGATAGCTTTTTGCTAAAAAATTGAATGAACCCGTTCTTCTCCATCTTGTACTTGAGAGAGTACTGCTCCTATGCTATCGTTGCTTGCATCAGTATCTATATGAATTTACCTTTGGGAATAGGATATGCGAGAATCGGACTAGAACATAATGCTGCTTTTAGTCTTCTAAATGCTTGGTCACATTCTGTATTCCATTTGTAAGAAGCTTTATCTTCTGTAAGTCTATGTAATGGAGACGCTATTTTGGCGAATCCTTCTACAAATCGTCTGTAGTATGTACACAGCTTTTTAATTCGTGTTTGTCACGAGGTTGAGGCCATTCTTTTATTGCTTGTAACTTCTTTTCGTCAGTGTGGATGCCTTCTTGGGAAACGACGTGACTATGACATCATCCAAGTAAACTAGGCAGGTTTTCCAAGTAAGGCCTCGTAGAACAACTTCCATTAGTCTTTCAAATGTTGCTGGGGCATTACATAGGCCAAATGGCATCACATTAAACTGGTAAAGTCCACTGCCAGCAGAGAATGCTGTCTTCTCTTTATCTCTTTCAAAGATTCCTACTTGCCAATACCCACTTTTTAGGTCAAGAGTAGAAAACCAATATGATCCTGCCAATGTTGTTAATGTGTCGTCTATTCTAGGCAGTGGGTAACTATCTTTCTTGGTCACATCGGTAAGTTTCCTGTAGTCGACGCAAAATCTAGTACTTCCATCCTTTTTAGTGACCAGCGCCACAGGAGATGACCAAGGACTTGATGACTCTTCAATAACCCCGTCACTGAGCATTTTATTAATGAGATTGTAAACTTCTTCTTGGGGGCTGTCTTATCGGTTGGGCATCGCCAGTGTTGATGGAATGTTGAATAAGGTTTGTGCGTCCCGAACTAGTCTTAGTTTCGAAGATATTACTTTGCTTTTCTATAAACTTTCTCGCTTTACTAAATTCTTCTGGAGTGAGATGTTGCCAAGTTGACGAAAATTGCTGAAGTACCTCCATTGGTAACTTGCTTTTATCCTCGGAAGTTGGCTCTTCACATCTTGTTACTTTCTGTACTGGTTCAAATAAAGCTACCACCTCCCCCTTATTAATTTTGACAGTATTTGGGACAATATTGGCGACTCTAATCGGGATGTCTTTATCAGTTTTAACTAGTGACTTTGCAACGAGGTAGGTGTTGGGTGTATTCTGTTGGCTTATGAGTCCGACGCAGCTTGATGTTTTACTTCCTAGCCTCCCAAAAATTATGGTCTCAGTGTTACCGACCAGTCTTGTTGTGCATACTGCCACCACCTTTATTTGTTCTTTATTAAAGTGACTATTTGACAAAATGAACTCTTCATTCCCAAATCTTAGGGTATTAAGTTTATTATCAAACGTAAATCCATGTTTACTTATCAAGTCCATTCCCAAAATAATTTCGTCTTCTATTTCGGCAACCAATGTAACGTGTCATTTTTACGCTTAAGACACACAGAATCTTTTAGCGGTAGGCGGCGCTTTGCTTACGTCACTAGTGGACCTCTGCTCAGCGCGCTTCATATAATACACATTGTAATCGTGAGTTTTTCCCGCTTTTTTCTTGCTTATTTGCAAACAAATTTTTTATTCGTGTTAGTAAATATAATTAATAATTTCATTTATTCAAAACAAATGATTTGATAAATCAAGAGTTTGCTCTGAGAGCTGAATTTTCCTACCAGACGATATGTTGGAGTTTGTTTTTTAAATAGTTGAAAGTTTTAGAATAGAAGTAGGATTTTTTTAAAAAGTTTAATCAATTTAAATCATTAGATGTATAATTTATTGTTTTTGTTGCCGATATAATAAAATACACTTATATTATGCAGTAACAAAAAGGTATTTATTTGATATTTCAGATCTAAAATTGCAATATTTATTATATTATTATATCAAAAACCAGTCAGTTTTTGGAGAAAACAGCCAAATAAGATGTGTTTTTCAACTTCTTATGCTTTAAATCAATAGATTTTCATAAGTTTTTTTTCAAATAATTTACATTGTTTGTGTTATGAGTTGTTTTTATCCCACCCAGCGCCCGTTTTCACTCCTTCTTATGTAACATGTTTCTGAAAACTTCTATAAAGAGACTAAAAAAACTTAAGAAAAAAACTAAAACTAAACTTGGAGAAACTGTCTACAAAATAAACTTTCCAATAATCAGTTTAATAAAAAAAGTACGTTTGCGGCATAATTACCAATTTTCTTTAATGTGAATAATTTAATGAGCAAGGAGTTTCCAAAAATCAAAAAAAAATTAAAAGTTTATATAAATATAATAATATAAAAGTATATATATTTATATTTCTACACTGAAAGAGGGAACACAAAGCTTTTATTTCAACAAAAAATTGTGCTTTCTTTATATCAATTCACTTAATTCACATTTATAAAGGTTTATCATAACAAAAATATTTCATGTAAAAACAGCCAAGTACGCGAAAGTGGTCTTCCATAAAAAGAATTGAGATAAAAGTAAAGCCAAGGTTTACAATACAAATTTCAAAATGAATGGTTCTTACTAGTTTGGATTTTTTTTTTAAACTTTGCTATTCCAGCCAAACTTCTTTACGTTCAATTTCCAAAGAGTCATTTGCAGCCGTAATAGCCAAGTTTAGAAAAACATTTCCAAGCTAGTAAGAACCATTCATTTTGAAATTTGTATTGTAGAACTTGGCTTTACTTTTATCTCAATTCTTTTTACGGAATACCACTTTCGCCTACTTGGCTTTTTTTACATGAAATGTTTTTGTTATGATTTCACTGCGTTTTTAAAGGATTTGGATAAAACATACGGGATATTGTTCAAAACTTTTGCAATGCCTTATTAAAAATGTTGAGTTTTTTTTATATTTTCCTATGGTTTTATCATAGTTCTTATCAGCCTTCTAAAGCTGAGCTCTCTAGTGTTCCTGGAAGTAGGCAATGTTAATTTTACATAACTTTACATTTATAGGGGAGGAAAGAAAATTATAATTTTGGGGTTTTTAATTTTTTTTCTATAGTTTTATCATAGTTCCTATCAGTCTGCCATTTCTGGATAGGGGAGGGAAAAAAATTAGAATTTTGGGGTTTTTTAATTTTTTCCAGGGGTTTGGCAGACTTATGTCTGCCAAATTTCAGCTTTGTAGCATGTCTGGAAGTACGGTAGAATTTTGATGATCTATACATGAGTGAGTGAGTGAGTGGAAATTTCGACGTTTTTTGAAATTTCGTAACTACTTCAGTACTTTTGGTAGTTCCATGAAACTAAACATGAAGGGATTGTTAACTCCATGGAGATCTACGACTGTGCAAAGTTTGAGATTCGTAGCTCATTACGAAGTAGAGTTTTAGATAGGTCAAGTAATGTTTCAAGAAAAGATGGTACGGCGCGTGAACTTGGCGAGGCACGGCTGTGCCCTTAGATTTACCTCCTAAATAGTCAACCACGCCGTCAAATAAATGAAAAACGCAAAAAAACGGAGGTAAAAACGTCAAAAACACCTAAAAATCACACGAACTCTGAATATAAACAAAGCAACTGGTCCGCTGGTGACGTAAGCAGACACTGTTCGTGTCGCTGAGCGACGCTAACATTAGTTAAATGGAAATAAGCAATCCTGTGTGTTTATAATCGTTGGGATAAAACCAGGTCTAAAAGAATAAACAAAATCGTATTTTTATAATCATAGTTAAATAAAGTTAATATCTAGCTCAGTTAGTCGGATTGAAGGGTTATGTAGGGCTAACTAGTGGTGAGCAAACTTAACATCTGAACACTCTTAGGCCGGGTTTAAGCAGTAGTTCAATGTGTATTTTTAAGTTCAAGTTCAGAAACAAGTTTATTAATGTAAAAATGTTTTACAAAGATGGCGTCAAACCATATGAATCTTAGAGAAAACATATATAAAGAGCAAAGGAAACTTTTGACTAAAATACAACTAAATTCTACACTTAGTATGGCTTTACTCATATGGGAGTTGGTTGAGTGTTCGAATATTCCTGGGTTTGATGCATGCTCTGATCTCCAGTAATTGATTTTACAGTTGATGGTTTCAATGCTAAATTTCTTATAGTCTAATTAGTTATTTTCCTCCTACTTGCTATGTTGGCAGGGGTCCGGTTGTGCATCTCGAAAATCCTCGTTTATAAAAATGATCCGTAGAAATAGATCTGACAACACCTCAATACGTGTTGGACGTGTTTTCGATGTTCCCTTGATTGATGCTGCCCCATACAGACCGGTACGGAAGTACTAGTGTACTTCGTCATTGGCTGGTTTTAGAAAGACGGATTTGTTTTCAGGCTGGCAAACTTAAATCCGCAGAATTTTTGGTTTGCGAGTTTTTTTAAGTGCGTTTGCATCCTTATTTGAATTTAACCGGGAAAATTTGGTTGGTACGGTGCCCCACCAAATTAAGGAACGATTTCCGGCATCTTTACCTTTTTTGTGTTCTTGACAAAGTGTCTTTTCTCTTTTTCAAAAGAAACTGGCTGGGTCGACGGCAAGTCTCTGGGATCGCCATTGTTTTTTTGTTACTGGCACTGCAGTGGTTGCAGGTTCTGTCCCAGAGACTGTGAAGAGTGAGTCCGTCGTGTTAGGCGTAATCTAAGTGACGGCTCACATCCTCTGAGGAGGGATTCTAGGCGACCTGCGCCATTTCTACGGAAAAGAAATTGGTAAGTTCGATTTTATTTTTTATTTTTTATTATTTGAGGATTCTTCAAGATAATATTTGCCTCCCAAATTGTAATTATT
Source organism: Aspidapion aeneum (assembly GCA_963576565.1). Taxonomy (NCBI): domain Eukaryota; kingdom Metazoa; phylum Arthropoda; class Insecta; order Coleoptera; family Brentidae; genus Aspidapion; species Aspidapion aeneum. The sequence goes on along the minus strand of OY755040.1, from coordinate 61,852,289 downwards.
TTTTGTGTGAAATGTAATTTTTCTACAACAGACGTGTGGAATTTTTGGAGTTTTTTATTTTTTAAAACCACGTTTTGGATAAAAACTATATATTGTTTTTCTCCTTTGGTTACACCACCGTCCATCGACGGGACAGTTGTGCTGGTGGAACAAGGTTGTATCATTGTAACCCTGGGAAAGGTATGTTAGGGTTATTTTAGTTCATCTGTTGAAATCTGCTTTATTTTATTAAGTCGACATGGGGTTCTTGATTTAAGTTACTCGGTGTAGGGGAACCTCGTGCAAAACCGACGAATTCCAGGAAACTGAAATATTTCATTTTGCACAGGGTTTTACGCTCGGGCAAGAACCCATAACATTTTTGACTACCATGTGCTGCCCTAGCACCATGTGCTAAGAGACCTTCAGGGTGGGCGTAGGCAGGACCAGGACCCGGAGCAGCAGTAGTGGGAGATGCCTGGAGGAACAGGTTTCAGAAAATAACTAAGTAACTAAAAGAAATAAAAAGGACCAAGGTAGGAGTTTTTTTTCCAATTTTATGCAAGCAGCTATTTTAGATATAATTTTTTTTCATGTATAATTTTCACCATATAATTTTAACATTGCTTGTAAACGCAAGATAAGGTATGACGTCATAACCCTAATTTTGCGGCATAACTATTCATTTATAATTTTTACCGTACAATTGGACTGCCTTGGTATTTTGGCCCTGACTTGTTTCATTTCATTAATTTTTTTTACTATTTCATGTTTCTGGTACTTTTATCCGGTTTACCATTAAAATAAACAAGATGAACTAAATTTTTGTATTATTTGTACAACCCAATTAACCAACTTTGCAGAGACAAAAGAGAGATGAGATTATATTTTTTAGCGGTTTCCTTACATTGTTTTACCTCATGGGGTAGATCTCGGACTGGGTTGCTGTCTGTCTCATTCTACCCAATGTAGAATGATGACAGCAGATATTTGGTCCAGATCTCCCCTATGACGGAATGATTTTGGAAGTGTATTTTTTTACAATCATTTATATAATTGAGTCTTACACTACTGACTCAAATGTAGGTACACTACGACCTGTTGGAGATTCTACCTGTAAGTCCATCTACCTGTAAAGTGTTTCTATTTGTGTCCTTTTAACTCATTCAGAATCTTTTATTAGTCAATTTTTTTGGTTTTTTTTAATTACACAAATACTCTGGAAGCCTCGAAAGTAGGTAGAGTTTCATTGTTTGGCTACAACGTTTGAGTTAAACTGTATTTTAATTAAGATCTTCTTTGTAAAACATTGGTATTAAAACACTGTGGCGCACTTAAAATTTCCTTATTTCTGAACCCCCCCTTTCTCCACTGTATAAAAGTTACCGGGCATATCAATGTTTTACCTAGCTGAAAAATACAGTTCTGCTTCCAGATATTTGTTTAATTACTCGTGTCGTAATTTTATACGTCACAAATTGGCAACATTATTGTTCTATCTACGGTGTCACAAAATGGCGGCAACGTCTTTTAGATTGCCACACCAATACAGTGTGGCGAATCTGTAATCTTCCCAGCTGTAGGTTTTTGTCTGTCTGCCCCAACACGTCGGCGGATTCTCCAGTCACAGTCTTAAGTGTTATTTTCTTTTCTGTTGGTCGAATTTTATATCTCGTTGCAATTTTGGACTTAAGCAATGATATGGCTGCACCGGTATCTACTGTGATGTTAACTTGTCTTCGATTTATAAGTCCGTCAATGTTGAGGCTGTCAGCAGTATGTTTTAAACTCTTAATAGAGTAAATTTTGGGGGCTACCCTTTGTTATATTATTTTTTCATATAAAATTTACCTCGGCTAGGAAGAGCTATTTAGGGTCGTGAGGTTCCTTTAAGAAAAATATTGTCAATTTTTTGAAATGATAATAAACCTCTATTTACTTTGACACAATTAACAACAATGGTGACAGATTTCTCTTACTATCACCATGTTACCAATGTATCAATGCAGGAACGAAATAAAAGATCAGGATTACTTTTTGTTTACAACCCTCAACATTTATTTTGTTTTAGAAAGAAAAATAAAAAAAACAAATGATCAAATATAAACAAGAAAAAAAAATTATTTTTTTGTTAAAACTCAGTTTCTTAAAAAGGTAGTAAAAGAAGTGATATTAATAAAATTATAGATTTTACTGTTCAGATATAACTTAAAAGAGACATACTTCCTTTTTAGAACCTTGTTTCTTTTGATGTACAATAGTGAAAAAAAAATATTTACATATGTTGTAATAGTTTTGTCGAGAATTGAGGTTTAAAAAAAAATAACATAAAAACACCAAGTTATTTATCTTTTCTGGACCTTAGTTTAAAAAAAAAACAAAAAACTGTTTTTTTGGTTATAAAAAAAACTATATGTAATAAACAGCTATCGACAATAGCTATATAAAATTTTGCTGTATTAACCTGTCTAACTCTATTTCAACCAAAGGTGCTATGATAACCATAACCTTAAATTTAACCATATGGTCATGTCGTAGTGACTATTGTTAATTGGTACCAAGCTATCCAATAAAGAAATGAGCGAGAGGCAGGATTAACTACTAGCTTAAAATCATAATCTGGATTCTAGAAATCCCATGTAGGCACAACATTGTGAACCCATTATAAATAAACTATAACCAAAATACCATATAGCCAATATATAAATATTTTGTCGAACATAGTTTGAACCATAAAACAAAAAAAAATATGAAACTAATCAAAATTTTTATAAAAAAAATTAAGTAGTCTAAATAGAGAGATAATTGTCTGTTAAAGACATAAAGAAAAATTGTAACATTTCCTCGGCAAAGAAAATTTTTTATAAAATAAATATATATATATATATATATATATATATATATATATATATATATATATTTATAACATATTGACCTAATTAAAAATAAAAATCTGGTATATGCAATTGAATTTCATATCACCATTGATTAAAAGTAGAGCAAAGTTCTAATTTATCCTATAAAAAAATTTCAAGCCATGCTTGATGAACAAAAAAAAATTAAGGTTATGTTATAACATAATTAAAATACCTTGTTTCTCGACAAATGCTCGAACAAAGGAGAGCGATTTTTGTAAAATTCCTCTCAATTTCCCAAACTGCATAGCAATCACTGACCAATCAGATTCCCTAAAACCCCAAAATCTTCATTCTCCAGAAAATCAATAACACAAATCCGTATTCATTAATAAGACTAAAACTGACTGAATAATTTTGAGTCACTTTATTTAAATTACAAAAATTTTATGTTTATTGTTTTATAGGTAAATAAATTAGTAAACAATCTTAGAGTCTTCGCAAAACAAAACTTTTTAGGTTAAAATACAACACGGCCAATTACGCAACGTCTGTCGTACAAGTGGAACAACCAGAAAATTCTTTCTATCCCTGTTTCACCCCAATGACAAAAAAGGGACAGACAACTCACTCGATCCTGTTCCAAAACTGAAACTAATTCAAAATGAACCTCTCCCAGCAGTTAGATCGCTGCATAAAACCAATAATCTCGAGCTTAACCTGACTACAGACAGGTAGTGTGCAAGTCACCGGTTTATTTTCAAAATATTCTAATTAAACTCTCTCACGTAAGATGTCGCTAGAGGTTATTTTTTTAAAGCAAATATTTCAAATCACAGCAAAAACGCGTTACGAAAAAAATGTAATTTTATTCGTAACCATTAGTTAACACCCGCCTTTCCGCGTTGAAAAGTTTTCGTTTTTCCTGATTTCCTCTTCCGTACTGTATCCCGCTAGATGGTAGGCTAGACCTCATTTGGACACGACAATAACGTTGAATGTGCCCTGCACATCCGCATTTAAAACACTTTACATTTGGAGGGGATCGTCTGCTTTCTTTTAAAGAGTCAATCTTCTCTCTCTGTGCTTGAAACATATATATATATATATATATATATATATATATATATATATATATATATATATATATATATATATTATAACATATTGACCTAATTAAAAATAAAAATCTGGTATATGCAATTGAATTTCATATCACCATTGATTAAAAGTAGAGCAAAGTTCTAATTTATCCTATAAAAAAATTTCAAGCCATGCTTGATGAACAAAAAAAAATTAAGGTTATGTTATAACATAATTAAAATACCTTGTTTCTCGACAAATGCTCGAACAAAGGAGAGCGATTTTTGTAAAATTCCTCTCAATTTCCCAAACTGCATAGCAATCACTGACCAATCAGATTCCCTAAAACCCCAAAATCTTCATTCTCCAGAAAATCAATAACACAAATCCGTATTCATTAATAAGACTAAAACTGACTGAATAATTTTGAGTCACTTTATTTAAATTACAAAAATTTTATGTTTATTGTTTTATAGGTAAATAAATTAGTAAACAATCTTAGAGTCTTCGCAAAACAAAACTTTTTAGGTTAAAATACAACACGGCCAATTACGCAACGTCTGTCGTACAAGTGGAACAACCAGAAAATTCTTTCTATCCCTGTTTCACCCCAATGACAAAAAAGGGACAGACAACTCACTCGATCCTGTTCCAAAACTGAAACTAATTCAAAATGAACCTCTCCCAGCAGTTAGATCGCTGCATAAAACCAATAATCTCGAGCTTAACCTGACTACAGACAGGTAGTGTGCAAGTCACCGGTTTATTTTCAAAATATTCTAATTAAACTCTCTCACGTAAGATGTCGCTAGAGGTTATTTTTTTAAAGCAAATATTTCAAATCACAGCAAAAACGCGTTACGAAAAAAATGTAATTTTATTCGTAACCATTAGTTAACACCCGCCTTTCCGCGTTGAAAAGTTTTCGTTTTTCCTGATTTCCTCTTCCGTACTGTATCCCGCTAGATGGTAGGCTAGACCTCATTTGGACACGACAATAACGTTGAATGTGCCCTGCACATCCGCATTTAAAACACTTTACATTTGGAGGGGATCGTCTGCTTTCTTTTAAAGAGTCAATCTTCTCTCTCTGTGCTTGAAACATTTGGTTTAGCGTTTTTGAGTTGACCTCATGTCCATTGCTCATTTCTTCTCCCTCCTGAATTGAAACAGCTCTTACTTTTGGCCTGGACATATTATTTGATGATTCAATTTCAAGGGCTCGAATCAACACTTCACTGCTGTTATGAAAGCGTTCTCGACGAAGTAGCTTTGCTAAGTCCGTGTCTCGTAAGCCGTTAATAAAGCGATCCACCGTGAAGGGATCCCTGTAATTTTCTGGCATTTCTGGGTAAGCTAAATACATCGGCCTCCTGATATCTGCTTCATACTCTTGTAATGATTCTCCTGGTCTTTGTTGACGAATATTTAATTCTGACCAATGTAAATTTCGCAAGTGTTCGTCTCCATACCTTCTTTCTAACGCTGCCACTAAAGCGTTATAATTCTGTATTTGTTCGACTGGAATGGACCGTAAAAGTCCCAGAGCAGGTTCCCGTAGAGCTACTAACAACGCTCTAGCTTTTTCGTCCTCGTCCCAACCATTTGCAGCGGCGGCAGCTTCAAATTGTTGTTTGTAGGTGGACCAGGAAGACGTTCTATCAAAATTTGGAAGCTTAATGTTTTGGTTGGAATTGACAACACATCCCTGGGCTTTTATTTTGTTGTGTTCTTTCTGAAGCTGTATAAGCTGTTTTGACACATCCTGGAGCTTTTCTTCCACTGTTTGAAAAACTTCTTCTCTTACATTCTGTAGCTTGGTCTCCACTTTTTCTTCAACATTCTGCAATTTGTTTTGTACCGTTTCTTCTACATCCTGCAATTTGTTTTGTAAAGTTTCTTCTACATTCTGCAATTTGTTTTGTACCGTTTCTTCTACATCCTGCAATTTGTTTTGTAAAGTTTCTTCTACATTCTGCAATTTGTTTTGTACCTTTTCTTCTACATTCTGCATTCTCTGAGTTTTTTCTTCCTTAAAATCTTCGGTTGCTGCCTTGAACTCTTCTCTTAGCTGTTCGGAGTTGCTCTTTATCTGATCGAAGTTTTCTGGCATATCGTTCTGATTTTGTTCAATGGTCTGTTTTATATCGTTCTGGTTTTGAGCCATTTGAGCTGCTAGAGCCTGCATCATTTTAGTTAGATCTTCCATATTTGTCGATCCTTGTCTAGTAAGCATCAACTTCCTGATAAATCACTTAAAACGTTTATTTTGGGCTATAAAGCGAATGTCGAAGTCGGTTTTTGTATATCTCTTCTGGTTCTCGAACAGAACGTCGTAGAAAGTGATGGAATATTCTAGAAAATCTCTCTAATTATCAATTTTTGGGTTGTAAGGTTAGTGTCGAAATCGGTTCTCAAATATCTTTTTTCGTTTTTGAATAGAACACTACTTTAATCCGCCTATTAACTTCGCGTTAACATCTAGCGATCACTACCATTTGTTATCTTTTACTGCTCGATGCTCGACGTCCGGCCCTATATATAGGGTCTGCCTACTATTCGAAAACCATCCATCCTTCTTCGATTCACGAGCATTCTCGTTTCTTCCAGAAGGTACGCGGCCAAGCACGAGTGTCATAGATAACGCAACTAAAACCTAGACTAAGAATACAACCATAAGATACGTCAACCTAATACTACACTAAACCTAAATAAATTCTAACTATAAAATTTAAATAACTTAAATTTGTAACAATACTCATGACATTCAAAAATTAGACTCCATATCTCTTGGGGGAGTTCTAAAGCTATATTTCTAATGATGTTCGCTCACACGGTTGTCGTCACGAATTTGTGCATTTTAAATCATGTAGCGTGCCGAGCGTGCCAGCGTTCATGCTGTTGTTAGCACATGCGTATTGCAACGTTTTAGGCAAGTTTTAGGTTAGGTTTACAGAAAACAAAATATTTTCGGAAGTTTTTGCAATATTTAAAAAAAAATGGAAACTTACTGTCGAATAATCACTATTTCTTTCTACATTGAGTGAGCAATTATACGCCTTATTGGTTCAGGCCCTACATCCGAGATTCAAGCGATATGCTGCGTTTAATGATAGAAGCAACGCACTTGGTATGGATAGACATAAGACTCGCCCGAACAATTTACGAAAGGGAACCACCCCCAATCCTGGCAGGGGGGTGGTTCCCCCCCTTAAACATGCTTTTTGCTGGTTTTTTGCTAATAACTCGAAAACAGTCAACTTTTCCAAAAATCTTCTGGAGATCATTTTTCAAGCAGATACAATTTCCTTTTCAACGATGTACCTTAGTACCCTTTGACGGCAGTGGTGAACGTTCCATTAGCGTACGAAAAAATAAGAAAATTTTTAATATATTTTTTTTATATCTTTTTGTGGTATTTTTTATCCTTAACACTATTTTTTTCTCAAAAAATTATTTTTGATAAACGCCCATTGTATACGGTTAAATACTTATTAAGCTAGACATATTTTTTTAAATAGATGCCTTGAAATGAAAATAAATGTGTTTGTAGAAATCCTTAAATCAAACAAAATTTTTGTAACTCAGTAAATAAAAATAAGAGTGAGTAAAAAATTATTTTTGGTTAGTGATAACTTAAAACTGAGTTTTCCAGTTGACCTTCTTTAAAGTGGAAGTGGGGGGCATCCTTTCTCTCACCCTCCTCAAAAGTGATCTCTTACAGTATTATTGATGCTGATGAAAAGTCCTCTCTAACGATGTATAACACGCCCCCTTTACATCAGTGGCGCACCTTTTATAGGCCTTTAAATAAATGAGAAGTGTGGAAAAAAACAATTTTTTTTTTAATTTTCTTAAATTTTGCTGTCCTACATGTCTGGTTTTAAAACTTATTTTTAAAGCCGAAGAAATTTCCTTTCTAACGATGTACATCACTCCCCCTTCAACACAGCAGTAAATCTTGCATATATGCCCCAAAAATGGTCAAATTTGGTATACCAAGTAATAAAAAATGTCGAAAAAACATTAGGGGGAGGGGGACCATCCCCTCACCAAGAGTGGACGGATGGTTCCCCCTCGTTATATTTTCGGAGGAGTATACTGTAAATCCATACCAAGTCTGTTGCTGCTCTCATTCAAGTGTATACCAAATTTGACCCTTTTTGGTTGCGTCTGTGCTAGATCTACCGCTGCCTTGAGGGGGGAGTGATATACATATACAGGAAATTTCTTCAACTTTAAAAATAGGTTGTGATGTAAGGAGGCGTGTTATACATCGTTAGAGAGGACTTTTGGTCAGCCTCAATAACTGTTACTTAGTTCTTTTTGGCCAAGTTCAAAGTTTGCAAATAATTAGAGAAATACTGTAAAAGATCACTTTTGAGGGGGGCGAGAGGGGGGATGCCCTCTCCCCCCAATTTAAATGAATTCAACTCAAAAAATTAAGTTTTAAGTTAATATTAATCAAAAATATTTTTTTACTCACCTGGAGTATTATTTACTGAGTTACAAAAATGAATGTGCAAAATTTTTGTTTGATTTAAAGATTTCTACAAACACATTTATTTTTATTTCAAGGCGGCTATTTTAAAAAGTTATGTCTAACTTATTAAATATTTAACTGTATATAATGTGTTTTTGAACAAAATTACTTTTTTGAAAACAACAATTTGCCACAAGAAAAATAAAAAAAACATATTTTTAAACATTTTCTGTGCACCACTGCCTTTAGAGGGTACATGTTTAAAAAGGAAATTTAATCCGCTTGCAAAATGATTTTTAGAAAAATTGACCGTTTTCGAGTTATTAGCAAAAAACCGTGAAAAAGCACGTTTTAGGGGGGGAATAACCCCCCTGCCAGGGTTTGGGGGGGTGGTTCCCTTTCGTAAAATGTTCGGCCGAGTCTTATGTCTATCCATACCAAGTGTGTTGCTTCTATCATTAAACGCAGTATCGGACCCCGTAGGGCCTGAACTACATTATGACAAAAGTGACAAAAGATGTAAACAATGGTATTGCGCATGTCTTGTACGTAGCACGGGTGAAAAGACGTCGGACCGTGCTGGCATGCGTGTTTAATCTCCATATCATAATTTTTGAGATAACTTTTTGACAGTTAGCAGTTGTTTAATAAATAGCATAGGCGAACGAAAAAAAGTTGTAAAAAGTTGTCTCAAAGATATATGCCTAGCCAAGGCCAACAAAAAAATACGCCTAGCAAGCGTGTTGTGTTTGCACTCTGCTATGGTCCCTATAATGTTGACATACTTGGATATATTAATATATCCAAATATGTCAACATCTACACTCTACCAGCGAACACGATTAGAAATGCACCTTGTTTGTGATTAAGCCTAAAATTCCTTTTTTGATTTTTAGACTGCTGAACACATAAGAATTAAGGACATAGCACCCCTAGAAATAATAGATCTACGTAAGTAGATAAGAAATAAGCCTTAAAATATTCTAAATGCAACCAAAGTTTATTTGTTTTTATTCTTTAAGTTATAGTACCAGGTCCTACGTTTTTCCCGCGAATTTACGTAACTAAATATACAGGGTGTCCCAGGATTTAGTTATAACGCTATACTTTCGTCAGCCAAAAAAATATTTACCATATTAGGGGTTTTTAATGGTATCGAATAGCCTTTCACACCATTATTTCGTTAATTCACATAGCACGACCTATTTTTTTTTAAATTTTAAGACTATCAAGAAAGTCTGTCTAATTTTAAAGCTTAAAATACGGTCATTTAAATTTAAGGTGGATTCACCTTAAATTGTTTCGTGTTTTTTTTTTCTCAGTGAAAAAAGTAATCTTAATATAACTTGCAAAAAAATTAATAGGAAAAAAATTCCGTTTCACCAAAATGATTTTTTTGTTAATGTTTTTTGATATTTTTTAAGTTATTCTCCTAAAAATTTTTACCTGGGGCACGCAGAATGGCATACTAATATATTAGAATATAATTTAGTCTCGCAATATTTATTTTTTAAAGAGCATTTGTCTCTAGTCAAAAAATGCAGCAGTTTTGCCCCTATTAACTATACTCCAATCGAAAAAAGTCATCGCTTGATATTTTAAGTAAAAACTCAAAATTTTTTGTTGGTGTTTTATAAATTAATTTATTTTTAAGCAACACTGTGATTTTGTATAGCTTATACGAAAGACATTTTTATAGTCTGCATATTTAATATAGTTTGTCACTAAAAAATGACGCTTGGTCTGTTTTTTCCCCCATTGAATATATAATAAATAATAATACCTAATCAAAATGGCGGCCATTGGAATAATAAAATAAAATTAATAATTTTTTTTAGCTAAACGATTTTATTAGAAAATTGCACTAAAAAGTATAAAAAAATAATTTGGCAGATTTCTATTTACTACAGTCTCGAATTAACAATAGCGTTAATGGCATATTATATATTTTTAAGTTCGATATAAAATCGTGGCGCGACTATGAAAGATAGACATCAACTTTAAGTTCGATATCAGGGTGTCTATAAAATTATCTTGATAAAATTCCCGTCTTTTTCACGGATAATTGGAATTTTTTTTTAACTCTAGTAAATACAAAGAAGCCTACTAATTTTTTTGTATATGTTTAATACATTTTTGTGATAATTCTTTGCGATGTAGGAAGGCGAATATTTTTAGGGAAAAAATCGTCAATTATTGCTTGAACAGTATGTTAATAGTAAAATTTTAAATTAAAATACTGAAACGGTTTTATCTAAAATCAAATATGAACTGAATAAACGTCAAACAGGTTTACATACCTAAATAACAAAGATAGTAATGTCAGTACACTTAGAAATATATTTTTTTAAATAATTTTATAATCTCTCTTTTTAATTTCTAATTCCTTGACTTCGTCATGTGCTCTTTTCTTTGCCCTATTTCTCTTCCTCCTTAGGTACATTTATTTTCTGTTCCTTTTTTGCTTGGGCTAACCTACTTGTTGCATTTCTTATAGACAAAACCTTCTTTTTTGAAATCGATAGGGAATTAAGCCCACCCAAATTGATTACGGAATCGTAAACAGGACGTTGGGCAATCAAGGATTTATTTTTTTTATTTTGGCCTCTTTATTAACAGAAAATCCTCTTTCCAACGCGGCATTGCCATGGGATTCAATTAAAATATTTTTAACCACTTTTATTATGTTAATTTTTTCGTCAAGTTGCTCCAAAAATATTCTAGCCTGTTTTCTTTTCCTAAAAGTTTAACTGCCATGCGTACCATAATGGACACGGCTTATTTCTCTGCCATGTGTACACATATTGGACACATGTATTAGAAAGATTCTCAGCCATGTGTGCGTGGCTGGTACATCTGCCGTGTATTTAAATGGGAATATCGATGGATCTGGCGTGGCACTATACTATAATTAAAAAAAAAACAAAAAACATATTTCCTTTCATGACTTTTACTTAAAACAAATGTAGCATTTTTATTTTATGGAACAATAAAACGCTACAAGCATGGTTAGCTCGTAAAAAAACGCTCATATTTTTGCTTGCACTGGCAGTGTACATCAACTGTGAATAGCCCCACTTGATATTTTGGTAGGAGAATATCCTGTTCTCTGGTGAGATTGCGATGTGCCTTTTTTTAGCGTCCGGTCCAGAGTCACGTTGAATGACGTGTCGATTGACCCTCAATTTTTTCTCCATTGGAAGTTTTGAGAAAATCCTCCATTAAAACCACGTTCTTAGTGAGCCCCAACTACTGATTTGCTGTACAGGGTCTGTGAATGTGTGGAGAGTTTCCCTTATTGAGGGTCCTTGGGAAGACCGCGTGATTATCCCGCTACAATTTCCATCCTGTTTTTGGTTACAAAAAATCCAGGAATTTGCAAATTATTTCCTGACTAGAACAATGTCTCAGACAGTCCATCATTTCCATGGTCTCAGGCACTCCATAGTCTCCATTGTCTCAGGCAGCCCATGGTTTTCATAGTCTCAGGCAGTCCGTAGTTTCCATTTCCATGAATATCAGGCAAGATCTTTCCTTCTATTTTGAGAAAATTCATCGTATAACGTCCATTATAAAAATATTAATTTATTTTAGATAAATTAATGGGTACTCTAAACTAGAGTCCCTGTATGTTGACATATTTTCCAAATATGTCAACATACAGGGACTCTACTCTAAACCTACTAAAATAATAAAACATAAACATAAATTCTTAAGGATAAAGAAAATAAAATTTTATTCTAAAATTTTAATTTTACCATGATGTACACTTGATGGCAACTTGCTTAAAACTATAACCTCCCTGGTATATTATGGCCAAAACACCCAGGTAAATATGTAGTGTGATTGCCAAAGGGTAATAATCCTTTACATAAATAATTAGGTATTTTTTTATAACCTTTTCCTTTTTTTAAATTAATTAGGTATCACACATTGTGAAAGGCTTTCGCGGCCATCGTCCAATGGTGGGTGTGCTTTCGGGCTGTTCGGCCGTCGTCGATGGAAATTCGTTCTCGACGTTTCGCCATCTCGAGTGGATGGCATCTTCAGGAGATGTTGACTGTTTGTCGGCTTCTCGAAGACTGGTGGTTAGCCTGTCGCGGGCGCAGGTTATATACGCTATGGTGGGCGGGGCGTATATCAGAGCTGGTCGGTGATTGGTCACATTCCCTTGATTCAGTTTTGTTATTCTAAGCGAGCCGTTTAGTGTTTTTAAGAACCGGTACCCATGTTCTGTTAATTTTAAGAGTTTCTTCAGATCTGTTGAAGTTCTGCTGGTGTTTATGAATTTCGATTGCTTCTCTATAGAGTCTTGGATAGTTTGAAGAGGAGGCGCAGAGAACTTGTGTGTCTTCGAATTTTATTCGGTGGTCTTCATTGTTTAGTGTGTGGTCTGCAACTGCGGATTTTTCCGTATGTCCGAGTCGACAGTTGGCTTTGTGTTCTTTGATTCTTGTGTTTACGGACCGTTTGGTTGTTCCGATGTAGACACTTCCACAGGTACAGGGAATGCGGTATACCCCCGAAGAACTTAGTCGGTTCCTTATATCCTTCGCAGATCTGAGGTGGTTCTCGATCTTCTTAGATGGCTTGAAGATCGTTTTTATGTTGTGTTTTCCCAGAATACGTCCGATCCTATCTGTCACTCTAGGGATGTAGGGCAGAAAGGCTCTTGAAGTAACTTCGCGGCTGCTCAGTCCACCGCTACTGTTACTGCTAGTGCTCGGCTTTGGTCGTATACATTTATCTATGTCGCTTTGAGTGTATCCATTTGCTACCAGGGCGTTTTTAAGATGGTTTAATTCTTTGTCTAGATGTTCTGGTTCGCAGATTCTTTTCGCCCTCTCTACCAATGTTCTTATTACCCCTTTTCGTTGGCACGGGTGGTGGTCAGATGTGTTGTTTAGGTAGCGGTCTGTGTGAGTAGATTTTCTGTATACGGTATGTCCTAGTCGTCCCTCTTTCCTCGTTACTAGTACGTCAAGGAATGCTAATTCTCTGTTTCCATTGTAAATTGTATACTGGGGTGTATGCTGTTAATGTGGTTGAGAAATTCATTAAGGCTGTCTCTACCAAACGACAAAAGTGTCATCTACATATCGAAACCAGACTTTGGGTTTATGAGGGGCATTATGCAACGCCTTCTCTTCTAGTTTCTCCATGAAAAAGTTCGCAATCACTGGCGATAAAGGGCTACCCATTGATACTCCATCGATCTGTTCATAAATTTGTTCATTGAAGGTAAAATATGATGTCGTTAGGCAGATTTTAAACAGGTCGGTGATGTCCTTCGGAAAAATGAGTTCCACTTCCCTCATTGCCTCGGCCAAAGGTACCTTCGTGAACAAAGACACAACATCAAAGCTAACTAAGATGTCTTTCTCGTCCATGACGATGTTTTTGATCTTCTCAATAAAGTGGGTGGAGTCTCTTACATACGAATCCGTTAGTCCGATGTGGGGTTGCAAGAGGGAAGCAAGATGTTAAGCAAGTTTGTATATTGGTGAGCCTATAGTACTGACAATGGGACGAAGAGGCACATCGTTTTTGTGGATTTTTAGTAGTCCATACAATCTCGGAGTCAGGGCTTCACTTTGGCATAGCATCTTCTTGACTGGGTCCTTCAATGAAGAAATCTTAATTAAGTGATTCACTTTTTTAATTGCGGGTTGTGTAGGATCTCTTTTTAGCTTTTTGTATGTTGAGGGTTCTAAAAGATCGACCATCTTTCTGTTGTAGTCATCCCTGTTCAATACTACAGTGGCGTTTCCTTTGTCGGCAGGCAGTATCAGAATGTTTTCGTCCTTGTTGAGATCCTTAATGGCTTTTTCTTCCTTCCTTGTAATGTTGCGTTTTGGTGGTTTGGCTTTTCGCAAAATCTGTGAACACTCCTTGCGTATTTCTTCTGCCTGATCTTCGGGCAACTTTCTAATAGCAGATTCTAAGTTGGCAATTATTTCCTCCTTGGGAACCTCCCTAGGTGCAACAGCAAAGTTCCCCCCCTTAGAGAGTACTGAGACTTCATTTTGAGAAAGCGGGCGGTCCGATAGGTTGATGACAGTTTTTGTAGAATCAAGGATGGGCTGCTGGTTATCCCGTTTATTGTTGTCGTCAGTTAGTCTCTGGTATTTGGTTTTCTGACTCTCCGTACTTCTGTGGTGTTCGTTTTCCATGGATCTGTAGGAAATAGCATCAATTTTGTCCCAGTCTGATTTGTGCATGGTGTTGGCTAGGTGATAGAAAATTGAGAGTAGTTCCTTGTCTGTGCGTGCGAGTTGCGATCTAGTTGAATGGATCCGTTCTCTTAAAAGGGCCTAGCATCTTCTTGACTGGGTCGTCCAATGAAGAAATCTTAATTAAGTGATTCACTTTTCAAGTCAACATCTCCTGAAGATGCCATCCACTCGAGATGGCGACACGTCGAGAACGAATTTCCAGCGACGACGGCCGAACAGCCCGAAAGCACACCCACCATTGGACGATGGCCGCGAAAGCCTTTCACAATGTGTACGACGCCTCTACGGGGAGGAAGTTTCCACTCTTCATCTACGCTTGGTCGCACTACGCAAGAAGAAAGCGCAACTACTGTCTTCGCTGACTTTCTTATTACGCTGTCGCGATGAGGTCACGCCGAAATTCCTGAGATTTAAGCATACCATGAAAACACCTCAAGCCTACAGAATCTATAGAAGAACTGAAGATGCCCTTTTAAGAGAACGGATCCATTCAACTAGATCGCAACTCGCACGCACAGACAAGGAACTACTCTCAATTTTCTATCACCTAGCCAACACCATGCACAAATCAGACTGGGACAAAATTGATGCTATTTCCTACAGATCCATGGAAAACGAACACCACAGATGTACGGAGAGGCAGAAAACCAAATACCAGAGACTAACTGACGACAAAAATAAACGGGATAACCAGCAGCCCATCCTTGATTCTACAAAAACTGTCATCAACCTATCGGACCGCCCGCTTTCTCAAAATGAAGTCTCAGTACTCTCTAAGGGGGGGAACTTTGCTGTTGCACCTAGGGAGGTTCCCAAGGAGGAAATAATTGCCAACGTAGAATCTGCTATTAGAAAGTTGCCCGAAGATCAGGCAGAAGAAATACGCACGGAGTGTTCACAGATTTTGCGAAAAGCCAAACCACCAAAACGCAACATTACAAGGATGGAACAAAAAGCCATTAAGGATCTCAACAAGGACGAAAACATTCTGATACTGCCTGCCGACAAAGGAAACGCCACTGTAGTATTGAACAGGGATGACTACAATAGAAAGATGGTCGATCTTTTAGAACCCTCAACATACAAGAAGCTAAAAAGAGATCCTACACAACCCGCAATTAAAAAAGTGAATCACTTAATTAAGATTTCTTCATTGGAGGACCCAGTCAAGAAGATGCTATGCCAAAGTGAAGCCCTGACTCCGAGATTGTACGGACTACCAATAATCCACAAAAACGATGTGCCTCTTCGTCCCATTGTCAGTACTATAGGCTCACCAACATACAAACTTGCGAAACATCTTGCTTCCCTCTTGCAACCCCACATCGGACTAACGGATTCGTATGTAAGAGACTCCACCCACTTTATTGAGAAGATCAAAAACATCGTCATGGACGAGAAAGACATCTTAGTTAGCTTTGATGTTGTGTCTTTGTTCACGAAGGTACCTTTGGCCGAGGCAATGAGGGAAGTGGAACACATTTTTCCGAAGGACATCACCGACCTGTTTAAAATCTGCCTAACGACATCATATTTTACCTTCAATGAACAAATTTATGAACAGATCGATGGAGTATCAATGGGTAGCCCTTTATCGCCAGTGATTGCGAACTTTTTCATGGAGAAACTAGAAGAGAAGGCGTTGCATAATGCCCCTCATAAACCCAAAGTCTGGTTTCGATATGTAGATGACACTTTTGTCGTTTGGCCTTATGGTAGAGACAGCCTTAATGAATTTCTCAACCACATTAACAGCATACACCCCAGTATACAATTTACAATGGAAACAGAGAACAACAGAGAATTAGCATTCCTTGACGTACTAGTAACGAGGAAAGAGGGACGACTAGGACATACCGTATACAGAAAATCTACTCACACAGACCGCTACCTAAACAACACATCTAACCACCACCCGTGCCAACGAAAAGGGGTAATAAGAACATTGGTAGAGAGGGCGAAAAGAATCTGCGAACCAGAACATCTAGACAAAGAATTAAACCATCTTAAAAACGCCCTCGTAGCAAATGGATACACTCAAAGCGACATAGATAAATGTATACGACCAAAGCCGAGCACTAGAAGTAACAGTAGCGGTGGACTGAGCAGCCGCGAAGTTACTTCAAGAGCCTTTCTGCCCTACATCCCTAGAGTGACAGATAGGATCGGACGTATTCTGGGAAAACACAACATAAAAACGATCTTCAAGCCATCTAAGAAGATCGAGAACCACCTCAGATCTGCGAAGGATATAAGGAACCCACTAAGTTCTTCGGGGGTATACCGAATTCCCTGTACCTGTGGAAGTGTCTACATCGGAACAACCAAACGGTCCGTAAACACAAGAATCAAAGAACACCAAGCCAACTGTCGACTCGGACATACGGAAAAATCCGCAGTTGCAGACTACACACTAAACAATGAAGACCACCGAATAAAATTCGAAGACACACAAGTTCTCTGCGCCTCCTCTTCATACTATCCAAGACTCTATAGAGAAGCAATCGAAATTTATAAACACCAGCAGAACTTCAACAGATCTGAAGAAACTCTTAAAATTAACAGAACATGGGTACCGGTTCCTAAAACACTAAACGGCTCGCTTACAATGACAAAACTGAATCAAGGGAATGTGACCAATCACCGACCAGCTCTGATATACGCCCCGCCCACCATAGCGTATATAACCTGAGCCCGCGACAGGCTAACCACCAGTCTTCGACTACTACTACTATGTCGGTTTAGAACGTTTTTCTACGTTGTCCGGACTCCTATTCTCCACCTCCTCGATTCTGACAATCATCCTCTGTCAGATTTTTTTGACTCTTCTTTATTAAATTGTAATAATGTGCCTTTAATAATAATTCACTATTTAAGGTATTTATTTTGTGTTTCTCATTTTAGACATGATTCAAAATGAGTGGCGTCCACAAACATTTAAATATATAGGTACTTCAACTCAGTGATAAAAAAACCTACGACCCAGCTCTCCAGAGAAAAAACTGAGTGTCCGTTCGCTGGAGCCTAAACAAATTATTATTATTTAAAATCAGTATAAAAAACAGGCTACACAATTTTGGCTGGCCTAACGTGAGGCTCCGAAAAACTGAGTTGAAGTTTCCTTTTTATTTTTGAAGTTTTCACAATTTTTTTATAAAAAAAAATTTGAATTTGTACCTACCTACTGCTTTCTTGTGAGAAAGTGAATACAGTTTAAATGTTCTCTAGAGGCTTATACGATGAAAAATATTATGTATTTTTTTTTGATACCTTAGACAGCTGTCTGTCTAACTTGCTTGTGAAACTCAGTTTATTTCAAGTGACCTAGTATTTGTAGTGACACCAACAAGAATTATATTTTTTTCGATAAAAATAGGTAGTTTTTTAAACATCAACTTTACTAAAAATCTACACAGTCAAACTCTTGACAGTTTTTTTTTACATTTTTTTGTTTATGTGCAAAAGTAGGTAATAATTTTCTTTATTACATAAAAACAAATTTCATAGTTGGAATTATATTAAAAAAGTCACATAGGTCAATAAAAAGCTTAGCTACCAGCTGTATTTTTTCTACACAGTGAACTCTTTGGTATGGACTTATTTTTGTACAGGGTGTGAATATATTACTGTACCTTAATATTGATATTTGTACCGAGGCATTTTACCTTATTGTTGATAATTTTTTTGTATGCCTTTGGTAAATACCTAACTACCTTATGATTTTGCTCTTTTGTCAAAAATTGATAATACTTCTTAGACAGTATATACAGGGTGAGTCAGTTTATTAAGTTTTCATACCAACAAAATTTTGATTTTGTTTCTCTTATGTTGGTGAGATTTTTTTGTAAATGCTAGTATCTACTTATAAACTGCTATAATACCAGACCATACAATTTGCATAGTTGTATTTGTACTGAGTGTACCAAATTATAAGTTCTCTTGTTTTACCTTTGTTTAAGAGTGAATATTGAGAAGCTTTTTTAAATTCTAGTAGGGACTTAAATAGTATATTTTTTTTGTAATAGCTACTGTTTTAGCTGTACACTATCTACAGGGTGTTCCTAAAATTAGCTACCACTGGAAGAGTAACAAAAAAAAATTTGATTGTGAACCTTTTTGAGACTTAGTGGCTCAAGACTAGTAATTTTTTTAAATTTGAATCTTGATTCAAGATGTCATATGAACCTCCTCATTTTACAGTCATCTTTTACTGACAGAGCTTGACTATGAGCTCAACATTCGTGGTATTTTTACAGATAAGGATAAGGTTGATAAAAGAAAAATTTTAAGTCAATTATTTAAAAAAGAACGAGAAAGGAGAAAGTCTTTAATTGACTTAGAAACTTATCCAGTTGATTATGAAGATGAAAAAGGAGTTTTGTCTACCTTGTCATCTGTCAAAGGTGACTTGCTCATGTTGTTTCTCGTATAAAACGAATACCTGTTCCTATTGATGAAACACAGGAGAAAGTTCAAAAATGTATTTATGAAAACACAGCTACAGCTATACAGTATGAGGCTTGGAAGGAAGCAAGAATTTATCCTTCGAACTGTTAGCATCCCCAAGTTGTAGTCATCAAATTTTACCTGCTCCAGTTATAAATGTTACTCCTCCAACTGTTAGATGTTCTTACAATCATCTACTTGGAATGTTTATTTTGATGGTAAGAAAAAACAAGTCTTTGGTTTTATTCAAAAAGTAAATCAATTAGCTCAGGCGCGTAAGGTCACTGAGGAGGAATTACTTGAATCTAGTTTTGAATTTTTGGTTGGCGATGGTTTATAGTGGTACCTTTCAATTCAAGGTCATGTTCATAGTTGGCAACAGCTGATAGATAGATTGAAAAAAGATTTTCTTGGTCAGACTTTTGATGATGATGTTTGGGATAAAATAAAAAGTCGAAGTCAAGGGAAAGGTGAATCAATAATCATTTTTATTGCTTCTTTGAACAATCTATTTAAACAACGTTCTACTCCACCATCTGAACTAACAAAAATCAAGTATATTACAGGAAATCTTTGTAAAGACTATCTTCCTCATTTGGCTTTAAGTGATATTACCACTGTAGAACAGTTATCTGAGTCTTGTAGAAAACTTGAAGTTGTTTTTAAGTCCATGAATTATAGCAGAGAATCTTCTCAAGTTTCTGAAATGTCATTTGAATCCTAAAATAGAAGAGATTTTTCAAGAAAACCACACAAAGGTTTTAACTCTAGACATTTTTCAAACCAAACCAAATCTAAAAGTGATAGGTCATTCTCTCGTAAGTCTGAAGAGAGACCAACTAATAGTGAGCAACCTTTGATTTCTTCCGCTTGTACTACTACTCCCAAAGTTTGTTTTAAATGTGGATTACTTAATCACCACTATAGACATTGTACTCTCAAAAGAACCATTTTTTGTTTTAAATGTGGAGAGAAGGGTGTAAGGGTTTCTTCTTGTAGTAAGTGCTCAAAAAAACTAAAAAGGGGTGCATCTGATAGTGGTAGAGATTCTAACCCCGTTTCTAATTCGATATCCACCGTTTCTTCTAAAACCTATTCGAGAGATTGTGAAGATTGGAAAAATTGGTGGAAATTTATTTTAAATTTTCATAAAAAATTAATTTCCCTAAAAAATTATTCAAAATTTTAGACTGAAGCTTAACCATGTTTTGTAAAGGAACCTTTAGATAATAGATCCTACATTTTTTAAAATTTATTTGGTCATTTACTTACTGCTTTAGTGGACACTGGCGCAAATACGTCAGTGGTAGGAGCAAAGGGTATTAAACTATTAAAACAACTTAAATGTAAAGTTAATCCATCTTTGGGTGAAAATATCTGTACTGCTGATGGTACTAGACTTAAAGTACAAGGCATTGTTGATCTACCTATCACAGTTAATGATGATTGTAAGGTTGTTAAAGTTTTTTATGTACCCTCACTTACACATTCTTTCATTTTTGGTACTGATTTTGTTCATGCTTTTGGTTTGATTCTGGTATATTCAATCAAATAATACTTCTCTACCTGTACCTACAGAATTAAATAATTTTGATGTTCCTAAATTGTTTTCTTTAGATGATTTGTCTTCTGTAGACAGAGAAAGAGCACTTCAAGTGGTGAATTCTTTTAGTGAAGTTGACAGTAAAAATGGTCTTGGTAGAACTAATGTTATTAGTATGTTTTTAGATACTGGTGATGCGTAGCCTATTAGAAAACGACCCTACCTTATGTCACCATACCTCTCTAAAATTTTGAACGAAGAATTAGATTCAATGTTAGAATTAGGAGTAATTGAGGAATCTTCTAGTCTTTGGTCATCACCTGTTCTTCTTGTGAAGAAAAGCAATGGAGAACACCGGTTCTGCTTCGATAGGCATGGCTTGAACTCCGTTTTAAAGCACGACGCTTATTCACTTCCTAGAGTCGATAGAATTTTGGCTAACCTTCGTAATGCTAAATTTATCTCTTCAAATGATCTCAGAAAGGCGTTTTGGCAAATACCTCATGCAGATAAGGAATCAATAGAAAAACTGCATTCTCAGTTATTGGCAGAGGCCATTTTCATTTCAAAGTTGTTCCTTTCGGTTTGTGCAACTCTGCGCAGATGCAACAACGTTTAGTTGACAAGATATTTGGTCCTAAATTTGAACCAAACGTCTTTACCTACATTGCGTTTCTAGAACGTTGGATGAGCATATAGAGCTTCTTACGACTGTAAAAAATAAAATTAAAGAGGCACATCTTACTGTGAACATTAAGAAATGCAAATTTTTTCAAGAAAAGCTTTTGTACCTCGGATTCCAAGTCGGAAATAATTCCCTCGCTACCGACCCAGCTAAAGTTGAAGCTATGGCCAATTATCCACGTCCTACCAACACCACTGAAGTTAGGAGTTTCGTTGCTATGTGTTCTTGGTATCAGATTTATTCAGAACTTTTCAGCTCTCGTTAGTCCGATAAATGATCTTCTAAAGGGTACGAAACGTAAGAAACACCCATAGAATGGACTGCTGAGGCAGAAACAGCTTCTAAGAAAATAAAACAATTCTTAGTATCTGCTCCCATACTTTCGCAAACTGATTATGAGAAACCTTTTACTATTCAGTCAGATGCTTCTGACAGAGGTTTAGGTGGCGTGTTGACATAAGTTTTAGATGGAACTGAGAAAGTTATAGCTTATTGTTCCCGTGGTCTGCCTAGGACCGAAAGAAATTACAGTATTACTGAAAGAGAACTTCTAAGTTTAATTTTTTGTTTAGAACTTTTTCGTCCCTATGTTGATGGAACAAAGTTTACGGTTATTACTGATCATTACTCGCTCTTATGGCTGAATAATCTAAAGAACAAGCAAGGTGGTCTATTAGATCAAGACAGTTTACTTTTGATTTAGTTCACCGTAAGGGAATTCATAATGTTGTTCCTGACGCTTTAAGTAGTATTTCTTATCCAGAAGATTCCAAAAATATTTCTACTGATCTTATTCTCTCAGATGATGATGAGTTTTCAATACCAATGCAAGTTTCCCAGATTTCTATTTTTGATTTTGATCAAAACTCTCTTGAAAATTGGTATGTTTCTATGCGAGAAAATATTGTGAAATCTCCTGATAATTATCCACAATGGAAGGTTGAAAAAAATCAAGTTTTTAAGTTTGTAGCTTCACAATTACCTCAGTCTTTTAATATCCGAGATTGGAAAATTCTAGTACCAAAACCTCAACGTGATAAAGTTATTTCATCATGTCATGATCCACCTACCAGTTCTCATTTTGGTTTTTATAAAACTTGGCTAGAGTTCAACAGTACTATTATTGGCCTCAGATGAGATATGATATGCGTTTTATTAGAAAATGTTTAGTCTGTGGTGCACAGAAACATTCTAATTCAGCACCATTAGGTTTAATGGAGAAAGGAAAGAAAGCTGAGTATCCTTTTCAGATTATTGCAGTAGATCTCATTGGTCCATTACCACGTTCTAAAAAGTCACATAAATGGCTTTTGGTAGTCTCAGACTGGTTTTCAAAGTATACTCTTCTATTCCCTTTAGGATCGGCTAAGGCCAAAAATTTAGTTATTATGATGGAAAATGATGTATTTCTAATTCACGGAGTACCCCAATTTATTATATGCGATAATGGGACAAATTTAAGGAATTGGGTGATAAATATCAAGTTCAGAAAATTTAGTACACCACTTTATATTCGCCACAATGTAATCCAGTAGATAAATAATCAGACTGTTGGTACTGCTATTAGATGTTATGTTGACGCCCATGATAACTGGGATATGTACCTACCTCAAATTCGTCAAGCGATTAACACTTCTAAACATGAAGTTACTGGTTTACCTCCAGCATATCTTAATTTTGGTCGTCATATTCCTCTTTGTGGTAATTATTATGGATCTGTTCTTGAAGATCAATCAGTTGAAATCTGTCCTGGTGATCGTAACACTTATGCTGAATCATTTAATGAATTTAGAGATATATTTAGAGAAGTTCGTGAACGCTTACATACTGCTTATCAACGTAACTCTCGAAGTTAAAATCTTCGAAGACGTGAATTTTTCAGAAAATTTGGTACACCACTTTATATTCGCCACAATGTAATCCAGTGGAGAGAAATAATCAGACTGTTGGTACTGCTATTAGATGTTATGTTGACGCCCATGATAACTGGGATATTTACCTACCTCGAATTCGTCAAGCGATTAACACTTCTAAACATGAAGTTACTGGTTTACCTCCAGCATATCTTAATTTTGCTCGTCATATTCCTCTTTGTGGTAATTATTATGGATCTGTTCTTGAAGATCAATCAGTTGAAATCTGTCCAGGTGATATATGTCTTAGCAGAAGTTTGTAAAAAATTGTTTCCTACGGCTTATGTATTAAAAGATGTTATCGGTAAAAAGACTGATCGTTGGTATATTAAAGATTTGAAGCTATACCGTGGATTAGATATGATGCCGGATGATTAATTTTACTTACTTTCTAGCTTACTTTATCTTATTATATTTTTTGTACCTTACCTTTGATTATCTAGTGCATATGTGTATTTTACCTTGGAGGTTGGTTACCTTCATATTCATAACTGTGTCCATAAAATATATAGCTTGAATATATAATAAAACATATGTTTTACCTTGAGTATATGTTTTTTCTTTCCTTTAATATTGGAGGCGCCCCATATTAAAATTGTATCCCATAACAGTCTAGTACTTAACTGATGATTTTGATATAGGTTTTTATTAGTGTCTATTGAGATATTGAAATTCAACCTATAAGTTGTGATTATTTTTAAGATTAGTTTTAGTTTCGTTGTTGTAGGATGGGATTGATGAACGAGGACTATCTAGTCACTTATCTAGATTTCGCAACTTCAATCTTTCAAACCGCCTAACATCTAAAGGTTTGAAACATCTTCAATATCAGCTAGGGTAGGTTAGTTGTAATGAGAACTATTGTAATTAGTTCAGTAGTAATTGTAGTTATTTCGATTAGTCGACTTTCCTAAACTCGAACCATGTTGTTGTTCATAGATACCTACTTTTAGAAGTTCACAACTTGAATAGTTGTCGTCATTAGTTTTAGTGATTGTGGATTTTAGTTATATTTCTATATTCTATTCAATATTGAATCCTACTAGATTTGACCCCTACCAGATTTGACTTACCAATTTAGTCTCCATTTTGGACGTTTGATACACGCAGATATCAAGACACAATTTAAAGCAATAGATTACTTTCCTTAGAAATGATTTGTAGATCATTTGTTATAAGAATTTAATTTTTTTTATCATCTTGATGATGATTGTCGGCCTTTATGAAAAAAGTGGCTTGCAACTTTTTTCTTCCCAGAGGAGGGGTAGTGTAGCATTTTTATTTTATGGAACAATAAAACGCTACGTAAATATAAGCATGGTTAGCTCGTAAAAAACGCTCAAATTTTTGCTTGCACTGGCAGTGTCCATCAACTGTGAATAGCCCCACTTAATATTTTGGTCGGAGAATATCCTGTTCTCTGGTGAGATTGCGATTTGCCTTTTTTTTAGCGTCTGGTCCAGAGTCACGTTGAATGACGTGTCGAGTGACCCTTAATTTTTTCTCCATTGGAGGTTTTGAGAAAATCCTCCATTAAAACCACGTTCTTAGTGAGCCCCCAACTACTGATTTGCTGTACAGGGTCTGTGAATGTGTGGAGAGTTTCCCTTATTGAGGGTCCTTGGGAAGACCGCGTGATTATCCCGCTACAATTTCCATCCTGTTTTTGGTTACAAAAAATCCATCAGGAATTTGCAAATTATTTCCTGACCAGAACAATGTCTCAGACAGTCCATCATTTCCATGGTCTCAGGCACTCCATAGTTTTCATAGTCTCAGGCAGTCCGTAGTTTCCATTTCCATGAATATCAGGCAAGATCTTTCCTTTTATTTTGAGAAAATTCATCGTATAACGTCCATTATAAAAATATTAATTTATTTTAAAATAAACTAATGGGTACTCTAAACCTACTAAAATAATAAAACATAAACATAAATTCTTAGGGATAAAGAAAATAAAATTTTATTCTAAAAGTTTAATTTTATCATGATGTACACTTGATGGCAACTTGCTTAAAACTAACCTCCCTGGTATATTATGGCCATAACACCCAGGTAAATATGTAGTGTGATTGCCAAAGGGTAATAATCCTTTACATAAATAATCAGGTATTTTTTTATAACCTTTTCCTTTTTTTCAATTAATTAGGTATCAGTTTTTAGTAGGTATGAATTACCTACTTCAAGAGGTCTTATTTCCTTTACCTTTTTGTTATAAAATTCCATGAAGAATTTTCAATAAATCTATTGTTGTTTTCTACTCTAAAAAGGTGTTTCATCACCTACCTTACACCTACCTTTAATAATAATTCACTATTGATAAAAAACCTACGACCCAGCTCTCCTAAGAAAAAACTAAGTCCGTTGTCCGTTCGCTGGAGCCTAAACAAATTATTATTATTTAAAATCAGTATAAAAAAATAGGCTACACAAATTCCTACAAATAAAGTGCTCAAGGCGAAAAAAATATTTTGGCCCACGTGACCCGGCACATTTTTTTTCTAAATCAGCGTGGCAGTCAAAGTGTTAAATATTCCATTTCTAGCAATGCCTCATTATAACAAGGTTTATTGCCTGTACAATCAAATTTCCGAATCCTAAGTCCATCAAGTGAAACCCCCATGTTTTTTATAAAATTGTATTGTCACCAGAACAAATCATAAATCGGAAAACCGCATGTTCGTGTCTGTTTGGGTTTCAAAGTTCTGAATTTACCCCTTTACACTTCTCACCCACCCTTTACTTCCGACTTTTGTTCATAAAATTTTATTGTGACCAGATCAAATCATAAATCTGAAAACCGCATGTGCGTATCTGTTTTGGTTCCAAAGTTTTGAATTTTTCCCCTTTTTCCTCACCCACCCCCGTATTTTTTAACCCCGTTACACCCCTCACTTACCCTCTTCCCCCGTTTTTTAAAAGATTATATCGTCACCAGATCAAATTATAAATCTAAAATCTGTTTTCATTACAAAGTTCTGAATTAACCCCCTTTACACCACTCACCTACCCCCTACCTCCGATTTTTGTTCATAAAATTGTATTGTCACTAGAACACATCACGAATCCGAAAACCACATGTACGTATCTGTTTAGATTTCAAACTTCTGAATTTACCCCCTTAACCCTCGTCACCCACCCCTTCCGACTTTTGTTCATAACATTGTATTGTCACCAGATCAAATCCTAAATCTGAAAACCGCATGTTCATATCTGTTTTGGTTCCAAGCAAAGTTCTGAACTTCCTCCCTTTTTACGCTTACCCACCCCTGTATTGCTTACCCCCTTTACACTTCTCACTTACAGTCTACCTCCGTGTTTCTTTTTTATAAAATTATATTGTTGCCCGATCAAATCATAAATCTGACAACCGCAAGTTTGTATTTGTTTTCATTACAAAGTTCTCAATTTACCCCTTTTAAACCCCTGACCAACCCCCTTCGAGCAGTCTTTTAAAATCTTTGCCTACCCGCGACCAACTATTTTTGTTCATAAAATTGTATTGCCACCACATCAAAATATAAATCTAAAAACCGCATGTTCGTATCTGTTTTGGTTCCAAGGTTCTGAATTTCCCCCGTTTAAACCCCATAACCACCCCAAATTTTTTTTCATAATATTGTATTGTCATCAAATCTACACTACTGTGCCAAATTTATTAAAATCGGTTCACGGGAAGAGTGTCAAAAATGAATCAAATTCATATTGTGAAGTTAAATAAAATCGTTTAGGAATAAAAAAGAATATAGCAAATTTGGCAAATAATTTAAACTTTTATTTTATATTTACACATAAAAATATTTACACATTCATTTATCACAGTCTAAATCTATATTATCTTTATAGTTTCAAAAATATTTACACAGAACTTTTTGTTTCTATAAAAAAAAACTTAAAAAGTAGGATAAATTATAGACGTCTTTCAAATTGGTCCATGTCAAAATTTTCTTAATGTATACTTTATTTTTTTGCTATTATGGCACTCAGTATTAGGAAATATCGAGGAAAATACTTAGAAGACAGGTACTATTTTTTATTTCTAAATAAAAATCTCTAATTTATTGCGTTCTTCATCTTTGCGACTGTAATCTCATTTGGTGGAAAAGCCTTAAATCTGAAAACAATAATTATGTTTAGTTGAACATCGTATGCTCATTTTGTAAAAAGTCAGGGGACGAGGCGGTAAGGAGAGAGTTTTACTCCGCACCTTGTTGCCATTTCTACGTGTTAGTAGAAAAGTATAGGATGTAAATGTATCTAACTCCAAAACTGACCTGATTTGGCGTCACAGCTATGCTGTGCTATGCATTCCTATGCAATTTTAAACCAGCCCATGCAAAAATGTATATACCGCTTCGAAGATATTGTTTTCGAGTAAAATTTCGATGGAATACTTGTTGCGGCTATAAAGAACATCATACCCGTTTACAATAAGGTAACTAATAATGAGTGTTCTTCATGAGAAGCGCAGCACTCATCATCAGTTACCTTAGTTTACACAGGTTATATGAGATTTTTTTGTCTCGGTGGAATTGGCTATAAAATGTAACTCAAGTTAAGTTTTCTATGTACAGTTTTTAAGATATAAACGGTCAAAGTTCGTTTTTGTGTATGTTCTAACATCTTGACCGAAAAAAAAATTAGCATAAAAATGACTTAGTCAAGGCCTAAAGACAAAGTCACTTATAATGTCATTCTTGTCAATTTATTTGATAATATACGGGGCGTAGTCAAAAAATATTTTTTTTATACCTATAACGAGCAATCCCATTTGAAATTAGAGAAATAAATAAATTTAACTTATTTAAACGTAAATTAAAAAAATGGTTTTCGAACTCAAGAAACAGTATACTCAAAAGCTTAACAATTAAATACAAAAACTAAAACTTTAAGAATCTCAGATGTAAATAAATTAATTATAAATTTAGTTCGTTATTAGTTAGATTAACTTACACAAAAGGAAGTAGCTACTAGGAAGCCACAGAACTTTTTATTTTATTTTTATTAACAATATCCGGTAAAGAGGATAAACCAAAGCACAAGTGAAAACTTCAGTGGGCTATTTTCATTTCTTTCCCAGGTATTATTTGATACTTTATTTTGTTATAACTGTATATAAATACTTCTTGGGAAATAAATACAAATATAAAATAGAAATCTGCACTATTACCGAATTTTAAAATTATGACATTGTTTTATGGCACGAATTAATAGTTTTATACGATATTTGAAGAAAAAAATATTTTTGTTTTTTGATTACCCCCACTTTTATAGATATTAGTTTTTTATTGTAGATTTTTTTCTTTACGCTATTTTCCGTATGGCAAAAATAAATTAATTTATTTAATATTTTGAAATAAAATACAGCATAAAAAATATTTGAAATATTAAAAAAAATTATATCGCTATTGGCTAAATCAAAGGATCCTACACAAAAATTTGCTCTCAAATAATTAAGTTTTTTTTGGAAAACGGATTGGTTAATTTTAATTAAACTTTTACCTTCCCTTTTTTGTAAGTTAGTGTCACACTAGGAAAAAAAAGATACTTTTTCTGTCTAGAAAGAGATTGATTTTTGTAGCTTAACTATTCTTATATTTACCGCCGGCAACATAAAAAAAGGTATTTCACCTCCAATTTTTGCTGTACATACCGAAATCATAAACAAAAGCTAAAATAGTAGAAAAATAAATTATATACAGGGTGTGCTTTATGAAAAAAGCTTGTTTTATTGTAGTAACTTGGAACCATAAACAAAATTTTTGGTCTTTTGACTATATGATCGCAATATCCTTTTCAATTTACTTTATAACTCTACGTTCGAGATATTTGCTGAGACTGATTATATTTGTCTTCGTAGAGTCGCCAAGTTTTGCCTTAAACCATAGGCTACCCTGACTAATATTGCAAATCGGCAGTTGGTCCTTTTTCAGTAAATGTCCACCTTTTATATTAGTCTGCATGCACACAGGTTACGCTTGTACTGAAGTGCCCAATAAGGTCTCCCCGAGTAGTATATATACTACACTTAGCCTCCCCATAAAGATCAGACTTGCCGCTCTGAACTTTTAATAGGATTTTAGCAAGAAGTTTTTAAGTTATACTCAAAAATATTTACAAAAAAACTAGTTTAATATAACTGACTTTTCACTCCATTGGAAGTCTACCAAGTTCATCAAGCTCTCACGTATATTTAAGACAATTTTTATGCTAACCTATTTATATGAAATTGACAGGCACAATCCTCAACATGGACTTAAGATTCCGAGTAGGGGGTGGTTGCGTGCACTGTACTTTAAAATAAAGAGGGGGGGTTTATGATCAAATCAATAGAAAAAACAACCCTCAAAACCACTCCAAGACACAGTTCCTGGCTCATCTAAACTGTGGATTTGTATATTTTGTGAAAGGTTTTGAAAACTTTAGAGTAAGTCCCCCCTTTTCTATAAACAAAAATAAATGGATCCATAACGGATCTGACACCTTCCTAGCTAGCCTATTATCACACTTCAAGTGAAGCCATGGTAATATATGAGCCTTGAAAACAGTTTTTTGTAAATATCTCAGAAACTAAAGCTCCTACGAAGTTTTTAGTTATAAAACGAATTATTGCAAAATATGTTAATTTAATTGTCAAAAAACTGTCAATAGCATTAATGGATTTTGACCAAAATCCAATCAGCTCGTAAGAGTGTTGAACACTATTTTACTTGAAAATTTTATGAAAATCGGTTCAGCGGTTTAATATACACACACACAGACACACAAACAGACATCACAACGATATTGCTAGGATAGGTCAAAATACATCCAAATAACACAGTTTTGGCGTTATCTCAAAAAAAAAATTCGTCGAAAATAATACCTTTTCTAGCCATTGCTCCGTGGGCTAGAAAGGTAAAAAATAACTTTTATTATTTTAATAAAAAATTTTTATGAAACCCTTGTTTTAACTAATATTAAGATGTATGTTTTTTAGGTTTTAATAAACCGACAATTTCATGTTATAGTGAGCATTATTTGTTCATTTAATTTGTTTAACACATACTATAATCCGACCATTGTTTATGATAGATACACTAGTAGATTAATAAGATGTACTAGACTTTCAAAACAGATGATACAGTTTTTTTAAATGTAACCTGTTCCAATTAATATAGTCACTTCATTCATTCACTATTAATTTAACACATACTATAATCCGACCATTGTTTATGATAGATACACTAGTAGATTAATAAGATGTACTAGACTTTCAAAACAGATGATACAGGTTTTTTAAATGTAACCTGTTCCAATTAATATAGTCGATCATGTTTTAATTTTAAGTTACTTTATCAGTACAAATAAACCCCCTCTCGTTATCATAAGATTCCGCATAGCATCCTAGTTCAAAAAAACACGAGTAAATCAACGCATATTATGTATGCATATTATCTAAAGTTATTTAGTTTGATTTCAAGATATATTTAAAATAAAAAAATTACATACTATTTCCTTTTACTAGGTAAGTTAAAAAAAATGTCTATAAGTGCTGCATTAGTACTAATAAAACTAATGCAATAAACAAGCTTATTTTTTAAGACCACCTGTATATAAGGGGTCATGGTAGCCGCAGACATAATTATGTTTCCGCCATGTTAGGAGAGGAAATGAAATGAAGATGATGAAAACACCCGCTTTAGAAAACCAACTATCAGTTTTCAGTATCAGCTTGGGTAGTCTCGGATTTAAGACAACAATCTAACATCACTACGGAGACAGCTAAAGTCAATCGTAGTAGGTATCCTAAGCCCAGGTTTAATATTAAATATAAAAGGAATTTTTCAAGGTGAAGTCAAAGACTAAATAAATTAATTTTCGGGCTAATCCTTCTAATTTTTTCTTTTAATTTTTCATCATCTTCATTTAATTCCCTCTCCACCCATTATGGTTAAACGTACCCATAAACCCTAACAAGGCGGAAACATAATTATGCCTGCGGCTACATGACCCCTTTGAGGATTAGCCCCAAAATTAATTTATTTAGACTGACTTCACCTCGAAAAATTCCTTTTATATTTAAGCTGGTAAAGTTTAATCAAAATTCACGGAGCCGTTTGCTAAAAATAAATTAAAAATCATTTGAGCAATAAAAAATTTTTAAATAGATCCTTTGAGTAAACCAAAAGCTATAGTATTTTTTTTTTAAATGCAAAATAATAAATTAATTTTCGTCTCACGGAACATAGCTTAAAATAGCTGAAGTCAATTTAATTTTTTAGGACAAAAATTTCCATAAAAAATTTATATCTATAAAAGTGCGGACAATCAAAAAACAAAAATATTTTTTCTTCGTCTAAGACTATTAATTGGTGCCAAAATACAATGTGCTAGTTTTAAAATTCGGTAATAGTGCAGATATAAAAAAATTGTTTTTTGACTATCCCCCGTATGTTATCAAATAAATTGACAATAATGACATTATAAGTGACTTTGTCTTTACCTTACTTTATGCTAAATAATTTTTTTTGATCAAGATGTAAGAGTTTTTATTATTAGAATATACACAAAAACGACCATTTTATGAATTTTGACCGTTTATATCTCAAAAAGTGTACATAGAAAAACTTAACTTTACTTACATTTTTTTTAGTCACATATCCTACTATAACATAGAAATAAATTCTACTATAACATACTACACAGCCAATCCCACCGAGACAAAAAATTCCCATATACCCTGTGCAAACGGGTGCGATGTTCTTTGGTAAATTCAAGTCAAATTGATCAGCTGGCAGAAAAAGTACTTATTATTGTCGGAATGATGATGAAAAAATGTCATGTTACCTTCTCTGGTACAAAGTATAAGAGAGAGAGATAATAACTTATATACGAGAGCGTAATTGTCCTTATTTAAAGTGAAATCGCAAGCCCACAAATCGGGGTAGCTAGTAGTGTCGTTTGTGCTTTTTTTGTATTTTTAATAAATTTTAACATTTAACACCACTGGCCAATTTGGAAAGCCAATTAGATTTTAAAAAGCCAAGTGTTTGGAATTATGGTTTATATAGCTACCGGCCGGCGTTCTACAAATTTTAATTACATACTATTTTCAAAAAACATTTTTTCGAAAAGAAATTTGGGAATCCATATTTTTAAAAAAATTCTAACTTTGCGATATTTATATTGAGTAAGGTTAGGTCCACCGTTTGGTTAACATTGATTTTGACCTCCGAAAAGGAGGACAGGGGAGCTATCAAGGAAAATAAGATATGTTAGGATTCCTTCTTATTTCCCTTCATCACAAACCAAGCGCGGATTTGGAGGGGGGTAACGTGGTAATTACTCTCCTAGAAAAAAATATATGCACTTTTAGTTCTTAAATAAACGGCTTAACGAAAAATTACCCCCCCCCCCTAAAAAAAAATAAATGCCAAATATTTTTTTGCCAACAATTACCGCTCCCCTAGATTTATGACCAGATCCGTGCTTGTCACAAACAAAAAGACTCGTGTGGAAAATGGCAAACATAAATAAATTTACCATAGTTTTGTTTATTTTAAATTAAAATGTTTGTGCGTGCTTTTCCCTGCCAATGTTGCCATTTTTGCTGAACAGAACCCTTTCATTACCGCTTTATTTAAGGGACACCTAAATTATTTTTATTACCTTTCGAAATTTCGACATCACACACACCTTTACACATTGCAATTGCTTGTTGGAAAAAAAGTGTACGAAAACAAAAATAAATGATAATCCTGAATCCATAGCTTTGCTTTTCACTGTTCGCTTCAGAAAGAAATTCCTTTATTTTTCACTGGTTGTTTCAATAGTCGTTATTAGATGTGCAAGGACACTTTGTGGCAAGGTTGTTTAATGTTATATGGAACAGGTTAAGCGTATTTTTCTATATTGTGTGCCTTTTTGTTTCTCACTGAGGTTTTTGTTATATACCATTTTTACATATAAAGGTTCGCCTAACTTACCGTAAAATGTTTCATGTCATTTGGGTCCTCGATTGAGAAATCCTCTTCATTAACCAAAATTTGTCTACTGCCATATTTTCGTCTAAAAAAAACCAATACCAAGTCTGTGATATAATACAGTCGCACCTCTATAACTCGAACTTAAAGGGAGAACCAAAACAGTTCGAGTTATGGAGAGTTCGAGTTATAGAAGTTCGAGTTCAAAGGGTTAAAACACATATAAAAAGTGCAGGGACCACTTAAAAAGTTTGGGTAATAGAGAGGTTCGATTGTATAAAGGGTGTTATTAAAATAATCTTTTATATTCACAGTTTCCGATATTTGGGCTGGTTCAATAAATTAGAGATTGTGCCAATTTTAAACACAAAAAAGAAAAAATCGGGAGGTGTATAATAAATCAAGTTGACAAATTAGGACAGTTTTTAAAGTTACGTGTTTGAGACAAATTGGACAAATTAGCATTTCAGGACAATTATGAGGCCTAGCCAAGGGAACTACTGGTACTTACTCCAAATATCTCCTCCATGATAATAGTCCAACATAACACAAGGCTGCGACTAGAACTAAGCCACCAACGACAAGAGCGGCCACACTACTGCGACCCTCGGGCACTGGCTCTAATTGGCTACTCGCTTCTAAGCTACTGGCTCCATGGTGATCTGAAAGAACTCGGTTGTCTTCGGTATTATCACCGTTCTCGATCAGTTCTGCCTGATTTTCCACTTTGTCAGGAACCGCTGCTACTTTTGACAAAGGCTTGGAGTTCAAAGAATCTAAAATTCAAATTGATACATTGATTGATACATTAAGTGTCCTATGGTATCCCGTGGGATAGTTGTGGGAAATTTTACCCTAGATAGTTTGGTAATAGATCACACAAATTTAAGCCACCGAGTGTTTGCCTCCAATTGAGTAGGAGGGCCCATGTGACTACAAGCTTTGGTTTATAACTTTTGCTAAATTATTTTTACAGAAAAACTGCAAATACGTTTTTTTTTGCAGTAGAACACTAATTAAAAAATGAGGAAGTTTAAGACTACCCCAAATCGATTGGTTATGGATCACTCAATTTTAAGTCGCCGTGTGTTTGCCTCAAGTTTCAGTCGGAACGCCTGTGTGA
The DNA here is from genome assembly GCA_963576565.1 of Aspidapion aeneum. Taxonomy (NCBI): domain Eukaryota; kingdom Metazoa; phylum Arthropoda; class Insecta; order Coleoptera; family Brentidae; genus Aspidapion; species Aspidapion aeneum. Next base: position 61,817,978 of record OY755040.1, on the reverse strand, counting down.
TGTCATTGAACAAAGATATATTTTTTTTTAATTCCAAAAAATAGTAACTTTAGTATAAATGTTTAGTTTTTAAGATATAAGGCTAATTTCTTTCCTATATTAATTGGTGTTTTCTGTAAAAAAAAACCTATTTACATTTTCTCTGTAAAACTAATTTAGCAAAAGTCAAAAGCCAGTTTGTTAAAAAACATGAAAAAAACCGTTTATAACGTCACACGGGCCCGTCTACTCAAACTGAAGGCAAACACCAAGTGATCCATCACCAATCGATCGAGGGTAGTCTAAAACTTTCCTGCTTAACTGTCAATTTTTATTAAAAAAATAACGATACATTTTTAAGTTCCTAAGATATAAAGCTCATGAAAACGACAATTACATTTTTCTATTGCGAACAAATCATAATTTATACAATTTTTTTGCAAAGTTAATGTGGTAAAAGTTAAAAGCAAAAAGTTGTGAAAAACCGTGGAAAAAATCGCAATCCTGGGCAGTTTTAACACAACTACAAGTTACACCAGTGCAAATAACTTTTAAAGGGGAAAAATAACAACATGAAAACTATTGGAAATTAAAGAAAATATATCACAGCCAACAGGAAAAATAAATTAAAACTCGATCGAGAATTATTAGGGTGATATGAGTGAACTTTTAGCAAACCCAGACCTATTGAAAAAACTTTTATACAAAAATTATAGATAATAAAAAGGTATACTTCTGTCTAAGTATGTATTTTTTACGAAATTTGGTAAAAACATACTCTTTGATGTCCTAAACACGTCGTAAATATTTTAAATCAAAATATTTATTTTTATTTCAATTTTAAACCTAAACAGAAGCCCCATTTTCAACTGAAAATGCCCTATGATCCAGGGTCATAGCGTCTTTCGTGGGCTTTTTGATAAAGATTGTACACCTGTTTTAGTCGATTACTGATAATTCCACCAACACTGCCTGACCTGTTAACAGACCCAAAATTATCTCAGTCAAAAAGTAAGGTTAGGATGTCAAAATATTTTTTCAATTCTTAACGGTTTATGCTACAGTAATGAATCTTGGCATGCACATAGGCCTTCACGTACTTATTCTTTGATTGTCAAAAAAATATATATATTTTGCGCAAGGGGGCAAATGTGTTTGTATAATAAATATACAGGGTGTTTCAACTAAAAGGTAACAGAGGTGTTTTTGGGTATTTTTCGTGCGAATTTGGAGAAACGCTCGGACACGTCGATTTTGTTTGCAAGGGGGCACTTTTTGGCTATGTTGAAATTTTTGTAGCACGAACCCTCTTCGAGGGGTATACTTTACACCTATATTTTAAATAGGGAAAGTGGGTCTAGTGATACCTTGTTTTGAAGCACTTTTGAATGTCCTTACAACTATGTAAAAATTTCAAAAATCTATCCATTAGTTTATGCCTCATTTTTTTGTAGAATACAAATTACTCATCATTTATTCATTTACTGTACGGTTTCAGTGAGAATTTAGATTTGACCAGTAGTAAATAATTCGCTAAAGTGCGTGATATTTTTGTTTTTTTGGGCATTTTATGCTATAAAAATGACATACGTATATGAAAACAATGAACTAGGGAACATAATATTAACTCACAGGGAGTGCCAACAAAATGCAGCCGCAGTATGTCGTTTGTACGCAGAAAGTTTTTAAATTTAACATTTTTAAAATTGTTAATAACTTCTTTATTCTGCAACTTTTATATAAATGATTTTTGGTACAATTACTTATTTTTAAGAGTTCTACAACCTGTTAAAGTAAATGACTCAACTTTGAGAACACCTTGTATATCTTCTAAACTATTGCACCTGCACAACTATGTCTTATCGAATCGGTAGCTCATACAATTACCCGCAGGTCTGCTATATAAAAAAAAATCGAAGCTGTTAACGAGGCCCCCTGGGTAGGGGCAAAAATTTTTGTCATTTACAATAAAAAAAAAGCTTAGTTGACTTATAGGCTGCTCTATTTCAGCAAACTTGCACCAAACGGTTGCGATTGACCACATCTTAATTTTATATACTTTATACTTTGCCTTCGGCTTCCAGGGGCTGTAAGGGGCCAACATCTTATTTTGTCCCTACCGCAAAATCAGAAAATTACTCATTCCAGATATTGTATTAGGTCGGTCACATTTTATAAAATACAAAATTCTGGTCCCTACTAGAGGACTTTTTATCAGCTTTGATTTTTTTAAATATAATAAACTGGGGGTTCGGTTCGGTTCGGTATAGTATGTAACAAGTACTCTAATTTATTGAGATCTAGATGTGCAGGTGCAGTAGCGTGAAAGATAAATGGGATACTCTAAAAACAAATTTTACCCCCTTACAACCCCTAGGAGCCAGGGGCAAAGTATAAAGTATATAAAATTAAGAAGTAGCCAACTGCAACTATAAATACACAAATATACCTGGACCAAACCCTCACAAAACCTGAAATCCGTCATTGATTATCTTATCACTAAACAAAAGACAAAACTAAAAATTCAAGATGTCAGAACAAAGCGTGGATCAACATGCGGAAGTGATCACTATTTTCTGGAGTTCAAAATTCTCTTTCCTTATCAAGGCCGAAGCCTGCATCAACAACATCTTGATGATACAGTGATTGAAGAAATTGATCACTGTAAATATAATCTACTAAGCCTAGAACATGACAGCGTAAAAAACTTATACAAAAAGAGACTGAACGAAAAACTTAATACAAGTTCAGGTGAAACCCCAGATGAGGAATACGAATGTATTACATTAAGCATCCACCAAGCTGCAAAAGAAGCACTAGGATTAGTGGAAGAAACTTCTAAAAGAAGAAAACCATACTGGTGGGATGCTGAGATTGAGAGAGAAATAGAGGAAAAAAGGAAATTATATCACACCTACTTATCCCAAAAGACAGATAGAAGCAGACAAGAATACAAAATCGCGCAATCAAAGGTGAGAAGAATGATCAGTGATAAGAAAAATCATTCGTGGACGCAAAAGTGCCAGAAAATAGATTCTTACTTAGGAGGTAGGAGAAGTACCGAAAGCTGGAAAACTATAAGATCGATTAAAAAAGAAACATGCAGAGATATCATTTTTCACCAATACCAGACAAAGAATGGGATGAGCATTGTAAAAAACTTTTAACTGAAGATAGAGCAGAATTCAAGGAAGACGCAAGAGACAATATAATTAGAACGATGGGATCTCACAATCCCTGAGGTCAAAAACGTGTGCACAACCTTAAAAAGCGGTAAATCTGCCGGACCCGGAAATATCCCAGCCGAACTTATTAAATATGGCACTGAAGAACTGTTTTGGAGATTACGGAATCTTTTCCAAAAATATTTAAATGGAACTGTAGTCCCAACTGAGTGGAAAACGTCATATATATCCACAATACACAAAAAACGAAGGAAAGATATATGTGACAATTATAGAGGTATATCTGTGACTAGTACGCTAAGCAGAATATACGGTAAAATAATAAGAAATAAAGTAGAGAGCGAATATAAAGACATGGAGGCAGAAGAACAAGCTGGTTTCAGGGCGGGTAGATCGACTTCAGATCACCTCTTTTGTATAACCCAAGTTATTGAAAAGAAAATGGCATACGGTCAAGAGCTGCATCTGCTTTACGTTGATCTGCAGAAGGCATATGATAGTATACCACTAAATCTGCTTTGGAAAGCGTTGGAAAACACAAACATAAGCGTACAACTAATTAAGGCCATCCAAGAGTTATACCGCAATAGTAAGGCAAAAGTTAAAATAAAAGCAAAACTAACCAAAGGCTTTCAAGTAAATAAAGGTCTTAAACAAGGTTGCTGTATCTCGCCTACGCTCTTCAATATATACTTGGAACAAGTCCTTAAAGTATGGAGGAGAAAATGCCAAAACATGGGAATTCCGTTGGACGAAACCACCTTGTATACTTTATGTTTCGCCGATGATCAGATAGTAGTGGCTCAGGATTATGACGACCTCGAATATATGACACGAAAACTAATAGAAGAGTACAATAAGTGGGGACTAGAGGTTAATCTCAATAAGACAGAGTATATGTGTATCGGTGGAATGAAACAGGATCTAATCTTAAATACCGGGCAGCGAATTCACTCCTGTGATGAGTATAAATACTTAGGTCTAAAAATTACAGCTGACGGAACACTAGACAAAGCTATAAAAGATCGAAACGTACAAGGAAGAAAAGCAATAACTTTATTAAATGGAATAATTTGGGACCAAAGTATATCAAAACATAACAAAAAGCTTATATATAACACCATTATAAAAAGTATTATTACATACGGCTCAGAAGTATGGCCAATCAAGGATAGAACAGAAAAAATGCTTTCCGCTACGGAGATGGACTATTGGAGAAGAGCAGCAGGGAAATCAAAAAGAGAAAGAGTTACAAATCACAGAATAAGAGAAATTATGACAGTGGGTGAACGTACTTTAGTGGATGATATAAGAACAAAACAACTGGTGTGGTACGGACATGTACAAAGAATGAATGATGAAAGACTACCTAAACAAATACTACAATGGAAACCAACTGGCCGAAGAAAACGAGGACGGCCAAGGAGAAGCTGGAGAGAAGGAATAGACAGTGAAATAAGAATAAGAGGCCTAGATGATAAATTATGGGCAAACAGAAACGAGTGGAGATTGGGTATCGGAAGACGTAGAACGTTGTGAAACCGATAAATATATATATATTTATTGTAAATTACAAAAAAATTTGTCCCTACCTAGGGGGCCTCATTAACAGCTTCGAAATTGGTAGACCTGTGGATAATTATATGAGCTACCAAATCCATAAGACATAGTTGTGCAGGTGTAATAGTTTAGAAGATATAAGGCATAATCTAAACACACATTTTTCCCCCTAGGGGCAAAATATATAATTTTTTGACAGTCAAAGAATAAGTGCGTCAAGGCCGATGCGCGTGCCAAGTTTTATTACTGTAGCTTAAACCGTTCAGAATTCAAAAAATATTTTGACACCCTAACCTTACTTTTTGACTGAGAGAATTTTGGGTCTGTTAACAGATCAGGCAGTGTTAGTGGGATCATTAGTAATCCATTAAAGCAGGTGTTATAAAATCTTTATCAAAAAGCCCACTGAGGCCAAATTTTGACGCTATGGCCCCGGACTACTAGTTCTGGAAGCGAAGGGGAAGATTGGTTAATACGTTTCACCAAAGATTGATAACATTTCTTGTTTTGGGCATGCTTTTAAATTATAAAAAATTAGTAGACTAGAACCTAGAAGGAACAATACTCACTTGTCAAATTCTTTCCTCTTCTAAGAAGATCATCAATCTCAATATCCGTCGCTGCTTTTTTAGGGGTAACATCAGTTGCGCTTTCCTTATGAAGTAACTTTTCATCGAAGCTTTTTATAGATGCCCCAGCCTCCGATTCTCCTTTCGGAAAATATTTCGGAACAGTAATTCCTGTAGTGTTTACTTCTTCTACGACTTGATCTTTGCTGGTGGTAGGCCTGACTTTAGTGGAATTTTTGTCGCTAGGATTTGCGTTGCCGTTTTCTTGGAATACATGTTCGCTTTTTGTTAACGGCGCAAGATTCGCGGCTATTTGGTAGCTATCAAGTTCATCTGAAATATTAATAAGGAGATAAAATTGTAAACAATAAAAAATATCAGGAAATAAATGTTGCCAAAAATTAATTGTTTCAAGCGACATTTTATTAAATTTAGATTTGCAATTTGATTGGCTGATATTTAGGTATTAAACTAATCAAGTTTTGCAAGTTTTGTTCTGAATAGTTACACTTGACCTGAGATACCTTCACTTCGATGCGAGGTCAAATAAAACCAATTAAAAAAAATGCTTTGACTAATTGAATGTTTTTGTGGTTATTCCGGTGCATTGCATCGTCATTTTATTTCTAAAGAATATTAACCTATAGTACACTCGCCCACTTTTTTAATGACACCTTATTTATCCTATATTTGTAGAATACAAAGAAACAGTTCGTCTTTGGGCAATACCGCAAGACTTAAAAGAATTATTATGCTTTATTTACCAGCTTCTAAAGCCCTCTGAAATTCCGTTGTTTTCAAAAGAGTTTAATCAATTTTAAGATAACATTAAAAATGTGGGCGACCGTACAATAATAAATAAAATTTAAAAAAACTGAAAGAAATGGAAAAAGATAACAAGATCATAAAAACTATTGGAAATAAAAAGTTATTGGGGTAAAATTGTGTGAACGTTTAGGGGTATTTTTTTTTAGTTTTTGCTTGATATGTTGCGAACACCTATAGATGTTTTTAATTTATAAAGCGCTACTTTTTCGCATTTAAATAAAATTGTATGTCTTATCGCTTTCGAAATACCCATCTGGGACATATCACTGGTAATACACTTTAACTAATAATATTTTAAAAATATCGTAACGTTTGTGTATTTTCCACGATATTTCAATTCTGTAAAAATATTTTTTGGCAAATTTTTTAGGAGAATTTGATGATGTCAATAATTTGGCCTAACATTTTTTTATGCTAAAAGTTTTTTAAAACCAAAATGAATGAGGTACAGGGTATAGAAGTTAATGATCTAAAGCAATATTTTCTTACCTGATAGTACTGTCGATTCAAAAACCGCCAAGACACAAAAAAATACAAAAATGTAATCACAAGTAAATTTCATTTTTTTAAAGGTAAACTACACTTTTTCACATACGTCACACAAAATATCTAAGAGAACATAAAAACGATATCTACTTGATTGTGTCGAATAATTTTTTTTGTGCAGATAACAATGATGTCCCGGTGTTATTTGATTTTTATCGTATGGTTACATTGATATCAACCTTAATAATAGAGATAAGCAAACAAAGTTCAGGTATTAATTATTTGTTTTTATTATTCAAACAGAAAGTATGTGTGTGTATTTACTAAAAATTTTGCAATAAATGATGCGCATTTCTTAAATTTACCACATTATAAGTAGATTCTTCTGAAATCAGAAGGCTAAAATACCGCCATCCCTAGGAAGACCCACTTGTGAATTTTTGACATATTGAGTTATTAACATTTTCAGATTTTTAGAACAAAAACTATTTATTTGAAAAAATATATTTAATAAAGTTTTTTTTTCATAAAAATAATCAATTTAGAAGTTTTGGACGGCCTTAAATTTGTACCCAGTTTTCCTAAACGTAATAGCCGTATGTGATATGTCAAAAACTAAAAGTGACAGATGCCATTCAGTCTAATAGTTGAATTTTTCATAAAAAACACAAAAAATTAATAAAGTAATTACAACAACATTTTTATAAGTAAAAGTTTAAAATCCGTTAGTTTAGAAAAGTTGACAAACCCTAGCACGAGAACGGATTAATGTATCAAGATACGGATTTCACCTTTAAACTTCTTTTGAAATTTGAGCGTCGCAGAGGGGGGGGGGGGTCACAATTTTTTTTATCTTACCTTAAACACCCTACAAAGAATTTCGATTACCATGTACTGTTCAAATGCATTAAAATTTAGCAAAATCAAATCTAAAAAGTCAATTAAAAAATATCTTAACATTGTATTAACTTCTCAAAGAAAAAAAATATATCTAAAAAAACTTTCAAAAATTACAGGTCAAAAGACTAACATTTGTTAATTTTAAATAAGGGTACAAGAAGCTAATCCTAAATCTTAGACCGTACTAAGCGGAACTGCAATGCATCTACAGGGTGCGGCATAACTGTCTCCCTATTTTTAAAGTTTAACAAAACAAATGTTATTTAAAACACAATTAATTTATTTTGATATTTTAAGAGTGGGACTTAAATATTTTTGTCTTTTACACAGTGTGACTAATTGCACATTTTGATTATGGACTCTTTCCTGACTTCAGAGCCATATTCATATAAATCCCAGCTGATCCTCTTCTCGAAATTTTCGACATTTTTCTAGTTAGTCTAGGCGCTGGCTCCTGTCACGTGTGACCTAATATGTGCGCTCAGTTTGACTGCGGGGCTTTGTTAAGCATACATAGCAGAATAAAAAAGTTTGGTCTCGTGGTCGAACTTATGGTCGTTGGGCCGCCATCTTCAAAGATGGCGGCTAAATGACCATGAGTTCAACCACGTGACCAAACTTTTTTTATACACCTATGGGCGCTTAATAATGCCCCGCAGTCAAACTGAGCGCACATATTAGGTCACACGTGACAGGAGCCAGCGCCTAGACTAACTAGAAAAATGGCAAAACATTGATCAAATTTCGAGAAGAGGATCAGCTAGGATTTATATGAATATCGCTCTGAAGTCAGGAAAGAGTCCATATTCAAAATGTGCAATTAGTTTTTGGAACCATTTTTATGTAACCTATACTTTGCTCAGGCACACTGTGTTTAGTTCACTAAGGGTCCTTGGACGATGTTTAAAGACTTGAGATTTTAGGTAGCCCCACAGAAAGAAGTCGCACCGTTAAATCCGGTAAGCGCGCAGGCCACGCAAAATCGTCTCTCAGAGAGATCAAGCGTCCGAGAAACATTTCTCTTAAAAGTTGCAATGATGGTCGTGAAGTGTGGGCTGTCGCCTCATCATGTTTAAACCTGGTATTCTGAACATTGAGTTCTGCAAGAGCTGACGCGGCGCACCAAACTGTGACTTTCTCACTAAGAAGGGGCTTTTCGTGTATCACTCTCGTGTTATCGGCACACCAGTACACAGCCAGACGGTAAAAAAGTGCTTCGTCACTAAGAAAACCGCCTTCTGAGGTAAATTGTTAAGCATGTTTTCACATGCAGTTACTCGACTGTCCCAATCATGTTCTGATAATTTCTGTGCAACAACCATCTTATATGGATGAAAATGAAGATCCTGATGAAGAATTTTTCATACAGTGCGGTCAGAGGCGAAGGCCAGCCGTATGTCTGCAAGCAAAGCGTCTAGGCGACTGGAACACTGAGCGCCTAACTATCTCGACGTTTTTAAATCAAATCAAATCAAGCTTTATTGTCTAAATTTTTTATAAATTATTGACAAAGCGAACACCCTACACTAACTAATTTTAATTTATCAAAACATTTATAAGTGTTTCTAATAAGGATGTCCAAGCTGTCCTGATAACAGACCTAGTTTCTCTAAAACTTTTTACCCACAAAACAATTGATTTTCAATCCGGTACTTAATCTTTAAATCTGTGACGTAATGCTCGTTGTGCAGCGACGACGGACCCATTTTTGTGGATGCACACTTCGACCGCCAAAGCCCGCTATGCGTTGGTCCATATGCTGTTTCAATCTAAACCTATTTAAAACAAAACTGCTTTTCCTTCCCCCTGTATAATGTTGTGCCGTGTTTGTAGCGCCGCGAAGTCGGGGATAATTAATTTAAATTCCAATAAATAATATTTGGCCGCGTCGTGTCGCGCAGTTGCGCTGCTGTGCAGTTTCGCTTTGTGCGTTCTAAGCTTAACAGACACGCCGCTGTTTTATTGAAAATACTTTACGTTACTACTTTCAAGTAAAATTTTGAAAAAACTAACACGTTTCACTTTTTTTTTAAATTGCGAGACAATAAAAAAGTACAAAACGTTCAACGCATATTACTTAAAGGGTCAAAACTCTACATGGGGCTTTCTTCTTAGGAACGGCAGAATACTGATGTTAAAACATTCGTTTATAGCTGCGAAAAAAAATCTAGTCTAAAAATATAGATACTTTGACCCTTTACACCAATACGTTTTCAGTTTACTTCAATGTCTGGTAAAAAACACTGAACTGAAGCCATTGCATTTCTTTGTTATTTTTTTGTGATGCGCTTTCAGCATTGAATACTTTTTACAAAAATAGCTTGGTATCGTTCAAACGGTGAATTTTATTAAGCATTATTGGTTGGCTATTACTTTTTTCTTAAATTCAGAGACCAATTTAAGATGATTATTATTGTTTATTAAGAAATTAAACCAAACTAATTTTGTTGTAACTAAAAACTGCGCACATTTTCACTGTATTAAACACACAAAAAATGTATTATTAAATATTTACGAGACTTTTAACTATAGAATGATTAAGAGTACTAACTGAATAACTAAGTATGTTTAGGTAAATTTAAAATCAAATTCAAAATGGTAAGAAAGAAACTGGTTTTTAATTTTCGGTGCAACATCTTTTCTTTATTTGATCTTGAAATATTGTTTCATTGAACAAAATTAATTGCTGGCATTATGCAGACTGTTCCTTGAGTATGTACGTTGTTAACAGATATTGTAACTTTGTTGTGCCATAATATTTTAAAAGAAAAATTCTAATTTAAAGGGTAAATAAGTAATAAGTTAAAAGTCATCATATACGTACACGAAGTCAAGTTAAATTATATTATTATAGTAGTGTGAGCTATGGTGATCCTAATTTTTTCGAGAAAAAAAAAGTTGCTCCGATTTCAAAAAACTTTATATATCTTTGCGTTTCAGATGGTTTTGAAATTTTTTTGTCGCGCCGTCTGTCTGCTTGTCTCTATGTCTGTCTGTCTGTCTGTAACGACCAACGCGCATAACTCAAAAACCGCTTGCCCGATTTGAATGAAATTTGGTACCTAGGCTGGGTTTTGGGTCAAGATGGTTCCATTTAAAAATGAACAAAATCCACCAAACGCAAGGCAAATCAAAGGGTGGGGGTAGATTTCAAAAATTAGAATTTAAACGAAAGGTAATTGATTCTGGAGTAAAACAAAATACATTTTAGTTTATTTAAAAAAGAGGGTGGGGGTAGATGTCAAAAATTAGAGTTAGAGTGAAAATATGGCGTGTATGATATTAAACGAAAGGTAATTGAGTCTGGACTTAAACAAAATACATTTCAGTTTTTTTTTTAAGGGTGGGGGTAGATTGCAAAAATTAGAGTTAAAGTCAAAACATAGCTTGTGTGGTATCAACCAAAAGGTTATTGAGTCTGGAGTTGAATAAAATATTTTTCAGTTTTTAGTTATATTAGCTCACACGTACACTATAACTATAGTACCTATTGTGAGCTTAGGTATCCATATATTGGCAGACTATTTTACCTTCCTAGCCAGCGCAGCAATGTTAGGTACCTATTGTTTTCAACGAAAAAAATCTTTTTAAGATAACGCCGAAAATGTGTTATTTGGGTATATTTTGACCCATCTGAGCAATATCGTCATGTCGTCTGTGTGTGTGTGTATTCTGTGTATGTATGTATGATAGCTTCTAAACCGCTGAACCGATCTTCGTTAAATTTTCGTGTAAAATAGTGTACAATACTGTAAAGAACTGATTAGTTCAAAATCCATTAATGCTAATGACAGTTTTGTTGACAGTTTAAAAATTGAAAATATGCTAACTTTTTAACGAAGCTTCGCTTCAAATATAGAGTTTTCGGAATATAGTAGAACACGTTTTTCTCAATAATTTATTTTATTACTGAAAATTTTGTAGGCGCGTCCATTTCTGAGATATTTACAAAAACTATTTTTAAGGCTTGTTCACGCAGCAGTTAGGAAGAGCGGACTGTATGGAATTGATGAACATTGATCGGAAAGGAAGGAGAATGAAAGTTATGCCATAAATTCGTTTAAGGAAATCTACAACTGCTTATTTCTAGGACACTTACCGAGTGGATTTTCTTGCTTCTTCCCTGCAGGGCCCTGTTCACAGCATCAGCATTATCAATTGTTGATCGTAGGTCATTAGCTCTAGTTTAAAACACCGGAAAAAATGTCACTTTTGATGAATGTAATGAAGAACGGAAAATTTATGTCATTTTTAGAAAGCGGACTTGTTGAAGTCTCTTTATCCTGTGCATTGCGTTCAAAGTGCCCAAATATATTTAGACAGTTGCGGGTAAGAAGGAAATGCGCTGAAAGGAATAGGAAAAAACTTAGAATTAAAGGAAAAAGCTTGTGCGTTAACAAGGCTGATGTAGCGTGGAGTTCACTTTGAGTGTGCTGATAGACCAGGAAGGTATCAGATCCATCATAGATCCATTTATCTTAATCCAGTGTCAGCAGAAACCTGGGGCCGTCCATACAACATGTAGATCTAAGAATAAGATTTAGCTGTGCTAGGTGTCGAGAGAATTGCTTTATTTTTGTTGGAAATGAAATTTTTTATTAAAGTGTAAAAACCGCGTTACGCTAGCTATTATCGTTTTTGAGATATTTCTCTTCTCAAAAACTGTATATATATATATATATATATATATATATATATATATATATATATATATATATATATGTATAAATATATGCTATATTTTAAATCTAAATATACACACCGCGTTGTTCTAGCTGATTTAGTTCTCAGATTATGATTTCTTATAATATTTAAACTTCCCCCTTGCAACTGTCCTCCCACCAAAAACTATTCGTCTTATCCACAGGTACCGCAAATTTTTTCTGGCAAATTCGGTTAAAATTGGTTAAACGGTTTTTAAGTTATTGTGTGACAGATCGAAAGACAGACATACACCATAATTTTTTAATCTAAATGACTTATTTGAAGTGAAAATAAAAAAATAATGACGGCTAAAACTGTTTTTAATGAATGACCGACACACAGAGTTGGTATTTTGAATCTCTACTTCTCACACTTTTTCGCACACTTAATAAAAACAAAGATACTATCACAACAAAATATAAGTTGAATACTAAACACACATTGTTTTAGATTATAATTATAAAATACGCACTTTTAATTATTTAGTTGGTTTTAATTGGTAAAATTCTGATTCACACGGGTTCACACCTGATGACAACAAAAGGTGATTAATTTTAGTATTTATCACCGGACATTTAGTTGTATGTTTTATTAAGAAAAAAAGACGACACTATGATTATGCCGGAAACCTGAAGTTAAAATCTTAAATCAGTTAATACTTCAATTAGTGGTGCGATAGAAAGATTTGTATATATAAACACACAGTCCAATCTCAGTTGCATATTGTTTTTTTTTTGTGTTTTGTATTAGTAGGCATACCCGGAAAAAAACGTACACTTTTAAAAAACCCAATCAAACGCCTCGGAAAGAAAAGAAAAACCAAAGACGAACCAAGCAAAGAAACAGGAATATGATTTTTGGTACATGGAACGTGCAAGGAATGGGTCGAAAAGTAAATGAAATATTACATGAGTGCAGCAGAATGCAGGTAGACCTTGCTGTACTAACAGAAACAAAAAAGAAAGGAAAAGGATCTGAAAACCTAGGACAATATGACCATTTCTATAGCGGAGTGGCAAAAGAAAAACATGCTCAACAAGGAGTATCTATTTTGGTCCACAAAAGATTTAGAAAATTTATCACCAACTGGGAAGCAGTCAATGAAAGGCTAATTAAAATGAATATAACAATAAAAGGAATGAGACTAACGATTTTTGGAATCTCTGCGTATAACGACGATGCAAATGTAGCCGTGAAAGACAAATTTTTTGAAGAAATACACAATGAAATATCAGCAGTAAGTACATCTAGAGAAATTGTCATATTGGGAGATTTAAATAGTAGAACCGGTAACAGAGTTAATGATCTGACAGTTGGCCAATATGGAGAAAATGTTGTTAATGACAATGGAAACCGCCTAATCCAAAACGGTTTTTTCAACATAAGGAAATACACAAATATACCTGGACCAAACCCTCACAAAACCTGAAATCCGTCATTGATTATCTTATCACTAAACAAAAGACAAAACTAAAAATTCAAGATGTCAGAACAAAGCGTGGATCAACATGCGGAAGTGATCACTATTTTCTGGAGTCCAAAATTCTCTTTCCTTATCAAGGCCGAAGCCTGCATCTCAACAACATCTTGATGAGACAGTGATTGAAGAAATTGATTACTGTAAATATAATCTACTAAGCCTAGAACATGACAGCGTAAAAAACTTATACAAAAAGAGACTGAACGAAAAACTTAATACAAGTTTAGGTGAAACCCCAGATAAGGAATACGAATGTATTACATTAAGCATCCACCAAGCTGCAAAAGAAGCACTAGGATTAGTGGAAGAAACTTCTAAAAGAAGAATACTGGTGGGATGTTGAGATTGAAAGAGAAATAGAGGAAAAAAGGAAATTATATCACACCTACTTATCCCCAAAAGACAGATAGAAGCAGACAAGAATACAAAATCGCGCAATCAAAGGTGAGAAGAATGATCAGTGATAAGAAAAATCATTCGTGGACGCAAAAGTGCCAGAAAATAGATTCTTACTTAGGAGGTAGGAGAAGTACCGAAAGCTGGAAAACTATAAGATCGATTAAAAAAGAAACATGCAGAGATATCATTTCACCAATACCAGACAAAGAATGGGATGAGCATTTTAAAAAACTTTTAACTGAAGACAGAGCAGAATTCAAGGAAGACGCAAGAGACAATATAATTAGAACGATGGGATCTCCAGTACCCCTCACAATCTTTGAGGTCAAAAACGTGTGCACAACCTTAAAAAGCGGTAAATCTGCCGGACGCGGAAATATCCCAGCCGAACTTATTAAATATGGCACTGAAGAACTGTTTTGAAGATTACGGAATCTTTTCCAAAAATATTTAAATGGAACTGTAGTACCAACTGAGTGGAAAACGTCATATGTATCCACAATACACAAAAAAGGAAGGAAAGTATATCTTCATATCAATTATAGAGGTATATCTGTGACCAGTACGCTAAGCAGATTATACGGTAAAATAATAAGAAATAAAGTGGAGAGCGAATATAAAGACATGGAGGCAGAAGAACAAGCTGGTTTCAGGGCGGGTAGATCGACTTCAGATCATCTCTTTTGTATAACCCAAGTTATTGAAAAGAAAATGGCATACGGACAAGCGCTGCATCTGCTTTACGTCGATTTGCAGAAGGCATAACCACTAAATCTACTTTGGAAAGCGTTGAAAAACACAAACATAAGCGTACAACTCATTAAGGCCATCAAAGAGTTATACTGCAATAGTAAGGCAAAAGTTAAAATAAAAGCAAAACTAACCAAAGGCTTTCAAGTAAATAAAGGTCTTAAACAAGGTTGCTGTATCTCGCCCACGCTCTTCAAGATATACTTGGAACAAGTCCTTAAAGTATGGATGAGAAAATGCCAAAACATGGGAATTCCGTTGGACGAAACCACCTTGTATACTTTATGTTTTGCCGATGATCAGACAGTAGTGGCTCAGGATTATGACGACCTCGAATATATGAAACGAAAACTAATAGAAGAGTACAATAAGTGGGGACTAGAAGTTAATCTCAATAAGACAGAGTATATGTGTATCGGTGGAATGAAACAGGATCTAATCTTAAATACCAGGCAGCGAATTCAGTCCTGTGATGAGTATAAATACTTAGGTCTAAAAATTTCAGCTGACGGAACACTAGACAAAGCTATAAAAGATCGAAACGTACAAGGAAGAAAAGCAATAACTTTATTAAATGGAATAATTTGGGACCAAAGTATATCAAAACATAACAAAAAGCTTATATATAACACCATTGTAAAAAGTATTATTACATACGGCTCAGAAGTATGGCCAATCAAGGAGAGAACAGAAAAAATGCTTTCCGCTATGGAGATGGACTATTGGAGAAGAGCAGCAGGGAAATCAAAAAGAGAAAGAGTTACAAATCAAAGAATAAGAGAAATTATGACAGTGGGTAAACGTACTTTAGTGGATGATATAAGAACAAAATAACTAGTGTGGTACGGACATGTACAAAGAATGAATGATGAAAGACTACCTAAACAAATACTACAATGGAAACCAACTGGCCGAAGAAAACGAGGACGGCCAAGGAGAAGCTGGAGAGAAGGAATAGACAGTGAAATAAGAATAAGAGGCCTAGATGATGAATTATGGGCAAACAGAAACGAGTGGAGATTGGGTATCGGAAGACGTAGAACGTTGTGAAACCGATAAATATATATATTAGTAGGCAAACTATTTTTTTTTAAATTTTATTTGTATGTCTTTCTTAATTGTTTATAATATAAAACTTAAATAAATTTTAATGACTTATTCTAAAATTACGAGTATTACATATTATTTTAGTACTTATCTTAAATGTCATACGGTATTCGACGAAGAGAGTATAGTGGGGGTTACAGGTAGTAAAATATTGAAACCTCCATGTAAGACACACACCCTGTCTATCCTGCATTGCAGTAGAAACTTTGGAAACTAAAAGTAAACTAAAGTAAGTATTGCTAGAAGTTGCACTCAAACGATCAATATTTATTGTGCAATATTATTGACAGCTCATAAGCATATTTTTGGACCCCTCATACCTTATATAGTCTTCCGTGTTCGAAATGTCTGACCAAGATTTCGCTGCAGCTATCGTGTTGGTGCTTAAACTTAAAAAACGAAAACATCGCTGGTCAAAAGATTGGTTTAAAAAAAGGCAAAAATATACTCACGAACATTGACTAAAAATATTGCACGGTATTAACTCTATACGGCTCCTCAATAAGAAAACATTGCGCAACAAAATTTACTCGTTCAATCTTTTGCTCAATAATATTGCGCAGTCCGCAAGATTGTGCAATATAATTGACCGTCGAGGGGCCGCCTTAGGTATTTACCTTCAATACATTTTGACAGTTATTTTACTCCCGCGGGCAACTCTCTTTGACAGTTGTTAGGAATTTTGTTTTGAATAAAAAACAATCGGTATGCAAGTTGCCATTACATATCAATCAAAATTTGAAGTTGTAATTTTGTCGTAACTTCCACAGTAAACCAATATTAGTAAGGACAAATTGTATTGTAGGAAAAGGTCAACTTTACTTGTATTATGTTTTAAAAATATATAAATAAATAAACAATAAAAGTGTACTAATTGACCTGTCAATTCAAAAATTAAAAATAAACTAGGGGCATTAGAATATACAACAGTGGCACTGCTTATACATGTAGTGTAGGCAAAAATTGGCATTGTTTTGCCACTTAAACGCTTAATGCACACATATGGGTACAAGTTACAAGTTAAAATTTTCCGAAAAAAAAATCCCTCGCAAACTCTATCCACAAATATTAACATAAAATAAGCTTACATAAAACATGAAAGCCATAAAAAAATCAAACATATTTATTATAGCTATTATGAAATCGAGATGATTCTGCCCAAATATGGAAAAAGGCAGTAACTAGCCAAAAATCCAAATGCGTTTTTTGTTACCAGTTAATCTTAGATTATGTTATATTTTGCGTCCAAATTTAACCTAAAAAACAAGTAATTTACTTTACTTGTTATAAATATTCGATAAAACATTTACAGCTTTCTGTAAAAACTAAACTTTTGCTAGTTAAAGTCGATTTTCCACAAATTTGTTCATTAGCAGATTTTATCTTTCTCTATAGTGGGCAGAATTAATTTTAATCAAGCAACGCACACTCATGCATGGGACACACGAATATTTGTGTGCAAGGGACGCGGACCGAACGCAGACGCGAAGAAAACACGCGATGCCTAGTCGTTCTGTCTCTCTCATTCTTACAGCGGCAGCAGTCTGCAGAATACAACGTCTTCCGAGAATCGATAAAGGCGCAGCATTTTTTATCCCATTAGCGATAATAGAAAACCACGCCGCCTTTACAAAAGTCTTGAGGGACACGTATTAGGAAAAAATTGGATGAGAACCGCGCGATAATGCAGTATATGGAATTAATCAAAATATGTCTTACGCAATCTTTAGAATAAAAATTATTGAAAAACTGCTTATTATGAATATTTTTGTTGAATATATGTTTGTTTTATATTTTATCTATGGTAGGCCTTTCCGCCTACATTGTATGCACGCCACGGATATACAATGCGCAGAGCAGTAAAACAGTTCAACAACTCGCGAGCTAAGACGATAGATGGCGCTGCTTAAACGCCATGAATTGTTTTAAGAGCATGGTCCCTAGAATAGACCGGTCAATGGATCTTATATGAATATGTCAATTTTTTTCGTCACTGGTGGTCCAGCTAATTTGTGTAAACAAAAGTTATAAAAAGAAAAATGAAGCGGGTTAAAAAAAATACCGACTATATTTCTCAAAAATATTATTTTATAAAGATATACCCGTACTAAAAAACAATTGGAAAATTGCCTTGGTTTTCAAAAAATTCCAAAAATATTAGTTGTTCATTATCTAAGTTTAAGTTTTGTATACTAAAATGAGCTAGACCATCAGTGACGTAAAAATTTGACATGTATATATCCCTCTTGCGCGGGAGAACGGAGACAAGCCGAAAAATGTTCATTTTGAGTTAACTAGCTTTTGGGGGTTTTCGAGGGGGTAGGGGCGTTTACTGGGCACATTAAGATTAGTAGATTTCACTATCCTAACCAAGTTTTTGTTTTGTGTTTTTTTTTGGTCAGGATTTGAACTATAAAATGTACAAAAAACTTTAACTGGCAATTTCTCAAAAATGTGTTTTTCGACTTATCTCCGTTCTCCCGCGCAAGGGGGATATAAGATCCATAGACCGGTCTACTCTAGGGACCGTGGACTTGTACGTGTTCCATCTATATCTGTGGTTCGTAAACAATAAAAGTGGACTAATTGACCTATCAATTCAAAAATGTAAAAAAAAATAGGTGCATAAGAATATACAACAGTGGCGTGCACTACTAATCAAAGTAGTGTTGGCAAAAATTGACATTGTTTTGCCACTTACACGCTTACTGTACACACATACCTATGAGACTACATGTTAAAATTTTCCGAAAAAAAATCCCTCGCAAACTCCATCAACAAATAGCTACGCACACGCATGCATGGGACACACGAATATTTGTTTGCAAGTGACGCGAAAAAAACAGGCGATGCCTCCTTGTTCTGTCTTTCTCATTCTTACAGCGCCAGCAGTCTGCAGAATACAACCTTTTTCGAGAATCGATAAAGGCGCAACCTTTTTCATTCGATGATAAAAATAACCACGCCGCCTTTACAAAACTCTTAAGCAAGCCACTCTATTAGGAAAATATTAGATGAGAAATGCGCGATAATGCAGTACAGTAAAACCTCCTATAAAAGGACACTCACGGTTTCGTGGATTTTGTCCGCTTATTGAAGGTGTCCGCTTAAGAGAGAGAACTGCGAAATTTTAATTTATATTTATTATTTTTTTACGTACATGGTTGTATTATTTATAATAAAACAGGAAAACACAAATGGAAAACTAAATAATAATAGTTTATTTGTCATTTAAGGTTTACAATTTTCTGTTAACTTAACTTAAGTAGACTAAATAAACAGTTGCCCACAAAAGGGAATCACCTTGTTAGTGGGGGTTGCTTAGCATAAATAATTAATAACAAAAAAATATATATATATAAAATTAGTTCAAATAAACCCAAATAAATAACTACAGATTTTTCTCTGTTTAAAAACAAATAAACTAAAAATAAAAATAACGTGATAAAATAAATAAAATAAAAAAAAAGAAAAAAAAGTACCAACACATAAAGGTACCAAGACATGAAGGACAAGTCCGTAAGAACATTTTCGTTTGACGCAAATGTGTAAAAATCATAATATTTGGTATTTTGTTGCAATCGTGTAAATTTGTCATTTTCGGGTATAATTTAATAATAATTATTTACTTTTGAATATTCATAATTTCTTTTACTCTTTTTCTAGTATGATTAAGGGCCCATCGCACCGACTTTTTTTTCCGTTTCTTAGCCTAAAGAATACCTTATTTCGTAAAATTTCGTTGCACCGAACCTAAAGGCAGACTTATTCCTTCCTTAGTGTTGTTAAAATTAAGTCAGCTTTTTTCGTGACTTTACTGTTCCTTAAGAGCTGCTTAAAGATAAGATGCTGGTCACATAATGTTACCCGTCTGGTATAGCCATAGCAACTGAAATACCTACAAATGAGCAGTGTTTTGATTAAAGTGAATTTTGTCTTTTTTAAGTAAATAAAGTAAAAAACATGTTTTTTTTTAAATAAATAAAAATGATTTTGAAAAACTTTATTGCACAAGATAACAGCTAGATTTTGGTTCTTTTGGCACAATGTTTTTGTGAAAAAATATTGTATCGATTACAAAAAGATTTGTAAGGAAGAAAAATAATTTAAATAAAGTTGAATCTAATTTTTATTGATTTTTGGGTTAATTGTTGTTCACAGCCTGGTGGGTACAGCGGTAAGGGTAGGATAGGACTGACCAGTGTAAGAAAACCCTTGCATTTAAATGAAACTGCAGTGCATGAAGTAACAAGACGATTTTCCTTTCTGCCTTTACATTTTACCCTAATTTCATTATAATTTTTAATCCTTTGGTTATATCCAGGGGTGTTATTGGCCTGTGCCTTAGGAGCAATACATTTTTCGGCCGGGCGCGGATTTTGTCCTGGGCTGGATGGGGAACCTTGAATTTCTTTGGGGGAACCATAAACCAGCGGCGGAAAAAATACGCGACTGTACCAACAAGGCCACAAGGACACCCAAATTCCAAAAAATCGCATCATGTCGATTTCATAATCTTCCAAAAATTCAAGAACTTTCATTTTTGTAAATAAATATTTAAAGGCGACTTGACACAGGAAATTGATTTGTTTTGACAAAACTATTTTCGGACGTACTGGGTGTTGTTGTTTTTTCATAGTGTAAAAATTATGTTGGTTGAAACAGCGGCGTTGCCTGATTGGCTCACAAGGTGGCCGCGTCTTAACAAAGAAGAGGAGATTTTTGCTCGGTACAACAAATTTAAAAATAAGGCATGCTTAAAATTAAAGCAATCCATAGTTAAGAAAGGGAATTTTAAAAGTCGGTGCGATGGGCCCTTAATATCCATAATTTAAGTTTGTTTTTCAGTAAATTTAGGCTGTTTATCATTTGCATTTCACATGGTAGAACGTTGTACCAATGATGTATTAACTTTGGGTAAACGACCAGTTTTTCGCTTTGATCGAGTTTCATGAGAATGCTCTATATCAAAGAGAGTGAGAGTTTTAAATTGTCGCATAACTATATTATATAAGTATAATTGCCTAATGTCAAGAATTTCACTCTCTTTGTATAAATCGTCTGATGAAAAGTTTCTGGGTTTTCCTAAAATTATTTTAAGTAACCATTTTTGTATTATTTCAAGGGGTCCTAAATGTTTATCTAGGACTCCACCCCAAACTATAAGTCCATATTGTTACGGGTTCACAACGACAAATTAAAACTCGCAATTGCTGAAAACGATACGTCAATTTATTCCGACAAATTATGTACAAAAACACGCACTTAAACTTACTAATAACTTGCTAATAATTCACTACTTTAATACGCCTATTAACTTCGCGTTAACATCTAGCGATCACTACCATTGGTTATCTCTGACTGACTCGATGCACGACGTCCGGCCCTATATATGAGGGTCTGCCCACTATTCGAGAATTTTCCATCCTTGTTCGACTCGGAATCATTCCGCCCTTTTCTAGAACCGGACCGTTCTCATACCAGTTTGTCACAGATAACGCAACTAAAACCTAGATTAAGAATACAACCATAAAATACGTCAACCCAATACTACACTAAACCTAAATAAATTCTAACTATAAAATTTAAATAACTTAAATTTGTAACACTATCCTCCTCTTCAGGTTTGATCGTCTCGATCAACATTTCCCAGGTAAGGTTTTAGTCTGTCTAGATGAACAACTTTCATCTTGGACTTCGGGCTTTTCTGGATTCGGTAGACTACATCATTAATTCTCTTAACAACTTTATAAGGCCCTTCCCATGGTGGTGTCAACTTAGGTGATCTTCCTTTCTTGCGTTGAGGATTGTATAGCCAGACTTGATCATTCTCTTTGAACCCTGAAGAGTTTGCTTTCAGGTGATACCTCGCATTCATGCGGTCACTGGCTATTTCTATTAGCTCTCTAACCACTTCATGGATATCGTGCAGCTTTTGCCTTAAACGTTCGACATAGTCATTAACCTCTAAGTGTTCTTCTTCAGTTGAACCAAACATGATATCACATGGTAAACGCAGTTCTCTACCAAACAGGATACTAGATGGAGTAGCTCCTGTCGTATTGTGAATGGCGGTTCTATAGGCCATCAAAAACAATGGAATATATTGGTCCCAATCTGTTTGGTGCTTATCAACAACTTTGCAAAGATGTTCTTCTATTGTTTTATTAAATCTTTCAACCATGCCATCTGACTGCGGATGTAAAGCAGTAGTCCGTGTTTTATGTATTCCTAAAAGGTCACAGAGATTCTGGAAGAGCTTTGATTCAAAGTTTCTTCCTTGATCTGAATGTAGTTCCAAAGGAATGCCAAATCGGCTGAAAACATCATTTACCAGAACTTCTGCAACTGTAGCGGCCTCTTGGTTAGGCAAAGCAAAAGCTTCTGGCCATTTGCTAAAGTAATCCATGACAACAAGGATGTATTTGTTGCCCTTTTTAGTTTCTGGAAATGGTCCGGCCACATCAATAGCAATGCGTTCGAATGGCAGACCTACGTTATATTGTTTCATTTGACCTCTGGACCTGGTTTTGGGACCTTGGCTGGCTGCACAAGTCGAACATCGGCGGCACCAGTTTTTCACATCTTGAAAGTAATTGACCCAATAAAATCGGTTTCGAATTTTGTCCATGGTTTTATTTATGCCTAGGTGCGCGCCTGATTTTCCACCATGGCATTCGGCCATTATATTGTCTACCATGCTCCTAGGAACCACTACTTGATTAATCACAGTAAGGCCATCGGCACTTTCCCAGGCACGTTTAAGGATGTTTTCTTCTACTATCAGTGAATCCCATTGTGCCCACAGTGATTTGAATATCACCCCTTGGTTTGCGATATCTTGCCATGATGGTCGTGGCTTGTTCTCTTCTTTCAATCGCAAGATAGGTTCTACATCTTTGTCGTCAAGTTGTGTGGTTCTAATTGAAGCCGACATCCATTCTTCATCTGGTTCTAATTTTATCTGACGCACGTAGTTAATTCCTTCTTTCTGGTCAATTCTCCTGCAATGTTTACAATCTTCAGGGCAAGGTCTTCTGGACAATGCATCTGCATTATTATGCACCCTTCCCGCTTGGTGCTTAATTTGATAATGGTATTGTTGTAGCTTTTCTATCCATCTCGCGACTTGCCCCTCAGGTTGTTTCATTTTCATGAGCCACTGTAACGCAGCATGATCCGTTCTAATCAGAAATTCTTGTCCGTAGAGATATTTGTGAAAGTGATCTACGGATTTAACTATGGCTAGGAGCTCCTTTCTAGTAACACAATAATTTCTCTCTGGTTTGGATAGCTTCTTGCTGAAAAATCCGATGACCCGTTCTTCTCCATCTTGTACTTGGGAGAGTACTGCTCCTATGCCATCGTTGCTCGCATCAGTATCTAATATGAATTTTCCTTTTGGAATGGGATATGCAAGAATCGGACTAGAACATAATGCTGCTTTTA
Organism: Aspidapion aeneum; assembly: GCA_963576565.1. Classification (NCBI taxonomy): domain Eukaryota; kingdom Metazoa; phylum Arthropoda; class Insecta; order Coleoptera; family Brentidae; genus Aspidapion; species Aspidapion aeneum. The sequence goes on along the minus strand of OY755040.1, from coordinate 61,794,582 downwards.
GTCTTCTAAATGCTTGGTCACATTCGGTATTCCATTTGTAAGAAGCTTTATTTTCTGTAAGTCTATGTAATGGAGACGCTATTTTAGCGAATCCTTCTACAAATCGTCTGTAGTATGTACACAGACCCAAAAAGCTTCTCAATTCATGTTTGTCACGAGGTTGAGGCCATTCTTTTATTGCTTGTAGCTTCTTTTCGTCGGTATGGATGCCTTCTCGGGAAACGACGTGACCCAGGAACTCAACTTTTTCTTGGAACAGAAAACATTTCTTTGAGTTCAATTTAAGATTTGCGTTCCTGATTCTTGAGAATACTTCTCGTAAATTATCTAGATGATCTTGAAATGATTTCCCCATTACTATGAAATCATCCAAATAGACTAGGCAGGTTTTCCAAGTAAGGCCTCGTAGAACGACTTCCATTAGTCTTTCAAATGTAGCTGGGGCATTGCACAGGCCAAATGGCATCACATTAAACTGATAAAGTCCACTTCCAGCAGAGAATGCAGTCTTCTCTTTATCTCTTTCAAAGATTCCTACTTGCCAATACCCACTTTTCAGGTCAAGAGTAGAAAACCAATATGATCCTGCCAACGTTGTTAATGTGTCGTCTATTCTTGGCAGTGGGTAACTATCTTGGTCACATCGTTAAGTTTCCTGTAGTCGACACAAAATCTAGTACTTCCATCCTTTTTAGTGACCAACACCACAGGAGATGACCAAGGACTTGATGACTCTTCAATAACACCGTCGCTGAGCATTTTATTAATGAGATTGTGAACTTCTTCTTGCTTGGCCATTGGTAGTCTTCTTGGGGGCTGTCTTATCGGTTGGGCATCGCCAGTGTTGATAGCATGCTGAATGAGGTTTGTGCGTCCCGAACTACTCCTAGTTTCGAAGATATTACTTTGTTCTTCTATAAACTCTCTCGCTTTACTAAATTCTCCTGGAGTGATATGTTGCCAAGTTGACTCAAATTGCTGAAGTACCTCCATTGGTAACTTGCTTGTGTCCTCGGAAGTTGGCTCTTCACATCTTGTTACTTTCTGTACTGGTTCAAATAATGCTACCACCTTCCCCTTATTAATTTTGACACTATTTGGGAAAATATTGGCGACTCTAATCGGGATGTCTTTATCGGTTTTAACTAGTGATTTTGCAACGAGGTAGGTGTTGGGTGTGTTTTGTTGGCTTATGAGTCCGACGCAGCTTGATGTTTTACTTTCTAGCCTCCCAAAAATTATGGTCTCACTGTTACCGACTAGTCTTGTTGTGCATACTGCCACCACCTTTATTGGTTCTTTATTGATGTGACTATTTGACAAAATGAACTCTTCGTTCCCAAATCTTAGGGTATTAAGTTTATTATCAAACGTAAATCCATGTTTACTTATCAGGTCCATTCCCAAAATAAATTCGTCTTCTATGTCTGCAACTTATACCGAGTGGCGAATCTTCAACCTCCCCAGCTGTAGGTCTATGTCTGTCTGCCCCAACACGTCGGCGGATTCTCCAGTCACAGTCTTAAGTGTTATTTTCTTTTCTGTTGGTCGAATTTTATATCTCGTTGCAATTTTGAACTTAAGCAATGATATGGCAGCACCAGTGTCTACTGTTATATTAACTTTTCTTCCATTAATAAGTCCGTCGATGTTAAGACTGTCAGCAATATGTTTTAAGCTGAGTAAATTTTGGGGGCTAAATTCCCATTAGCCAACACCCGCCCCTCTGCGTTGACTAGTTTTAGTTTTCCCTGATCTCTTCTTCGGTACTCTGTCCCACTAGATGGTGAGCGAGACCTCATTTGGACACGACAATCGCGTTGAATATGCCCTGTACGTCCGCATCTGAAACACTTTACATTTGGAGGGGATCGTCTACTTTCTTTCAAAGAATCAATCTTCTCTATCAGTGATTGAAACAGTTGGTTTAGCGTTTTTAAGTTGACCTCATCTCCAGTGCTCATTTCTTCTCCCTCCTGAATTGAAACACCTCTTACTTTTGGCCAAGACATATTATTTGATGATTCAATTTCAAAGGCTCGAATCAACACTTCACTGCTGTTATGGAAGCATTCTCGACGTAGTAATTTTGCTAAGTCCGTGTCTCGCAAGCCGTTAATAAAGCGATCTACCGTGAAGGGATCTTTGTAATTTTCTGGCATTTCTGGGTAAACCAACTACATCAGCCTCCTGATATCCGCTTCATACTCTTGTAATGACTCCCCTGCTCTTTGTTGACGAACATTTAATTCTAACCAATGTAAATTTCGCAACTGTTCGTCTCCATACCTTCTTTCTAGCGCTGCCACTAAAGCGTTATAATTCTGTTTTTGTTCGACTGGAATGGACCGTAAAAGTCCGAGTGCAGGTTCCCGTAGAGCTACTAACAACGCTCTAGCTTTTTCGTCCTCGTCCCAACCATTTGCAGCGGTGGCAGCTTCAAATTGTTGTTTGTAGGTGGACCAGGAGGACGTACCGTCAAAATTTGGAGGCTTAATGTTTTGGTTGGAATTCACAACACATCCCTGAGCTTTTATTTTGTTATGTTCTTTCTGAAGCTGTATAAGCTGTTTTGACACATCCTGGAGCTTTTCTTCCACTGTTTGAAAAACTTCTTCTCTTACATTCTGTAGCTTGGTCTCCACTTCTTCTTCAACATTCTGCAATTTGTTTTGTACCTTTTCTTCTACATTCTGCATTCTCTGAGTTATTTCTTTCTTAAGATCTTCGGTTGCTGCCTTGAACTCTCCTCTAAGCTGCTCGGAGTTGCTCTTTATTTGATCGAAGTTTTCTTGAATGCCATCTAATCTTTGCTCAAATGTCTGTTTCATATCGTTTTGGTTTTGTTCAATGGTCTGTCTTATATCGTTCTGGTTTTGAGCCATTTGAGCTGCTAGAGCCTCCATCATTTTAGTTAGATCTTCCATCTTTGCCGATCCTTGTCTAGTAAGCATCAACTTCCTGATAAATCACTTAAAATGTTTATTTTTTTTTGGTCTATAAAGCTAAAGTCGTAGTCGGTTTTCTTTTTTTTTTTCAATATCTCCTCTGATTCTTAAATAGGACCTAATGGAATGTTCTAGAATATACTAGTAAATGTCACTCTTTCTGCTACTAGGCAAATGTAGAAGCCAGTTTTTGATTATCTCTTTTGGTTCTCGAATAGATCGTCGTAGAATGTTATGGAATATTCTAGAAATTCTTTCTAATTCTTACTTTTTAACTAACTAAGCTAATGTCAAAATCGGTATTTGTATATCTCTTCTAGTTTTTGAATAAATCAATATCGAACTTCTTCGAATATTCTGGAAAAATCACTTACTGTTTTGCCGGTGGTACTATGTAAGGATAGTCTTTGCACTATTTATTTCTTTTAATCCCACTTCTGACACCAATTGTTACGGGTTCACAACGACAAATTAAAACTCGCAATTGTTGAAAACGATATGTCAATTTATTCCGACAAATTATGTACAAAAACACGCACTTAAACTTACTAATAACTTGCTAATAATTAACTTCGCGTTAACATCTAGCGATCACTACCATTGGTTATCTCTGACTGACTCGATGCACGACGTCCGGCCCTATATATGAGGGTCTGCCCACTATTCGAGAATTTTCCATCCTTGTTCGACTCGGAATCATTCCGCCCTTTTCTAGAACCGGACCGTTCTCATACCAGTTTGTCACAGATAACGCAACTAAAACCTAGATTAAGAATACAACCATAAAATACGTCAACCCAATACTACACTAAACCTAAATAAATTCTAACTATAAAATTTAAATAACTTAAATTTGTAACAATATGTAAGATGAGGTTGTATTAAGGCTGTATACAGTGTCTTTAAATGCTTTATATCAAAAAATGTCTTTAATTCTTTAAAGGAGGAGGCACTAAATACATTGTTTACCGGGACGCGTCAGATGAGCTGAATTTGAGATATGTTGAAGGCCAAACCTTCCTGATATTTTTACAAAAAAAAATTGAGGGGGTCATAGGATTCGTTTTTGAGCTATACTTATTTAAATGCGCGCCACTGAAATATGGAAAAATATGACCTTTTGTAATTTTTTTTAAATAACTTATCGCCAAATAAAAACAAAAAAATGATATTAGTCTTATTTTATTGACAAAAGAGTCCTTTTAGGAATTTTATCAATTTTTAACATATAGTTTGCATCACATACCTACAGAGTGGCTCAAAATAATTTAAAAAGAATACAGGAATAATACCTGATTTATTACGTATAAAGAAATGGAACTAAAAATACATAGTCAAAAGTAACTTCACTTGCTTTCATGTGAGTCGTTTTAACTATTCTAGAGTGATGTTTGCATAATAGGGGATGTTATAAGCTAACAGGGTATTTCAAAAAAAAATTAATTCAACGCATGACTTATTTACTAATTGTCTACGAAATAGTGTGTTTACTGGGATGCGTCAAATGAGGTGAATTTACGATATGTTTGAGCCTAAACCGTCCGGATGCTTGTTTCAAAAAAATTGGGGGGTCATCGGTTTCGTTTTCGAGCTATAATTATTTAAATGCGCCCAATGGATTATGAAAAAATGTAAGATTTTGTAGTTTTTTGTTATAACTTCTCGTGAAAGAAAAATAAAAAACCAATATGAATTTTATTTTGTTGAAAAAAAAAGAGTCTTTTTAAGTATGTTCTCATTTTTTGACATATAGTTTTCGTCCCATATCTACATAGTGGCTCAAACTATGAATAATTGAAATACAATAATAATAATAGATTTAATGGGTATTTTAAACATTTTTGAAATTCGCATAATATGTGTACTAATTGCTTATGGAATAGTGTGTGGAAAATGTTTACTGGGATGCTTCAGATGCACTGAATTTGAGATATGCTAGAGCCAAAACCGTCGTAATACTTGTTTCAAGAAAAAGTGGGCGGTGATCGGTTTTGTCCTCGAGTTATACTTATTTTATGCTAGAATATTGGAAATGTGGGGACAAAAAGGGGCCTACTCACCCCTTTCCGGGGGTTCTGCCAACAATTTTCAGAAAGCCTGTGAACAAACTTAATTGATAAAAGTTTAAATATCAACTTTTTATCCCTATAAAGAGATAGAAGTTGTAGCGAAAATCCATAAGAGTATAGCTCAAAAACGAAACCGATGACCCCCTCCCCCAATTTTTTTGAGCAAGTTTCAGGATGGCTCGGGCTCTAACATATCTCAAATTCACCTGATGTCACGCATCCCGTTAAACACACTATTCCGCTACACAGTTAGTACACCTATTATTTGTTTAATTTAAAAAATATTTGATTTACCATTATGTATGTAAATGTTACTTTACAATAATTACAACGACTCACATTGAAGCAAATGAATTTATTTTGACTATGCATTTTTAATTTCATCGCTTTAAGTATATTTAACAAATCCCAGTTATTATTCCTGTATTTCTGTTACTTATATTTTGAGCCACTCTGTAGATATGCGACGAAAACTATAAAAAAATTGGAAACAAGTGAAGGTAATTTTGACCATGCATTTTTAGTTTCCTTTCTTTATATTTAATAAATCTCAGGTGTTTTTCCTGTAGGTATGTGACGGAAACTATATGTCAAAAACGGATAAAATTCTTAAAAGAACTCTTTTACCAATAAAGTAAAGCTAATATCAGTTTTTAATTTTTATTTGGCGATAAGTTATTAGAAAAAAACTACAAATGGTCATATTTTTCCATATTTCAGTGGCGCACATTTAAATAAGTATAGCTCGAAAACAAATCCTATGACCCCCCTAATTTTTTTTGGTAAAAATATCAGGAAGGTTTGTCCTTCAACATATCTCAAACTCAGCTCATCTGACGCGTCCCGGTAAACAATGTATTTAGTGCCTCCTCCTTTGGAAACAAAGGTTCGCAATTTATTGGTCAAATACTGAATGTGTTTATTCCATTTTAAGTTCCTGTCCATTATTAATCCCAAATATTTAATTTTTTCTGTTGTTTTGATTTTTATTGAGTTACCATTAATTTTAAAAGTAAGCTCTGAGAAAGAAGGTAGAGAATCTGAGTAACGTCCAAAAGGCATAAAGAAGTTCTTGCCAGCATTAACGGTAAGCTTTTGATTTAAAAACCACTGGAATGTTCTAGCTAAATCTGACTCCGCCTGCTCTTTTAGGTTTTCCCATGTGTCACTTTTATATACGACAGAGTCATCCGCAAAACATATTATTTCCCCTTTTGAAGCGATATGAAATAAATTGTTTATATAAACACAAAACAAAAGAGGACCCAGCACGGAACCTTGTGGAACTCCAAACTCCACTTTAAGTTCAGAGCTAGTGTAGTCATCAATCTGAACACACTGGTTTCTATTAGTTAAATAACTTTTAAACAGATTCAATGGAAGACCACGTATTCCAAGGTCATTTAAGCAACTGAGAAGGATTTCATGATCGACGGTGTCGAATGCCTTGGCCAAATCTAGAAACACACACAACACTTTCTCCCCTTTATCTAGTGTTTTATAAAGATTTGTTACCAATTTGGCCAGGGCATCCTCCGTCGACATGCCCTCTCTAAAAACCAAATTGGTTTGCTGAAAGAATGTTATGCTTGTTCAGGTATTTTATAAGTCGAACTTTAATTACTTTTTCAATAATTTTACTCAATGTGTTAAGAATTGAGATGGGTTTATAGTTATTAAGGTTTGACTGTGAGCCTCCTTCGTGAAGTGGTGTTATAGTGGCCTTTGTTAAGGGTGACTTATTGACAATATATGCTTTTGGCTTAGTCAGAAAAGTAGAATTTTCCTTAAAAAATTCACTTTTAATTCCATCATAGCCCGGGGCTTTACCTGTTTTTAGGGAAGAAATAATTTTAAGTATTTCGAAATCACATGTAGGCAATAGATAAAATGATTTATGGGTCTTTTTCGACAAGTTTTGTTTTAAGAATTGAGTATTTTCATTTACTTTGATATTTTTTGCCATATTTTTTCCGATTTCAGTAAAATGACTGACAAATAGATTCGCGATTTCTTTTTTGTCAGTAGTAATTAAAGAATTCGTTTCAATTTTATTTATATTTGTTTTATCTTTATTTTGTTTGAGTACTTGTTTTACGGTTTTCCACAACTTATCAGATCTATTTAGGTTTAGTTCCATTTTAGTTTTGTAAAAGTCGACATAAGCATTATCAATTACTCTATTTGAGTTGTTTCGATATGTTTTAAATTCAATTTTTAATCTTGCATTTTGTGGGTGTTTCTTCATTTTTTGATATGGTTTATGTTTTGTTTCTATTGATTTTAGTAACTCCTTAGAAATCCAGGGTTGTTTGTTAACAGTATTACGGCGGTAAACTTTTGTATTTGTACATTGGTTTATATGATTTTGAAGACATGAAATAAAGTTATCGGTTGCTAGGTCAAGGTTGGGTTCCTGATAAATTGAATTCCAGCTTTCGTTTTTTAACCTTGTTTGAAGCTTCGTTTTGTCTATGTATTTTTTTTTCGAAAGAGCAGGATTCATTTTAAATAAAAGAACTTTGGTTTATGTTAGATATATTTAGTAAAACAGGATAATGATCAGTTATTTTTTGACGTATAGTAATCGGTGTGGTACAATCAAGTTGGTCTTTGGTGCGCACAAATATATGATCCAGGCAGCTTTCGCTATCCGGTCGGGTAATATCGTTTATAGTTGATAAAAAGCCATACTCACTTAAATATCAATATTGATGTCTCCCACCCATATGCAATAATCATATTTCTGAAATATATTTTTGTATTTATCAAGAAATAGCTCTAGGTTATTATTAAAGGATACAACACAAGTTGAAGGCGAACGATAAGTTGCTATAATATTAATTTTTGATAACTAAGATTTAAGTTTATGACTTTTATATTAATAAAATCTTCAATCAAATATTTATAGTCTAGTCCTTGTTTAATGTAGATTACCGTTCCATCGTGGTTGTTTATTCTTCCATCATTATAAACTAAATTATATCCGGGGATTTCCATTAAGGACATATCTGGGATTAAAAATGTCTCGGTTAAAACTATTACCGAGAAATCCCTACCTAGCCCATGAAGGTATACTTGGAGTTCTTTCAAATGCAATGACAAACTTCTTATCTTGCTATGAAAAAGTAAAAAGTTTTTATTTTGACTATTTTCTATTTTATTTTGAAATTCTAAATGATTTTCTAATGTTAAAGTCTTTATTTTATCACGGTTAAAATTTCTCAAATAGGTATCCATGGTATAGATTTTACAAGATAAAAACTAAACAATTTAATTTTTTTTTATCAAATAACAACTGTTACATACAATCAAAGTATAGTATATTTTTAAATAATATCTATATTAATTTTCTTTAATTTACATCCAACATAAAATAAATAAAAAAATTATATATTATATTTTGTGTGCGTGTGTGTGTTTTAACCTACATAAAAAATAAGCGATTTGCTAAAAAAAATCAAATACCTATTAATTCCTAAGATATAATTCTATTGTAGTTATACAAATACCTTTTTAGAAAAATTTAAATTAAAAAAAAATTTTTTTGACAAAAAGTAATAGACCAAGATTATCCATATACACAACGTGTTATGTTTAGTTTTTGTTTATGTATATAAAGTAAGCTAGGTATGGACAGGTGTCTAAAATTAGAACTTGTGCGATAAGGAAGTAAAGAAGCGCAATAAACAGATAGCATTAACTTATTTTATTTCTAATCATTTTATATTTTATACCTATCCTTAAAAATTAAATGTTTCACCAAATTTGTAATCAAAACAAACACAATATGGTTCTGATATGCAGTAAAAAGAGACACAAGATTAAATTTCTCCAAAGGAATAAATAAGTTTACTTTTTCGAACTTCTTGTTGCAGGAGGACTATAAATGTACTTCCCCCGCTTTCGTTTCTGTACGTTGGTTTTTTCCGCCAATGAATATTTTACGTTACTTGTGTTAGGTAGCGACTGTTTTATGTTATTTGTGTTTTTCAAAATATCTTTCTCCGATTTTTGTTTCTCTACGTCCGAGTCACTTTCTTCTCCACCACTCAATACTTCGTTCTCTATGGCTTTAAGCTGTGCAGCCGTGTAAGAATTACCATTTATTATTAATTTAAGCCCTCTGATTTTTGCATCGTGTTGTTGCTCCTTTGCTTCTTTAAGGTGAAACCTTAAGACTTTTTTTTCTTCACGATCTTCAGGCCCTAAATCATCAGATATTGATAAATTATAGTCTTTGAGCTTTTTCAAATTATTTGGTTTTGAAAATAAACTTTTCTTCTTAAGAAATGAAATAAACTCTAATACGGCAGGGGCCTCTTCAGTTTTTCCTAGTTTGGAAATGGTATTTATATGTTGAGCCTGTATATCTATTTCTAGTATTTGGTTAAATGTTTGTAATAGTTCTTGCAAAATACTTTCCTGTTTTTTTGGTTTGGAACCAAATACCAAATGTTATTTTTTCGGGTTTTTCGCTCTAGGTCTATACACCTCTTTTTAAGCACAATTATTTCTTCTTTTGTATCACTGAGTTCTTTTTGAAGAGCTTCAGTTGATTGTGTGTACTCCTTTTTCAGGGTTTCGGTTTGCTGATTTAGTGCTCCAATTAGTAAATTATATAGTTGAAACTGTTCCGGAGGTAAAGCATCCATACTACCATTGGTGGAAATTTAATTATCCAAAAAATTGCCAAGCAATAATCGACCTTATTGGCAAGACAACTTCTGTAGGTATGTCTAGATTTTGACTATTTTTGCAGCTATTTTGTAAGACTTGTCTATTCGTATGTGTGGGTATATTGTATTGAAGTAATACCATGCCAAAAATTGTAATTATCTACTCACTTTTTGTTGGATTTAATTGAACTTGGCACACGTTGTTGATTTTACTGCTACACACACAAATGCAATTTTGGAACAACACTTAGAAATAAAAAATCAGGTAAACTTAGGAAGTTCGCAAGAAACACTTTTGTTCCCCTATTTCCACTGTTGATGAATATTGTTATTATTTTTAACGATTTCCGCTGCTTGAGTTTTTCTGATATTAAATTTTTCAGCGATCTTTCGTGCTGATTGATGTTCCTTTTCCGAAACATTAACAACTTCAATTTTTTCACGTAAACTAAGAAGTTTTTTACTAGGCGCCATTTCACAGAAATCTATTACCAACTGAACAATAAAAATAAAACACAGCAGGCCCGCCGAATAAAATATGTTGTAAGTACGACAGAAGTATCTAGTCTTTGCATTAAAATGAAAAGAAGTAATTCCCTGGCTGCAGAGTGCGTTGTTGCCAACATACTACATAATATTTATGCCCATGTCGGTCGTGCAGCGCTCCGTCCCATTGTCAGAGGTTCGCGTCCGGTTAACGGAGGTTTCAGAATTTTTTAACCAAAAAAAATTGTCCGCGTCCGGTTATAGGAGTGAATTTTACATGTAAAGAAATAGGCAGAAGCTTGGTTCCAATAAATTTGTCCGCGTAAAGGGAGTGTCCGCTTAATAGAGATGTCCGCAAGGAGAAATTATTGAAAAAATCCTTTTTTTTGAATATTTTTGTTGAATATATCATGATGTAGGTTATTTAAAATATGATGATAAAAAAATGTTTGGTATTTTATCTAGGGTAAGCAACGCTTTTCCGCCTACATTGTATGCACGCCACGAATATATAATGCGCAGAGCGGTAAAAACAGTTCAATTCGCTAGCTAACGCGATAGATGGCGCTGCTTAAATGTCATGAATTGTTTTAAGGGCTGGACTTGTACGTGCTTTATCTATTTCTGTGGGTAGTAACCTGTTTTGCAAAAGTCATAACTTACTTGCTCTGTGTCCGACTCATCGTCCCCTATCACAACAATAGTTTTTCCTTTACTGTCTTTCAAAAGCGAACTGTGAGGGCCCACGTTTTCTATGTTAGGTTCGCTGAAAGACACGCTAGAAAACGGAATGTTTATGCTGCCTATTACTGCGCATCTTGCGTATCTGAAATATAGTATATTATTTACCAAGTGATAAAACTAGCACTTTTATCACAAGATTTCAACACTATTTTGGTACTTTTGGACTTATTTCTGAGTTTTTGTTTTCTTTTGAGGGGTGGGGAGGGTTTTTAGTCTTTTTTGTAGGGTTTTTAAGTTTTAATCCCGATCTGTCACTTTTTAACCCAAACTTTTACTTTTTATCCCCGATCTGTCACTTTTCATGTTTTAATTTTACTTTCAATCGCGGATCCGTCAGACACTTTTATATCTAAAATTAGGGATAACAAGTGTACTTTTTAATGGTCTAAATTGCGAAATATATTTTCTTTAAAAATTAATCATAACAAAAACATTCCATGTAAAAAAAGCCAAGTGCGCGAAAGTTGTATTCCGTAAAAAGAATTGAGATAAAAGTAAAGCCAAGTTCTCCAATATAAATTTCAAAATGAAAGGTTCTTACTAGTTTGGAAATGTTTTTTTAAACTTTGCTATTCCAGCCAAACTTCTTTATGTTCAATTTAGCACTATGCCTAAGAGTCATTTGCAACCGTAGTAGCCAAGTTTAGAAAAACATTTCCAAACTAGTAAGAACCTTTCATTTTGAAATTTGTATTGGAGAACTGGCTTTACTGTTATCTCAATTCTTTTTACGGAATACAACTTTCGCGCACTTAGCTTTTTTTACATGAAATGTTTTTGTTATGATATCACTTCTTTTTTAAAAGATTTGGATAATATTTAAGTTTAAAAGTAGTAAAATATGCGGAATATTGTTCAAAACTTTTGCAATGCCTTATTAAAAATGTTGAGGATTTATTTTATATTTTCCTATGGTTTTATCATTTCCTATCAGCTTTCTAACTCAGCTCTCTAGTATTCCTGGAAGTAGGCAATGTTAATTTTACATAACTTAACATTTATAGAGGAGGAAAGTAAATTAAAATTTTGCTGTTTTTAAATTTTTTCCTATAATTTTATTATAGTTCCTATCAGTCTTCCAAAGCTCAGCTCTCTAGCGTTTCTGGAAGTGGAGAATGTTACTTATACATAACTTTACATTTATCGGGAAGGGAAGTTAATTAAAATTTTGGATTTTTACATTTTCATTTATAGTTTTATCATAGTTCCTATTGGCCTTCCAAAGTTCAGCTCTCTAGTGCCTCTGGAAGTGGGCAATGTTACTTTTACATAACTTTACATGTATGGGGGAGGGGAGTAAATTATAATTTTGGGTTTTTTTTTCAAGGGTTTGGTCACAATTTCTATCAGTGTGCAAAATTTCAGCTTTATAGCATGTCTGGAAGTACAGTAGAATTTTGATTTATACATGAGTGAGTCAATGAGTGGCAATTTCGACGTATTTTGAAATTTCGTAATTACTTTTGCAAACTTGGAGGGGTTGTTAACTCTATGAAGATCTACGACTGTGCAAAGTTTGAGATTCGTAGCTCATTCCGAAGTAGAGTTTTAGATAGGTCAACTATGAGCTGAAATGTTTCAAGAAAAGATGGTACGGCAGCGCGAACTTGGCGAGGCACTGCCGTGCCCTCAAATTTAGTGTTATAGACACAGGAAAGGAGACACTTATACATTTTAACATAAATAACAAATTTATTATTGTAGGATTTAAAAAAATGTTATAGACACAGGAAAGGAGACACTACATTTTAACATAAATAACAAATTTATTATTGTAGGATTTTTAAAAAATGTGATTGAAATATCTCCTATACATATTTGTACCTTACTCGTAAAGACTCCGTTTTTAATAATAGTGAATAGGTAGATGAATTAACAGGTGAGTACTTACATAACTGGGTTTCTAACATCTATAACCAAAACTTCTTCCGAACGATTTCTAACCAAATTCACAACATCGTTGGCGCTAATCCTAGGACATCTTTCATTTTTAAGTTGTTCCACTGTTACCTCACCAATGTCCTAAAATTTATTTGCCCATTTACCAAATACAAAATATAATACAGAGTGTTATCATGTCAAAAATGTATACATGGCTCCGAAAATGTATAGTTTTTAAGTTACATGAAAAAGTCGATGTTTTGTAAATATCCTATTGTCCTCTTATTTGTCGATTTTCGTAAAATTTGGCCCTGCTGGTTGTGTGGAGTAGTAAGAGGCCAAAAAAGGCAACAGAAGAAATATAGTTCAGATCATTATTGGTCAATATTATAATATAAAATAGTAATTTTAATTGGTTGTGATCAAAACATGTACATTTGTTTTTGTCTTCGAAAATAATAGAGTGTAAGGGGTGTCTAGGTATCCCCCGAAGTAAGCACGAAAAAAAAAATATGCTTGAATTACGTATTCTTCTCTTTTAATAACAATAAATGATGAATTTGTTTTAAAATATTTGTTCTCAAAACAAGATTTTTAGTAAAAACTCGTAGGGAACGAATCATTAGACACAGTGATGCTTAAGCAGTCGGATTATATAATAATCAGATATTATACATACGTAGCGTACCAGTTCATTTTTTTCATAAAATATTCCATTTTCATGTGCTCGAACCGTGACACTTCTGGGTGTGTTCTCGAACGATTTACCAGAGAGATTTACACACTTTTCAATGTCAACTTCGGGTAGATCCGAAAAAAGCAAGATGCATTCATTGAATCCTAAAATATTGGATACATTTTTGTGCTGTACTAAAAATTTCTGCAAATAAAGGTCTCAAATATAAAAGGTTTCCGCTTAAATAAAAAATAAAGTAATGTCGTTATTTACATTCTGGCTTACCCGAACTTAATAATCTATCTCTCAACTGTGTTAGAACTGACAATCCGATATGAAGGGGAAAGCTCGAATCTCCCAACAACAATTTGTCCCACAAGTGAAGTATTTTGTACAAAGGAAACACATCTAAAAACACAACGTTTGGTGTTTTCATAGTGCCAAGTATACCAACAAAAAAACTAGTTTTTTTTTTCTTTTTACGCCTCATAAATTAATTAAATTTATTTAGCCTTCCATTGTTCAGCAATTATCGCATGGGGAACAAGGGGTATTCTAAGTAATTTTGCGTCATCATCGATAACTGCTGACACAGGAAGAAAACTGTAAATAGCGGTATCAGAGACCGTAATCTTAATGAAGCGTTAGACCAGTGCTGCTAAGTGTCTCTCACATTTCACAGGGAATCCCGCCTAAAGCTCCAGTAGAGTATAAACCATGAGTTAATCAAAGTACGAAAGACAATCATTAAATCAAATCAAATTGGTTCGCTCCTGCTAATCATAATATCGTAAGCTTTACATTTTATAAATTGTCTTAGTAGACTGAAGGAGATTCTCATGCATATCAAGCTAACTGTTTTTTTTTACATAATACATAATAATAAATTAAATAGATCTTAAACCTACATATATCTTAAACCTAATAGTAAGGGCACTCCTTAAGCTCTTAAGTCAGGGTGCGACATATGGTGGCTTGTAACTTTTTTGCGATGGGCTCTTCTTAATATTGAGACACGATGCGAAATAATCGTTCAATTTCAATTTGATATTTACGTAATCAGTTATATGCACGGATTATAGAACATTAACGGATTGGATCTGACCAGGGACTGACCAAAGTTAAAGTGGCAAATCCAAAATGGTCGTCGTCTCGTCACTATTTCAGTTTGACATTTCGTGCTCTGGTTTAAAAATGTCAAGTTTTCAACCGCTGAAACCGCGATAAAATCAAAATATAGCGAGTTTGGTTGTGAACCCGGAAGGGCTAAAAAATATCGAAACACAAAATATCGAAACACAAAATATCGAAAACACAAAATATCGAAAATATACAAAATATCGAAACTACATTTTATCTTTCGATATTTTGTGATTCGATATTTTGTAGTTTCGATATTTTGTAGTTTCGATATTTTGTGGTTTCGATATTTTGTAGTTTCGATATTTTGTATGTTTTCGATATTTTGTATTTTCGATATTTTGTGTTTTCGATATTTTGTGTTTCGATGTTTCTTCGCCCTTCCTGGGTAGGCAACCCAACCAAACTCGCTATATTTTCGATATTTTGTGATTCGATATTTTGTAGTTTCGATATTTTGTAGTTTCGATATTTTGTGGTTTCGATATTTTGTAGTTTCGATATTTTGTAATTCGATAAAATGTAGTTTCGATGGAAGGGCGAAAAAATATCGAAACACAAAATATCGAAAACACGAAATATCGAAAATACAAAATATCGAAAACATACAAAATATCGAAACTACAAAATATTGAAACCACAAAATATCGAAACTATATTTTATCGAATTACAAAATATCGAAACTACAAAATATCGAAACCACAAAATATCGAAACTACAAAATATCGAAACTACAAAATATCGAATCACAAAATATCGAAAATACAAAATATCGAAAATACAAAATATCGAATATACAAAATATCGAATCACAAAATATCGAACATACAAAATATCGAAATTAACAAATATCGAAAATCAAAAATTTCGAAACCTTAACATAACCCGACCCTGACGTAACCTAACCTAATCTAACTAAACCTAATCTGACCTAACCTCATAAAAATAGAAAGTTTCAAAAATCTAACCTGAAAAAAACCTAACCAAACTGAACCAACTATTAAAAAAAAACTGTCCTGACTTCTTTCCCGGGATCCTAGAGGGTGTGAATACGAACCGAACCGTATCGAACCGAACCAAACCAAACCGAACGTAACTACAACACTGCTAATTAAGTTTGGTTGGGTATGGTTAAGTTCGGTTCGATTCGGTTCGGTTCCGTTCGGTCCGGTTCGGTTCGAATTCACACCTTCTAGGATCCCTGGAAAGAACTCAAGAAAGTTTTTTTTTCTAAATTGTTGGTTTAGTTTGCTTTGGTTCGGTTTGATTCGGTTCGGTTAGATTTCATTAGGTTTCGATAGGTTAGGTTTTTAAAACTATCTATTTTCGTGTGGTTATATCAGATTAGGTTACGTTAGATTAGGTCAGGGTCAGGTTAGGTGAAGGTTCCGAAATTTTCTGTATTTGATTTTCGATATTTTGTTGTTTCGATATATTGTGTTTTCGATATTTTGTATTTTCGATATTTTGTTGTTTCGATATTTTGTATTTTCGATATTTTGTAGTTTCGATATTTTGTTATTCGATATTTTGTAGTTTCGATATTTTGTAGTTTCGATATTATGTACTTTCGATATTTTGTGTTTCGATATTTTTTCGCCCTTCCCCTTCTGCTATCGTTTTTATTTCACATTTTTCAATGGTAATGTCAAACCACGTCTTTTTTATTTTGATTGGTTGTAAAATACAATCTCTAGTTACAATGAGCAGCGGCGTAATATGCTAATAGCCAGTTGCACGAACATTCGCTTAAGGAAACCACAACAGGATTCAGTATATGCGTAAGTGCAAATGGCTGTAAATGATCCTATACTTACGCGAAAACAAAGTGAGAAACCACGGAATCGCAAACAATTGCGGGTAAAAATTGGTTTCGTGCAGGTGATTGGCCAGTTCTGCATCGTGGAAGGCTATGAGCTGAGAAAATTTCGCCAAGTATTCCTCTATCACTACCGAATTGTCTTTTAGGAAGAATTTGTGCAGATATTTCGGCACGAAGGCTGACAGGCACGCGAATGCTTTAGCTAAAATAAAAACACTATATTTGAGAACAAATAAAAGAGAAAATGGCAGCCAAATATACAGGCTTTTATTGAAATAATTTATTATTTAAGTATCAGAGCAGGTAAAAAGATGGCCACTATTAAGCGCGCGGTCATATTATCGTGCAAGACATAAATCTCGCGGACCAAAATCGCGCGGCATCATTTGCGCGCAGTCATTTATAGCGCGGAACATAATATCGCAGGGTCAGAATCGCGAAAAATTTAAGAACGCGCAACATCAGAAAAATTTGAAATATTGAGAAACGGTGTAAAATCGAACCGAACCGAACCAAATTACTTCTTTCCCGGGATCCTAGAGAGTGTGAATCCGAACCGACCCAACCCAGCATATTTTTTCAAAAACACAACTTCCATGACTTCTTTCCCGGGATCCTAGAGGGTGTGAATCCGAACCGAACCAAACCATATTAAAAAAAAAAACTTCCCTGGCTTCTTTCCCGGCATCCTAGAGGATGTGCATGCGAACCGAATCAAACCCAACCTTACCGACAAATTTATTATGCAACAAAAAGTCATAAATATCAGCAATTTTATTTTGACCTGTACCACTATAATCCAAGAGTTTTTGTTAAAATTTAAGCAGGCGCGATTTTTGATGTTGCGCGATTTTTGAAATGCGTGATTTAGGATTGCGCGCAATTGATTCTGCGCGATATTTGCCCTATGCGATATTGGCCCGCTAGATTTCTGTCGCGATTTATGTCTTACGCGATATAAGTATGCCCGCGCGGTTTTGGTCCGCGCGCTTAATTTTGCGACATTTTGGCAGCGAACCATTTTTAATAGTAAATAATGACGAAAAATCCTATGAACCCAACATGTACTTATTTAGATTTTAAACAGGCTTTTGACAGCGTAAATCAGGAGAGAAAGATGCTACTTTGGGAATCCCCCTCAAAATGCATTAAGCTTATCAACGCGTTTATTCAGGGCTCTAAAGCTATAGTAAGAAACCAGTTCTCAGAGCCATTTTGGGTAACACCTGGACTAAGGCAAGGTAATGCGTTAGGCTGATAGTGAGAACTAAGAAGTAAAATTATTCGTAAGATCTCTGGACCAGTGCAAATAGAAGATGGTTATTGGCAGATACGGATGAATTATTAATTAGATCAGCTAATAGATGGCGCAAAAAACTTGAAGTTAATCGAAGTAGAAGATTAACTTAGTTGGTACAGGGTGTCTCATTATATTTTCTCCCACCCTTTTAGACCAATAATAATTGATATAGGAATATAAAAAAAATTGTGTTCAAATTTGTGGTTTTTTTTAAATTGGATGCTCTATATATTATTTAATTAATAGATTAGGCTTGGATTATACTTTCCAAAAATACCCCATATGTCGCAGTTTTGATAAATAGTTTCTGAAATATTAGCGATAATTTTTTAAATGATAAAAAAATAACATTACCACTTTTGTGTCAATTTCAGTGTCTTTATTTCGAACTATGTTGGTCCCCATGTATAAACAGTGACAATGACAAATATTTTTTTTTAAATGACGCTCAAAATGACAACCGGTAACGACAACAAAGTTTATAATGTCGTGTCACATCATGTCATTCACTGTTGATAATAAGGAACACTAAGATTAACACAAGAGCGGTACTGTTATCTTTATATCATTTTAAAAAATAATTGCTAATATCTCAGAAAGTATGGCTCTAAACTACGGCATATAGGGTATTTTTACAAGCTTTTATTTTCCAGATGTTCTGTCTAACTAACTATCAAATCTTGTGAAGCGTTTTTGACACACTTCCCATTATCCGATTTGGATGAAATTTGGTACACACATAGTGGTCCCATGACAATACAACATTAAGAAAAAAATATCCTACCACCCCTACCCCCACCCCTTCTATAGAAAAATGTGTTTTTGACACACTTCCCGTTATCCGAATTGGATAAAATTTGGTATACAGATAGTGGTCCGATGATAATACAACAATAAGAATAAAATATCCTCCCACCCCTACCCCCACCCCCTTCCATAGAAAAATTTGTTTTTCACACACATCCCGTTATCCGATTTGGATGAAAGTTGGTATACATATAGTGATCCGATGACAATACAATATTAAGAAAAAAATATCCTCCCACCCCTACCCCCACCCCCTTTTATAGAAAAATGAGTTTTTGTCACACTTCCCATTATCCGATTTGGATCAAATTTGGTTTTCACATAGTGGTCTGATGACAATACAACAATATTCAAAAAATATCCTCCCATCCCTACCCCCACCCCCTTCCATAGAAAATGCATTTTTGACACCCTTCCCATTATCCGATTTGGATGAAATATGGTATACATATAGTGGTCCGATGACAATACAACATTGAAAAAAAAATCCTACCACTCCTACCCCCACCCCCATCTATAGAAAAATGCGTTTTTGACACACTTCCCATTACCCGATTTGGATGAAATTTGGTATTCACATAGTGGTCCGATGACAATACAACAATATTGAAAAAATATCCTCCCACCCCTACCCCCACCCCCTTACATAGAAAATGCATTTTTGACACGCTTCCCATTATCCGATTTGGATGAAATTTGGTATACATATAGTGGTCCGATGACAATACAACAACAATGAAAAAATGTCCTCCCACCCATACCCCCCCCCCTTTTATAAAAAATGCGTTTTTGACACACTTGCGAGGAGTTCTTCTCGCTGTGGATAAGAATATAAGGTCCCAAAATTGTCCCTTGGATAAAAGGAAACTCAATATTTTGCCACGTATAGACATTCTGGTTATAAAAATATTCTTCAAATTTTCTCCGGTATTTTTTGTAGTTGTATACATCCCACCTCCTGTATGTTCGGATGATTTAGAGAATGTCTTTAATATTGTTGCATCAATGGACTTTCTGCTCGGTAAAAAAGTATGCATTCTAGGTGACTTTAATATTCCTTCTTACACCCATCATCTAGACTCTGGCCTAACTGACAACTGTGTAAATATGCTAAATTCTTTTTTGGAATTAACAAAATTGTTTGAACATAACTTTGTACGCAATGAAAGTAACAGAATTTTGGACCTAGTATTGTTTGAAAATAGGAATTGCCAAGTTGAGCAGGCGGTTGACCTTTTGACTCATGAAGTTCAACACCATAGGGCATTATCAATAAACTTATTTTGTCTTGAAAAATCTATGACTATGGAAGATTCTATTACGTTCAACCTTCAAAATAAATATAACTTTAGGAAAGCAAATTTAAATCTGTTATAAAATCAAATTTTAGAAATAGACTGGTCTTTTTTATCTGACGAATGCTCTCTCGATTCAGCATGTCAATCATTTTATACTAGAAACTTTTGACTTCTGTGTGCCTCGTCATAAACCTAAGCAGTCATCAAAATATCCCCCTTGGTTTACGCAGCAAATCATAAAAGACATCAAGAAAAAACTAGACTTCATGAATCATACAAAAAAACTCACAATATTGAACATCTTAATCATTTCAAAATTATCCGATCCAAGTTGAAAAAAGACATTGAGAATTCACGTAAGAGTTTCATTCATAGATCAGAAAATCAAATAAGTTCTGATCCTAAACAGTTCTGGTCATATGTTAATAGCAAAAAGGAGTCTTCTGGCATACCAAAAAATATGACTTATAATGGGAAAGAACTTAGTACTCCTAGTGACATTTTGGGTGCCTTCGCTAACTTTTTTCAGCCATTTAATAATAATAATATAAATATAAGAAAGTTGTCGGAAAAGGATGTTGAAATTGCGCTTAAAAAGATAAAACCAAAACTGACTTCGGGGCCTGATCAAATACCAGCATTTCTTATTCGTGACTGTTATCCCGTGCTTGTCAAACCATTGATGCTATTGTTTAATTTATGCTTAGAATGTAAAATGTTTCCTACAGGCTGGAAGACTTCCAGAGTTTGTCCAGTTTTTAAAAAGGGCCAAAAGGCTGATGTCACGAATTATAGACCGGTGTCCATTATGAACAACTTTGCTAAAGTCTTTGAGATAGCTCTATACAACGTTATCTACCCTCTGGTGTCTGGTCAGCTTATTCCAAATCAACATGGTTTTGTAAAAAATCGCTCCACGGTCACTAATCTGTTAGTGATCACATAAAATATTGCTGAAGCGATAGACAATCAGGGGCAGGTTGACGTTGTATATACGGATTTTTCAAAAGCATTTGACCGGCTTGACCATGCAATTCTTATAAATAAACTTAAGTTTTTCGGTTTCGATAATCAGTACTTACAACTATTCACATCATGCTTAGAAAATAGAAAACAATACGTCGAGTCGCGTGGTCATAGGTCGGTTATTTGCCCAGTAAGCTCAGGAGTACCGCAAGGCTCTGTTTTGGGGCCTCTCTTTTTCGATTTATTTATAAATGACATTGGAGGAAATCTGGATATAAGCTTTTTACTTTATTGTGACGACTTTCAGACTTGGTTTCCCATAAAGTCTATAGAAGACTGTCAAAGATTGCAATATAATTTACAGGAATTACATGGGTGGTGTGTCAGTAATCGTCTAGATTTAAATATTAATAAGTGTCAAGTTATGACCTATACTACTAAAACAAAAAATGTTATTCACTATGACTACCAAATCAATAATGTTATTCTAGACAGGCCAACTAATTTTAAAGACCTAGGTGTCATCTTTGACAGCAAATTGACTTTTGGTGATCATATCGAATCGATTTCGGCCAAAGCTTTTAAAATGTATGGGTTTCTGGTGAGGTGCACTCAGGAGTTCAGTAATGTGCAAGCTGTCAAAACACTATATTACACCCTTATAAGATCTCATTTAGAGTATGCTGGAATTATTTGGTCTCCAATATATGCTGTTCACAAAGAAAACCTTGAGAACATCCAAAGAAAATTTTTAAAATACTTGCACCTAAAATCTGATCATGTTTATCCTAGACAAGGCTTTCCACAGATTTAACTTTTGAGAAAATTTAATATTCATTTATTAGAGACAAGGCGAAATAACTCATTTTTAATTATTCTACACAAAATTTTGCATAATATAATAGACTGCCCTGATATTTTAAGTCGTATGTCATTTATAGTCCCTCGAACTTCAACCCGTCAAATTAGTACGTTTTATCTTCCAAATGCAAGGACTAATACCATGAAATTGTCTCCGGTGTTTAACTCACTTAACGTCGACTACTTCCATATCTCGCTGAACGGTTTAAAAAAAGTGTTATCAGAGATATAAATGATATTTTTTTGTTGCTATTTGGTGTTTACACTTTTAGTTGTTTATTTACTTTTTTTTGGTACTGCATTATATTTAGTAAATACTGAAAGGATAAATTGTTTTTTCTAATTTTATGCGATTATCATTTTATAGAATTTAGGTTTACTAGTTTATAGTTTTCTCAGTAGATATAGTTTTGTAGTATAGTATTTTTCTATTCTATACTGTAATTGGGCTTTTGCCTGTTGTATAGAATTAAATAAATAAAATAAAATAAAATAAAAATAAAATAAATAAAATGACTTTTATAAAATTTGGTATATGCATAAAGGTCCGATGGCAATACAGCCCAAACAAAAAATATATTTCTACCTCTACCCCCACCCTCTCCTTCCCCCAATAGAAAAATGAGTTGCCAAACAACTCACGATCAGCGATTTCATTATATTCTAGAATAAACTCTTCTGTTCTGTTATTGAACAAATATTTTCATTTAATAGAGTAGATAGCTGAGACTAAAAAGTAGAAAATAAATTGGTAAAAAAATTTTTTCACAAAGTCACAAGCTTTTATAAAATGCACTAAAAATTAAAAAATAATTTTCTAACATTCTAATATTATCATAATAATAAAAGCGATGGCCGCAAATCAAAGCATAAGTTAATCTAAAGTTGTGATCTAAACACTTAAAGAATATTCAACATAGCAGGTCATCAAAGATATGTTTGATGTGCCGCAATGTTATGCCATTGCCATACCTATGTCAGAGAAATGCTGGGGTATCTTAGGTCGGGTTGGGTGGGTTTGGTACCTCTGCATTTTTCTGCTAGATTGATTCTTGCAAATAGTGATATTTAATTGATACGGATATCTTATCGTGCTAACATCGTCAAGATTTCCATCAGTAGGCCATCGCTTTTATTATTATGATAATATTAGAATGTTAGAAAATTATTTTTTAATTTTTAGTGCATTTTATAAAAGCTTGACTTAAAATTTTTTTTTTACCAATTATTGTTCCAAGCTTAATCTATTAATTAAATAATATAAGGAGCATCCAATTTACAAAAACTATAAATTTGAGCGCCAGTCAAATATGGTAAGCATCAGAAATAAAGTCAAGATGCAATTTAAAAGTAAAAATTTCGCGGATTGGAACACAACTTCTTTTATATTCCTATATCAATTATTAATGGTCTAAAAGGGTGGGAAAAATTTAATGAGACACCCTGTACATGTACAGAGAATGGATGAATCAATAAACTGGAGACCTGCAAGAAGAAAAGTAAAAGAAAGGCCACTAAAAAGGCGAATAGACGATGACGAAGATGACATCAAGAATATGAAAATAAGAAGGTGGCAAAGAATCGTACCAGAGGGGTAATGCGATTTAAGCAGAAAAATGACATTTATCATAAAAAATTTTTAATTATTACTTTAATTGCCAAAAAAGGTAACAAAAGCCGGTAGAGTTACCTTCGTCATTAAAGTTTAAATACAAAAAAGGTGCCGTCAGAGAGTCCAATCCCTGCCAATAAACATAGTGGGGATTATTATTGACCCAAGCTTTAAGAATTCTTTTAAGTTTTTTGTGTCCTTCACTCGAAGAAAGCAACTCATTATATTGATGGCATCTAGGAATATCTACTTCAATCTAAAATTAAAAAAAAACTCAGTAAATTTTTTTGTCTTTGGTTTAGAGTGTAGTAAACAGATTTATTTACCAAACATGGAGACCCTTAAATAGAAAAAATATTAATTATGGTATACTTATTACTTCATTAATGTGCTTAATACTATTCTTTGTAAACTTTGGGAATCTCTGGCGGATCTGATATCTCCCTAGCCCATTGAACTCCAATTGAACTCCACGCTATATCAGCATTGAAAACAGTTTTTAAATATCTCAGAAACAAAAGATCCTACAAAGTTTTTATTTATTACACAAATTATTAAGAAAAATGTGTTTTACTATATTCCGAAAACCGCAATGAATGAATGAGATGCTCCGTTAAAAAGTTAGCATTTTTCAATTTTATCACTGGGAAAAAACTGTCATTAGCATTAATAAATTTTGATTTTTTGTCATGAATATTGGTCCAGCGGTTCCGGAGCTATCGTGGGCCGGACATATACACACGGACAGACGTCACGACGAGTTTGCTAAGATAGGTCCAAATACAATCAAACAATGCCTTCTCTAATCATTTCTGCGCGGGCTAGGAAGCTTAAATTAAGAAAAAATCCTTCTATTTCTATTTACAGGGCTATCAACAGATAATCAGCAAAATAATATGAAAAATATGAAATCTTTTAATAAAAATATAAAAAAACGAAAAAAACAATATAAAGGTAATATAAATTTTTAAAAAATTGTCCCTGTCCATATGGCCGGTTAATTTCTTTTTTGGAAAATATATTTACTAACCAAATATGTTTTTTATTATAATACAGGGTGTCCCATAACTTAGGGGCCATAGGCCAACAGGTGATAGAGGAGGTCATGTCTGATAAAAAAATTCCTATAATGCATGGGTCAAAACTCTTTTTTTGTCAAGACACAGAGCATCAAAGTTGGCGATTTTTTAAACTTTTTTTTTAATAACTTTTAAAAAAAACGCAGTAAAATAAGAAAATGGGTAAAGTCATGTATTAGAACAAGAGCAATAAACTAAAAATAAAATAATTTTAAAAAAATTGGTCAATTTAAAAAAAAACTATTTTTTTGGTATTAACTTTTATGAATGCCATATAAAACGCAATGTTTTTTTAAAATATTTTTTGTTCATAAAAACAAGTCTTTAGCGAGACATAATAAGAAAATATTAATAATATTTTTTAAAAGAATAAGTAAGCAAAAATTAAGTTAAAAAAAAAATTATTCGATGGCCTAACTGCAATATCCCGTATCTAAAAAACTGCATCTTTATAGGGGAAGCAAAAAACAGTTTAGGTAACACATATAGGGTTATTAGGTATGAAAGAATATATTTGCTATATTTGTGATTTCCCACGTATATATCATTATACACCATGAAAGCACGGATCACCTAAAAAGTGATCCGTGATGAAAGTAGCTATTTCATTTTGCCTAAATCACAAATAATCTAAAAATTATCAAAATGTTAGATACGGGGTATTGCAGTTAGGCCATCGTATTATTTTTAATAAATTTTTGGAGGTTAATTTGATAGCCTGTATCTCCTCAACTTGTAATTCTATCAAAAAAAGGAATATCACATTTTTGAATCACAATTAGCTGGGTATTTAGCTGGCTGTGACAGATTTTGTTTTTTTTGTAAAACCCTTTTTCCCCCACTCCTCTAACTTTAAAAATCCTATATCTTAAAAACAGATGTGTGTTGACTCCCATGTTATATAAACTTTTTTCTCGGAAATAACGTCCTCTATCACCTGCTGCACTATGGCCCCTAAGTTATGAGACACCCTGTATAAAGAAATGTATTAACAGTTACAAAAAGTTGAATTAGGCCTGAATGGGGTATCGCCAAACAAAAATAAGGCACATATTTTAAAAGTACATTTTCTGTGGATTTCACCTCACCTCTATTTTCATCCAAACTTATTTTGAGAAAAAAATGATGTTGCCACATTTTTGACCGGTATAGTTTTTAAAATAAGTCATTGTTATAAATTTGGGATTATGCAATAAAATTAAAATTATTTTTTTGTTATTAAATAAAGGATGCCAAAAACCAAATTTTATGTAAAAATGTTGACAATGGCATTTTCTTCCGCAAAAAAAGTTGCTATAAAAATGTTTTTACAAAATCGCGGTATTTTAAAAAATCTTTCATATAATAAAAACTATAAGGTACGAAAAAAATCTAATAACACCATTTTTAAGAGCTCAAAAAAAAATACCGTAAGGTAAAATCAGCAGATCGCCATCTTTATTAATAGGCGAACATAAAAATAGGACATGCTGAACATTGAGGAAGAAAGCAGGCTTAAGTATCCTTTAAATGTAAAAGATAATTTTTAATTTATGTTTGCTTCAACAGTAGTCACTACTGGAGCAAACATTAGCCCTCTCAGTTGATCTTCATTGCAGAAAATATATATGAAAAATATCACCTTATTTTTAAATATGAAGTTTTATGAAGCCTGCCAAAAAATATGAATATTTTCATAAAATATGAAGGTGTTGAGAGCCCTGTATTTATCTTATCTACTTTACTCCTTGAGAGTAAATTGAATTAATACCAACGGTTCTGCATGACTTTCGATTTTCCGTTCTGATTTTTAAGAAAATATTTTTTTTCTTGGGCCTTCTCTATCCCTAATGATGATTGAATCAAATAATGATTTCCTACGTTTGTACAAGTTGTATAATAATTGGTTATTTTCACAGCCGCTGTATATTCTTACCTGTCTATCTGTAGGAATGTAAGTTTGCTTATCGATCCTTAAATACTCATTTTTATAGTTAGCCTTGATATGTAACAAAGCCGCCCATATGTCTCCTCTTAGTAAAGGCGGTATGTCTTTTTCAGCTTCTTGACGTATCAGATCTTTGGTAAATGGGTTCCCCTAAAATCAATTAGGCACTTGGTGTAAGCAAAATCTACTAGCGCTATCTACTCAGCTTGAAGTGAATTAATACCCGCTTTACACGGTAAAGCGTTTCGACCAGGTATACATCTGTACTGAAAAAGGGCCTCTAAAAATTACTGCGACAAGCGTGCTGGCATGTTGAATTTCAAATGAACCCCAACGTATGGCTAAGATAAATTAAGTCTACTGATCATGGGTGCCACGCTCTCAGTGTCATCTCTTTTTTAAGCTTAAAAACATCAATTATCAGTTACCTTTTAATTTGTTTACAAAAATGCCTAGTGAGGAGCAACGTCAACTCAAGGTCACGGCTTTGTCACCCAAAAGTTCCAAAACCAAAAGAATTTTTTTAAATTTAAATAAAAATTTACAATTTTGATAACGTCAGATCACCGCATTGACAAATTGTCAACCTTTCAATTGTTTTTAAAAGCATCAAGCAAGCTTTTTGCTTGACGTTGAGTGACCTTAATACGTTGGGGTTCGTTTGAATCCAATATGAAACTGAATTCCCTCATCGTCGTAAAGCTTGCCTTTATGATGAGTGTCCTTAGTCTATGTGCTGCCAAAATATGTAGAGCAGTTCTTGGTTATGGAAAAAAATTCCACTTGCTTTGTAACTTCTGCTACTTCAAAACTTTTTAACTCCACTTTATTAATTTTTTTGTCCCTTCACAAGTTGTATCATTGTCAAGCCTGTTTAAATGATAAAATTCTAAAATTGTTTATGGCTCATCTTAAATTCACTGAATGACAGTCCAGCATAACAAACGGATGTAGTGCCAATAGTTCGAAAACTAGTGGGTTTTCATCGGAAAAGAGTTGTCTTAAAAGCTCCAAATAAGGTACTAATAAAGATTTTTTCCAATGCTCTGGTGGGCTATTTGCGGGAACATTCATACGATTTTGCTGTCGCTTAACATTGGCACCTGTAACTCTCTTCCAAGGTTTTCAGCATGTGTGCTGGCTTCAGCTAAGATAGTGTCCATGACTTCTTCTGCCGATTCACGATGATGTTTAATTAGATCTAATAGTCTTTTAATGTGATTTTCACATTGCGATAAATCTAAACTTTTAGATTTCAAGATATTGGCCACAGGTTCCAAAAGCGCAGAATACTTTGTTATCAAGCATTGGAAAATAATAAATACCGGCCTTGTTGAAGCACTGTAAAGCTAAAATGCCACCTTTCTAGTAGCAGAATTGTCGTTTTTAAAGGCCTTTAAGGATGCCCAAAAAGTTGTATTTAAATACAGCAATATTTCTGACCATCGTGTCTCACAAAGGAGAGGAATATTTGGACCAAACTAATTCACGGAAAAAACGAATTATATCCTTAATAGTATATTATATCGTTAGAAATAGGTGTATCTATTGTATAATATTATGTAGATAGGAATAACTTGATTGATTGATTGTTTTGTTTAGAAATTAGGAAATTAATAAATTATTTTCAACATTTAGGGGGGGGGGGGGCAAATACCCCTCCCTGTCCCTCTCTGCGTACGCCCATGTTTTACACGCTCAAATTTTAATCCTACATTAATAAACTTACGTGTAAAAGCCTTCTAATTAAAACAACTCTATGAAACTGATACTCGGGATCCCGTTCTTTGATAATCAGTGGCAGGCCTTGACAGTTATACGGGGGTGGATTGGCGTTGGCTATGATTGCGGATTTAACATGAATCAGTGGGTAATACGAGGAGTGACTGATCTGAGAAAATCTTTCGTAAAGAGCCTCCAGGGGCATTTCCACTATTCGAGGGTCGAACAAGGTTGCTGGATTCCTTTCTTGCCCGAGTATAGTTCCTTCGATTAGAATTAAACTGAAAAACAGAACACCAATATATTATTGCGTCTCGTCAAGTGAATTAGGTAAACAGGCTTCACAAAAAAAAGGAAATTTTGGTATTTACTCCATGGACCAGTAAACTTATCGGTATAATTTGGGGGTACAAATATTTCTTTTTACCATGGTAGCTTAAACAAATGGTGGCAAATCAAAGATGGCGGACGATGTTTAGAAATAGCAAAATTTAAAAAACCGCCACTGCATCGTTTCTTCATTTTAAAAGCCAAAAGAAATTTTCCAAAATGTACCTGAAGACAAGGCTTTTTTTTGTTTTTTCATATTTTAATGCCCACCATCGTTAAAATACACGTTTCTCCTAAAAGACGTCCGACACTTCCTAGAAGAAGACATGGACTTTAATTTCCTATGCTTTAAAGTTTGGTGGATGGCATCCCTGAAAACTGCCTTAAAGGGCGAAAAATTTTCAGAACATTTTTAAAAAAAGTAATTTTTCAGCGAATGAAACGCATCTAAGAAAAAACATCAAAAATACTTTTTAATAGCACCTTTAAATCGGCTTCTTCTAGTATAGTATAGTATCATAGCTTTCGCAGGTAGCTGTCCAGGCCAGCTAAAATTTACAACTTTGCAAAAATTTGATTTTTTTATGTAAAAACTGATTTTTTTTCTCAAAAATTTTAATAGAAATGAGAATACTTGTTATAACATATTTTCTATGCAATAAAATCTTAAGTAAAAAATTGCTAAAGTTAGATACAGAGCTATAGTAGTATGTCTTTCAGTAATAAATGTAAAACTATTTTTTAAATTTTAAATTGTTTAGGGGAATTTTCTATTGACCAACAAAAATTTTAAAAATAAATAATTAGGTGCGTTGCGTAGCTCAGGTAATCTGCTTTCAAGCTGTGTTACTATATGATAAATTATAATTGGTCACCTGTCAGATGTTAAATGTTAACTGTAAAACTTAAGTACCATTAATTCGTGCATATATTGCGCTATTAATTTAAAAATTGTCAACTATCAGATATCAGTCAAATTTCACCTGTCATATTATATTTCCTCATGAGCCAGATTTTGTTAATATAGTAAATTAGAAAAGAAGTTAAAAACATAAGCCTATAATTTCGTATATTTTTTGTTTTAATTCAATCCTTCATCAGCAAATAGTTAAAATACAAATTCCAGTTTTTTTATATTTATTTTGGATTCAGTACGACGGTTCCCGTTAATGCTTTATCAAAACTAAAAATTCGTACCCTCCAATTAGGTCATAGTTGACATATGACATTCGGCAGGTAAAATTTCACAGGTATAACATGTAACAGGTGACATATGACGGGTTTTTAAAATATAGTTTACACCATTATCCCTTAGTGCAATATTTGAATGAATAAATTAATGACAGGCCTTATATTAAGCTTCTTAGCTCCCTTAACAAAATAGCTAGGTAGTTGCAGAGTTGCACCGTTTGAAAGCAGGTTATCTGAGCTACACAATGCACCTATTAATTTATTCCTCAGGTTTGTGCTTTTGAACAGAAAACACCGCTAAAAATTTTGTTATAACGTAATTTAAAAAATCTTTTTACATTCAGTTATTATTGAGAGCCATACCACTGTAGCTATGCAGCTAATTTTAGCAATTTTTAACTCAGGATTTTATTGCTTCCAAAAAAGTTTCAACAAATATTGTCGTATCTTTTAAAATTTTTTATAAAAAAATCCGTTTTTATATCCAAAACATTTCATTTTTGCAAAGTTGTACTTTTAGCTGACTTGAACAGCTATCTGTCAAAGGTACGATGCTGAATAATACACCAAAAGCAGCAGACTCAAAGGTAAAAAAAATTATAATTTTCGATAAAACGCTGAAAAATCACTTAAAACAACAATTTGAAAGTTTCTAGGAACCACCTCCTTTCAGGCAATTTTTAGAGGTACCATCCACCCAACTTTAAAAGATCAAAGTATGAAAAGTTAAAGTTCATGTCTTCGTTTAGAAAATGTCTGATGTCTTTTATAAGAAAAGCGTATTTTGACGTTGGTGGACAATACAATATGAAAAAATCAAAAAATGTCATCAGGTACATTTTGGAGTCTACCAGAATCCCGGTCTGGGCTAGGAAAATTTCTTTTGGTTTTTAAAGTAAAGAAGCCATGTAGTAAAATAAACATAATACAAACAGCGCCATCGTCCGCTATGTTTGATTGGCCCGCGCAGCAATGGCTAGAGAAGGTATAGTCTAAATTATACGCATTTGTAATGACGTCACCAGGTGAGAAGAAAACGTATGGCGTAGATATTTCTGCCAATCAATGTTTTTTGACTGACAGTGACGTATACTTCACATAACCAATTACCTACCTATTTAAATCATAGACACTACTTTTTTTTTAAAGTTTATTGTCACCGCTGTTTATAATATACTAAATAAAGATAAACAAAAATGACGTCATTACAAATGCGTATAATTTAGACTTTATTAATTTCGACAAAAACATTTTTGAGATAACCCCGAAATGTGTTATTTGGGTGTATTTTAACCTATATATATCGTCGTAATGTCTGTCTGTGTGTGTGTGTCTGTTCGTAACACGATAACTCCTAAACCGCTTTAGAGATTTTCATAAAATTTTCAGGTGAAATAGTGTTTGACACTCTAACGAGCTGATTAGATTTTGGTCAAAATCAATTAATGACAATTTTTTTGACAATTAAAGAATTTAAAAAATGCTAACTTTTTAACGGAGCATCGAATCCATATGCGGTTTCCGGAATATAGTAGATTACATTTTGCCCAATAATTTGCGTTATAACCAAAAACTTCGTAGAAGGTTGAGTTTCTGAGATATTAACAAAAAACTGTTTTCAAGGCTGACATATCATGGTTCACTTGAATTGTGCTAATAGGCTAGTTAGGAAGGTATCAGATCCGTTATGGATCCATTTATTTTCTTGGACGGGTCCACTCTCCGCCTAACCACGACATTAAGTTAGACACGATCACCAGTATTTACTAAGACCTTAAGACTTAGCATTGTAGACCGGGTTTAAGTATCAAGTCTATAGACTTGATACCGACCGAGTGTATTTTTTTAATACTCACAGGTCAAATAACTGCATAGATTTGGTTTACCCTAATGTGCAATATGATAGTAAGCATTTCTTAGTGAGTTTCATCTCATATAAATTTAAATTAACTTTAGAAATAAAGAAAAACCGCATAAAAATTTTGTAACGAAGTGTCATTTTTTGGAAATTTTGTGCGTGCAGTCGTAGGATTCCCGTTAAAAAAAGTCTCAAATTGCAGTACCACCCATGAGAGGTGGTTTAAAG
Organism: Aspidapion aeneum; assembly: GCA_963576565.1. Lineage (NCBI taxonomy): Eukaryota > Metazoa > Arthropoda > Insecta > Coleoptera > Brentidae > Aspidapion > Aspidapion aeneum. The sequence goes on along the minus strand of OY755040.1, from coordinate 61,762,957 downwards.
TGCGAAAAATAATAGAAATACTCTACGATTGACAAAAAAAACTTATATACAAAAATATTTAAACCTAAATAATACATAAATAACTTAAAACTATATCTATAGATGCTACATGGTATTAAATACGTATCAATATTTAAATACTGTAAAAAGCACAAGATATATTAGAATCCTTTTTCAATTACACATTCACCAAAACAATCGACAATCGGTTTAATCGTCGCCGCAAACTTGTCTATAACATGTAAAATATAGCGGACACTGACACATTTTCTAGTGACGTTTGGATGTAAAAATATGGCTACCATTTTTAAACCTAAATATGTTATACAACAGCACAATACAACAATACTAGTACAGCTTTCATTTTTTTAAATAAAAATTTTTGTACAAAGTGCTAAAAAGTAACTACAGATTAAAGTTTTTTCGTAATTTTTTAGGTTAGTGCTAAAAATTCAAATAGCTCTAGATATGTCAAATAAACATGTCATTGAAATTACTATATTGTCCTTTATAAACCATTTATCGCACTCTATTTTGGTAAGAAGCGCTACATTATTGCCGTTTTCTGAACGTATATACTGGGCATCAAATACTTTGCTATCATTTTAGTGTTTTTTTACATTATTTATTGTAGCTACTGCGTTAATAGGAATTTTGCAACAAAACTAGGCTCACTTTGTCGGTTTATTACAGGCTGTAACAAAACAATTTAGATTTGCGTAATTTTGTAATATACTGAAAGACACAGGGTGATATTAAAAAAATCATGTAAAAAGTAGTAGTCTCAAACTTTTGTTCATACCGGTTACGCAGTTTAAGATACCTTCTTAATTTTACTACTTGTTATAACTAGAAGAACGTCTTTTTAATTTGGTGTACACTGTTTTACTTAGTTTTGTCACTGTACGAAAATACAGGGTGTTTTGTCAATATATAAAAAATTTTAAACACGTAAAATTTATAATTTTTTTTCAATCAAACAAGTTTCATGGCTAATCGGGCAAAAAGGAGTTTTTTGTTTCCCTTATATTTTTCCGTGGGTAGCTTGAAAGCTTAACCTCACGGGGGTCCAAGATCTAATGGACACCTAATAAGTGTTGACAGTTAACCGTTTCGTCCTTATGGGACTCCTCAGAACACTGCTGGTCAAGTGACAAATCTTGCGAAGTTAATCAGACGGTTTTGTCTCTAATTAAACGTAATTAGTGAGCAAACTATAGCAAGAGGCGCCATCTACCGAGATACGAAAGAAACAAAAAAAAAAAAACCGAAAGCAGCGAAACACTGCTATACAATGTCGATCAATGAAAAGATCGAATGCAAATAAAAGAAAACAACTATAGTCCGTGACCTACGACAGCTCTTTGTCTTTTCAGGCCGGATCAACGCATTTTGCATTTTTACCCGTCATCAAGACAGTGAACGTCAATCAACGGAATTTTTAAGCCAAACAATACTAACAAACGTGAAATTTCATACCCGTGAATTTAAAAATCAAACAAGTTTCATGGCTAATCGGGCAAAAAGGAGTTTTTTGTTTCCCTTATATTTTTCCGTGGGTAGCTTGAAAGCTTAACCTCACGGGGGTCCAAGATCTAATGGACACCTAATAAGTGTTGACAGTTAACCGTTTCGTCCTTATGGGACTCCTCAGAACACTGCTGGTCAAGTGACAAATCTTGCGAAGTTAATCAGACGGTTTTGTCTCTAATTAAACGTAATTAGTGAGCAAACTATAGCAAGAGGCGCCATCTACCGAGATACGATTTTTTTTTTTTTTTGTTTCTTTCGTATCTCGGTAGATGGCGCCTCTTGCTATAGTTTGCTCACTAATTACGTTTAATTAGAGACAAAACCGTCTGATTAACTTCGCAAGATTTGTCACTTGACCAGCAGTGTTCTGAGGAGTCCCATAAGGACGAAACGGTTAACTGTCAACACTTATTAGGTGTCCATTAGATCTTGGACCCCCGTGAGGTTAAGCTTTCAAGCTACCCACGGAAAAATATAAGGGAAAAAAAAAACTCCTTTTTGCCCGATTAGCCATGAAACTTGTTTGATTTTTAAATTCACGGGTATGAAATTTCACGTTTGTTAGTATTGTTTGGCTTAAAAATTCCGTTGATTGACGTTCACTGTCTTGATGACGGGTAAAAATGCAAAATGCGTTGATCCGGCCTGAAAAGACAAAGAGCTGTCGTAGGTCACGGACTATAGTTGTTTTCTTTTATTTGCATTCGATCTTTTCATTGATCGACATTGTATAGCAGTGTTTCGCTGCTTTCGGTTTTTTTTTTTTTTGTTTCTTTCGTATCTCGGTAGATGGCGCCTCTTGCTATAGTTTGCTCACTAATTACGTTTAATTAGAGACAAAACCGTCTGATTAACTTCGCAAGATTTGTCACTTGACCAGCAGTGTTCTGAGGAGTCCCATAAGGACGAAACGGTTAACTGTCAACACTTATTAGGTGTCCATTAGATCTTGGACCCCCGTGAGGTTAAGCTTTCAAGCTACCCACGGAAAAATATAAGGGAAACAAAAAACTCCTTTTTGCCCGATTAGCCATGAAACTTGTTTGATTTTTAAATTCACGGGTATGAAATTTCACGTTTGATAATTTTTTTTGTTTGGCACTATTTAAGTGCACTAAGACATGAAAAAAATTTAATTCCACTAAGACATAAAATTTTGAAAACAAAAGAAAAGTCGAAAAACGCGTACATGAGTTACAGTAAAAAGTAACATTTTAAAGATTTTTTTTGCTTTAACACATAGTACCGTTACATAGTACATTCAATCGATAGAAAATTTAATTTTAAACAAAAGTTGTCCTTGGACGTTTTCTCCTAAAGGTAAAAATGCAAAAATATTAATGATTTTCTAAATAAAGACAGCTTTCGATAGATTTAAATACCACAGCCTCTATCCCCTATGATTAGGAAAGTTGTTAATAACTTCGTTAATTTTGACTTTAAGAGAAAAAGTCATAAAATAACTTTTGTTTAAAGCCAAATGTTCTTTCTATTGGCTTAAATGTATACCTACTCGTCATTTGATTTTCTTTCGTTCATCACCATCGCTATCAGGAAACAATTTTGTCTATTTAACCGACCCTGTATCTCTAATATTAACGAAGTAAGTAATAGTGCTGACTTAACTTTGAACACTCTGTATATTAAAATTCAAAAAAAATCCACTTTTACTTAATTTATCAAATTTTATTAAGTTAGGCTTGGTTAGGTGTTAGGTTCTCTGGCGTAGATCTCAGAACAGGTACATTTAAAGTGTCAATTTTTGACATATCATGTGAACAGTTTGACGTATTGACTTAATTTATATCTATTTTCGTTTAGAATACGAAATTATTTAGAAATCGATACCCCACACGACCACTTTAGATGAAATAAGATTTTAACAATGTCTGTCCTCCTTCCTTTTGCCCCCCTCAAAAAACCCGTTTACTCAACTTTATTTTTTTTAAATTTTGTGGATTTACAAGCTATAAAGTAAAACAAACAAAAAACTGTACGCGAAATGCGTTTCATATTTAATTTATAAGTTTTTTCTGTCCCACCTCAAGTACGACCCCTGTATCTGGGCCCTGCACTGGGTTCTATCGGAGCACCACTTCTAAAATTGCATCTCTAGGTGTCTACTACCTTTGTGCCAAATTTCATTACGGTACGCGAAAATGCAGACAAACCCCAAAATTTCCCTCTTAGGCCCCGAACTATTACAAACTATTGCATTCACGGGAAAAATAAGTTAACCCTTCAACCAAAATGTAGACTTTTAAACCTAGGATTGTAGCACTTAGCACACAGACCCTTAAGTAAATACTGGAGGATATGTAAGTATTAAGAAAATTACAAAATATCTTTAATATGGGTGGCAATATTATGAATGTTGTGAGACATCGGAAAGTTCTCAAAAAATGCTACAAAGCATGTTGAAAAAAATAGTTTGAATAATGTTAGTACCATTTTTAAGTCCTTTCCGACAATGTATTATATTATCGAATATTGCAACCCATAATGGAGATATTTCGATTTTTTAAATACCTATCGTTTTTCCACTAATGACGTTATGCAGGGGGGACTGTCTGAGAAAGAAGTTATACGGACATTATTTTAGCATTTTTCAAGAGATTTTTAACGATGTATCACAACATCTATTCCATTCTCAAATACCAAATTGCAAATAATGCAAGGACCTAAAACTATAAACAAGTGAAATTAAAGAAAAATAAGAAAAAAGTTTTTTGTGTTTTCGGCCGGGACTCGAACCCGGAACCTCTTGCTCTGTACGCAAACGTTCTAAGCATTAAACTACCGAAGACCATACATACATTTTCGGAAAACTTCCATCTATGCACGTGCGCGGTGTCTCAATACAGGAACGAGAGATTCTCAGGGTATTAACTAGACGACCAAGTCATTCTCTTAAATTCTTCTTTAAGAATTATATTGGCAATTGCGATCAGAAATTTTAACACACGAAAAGGTGATCTTATGTTTTCAGACGTTGATTCTTTACATCTAATTTTGAGTTATCATACCTTTGACAGTGGGAAAGAAGAATTTAAGAGATCAGTTGGATGACTTGGTCGAGTTAATACCCTGAGAATTTCTCGTTCCTGTATTGAGACACCGCGCACCTGCATAGATGGAAGTTTTCCGAAAATGTATGTATGGTCTTCGGTAGTTCAATGCTTAGAACGTTTGCGTACAGAGCAAGAGGTCCCGGTCGAAGACAGAAAAACCTTTTTCTTATTGTTCTTTCTTTAATGTCACTGGTTGTTTATAGATCTATTCCATTTTTCTCAAAACATACTTATACAATATAGTAAATGGACAGGCTGGTGCAAAATTTTAAACTGGTAATTGAAAATGACATATTTTTGTGATTTTATCACTAAATTCACGAAATATAAAATGTACATTCAGATAAAGGACCTCTGCTTTTGCGTCTGAATTTAGGGGTTTCCTATACATTTTAGAAAAAAAAAATAAGAAAAAGTTGAAGACAACAAAAGCGCTTTTATAGGTTTTTCCGTCAGACGAATAGTTTTTAAGTTATAAGCAGTGGCGGCTCGTCCATAGGTTTGCAGGTTTGCGCAACCCCCAAAAAATATAGGTAAAATAATAAAAGAACTATTAATTATATATTTTTAAATTCCCACCAGAATTATGTACATTTATACGCTACCGCACCTCTTATAAGGCGCGCGCCGGCCGCCCATAGCGACGGCGTTATCTCGCGGTTTGCAGCTCGAATGCAACCCAATTCGCGTATGACAAAGCGCGCGAGATTTTGTTACTATGCGTGGATTTGAAAGCCGTCCCGTAAAGCTCTGTGAGGATGCAGGTCGACTGCAAACCGATTGTTTATTTTGCATGCTAAATTTTTTATTTTAATTTGTCGTGTAGTCCGCTTAAGTAAATCCCGATAGGTGTGTATTGAATGTTAATTTTGTAATTTATTCCTTTATATTAAGGCTTGATTCGAATATTTGTGTGTTAAAAAATTACCATTCTCCTTTGCAACCTCCAGATTTTTATTCTACAAGCCGCCACTGGTTATAAGGGTAAACATTTCTCCGCCATTTTGGATTTTCACAATATTTTTTTTTTAGTGGCCTTTAACTTATATATTTGTGAAAATCTGTAATAAAATAAATTAAGACAATTTTTTTAAAAACTAAGCTTTCGAAAAAATCTCATTTTACAACGATATGTTTTTAGTGGGGTTTTGTTAACGAGGAACACTCAAGGAAAATACGCATATTTGGTGTTGGAACGTTTAGTTAGATGCTTGACAGATAAGGATTATTTTAAGAGCCTTTATTTGCACCGTTCCAATAAATTTTTTAAATTATTTTTTTGGACTAGAAACACTTACCTTGGTAAAGACAAAATTGGTGGGCTGGATCTGATCAGCCCCTGCTTTTTTAGCTCCTGCAGCACATCCCCACCCGCTAATTGCCACCAGTGATACAATTCGTGAATAGTGAAGATTTCGTAAGGTTCACGAATTTGAGTTTTATTTTTTTTAGTGTCTGTTAATTCCTTGAATTCTGCAAAACATTCAAGTTGCAGTAGATCCTCTGTTGTTGGTCTTTTATTTGGGAAAATATTTAGGCATTGATCTATTAAACTCTTTAAATCTTCGGGCAGGTCCTGTAGAAAAATAGTCACTGAGGATGATCCCACCCGAGAGCTGCTGTTATCATGTCTGCCTATCGACCCTACGTATTATGTACAGGGTATTCCAAATTTGGTGTTTTTGGGGGGTTTAAGGTATATCTAAAGGAGTTAGAAAAAAACTCCCAATTGCTAGCCTTGATTTTCAAAATATAATTAAAGGTGAAAAAAATGAATTTCAACTGTCAGTTTTAATTTTTGCGATATTACATACATAAAATGGTTATTTCATTATGGAATGACCCCTTTATTTCGATCTAAGGGCACAGTTCCCCGCCAAGTTCGCGTAAACTGCTATAGCATCTTTTCTTGAAACATTTCAGCCCTTCTTTGACCTATCTAAATCTCCACGAATGAGCTACGGAACTCAAACTTTGCACAGTAGTTGATCTTCATCGATTTAACAACCCCTCCAAGTTTCATGGACTTCCATAAAATAGTAAAGTAGTTACGAAATTTCAAAAAATATCGAAATTCCCACTCACTCACTCACTTCTCATGTATAGATCATCAAAATTCTACTGTATTTTCAGATATGCTAGTAGTAATAGCCAAGTTTAGAAAAACATTTTCAGACTAGTAAGAACTTTTCATTTTGAAATTTGTATTGGAGAACTTGGCTTTAATTTTATCTCAATTCGTTTTACGGAATAACACTTTCGCGTAATTGGTTTTTTTTTAGATAAAATGGTTTTGTTATGATATATTCTTTGTAAATGTTTTGTTTTTATTTTTTATTTTTATTTATTGAATAAGTTTGAAAAACAAAGAGGTTATTAAAAAACACTTAATAAAAAGGGGGTCGCTTCATAAGAAAAATACCAACTTAATGTAATATCTCAAAAACGAAAAGTGGCAAATACAATTGAATTTGACAGTTAGATTCTGTATTTAAAATAATCCTATATAAACGCAACTTTTAACAAAATAAAATTTTAATTTAAAAAAATTAGAGGCCCTCTCCCAAAACGCAGAGTTTTTAAAAACTAGCCTGTAGCTTGAAAATAGCTTGCGGTTTTTACCTACCTTTAATCATTTCTTGAATGAGTGGGGGTCAGACTTTTTCTACCTTCTCAAATAATACCTGAAATCCCACAAAACCATACAATTGGTAATTAAAACTCTTTCTAGAGGTTGAAAGGCAGATATCTCGAGCACAAGAAAGTCTCCCCTCTCCTATAAAATGAAATCGGCGTTAAATTATAAGTTTACACTTCTGCCGTGTGGTCTTAAGCACACACAATAATTTTTTTGTTTCGATACAGTCTCTTATTGGGCTCAAACTAGCGCCGTATTTTGCCCATTCGGTCAAAATTGTATGTCTTACCGTTTCCGAGATCCCCATAAATCCACATGTAATTACTTTCATCTGAGGGGAATTCGGAAACTGTAAGACATACAATTTTGGTTCCAAGAAGCGCTATTCTGAGCCCAATACGATGCTGTATCGAAATTGAAAATATCTACATCAAGCAAAATTTTGAAATGTTTTTTTTTTAAATAAAAATATCGTCACCATCTTGTAATGAAGTTTAATAAAATTTCGTAGTTTGTATTAGCGGCTACAGTAAATCAAATACGTTAACAAATTTTTGCTAGGCCCTCTGCTTTTTTTAATAAAAAATGTTTTTTTTTTAAATCAACTGCTAAATCTACTTGTGTACCTACTAATCGCAGTTGGGTACAAAATTGATAGGTATACCTATAATAATGTACGACAGGCTTAGTTTTGATGCCGAAAGCGCACTTACGAAATTATACAGTTTTGTATTTTTATGAATCAGGTTATTGGGTAGTTTTGTATGCGACTAGTAGGTATAAGTAGAGTAGCAGTTGGGTTTATTTTATTTTTTATTTTTTTTATTTCCAACTTTTACTTTTAGTTCTTAATCAGTCATTTATTTAACTAAATCAAGGTACCTAATTATTACCTAAACCATGCATTTGTGTCAAACATTGAACTATGCTCAAAGGATAGATAGGTGCGTTTCTACAAGAAGTGAGTGAGAGAAGGTGGGGTAGGGGAGAGGAAGGGGAGAACTAGTAAAATATTGTCAGGATAGAAAATAATGTCCTATTAAGTGAATGACACAAGTTACGTTTATAAGCAAGTGCACATTAACCCTAAACATTCTAAGGAAATGAACTTCTGTATATAGTTCAAATTGTATTAAAAGTAATAAATTGTATACAGAATTATTATAAACAACGCGGTTAATGGGATTTCGATGATGTTTATACAGGAAATAAAACACATCTCGATATCCTATCAATGGCAAACGGTTTGTAATAAAAGCATCTCCAAAAGAGTTTAGCAGTTAGTTGTATGCTGAGAACCTAACGCCTAGGCTTAGTTAATAGTGAACAAGTAGTACAATAGTCAAGTATAAGAAGTTAAGCGTATCAAAGAAGATTTGTAGACAAGATGTATTTAAGTACAATGTAAGTAGTAAATATAAGTATTATAATAAAACCATTACACCTAACTTAAACTGTGTTCGTCACGATAAAACCCCCTCGTGACATATGGTGGAGGCGCCGCTGTCTTTTTTGAAAGACATATAGGCATATAGTGAAAAAAATGTATTTTTCAAATTATTTTTAATTTTTTTATTTTTCTTAATTTCACTCTTTTCACTATTTGTTATTTTATTTTTATTTTTTTTTAATTATTTTAAGGAGTATCGAAATTATTATGACGCTCCAGCCGAAACAATCGATTCCGGCATGCATTAACTAAATATTGAATATTACATTTATTTATTTTTTATAATTTTTTTTCAATTATTTTTCTGTCGGTTATCCTATATAAATATCATTTTCATAAAATTTTCAAACTAGATAGACAGAAAAAGTAATATATTTTTTTTAAAATCAAAAACGCAGTTTAAGTGTGGTGACATGTTACCTATTATTAGTGTATATTTTTTCGCATATTAGTTTAATTCATTTTGTCTCGACATTTTCAATTCGGTATTTTTATACGTTTTTTTTTCTCTTAAAAAGATGGTTTCTATAATTAATGGGTACCCCAGCCAGAGTCACTAGAAGCGTCACAAAAAGTCTTAGTGAAGGCGATAAAAATAACGTCTTCGCCTATAGTTCTCAATCTGCGAGCAGTCCCTTTTTAAAAAGCACTAAACTCTCAAGAAGTCCTGTCAGAAAGACAGTAAATTTCGACTTATCCTTCGTCGATCCGAGTGCCGAAAATCACTCAACTCCTAAAAAAGTTTTACAAATTTCAAAACAAGATTTTAAATTATCCCGTGGGCAAAATTTATCTTTTGAAGATTCAAATAATTTAACGGTCATTTCCAATAAAACGGAAATTCCTTCGACCGAAGAAACGTTGCAAGACGAAAAAAGCCAAACCATAATTAACCAAGGGTTGAATACAAAATCTAGCATCAATAAAAAACAGGACTCAGCCATCACAAAAATTTTTAAAATGACAAATACAACGCTAAGTGACGCTCTGACGGGTACGACCAGTAATCCGGCATCACCCAAATTTATAGACCCACCTTACTTTAACCCAGGGTTAGACTCCCCGGTGAATTTCATTACAAAATACGAAAAAGTATCTCAAGTAAACGGTTGGACCGAAACGCATAAGATAGCATATTTTAAAAATTATTTGGAAGGCGCCGCCTTCAGATGGTTTTTAGAATATAGTAGCAAAACCGAGAATGCAAATAAAACTTGGGCTCACTTAAAACAAGATTTTTTAAAAGAATTTGGGGGTGACCAACCTCTAAAAAATCTCAAAATTAAATTTAAAAATAGAAAACAGGGAAGTGCTGAGGATATTAAACAATATTATTATGATTTATTTAATATGGCGTATGAAATTGACGAAAAAATGCCATTTGACCAATTTAGAGAACATTTTGAAAGTGGGCTACATAGCTCCTATACAGAGTCCTACGAATTAATAACCTCATCCGACCTGGATCACAAAAAACTAAGAGAAACAGTTTTGAAATTAAGTGCTATTAGACAAAACGTTTTAATAGACAAAATGACAAGACAAACAGAAGTTTTGACAATCGAACAAAATGAGGGAAGCTATCCTAGGCGAAACGGTCCTAAGGCAAAATGGCCCAATTTACACGCGACAAAATGAAACAAACTATTTTATGCAAAACGCGTCGAACTATCATCAAAATGGTAGAGGTAGGTCGAGGTTTCGCGAATTTAGAGGTAGATCAAACAATTATAGAGGTAATCTAAACAGGCCGATAGGTCAATATCATAATCGAAATACGGGAAATTATAATCAAAACTCAAATCATGGGTGTAATAGGAGGAATTTTGGCCAAAATGTAAATAATTTTGGACAAAACAACAGGAATGAACAAAGAAGGCCGCAAAATAGTCACGTAGAGTCACCCAGAAAGGATCACACAGGAAGCAGGGATCTTCCAAATACGAGGTGTCACGACGGCAGGCCGAGATGCAACGATTGCAATAGGTGTGGGCATTATGCATGTAGCAGGGAGCGTAGCAGCGAAAGGGGACCACAAAGAAGAGTATCGTTTAGTAGAGCGAGTAGGTCGCCATCCCCAAATGTGCAAGGACGACTCAATTAGAGTGCCCCAACGGCGTCGTCCTCCAAACAGGGGCAAGCAATAAAATTCTGGTAGTTAAGGGTGTCGTCAATAATTTTAAGGGGGTAGACATAGTCCTGGATACCGGCTCTGGAAAATGCATCATAGAGAAATCTCTATGTAGAGACATAGAGCCTTTAAAACAACAATTTGCTTTATCAACTGCCGGTGGAAATAAAGTAATGCCACTCGGCCTAACAGAATTTAAAATTAAAATCGGCGAAATGTGTGGGTACATTGAAGCCATAGTCGTAGAAAAATTACCAAAACCTTTAATTTTGGGAATGGACTTTTTAGAAAAAAATAACGCCCAAATCAATCTCACCGACAAGACTGTACGACTAACGAACGGTTACAGAACAACAACACTTTCGTTTCATAAAGACGAAAATTATCAATCGGGCACTGAAAATTTTATTTCACTTTCTTTACCTTTAGTACAGGAGGAAAGCCAGGATTTAAGGGATATTTTTAAAGTAACTTGTTTAAATGATTATTTTATTATACCGAGTGAGCATACAACAATTAAATTAAAAATAGAAAAATTCGGTTCAGTTGATTTAAAAACTTTTATTTTTGAAGAGAATGACGCATTTTTAAGACCTAAAGGAATTATTTGCTCTCCCCCTGAATTTGATGACGACACTTGTACAATGCAATTAACCACCAAAAAACATAACCCAATAAAAAATTTTAAGGAATCGACCTTAGGCTACCTTAAAAAGGGGTTTAGGTACGATATAGACACCTTACCCGTCCTTAACATTGAAGAGACACAAGAGATACAGGATGAAGAGAGAGTGACAATGGCGGACCACAAAATTAACCACATAAAAGATGAAAAAATTAAATCGCATTTATACAATTTATTAGAGGAGTACAGCGATGTTTTCGCAAAAAGTCCAAAATATATGGGCCAGACGGACCTTGTAGAACACGTGATTGACGTGGGTGACGCGAAACCCATACGTCAAAAGCCATATAGGGTATCTCATAAGGAAAAGGAAATTATAGACAAACAAGTAAATGAAATGCTTCAGGCAGGCGTTATAAGCGAAGCGGAGTCAGAATGGGCAAGTCCGGTGGTACTGGTGAAAAAGAAGAGTGGAGAGACGCGGTTCTGTTGCGATTTTCGCCGCGTAAATCATGTTTCACGTAGAGCTAACTACCCGATGCCAGTCATAGACGAACTTTTGACCTATTTAGGGAAGGCCAAATACTTCACAACACTCGATATGTTCAGTGGATTTTGGCAAATAAAGCTTAGCGACGATTCTAAATAGTATACAGCCTTTTGTTGCCCCGGACAAGGTGGTACATACGTTTGGAGCTATGCTTTGGATTATCGGGAGCTCCTGGAACATTTCAAAGATTGGCAGATATGGTTTTTCGTGATCTAAAATGGAAAACGCTCCTGGTCTATTGTGACGACATCTGTATATTTTCAGAAACACTCTCTGACCATTTAGAAAAATTGCGCACCGTTTTTCAAAGACTACAGGATGCAGGGCTAACACTAAAACCCTCAAAATGCGAATACATAAAAGAAGAACTAGATCTGCTCGGTTATACTGTATCGAGCCAAGGCCTAAAACCCGACAAAAAGAAATAGACACCCATCTTCACCCTGTTGCCTATGCCAGTCGAAGTTTAACAAACGCAGAAAAAAATATGTCAATCTCAGAATTAGAGCTAGCAGGAATAATATACAGTTTAGGCTATTTTAGAGCATTGGTATATGGTAAGCATGTGCGAATCGTAACCGATCATCACGCACTGTGCTGGTTAAAATCAGTTAAAGATCTCGTAGGAAGATTAGCCAGATGGGCAATAAAATTGTCAGAATTTGACTACACAATAGAACACAAAAGTGGAGCAAAACACAGAGATGCCGACTGCATGAGTAGAAATCCCGTGCTAAAACCGAGCGAAAATGAAGAGGAACAATTAGAGGAGATACCCACGTTCATTTTTTAACCCGAAGATATGGGAAAATTACAGAGAGAAGACGAAAGTTTGCGAGAGATCATAGACGGTTTACAAGATCCTGACAAAATTGGTAGTGTTGGACTAAGAAAAAGAATAAAAAATTTTAGGCTTATAGACACAGTTTTACACAAAATAAATCCTAGGCCAGAAGGGCGAGAATTTTTACTAGTCATACCAAAAAATTTAATTGGAGAGATTTTATTTGCACATCATAACGAGCCGCTAGGAGGCGCTCACCTAGGAGTGACCAAAACAACAGAAAAAATTAAAAATCGATATTTTTGGGACCATCAACAAAAACATATCGAAGATTTTATTAAAAGATGCCCCGACTGCCAAGCCAGAAAAGGACAACAGAATAGAATTTCCATAGGGCTATTACAACCTATGCCGATAGGCGTTTCTTTTGAGAGAGTGTCTATAGACCTTCTCGGGCCATTCCCATTATCAAAACTAAAAAATACAATGATTGTAGTCGCGACAGATTATGCGACAAGATGGGCCGAAACAGCGCCATTGCCGGACGGAAAAGCAAATTCTGTCGCAAAATTTATGGTCGAAAAAATAATCACAAGACACGAATCGCCCAAGTATCTGCTGAGTGACATAGGGCAAATTTTTAGATCCGAACTAATAAGAGAGATGTTAAAAATGATGTGCGTCACAAGCCAGTTTACTACGTCATACCATCCACAGTGCAACGGACTAGTAGAAAGAATGAATAAAACTATCGCAGATATGTTATCAATGTACACAAATATGTCACATACAGACTGGGATACATTTTTACCTTTAGTGACATCAACCTATAATTGTTCAAAACAAGCAACGACCCAGTACTCGCCATTTATGCTGGTCTATGGTAGGGAACCAATATTACCTATAGAAGCAAATATCATGATGAGTCCACCACCGAGTAACACGGAAGAAATCCGAAACCGGGCACTCGCAGTGCGAAATGCCGCAGCGGAAAATATAAAAAATCAGCAGCAAAAAGACAAAATTCACTATGACGCAAAACACAGACACGTAGAATATGAAGAAGGCGAGAAAGTGAAAGTTTTTACTCCCGTCAGAAAAGTAGGAAGAAGCGAAAAATTATTGCTCAGATGGTTCGGCCCATATTACGTTACACGCAGAATGTCGGATGTGGATTACGAAATAAGAAAAGGACCATCAAACAAATGCAAAAAAGAAGTGGTTCATGTCAGCAGGATGCTACCTTACTATGACCCATGGACACCGGAAGTAGTCCCAGTGACAGAAAATTAAGCTGCCCAAAAAAATTTTTTTTAAGGCCCTTAGGGCAAAGCCTTTATAACAAGACTTTGTGTCACAAATATTCCCCTGTATATAAAGACACTATTTAAAGTGAAGTGAAATAAAATAAAGGACGCTATTTTAGTGAAGTGAAAAAGACATTTTTGTTCAATGCAAAATTTAAATTTTAAAAAAGATACCTACCTATAATTAAATTAGATTTTTATTTTTTATTTTCAGTGCAAGTATAAATAAAACAATTAAAAACCGATTAGGAGGTGTACGGTATCATGTTATTAAAACACTACACCAGATAATATAACAAAGTGTCAAGCAACGACCGCTTTGAAATCTTTACCTACATAAATATAAACTGTTTATAGGAAATATAATATCAATGGTAAACGACCGACTAATTAGTGTTCACCAACCTAAGTTTAGAAAACAATTAGGTAGTAATAATAATAAATTAAATTAAATGTTGGGATAACACTCCCGCAAAGTTTAAAAATAAGTTAAAAATTATTGAAATATTTAACTTATAAGTATCAACTAATTAGATAAATTGTTTTAAAAACATTTAAGGAATATAAAAAATTTTGATTAAATTTGTTGAGACAACTCGGAGTTTGTTTAATAATATCCAAGCCGGTTGTTTTAAAAACACTTAGAAGTTTAATATTTTTCGTTAAACATTTATATTAACGATCAAAACTTTATAAATAATTAAAGTATTTTTTTTTTAAATAAATTAAGATGTTGTGGAAATAAACCACAACTTTATTTTGATAACTTTTAATATTTTGCTAACAAGGAACAGACGGCAATAAAACAAATAAAATACAAAATAAATATCGTAGCCAAATGCTATGAATGCTATTATTTATTATTTTATTAAAATAAATTTTAATTTTAAAAAGAGACATCTAATTTTTTAACTTCATATTGTGCTTCATAGCAATTAAGGTCACAGAAGCCGAAAACAACCAATCCTACCTAGTAGAAGTCAGTGCCGGAGCATTTTGGAAGGCACTACCGCAAACTGTAGCATACGAAGCTACGATTCCGATTACATATAAAATGGACTGGTCAGAAGAGATCATGACAGAACCAGAGTTACCAAGATATATCTGCGAGTCATATGGCGACAATTGTAACTTGGTATCACACACACATGAGTTAGGAAAGGCATTTAAAAAAGAATTCGATTTGTTAAACGGTAACTGGGGCGCATCTTCGATGAGGACACGAAAATCTAAACAAAATTTAAGGCCAAAAAGGGCACTAGGCTTCATCGGAGACGCTCTAAATTGGTGTTGTGGGGTCGCGACCGAAGAAAAACTCGATATAATTTCTGAGGATGACGAAACAGTAAAAAGGCAACTTAACACAATCAGTAAAGGGCTAGGCGAAACCCTTCACAGTATCGGGGAACAGTCAAAACATTTTTCCGATTACACTAACAAAAGTTTCAACTTTAAATAAAGATAAGTAATCCTGAGGGATGAAGAAAGTTTTGCTAGCACGTCTCTGGTCAATCAGTATCAAAATTTAAGGCGAATAATATCTCTAACTCGCGCACTAAGAAAACAAAAAATTATTGAATCATGCAAAGCAAGAAAAATCCCTATTGAAATAGTCAATCCAGAGGTTTTACGAAAGGATTTAGATAATCTGGAAAAACAAATCTATTCGTCAAATCAAGGTTTGGCAATTTCAAAAGAAAAAATTTCAAAATTTTACGAACTTCCAATATGCGACTGCAGCATCACGGAAAATAAAATTTTTATTCACATTAAAATACCGATTATACAACACAGACAAAAGTGGGACCTTTATGAACTGACCACCACACTCTTCGCATGGTTCAATCAAACATGTACAATACCACACCAGGCATTGTACATCGCTGTCTCAAAAAATAATTACGGAAAAGAAGAGATTAGACAAATTTCAGGTACAGGGCTACACTTATGTAGACCTTATCACGACAAATTATGTTTTATTCCTAGGTTTTCTGCTGATAATATACAGGGACCAGAGTGCGCCAAAAAATTGTATCACGGCGCGTCTGTAGAAGAAATAAGTTCATACTGCCCGATGAATTGCCACTCAGGTAACTCGTTGATCATCTAAGAATTAAATGACATAACATACATACTTACACGTCTGCAAGAAAAAACCTATCTCTCATGCGGTAGTGGAAAAACCGAGCTAAAAAACGTTTATAACAAAAAAGGAGCTTTAAAAATTAAAATCCCATGCAATTGCCAGTTAGAGTCATCCGGAGAAATTATTATCCCACAAAAATTCCCATGTAACAATAAAATCGAGACGGCGAGCATAGTTCACATTATACCAGCAGTTTGGTCAAATCTAAAATCATTTATTTTAAGACCAAAAATGCAACACATGCAACCTACATATAAAGATATGCAAGAATGCCCTAACTCAAATTGGACACTAAATACACCACATTTAAATTTGACGTCATCAGAGACAACATTAAAACAAATTGAAAATTCAGTGGACACTAACATACCGCAAACATACGGTTTCAGCGATAAATACGGTATGGGAAGTCACGGAATTTTCTTGCTATGGAATTTTCTGCTCTCAGTGTCGACTGCATACCTATTTTTTCATCATCCGATTGTAAGTCTGGCAGCATCACCAGTTCAAGTTGCTAACGCACAAAATATTTTAAACACAACACAGATACACTACGAATATGACATATTATTCGGTGTCACGTGCCTTTCCCTGCTTATGTTTTTAACTTATGTAAGTATAAAACTTCTCAAAAAATATTCAAAAAAATCGGCGTCACTAAATTTAAAAGAAAATACACCCGAAATCGTAATCAACTACGGTCACACAAAGTTTCAAATCGAGTTGAAAGAACAAAAAGATTTATTCTCCCTTCAAATCGGCGAAAAAGTTAATGCAAACATTGTCAATTGTGGCTCCGGCGAATAAAAAATTCGTCGTATAATTAAATGCCGGTATATTTTATTTATACACGTGCTTAATGTAATTGTAAAAACCGCATAGATTACATAACCGTATACTATGCCGGTAGTTTTGTATAATAAATAATTTTTATAAATGTTTACGACCTGCACTGCGCGTCGTAGTCCGCAAATGGAAGAACTCATTTTTACCGTGATATTTCATGTCAAAGTCTACGCGAAAAGATTATTGAAGAAATATTATAGTAAATGATAGGAGCTAACCCATTTGCCGACAAGCTAATTGCCACATAGAAGAGATCGCCAAGTATAATTGTATATTATTACAATGTTAATAATTTTTATGAATCACAGGGGTGAGATTGATGATTGAGATGTAAGGGGAATAAATTATAATGAAGGGCGTATACCATAGAAAAAATAAATGTATGACATACATAATATTTTAAACTTAATTAAATAATTTCTATAATGTTCTTAAAAGGTGCAAAACGCACACATTGTTTTGAATGTATAATAAAACAAATTGTGAAATGTATAAACAAAGGTGTATTAAATTAAACATATTTTTTCGAATGTTATCAAATGATATAAGTATAAGCGGGCTAAGTAAGCAGGGTTGCCAGGGTATAAATAATTCTAAAATGAACCGAGAACAATTAAATTATTTTTTCTCATTTTTGTAAATTTTGTCTCTTTTTAATGTAAACATATGTAAATATTTATTATGTCCTAACATCGTCTGTGCATTAATTTTTTAGATCCACCTATTCTACTCGTTTCCAACATGAAGAAAGAAGACAAGGAAGAACGATGACAACCTGACATAACCAAGACGTCACAAAAGGCCTAGCAAAGCGGCCGAAAAGATCAACCAAAGTAATGCAAAAGGCGAAAAAGTGGTGAGCAGGGCCGATTAGCACTGGTGTACAGCAGACAAATCGCCATAGAGCCAACCCACCAAGTAGTCAACCCAGACAGAGCTAACATCCGATACCACAAGGCAACAGCCGATAGCACAAGGCAACAGCCGATACCACAAGGCAACAGTCGATACCACAAGGCAAGAGAGCTACCCAGAGCGCAGCATGAGAAAACCGGGGGGAGCCAACTCTAAACCCCCGCCAGTCGTGCCGCCAAATCAAACACTACGAACAGAAAAAAGGACCTACCATCCAGGTCTTCCTGAGGAAATGGACCGCACAAGTCAAAACGAGATAAGGACAGTTGGCAACAAAGCGAGATCTGAACATTTTCAAGGCAGCGTGCAAGACCCACAAATTCGTCACGGCAACACTGCGGTTGATACTTCTTTATAAACCTACATTGGACTAGGTTGCGTCACCTGAAGAATGCAAAACAATCGGAACGAGTAGCTTGGGGATGGATAGACAATTATTTTAATTAATTAGTTTTTATAATTTATTAGGTACAGACGACTGTTATATTTTTTTGTGAAAAATAGTTTAGTAGACAATCTGTGGGGACAGATTTTTTTAAAAGCAAGGGGGATGTGTCAGGATAGAAAATAATGTCCTATTAAGTGAATGACACAAGTTACGTTTATAAGCAAGTGCACATTAACCCTAAACATTCTAAGGAAATGAATTTCTGTATATAGTTCAAATTGTATTAAAAGTAATAAATTGTATACAGAATTATTATAAACAACGCGGTTAATGGGATTTCGATGATGTTTATACAGGAAATAAAACACATCTCGATATCCTATCAATGGCAAACGGTTTGTAATAAAAGCATCTCCAAAAGAGTTTAGCAGTTAGTTGTATGCTGAGAACCTAACGCCCAGGCTTAGTTAATAGTGAACAAGTAGTACAATAGTCAAGTATAAGAAGTTAAGCTTATCAAAGAAGATTTGTAGACAAGATGTATTTAAGTACAATGTAAGTAGTAAATATAAGTATTATAATAAAACCATTACACCTAACTTAAACTGTGTTCGTCACGATAAAACCCCCTCGTGACAATATTGTTAAATAAAATCTTCAAGCGTGTGTGGAAAGAATTTTTGAAATCGCTCTATATTTGTGAAAGTTATAGCTACAACTATTACTTATAAGAGGAACGATGAGGAGAGAGGGAAAGGGAGGGGGAACTAGTAAAATGGTGTTGGAAAAAAATCCTAAAGCGTGTGCAGATAGAATTTTTAAAATCCCCTATATTTGATAAAATTATGCGAATATGGTTTTTTAAGTGGGTTTGGGGGGAATGACAAGAGGGGAGATGGTTGGAAGCAGGGAGGACACAAAGGAATTGCAGCAAATTAGAGGACATTTGCAATCAGTGATCAAAGGAATCTCATTAAAATCATATATATAATATTCCAATACCCACGGTAATTGCCAATTCATAATGCAAACATGAGTCCGTGCGGTCCTTAAGCAAAAATGACCTGACTGGTTGCTTTCAAACACATATGCATATTATTTCCATATCAGTGGCGGCTCGTGACTTGTAAAACTGATGAGGCACCAAGGCCAAAAATGAAAAAAAATCCTTCATGAACTGGAAATAAATGATCAAATGCAATGTGTATTTGTTTCCAATTTTCCCTTTCCATGATTGTCGAAAAATTTTATTTTCTACAAAGATAATAAATATACTTAGGTACTTTAAATCTAAAAACAAAAATTAAAGTTTGTAAACAAGCGGTATCCTTCTTTCTTTTAACAATACAAACTTTTATCAATTACAACCTCGAATCTCTATAACTCGAACTTAAAGGGACAACCAAAACAGTTCGAGTTGTGGAGAGTTCAAGTTATAGACATTCGAGTTAAAGAGGTTAAAATACATATAAAAAGTGCAGGGACCACTTAAAAGTTTCGAGTTATAGAGAGGTTCGAGTTATAGAGGTTCGACTGTATAACGTCGTAAAATTTGTCATTTTCATACATAGTCTGTAAAAGTTCTTTTTCTATGGAAAAAATTGCCAGCGCGGAAAGTTTATCTTGTGTCATTTTTGATCGTAACTGGAATAGTTAAAACAAGAGTACAAAGTTTTATAGTTTCACTAAAAATTTCACATAGATTTGTCTATATCAAACTTTTTTTTACATGCATTTTCTAAATATAAGAAATTATATTCCTTAAAAATAGTTACCTCAGAAACCCTTAGAAGACAATTGGAGCTCCTGTTACATTTTTAGTTTTCTCGAATATATCTTCAAAAACTTCATATTTATCTTGTAATCTTGAACAGCATATTTTAATTTGAGTGATTGCAAAAATTGATACAGGATATTTTAATAGTGTTAAATATCTTAAAAATTAAAATCAAAAAAAGGAATTTTAAACTTTCAGTTTTTGAGAAAACCTTGTGCCATAAGTGTAGACTCTGAATTTGAAGCTTCGAGAAAACTCCTTGCCACTTTTTTTGTCTAGACTTAAAATATTAAAGTCTGGCGTTGGTCTACTATTTTTCAAGATTTCCGTCTTTTCAAAATTACTGCGGTGTTGAAATGGTACAGTTATCAATGACACAACACTGTCATGTATAGGAAAACTCATTTTTTTAATAAAAAAAACAGCATAAGCAAAGTTTTAATAAAAGCTCAAAACAATGACTAATTAGGTAATCGGTTGGCGAATGACTCAAAACAGGTGGCGGGTGTTACATAATTTGCATGGACGCGACAAAATCTTACCAGCGATTTATTTAATTGATAGATTCGCATTATAGAGTTTTTCGTCTTCGAACGACCTCAATAATTTTCTGCCACGTGATGTGGATCAGACGCGCGATATGACCACCCGCAGCGTAAGTGAAGCGAAGCTGCCCGCCGCCTCAAGGAAACCCAAAATTTAGCGAATTCTAAAGCCAAGTTTATGCAGAGAAAAATATTTTTTTGAAATATTTTATTATTTCATATTATATTGTTAAAAGCATTCCAGTAAAACAAAAAACTAAGGGTTTTGTGCTTTAAATTATGTAAGGCCAGCGTGGCATGCTGATGCACACAAATTCATCACTTTTTTAATCGCCTCACCAATCATGCAGTCAAGCGCGCGAGTCACAGAAGAGTTCGGTTCAGTCCGCTAGGGCCAATATGTTATGGCGGGAGTTGCGAATGACGATTCAGTTTATTTATTCATTTCATGTTGTAGATTCCTTTTTATCTGGGGATTTAGTGAAAAGACAAAGTTTAAGTAGCAGAGGGCGAAAAAGCTTGATAAATAATTTAAAATTTACTTTAATTTTTTTTTAAGTTGGTGAGGCGCCGCCTCACTTGCCTCATCTGACGAGCCGCCACTGTTCCATATAGTACGTATTATGGCAATACCTACGGTACCTTACGATGCATAATGCAAACATATTTGAAATAGCAATGTCAATGGGTATAAGTCTATCCTTTTTCCGGTCCTTAAGATAAAATGTCCTGATTGGTTATACTTTTACGCATACATATTATTTTATTCTTGTATTCGTCACGTTAAATCATCGGAGTTGACAAAAACTATATCTATGTAAATTTGATGTCTGTGCATTTTTCGTATCTTTATTTTTGAATGTTTGCATTAAATGCCAGCCATTGTGTAAATGGGTAACAGGGAGTATTGGAATATTACGTATTAGTCAGAGCATATTATTTTAAAAAGCTTTCCGTTTTCGGTCTAGAAGCAAATCATATTACTTTTTGGCAACAGACCATTTCCGCCTAATTAGACCCCGCTGAATCCGAATATCTCTGTTGCCAACTCGAAAAATCGACAGGGACGGAGAAAATCCCCCCCAAACCCCCAAAAACCTGTTTTTTTTTTCAGTTTTATGCAATTTTCTCGAAAACTAACCTTTTTATCAAAAATTGCAAAGAACAGTTTTTTATGGTGAATAAAATTCCCTTTCCAACGATGTATTGGTCAATAAGGTTAGGAAAAGCAAGTAGCTCTTCAGTGGCGTACGTAAATTGGGATTATTTAGGAAAAACATGTTTATTATAGGTTTTTCAAAATTTTCTCAAAAACTACACTTTTTAGGAAAAAATATGTAGTATACTTTATTGTACAACATTTTCTTTTAAAAACTTTATTAAAATGCCGGGTTGTTGCCATATTAAAGGCTTCAGGGGCGTACTAATAAGAACTTATTTTCAAAAATAACTGAAATAATCGTTTCTCTTGCATATTTAAATATCTTTTCTAAGATTTAAAAAAAAATATGCCTTTATTCTTTATTGAGGATAAGACAATTTCTTTTCAAATGATATATTACAAAGTGAGGTTAATGTTATGATAAATACTTCAAAAAGGTTCGTAATTTATACCTACTAAAATAATATGTTTCCAAATTCAAATAAACTGTTTTTTGATTAGATTAGATATTTTGATTTATCTAAATAAGTTCTTTAAAGCAAAAAACACCGGTGGTTATAAGGGGAGGGGGCATAGGGGCTATGGCCCCCCCTAAGCAATATTTTTCTGCAGAAAGTAACAGTAGTAACTTTGACACAGATGTTTTTCGTTATTTTTTTAAGCATATGGAACTCAAAATAAAGTGGTGAATCTTATGCAACGGTTTGGGGGGGGGGGGCATAATCATAATTCGGTACTTATTGGGATCAACAACCAACCTGTCAACCTGTTAGGAAGAGTTTGATATTTTTTTGCCTTATACTTATGCAATTTACGTACGCCCCTGGAGAGTTTGCTATACTATGGGTCACATTTTGTGACACACTGTTTAAAAGGACATTTTATTATAGGGCCCGCCGCCGAAGCCATAAAAGGTCGAAAGTACAAAAGGTCGAAAAAAAATCGACAAAACAAAATATTAAAAATACAAATTTACCGTATCAAATCGAATTGACCTGTCCAGTCAATGTGGACCCGCGGCCGTACTTTCGATCTTTTGTACTTTCGACCTTTTGTTTTTTGATCTTTTGTACTTTCGACCTTTTGTACTTTCGACCTTTTTTATTTTCGACCTTTTGTACTTTCGACCTTTTGTACTTTCGACCTTTTGTACTTTCGACCTTTTATCCGCCGCTCTTTATTATCCACCGAAAAGCTAATAAGATTGATTAGTTTGGATTGATCTTAAATAATATCTTTAAATTAAGAACACCACTGGAGCGGTAAATGTAAAATAACTTCCACTTTGTTATACATCATTTGAAAGGAAATTTTATTGGCTATGACGAAGTATAGAACACATTTTTTGATAAAGAGCTTGGTTTTTCAGAAAATTGAATAAAACGTACGAAAAACATGTTTTGTTGAAATCACCCCCATTGACGGACGTCGCTGGAGAGTTTGCTATAAGTTAAACCCCACCGAGTTTTACATTTTTAAAAAAGGAATTTCCCTGTCTACAAAAAAGTGTAGAGCAAGTTTTTTCATGTTAAGCTTAGTTTTTGAGAAAATTAGATAAAACGTGTAACAAAAATGGTTTATTTTCTGTTTTTTCAAAATTAATTTAATTTACGGATGCCCCTGAAGTTTTATTTATAAAACCGATTTAATCATGTTATACGTCATTTTGAAGGAAATTTTATTAACTATACCAAAGTGTAATACATGGTTTTCTGTAGATATTAGTTTTAAAAAAAATTAAATAAGTCTTGGAAAAAACATAGGAATTTTTTCAACTTTTTCTTAATTACTTTAATTAACGGATGCCGCTGGAGAGCTTGTTATTAGTCTAACTTTATTAAGTTGTACCTTGTTGAAAAGGGAATTTTATTGTCTACAATAAAGTATATTGTACATTTTTCTCTTAGAAGCTTAGTTTTTAAAAATTTTTTAAAAAAACCTCAAACTTTCAGATTTTGGGGGGTCTGGGGGGTTTTTGGAGGTTTTTGCAGCCATTAAAAAAAAATAATATGTTATTATTTTTTAATTATACAAATATATATTTTGAATGCACACCTGTGACAATTTGGGCTTTCTAGCGGCAATTTAAAATTCCGCCGCCATCTTGAATATCTCAGCCCCTGTCAATATTTCGAGTAGGCAATATTGGGATATTCGGATTTAGTAATATAAAATGCTTCTAGAAAGTGGATTTTCCCGAATCTTGCCTGAACTATATATGATTAAAATCGTCTGAAATTTAGGTAATTTGTATGCTTTCAAGCCTACATCATGTGACAAAATGGCGTCTGACGACCGCCATGTTGATTCCTGTTTAAAAAAATATAGCCTATAGCACCTTCGATATCAGCAGCACTTCAACGACACCTTTTTTGTCAAAATCGGTTTAGCCGTTTAGCCTCTAGCGGGACACACATACATATCCCAAGCGAAAAACATTAACCTTCCTTTCGCCGTGCTGCAGTTGGGTAAAAAACCTGAAATCCTTATGTAATTATTTTTATTTGGGAAACCCACAAGCATGAGCTAATATGGTCCTTACCAAATATACTTCAAAAGAATTATGTTCTCTAGCGATTCTTTCGAAAACAGAAGTGGTCGATTGTACTAAGCTCAGCACTTTTCGAATTCGTTGACCCAAATTCAACGAATTCCACAAGAACTTGTTTAAAGCCAGCTCTGCCAAACATATGCCAAGGGACCAAATATCCACTTTGGGGTCGTCTGAATGACCTCTGGGGCCACTGAGGTAGACTTCAGGTGCTGTGTAGAGAATCTGCCTGCAAAAGATTTTCGCATTTGTACAGGGTATCTCAAGCGTGACTTTTGGAGGGTTTCAGGCATTTCTAGGGAATATAACAAAAACTCACCCTCAATTTACGAGCCTCGATTTTCAAGAGATGATTAAAACCGCATCTTGATATAGCAAGACGTTATTATGCTAAGTACTGGGGTTTTTGAAAAGTCTGCATTTTGGGAGAGGGCCTATATGACAGATCAAATTCAATTTTGCGAATCCCTATCTATCGTCGTAAATGACAAAAACAAAATTGTCCAAGATCATAAATGAAAATAGTATAACAGTCCAATGGCAAAAACGGAGATCTTAAGACCCGACCCCTTTTTATGATTTTGTCCGGTGTTGATAAAAGACGTTATACAGAACTTCGATTCTCCTCTTATCTTGTTTTGAAGAATAGGTTTGTTAGGTCATTTTTCTTTATGATCTTAGACGATTTTTTATTTGTTCTTTATGATAAACTACGGGGCCCAATTTTGCGGATTCTTCATAAAAAAAAAACCTAAAAAAAACCATTTACACCAAAATGAAATTTACATAAATAAAAAAGTTATAGGCCCCTCTAGCCTCTACCCGTCCCTGAATGCAGATTTAAAAAAAACTCCTTTAGCCTTTTAAGAGGCACATTTAAGATTCTTTGGAAAATGGAGCCTCGCAGTGGGGTTAGGTATTTTTGGATCTTCCCTAGAAATACCTGAAACCTCCCAAAAGCATAGAATTTGGGAGAGCCTCTACAATTTTTTTTGTAACGCCTATGTATTTAGAGAAAATGTATTAAAACTCGTAGACAATGATTGTGTAGAAATAAAATTTCGAACTTCCATTGTCTTTATTTGTTTTAAAACACGACGTTTCGGTTAGTAAGTATCTCTAACCGAAACGTCGTGTTTTAAAACAAATAAAGACAATGGAAGTCCGAAAATTTCTAAAATGTATTAAGTTATTAACACTATTGCATGGCTTTTCGCATAGAAGTACGGATTTGTAAAAAAAATATATTAAATTATTTGACCCCGACGTGATTTGAACACGCAACCTTCTGATCTGGAGTCAGACGCGCTACCGTTGCGCCACGGAGTCTTATTAGAATGAAATCGAAAGCACAGTCTGTATGAAGCTTACTTATTTAAACCATCTAAAAAAGTCCTGTTATGTTTTCAGTGGTCGAATCATTGGGTTGAATCTTTATTGTACAGGTCGACTACAGGGTGTTGACTTTTTTTAACGCACTCCTATTTGACCATAATTAAGGAAAGAACTTATTTTTTTTGTAATTTGCTTCTGTTGCTAATAAAAATAAATAGATCCATGACGGAGCTGATACCTTCCTAGCTAGGTAGCCTATTAACTTTAAGTGAAGCCATAAATATCAGCCTTGTAAACAGCATAAATACATAATATTCCAATACCCACGGTAACTGCCCATTCATGATGCAAACATGAGAGCCTTGGGGTCTTTAAGCAAAAAAGACCTGATTGGTTGCTTTCAAAGACATGCATATTTAGGGTTACCAGACGTCCGGATTAATCCGGACATGTCCGGATTTTAACTACGTCCGGGTGGTTTCGAGCGGATTTTTCATAAACGTCCGGATAATAAAGTAACCGCCTTTATAAACATCAAATAATGCAAAATAAACTAGTTTCAAAAAATGTAATTAAACAATAACCGTCGATAAATTTAGCACTGTGAATTCATCTTTAAGCGGGGTCTTCACATAACGTTTTACCTTACGTCTTGCCTGTTCAGTCAAAACCATCGAAGAAATAACTGGACAAGGCAAAATCTTGATCCTAGATTTTTTTGGCTTTGCGCATTGCTAAAAAGAAAAATACACCAACAAAAGTGAGGTTAATCCCCCCTAGGCCCAACTTTAATACTTTGTATGATCTTATATGGTGTTAAAAAGAGCAAAAGTTCGCAATACTTTGGAATATGTACTATATTTTATTTGATCAATATATAATTACTTGCTATAAAGAAAGTTAATTAACATCACTAAAACGGTTACACTTAAAACTATGTACACTAAAACGCTTACGCTGTCATCATCATCGTAGTCATCGAAGAAATAACTGGACAAGAAGGACAACGCATGTAGAAAATCTCGAGCCCTTGTTATAACGTGAATATCGTATACATATCTCATTCAAATTTAATTTATAAAGAAGTAGGTAAGCCGCGCGATCGAGTCTTTAACGAAAGACCATACGCGCAAAACAAAAATTGAATCGGGTGTCATCGGGTGTTAACGTCGGCTGTCGTCAACGCGAATGCGGCCGGTCGAAGGTCAAGAGAAACGCGTAATATTTGAGTAGGTAGACTGATTAATAAATACCTACCTACCCAATACGATTTAATTTTTTGTTTTATAATATTTGGGTGATCCGTGAAAATAAACCCAGAGCGGAGGCAATTGCAAATTAACAGAAAAAGTTAAATTTAAATTTTTAAAAGGTCATTAGTTTTATAACCATTTTTTAGATTTTTATGAAAATTTGAGTACTTAATACGGTTATGTTAATATTTGCTGGAAGACAAAAATTTACTAAATTTACAAAAAAAATTATATCCACGGTTTTAAGACAGAAAGGCGTTAAGGCTAATACCTAAATTTGAAAGGAGCTAAAAACGTTTTACGCCCTTATGAAACAGACGGTAGGAGCGATATTTGCAACAAACATTCTAGGTTTAGAACTTGTTTTTTTAAACAACTGGGTGGGTCAAAAAAAACCGGAATTTTTTTTTTCATTATAACATTTGAATTATACTATCGATTTTAATGGGACAAACTGCACTTGCCAGAGAATTAATCAGAGATTTAAATAAATATATTTTTTGTGTCCGCCATCTCAAAATGCAAGATGGCGGATGAAATTAAATTGTACCCTTCAAAGATTCTCGTTTATTCTTGTGTTGCAAAGACGTTTTTATTATTTTTTTAATCTATAAAAAAACTGCATTCTTGCCACGCACAACAAGGTACGAATTAACAAAATCGGTTCGGTGGTTCTAAAAAATATATTTTTGTTTCAACCATTGTTTTGAATATTATACAATTGCCAATCATGTCTGCATTTAACTCCTTATAAATTCATTAATACTGAACCGATTTTAATTAAATAAATAACATCCTGGTCAAAATTGATTGCCTTTTAAAGACTATATGATCAAAATTTACAGCCATTCTAAAATTTAAGATGGCGGACAGAATCATACTTGATTCTTTAAGATGGCGTGTTTATTCTTGTTTTCTGACAATGTTTTAGTTTTTTTTTAATCTATGGAAAAGCACTACTTTTGGCCCGCACAAAGTAGTACAAACTGGTAAAATCGGTATGATGGTTCTCAAAAAATCTATTTTTATTTCAGCCATTGTTTAACAGATTATACGATTGCATTGCTAATCCTGCCTGCATTCATTTCCTTATAAACTCATTATTACTGAACCGATCTTAGTGAAATAAAAAAATCATTAGGATGTTTTTTATTTCATAAAATCGGTTTTTATAAGGAAATAAATACAGACTTGATTGGCCAGGCAATCGTATAATATGCAAAACAATGGTTGTAACAAAAATATTTTTTTTTAAACCACTGAACTGATTTTGCTGATTCGTACCTTGTTGTGCGTGGCAAGAATGTAGTGTTCATACTAATTTAAAAAAATAATTAAAATATGTTTGCAACAAAAGAATAAACGAGCATCTTTGAAGGGTATATTTTAATTTGGTCTGCCATCTTGGATTTTGAGATGGCGGCAAAAAAATATATTTAATCAAGTCTGATTAATTCTCTGCGAAGGGCAGTTTGTCCCATGTCCGGTTTTTTGGCCCACCCGGTATATAAAAATTTTAAATGTTTTTTTTTATTCGAAGGTATCTTAGAATTTGGCGTTTACGCCTTTTTTCAAATTAAAAACGTTATTTTTTTTTAACTAATAAATAGGAAAACAGGGTTTATGAAAATGTAAGTAAGTAATATTTAACTTTTATTCAAATAAGCTAGGTATACATTTTAAGTTATGTACTTTGTTAGCTTTGATAGTTTTTTGAGTTAAATCTTAAAAAATTAATAGAATATTACAGTGATGTAAAGTAGATGAGGGGTATAAGGCTCACCTTTTTTTACGACTGAATTATCTTAAGACAAAAGTAGAAGCTAATATTTCTGTGACAATTTCCAATGCTTTATAGAGTTATCCAACTAACCCCATGAAAAAAAAACACATATAGAAATATATATAAACGGCATTGAGCTTTAATATCTGATACATGTCGGTAATAAGACCCTCCAAGATAAACATGTGCCAACAATACTTTAA
Source organism: Aspidapion aeneum (assembly GCA_963576565.1). Classification (NCBI taxonomy): domain Eukaryota; kingdom Metazoa; phylum Arthropoda; class Insecta; order Coleoptera; family Brentidae; genus Aspidapion; species Aspidapion aeneum. The sequence goes on along the minus strand of OY755040.1, from coordinate 61,733,964 downwards.
ATAAGGCCCAAAAATAAATCCCATTAACCAGCATTAGAAAATATTTTCTAAAAACTAAGGCATTATATTATAGTAGGTAGTTAGATACACTTCAGTTGATATTTAGTCTTTTTAGTTTTTGACATCCCCCTGCCTTATTATCGGGCGGGCCTTACAACAAGACTTATAATGAGCTTTATTTATGTACTAATTTTGGTAATTCGAAAATACTATTTAGGTTTAAAAATAAAATAAATAATTACAAATAATAAATAATTACAAATAATAAGGAAACGTAACTAAAGTGTATTTCTTATTATTATTTGTTTAATTAAAATAAAAACAATATTTAAAAAACACAAAATTCCGGAAAGTTAACAGAGTTTGGAATCGTAAATATTATGGCTGCTTGCATTTCGATTAAATTGCATTGACATAATTTTGCAACGGATTCAGATTCTACGCAAGAAAATACGTACCTTTTATTTCAAACATTTTTTTCTTTTTTTTAATATATGCCAATCCGTATTTGAAAAGCGGACTCCAGGCTTAAATAGGCCACTTCCGGTCGACTCCCAAAGTTGAAAACATCTACCATCAATCGAAAGAGCGTACTCGAGTAATTTTTTGGATCGTTAAAAAAACTTTTTCCTCAAGTTTTCAAAGGGGTTGACGGGTGGTCTGAGACACCATGTACAATAGTCGATAGATTTTGTTAAAAACGTTTTATAGAGTACTGGCCAAGTGGAGAAACCACCCAAAAGTGTATATAAATCTGACCTTGTACACTCGCCCACTTTTTTAAAGTTCTCTTATTTTCTCCACACTTGTAAAATATTTTTTTTTCGCTTTTTTTTACACTTTTTTTTACGCCGAAACACGTCAACTGAGAACTGAATTAAAGTTTTCAAATACACCACTTTGATAGTTGGTACAGGATCGGAATTATATACAATTTTGAGTGGTCCTTTCTTTAATCAATATCTTGTTAAACTGTACAAGAATATTTTCAAAGATCCAACTAAACTGCAAAAGTGACTTTACATGTTAATTAAAAACAAAAGTTTTGAGCGTTACCTAATTTAAAAATATTCCTTAAAGAAATAAAATAAACTTTCAAATTTTGAATGTAAATTTTTCACTTATGTCTAAATTTTCGACTATCGAAAATATAAAGTTATATGTTCGCTGTCCCAACCCACCAAGTAAAAAGTTAATATTTTTTTAATGTCAATTAAAAAAATCTTCACTAGAAAAAAAACAGGAAATGTATTTCAAAGACTCGTACGAGTCCCGTTAAAACCGATTCTTAACAAGTAAAATTTCTAAACGATTCTTTTAACCTTTAAACTTTTAAGTTTATTCTTTTTGAAAAAATTAAGGTTTCTCCTACCTAAAAATCACTTTTAAGCTTTGAAAAAATCACAAAAGTTTAAATATTTAAGAAGCAAGTACACAAACTTTTCACACCCCACCTTATGGAATTAGATAGAAATAGATAGAATAGAGGTAGAAAAAGAAAAAATATTTTTTGTCAAAAAACACTGTTTTTACAGATACAGAATTTATTTTTATACCAAAGTATCTCAAAGTTAAAAACAATGGCATTACGACCTGCAGTTGTGTACTTGTGTAAAAAGTATTAACATTGCTTAGAAAAAAAAACCATTTTCAATATAGTTTTTAACTTTTTCAAAGAAAAATCAATAAAAAAAGCATTTTTTTACTTAAACCTAAAACGTGTTAAAATACAAAGCCCTACTACCGTACTCAACCCGAATCCCGTCACCCACCTGAATTCCGTCACTATTTAGAAATGTTTTGAATTATTAAGCTAATCCTACAATGGAATTCCAAAAAAATACTTTTATCAGTTTACCTATATATCTTGCAACACTGTGCGCAAACTTCAGCTGTATTGTTTAAAAGGAAGCTGCGCGCGAAAAATTCTTTTAGTCGTGCGTCAAGTGTCGAAGCGGAACGTTGCATTTTATTATAAGATAAGCCCCTTGCACGTATTCATTTAATCTAAGATCTTAGGTACTTTATTATATTATTACCTAATGTCCGTAGATAAGTTTTTAACCTAAATTTTCTTCCTTTTTCCGATTATTTTTAATAAAAAGGGGGTGGCGGGGTTTGGGTTACAAAAAACCATTGAGTCGGAAATCCGACAGGAGAGTCGGAAATCCGAAAGGAGTGACGGAATTCCCAACAAAAACAATGTCTATTCAAATTAGTTTTTTTCATACATCACATTTGATCATATTTTGTAAATCCCAAATTCCGTCACAGGCTTTTTGAGCTATTAAGCTTACAAGGCTCCACCCCACTTAAAACTATTAATTATCATTTCGAATACCATAGTTATAGGTTAAGCGAAGTTTTAGTTATGTTACAGTCAGACAGATAGACCGACAGATAATCCTAGAACAGTTATACTGACACACAGACATATACTACAACAACATTTGGTAATTAGTTTTTTTTGGTTTTTTAAGCAACTCATTTGAAGTGGTAATAAAAATATTTTATTGACGAACCCATTAGATTTTCACGTTTAATGGTATGCATGAAAAACTCCTACAAATATTTGATGAATTTATGTAAGAATTAGCATTAGTTGTATTTGTTATAGATTGTTTTTAGAAACCATTTTATCATATGACGGAATTCAGGTCAAAACTACGTCGGAGTTTAGGTAAGCACTATGAAGGAATTAGAAATTTAGGATGTTTAACTTTTTTTATTTACTAAAAAAATATAGTTAGATTTAAATTCTCAAAAGAGAATACACTGTTTAACCAAATGTCCAAAGTTTCAGCACAAGTAAAAATACTCTGCCAATATATGGGCCCCTAAGCTCACACTAGGTACTATAGTTATAGTGTACCTATGTGCGAGCTAATAAAACTAAAAACTTAAATATATTTTATTCAACTCCAGACTAAATTACCTTTCGTTTAATACCACACAAGCCATGTTTTGACTTAAACTTAAATTTTTTAAATGTACCCCCACCCTTAAATTAAACAAAAACTAAAATGTATTTTGTTAAACTCCTTACTCAATTACCTTTCGTTTGATATCACACACGCCATATTTTCACATAAACTCTAATTTTTGAAATCTACCCCCACCCTTTTATTTGGCTTGTGTTCGGTGGATTTTGTTCATTTTTAAATGGGACCATCTCGACCCAAGACCCAGCCTAGGTACCAAATTTTGTTAAAATCGATCGAGCGGTTTTTGAGTTATGCGCGTTGGTCGTTACAGACAGACATACAGACATACAGACAGACAGACATACAGACAGACAGACGGCGCAACAAAAAAGTTTCAAAATCATCTGAAACGCAAAGATATATAAAAAATTTTGAAATCGGAGCAACTTTTTTTTTCTCGAAAAAATTAGGATCACCTTCAGAGTAATAACATATAAAGAGAAGTAGTAGCCCCGGTTTCGGCGGTCATTCATTCATTTGTTGGTAAACAATGTAGCTTTTCCGCTGTTGTCGCCTCCTCTGCCTCTGTAAAATTTTATAAATAATAAGTAAAGTTCAACTTCTTACCTTACCAAAATATATAGTGCTTTGAGTTGGTTAGGCTATTCAAACCGTGCGATAATTTGTCATGCGCTTATTAGCCCGCGTCGCGTCGTTTTATGCTGTGTATTTCTTATTACAATCTGCAATAAAACTTATTTAGACAACATAATTTATGAACGGCCCCTTTTCCCACAATTTTTTCAGGACGTGGCAACAGGTGTATCACATTATATTACGGGTTTCGTGTTAGCAGGGCCGGGTTTCGTTTTGAGCTACTTGGACTATATCCCCAGGTAAAAAGGGAATCCTTTTTCCTATAGTAGAGGACGATTAACTATTAGTCATTGTTCCAACAGTTTTACCCGGTATTAAGGATATTCTATTTTATTATTTTAAAATGCGGCTTTTCTGTTTGGAGAGTTGAAGCATTTAAACGAAAATTTCATACGATTGTTTTAATTTTCTCTAAGTATTTAGTAGTTTTGTAGTTTTTCTGTGTGAAACCACACCTTAAAGAAAACAAGCGTCTTGGAATTAAATAAATGGATCCATGACGGATCTGATACCTTCCTAGCCCATTAGCACACTCCACGTTATATCAACCTTGAAAACAGTTTTTTGTAAATATCTCCGAAACGAAAGCTCCTACGAACTTTTTGGTTATAACATATTTTTTTTTAAAAAACGCGCGCTACTATATTCCGAAAACCGCATATTGATGCGACGTTCCATTAAAAAGTTAGCATTTTTTAAACTTTTTAACTGTCAAAAAACTGTCATTAGCATTCACGAATTTTGACTAAAATAATCAGCTCGTTGCAGTATCGAGTACTATTTTTCCTGAAAATTTCATGTAAATTGGTTAAGCAGTTTAGGAGCTATCGCGGTAAAAACAGATATACATACATACACACACAACACAGACAGACATCACGACGATATTGCTAGGGTCGGTCAAAATACACCCAAAAAACAAATTTTCGGTGTTATCTCAAAAAAAATTTTTGGTTGAAAACAATACCTTCTCTAGCCGTTGCTGTGCGGGCTAGGAAGGTAAAAAGGGGGCGGGCCGACTGCACACCAAGTAGTATAAGTAGTAACCTTTAGACTGGATTGCTTAGTTTACACTTGAAAACGGTTAGATATACTTACTTACTGAAACGTCCTGTTTAAAATAAACCAACACAAAAACATTTCATGTAAAAAAGAGTCAAGTACGCGAAAATGGCATTCCGTAAAAAGAATTGAGATAAAAGTAAGGCTAAGTTCTCCAATACAAATTTCATAATGAAAGATTTTTACTAGTTGGAAATGTTTTTCTAAACTTTGCTATTACAGCCAAACTTCTTTATGTTCAATTTAGCACTGTGCCTGAGTCATTTACAGCCGAAATAGCCAAGTTTAGAAAGACATTTCCAAACTAGTTTCTTACTTTCATTTTGAAATTTGTATTGGAGAACTTGACTTTACTTTTATCTCAATTCTTTTTACGGAATGCTGCGTACTTGGTTATTTTTACATGAAATGTTTTTGTTATGATTTCACACTTCTTTTTTAAAGAAATTGGATAATATTTAATTTTTAAAATAGTAAAATATGCGGAATATTGTTCAAAACTTTTGCAATGCCTTATTAAAAATTTTGAGCTGTTTTAATTTTTTCCCATGGTTTTATCATAGCTGTTATCAGCCTTCCAAGTGGACAATGTTACTTTTGCATAACTTTACATACATTTCCGTGTTTTTAAATTTTTTCCTATAGGGTAGTTACTTTTACATAACTTGACATTTATAGGGGAGGAGAGTAAATGAAAATTTTTGGGGTTTTTAAATTTTCTCCCATGGTTTTATCATAGTTTCTATTAGCCTTCCAAAGCTCAGCTCTCTAGCGTTTCTGGAAGTGGGCAATGTTACTTTTATATAAATTTACATTTACAATTAAAATATTGGTGTTTTAAATTTTTTTTCTATAGTTTTATCATAGTGTCTTTCAGTCTTAAAAAGCTCAGCTCTCTAGCGTTTCTGGAAGTGGGCAGTGTTATTTTTACATAACTTTACATTTATATGGGAGGAAAGTAAATTAGAATTTTGGGGTGTTTTTTCCTAGTTTTATCATAGTTCCTATCAGGCTGCCAAAGCTCAGCTCTCTAGCATTTCTAGAAGTGGGTAATGTTACTTTTAAATAATTTTACATGTATAGGGGAGGGGAGTAAATTAGAATTTTGGGGCTTTTTGATTTTTTCCAGGGGTTTGGTCATAATTTCTATTAGTCCGCCAAATTTCAGCTTTATAGCAGGTCTGGAAGTACAGTAGAATTTTGATGATCTATATATGAGTGAGTGAGTCAGTGAGTGAGTGGCAATTTCGACGTTTTTTGAAATTTCGTAACTACTTTACTACTTTATAGAAGCCCATGAAACTTGGAGGGGTTGTTAACTCTATGAAGGTTTACGACTGTGCAAAGTATGAGATTCGTAGCTCTTTCCAAAGTAGAGTTTTAGATAGGTCAAATATGGGCTGAAATGTTTCAAGTAAAGATGGTACGGCAGCGCGAACTTGGCGAGGCACTGCCGTGCCCGTAGATAAAGACAATGGAAGTCAAAAGTTTTATTTCTACTTAATCACTGTCTACGAGTTTCAAACAAAAGATTATTTTTTCACTTATATAATGGCAACCAGTTTACTTAGCTGGGTCCTCAAGTCGTGAACGGTTAGCCCAGATATTCGTAAGCTCTAAGGTCGACACTGACAGTAACATGTGTTTGTATTAAATGCAGTGTTGTCTTGGCCGGGTCCGCCCGGTGTATTGAATTTTTGGTGTTTTTTACTGTGTGTTGAGTTTTATTTTTGTAAAAAAGAATTTAGTTGGACGTAAAAATAAACAAGAAGTGCTATGTTTCTAAAAATACTGTGAAAATTCAGCCCAGTGTGGTTTTTTCGAGATGATTCCAGTGACGCAGCTATGTTGCCATCGCCGGGTACTCTGCAAATTCTAAGTTTTCAGGAATGACCGCCACGAATAGGGAAAATTTACACGGGGCCGCGGTTGACTTCTTCTCTTTATATTATTATTACTCTAAGGGATCACCATAGCTCACACTACTATAGTATAGTATATGTGTGAGCTAATAATTCAATATATCAACACATAGAACATTGTATATCATCTTAAAAGTCAGTCCATGAATACTAAGGGGCTTAAAGTGACGGAATTTGGGTCGACTACGGTATTACAAAATACTCTGCCAATATATGGGCCCCTAAGCTCACACTAGGTACTATAGTTATGTGAGCTAATATAACTAAAAACTGAAATATATTTTATTCAACTCCACACTAAATTACCTTTTGTTTGATACCACACAAGCCAAGTTTTGAGTTAAACTCAAATTTTTGAAATCCACCCCCACCCTTAAAAAAACAAAAACTAAAATGTATTTTGTTGAACTCCGGACTTAATTACCTTTCGTTTAATATCACACCCGCCATATTTTCACTTAAACTCTAATTTTTTAAATATACCCCCACCCTTTTTTTAAAATAAATTAAAATGTATTTTGTTTAACTCCAGACTCAATTACCTTTCGTTTGATATCACACACGCCAAATTTTCACATACATTCTAATTTTTGAAATCTATCCCCACCCTTTTATTTAGTTTGTCTTCGGTGGATTTTGTTCATTTTTAAATGGGACCATCTCGACCCAAGACCCAGCCTAGGTACCAAATTTCATTGAAATCGGCCAAGCGGTTTTTGAGTTATGCGCGTTGGTCGTTACAGACAGACATACAGACAGACAGACAGACAGACAGACGGCGCAACAAAAAAGTTTCAAAATCATCTGAAACGCAAAGATATATAAAAATTTTTGAAATCGGAGCAACTTTTTTTTTCTCGAAAAAATTAGGATCACCATAGCTCACACTACTATAGTATAGTATATGTGTGAGCTAAAATACACACACACACAGACAGACATCACGACGATATTGCTTCGTCGAAAACTATTACTTTGATGACAAAATCCTAACTATGCGGTGGGGTTTAATATTGGCTTCGGTATTTTTATCTTTTGTCTGTTTCTTTGGCTTTGCTTCAAGTCTTTTTGATTCCAAAACTAAACTTCTGTAAATTTTCATTTTTACTAAGGTATTTAAAATAATATCAAAATGATTGGGCCAATGTTCAAACCAAAGTTTGGGACAATGTACAGCAAAAAGTTTTGACAAGTGCACTTTGATATTTTTTGATTAAAATGCCTGAATTTCCTGATTTGTGAAACTAGAAAATAATACGAACGTAACCCTGACTTTTCAAAGGATAAGAACCTGCAAGTTTAACCACTGCATAAAAAAATTTGTTTTTAAGTCCAACCAAATAAATATTTTTAAAGCGTCCACTTTTTTATACTAGTTTGTTAAAAGTCAGGTTTGGTAAACTGCTGATGATTTGAAATAGAACCGTTTACCTTAAAAGTTTTGACCTATTTTTTCTTTCATAAACAATCCACCTGTTTTTGAGATATTGCAGTTGGTTTTTATTATGGAGTGACCATCTTTTTATTTGATTTTTAAAACTAAACATAATTTATTTTTTATTTTTAACTTTTAATTTTTTTATACATTATTTATATTTTTTATTAATATATATTTGTATATGTTTATTCGTTCTATTTAGCCTAAAGTGCTTTAAAAATAATAGACAAAAACTGACATGCTTTTTTTTGAGTTTAAGTTTTTCTCGAAGAAATCCATTTTTAGTAAACTAATAATATCTTTCATACGGGCAACTTGTGGCAGCAGATTTTGAAGTACAATTTTTGCAAAATATGTATATATACTCTTTATAAAAATAAAAATTTTAAAAACATGGTTGATGAGGGAAGCAAAATATTTGTCCAACATTTATAAAAAATTTTTTTATATAATTTCAGAAATTCCACGCAAAACCATTGTCTGCACATCAAAATTGGAATCAAAATGTACAGTTTCTAGTCTAATTAGGGGTAAGGGGGGTAAAATGGGATACTTAATTTTATAGGCTTTTTTCTCCTATTAAATGGTCACCATTGCGTTCGTCATTTGGAATTAAGTTGGCTAGATACGTTATCTTTATGGTTGTGTAATTTAGAATCAATATTTTTATTTACTAGTTTTATTTATTAAAATACTAAACAAGTTAAAAATACTTATTTACAAAATAAAAAGTTGTAATATAATGTAAGTACATTTATAATAATTAAATTTAGTAACTACAAAATTTATAAATAAACAGCGACCAAGTCGTCGCTGTCGACTTTCCTACACGAATTTTGCGTCAATTTTTTGCAAAGACAACATAAAATACGACTTTCAGTGATGCTATGTATGGGTTCCTAGGTATAACAAGATATCCCATTTTGCCCCCATGAAAAAACCCCGTTTTGGCCCAAACCACCGAGTAAAAGACTAATTTTACGGGCGATGCGTTTAATTATGAATAATAATACATAGACCCACTAATTGTTCAATGTAAACAAAATTTTTAAAAGTCTGTAAAAAATGTACTTACCTTCACAAAATGCGCAAGCTATTTTAACAATAAACAGCGCAGAACATCACATGTTGAGCGAAAACGCACTTAAGCACAACCGACCGGCACCAATCATATTACAGACAGTTGAACCAGTCATAAGGATAAAACATCTAATATTAGAAGGTTTTATTTTTGCGCAATTTACTTAAAACTGCGATATCTTATTTTACCGGCAAACCCCCTTTTGCCCCCCTTTACCCTACCTCTTCTTACAAGTTTTGTTTTATGCGAATTTTATGCAACATAAAATGGCTTAAAATCTGGATCAAACCGCCATACAAATATGGTACTTTAACGCGTTCCTTTGAAAGGAAAAATGACACTTCTAAAAAATATCTGAGTTACGGCAATTAAATCATAGCTTTTTTAAGGCCTGCTGGACTATCTACTCTTTTTAGTAGTAGTAGTAGTAGTAGTAGTGTGGGGTAGGCTCTAGGCCTGGCGACTAGGCACATGAAGCGCCCTTTTCGCCAACCCCCGGGCATCCCCCCTACTGCGTCCTTCCCTCGCTAAGGAATCTGCCCGTCTTCTGTACAAAGGCCAGAATATCGGGCCACCTCAGATTCAGAAGGTCCTCCGTCTCAAAGGCCTCCTCTTCGAATACCTCTCTTCTTGCCTCCTTGTATGCTTCACATGATGAGAGAAAATGCGCCGAGGTCTCGTCCTCGGCCCAACATCGCTCGCACGTCGCGTCCTCCTTCACTCTCATCTACTCTTTTTAGTAAAGGTGTTAAGAAGTTTCAGTATGTTTTTAATTTAACCCTTTTTGGCCAAAAATTAGGTCCGCGAGCCCACTGTGTGCATCAGAAAATCGATTGACGTTGATTGTCAAAATGGCATGACTGTCTTAGATTGAGTGCGCCCGTCCCACTACTTTGAGTTAAAAAGAGAGAGTAAGTATATGTGTGAGTTTAGTAAATAAAACGAGTAGACCACTGTTTTGTTATTAAACTCATGTTTGTTTAATATTATTAAGCGCCCTTACTAATACATTAGTTTAAAAAGAGATGGTGAATAATCGGATAATAATGTGTAAGTTCAATCAATGACACGATTAGATTAGCTGGTGGTACGTTCCGGAATCATATTTTGTGTCGGGGTGCCGTTCTACGTCACAGTCAGCGCCTTATTGAGTAAACTGTTCACGCAATGATCCCGTGTCAACTCGCTAGACATGCATTGTTTCGCGACACACGCCCGCTCTTCCTATAATTTTATTGGCTTGAGAAAGTTAGGGTGACCATTCGGGCTACTTCGTTGTCAGCCTAGTATAGCGTCTATCTTGTCGAAGACGCGACGTAACGTCGTCTTATAATTTGGCGTACATATAGGGGCACTTCCGGGGCATTGCCGGGGCCTTGTCTGGGCATTTCCCAGGCCTTGCGGGAATTGCCTGGGCTTTTCCGATCCATTGCTGGGTAGGTCGTCAAAAATTCTTTAAAATGACCGGAGCTTTTTTTGGGTTGTCAAAAATGTTTTTCACCAAAATTAGTGGACTTCGAGGGCATCGCCTGGGCATTTATTGGATGTTTCAATGCCTTTTAACGTACAAAAGTTAGCACCGATGGAGCCCTCGAACAGGACAACCAGCCGGGCCATTTTCCAAAAGAATAATGCGAAAAATAAAGAAGCTTAGCAATATACGTTCAACTTTATATACACCCAACAAGTTTTCGTAGCTACACAGGTAAAAATGATCTCGTTTCTCTCGTATTTTTTCGTGGGTAGCACGAAAGCTTATTCTAACGGGGGTCCAAGATCTGATGGATCTATTAAGTGTTGAGAGTTAATTGTTTCGCCCTTATAGAAAAAAAAATTGCAAAGAAATGGCGCAGCGAAAATTTTATAACACATGGCACCGCGAAAAAACATTTTGGTAAAAACTGAAAAACTTGAAAAAGAATAATGCGAAAAATAAAGAAGCTTAGCAATATACGTTCAACTTTATATACACCCAACAAGTTTTCGTAGCTACACGGGTAAAAATGGTCTCGTTTCTCTCGTATTTTTTCGTGGGTAGCTCGAAAGCTTATTCTAACGGGGGTCCAAGATCTGATGGATCTATTAAGTGTTGAGAATTAATTGTTTCGCCCTTATAGAAAAAAAAATTGCAAAGAAATGGCGTAGCGAAAATTTTATAACACATGGCACCGCGAAAAAAGCATTTTGGTAAAAACTGAAAAACTTGATGCCGCAAGCGAAAATTATAAAAAAAAATTTAAAATCTTCGGTAAAAATGGTATTAATTGTTAACATTTTGGTTAGTTTTGAATATTTTTGCCACCACAGTTAGAAATTTATAAATCAATAATTAATAAGAAAAACAATTTTTAGTTTTTGCTCGATATTTTGAAAACATTTGTAGATATTTTTAGTTTTAACGGAGCATTTCACTGGCCTTGGAATGACGCTAATTTTCTCCTAGTTAACAAGACCCCCTGTAGTTACTTTTATGTGAGACGCACGCTATATAAGTAGGTATGTTAGAGTTTAAGGAAGTATGTTTATTGTGGTAATTAATATGTACTGCATGATTATTTTATCTTTCTCTGAAAATTTCCTCCGAGTAAAAAACTTTATTTTGATCGGTCTAAAATTAATGTGGTGAGATTTAGTAAAATGCCATGATTTTTTGCAATAAAATAAATATATATATATTTTTTTAGTTAAACGATTTTATTATAAAATTTCACAAAAAAATAAAAATAATTTGCTAGATTACTACTGTCTAGATGTACCAATGGCGTTACTGGTACATTAGATATTTTTAAAATCGGCGCGATTATTAAAGATCAAATTGAGATGTATACGCGCCACATTTTTATCCCGAACGTAGAATTGATGGGTGTCAATATCTTTAATAATTTACCCCGACTTTGCATTGAACTTAAAAATATATAATGTGTCAACAGAAATCTTGTAAGGTATTTTTTACTTTTTAGTACAATTTTCGAAAAAAATCGTTTAACTAAAAATATAGATTTATATTATTTAAAAAAAATTTTTTATGAAAAAAACAGAAGTATGCAAGATGTATAATTATGGCTTTCACAGCCTTTCCATTTCTAGTAGTGCCTCATGATTACAAGGTTTCTTTTCTGTCAATTTTATACAATCCCATTCCTCAATCCTTAGTTTATCATGCGATACCTCCGTTTCTTTCATAAAATAGTATTGTCAGCAGAACAAAACATAAATCTGAAAACCGCATGTTCGTATTTATTTAAATATCAAAGGTCAGAATTTACCTCTTTACACTTCTCACCAACCAGTTTATTCCGTTTTTTTTTTCATAAAATTGGATTGTCACTAGATCAAATCATAAAACTGAAAATCGCATATTCGTGTCTGTTTTGATTACTTACTGATTAGTTATGAATTTACCCCCTTTACAGCCCTGACGTCCCTCTGCCGCCGTTTTTTTTTGTCATAAAATTATATTGTCACCAGAACAAATCATAAATCTGATTTGTATTTTTACAAAGTTCTAAATTTACCCCCTTTACAGCCCTTACCCCTTACCACCCCCTACTTCCGATTTTTGTTCATAAAATTGTATTGTCACCCGATTTCGGTTTCAAAGTTCTGAATTGCCCTGCCTTACACCCCTCACCTACCCCCGTATTTCCGATATTTTTAAATAAAATTGTATTATCCATTACACCAAATCATAAATCTGAAAACCGCATGGTCATATCTGATTTGGTTTCAAAGTTATGGATTTATCCCTTTTACACCCCTTAACCACCTTCTACCACCCATCTGTTTTCATAGTATTGTATCGTCATCGGACCTACACTACTTTGCTAAATTTCATTAAAATCGGTTCACGGGAAGTGTGTCAAAAATAAATCGCTAGATTTGATGACAGACATGGCCAGGCTCTGTGAAGTTAATAAAAATCGTTTAAAACATGGTCACCTTAATAGTGTTTCTGAACAGGAGCCTTGCATCCCTCCGCCACTGACGAAACGTGGCGCGAAAGCCGAGTTCTTATTGTGAATTCAAACTCGCAAAGAAACGATCGCAGAGCCCTCTAAGGGCAAAGTTCTGGGCTCGCGATTGAGCGATTTGGCGAAGGTTCTTTAGATGTTGTATGTTCTCTGTCAAAACGCATCAAGTAAAACTTTGTGTGTAGACGGAAAAACGGACGTTTTACTTGAACTGATTTAAGACGGAAGACCGCGTAGAGAACTGACCGGATCAAGCATTGTTTTCCAATAAAACCATCGTTTTGTATCAAAAACTGATCTAAAAACGGACGTTAAAACTATCAAGTGTCTACGCTAGTCTTTCAACTGTCATACTTGACGCTTTTGACTGACAGGCAAGACGTAAGGTAAAACGTTATGTGAAGACCCCGCCTAAAGTAGTATTATTAATTTCGCCTTGTTGAAGTTTACACTTTTGCCGTGTGGTCTTAAGCACACACAATTTTTACAAGCTTTTATTTAGCTTCAGATGTTCTGTCTAACTATCTAACTATCTATCAAATCTTGTGAAGCGTTTTTGACACACTTCCCATTATCCGATTTGGATGAAATTTGGTACACACATAGTGCTCCCATGCCAATACAACATTAAGAAAAAAATGTCCTCCCACCGCTACCCCCACCCCTTCTATAGAAAAATATGTTTTTGACACACTTCCCGTTATCCGATTTGGATAAAATTTGGTATAAAAAAATATCCTCCCACCCCTACCCCCACCCTCTTCCATAGAAAAATTTGTTTTTGACACACATCCCGTTATCCGATTTGGATGAAATTTGGTACACACATAGTGGTCCCATGACAATACAACATTAAGAAAAAATGTCCTCCCACCCCTACCCCCACCCCTTCTATAGAAAAATATGTTTTTGACACACTTCCCGTTATCCGATTTGGATAAAATTTGGTATACACATAGTGGTCCGATGACAATACAATATTAAAAAAAATATCCTCCCACCCCTACCCCCACCCCCGTTTCATAGAAAAATGCGTTTTTGACACACTTCCCATTATCCGATTTGGATGAAATTTGGTATTCACATAGTGGTCCGATGACAACTCCAACCTTAAAAAAAAATAGCCTCCCACCCCTACTTCCACCCTCTTCCATAGAAAATGCGTTTTTGACACCCTTCCCATTATCCGATTTAAATGAAATTGGTATACATATAGTAGTCCGATGACAATACAACATTGAAAAAAAAATCCTACCACTCCTACCCCCACCCCCATCTATAGAAAAATGCGTTTTTGACACACTTCCCATTATCCGATTTGGATGAAATTTGGTATACATATAGTGGTCCGATGACAATACAACAATAATGAAAAAATGTCCTCCCACCCTACCCCACCCCGTTTCATAGAAAAATGAGTTTTTGACACACTTCCCAATATCCGATTTGGATGAAATTTGGTATTCACATAGTGGTCCGATGACAATACAACATTTAAAAAAAAATAGCCTCCCACCTCTACTCCCACCCTCTTCCATAGAAAATGCGTTTTTGACACCCTTCCCATTATCCGATTTAAATGAAATTTGGTATACATATAGTGGTCCGATGACAATACAACATTGAAAAAAAAATCCTACCACTCCTACCCCCACCCCCATCTATAGAAAAATGCGTTTTTGACACACTTCCCATTATCCGATTTGGATGAAATTTGGTATACATATAGTGGTGCGATGACAATACAACAATATACAGCCCAAACAAAAAATATATTTCTACCTCTACCCCCACCCTCTCCTTGCCCCAATAGAAAAATGAGTTTCCAAACAACTCACGATCAGCGATTTCATTATAATCTAGAATAAACTCTTCTGTTCTGTTATTGAACAAATATTTTCATTTATTAGAGTAGATAGCTGAGACTAAACAGTAGAAAATAAATTGGTAAAAAATTTTTTTTAAGTCACAAGCTTTTATAAAATGCACTAAAAATTAAAAAATAATTTTCTAACATTCTAATATTATCATAATAATAAAAGCGATGGCCGGAAATCAAAGCATAAGTTAATCTAAACTTGTGATCTAAACACTTAAAGAATATTCAACATAGCAGGTCATCAAAGATATGTTTGATGTGCCACAATGTTATGTCATTGCTATACTAGAGGACTAATTTATACAAAAATTCTCCAATATATAAGATGTGTTCAATTTTTAACTTATATGCTTCTGATATTGACATAGATACGATTAATCTGAAAAAATTTAAACAAATTGTTGACGGAAAACTTAGACAAAACATTTAGATAATATTTATGCTTTTTTTTTTTGTTTGGTTTTTTTTTTGTTTTTTTTTTGGACTTTGTATATTCAAGTAAAACTTATTCAGCACTATAAATTTTTAAGTTATAGTAAAATTGATTTAGGTTTCAAACAAATAATTACTTACCTATAAAAGAAAAACCTTTTTGTTATGTATGTTATTTTTAAACTAATTTTATCTGTGTTCCGTTTTGTGATATTAAAAATTTCTTGTTTCCTGTATCGTACCCTTAGAACTGGAGAGGCGCGGCTTGGAAGTTTTGGGAATGGGTTTATGAAGCAAACATGCTTTAAAACCTGCCTTTTCACCAAAGATAACAAGGATTGACCTTTTCCACAATTTTTTGCGCTATTTCTGGAAAACTTTGGTTTATAAGTAAGAAAAGTTTATTTATGAGCTAAAAAGGCTTTACATATTTTTGTTGTAGCAACTTATTTTACGGGGTTTTTAGTTATGCCGTTTTGGTTTTGGGGGTGCGGTATGTATTACTACTTGATATATTTTTTAAGTGTGTAAGATTGTATTTTTATATTTTATATCTTTTGTACTGAAGTGGATATCTGTCATTGGCGTAAGCTGTTGATATCCTTATGAATAAATAAATAAATAAATAAAAATAAATATACCTATGTCAGAGAAATTCTGGGGTATCTTGGGTCGGGTTGGGTGGATTTGGTACCTCTGCATTTTTCTGCTAGATTGATTCTTGCAAATAGTGATATTTAATTGACACGGATATCTTATCGTGCTAACATCGTCAAAATTTCCATCAGTCGGCCATCGCTTTTATTATTATGATAATATTAGAATGTTAGAAAATTATTTTTTAGTTTTTAGTGCATTTTATAAAAGCTTGTGACTTAAAAAAAATTTTTACCAATTTATTTTGATGAAGTTTGTAATCTAAAAAAGTACATATCAGACAATTTTACTTAAGAAATATGAGCTGCTCAGAATTTAACGATTTTGTACTTCTGCCTAAAAATTCAACGCTGTTGAATAAAATACAAAGCAGTGAAAAGTACCTATAAAATAGTAGGTATATTATGTTATTTATTAGTTATTATTTCAATAAAAAAAAGTAGTTTTTTTGTGTGTGGCATAGAAAAAATTTTGACGTCCGGATTTTGTCCGGATTTTCTTGACGGCTGGTCCTTGTTAGAGACGTTTTCATCTGGTAACCCTATGCATATTATTTCCATATAGTATGTTTTATTGCAATACCTACGGTACCCGATGAAGAATGCAAACATATTTGAAATAGCAATATCAATGGGTATAAGGAAGATTGGTTATACTTTTACGTATGAATATTATTTTGTTCTTGTATTCATTGACAAAAACTCTATCTGTGTAAATTTGGTATCTGCGCATTTTTCGTACCTTTATTTCTGAATGTTTGCATCAAACGCCAACCATTGTGTAAATAGGTAACAGGGAGTATTGGAATATTATGTATATGGTAAACATTTTTTTGTAAATATCTCAGAAACTAAAGCTCTTACGAAGTTTTTGGTTTATAACACAAATTATTGAGCAAAATGTTACTATATTCCGCATATCGATTCGACACTCCGTTAGAATGTTAGCATTTTTAAAAATTTTTAATTGTTAAAAAACTGTCATTAGCATTAATCGAGGGGTGAATAGCTCTCACAATCGGTATACACATTTCTCACAATCTTTCACAATCTTAACATAATCCCTCCCAATCACTCACAATCTTACGACAATCCTTCACAATCTTACCACAATCCTTCACAATCCCTCACAATCTTTACACAATCCATCTCAATCACTCACAATCTTTCACAATCCTTCATCCCACAATCCTTCACAATCTTTACACAGTCTGTCCTGATCACTCACAATCTGTCACAATCTTACCACAACCCCTCACAATCTGTCTCAATCTTCCCACAGTCCTTCACAATCCCGTGTAAGGGAAATTATAGACATGATGACCTTTTTTTTTTTTTTTGGTCACAAGAATTTTTGGTGGGCTATCGCCCCCCCGCCCCTTCAGGCACGCTACACCACTGCACAGTCCGCCAGAATCACTCACACTCCCTCACAATCTTACCACAATTCCTCACAATCTTTACACAATCTTAGGGTTAGCTGTTCACCCCTCGGCATTAATGGATTTTGATCAAATTCTATAATCAGCTTGTTAGAGTGTCGAATACGATTTTACCCAAAAATTTAATGAAAATCGGTTCAGCTATCGTGTTACAGACATCACGACGCTATTGCTAGGATTGGTCAAAATACACAAAATTTTCGTCGAAAATTATACCTTTTCTAGCCATTGCTACGCGGGCTAGGAAGGTAAAAAACTTTTTTATACAGGATGTTATTGAAAAAAATGCTAATATTGCAGAAGGTATAATTCATGGGTCCATTTTTAGAAATATATGTATACTACAGCATATGGGTGCAGCCGCAAGCGCGGATCTGGGTAAAAATTAAGGGGGGGTAATAGTCGACGAAAAAATTATTTGGTATATAATTTTTTTTCTAGGGGGGTAATTCGCCTATTTTCCCTTTAATCAATCACAAAAAGTGCATATTTTTTGTTCAAGGGGGGGTAATTACCATGTTACTCCCCTCAAATCCGCGCTTGAGCCAGAAGGGGGGCCTGGGAGCCCGGCCACCCCCAAACCTAAGAATTTTTAGATATTTTCCACATATTTCATGAATAAAAAGATAAAATAGCATAAAAATATGACATCATGACGCCTTGGGCACTTGCCTTCCTCCTCCCAATATATTCCTGGTTGTGCCACTGGATACAAGGTGTTAAAGGGTAAAAAAAACTCCTCTCTAGATATTTTTCTGAAATTTGGTACCTACTCATCAAGAGGCATTTTCTAGTGAAAATGTTTTTTTATTTTGGCCAGTGGCGTTTGTGCGAGAATTCCTTTTGGCATTTTAAATAAATTAATTTTTCTCATAAGAAGTCTTAAAAAATTGACTGTTTTAATGTTCAAAGTAAGAGGTCTATAGCAAGATGCAATTGGCATGAAATAATTTTTTTTTAATAGAAAAACTGTACATAAAAAAAATAAATTAGGATGCAACATTTGCCCAGCAAACAATAAGATTTTCAAAAAGAATTTTTTTTTCACAAAAAAAACAGTGGCATACCATTATTTTCTTAAAAAATACCAAGAGCAATTCCCACATGAAAGCCACTGGTTTAAATAAAAAACATGATATTTATCAAAAATTGCCTCTTGATGAATAGAAAGTGTGTACCAAATTTCCAAAAAGGAGATTTTTAAAAATCGTTAACAACCTATAGGTACCTCAAAAGTTAAGACATCTAGGACATATGTTTACATAAAGTTTTTTTCTTAGAATGGACAGACGACCCAAGAATCACTGTCTTCATTATTAGCATCTTATTCAATAACACCCTGTAGGCTTGATAATGGTTGCAGGTACTGAAAATCTATAAGAGGTCAAAAAGTTTCTAAACAGACCATTAACCATTTTGTACTTTATAATTTACTAGAAATATACTGCAAAAAGTTTAGGGGAAGAAAACAGATGTGAAAGTTTGTCCTGGTGGATTCTTACCATTATTTGGCATGTCTGATAGTGCAGAGAATGTAACCTATAGGCCAAATTTAATATAAATAACTTAAAAACTGCAGGAATTACAATTTTTTTTACTAGTACTTAATCTTAGCAAGAAACCTCATTAAATCTCATGAACCAGAATAATAAGAGTTAATATTCATACAGTTTGCAAAAAAATTCTGCTAAAATCTTTTAACCAGGTGAACATGTGTATTATGCAGAATCAGAAACAATTATTTTCTCAACATCTCTATAAGATATTTTTAGTTTTCAGTTGATATAATTTGTGCCTCATCAAATTCCCTTGCCAATTAATGAAATCTGCGAAATGGTGTCACTTAGGTACTTTATTATTACCACTCTGTGTACTCTCTGGCTTAAGTTTGATCATGTAAAATATTTACTTACAAAACAGGAAATGAAACCAATTTTCCACAATCTGTCATGTGAAACAATCCATAATTAAATAACTTTATGTTCTCATTATTTTGCAACAAAACATTTTCCAAACCCAAATTTCGATGAACAATCCTCTTTGAGTGTAGCATATCAAGACCAAGTAACATTTGATAGGCAATTTTTTTTATCCCATGAGTAGAGAAAGCATTTTTACCAATCAGACTTGAAAGATTCTGACCACAGTATTGTGAAACAACTACTGTACGTTCTAAAAAAAGGCTTTAGTTAACAAGGTAGTAAACCATCCTACAGGATTTTTGAAATAAATTCTTGGTTCTGTAGTGTATTGTAGAGTCCTGCATAGTGTCATGTGGAGTCCTGTATAGTCCTCTATGGTCCTGTAGACAAATTTTGTATACCTACTGTAAGCTGATCATACCTCAATCAAATCTCAACTTTCCCTTCAAGTTTTATAAATACGTAGGTTACTATAAGTTTTTTTTATAGAATTATCAAAGAAGGGTCCTAAAACTTGCCACACACAAGACTTTTTTGTCATAACTGGCTCTTTTCATGCAGTTCCTATCTCGGTTTATTTAATTACATTCTTTTTACCAATCTTCATTAATCTTACCATGCTTTCCCCTAATGACATCTAAATACTGACATAAATATGGACTGCTAATAGTCCTTAAAATCTGCGCTCTGCCATAAATAATAATTGAATTGGGTGTTAGTGGCAAACCATTGCTTCCACATGTCTCACCCTTGTGTTGCTTGGCGAAAAACGTTAACGCTCCAAACTTCAGTTGGGAATTTCTCAACGGGCATGCTGTCATGGCAGTTTAGTTTACGCCCCCTTTAAATACTATTAAAAAAATTTTGTTTAAAAATTAAAGGTAAAACTCGGGTTTTCAAATAAAAATTTATTACAATTTTTTTTGTATTTCATCTTACCTGGAAAAGTATGCAATTTTATTCACAGAACACTAAAACTATTTTTTTTATTTCTTCTTGTTTTTGTTTATTTTTAACACCTGATTACAGACAAAAAAGTTTGGTTATGATGATTCATTTTTTAGCCACTTTCTCACTTCGACTTACGGGCTAAGTGCCACTTACGCCGTATTCCATTGGGGAAATGAGTGCAGCACTAGTGCACAACTGGCTGGGTGTTTGTATTCCATTGACATGCATTTTTTCAGTTTTCGTATTCCATTGAGGAACTTATGAATTCAGTTTTGCACTGAGTGCGGCTTTTTCGACACCGGCTCTCAGGGCTCGTGCCGCACCGAAAAGTTTTTCCCGCCATTAACTTTAAACGCTTATTATTGTCGTGGGACGTAAAAATGAGTGCAGATAAAGTAGTGAGCGATTTTTTATTATTTTCCTCGCTGCTAGGTAGTAGCAGCGATGAAGATGAAGAGGCATAGTTTTGTGCAATGCAAACAATAAAAGCGGAAACCCCAAAAATCATAAACTTTATTGAAAATGTGATTTACAGATTCAACAACAAATCTACATGGATTTGATTGACTGGGACCCTGGGTCTAATTTTCCGACAGTTGGGGTTTTCTGGCAGCTATGATTATAACTAAAAATAAATATATTTTTTAGTTCAAGAAACACTTTCGGCTCGAGTTGAGCAATGATGAATTCGTCATAAACAAGTTCAAAGGGTCTCAATTCTGTCCAAAAATAGAACACAGACGAAACCCCATTAGTGCTGAGGCACATGTCGTGTTGTCATTTTTATGGTATGTTAAAACACCCTTACCTAGCTGTAAGGTTAGATTATGTTCTTGTTAAATGGAAATTTGTTCAAAAATATTTTTTTTTTTTGTTTTAAGCTTTTATTTAGCATATTTGCTACAATTTTTTCTTAAATCAACTTAAAACTATACTTAAAATTCAAATTTATACAACAAATAAATAAATAGGTATAAACTTTTTTGAACAATTTTTCGTTATGGACAAAAATGACTTTCAAAGAAAATGTTTTTAAACAAAAAATTTAAAAAAAATGTTTTCAAACTATTTTTTCTTTGAAGAAAATGTTTTTGAATAATTGTCCTTTTCAACAACAAAATTTTAAGAAAATGTTTTCAAACAATTTTTTGTTTAAAGAAAATTTTTTTGTATAATTTTCTTTTTCAAGAAAAGTATTAATACTGCACTCGATCAAATGGTTATTGAACAACATATTTTCAACCAAATTCCGCAAGGCAGGAAAGTTAGGTTTAGTTGAAAGAAACTTGTGAAAAATTATATATGTATACAAGGTGTTTTAAATCCTTATGTTCAAATTTTGGGAGTATAAAGTACATTTCTGTTTAGGTTTTATTGAAAAACATAATAACAGATAACTACTCTATCTGTTGGTATACGAGTACAAGCCTGCATTCAACAAGGAGGTGGGCATTTTTAAAATATTCTTATTGACTTTTTTTAAAATAAAATCATTATTATATATTACGAATTTTTATTATTATCTTAACTTTAAAACAAATAAAAATGGATATCGTGGTTGATCTGATATGAGATTTTTGCATAATCAATTTGCCCTATTCATAATTGATATCCTATAAAAAACTATTTGCAATAAAATGTTATCTTAACGTTGCTTAAAGCAAGAATAAAAAAGGATTTGTACAGCTCATAATAGTCATAGGAAGTTTTTTGTGTTTCCTGTAAAATTTCATTTTGAACACAAAGCACTTTTTTATCGAACTAACCACGATATATAACAAAACAAAAAATGTGAGGTTATTGCACAGATTAGGTTAAATATTAGGGACCTATTGCAATACGGCCAGGCAATAATTGTGCACTATATTGACAGTTTCACATTATAAGAACAGCTGTCTTCTTTCAAAATAAGGCCTTTGTGTATCATAAGACCCGGAATTAATAGTGACGCCACTATTAATGGAAAATAAACTACTGGATTTATAAATTCGACTTTGGTATGTCAATTTTGAAGGATCAACTGTTGTTTGCCCGCAGGTAGAAAAACGATAACTGCAGTGGACTGTGTATATTTTAATTAAATGAAGCGCGAACAAACATAAATATATTAATATGAAATCACGAAATAATTAAGGTCCATGGGTTAATTGTTGGTACCACACAACGGAAATCAGAAACAAAGCTCTTACCAGTTTGCAGCCAATTTCTCCACGCTCTAAGGGGCCCCTGTCTGGATCTAATGATGGCACCACGTAGCTGAAGGGCTGAAGTTTCTAGTTCTATGCTTCAGCAATGTAGGCAATAGGATTAAGACGAAACGTAAGGAGTAAAGAAGCAATATCTTTTTGAAGTTTCGGTCCAGATAACAACGAGTCATTGAGACTAATATTCTTTGGGGTGACTGCCGAATAATCCCAGACTACCCTTAATTTTGTACTTAAGCCTTCCGGCTTTAGTACGCAATAATGTGCTAAAAAACATGATACGTCGACTTTTGGTTGACTAGATAAAACTAAACTGATATGATTAGAATCGATATAGTCTTGCATGAAACTTGAATAGGCAGTGTACAGATCAGGATTTTTGATTAATCTATTTTCTAGAAGTAAAAATCTACGATAAGCTTGCGGATAAGTATTTCCTAGGTCAGGGTTTATTTTATCTTTAAACGGAAGATCTACCATGAATCTACCGCTCGGTTGCCGTACGACACTCGCAGTAAATATTGATTCCGCTTGTTTTTCTTCCTTTGATAAGATTTGTTTTTTAGGCAAATGTTCGATCTCCCAAAACCTAGGGATAATGACCTCTAAAGGAGGTGAATAACTCGTTAAAAAACAACTGGTTCGTTCCGTAAGACTACCTACCTCGTCCACTTTTCCCATGACGACCCAGCCAAAGATGGTTTCAAGAGCTGAAGGTTGCCCTATTTGTCCAAGCTAAATGAACCTGCCCTCCTTGAATATCTGTGCGAATAGCTCGCAACCAATAACTAGGTCCACAGGTCTAGATTTGAAACAAGATGGGTCGGCAAGTTTAAGGTTTTCCAAGTGTTTCCACTGATTATCGTTCAAAGTGAATGTAGGCTAATTGGAACATAATTGTGGAACGACAATTGCTTCGAAATTAAGTAAAGGAGTGACCTGTCCTTGTGGCTTAATGTGACATTGAACGAGCCCTTTGGAAGTAGAAGAAGACATTTGATTTAATCCGAATATTTCAGTGGTGTAACTTCGCCTAGGAAGATTAAGACGCTGAATACACATTTCACTGATGAATCCTGTCTGTGATCCAGAATCAAGCAGTGCCCTTACAGGTTGAAAATTTCCGCAACCGTCCATAACATCTATTATGGCGGTGCATAAAAGAAAGGTACCTGAAGGTCCTGAGGTACTTAATGACACATGAAGATTATTGACAGGTGGTGTGTGAATGACAGGACTAGTATCTTGGCTTCCAGACTCTTTATTAGTTTCTAAGATATGAGTTAAAGTGTGGTGCCTTTTACTATTGCAAGTCCTGCATGAATATTTTGATTTGCACGTATCTACCCCATGCGAGGGATGAAAACACGCTAGACATAATTTTTTCTGCTTGACGAAAGATAGGCGATCGATAGGTGATAGGTCAAGAAGTGTTTGACATTTCGAAAGCACGAGACCTTGATTACACCGGAGACATTTTATTCCCGTACTTGAATTAGTTGAGCCAGTCCTATAAAAGGCATAAAATTTGAATTTTGATAGGTAGGCTTTTGCCCAAACTGATTTTGCATAGAATTTGATTTTTGATAGGTAGGCACCTTTTTGGGTGCTGTTGATTGAGGAAGTGATTCCAAAACTTTACATCTTTTTTCTAGAAATTGAAAAAGTGACTGAAAAGTGGGAATTTCGGTATTAGTATTGGCGTGACTCATTTCGAAATTTGAACGCGTCGGAATATCCAATTTTTCTAACAAAATGAAAAAAATAAAAAGTCCCAACTGTCAACGTCAAAGCTAAGTGATTTTAAAACTTCTAGGGATTCTGAAAAGGTGTCAATTAAATTACGCAATTCTTTAGCTGACTCGTTTTTTAAGGTAGAGTTCATAATTGTGCTTAAAGCATCATTTGCGAGGTCTCGCTTGTTTTGATATCTATTGACTAATTTGTCGTAAGCAATTTTATAATTTTGATCAGATAAGCTAATCCCTGATATCAATTTTAAAGGCTCATCCTCGAGATATGAAAATAAATATTGAAGTTTTCGAACGTTACTTAGACTTTGATTTTGATCTATAATGTTATTAAAAAGATCGAAAAAGCTTGGCCATAATTTTTTATCACCTCGAAATATGGGAATACCTAACTCTTTGAGTTTTGGAGTTTTGTTTTGTCGAACATATGATCCCGAAAAGGATGGGGCCTCAACCGGAAATATTTCAGCGTAAACCCCTTTACACGCATAAAAATATTTACGAGCTTCTGAAAGGATCGCATCCTGCGTTTTAAACTCCTCGTCGTCCGAGTCGTCTATCAACATAATGACATCATTATGTGCCAACATGCATTTATCGAAAGTTTCATCCAAGTCGGAATACCTCACTTGAAACTCGTTTCTCGCTTTTGCGTCCGTTGCCGCGGTCTGTGAAAACACATAACACTCGGTAATCGCCGATAAAAAACCCTTACGTTTTTGCACGGCTTTTTTGATAGACATGATTTTACCTTTGAAATGACGAAATTGTCGGTAAGTATACAATTAACGCTAAATTAATGCTTCTGAAATAGAAAAATGACGAATTGTCGAAAATATGCACTAATTTATCGCAATTGATGAAAATTGTTTTAAATATCGAAATGATATGGAACACATCTAATTACAGAAATGTCGGTAAATATACAATTAACGCTAAATTAATGCTTCTGAAATAGAAAAATGACGAATTGTCGAAAATATGCACTAATTTATCGCAATTGATGAAAATTGTTTTAAATATCGAAATGATATGGAACACATCTATTCACTGAAATTGTGCTTGTTTGTTTTGATTGCTTCTCGATTTTTGTCTACTGAATGACCACGCGGTAGACCCTGCGTTACCATAGCAGCGGAAATTTAAGGCCTTGTGATCGCCGTGTGAAAAAATGGCCGACTTATTAATACCGTCGTATGGAGTAAAATTTAAATAATTCGGGTCGAAGGAACACTTGTGTTTGCCCGCAGGTAGAAAAACGATAACTGCAGTGGACTGTATATATTTTAATTAAATGAAGCGCGAACAAACATAAATATATTGATATGAAATCACGAAATAATTAGTCCATAGGTTAATTGTTGGTACCACACAACGGAAATCAGAAACAAAGCACTCACCAGTTTGCAGCCAATTTCTCCACGTTCTAAGGGGCCCCTGTCTGGATCTAATGATGGCACCACGTAGCTAAAGGGTTGAAGTTTCTAGTTCTATGCTTCAGTACACCAAAATCGAGCACTTTCAAGTGTAGAAATTTGAAATAGTTGGAGAAAGAAATTAACACGCCATTTTCTCGAGGCGGTAGAAAAAGGATCTCTCTGAATGTTGGTGCGCATGTCGAAATGCGCGAAAAATGTACTCTGTCCGTCATCCAATTGTGTGGTTTTAAAATTTACAAACAACCGCGAAATTTAGCGGGAGCTAACAACTGTCATTTTTCAATGTGAAAATGTCAATTTAGTGCCCGGCACAATTATTGCCTGGCCATATTGCAATAGGTCCCTATTGGCTTGCATACCACATGAGTGCGATTTTTCATTTTCCGCGTGATCCATTGAAACTGCACTCGGTGCAAATTTTTGACAGCACTGTTTAATGCCGTATTCCATTGGGAAAATGAGTGCAGCACTGGTGGTGCACTGACACTGAAACGGTGCTGTCAAAAATTTGCACCGAGTGCAGTTTCAATGGAACACGCGGAAAATGAAAAATCGCACTCGTGTGGTATAAGGTCACTATATCACGAAGTTCCTAACATCGTGATATAGTGACCTTAGTGTGGTATGCCATTATGAACTGTAGAACTTCTTTTTTTATTCTTGCTTTAAGCAACGTTAATGTAACATTTTCTTGCAAATAATTTTTTATAGTATATTCATTATGAATAGGGCAAATTGATTATGCAAAAATCTAATTTTTGAAAAAAATGTCACACAACCTGTAGTTTTATCAGGCCAACGACGATATCCATTTTTATTTGTTTCAAAGTTACACGCCGATAAATATTATCCTAAGATAATTAAAATTCGTTAAATAAATAAATAATGATTTTATTTAAAAAAAGATAATAAGAATATTTTAAAAATGCCCACCTCCTTGTTGAATGCAGGCTTGTGCTCGTATACCAACAGATAAAGTAGTTATCTATATTTCGCGCTTGTTTTACAAAAAACCCTAACCAGAAGTGTACTTTATGCTCCCAAAATTTGAACATAAGTATTCGAAACACCTTGTATACATATATAATATTTCACAAGTTTCTTTCAACTAAACCTAACTTTCCTGCCTTGCGGAATTTGGTCAAAAACATGTTGTTCAAAATCCATTTGTTCGAAAGTAATATTAATACTTCAATAACATTTTCTTGAAAAGGAAAATTATTTAAAAACATTTCCTTCAAACAAAAAATTGTTTGAAAACATTTTATTAAAATTTTTTTGTTCAAAAACATTTTCTTTGAAAGTCATTTTTTTTCATAAGGAAAGTTTTTGAAGAAAATATTTTTGAACAAATTTCCATTCAACCAGAACATAACCTAACCTAACAGCTAAACGCAAGGGTGTTTTAACATACCATAAAAATGGCAAGACATGTGCCTCAGCGCTAATGGGGTTTCGTCCCCCTTGTTCTTTTTTTGGACAAAATTGAGGCTACTTGAATTTATTTATGAGAAATTCTGCAGTGCTCACCTCGAGCCGAAAGTGTTTCTTGAACTAAAAAATACATTTATTTTTACTTATAATCATAGCTGCCAGAAAACCCCAACTGTCGGAAAATTAGCCCCAGGGCCCCAGTCAACCAAATCCATACAAATCTACTTACCTGTTTGTTGTTAAATCGGTAAACCACATTTTCAATAAAGTTTTTTATTTTTGGGGTTTCCGTTCATATTGTTTTTATTGCACAGAACTGTTCTTCTTCATCTTCATCATTGCTACTACTTAGCAGCGAAGAAAATAATAAAAAATCGCTAACAACTTTATTTTTACTCATGTTTACGTCCCACGACAATAATAAGCGTTTAAAATTAATGGCGGGAAAAAGTTTTCGGTGCGGCACGAGCCCTCAGAGCCGGTGTCAAAAAAGCCGCACTCAGTGCAAAACTGAATTCATAAGTTCCTCAATGGAATACGAAAACTGAAAAAGTGCATGTCAATGGAATGCAAACACCGAGCCAGTTGTGCACTAGTGCTGCACTCATTTGCCCAATGGAATACGGCATTAGTGTCAGTGCACCACCAGTGCTGCACTCATTTCCCCAATGGAATACGGCATTAGTTTAAGTAAAGCCGATCAGACACAAAAATACATAGCGCATAGCATGGCGCATAGAAGTTCAACCTTATGGACTTTTCTTACGCAAATCCAATATGGCCGCTGCTATTCGATCGCTGATTGGCTTTGCACCACTATGTGCCATGCTATGCGCTTATGCATTTTTGTGTGTGATGGGCTTAAGCCTGCAATTTTTGACTGCCCGTGAGGTGAGGTGTGCCAAAAGTTCACTTTCACGGGTGGGCTTTGAATACTTTCACCACTTTTTTGCACGGAAAATTAATCTACAGGGGTACGTTTGATTGATTGAAACGTCGGGCGAGACGTCTTGTCGAGCTAACGGCGTCATGGGTAAATCGCCGGACGTCTTGCCTTTTGAACGGTATGGATGTAATAAACATAACCTTAAAATATATATTTTTTTAAATTATTGATAAATTTGATCAGATTTAAAAATTGTTACAGTTTATTTAGTAGAGTTAACATAAACACAAATAAGTGTTTTTTTTGTTTTGAAAAATGGAAATAGACAGTCTTTTGGAGTACCCGACTTTTGATGGCTGACAGAGTTATATTAGAAAAATAAAGTTTTGTTTTAGATTTAAAAGTTGTGTTTTCTGCAAATTTATTTTCTTTGTTGTACAAGCAATACAGGTTTTAAGTTCCTCTGCTCAACACTTTCAAAGGAAATAAATAAATTTGAAAATTAATAGTTACATGTAGATACATGTGCAATATAATATAATAGCGTATGACAGTGAGAATGCGAAAGAAGACAAATTCTCAAAGTGTTTGCTGGGGCGTTGAGAGATCTTCAATTACATTATATCAAACCTCTTTATATGGTTACATTATCTACTATTAAATAAAGAATACAAATATACATAGTTTAAATGTCTTTTATTTTAATTTGTAAGCACCAAGTAATATCTAGGTATAATATTTAGACATCTGAGCCCTGAAGGGGAGAAAAACTAGAGATATCCCAAAAAAATAACCCCAAAGTTAAATTCGCCCCGCCTGGGAAAACAGAGTCTATTAAACTAAAAAACAAAGGAAAAAATCGGCAACACGCTAGAAGCTTATCTTCTGTAAATCTGTAGCAGTCCCAAAATTTCACTGGCGGCCGCGGCCCTTTCTTGCGACTGGAATTTCGGTCTTCAACCCAAAAACACGTGTGACTTCTTTCAGTTTTTTGTCGGAAGTGATTTCTTCATTCCCCTGTCACACACAGGGTGGCGCTTCAAACTCCCAGCGTGAGCAAAAAACGCGCATGATTTTACCAAAATGATCAGGTGATCAAAAAGAAAATAACTGGTAAACTTATCACGTCCTTGCAATGCAACTATAGGTAAATTTAGTGGGAATAAGGACACTGTTGTTCTGGTCAATATACGTTTTAATCCATCGGTAACTTTTCGACAATGGTTTTTGTCTTCATCAGACTAAAAAGGTTACAACTCATTAGTAAGATAATACAAAATACGGCACATTAATACATCACCAATTAAAAATTATTATTCTTTTCCCAATAAATAACATTTAAAATGACCTTATTGACAATATATTATTTTTTTCCTAAATAATTTTTTCCCTTTTAATGTATATGTAACTGATTTTTTTATTTATTTATATAAAGAAATAATTATGGTTTATTTTTCTTTTTTTTTTTTAATATACATATGTAAAATTTTTTATACAAAGGTTCAAAAAATTTTGTCACTATAGTAACTGATGGGTGGCTCAATAAAATACGCACAAAGAGATCAATCAGCTATTCATATAAAAACAATAATAACCAATAAAACTTGTAGCAAGCCATAATACCATGTAGAAAATAACAACAATGTACACATTATAAACCTATGGAATATTTGTTCCAATGTACGATCTAGTCTGAAGGGTGAGTACGGAATTTTAAATATTTTAACAGTCCTTTTTAATTTTGTTTTAAATTTTAAGATAGGTTTATAATGTGTACATGTGTTGTTATTTTCTACATGGTATTATGGCTTGCTACAAGTTTTATTTGTTATTATTGTTTTTATATGAATAGCTGATTGATCTCTTTGTGCGTATTTTATTGAGCCACCCATCAGTTACTATAGTGACAAAATTTTTTGAACCTTTGTATAAAATTTTTTATATATGTATATTAAAAAAAAAAGAAGAAAAATAAACCATAATTATTTCTTTATATAAATAAATAAAAAAATCAGTTACATATACATTAAAAGGGAAAAAAATATTTAGGAAAAAAATAATATAT
Source organism: Aspidapion aeneum (assembly GCA_963576565.1). Lineage (NCBI taxonomy): Eukaryota > Metazoa > Arthropoda > Insecta > Coleoptera > Brentidae > Aspidapion > Aspidapion aeneum. Next base: position 61,703,848 of record OY755040.1, on the reverse strand, counting down.
TGTCAATAAGGTCATTTTAAATGTTATTTATTGGGAAAAGAATAATAATTTTTAATTGGTGATGTATTAATGTGCCGTATTTTGTATTATCTTACTAATGAGTTGTAACCTTTTTAGTCTGATGAAGACAAAAACCATTGTCGAAACGTTACCGATGGATTAAAACGTATATTTACCAGAACAACAGTGTCCTTATTCCCACTAAATTTACCTAAAGAAAATTACTTTCAACAAAGAGAGAAATTATCACCTGATCGGAATTTTTCCCAAACAGGACTTTCTTTTTTGAAGGTTTTTGCAGAAAGCCCAAAAATATCAAAACAAACTTTAAGGTTAGGTTTTCCAAAAAATTCAAAATAAAACAATAAAGAAAAATAACTGGCAGCATTAAACATTCCGCCCACCATAAAAATTCCCAATTTTTATAGAAAAACCCAAAACTAAAAAATCAAAAAACAAAAAAAAAAAAAAAAGGTTATTCAATTACCCAAAGGGTCTAAACAATAGATTAGCATTTTTGCAACAATAATTTTATCGCAATAACTATGGACGTCATACTTAAGTTAATTCAAATAAGCATGATTCACGCTACACAAGGCTTTGAAGGTTGGTTACTGGCTGGGTAACGGACATACCTTCACTAAACTACGGTCAAGTAATCCTTTCGCGGTTTTTACTTGCACGACACGGGGGATTCTATCTGGACTCGAGTAAATTTTTTCAATTCTACCGAGTGACCACTTCAATGGGGGTAGGTTTTCGTCATTCAATGCTACTAATGTTCCAACTTTTGGAGGGTTATCGTGGGTATTCCATCTTTCGCGTTGTTGCAACGACTGTAAATACTCCATATGTAAGCGGCGCCAAAAATGCTGCTGGATCTGCTGAACAAGCTGCCAGCGATGGAGACGGTTTAACTTAACATTGGTTAGGTCTTCATCGGGAGGGGCTGTCAAGGGTTCCAAAGTGAGGAAATGTCCAGGAGTAAGACTTTGAAAGTCATGAGGATCAGGGCTCATACTACACAATGGTCGACTATTTAAAATAGCCTCAATCTGAACCAATACAGTCATCAACTCTTCAAAGGTTAGGATTCGATCCCCCACAATTCTCTTCAGATGAGTTTTCGTGGACTTTACCCCAGACTCATGGAGTCCACCAAAATGCGGACTGGCGGGTGGATTAAAACACCACTTAATCGCTAAAGTCTCAGCAGCTTGCTGACAATAGGACACAAGGAGGTTATTTGCCCCAACAAAATTAGTGCCCTGGTCACTGTAGAGGGCAGCACATCTGCCACGTCTACCAACAAATCGGCGGAGGGCAGCCAAAAATGCATCAGTGGACAAATCAGAAACAGCCTCCAGGTGAATGGCCTTTGTTGGGAAACAAACAAAAATACACCCATAAGCCTTTTGACTTTTTACACCACGACGCTTGGTTAACGTGATGGAGAACGGACCCATAAAATCTGCACTAACATGGGACACTCTAAATTTAGAAAGGTCACCCACCCATGAATGGGTGCAATGGTTTGGGATTTACCCTGGCACAACAAAAACACTTGGAAACAACACTGTGAATGGCACTTTTCACCGACAAAATCCAAAACTGTTGATTTAGGAGGTACTCCAATAAGCGAGAACCTGGATGTCCATGCTCATTATGGAATTTTTGACTGCCCGTGAGGTGGGTGTTTCACCTCATATGCTAAATCAGTGTGACGTAATCTACCGCCCACCCTGAGAACACCATGGGAATCAAGAAAAGGAGCTAACTTTCGAAGAGGCTTAGCACAACTCTCACCCTTACGTATCCTTTTCAGATCTTCAAAAAAAACTTCTTGTTGTACAACTCGCACAACAACTAAAGTAACATAATAAAGATCTGCCTCATTGAGGGCTTTAGTAGGAAAAGATAAAGAAGGATCTTTTTTCACTCGAAAAGGTCTCAAACAAAAGGCAACAATGCCCAAGATTTTACGTAAAGAGGAGTACTTAGTGAGTAACAGCTGTACTTCATCAAGGGGTATTTCTGTCACAAAAACAAAACGATTTTTCTCAGGGGGTAGGTCAGCATCAAACGCATTAATTTTATGGTTCGTAGGCCATGTTTCACTAGACTGGGCCAACCAGGATGGTCCAGTAAACCAAAGAGGATGGTCTATCAATTGACCAGGAAGTAAGCTCCGGGATAAGCAATCAGCTGGGTTCTCCTTACCATTTACATGGTACCAACAGCTGGGGGGAACTTTCTCTTGAATAGTCGTTACACGATTGGCTACAAAAACCTTTCGTTTTGATGGACACGATTTTATCCAAGCAAGGGTAATGCTGGAGTCAAACCAAGCAAAAATCTTATCAATCGGGATGCAATCAAGATGATTGCCAACAAACTCCAATAGCTCTGCCAGCAATACAGCAGCACACAATTCTAAGCGTGGAATAGAAATACTTTTCAAAGGGCACACCCTACTTTTCCCACACAAAAGGGAGATAGAAATATTTCCATCCAACTTAATTTGTCGAATATATACTGCACCACCATATGCACACATTGAGGCGTCACAAAAGCCATGCAATTCAGTTGTGACAGCATTTTGCTTCACAACATAACGAGGTATTGATATCGAAGATAATAATGGTAGTTGCGATACATAGAGTTGCCACTGTGCAACAATATCACTGGAGGGGGTATCATCCCATGAAAGACCCTGGACCCACAAACGTTGCATTAAACATTTAGCAACCAAAGCAACTGGGGCTAGGAACCCGAGTGGATCATATATCCTTGCAATCTCAGAAAGAATGTTTCTCTTGGTACAAGGTCTTTCCATGGGCATCACATCATAACAAAACCAATCCAATTTTGGACACCACTTTAGTCCAAGGATTTTTAAACCAGCAGATTCATCATCAAAGGAAATTGGTTGCTGATGACTAGCTGGAACCGATTCTAGTAACTCAGCAGTGTTGCTAGTCCACTTACGAAGTTCAAAACAACCCAATTTTAACAACGCAATTAGCTGTTTCTGGCTTTCTAAAGCTTCAGCTACAGAATTAGCTAATCCTATGGCATCGTCCACATAAGTAGTATGCATCAACACCTTGCTCGCTAGTGGAAAGCCACTGCCATGTTCTTTAACGAGCTGGTGAAGAGTACGAATAGCTAGGTATGGCGAACCGCCACAATATCTTTTGATAACACACATCAGCCTGATGCATATCAATCTGCCTGAACATTTGACGTATGTCACTACAATATACAACACTATAAAGGCGAAAAGTAAGCAATATTGACACAATATCTCTTTGGAGTTTAGGTCCTACCAATAAAATAGAATTTAAGCTACGACTATTTGAGGTCTTGGCAGATGCATCAAAAACAATTCGAATTTTTGACAAGTCACCATCTGCCTTCACAACTGGGTGGTGTGGAATAAAATATGAATGGAAGTCAGGGCTAGAATTGTCCAATTTCATATGCCCCTGGTCTAGGTAATCCTGAACAAAGTCTTTGTATGCACTATACAAAGCAGGATTTTTCAACAATCGGTTTTCCATCATATTGAATCTACGCAATGCTTGACCTTTAGAGTTACCAAGTTCTTGTCGAGGCTCTCTGAAAGGCAAGCGAACAACATATCTGCCGGACTCAGTTCTTGAATGAGTGGTAGCAAATATTTTTTCACTCAAGTCCTCATCAGAGGAAAGAGGGATTTTTTGAGGGGTCGATTCTAGTTCCCAAAACCTTTGTAAGGTACTATCCAATCGAGATTCTATAGGGGAAGACACTGAGGTCAACAAACTAATGGGTTTTTGAGTTTTACAAGGACCCTCAATACCACCAAGGAGTATCCAACCAAATATTGAATTAATGGCACAAGGTCCTCCATTTTCTCCTTTTTTAAAGCCAGGCACAAGCATCTGACCAAACAAATCAACACCAATTAAAAGGTCTACACTACTAGGTTATCCAAAATTAGGATCAGCAAAATCTAAATTTTTTTAGGTACGGCCACTGAATAGAATCATATTCTACAACAGTCACAGGTATGGTTCCACAAATTTTAGGAATAAGAATGGTATCACTGAAAAACAAACTATCAGGAAACTTGGAGGAGCCTATTTGCAATGTTACATTGCCATCTGATGTACTAGAAATCATGCCATTTATTCCTTCAATAGGAGTTCTATTCGGAGCTACTTTAAATCCTAACCTCTCAGCCAAAGAGACGGTTACAAAGGACGCTTCACTAGCGGAATCTAAAATTGCTCGACAAGACATATACTTCTTGTTGGCATCTACAACTAAAACTTCGGCAGTTGCAAAAAGCACAGGTCTCCTCTTACGAGGTTCAAAATGGTTGCTACTGGGTGTAGCGGTACACAATGCCTGTTGGGCACCTTCACTATTAAGTATACGGGGGGTCTCCCCTGGACGATCAACTTGGGGGCTCGGAGAGCTTTTCACAAGGTGCAACAGGGAATGGTGAAGACCCTGGCACTAACGACACGTGGCATTTGTAGGGCATTGAGATACACCATGTTTGCCAAAGCAGTTAAAACACAATCGTTCACGCTTAACAAATTGATGGCGTTGACCTACTTCTAATTCCAGAAATCTGGTACACTTCACAAGGGGATGGTAGGGCTGTTGCTGGCAATAAACACAACCTTTATTACCAGACTGGCCTGTTCCAGTCAATAACACAGGATAGGGTGGTTTGCCACCATTCCTAGGGGGTAGAGGAGGTGAGACCTCCTTCGGCTTATTCATATGCCCCTGGTCTAGAAATTGTCGGGCATTGGAAAATAGTTCTCTAAGAATTTAAACAAATCTTTATAGGACGGGATTTCCTTATCACTATACTCAATCTCAAACTGAGTTTTCAATGGGGTATCAACCTTTTGCAAAAGAAGAAGCATTTTAGCAAAATCTAAAAGGTCTACATCATCATAGTTTGACAATGCTTCCAAATTTTCCCGGAAAGTGGACAACAATAACATTAAATCATGAGGGTTGCTCGATTTTGCAGAAGGGGCTTGACAAATAGACGTCCAATAATTTGTTACCAAAAGTCTTTTATTATTAAAGCGTCTAATCATTGCATCGAAGGCTACTCGATAATTATCTGAGGTTAGCGGTATGTTCCTAATTACAGATAGACGTACAGAGCAAAGGAAACTTTTGACTAAAACTGTAACTAAAATACAACTAAATTCTACACTTAGTATAGCTTTACTCATATGGGAATTGGTTGAGTGTTCGAATATTCCTGGGTTTGATGCATGCTCTGATCTCCAGTAATTGATTTTACAGTTGATGGTTTCAATGCTGAGCTTCTTACAGTCCTGCTGGTTATTTTCCTCCTACTTGCCATATTGGCAGGGGTCCGGTAGGCAAATGTTCGGTCTATGTATGGAGGGTGTCTCGATGTCCTTGTTATAAAAATTTCAACCGTGGAAATAGATCCGACAACACCTCAAGGTGCGTTTTACGTATTTTCAATATCCCCTTGGTCGATGCTGCCCCCTATATACCGGTACGAAAGTGTTAATGTATTTCCTCATTGGTTAGTTTGAAAACCGCGGGTTTTTTTCCTCCAGTCTCGCAAACCGGATTTAGTGATTTTTTGGTGAGAGCGTTTTTTTTATAAATAGGTTTGCATCCTTATTTGAATTTAACCGGGAAAATTTGGTTGGTACTGTGTGTACTGTCCCCACCAGATCTACGAACGGTTTCCGGCGGCTTCATTTTTTTTGTGTTCTCGACGGAGTGCCTTGTCTCTTTCCTAAAGAATTTTGGCTGGGCTGGTGGCCGTCTACTGGTGTCGCCATTGTTTTTGTGGTTATTGGCACTTGTTGGCACTGCAGTAGTTGCGGATTATACCAAAGACGGTTTACTGTGAGCCGTCGTGTTTAGGCGAATCTTAAAGTGACGCTCACACCCTTTGAGAGGGATTAAAAGGCGGCCTACGCCATTTCTACGAGAAATAAGAGCGGTAAGTTCGATTTTTTTTATTATTTCTTTTTGAATTCTTCAAGACAATATTTGCTTCCCAAATTGTAATTGTTTTTCGTGTGAGATGTACTTTTTCGACAAAAGACGTGGGGAATTTTTGGAGTTTTTTTTTTATTTTTTAACCACGTTTTGGATAAAAACTATATATTGTTTTTCTCCTTTGTCTACAGCCCTGTCCATTCCATCGACGGGACAGTTGTGCTGGACGCTGGTGTGAAGCCGGGTGTAGCACTGTAACCCTGGGAAAGGTACGTTAGGATAATTTTAGTTCATCTGTTTAAATCTACTTTATTTTATTGAGTCGACATGGGGTTCTTGATTTAAGTTACTCGGTGTAGGGGAACCTCGTGCAAAACCGACGAATTCCAGGAAACTGAAACATTTCATTTTCCACAGGGTTTTACGCTCGGGCAAGAATCCAGCAACCATTTTTGACTATGTGCTGCCCTAGCATCATGTGCTAGGAGATCCTCAGGGTGGGCGTGAACAGGACAGGACCCGGTGCAGTGGTGAGAAGATGTCTGGACAACAGAACTCCAGGTTTACAAAATATTTTTTTTTTTTTTATTTTCTCATACAATAATCCAGGACCAAGGTAGGAGCAAGCCTTTAGATACAATCTCTTCGTATAAATTTTTAACATAATTTAAACGTAACTTTTTCATATATAAACAGTATAATTTCAATATTGCTTATAAACGCAAGATAAGGTATGACGTCATAGCCCCAATTTTGCGGTATTATTAAGCTAAATTTTATTGTGAAATTGCTATTGCGGTTATTTTGGCCCGAACTTGTTTCCTTTCTTTCTTTTTTAAAAAAACATATTACATGTTTCCAGTATTTTTTTTTTCAGTAGTTTTACTGCAATAAACAAGATGAACTAAATTTTGTGTTATTTGTACAATCCAATGAACCAACTTTGCAGAGACAAAAGAGAGATGAGGTTATATTTTTTAGCGGTTTCCTTACATTGTTTTGCCTCATGGGGTAGATCTCGGACTGGGTTGCTGTCTGTCTCATTCTACCTAACGTAGAATGATGACAGCAGATATTTGGTCCAGATCTCCCCTATGATGGAGCGATTTTGGAAGTGTATTTCTTTTTAACAATCATTTATGTAAGTGAGTCTTACACTACTGACTCAAATGTAGGTACACTGTGACCTGTTGGAAATGTGCATCTACCTATAAAGTACTTTCTATTTGTGTCATTTTGATTCATTTAGGAACCTTTTGAAATCTTATTTTATTTATTAGTCAATTTTTTTTTGGTTTTTTAATTACACAAATACTCTGGAAGCCTCGGAAGTAAGTAGAGTTTCATTGTTTGGCTACAACGTATGGGTTGAACTGTATTTTAAATAAGATCTTCTTTGTAAAACATTGATATTAAAACACTGTGGCGCTTAAAATTTTCTTATTTCTGAACCCCCCCTTCTCCACTGTATAAAAGTTACCGGGCATATCAATGTTTTACCTAGCTGGAAAGTACAGTTCTGCTTCCAGATATTTGTTTAATTACTCAGTAATTTGATTTTAGTGTCACAAATTGGCACAGCGTTATTATTCTATTTACAGTGTCACAAAATGGCGGCAACGTCTTTTAGTTGCCACAAATGTCACCCAACGCATTTTAATTGGCCACAATCCAAGCTTATAATTTTAAAATGCAATGCATCGAATTGACTTACCAGAGAAAGCACATCTTCCCATCTGGGTTTTAACTTTTTTGCCTTCTCTGCATTGCCCTGGGCTTCGACGGCTCTATTATAAGTTGTTTTTAATTTATTAAAAACACTTTTTTGTTTTTGTTTTAAACTTCTTGGATCAGACATTATAAAGCGCTTTTTATCAGATACAAAAAGGTAGTTTTTTTCGCGACAAATTGGCTATCAACACACCGGTACGGTTCGCTAAGCAATGCCGCACTAATCTCGCGCTTAACGAAAGCAAAACATGCAGGTAAACTTCGACGGATTTCACACAAACAAATTCGAAACCCGACGAATAATCAACAATTTTCTAACCTCGGAGGTAAACAAAACAACACGTGAAGTTGTGAGGTTAGAACACACAAACGTCAATGAAACGTCAGCCAGCAAGAAAAAAGAACGGGGGCCCGGGCCGCTCCCAAATGTCGAACGGGAGTTTTTTTTATCGCCGCACGAGGTCATAAACTAGTCCTGAAGGGGAGAAAAACTAGAGATATCCCAAAAAAAATAACCCCAAAGTTAAATTCGCCCCGCCTGGGAAAACAGAGTCTATTAAACTAAAAAACAAAGGAAAAAATCGGCAACTCGCTAGAAGCTTACCTTCTGTAATTTTGTAGCAGTCCCAAAATTTCACTGACGGCCGCGGCCCTTTCTTGCAACTGGAATTTCGGTCTTCAACCCAAAAACACGTGTGACTTCTTTCAGTTTTTTGTCGGAAGTGATTTCTTCATTCCCCTGTCACACACAGGGTGGCGCTTCAAACTCCCAGCGTGAGCAAAAAACGCGCATGATTTTACCAAAATGATCAGGTGATCAAAAAGAAAATAACTTTCAACAAAGAGAGAAATTATCACCTGATCGGAATTTTTCCCAAACAGAACTTTCTTTTTTGAAGGTTTTTGCAGAAAGCCCAAAAATATCAAAACATACTTTAAGGTTAGGTTTTCCAAAAAATTCAAAATAAAACAATAAAGAAAAATAACTGGCAGCATTAAACAATATTATTTATATTCCTATAACAATTTGTCCAAATAAAAATCCATTCTCTACATTCTCCTAAGTAGAAACTAAACAGTCAAAATTAAATTCTGTAAAGGATCCATTTGCAGCTAAAAGAGTGTTTTCCTAAAAGGAGTGCCGCTGCAAGAGGATTCTGCTTGAAAAACTGCTTGACACTCTAAAAACAACTCACACTGCCAAGGCTTATTCCTAAGGCAATTGTCTTCATTGCATGGAGCGATGTGAAACTTGTAACCAATACAGTTTTGTGGGTCGATTTACACAGCAACATAACAAAAAATGGAATTTTTTCTGCCAGCTGATTATGGTAAAATGGAGCTTTAAAACAAGGCATTAACTTTATCCATTGTGCTATTGTCAGGAACGCAAATAACCCCTGACTGTGCCACTGTACGAAACCATCTTGGAAAAACGAAAAACGCAATTATGGTTCTGTTGAGATAAGAAAGTGGTTCCGCCTCCCTCCAAAATGGTAAACAGTTGGTTGTCGCCTACCTACACAGCAGGTGGTTGATGGGAGAAAAACTACTAAAAAGTGAAGAGTGGGAGTTGTAATGGTTAAGTGTGGGGATACAGCAAGTAGCGAGAGGGTTTTCCCTTCAAAGTGATTGGACATGGAAAAACTGTGAGATAAGAAAATGTTGTCTATAAAATGTATTTTATCTCTGTTTTTGTTTAGATTATCTTGTTTAGCTCATTAGCTAGATTGTAAACGTAAACTTTAGGATTATCAGCAACGCCACTGACTTGGTTCCTCCAAGCTCTTCAAACAGGGGATAATGGATTATTTAAGTCCAACCTACCGTTTATAAAAACCCAAACTTTGAGGAAACAAGGGGGTAGTCACATTCTAAGTTTTGTTGAACTTAACTAAAACCTCTAAAAGTAATTGTCAGTAAAGAAACATAAGATTTTGGGTCTTGTTCGTTTTATAGGTCATAAGAAAAGTCTTGTAACAATTTGTAAATTGCAACAGAGTTTTATTTTGTATTTATTAAAGTTTGTAACCTTTTTAAAACGGTTTTATCTTTATTTTATACACACAAGAGATCTACTACAGTACCCTCGTTTAAGGGTTCGATTTAAAATAAAATCGTACCCGACACTATGTTACTATGGGTAAAAAAAATCCCACAAAGAAAAATACTCTGTCAAACTAAAAACTGAAATATATTACCTTTCGTTTGATACCACACAAGCCATGTTTTTACTTAAACTCTAATTTTTGAAATCTACCCCACCATTTTTTTTTCAAAAAACTAAAATGTAGTTTGTTTAACTCCAGACTTAATTACCTTTTTTTTGATATCACACACGCCATATTTTTACATTTTTATTTGACTTGCGTTCGGTGGATTTTGTTCATTTTTAAATGGGACCATCTCGACCGAAAACCCAGCCTAGGTTATGCGCGTTGGTCGTTACAGACAGACATACAGACAGAACAGACAGGCAGACACACGCAAAGATCTATAAAAAAATTTCAAATCAGAGCAATTTTTTTTTCTCGAAAAAATTAGGATTACCATAGCTCTCACTACTATAGTATAGTAGTAGTGTGAGCTAATAGGTAACTAAATTTAATGATTTCTATACGGGATATGAAACAAACCCAACCATAACAAATTTGGCTTCTACAATATTTTGAAAATAGGAACTTTTGTGATGTTTTTATGTGGGTTTCGAGTTTATAAATGGGACTTAACCCTTCTAAAGAAACTTAGAACTCACCTGTCAAAAGTCAAACAAGTGTTTTTTGTCTTCAAGAAAAAGTAAAATTTGATTATTTATTTATAGAAAATTCCACTTTTATGTAATATGTTTTCGAAAATATAAAACAAAAAATAAAAAAATTGGGAGATTGGTTTATATACCTGCTGCGCAAGTCGAGCGTTTGTCACCCACCTCATAGAGAAGGGTGTAAAAGGCGATTCGCCCGACGTTATTTTTGGCCAATATGAACGAGAGTAACTTTCACCCAGTATGTAATCTGAACGGATTTGAGCGCGCCCGACTACATCCGACGTGCTATCTGAACGTACCCCAGAAATGAGCGCCTACCTCATATCACGACACAAGAATAAACGTCCTGGTGCTGTCAAAGTTCCACCTAAGTATTAGCGTAACTGTTAAACTTTGAGGACAAAGTTAAATTTCGAACCTCAGATATTGCTTTTTTACGATATTTAGGTATTTCTATTTATATTTATTTGCAATAGTTTATTTACCCTGATATCTATATAAAACAATAAGTTGTTTTTGTTACATGATAAAATGCAGATAGGGTTACGGCACTAGTCGTTTTTCGCCATTTCGCTAGAGACCTCAACCATAAACTAATAATATAATAGACGCTCAGCTTTCATTAGGCCAATAGCATACTCTTTAATTCACGCACTGAGGACCTTTGAAATCAGCCGGTGACGACCGGTGAGGGCGCTGATGTCGCTATTCGTTTGGTAATAGCAGGTAACCACATGAACTCCAATGCTCGCTCTGTCTTTTTTTTCTTATGCAATAATTTACATAGAAAAAAAGAGAGAGGAAGCGTTTTTGCCCCTGTGATTACTCCATAGTGCAGTGTTGCCGATATTTTATTTAATTCAAAATCATTTGGAAAAATCTTTCAGTCACTCCTTTCAGTATACATGCAACCTTCTGTAGGGGTGGACGCGTCTTGCCCAGTGTAGGCATAGATATGTAGGTAAGAAAAAGTAGATATATTTTCTGACTTCCAAGAGTTAAGGCCAGAGGCAAATTTACAGTCTTTACACTTTAAAATTTTTCGGACAACTCTGAATTTTTTTGGGAAAACTCAAGAAATTTTCGGAAATGTCAGGAAAAACTCGGAAAAAATTTGGAAAATGTTTAGAAAACCTCGGACAATTTTCAAAAAACTTTAGAAATGTTTGACAAACCTCGCGAAATGCTCGGAAAAACTGGGAACATTTTCGGAAATCCTGGAAAACTGAGGAAATGGTCAGAAAAACACGGAAAATGTTCAAAAAAACTCGAGAAATGTACAGAAAAACATACATTGGAAAAGAACTCTTTAACCTGCTACCATCTGAACTGAACAAAAGGTCAAAAAAATCTTTTAAAAAACAAATAAGCACTTGGTTACTTCAAAATTATCCAAAATTAAATTAAATAAATAAATAGAAACCTAACTAACTAGAAACTGATCTTCAATAATATTTCATAACTTTTTTTAGTTTTATATATTATTTGTTTTTTTTTCATTGTAGTAGTATAACTACTTAAAAATTTTGCATTTAGTTATTTTTACATTTATTTGTCTGAATTTTTTAAACTTTTTATTTAGCCAAATATTAAATTCAAAAATACGTAAAACACTTTTAAGTTAAACGGTTCAACTGAAATCATCAGCTGTATAAAAAACTAAAAAATTTTAAGTACACTAACGTGACTTTTAACAGCCTAAGGTAAAAGCGTGGGGTGTATAAAAATAGTGTTAATAAACGATTGTTTAATCAAATAAGAATGACTTGTCTAAAATATCAAATGCGCTAAAAACCAGGTTTGTAATTCCTCACCTGTCACTTTTCATCCCTGATTTTAATTTTTTATCCCTGATCTATCCCTGTTCATCCCAGGGATAAACAGTGACACTTTTATCTTTTATGTTTTTATCCCTAAACAACGAAAAAAGATTGGGACTGACCCTTGAAAGGAGGCGCAGTTTCATTCTTTTTTTGTAATAAGTGGACCCTTTTTGTCGTTTCTAGTTAGTAAGGTCTGGAACGAGTAACCTTATTATTCATATGGTAAGGTTAAAAACGAAATAGTCTATTACATATGAACAAGAGAAGAAAGTGACAAATTTCACACGAGCGTGAATGTTGAGAATGAGGCGCCAGCCGAGTGAAACAACAGGCGAGTGTAAGAAAGTTACTTTCTATCGAGTTGTGTACGCTATCTTTCCTACGAACACTGATGAGCTATACTCATTTTTGTAAAAACGGTTCTTCAATTGCACACATCAAATGAAACTGCTTTTCCGCACATGTGTGGAAAGATACTTTGCAACACATGTGCAAAAAGTATTTTTCAAAAAATTTCTGCCCATGGGTGAAACCTAACGTTTTCTGAGGATGAAAATGGTGTGAAACCCATGATTTTCATGTGTGGTCGTAGGAAAAATATATTGCATATGAAATACCTCTTATAAAAATAATTAACAAACAAAAGTTTAATTTGATACCTTTGCGCTTTTTTTCTCTTACATTCTATTTAGTTCTCTTTGCTCAAATAACCGTTCGCCCGCCTTTCTTTTTGTGTGTTCTTTCTGTCTAGAAATTAACAGTGTCGGAGTAGCAAAGGGACTATCGGGTGTGCCAAATTCGATGTAGTCGAAATTTATAAAAACTTATGTAAATATGAAGACATACGAGGGGATTATGAAAAGTCTGACTTTATGAAGGTGGCCTACAACTTTTTTATTTACAATTTTTTTTATTTTGGTGTAATTTACCTTATTAAATGCAAACTTTTTAAAATCCCGTCGGTCCTAAAAAACCACGAGGTGAATCAAATAATAGAATCTTTAATAAATATCCAAGGTGTTTTTAGTATAAATTTATTTTATTTATTAAGTAATAATAAATGGATCCATGACGGATAAGATACCTTCCTAGACTAGCCAATTAGCACACAATAAGTAAACTCCACCCTATTATATCAGCCCTAAAAAGTATTTTCTAAATTTATCGGAAATGAAAGTTACGAACCGTTGTTTGATGGAGATCCATCAAACAACGGTAGTTGTTTGATGGATCTCCATCAAACAACGGTTCTACTTAACATCTTTTAGTGATTTTTTACTGCGTATCCAAATTTTTCAAAAGGCCCGCGCGCCGCTGTTTTGTGTACCCTGCCCGATTTAACCCAAAACTAGTTAAAAATTAGTCTTGAAAAAGTTTTTGGAGTATTATAGGGTGTGTCTGTATAACTAATCAAAAAAAAACTGTAATTTAACCCGGTACTCATATCTGCCGGGTGGACCAAAAAAACCCGGTCAAAATGTTTTTGTTATAACTATACTAACCAATTGATTAGGCTTTCAAGCAGAAAGATTTGATATTATAAATTCTAAGATGGCTGAGAGAATCAATCTTGCCCGTTTCAAAGAGGCTTTTTAATTCTTGTATTCCGGATTTTTGGAACTCTTAAAAACGCTCTGTTTTCGCGACCCTCATGTAACTAGTTACGAATCATTAGAATCCGTTTAGTGAATCTCGAAACATTAATTTTAAAACGGTTTAGTGGTTCCCGAAATATTATTCCTTAATTCTGTATCCATTCTTCCATTAATACTGAATGGATTCTATAAAATCTCTGGAATCGGTTCAGTGGTTCTTTAAATTAGAATTGTTATAGCAACTGTTATTTCAATTTCTGTCTGCAATAATTTCGTTATAAACTCACTATTAAAATTGAACAAAAGTCAAATTTGTCCTTCTATGAAGGATCGCTTCTTTGTATGTTGCAAAGATTTATTTTTTTATGATTAACTTGTGCGTGGTGGACCTAGGATCTTTTAAATAAATTCAAAAAAAGGTCGAAAAATTTCTCTCAACATAAGAAAAAACTACCCTTTATGGAGGGTCAAATTCGAATTGGTAAGCCATATTATATTTAGAGATGGCTGAAAATTTAAATACGGATCTTTAATGAACTTGATCTTTGCCATGATGCTTTTTATTTAATTGTCGGTTTACTAGTAATGAATTTATGAGGAAATAAATGCACATAGAAATGGCAAGGCAATCGCATATTCTGTAAAATTTTTCTATACTTCTAAAAAAATTCAAAACATTTTCGGAATATAAATATAAACGAACCTTTTTAAAAAGTAAAGTTTTTATGTCCGCCATTTTGGATTTTACAATGACGGCAAATTTTGTTTGTGATCTTTTCAAAGCAATCAATCGTTAACCTGTATGTAAAAGAATATAGTTAAAGCAAAAATTAATTTTTAGGGGCCTAAACCGATTCAAACGATTCATATCTCCGAACCATGTTGTGCGTAGCAAAGATAGAGCTTTTCGACAAACAAAAATATATATCTAAAATTTCCGTAACAGAAGAATAAACGAGCCTCTTTCAAGGTCAAGTTTGATTCTGTCTGCCATCTGGGATTTTAAGATGGTGGACAAAAATATACTTTTACACAATTGTCCGATCAATTCCCTGCAAACTACTGCTTGCTTTGGTAAAATCTATAGTTGGAAAGCAATAACGATAAACATTTTGTCCGGTTTTTTGCCCACCCGGTATGACACAATAAATATAAAATATACATAGATGGCATATTTTTTTTCTTTTGCCCTTATTATCGAAGAAATAACAGTTATTTCTTCGATGCCCTTATATCAGGGTGTAATAATAGCAAACTAATAGGCGCTAGAAAAGATCAAACTAAGGATTTTTTTCTTATTATATTTTGCATCAAACCTCTTTGTTTTTTAGAAAAAGGGTTCAACAAACTTAACCGCTTTTATTTTATATTTTTTACTCCCTTGTAATAAACAATGAGAAATGCTGGCCAGTTGGCTCGATCAAGGCCATATTACACACACACACATTTTATATTTTATTATAACTTCCTGAAAAATTAATTTATTATAACTTCCTGAAAAATTACAACAAAATCGATATTTTTTGAAATTATGCATGACAATAGGGGTAATAATTAAATGGCAAAATTATTTAAAAATAAATAGAAATACTCAAAATTATTACCAAAAATCTCTTTTTTTCTTTAACAAATTTTAAAAACTCTTTAATATGTAGTGCTACTACAGTAAATATCGGTTATAACGACATTGAACGGACCGCTTAATTTCGGTCGTTAAAACCAAGCTTTGTAATAGAAAAAAAAAGTAAAAAGTACTAAATATTGATTGTTAAAAACTAAAATTATACTTATTTTTAAAATTTATAAAATGTAAAGAAGAAAATCTTTGATTTTGAATCCGCCAATCCAACTTATAAATTGAATTTCATCTGCCCATTCGCGTATGCAAGGAAAGGGGATAATGGGGGTAATTATCCCCTCCCAAGATTCGTAAAAAGATTTTTCCACAAAAATGCCCCCAGTTTTTTTTGCCCCCAGCGCAAAAAACTTTCTTTATTATTACTGAAATTATACCTATTTTAGTAGTATTCGTTTAAAATGAGGTCCTTAGCCTGAATTCATGGATCAAAAATGCAAATTGTTTTGCCTGCGGCGCGCAAGTAATCTCTAGTTATGTAAAAAATTTACATAAACTGCATAAAATTTTGTTTGTGGGACCTTAACACATATTAATAATTGCTATTATTTATTAAGTATGTGTGGCTGGACTGAATTGCCTCTCGCAAGATCAGGCCTCTATCAGCATCGTAGCTAGCCTCAGTTTTCAGGGGGGCCGTGGCGTAGATCTATTTTTTCATAGATATTTTTATAGTAGAGGGGGAAAGCCCCCCGTGCCTCCTAGCTACAGCAATGTCCTCCTCTCTACTAATAAAAAATACAGAAACAATATACCTAATATGTGTATCACATAAAACATGGGCCACAGCCTCGCTTAAACACTAGGCTAGCTTAAGGGCCTAAATAAGGGGGAAGTAGTTAGTAGGGTTAAATATCTCCACCCTGCCCCAAAAAATTAGTTCATTGTGGATATATTATATTACAATGATTTTTTTTTATATTCTGAATTCTTGGGCTAGCTACGTCGATGGAGATTAGATAAAATGTATTTCTTTATGGACTGACCCCTTTATTTATTTGTAGTTTTTTACATTTTTGTATTTATTTGTTTTTGGGTTTAAATATTTTTTATTAATAAAATTAATCATGCAAATTCCATGGAAAAAATTCTAACTATATGGATACAATCTCAAAAACTAAAAGCCAAAAGTGACAGATAAAATTTAATTTGACAGTTGGATTATTTATATTTTTTTAAATAAAAAAGCAATTTACAATCAATTGTTTTTTTTTAATAAAAAAGTTATAGACCCCCTCTTAAAATGTAGACTACTTAGCTTATAAAGGGCTATTAAAATGAGGTTTTTACTTTTTTCTATATCCCCTAGAAATACCGAAACCCCCCAAAAAGATCGATATTGATATACATACAGGATGTATTAAAACGCAAAGGAAGCGAAATATATGCAGTATGTCCCCCTAAGTTGGAATCATATAAAAAAAAATTTTATTATTAATTTTAGGAAAAAAAGTTATTCTTCAAAAAAAATCCTGCATTATCTAAAACCTAGAATACAGTCATCAAATATTAAATTTTTTCAGTGGTATACGAGGTTTGTCAAAAAATATGAGTTTTACTCAAGAGTAAAGTACCTTTAAATTTGCAAAATAAATGAATATGCACTTATTACGCGTTTTAATTTCAAAATTATTAGAAAACATCGAAAAACTAAAACTAATCACAAAATCATTCATTCAAAATAGAAAGAGTAGTAAAAAATAAAATAATCTGAAGTTTTAAACGTAATTTTTAATTCTGATCAACTTTTTTTAGTAACATTTTTCGATATTGTCAAATTTAAAGGTACTTTAATCTTGAGCAAAACTCATATTTTTTGACAAACCTCGTATACCATTAAAAAAATTTGATATTTGATGACTGTATTATAGGGTTTAGATAATGCAGGACTTTTTATGAAAAATAACTTTTTTTTCTAAAATTATTAATAAAAAAGTTTTCCATATGATTCCAACTTAGGAGGACATACTGTATATATACATTTATATATGTATAAGTCGAAAACGTAAACGCCTAAGCATATTAAATAGGCAGTAGCTAGAAAAGGAATAATATTTGATTAAATTACGCGGTATACCAACCAAATTCTAAATACCTTATTCATAATGATCGAGTTCGACCAAACACACCGGGGCTCCCGAGAGGCTCTCTCTCTTTAATGCACCAGATTCAAAAGAGCGGAACAATTGCCAAGCGCCCCGGGTTGTCTACGCGAACTCACTAACTGTCCACCTATTGAAAAATCAATCTGGGGAAAGTAGGAGAATTGTAAAGTAGATAGGTATAATTGTCTTTGGTATGGCAACACCGCCGACTCATTCAGGCGAGACAATTAGCAATTAATATTTACACCGTCGCGTATAGCCATCTGGTATGAGATTTCGGTAACAGGGGCCATTTTTGGATCAGGCGTCTTTTATATTAGTTTATGCCTCAACATAGAGAGGAAGAAGAAATCCTGAAGGATCTGCTAACTGACGGTGTTGGGTTTATATTTTTTGAACTTTTAAGGGATCCACATAGCACAATCACGTGTTTAACACGTAAAAACGGCGTGAGAAAAAAAACGTTGATTTTAAAAGCTGCTAGAAAAAAACGTTTATTTCATCAAGGCTATGACCCTGAAAAAATCAGCTGTTCTCTGGGGGCTGACTTTTACATTGGGTCTTATGGGAGGTCAGACGTTTTTTTAGGATATTTTCAAAATGGCACTACAGATTTCCGCGAAATTTCAGTGAAATATTCTCAGACACCATCCCGATATTCTGCCAAACTTTTGTAAAGATGCAAGATGATTAAAAAGTTAAAATGTTCAAGATTTAGCATTTTTTATTTTGAATTCAAATTGCCCGCCATATATCGCATGCCAACTGTTATATTTGACATGTATTTGACTTTGTCATCTGTGTTTGTCACATTCGCTTATGTTTTAAATTTAATTTTTGTGTGAGCTAATGAAGCGGCTCTGAAAAATTAAGGACTACTATACATTTAAAAAAAAATTGTTCTACAAGAATATAGTAAAAACAATCTCAAAACCGGCTTTATATAAAAAAAAAATTAAATATTCATGAACCGTCATTCCAACTTCAATATTTTAAAGACAATCAGCTGTGTCATGATGTGACCATCAAAAAAAAATCAGCCCCGGATGTGACGTCAACAAAGTGGAGGATCGTGGCCCGTCCGTTTTGATAGCCCTGATTTCATATATGAAAACAACCCAGATAGCAAGGTCACGTTTTTTAAACGTCAAAAAAAGGTAATTTTTTAATGACCATTGACGTCTCTAACCTGACGTGTAAATGATCTTTAAATGACGTTTAAAAGACACACCCAAAATGACGTCATTTTTCGACGTGTTAAAGACGTCAGCAATATGACGTATTTGGGACCAAAACCGAACATCAGTGACCTATTTATGACTTTTTTCAGGGCTATCCAAAACGGACGGGCCACGATCACGGATATTAGAACAATAACGGATTGGATTTCACAACCAACCAAAATAGAAAAAGTAGGGACGCCATGCGTTTGACATATCGAAAGCAATTGGCTACTAAAAGTTGGGCACTGTGTTCTGTGGGTCATGGCAGCCCAAACCAAACTCTTTTGTACTTTGATTTTATCATGGTGCACCCGTCTAAAATGGCGGAAGATGTCTTGTTTTTGTGGTGTTTTTTCAATTTTTGTCGTGTTTGATATATTTACAGACTTCTAGTTTATGAATACAGTAGATATAATTATAATCTATAACTGTTGTGTGTTTGTTAAGGGTTTTTGTAGCAGAATCCAACCGGACACTGGGATTAGTAAAGTTAAAATGTATTTGGGGTTGAATGTGATTTTCTGTGGTCTTCTTACATTAAAATTTTTAGGAACCAATAGGGCTGTCTAACAAAACATATGATCAAATCCAAGATGTCTTCCATAGGACAAACAAACCGATTTCCCATAAGCCGTAATGTTAACAAAAACGTAAATTTCACAAAAACGACAAGAGCTTTAGTCTCAAAAATTAATCAGTTTTAAGAACAGATCCTTTGTGCATATAGGAAAAATGCGTTTTTCTTAAAAATATTAAAGTAAAGCGAGAAAATCTGAAATAAAAGGGACCATGTTTTCTTCAAAAAAGTAGGTTATGTTTTTGTTTATTTTGTTTTTTTTTAACTTTTTTTCTAGTTTTTTTTACTTATTTTGAATTATTACATGGGCGCACCAAGGGGGCGGGGGGCGGGGGGCCAGGGGCCCGGACCCCCCCAAACCACATATTTTTTTAGATATTTTCTATATATTTCATGAATAAACAGAAAAAATAGCATAAAGTACAACATCATGAGACCTCTGGGGGCCCTCCAAAGGTTTTTGAAGAATGAACTATCAGCCCAAGGTAGGGGAAAGTAGTTCTATTCAAAGAGCTCACTTCAAGGCTCACTTAACAGAGACAAAATTGAAATAGACTAAACTTTTCTCATCAGATTCAGGTTTTCTATTAGGATCTTTTGTTGTACTTGACTAAACCTTTTGCTAAGTAATAGGCCTTCTATAGTGTTAAACTGTGAAAAATATTTCACTATGATTTTTAGGTTTAGACAAAGTTTAATTGTTTTAACCCTCCAGTAGTGACATTGAAAAGAGGCACAACTTATAGGTAGGTCAGTCCAACAGATCAATATGCACATATGAGTTCCAACTGAGGTTGGTCAAGCAAACTTCTAATAAGTACTTTACAAAATATGTTTATTTAAAAAAATATAAGTAAACATTATATTAAAAAAAAACTTGCAAAATTAAAATACAGTTTTTCCTTGTCATTAGCCTCACACACTGTATATCACCATATGATTTTCCATGAACTATAATACATAGGGCTTAAGTACGGTCAAACCTAAGGTTCATCAGCTCACAACAGTAAGTACTGTTCAAATTTTACAACAGTACAATATTCGCTGTTGTATTACTACTGTTACTATTACTTTTATTACTGTTTTTTTGTAACAATATTTGCTCAATTATGTATCTAAAAGTTTATGCAAATAAATATATACTCTACTCTACAATTGGGCGTAACAGCATATGACCCATTAGGAGTATTAGAACCCAAGTTTTTTTGAGAGAAATTGAAAAAAATATCTGAGAGAACTTATTTTTTTTTCTTGTGGTCATCAAAGTCAACAAAGAATACTTTTTTTCCATCTATTATTAATGATGCCATAAAAAAATTTTTTTGGTAATAATCTCAGAACAGTACCGTAGAAATTTCACAACAGGACTTATAGTAGGTCCAGTCAGATACTATACAAATTTTACAGTGTTCAAGTTTTAGGTGTCAAAAAGCATGGAAATAAAGGAAAATTTGCACCAAAATAGTTTAAGATAAAAAGAGGTTTGAGTTAGGGAGATTGTCAAATTCACCAGTTTATTCTAAACTGTTTTGAGGTCTGTAAAATAAATATTTATTAAAGAAAAAGAAACTTTGATGATACAGGACTTTACTCGACACTATACAGGATGCTACACTACCAAGTTTATTTAAGAGTTCTGTAGGATGGTGTACAAATTTGGTTCAGCTCATTATTCACACTTTAACCTCATATTGTTTTCCTTTTCTTTCTTCTCTGGACCCTTTTTTCAACCATCATTTTTAAAATTTTTCAACCGTTTTGAAACAATAATCCATTCAGGAGAGACCCAGTCATGATCATTGCTCTTCTCATTCTAGTTTTGAAAGTTGCTTGCCTAGAATAGTAAAAAAATCATAGTAAAATATTTCTTACAGTTTAACACAATTCTATGTTACACTTCTGCAAAAGGTCCACTCAAGCACAAAAAAAGATCCCAATAGAAAATGTTGCCAAAATGGCAGTTACACATTTATCCAAAACAAACCTGACAAAAAACTTTCGAATATTTCAATTTATCCTCTGTTAAGTCAGGTAATAGAGCACTTATCCACTTTCTTTTCCCTTCTTTGAGCTGATACCTAGTTCATTTAAATCAACATGATTTTTTAAGGTCAAAATACTTGGCATTCCATCAAAACTAACATTATCAAGCTCTCCCCAGCTGCCACAATTCATAACAGCACAGAAACTAATAATAATGATTCAAACTGAGTAAAAAACTGGAAAAAAGTAAAAAAAAAACAAAAGTAAATAAAAACATAACCTGACTTTTGAACAAAACATGGTCCCTTTTATTTGAGATTTACTGGCTTCAATTGATTTTTTTTAAGAAAAACGCATTTTTCCATGTGTACAAAGGTTCAATACTTAAAACAGCATCTTTGTTGTAAATTAAATCGTTTCACTTTTTTTTTTAAATTATGTTTTTGTTAACATTGCGGCTTATGGGAAAACGCTTTGTTTGTCCTATGGCGACCATCTTGGATCGAAAAACAGCTGATCGTGACAGTTCGTTAGACAAGCTAATGTAAAGCAGTTGGGAATTTGATATATGTTTAAACCCAACTTTTATCTCCAAACATCATAAAGGTACAGGATGAACCTCACAATGAATTATTCTACTTGTAGGTTTGTTTACATATTTACAGGAACAAAAATATTGGCTTGGTAAGACAGTTTATTACCTGTACCAAATTCTTTTGAGGAAGTGAGTGACAAACACTGTTTTGATCCTGTTAAAAATTGTGTCAGTGCAGTTTCGATCAAGGGGGAAACAACTGTTTACCTTGCATTAACCATATAAATTAGCATGGCATTACAGTAATTTATGTGTGAATTTCTTGGCATTATTCAAATATTTACATGACATTACTTGCACATTACTGGTAGGTGGTAGACGCTTTTTACTCATTGGGCGTCGACCGGTGAGATACCACCATGCCAGAAGTGAGTAGCGCTAAGTGGTATCACCACGTTCCGCTACTGCGCTGGCAGTCCGGTTCCAACAATGAGTAACAAATAGCATGATGGCGCCTCCAGGATCAAAATATTCCGGAGGTAAAATACCCGACCACTCGGATCTCCGGGCGTCGGGTGATCCTGGGAGTCCTTCATGCAAAGATATTAAAAGAAGACCAAAAACTCAACTCAGAATTGATTTTAGCAATATAAGAGGATTAAGTACCAACATGAATTCAGTTCACCAACATCTTGAAGAACAAAGACCTGACATCCTTGTTCTCACTGAAACTAAAATCAGTTCTGCAACACCTACTGTGAACTATCTTTATCCCGGCTATGACCTACACCACCGATTTCGACATAATTTTGGGATCTGTGTGTACATTAAAAATGACCTTTCATGTCATCGAGAGGAGAAGCTAGAACCAGCGAACCTCGATATCATATGGCTGAAATTCACCTCAAAGTCATCGACTAAGTTCATTTGCTGCCTCTACCGACCGCCAAGTAACACCGAGTATCAAAACTTTTTTGCGACATTATCCGAAAACTGTGATAGTATACAGTCTAACTATCCACATGCGGAAATTGTTTTTTTAGGCGATTTCAACGTCCACAATATACCCTGGCTAAAACACCACAACAAAACAGATAATGAAGGCAGGGAAGCAGAAGCTTTTGCCATAAGTTGTGGTCTAACGCAGCTTGTAGATGAACCTACCCGTATCTCAGAAAGGGGTGAATTTGCAGCGCTTTTAGACTTGTTCCTAACTACAAATCCTGACTTGTACACAATTCAAGTAGATCCCCCACTTGGTTCATCCGATCATAAACTTATAAGAACAAAGTGCGAAATGTTCATACCGCCAAGCCAACAATCACTTCCTCGTAAAATGTGGCACTATAAATCGGCAAAATGGAATGACCTTAAACAGTTTTACCTGGATTTTCCATGGCAAGAGGTTTGCTTTAAAACAGCTGATCCCACTATTTGCTGTAATGAAATAACAAAAGTAATCTTATCTGGAATGGATGCATATATCCCACATACAATAAAACGCAGAGCTAATGCAAAACCTTGGTTCAACAGCCAGTGTCAAACGGCTGTACAGAAAAAACACAGAGCATATAACCTTTGGAAACGACAACAAACCGCTCAAAACCACACAGAATTTATAGAAGCCAGAAATAGTTGCAAAATTACTATTGACGCCGCCAAAGAAACATACAATCAAAGAATAAAAAACAGGTTGCTGAATTGTCCAAGTAGTTCTAGGTCCTTTTGGTCTCTTGCAAAAGCCGTTGGATCAAACTTCACCAAGTCATCCATACCACCACTTACAGATAAAAATACTCACTTAGCCACAACATCAGAGGAAAAAGCCAATATGCTGGCCAAAATCTTTTCCTCCAACTCAAACCTAACAGTGCCAAATGGAAAAACTCCACCGTTCATTGAAAGGGTTTCCCACAGTATGCCAGAGGTACCCTTTTGTCACAGAGAAATACGAAAATCCCCTAAAAAGTTGGATACAAACAAAGCAATGGGTCCAGATGGCATTCCCGCGATAGTACTCAAAAATTGTGCTAGCGAACTCACCCCAACTTTCGCCAAATTATTCAATTTATCTTATAGGCAAGGAGTATATCCATCATCATGGAAGTCTGCCGCAGTACAACCCATTCCAAAGAAAGGAAAAAAGACAGATCCGTTAAACTATAGACCAATTGCTTTACTTCCGGTGATATCAAAAGTAATGGAAAGAGTTGTGAACAATCACCTAACCAAGTACTTGGAAAAGTACAAAATTATCAACGACAAGCAATACGGATTTCGAAAATATAGGTCAACTGGCGATTTACTTACATACGTCACTCACTTATGGCAAAAAGCGATTGAGTTGCGAGGTGAAACAAGAACAATTGCCTTAGATATATCTAAAGCATTCGATAAAGTCTGGCATGAAAATCTGCTCAACAAGCTCAAAGCAACGGGATTGTCGCCGAGACTTTGCACTTGGTTTGAAAGTTACCTTAAGGATAGATCCATTTATGTTGCACTGGATGGCCGGAACTCCAACTCTTACCAAATAAATGCTGGTGTGCCACAGGGAGCAATCCTTTCGCCAACACTTTTTCTGATTTACATAAATGACCTCATAGATAAAACAGTAAATCCACTTTATTGCTTTGCAGATGATGGCAATGTAGTCTCCTCAGTCATACCACCCACATGTCTCTCCGCACGTGAATTCCATTACCTTAGACTAACTGAAATATCACAGATAAATAACGACTTGGAGATAATAGAGGACTGGGGCAACAAAAACCTTGTACAGTTCAACGCGCAGAAAACCCAAGCAGCCCTGTTTTCGAAAAAGACCAGCACCGGTGAGCCAAATATCATGCTATCTGGAAGTGCTGTCGCATTGCAGAGCCAGTTGAACATCTTAGAAGTCACTGCAGAGACCAACATGTCTTGGCACAGTCACGTCGCAGATATAGCTAAAAGGGCGTCCCAAAAGCTTGGGGTGCTATTTCGTACAAGACATCTGTATACAGATTCGACCAACTATGGAGTACTGCTCACATATATGGAGTGCGGCACCCAAACATACCTTAATGCTTCTGAACACCGTGCAAAAACGAGCTATCAAGCTGATCAATGACCCCGCACTTACCCGTAGCTTGGATAGTCTCGAACATCGAAGAACTGTGGGCGATCTATCTCTCTTCTACAGGTATTATCACGGAAAATGCTCTGAAGAGTTGGCACGTATGATCCCCCCGGGAGTAGCACCTACTAGGCAAACACGTCAAACAGACGGTAACCATCAATTTATTGTCAAAATAGAGGCACCAAGAACCTCATTATATCAGAATTCATATCTCTGGAGAACAGCATCGCTGTGGAATAAACTCCCTGCGACAGTTTTCCCTGCAGGTTACAACCTGAACCGTTTCAAAACCAACACGCACCAACATTTCCGCGCACTTGCCGCTTCTCGAGCGTGATAGGGATCTCCTTGCGAGTGCGCATACCCGTAAAAAAAAAAAAAAAAAAACATATGTACAAATTTTGGGTCAGTTGTTACCCCCTTCATTTCAATAAACTAATAAAGTGCACTGGACTGTCCCAAGAAAAGACACAGTAATTGACATTAGGGAAAAATCATGGTATTACCTTTCCATTGTCTTATGACAAATGTAAAATTTTTATTGAGGCATTATGATTCAACAATGTATACTGTGCACTTGTTTGTTTGGTGTTCCATTTCAGTTCGGCAGGTTTTTTATAGTGGTCATAAAGAGAGCTTAGAGAGAGTGCAGAGAAAATTTTTAAGAAGTGTGGGAGAGGATGGTTATTTCTTGCTATAAAGAAATTAACTAGTGAGATATTGAAATTGTATTTTATTTATTTAACGTAACAACAGAGTACAAGCGAATAAAAGATACAGATTTATATTATCTAACCAAATAACTACCTATCTACCTACTAGACTAACTTTCAAGG
Organism: Aspidapion aeneum; assembly: GCA_963576565.1. Lineage (NCBI taxonomy): Eukaryota > Metazoa > Arthropoda > Insecta > Coleoptera > Brentidae > Aspidapion > Aspidapion aeneum. The sequence goes on along the minus strand of OY755040.1, from coordinate 61,677,913 downwards.
GTCCTATATTTTATTTTATTTTTATTTATTTCTTTATTTAGCAAAAGCTAATCAATAAATCAAATAGTACAAAGTTCACAATCAATAAGTCAAACAGTACAAAACTAACTATTCTAAAAAAAAAATGTAAATACAAACATTCATAAATTTAATATATGACGAAAACGGGTAAACACTAACTATTTGATAATATTATTAATATTTGGTAGGTAGATATAATATGTTTTCACTTTCTATGTGTATCGCTATATTCTAACCAGAGAGAAAGAGATAAAAAAAATTATTCTTCATGAACAATACCAATTTCACCTAATAAATTAATTTTTAACTTTGTTTTGAAGCTATTTAATGTTGTACATTGTTTAATATCATCTGGGAACTTATTAAAGTCATTCATGCCCTGGAAAAAAACAGACCTTGTGGCCATTGTGCTGTTTCGATGCTGAATATAAAAATCATTTTGCTGCCTTGTATTGTGATTATGTATTTGATGGTTGTATGTCATTTTTCTTAAGAGATATGGCGGAGCATGGCCAATTTTAATCTTGAATATAAAAACCAGTACATTAAACCTAACATACTCAGCCACCGGAAGCCATTGTAATGCCGTTTGCATGACTTTAATTGGGGTGTATTTATTGCAGGAGAGAATAATTCTCATACACCTGTTCTGTAGTTTTTGCAACCGCTGGATTTCATTTTGGTTCATTAGATAAGTAATAGTAGAGCAATAGTTGAATATAGGTATATATGAATAAATAAATAAATAAGTTATAAGTTGTGATAAAAAGTGATATTCCGATTGTGTGAATTATGATAACTTGCACTTTAGTAATTTTATTTATAAAATGGCATTATTATAATTTTTTTTTTGATGTGACAATACTGTTAGTACCTACTATTTTATTTGTAACTGCTATATGCATTAATAAAGATTTTAATTTTGATTTGATAGACCAAGTATACCTACTAAATATCTATGTCATTCTTGTTTGAAAATTACTTGCTCTATGCCTTAATAAACACTTTGCATTGAGTAAATTCTAAATTCCTTGAGTGATTTCAAGACAAACAAACAGTTTATAAGCATAGGTCCACAAACAAGCATAGGTCCACAAACACTTAGTTTCAGAGATACCTACAGGGTGTTAAAATTTAGTTTTTTTTATATTTTCTGCAGTTTTGAGATGAACCAAATGTGTTTTAATTAATTTGTTTTGATATAGTTCCCATATAATACTGGAACATTTTTTTTTATTTTCTGATACTTAGAAGTGTTTGGATCAACAGCGATTTTTTCTAAAACAGTTAGAGATGTGAAATATTGCAAAAAACAAAAAAAATTGCAAATGAAACAGCTATTTTATTTCTTGTTTTAAAATCTACCAGTGGCTTACAACAAAAAAAAATCAGGGGGAAAAGGCGACAAGACCCCTGAAAACGAATCACCCTGTAGATTTTTACTATTATATGGCATGTCTAATAGTGTAGTGAGTGCCTATAGCTAATTATATGTGCCAAATTTGAGCTAAATATCTGAAAAACTGGACTAGCTATAGACAAAAAACTACAAAAAATATTACACCCTGTATCTCAAAAAAAGGGGTTTGAGGACCTATATTTACAGTCGAACCTCTATAACTCGAACCTGAAGGGATAACCAAAACAGTTCGAGTTATGGAGAGTTTGAGTTATAGAAACTCGACCTCTTAAAAGGTTCGAGTTATAGAGGGGTTCGAGTTATAGAGGTTTGAGTTAGAGAGGTTCAACTGTATATGAAAATTTTGTCTTAGAATCACTCAGAGAATTCAACACTAAAATTATGTTAATGAATTTTGAAACTCCCTGTATATAGTTGGTCAATGAAAAAGTTCACAAAAAATAAATATGATTTATTTCAGACTTGCCAAATAATAATCACAAACTTTTTCCATTAAGGTGTACAGCGTGTCCCATTTTCGATGGGATTAAATGGGAAACTCGGTTATTATTAAAGATATCAATTTTCTGATTGCACCTTACCGTGCTCTTTTTTGGAGCCCTTAAAAATGGTGTAATCAGATTTTTGCTATACCACGTGGTTTCGCTAATACAGGGAGTTTTTGAAAAAATTGCATTTTAAGTAATTCCTTGTATCTCGCTTATTTTGCAAGATATTTTTATTCTGTAAAAACCTTTCTATGGCAACTTTTTTAGAGCAAAATAATGACGTTGTCAATTTTTTAAAATATTGTTTAGTTTTTGAGATATGGTATTTATCATAAAAAAATTTAATACGGACCTGGAATTTTTTTATTACTACTTTGATTGGTTCCATGCTATTATTACCTTAAAATGATAAAACTTTAATATTTTTTTGATTTAAGGTTAAAAAAAACTATTTAATATTTGAAAAAAAAATTATAGTCCGAACCTGGAAATTTTCAAGGTAATTATAAATTAAAAATTGCAAGACAAACTAGTTGAACGATTTTTAGTTTATCTGTTTTGAAATAATAATTAAAAGATTTATAAATAAAGTAAAAAACGTTAAAAAGTTACAAAAATAATATCATACTAATTATTTGATGGTAGCACAGCAGGTCGTGAAATTTACAAAAGAAAAGCGTGGAATTGACATTGTCATTTTACTTGTCATTTTTGAGAATGGCTCACAATTATTTTAAACTGGCTAGAAATCGACCATATCCAGATTTTGAAAAATGTGATATGTTTGACTGCTTCATTCAAGCAACAAAATCCCAATATTTAAATGGCAGAAATATTTTTATGCAAAATGCGTTAAGTAAAATTACTCAAAAATGCCAAGAATGTCTTACACATAATGGTAATCAGAAAAATTTGTTTTTTTTTTGTATTTTTCGTAGACTTTGTTTCAAATAAATCTGTAAATTAACGTAAAACCATTTTAATATGCTAAGTATCAAAACAGTTAAACTAAAAATTGTTTATCTAGCAATTTTTAATTTATATTTATGTGGAAAATATCCAGGTTCGGACTAATTTTTTTTTTTTAATATGAAATTTTTTTTTTTAACCTTAAAACAAAAAATTTTTAAATTTTTATTATTTTATGATAATACTAGCATGAAACCAATCAAAATAGTAATAAAAAAAATCCAGGTCCGTATTTAATTTTTTTATGATACATACCATATCTCAAAAACTAAACAATATTTTAAAAATTTGACAACGTCATTACTTTCTTCTAAAAAAGTTGCCATGAAAAGGCTTTTACAGAATAAAAATATCTCGTAAAATAAGCGAGATACAAGGGATTATTAAAAATACAATTTTTTCAAAAACTCCCTGTATTAGCGAAACTACGGGGTATAGCAAAAATCTGGTTACGCCATTTTTAAGGGCTCAAAAAAAGAGCACGGTAAGGTGCAATCAGAAAATCAATATCTTTAATAATAACCGAGTTTCCCATTTAATCCCATCGAAAATGGGACACGCTGTACTTAATCAGGCTTGCAACTATTTTTTTTGAGGCTATTTTTTGTGAAATGAAGCTATTTTTTTATTTAGAAATTTAGCCTGTCACTCATTACTTAAAAAATAGACCAGTGAACTATAGACTATCTGTATCTTTTTAATTTGAAGGGTAATTTCATATCAAATAATTTTTTTTTTCTGATCAGTAGTTTTTTTTAAATTTATTTTCAAATATCGAAAAATTGACCAATATTGGTCCAACACAGCTTCACAAAAATTAGAATATCTTGAGAACTACTTACCGTAGGTCTATAAGATGTAGCTTGTTTCAAAGGTAGTTGAAATACCTTTCCAAAGATGTGTCACATGACCGATTATATTTTTATCAGTTTTTATTTTGAAATTTTGATTTTTTTTTAAATTAAAACAAAAAATTCATTTTTGATTTTTTTGAAAAAAAAGTATTTTTTTTATCATTGCTTTAGGAAACTATGTGCCACATTTTGAAATCGAGAAATCATGGGTTCAGTATGAAAAAAAAAATGTTATAATCTAATTAAAGAGTGAAAATTATGAAAATTTTTACAAATAGTTTCATTTATGTATGTATGTATCATGAGAATTGGTCCAGCTAAAAAGATTTTTTGTAAATATTTCAGAAACCAAAGCTTCTACGGAATTTTTTATATTCATACAAATTATTGAAAAAAATGTCTTCTACTATATTCCAAAAACCGTATATTGATGCGATGGTGCGTTAATAATTATAATTTTTTGAATTCCTTAACTGTAAAAAAAAACTGCATTGGTATGAAACGTTTGCCTTTGACCAAAAATCATTATAACATTTTATTTAAAATACTCATAGCTCATGAGACACCATTACTTGTATTTTTTTTTATAATGGCAGTTTTTCATTGGCATTCTAATCATTTAAACTAATGGAAATATGTCATGATTTAACCGCCAAAATAAAAAAAAACTATAGTTAGTGTAGGATCAGATTTTTATACAGTTTTGGGTGATAGCTAAATTATTAGCCAGGTTTGCCACTACATTCAATTATTTTTTTTTTCAAAAAAAATTATTACCTTTTATCAGAGCATCTTAAAATTTTCAGCATCACCCTCTTATTAAAAGTCTTATAAACATATTTCTGCAAACCTTTGTTATCAATTTGTCTTAAAAAATCATATATAGTTTCATCTCTTAAAATAAGGTTCTTTAATTTAGTAAAACCCTGTATTTTCTTATTGTTATAGGTAAACCCAATACTAAAGCAGGGTTTAGATTCGATCCGTTATGTGATGAACCACTTGAAAACAACACACAAAAAAACTCAAAAAGACCCACTACAGATCAAAGAGAGTAAATGGCCAGAATGGCTGGAGGCAACACACAAATAAGACCCACTGTGAAGCTGCCCCAGGGTTTCGTGAAAACCGAGCGAATATTTTTCTAAGTTACCCCGGGTGCAGTTACAAAATCTTTACCATCTTTTTAGCGTAAGCGTTTTAGCGTATATTGCTTTGTTTGCAACCGTGTTATTGATATAAATTAAACACTTTCTTTAAAGCAAGTTATTATATATTGATAAATAAAATATAGTACATATTCCAAAGTATTCCATGTCGTTATTTTTATTCAAGTCACACAAAAGTTAAATTTATAACATTAAAATCATATTTTTCAATAAACTCTTTTTAACCATAGTCTATCAGTTAACATATTAGCAAAACGCTCTTGTGAGCAAAAGTTTGTATGGTAAAACAAAATGATTCAAAGTCAATTTTCATAGTCCACGAATTTTAAGCAACAACCGATAGATTAAAGTTCAAAATAAATCTCTCACCATAATTACAGCCAGAATGCCACCACTAATATTTAACACTACTTAGTTTTTTTGTTTTGTGGCATTACAGTTACCTTTGGCACATTTAGTCACTTTTATTATTTATTTACTTATTTTCACTTTTAGGTTTGGATTCAAAAATCATAACTTATTACGAATGATATTAAGTTTTTGACTGATTTGAACTGATTTTAACAGAGATCATGACTTCGATTAAAATTAATACTCCGACTGATCACTTTTGCTATCCAGATCGCGCTTTTATAACAAGTCTTAAAGTGGGGAACAACATCGTTTTTTCCTCTCTCGTGATGTTTTTCACCATTTAAGGTCATACAAATATCAAAGTTTGGCCTAGTGGGATTAACCTTGCGGTCTGCCCGCTTTTATTTTTAGCAATGCGCAAAGCCATGCCAACACCCAAGTAACACAAATTGCTGAAAAACAGCTACCAAGACACTTTAACAGCAAAACTGAATGTAAAATAGCTATTACAGCTGTATGCCGTTTCACTTCTAAGCAGCTTTTAAAGTGTTGTCGTTGCTGATTAGGCAATCTTTATTTTGCTCTCAAGGTATCCATGAGAGCTCCAAAATATAGCACGTTAACATTAAAGTAATTTTGTCTAGAAATAAACAAGAAACAATGGCAACTATTGCAAAATAACTATTTCCTGTAATGGACAGATACTTTACTAAAATGGCTGAAGAAAAACTTGTTATGTTCTACACTACTGTGATATAATCGCGCAAAAAAGGCGGTTTTCATCGTCAAAATGTTTGCCAGGTTAAGTTTTCTGATGAAACAGGTCAAGATGGCTCGTCAAAACGCAAGCGCCTCGAAAATTCAGAATAATAAACGTTTTTTTTCGGTGTTTGTTTTTAGGTTAGAAATTATTTTATTACAATTATCCTCTAAATACCTGATAAATCAATTCTTAGTCATATTTTATTGAATTTAGCACTTTCTAGAATTTATTTAGGCCCGGGATCCCCTGGAAATTAATATTTTTTAGTCCATAAATTTAAAGAAAAATAAATTGGAAAACCATCAAGGCCGCCTCGGCCGTCTAATTGGTTTCAGCAGTTTACCTCTAGACAAGCTGTTTTTTAATACTTAAGCCTAAATAATGTTCATTTCTAGCTAACTTGCCTTCTAACAATTGGCCCAATAGGTAATACGAAAAAAAAAGAAGAGTCACAGATGTTATCTTTCATCTTGGGCGGTGTCACAACAACAAAATAAACAAATATCTTAATTAAAAATTGTGCGAACGTTAGAAGATAAAGTTATTACGTGCCCTACCACAGTACCCCACCAGTGGGAAGCAAAAAACATTGTATTGGCCACCGCCATCAGAAACCCTAAGCTGGGTTTATACAGAAACATAGCATATCATGAGACATAGCATGACATAAGATATCATTACAGAAGGAAACTGTAAGGCTGTTTCTACAAAAAATATAATAACATGACAACATACAAGCTTGGTCCAAGTTCTTTAAATATGAGGTACCACACACTCTCAGTAATTGGTAATTGCAAGGGGAGAATTCCCACAGTGCTTGGTACTGGCAATTGACTCTGGTGCACTCTGCTTGGAATCAGGTAAAGCCGCTTGACTTGAAGTAAAAAAAACAGAGTGTCATTCAAACCAATGAGATTAAAAAAATATTTTTTGATCTGATGGATTCAAACATTGTGTCCCTGAATGACATAATTTGTCATTAAGAAACACTATTTTTTTTTTGAACATTCTGATTTGACTGTTTTTTACTAAACACCAAGGGGTGAACAGCTCTCACAATAGATGTACACATTTCTCACAATCTGTTCACAATCTTTACACAATCCCTCCCAATCACCCACAATCTTAGCAAAAGATTGTGGATTTTCACAATCGGTGTACACATTTTGGGGTTAGCTGGTCACCCCTCGGTTATTAAGTAGCAGGGCCGGTAATGGTAAATTAAGAGGGCGGCAAAGGAAACTATAGACATGATGACCTTTTTTTTGTTTTTTTTTTTGGTCACAAGAATTTTGATGGGACGGCCCCCCAGCCCCTTCCAGCACGCTACGCCGTCCCCAATCCCCTCACAATCTTGCAACAATCCCTCACAATCTTAGCAAAAGATTGTGGATTTTCACAATCAGTGTACACGACATTTTGGGTTAGCTGAACCGAACCGAACCACCCCTCGCTAAACACACTCTTGACTACTACTGTTCACTTGTCCCAAGTAAGAAAAAATGAAAAAAGCATGGCACATTGATTGCCTTGTTTTTTTTTAATTTTTAGTTAAAAAAATTTTATTTACATTTTTTAATTTTAGAAGCAGTTAAAAGAAATGAAGTACAAAGTCCAAAAGCAACCCAGAATGGGGCCCATTTGCTCAGCCCTTGGGAATGTCAGCAAGGAAGCCAAAAAGGGGGTCTGCTTGCAATTGACTCCTACTCATTTTACACAATTTTTTTTAAATAATTATTAAAATTAAATTATATAATATACAGGGAATTAAACATCTTTGCTTTATTACCACGAATGTACGGTAGTGGCGGTTAGCACACTTAAAGGATCTAACCTGGCACATAGGCATGCCTTTCTGGGTATGTTGTGCTGTGTACTTACTGTGTATGACTCGGATAACAATTTAAATTTAAAGTAGACTTCAAAATATATTTTAGGCCAGAAACTTAGTCATCATGATATACCACATAATGCCATAATTATAGCCTTAAAGCACTGGTGTACCTTTTGACATAATCAACAGGGTACAGAGAGCCACAATGTGCCTGCACTAGCTGTTAGTTCAAAATAGGCACTCCATATACCATATCTTTTGACATAATCAACAGGGTACGGAGAGCCACAATGTGCCTGCACTAGCTGTTAGTTCAAAATAGGCACCCCATATACCGTGTATGTGGTGATTTCCTTAATAGTCAGGTCACCAAATCCATTCAGAGAATCACCAGATTAACCCACCCCCGTCATATCTATATTTTTTACCTACTGGTCAAAGCTTGTCCGTTACCAGACAACCCATGGGTCAAGGTTTCTTTAGTTAGCTCTTACGACAGGCCTGGGGGTTACCTTGGTGCTATTATGCATATTCATAATCTAAAAAAATCTAATAAGAAAGGGGCCCCTTTTGCCTCCCCAACCCCCATGAATGTAAAATAATAAGTTTGGAATTATTGTTATAGAAATAGCGGTGAATGTATTAACATTTAAATCTATGTTTTTATATTAATGTTTGTAATTTGAAATAGCATGATTGGCTAATAAAGATTTATAGTATAGACTTAAAAAATTATATGGTTTTCTTTTACAAAAAAATGTGTTTTTTTCTAACATGCCAAAATAAAAGTTTTTTGTACCTCTAAGAAGGATTTTTCGAAATACATTCTTTAAAATAAATGGAAATTCTTGAGAAACCATATTTATTACACAATTACCAAAATAGTTTTTTACTCAGTTATGTAATACACCAGAATGTGCCCTTTGTATTTAAAGTTCTCTAGAAAAAGGGGGAGAGGTGATTGCCTCCATCCTCTCTGGGATCACCACTGGTAAGGCAGGCCTTAGTAGGAATAGGTAGAGGAAATTTTTGTTATTAAGGTAACTAGGTAAATAAAAACAAGAAATTTATTTATTTAGTTATTCAACTAATAAACTGGCTTCTTAATGCCCAGGGTGCAGCACCTTAGAGGGCCCAATACAATGGGTTACACAAGTGGGTCCATACCTTTTTGAGAGCGGCCTGATTATGTGCTAAGTTAAACCAATTTTACAGTACTTACTAAAAAATTTGTACACTTGCTGTTGGCAGCTCACATAGTGCACAATGATGACAAAGTTAGTGCTTAATTATATATCATCTATTAATGCTAAGCAGGCAGAAAAATGGAGGACTAATGTACCAAAATCAAGCATTATGTTTGTCCATGATGCATTATGTTGTTATATACACTAGCCCTTGAGTTACAACAAAAAACAGACAGACTGATGAAAAAATTTTGACAGCACTTTTAAGGTTCACTCAGGACTGATAAGTACCAGGCAGGAACCCCTTGTAATGGCTTCATTGTGTGCCCCCTGACAAGGCATCGCACCAGGGTTTCAAGGAACCAGTCACTGTTTACCCAACTTTAGTTCCCTGTCAAAGATAAAGGGATACTCTAAAAGATGGGCAAATAACTATCTTTTTATGGCTGTGAGTGGTCATTTGTTTAAAGAAACACCAAATTGCTTGATTAAACAAAAAACACAACACACAACCAGATTAGGTTAGAAAAGAAAACAACAAACAGAAGGCACGGTCCGTAAAGAAACCGGTTGCGTAACTCGGTGTTTAGGCGGCCGGGCCGTGACGTCAGGGCTACGTCACAGTTTTGCTAGAAATCAGCAGTCAAACGCTGTTTATATCGAAATTTCGTCTTTTGCGAGGAAATTTTGTACATTTTGGGTCTTTTCGTCGTGTAAGTGTTTAAATACCTATTACGTTCTTACTATAGATATATTAAAAACTAACTAAAAGAACTGGTGAGTTTTTAAATATAATTAAAAATTTTAACAAACACAAATTTTCCTGTGTCGGTTGTTTTCTACCCATACAATGTGGGTCATACAAGGTTACAAGGGGAGCTGGGACATAGACCTTGGGGGGTATGGGTTTTCTCTCTATAATGCATCTGATATCTGCTACCAACACATAATTTTTAAGATAACTTTTTGATAGTTATCATCACAATCAGTATAGGCCAGGACAAAGATTATGAAATGAACTTTATATACACATAGAAAATTACTAATAGTTTAAAAAATACTCAATGTTGTTGGCTGTTTTTAAGGCGCTTGATGCTAAAAATAGTTCTTAAATGATGTACCTATTACACAGCATACCTACCTCTTCATGAAAAAAAATTAAACTTAAAAAAATAATAATTTAAAAATTTTGTAAAAATTGAGGAAAATAATATTGCTGTTAATTTATTTTAAATATTTGATTTATTTTCTCAAAGTTAAAAATAACGAAAATATTCCAAATTCAAAATTACGCTTAGACTACTTGCTACCAACTAAAATTAAAATACTTACGTAATTTTGAATTTAAAGTTTCTTCGTTATTATTTTAAACTTTAGGCAAATTTTTTTTTCAAAAAAATTGTTTAGAATTAAAAGGCCTATCAGACAAAAATATAAAATACAGGATATATAAATTTTTTTAAATGTTTTTTGAAAAACACCAAAAACCGATGCTTTATTTTTAAAAAATTTAAGTATCTTAAACAGCATTAAAAATTCTACTAGTTTGCCAATTTAAACTTTTTTCTATCTTTAATAATAAAAAAGTTAGCAATGGTGGACACTTAACTTGGAACACTGTATAACGCTCAAGCAGGAGGGAAGGAAAATTAGCCTTGCGTTACAGTCGATGTATTTTTTATGATATTTCTTGAAAATGCGTTTTGTAGGGGTGATCAAATATCCTGATTCTTTGCGTTATGTAATTTATGAATCTTCCCTTACTGCCTTTTTTTTTAATTTTTTTTAATAAATTTTACACAAAAAAATCTAGTTTTAGTTATTTCCTACCCACCAAAAAAAAACCAATAATATGTGGCTAGTTTGCTTTAGAGTTCGGCGTAAAAAATTTCATTAAATTGAACAAGAGAGTAGGAAAAGTATTTATAATCGTGTCCTGAATCTGATATTTATAAAACTATTGGAATTTTTATCATAAATTTTTAAATGATTTAATTTTGTAATAAATTTTGGTATTTTTTCGGCTTTTAAATAGACCTATCTCTCTTTCTCTCATAATGTAACGTATAGGTCTTTCTTTATTGACCGTGGAACAGGCAAAATGCCGCGTCATTGGCTGGGAGTTACCACACAACCGGTTTCTTTACGAACCTTGGATCAGGCATGACAATAAATCTCCTTTTTTCAACAGTCATAATCGCACTGATCTTCTGGCCAAGCATTTTTGGGGGCTGTTCAAAAGTTTTGTAATAAACAGCTTAAAATACGAAATTGCTAAATTGTTGCTTTTTCTAGCTAAATAATAGGAATAAGAGCTTAAAATTTATGTTATTTAGCTAGCTAAATTTTAGCATGCTTATTAGCAATTATTTAACTTTAAAAGAGCAAGTCCTGTATAATATTACATCAAAAGCCATTTCACCCATAAACACCTGCTATCAGAGAGGTTCTGTAGCTAAAATAATTTCTAAACCACAACTAGCTGTTTTACAGCAAAAACTAAGCTCTGACAACACTTTCACAGCAAAGTTTTTGCTTTTAAACTATATTGTCCAGTTTGTGTTACTTGGGCATAGACTCAAGATTTTGCCTTGTTTGGCTGTCCTAATTAAAATTAGGTAGCGTTGGCGCCGTTTTTGTCTCGAGGCTTTAGAACCTTGATTTAGCGGATATTTCATCATCGAACCGAGTTGATAAAAAGGCTAGGATCTATTCTTTTATTATTTAATTTAAGCTCACAGTCTCCACAAGTAAGGTGTTGTTAAGTGTTAGTCAGTGGTTATACAAAGTCTAAGTGATATGATGGGTTGAATACAATAACGTGAGTTACTTTAATTTAATATCGTACAATAGTGAGTGTTAAAAATAAATGAATTTTCTTTACGGTTCAACCTCTAACTGAGTAAAATTATTAATTAAGTTGCCATTGTAGATTTTTAAAATTAAGCTGTTAGCTGACCCCTACACCACCATAGATCAAAGAAAACGTCATGGGGCATATATACATAGATTTTTGTGATTTAAGACCCAGCACAGATTAAAGAGACTAAATGGCCAGATTCATTGAACCACTTGGAGGCAACACACAAAAAAACTCAAAAAGACCCACCACAGATCAAAGAGACTAAATGGATTGTAATTAATTTCTTGTAGTTGAGGAGAAGAGCTGTAGGGCATTTTAAAAACAAAATGAAAGCTGCTCTAGATGATCCAAGAAACAGTCAGGTATCACTACATACATTGACATTAAATTGCAATAAAAAAAAATAATAGGTAAAACAACATATCTTTGCAACACAGACTAGTATCAAGAAATAACGGGTAAAAACAAGATACCCTGTATGTATGACATATTTTAAACAAATAGAGACGCGACAAACCCATCAAAGTCACTGAAATTCATATTTTTTGGTTATTTTCTTGTCAAGTTTATTGGCGTTTCACTAAAATAATTTAAGTCGTCAGCGGTGAATGACATCTATAATCATGCAACATATAAACAATTTGTCAGCCACATGGTATATTTTTGTCAAAAATCGTTTATTTTTATTTACCTGTGCTTATGAATTAACAATGGCGGAGGTGAGTCTCTCTAAACAATGCTAGAGTATACAGTACTGATATTTTCCTTCTTTGATTTTCACATATAAATTTGAGTTTGATAAGTTTGTAGTGTCTCTATTTCCTTAAAATATATCACACATACAGAGTATCTGGTGAAAACCAACAGAGAAGTCAAGAACAACCAGAAGAAGACTACTCATACATAAAAATCAACAAACAACTGTGACCCAGACTAAAGCTATTGCACCAACTTCCCCTCATATTGAGCAACCTCTAAAACAAGCAATCCCCCATTTTACAATCAAATAACAATTATTTTAATAGCTCTGGAGCAGTAGAGTCACTACAAGACCTTCCAGAATTTCATCAATATGAAAGTGACACTAATAGTCAAAATGGCTCTTCTAACAGCTTTCTTACAGCAGGTTCCAATGGTTCTACCACTGCATTATCATGACCTGGTGAAAGAAGACAAATTAGCCCTATGGCAAACTCAAACTTTGCACAGTGCTAGAACTAGAGGAAAACCCCCAGAGAAATTAGCAGACTATCAGCTCCAAAGCCAGTAAGGAAAATGGAAGGGGTAAAATCTTAAATTAAACTATTTTTCAATGAAGCATAAGTTGATAGTAAAAAATAGTTAATTGCTATTAGTTTGGATACAATTTAGAGATTGTTACTTATTTTTACCTACATAGAAAAATTTTATTAAAATTTAGTCATAAAACTCTTATTCTTAAAAAAATATATATTTTTGGGTCACAGACACAGACATTAATTAAGTTTCCAAATTTCATCCAAACAATTAGCAATGAACTATTTTTCTTTTTTTTTTAAGTTTTTTTCAGTCTTTTAATAATAATCTTGTAACATTCAGCAGCATGTAAAATCTTGAACAAAACTCAAAAATAAACAGCAGAAAAAATTTTATATGTTGGTGAATGTGGTAGGAAAGTATATTTTGCTGGAGATCAAATTTTAAATATTTTAAAATGCAATGTCTGATAGAAAGGTTTTTTATTTTTATACCTAAAAATAATTCCTAAATAAATCGAGTTTGAAATTATTATTAATAAATCAAATCTGCGATAAATAATTTTATTTAAAAAAAAAAGAAAATATAATATATTTTTTTTGTATGTTTATATGTAAGAATACCATGTAGTAAATTAAGGTAGTAATCTAGATTGTTTTCAAACTTTTGTAGATTTTTTTTTGCAATGGTGGCAAGGGCTGAGTGCTTAGCACTTAAGAAGGGAGGATGGAGTTATATACAGGGTGTTTCCTAATTGAATATCAATATTTATGTGGGTGATTTTTGGGCCTATTTTAAGAACAAAAACTTCATATAAACATATGTCCTAAACGTCTTACCTTTTGAGATACAGGGTGGTAAAGTTTTAAAAAATAAATCATTTCACATTCAATTAGGAAACACCCTGTATAGTAACTTATAAGCGAGACTCTTGTAGACTTAAGGGGGTTAGAATTGATCGAGACTTTAATTTTTAAAAGTAAATTTAGTTATTGTAAACAATCGTTAAACAAATTTGTAGCTTCCTAAAAATAATGAAAATGGTTGAAAATGTTTATTGGGCAGCTCGATCAGTTGATCATTTTAGGAAACTTTAAAACTGTTTTTTTGTGGCAAAATAAAAAGAATAATAATTCTGTAACCAATTTTAGTTTATATCTGTAGACAAATCTATTTTACAGGAAATAAATGTTTGCTTATTCTATTAAAAATTAAGACAATTGCTTAATATTGTAGTAAGAAAAGTTAGGGTTACATATAGATTACATAAAGTTTCACACAAATACGCTTCCAACTCATTAGTTTCTACAGAAAGTTTATATTGGATTTATATCACTAAAAAGTTATTGGATGTAATGATTTTGGTGCTATTTTAGGGATTTTTGTGAGATGAGGGAACGACACAAATAAGGTAGTATTATGGTCATCTCAAAGCTGAATTTTTTTGAGATACGTCAGTTTGTAAGATCAACGACGATATGTTTAGCTTTTATTTGCAATGAAAATTGAAATCGCGCATATAGCCGTTTTCAAGAAATAATATAAAATTACTTTTTTTTACATAAGTTAATGCTTAATGTGCCTTATTAATGTTCTTAGAGTATCTTCTGGTAAAAATGTCACTCCAATATGAACCGGGTGGGCCAAAAAAAACCAGACAATTTTTTTTTCATTATAACTTGAACTATACCATTGAGTTTAATGGGACAAACTGCAGCTGACAGAGGATTAATCAGAGATGGCAGACGAAATAAAATGTACCCTTCAAAGATGATTGTGTTGCGAACATGTTTTATTAATTTTTTTAAATCATTAAAAAAGCTGCATTCTTGCCACGCACAACAAGGTATGAGTCAGCAAAATCGGTTCGGTGGTTTTAAAAAATATATATTTTTGATTTAACCATTGTTTTGAATATTATACGATTGCCTTGCCAATCATGTCTGCATTTATTTCCTTATAAATTCATTACTACTGAACCGATTTTGATGAAATAAAAAATATCCTGGTGAGAATTAATTGCTTTTTAAAGATCATCATCAAAATTCAAATCAAAATCTTAAAATTTAAGTTGGTGGACAAAATCATAATTGATTCTTCAAAATGGCGTGTTAAGTCTTATTTTATGAAAATATTTTAGTTTTTTTTAATTTATAGAAAAGCACTATTTTTTCCTTCCCCCGCACAACAAGGTATAAATTAGTAAAATCGGTTCGGTGGTTCTCAAAAAATCTTTTTTTGTTTCGGCCATTGTTTTACAGATTATACGATTGCATTGCCAATCCTGTCTGCATTCATTTCTTTATAAACTCATTATTACTGAACCGATTTTAGTGAAATAAAAAAATTCATGCTGAGAATTGATTGCTCTTTAAAGCCTATAATCGAAATTTGCCGCCACCTTCAAAGTTAGGAGGTCGGAAATAAAC
Source organism: Aspidapion aeneum (assembly GCA_963576565.1). Lineage (NCBI taxonomy): Eukaryota > Metazoa > Arthropoda > Insecta > Coleoptera > Brentidae > Aspidapion > Aspidapion aeneum. The sequence goes on along the minus strand of OY755040.1, from coordinate 61,662,326 downwards.
ATACTTGACCCTTCAAAGAGGCACGTTTATTCGTATTTTCAAAAAATGTTTTAATTTATAGAAAAGCACTTAATTAATTTTTATCTCCTTATGCAGGAGAAAAGTAATGTTTTTCTATAAATTAAAAAAAAAACAAACATTTTTGGAAAATAAGAATATGCACGCCATTTTGATGAATCAAGTATGATTCTGTCCGACATCTTAAATTTTAAGATGGCGGCAAATTTCGATTACAATCTTTAAAGAGCAATAAATTCTCAACATGATTTGTTTTACTTCACTAACATTGGTTTAGTAATAACGAATTTATAAGCGAATAAATGCAGACAGGATTGGCAATGCAATCGTATAATCTGTAAAACAATGGCTGAAACAAAAATAGATTTTTTGAGAACCACCACACCGATTTTACTAACTTGCACCTCGTTGTGTGGGGGAAAAGCAGTGCCTTTCTATAAATTAAAAAAAAGACTAAAACATATTCGGAAACTAAGAATAAACACGCCATTTAGAAGAATCAAATATGATTCCGACCGCCATCTTAAATTTAAAGATGGCCATAAACTTTGATCATGATCTTTAAAAAGCAATCATTTCTCACCAGGATGTTTTTTATTTCATTAAAATCGGTTCAGTAGTAATGAATTTATAGGAAAATAAGTGCAGACATGGTTGGCAAAGCAATCATATAATGTTCAAAACAATGGTTAAAAAAAATATTTTTTTTAGAACCACCGAACCGATTTTGCTGATTGATACCTTGTGATTTAAAAAAATTAATAAAGCATGTTCGCAACACGAGAATAAACGATCATCTTTGAAGGGTACATTTTTTTCGTCCACCATCTTGGATTTTGAGATGATGGACAAAAAAATACATTACATAAAAATCGATTGTATAGTTCAAAAGTGATAATGAAAAAAAAATTGTCCAGTTTTTTTTGGCCCACCCGGTATATTATACAAGATAGGATGAAAATTAAAAAAATATTATTAATTAAACATAACCTTTATTTTGAAATCAATCAAATTATAACAAAAATGCAAAACTAAAAGAAAAATGTCTATTCTGGTGCTGTTAAATAAAATATCCTTGTGAAAATAAAATATAGGTTACTAAAAAGGAGTATATATGTTGTGTATTGTATGAACAAACTCAGCGAATTTTCAAACGTTTTTTTCAAACATATCGAATGAATGATGGATCTGCTAAAAAATCCTATTGCTGTTTGATACTGCTCTATAAATTCTGGTACGTGATATACTAGAGCATGCATTTTCGCTGTAGGAAGAATTTTGACTTTGTCCAGCTCTATATTGAACTGTAGTGCTTAATGAATATTTTGTAGTTTGCATCTAAAACTCGTCCAAAACAACTGCTAACCACCTTGTAAAACGCAAAAAAAACAGCCACATTTTTGTTTCCTGTAAGAAAATGATTATAAATATTCCTTGTTTCGTTTTTTCGCCTTTTACCATACCGCTTGAAAGTTGTTTAAATAAAAACTTCAAACGATAAGGTAAATTTCGAAAAAATAAAACCGTTCAAGCTATAATTATGATTATTTTCTTACAGGAAACAAATATGTGGCTCTTTTTTCTGCGTTTCACAAGGTCAAATTCCTCCTACACCAAAAATTCATGCTCTAGTATATCACGTACCAGAATTTATAGAGCAGTATCAAAGACAATTACGATTTTTTTCCGAATAGGCCTCGGAGCAGATCCATCATTCATTAGGTATGCTTGAGAAAACGTTTATGTCAAATAAGAACAATTATGATCATTGTAAGAAAAAACTAATACGCTGCGCTTATTCATACAAGGCACAACATATATAGCTTTTTAGTACCTAATCTATATTTTATTGTCACAAGAATATTTTGTTTCGTACCACCAGAATTATAAATATTTTTCTTTTAGTTTTGAATTTTTGTTATAATTAGATTAACTTCAAAATAAAGGTTATGTTTAATTAATATAAATTTGTTAAAACTTTAGGTTATCTTTTTTTTAAATATATGTATAATGTATGTATTGAATTGATATTTTAACCAGAACATACTCTAAGAACATTAATAAGGCAAACTGAACATTAATTTATTTCTTCACCATACGCGATTTTAATTTTTATTGCAGAAGCTAAAAATATATGTATTTCAAAAAAAAAATGTTTCAGTTTATATATTTTTAAAGTTTAAATCGCCAAATGTACCAACGTGTTGGTCTCCCTCTTGCTCCTAGATAACATTCTCCCTTGTGTCCGCCATTGCACTAGTGATTAAAAATGTACTAAATTGTGACTCATTATAATGTGGCATTCTAATTTGTATTTTATTTAACCACCCAATCACCGACATCTCTTAAACATAAAAGAAACGAAATAGAGCAAAAGAAATGATTCACCCACCAGTTGGAGACATATCAGTAAAGCGAATTTTAGACCTTTATTCTTGTTTTTTCTACAGCTTTCAAAACTCCAAAAAGTAAAAAATTATGTGACCCTAATAGTTGAAGTACAGCTTTAACTATAAAAAAAAATGGACAAACAAAAGCTAATAGATGCAAAGATATTTGCTGGGAAAATAAAATCCAGTAATATATTGAAATTTGATTGGGTACTAAAATTTTCATTAGCTAGTGAAACAACGAAAAGGTGTTCAATATATAATACAATTTTAGTTAAAAAGCAAAGAACTAGTTTTTTTTTTAATTAGGAAGCGCACTATTTTAGTCTAGTTATGAATTTTATTAAGTAAAACTACACTATATTAAGAAAATATCTGTTTATCGTTAGTATGGAAGTAACCAATTTTTTATGGTTGATTTGAAAACAGTTTTTTTTCAGTGTACCTTAGAAAAATGATCTAATTGCCTTTTATGTCGTCAGTATTTTTTTATGGTTAAAATTTCAAAATTGGTTGCTTAAGGCCTCTTTAAAAAAATATAATATGTTCTAAATTAAGATGTGTTTATTATTTTTTTTTTATATAAACTATTAATCTTTGTAATTCTTGCCTTTTTTTCACATTCATCACTACCAAAACCTTGATAAATTAAACTGATAGGTGAATCTTACATCCCAGCTACTGACCGAAGAAAATTTGCACATTTTCCTAAAAATGAATAATTCTGTATAGTAGTTTTTAGAAATGTTCTATGCCTAGCCCATTAGCACACTCCAAGTGAACTCCTACGAAGTTTTTGGTTATAACACAAATTATTATGAAAACCCACATATTTATGTGACGCTCTGTTAAAATGCATGTTGAAAAAAAATTTGATTGTGCCAAAAAATTGTTATTAGCATTTGGTAAGGGATTTTGAATGAAATCTAAACAGCTCTAGAGTATGGTACACCATTTTATTTAAAAAGTTCATGAAAATTGGTTCAGCATTTTAGGAGCTATCATACAGACATACACATTGATAGACGTCACGAGGAGATTGCTAAGATTGGTTGAAATACAGTAACATAATAGATTTTCGGCGTTATTAAAAAAAAATCATTTAATTAAAACAATACCTTTTCTAGCCATTGCTGTGCAGGCTAGGAAGGATTTTGTCAAAACGAATAATACTAGAAATAGATTGTTTCTAAAACCTATTTTTTTTCTCAGCTTTACCCCATATGCATACATGCAACACTATTGAGGAAAAAAAAGAACCTAAACCTAACCTTACCCATTAAAACCACAAAACACATTACAGAGGAACCCCCTAAAAATATGTAACACTAGCGAAAAAAATTGCATTGATAAATTTGTTGTCTAAAAAACTAAATGTGACAGGTCTGGCACCTTCCTAGCTTATTACCTACAAGACTATAAAACCATAAACTATTTTTTTAAATCAGAAAGAAATACTACATAACATAAATTGATGTCTTTCTTTTTGAAAAGGAGGGGAATACATACCAAGGGCGAAAATAAAAGTCAAACTAAATCAGACCTAAGCAGTGCTTTGCAGGATAGAAATGTCAAAATTCTGTTTTTGTTACACAACACAACAAAATACACATGACCTCTTTTTAACCTACCTATATCTTTAATTGTCATATTTTGTCCAGTTATCATTTTCTCAGAAGGTCTGTACCTAAGTATTTGCTGCAGGCCTGCATTTGTTTTGATAGGTATTTTGCAAGGCTTAAAAATTATGCTAAAAAAAACAAATCAATTATTGTAAAAGTCAAAAAGTCAATATTTGTCTTTGACTTATTTTTTATAGTTTTGCAAAATAATTTGGACAGTTACCTATTTTTAACCTACCAACTTCTTCAATTGTCACCTTTTGTTCATTTTCTGTGTATTTGATGGCCTGTGTGGCTTTTGATGGTATTTGGCAAAGCTTAAAAGTATGGTAAAAAAAACAATTTTTGTAAATTTTTCACTAGTGCATCATTGTTTTAACAATCGAAAGCTAACAAATTCATAACTCGATATGTAAAAATGAGATAACTGCACAAATCTCACTTTGCTAGGATATTATTCCCAGCAGAAACTTAAGTTCAATTTGTGGTTCAATCAAATCTAACACACCCACTTCCTCTCCCAATTTATGTTTATGTAATTTATGGATAACCCCTTTTTTAACAAAATAATTTGGATAAGAAGGTGTACTTAAAGACACAAAGTCATTATCTGACTTCAAGACTCATTTTGTAAAGTCTTGCAGAATTGCAGAATAATTTGGACAGACCTCTTTTTTACCTACCAATAGGTATATTCAATTAGGCGCTGACTCGTGACGTAGGTTGACATTAGCACCCCATTGGCACCCCGACATAAATTGTAATTTTGGAACATACTCATTTGCATCTCTTTTTAATGCACCGTATATTCATTTTATTTCTGTCTAACTCATAGCGCTGCTGGAAGACGGATTGTCAAATATTTGGCAAAATGGATGCCATTAGATAATTTTTATTCAATACAGAATGTTTTTAAAAGTTTATTTCGACTGTGTTAATTGTGAAAACGATCTTTTAGTATCTTGATGCAAAGCGGATTTCCCGCTATCTAGAAAGGTAAGCTTTATTTAGTTTATAGTATTAAAAAAGGGTGAAATTGAAAAAAAAACTTTGCTATAAATTTTATAGCCATAATGTAAGCAAATAAAAACTTTAATTTTTTGCCTAAAATCATACTGAAGGAAGCGAAAACATGACAAAATGCTAAAAATATATAAAAGGAGAATTTTAAATAATAGTTTCTGTCATCTAGTATAAGTAAGGGCTGATTTATTTAGAAATGCAATGGACATAATTTAAGCTTGTTGCCTCCTTTCGTAGGTATCTATCTTTTTTCCACCTATGTAGTAATGGTGCTTAAGACATATAAATTTCAAGGCTCTCAACACCTTCATACTTTATGAAAAACCTTCATATTTTCCCCAATGAAGAAATTTAGTCATAGAATGAGTGTGGAAATTTTAAATATTTTGCCTAGTCTTGAATTTTGAGTTCCTTTTAGTTTATTATTAGTTTGTTGCCTTTGAGAAAGTCTGAATAAAGTAGTGCTTTTTTGCCTTTTGTTTTATTATTCTTATGTTTGTTGCATTTTTTATGTTAATTAGTTGTTTTGGACATCCATGGTTAGTTCTAAAAAAGTCTAATTGTAATATTAAGTTTTTTTAAATGTTTGAGCTCGGAATAGGTGTTTAAAGTTATACCAAGTATTTATGGAGTAAACTTAAGTATTCTGTGTGAGTGTGAGAAAACTTTTGGACATATCAAGATCTTTACATTGAAGAACTACAAATAATTACCAGAAATAGGCAATAACTTGTTCTACCAGTACATAGATCATCGTTTTTTTGAAAAATCACCTCACTATAGTGCAATAAAAGCTTTTGAAATACTTCCAAATGCAATCAAGCAAATTGAAAATTTAGAAAAGTTTAAAACAGCAGCTTTTCTTCTAAAAAAGTGCTACTATAGTTTTAATTTTCAAGAGAATCCAAAGAAACTTATAAAATCTTAAAAGTGTATTTATGTATGTGTGCCTGTATGTTTGCTATTTATTAATATGTTAACTATATTTATTAATGCAAACAAGGCTTTTTGTACTTCATGCAAAATTTATTCAAAAATTCTTGGCAAAGCGCTTTTGGTCTATATGACCATCATCAGTGCCTTTAAAAATCTTGGAAAATTATTGTCTATCACCAAGGATAAAAAAGAAAAACTGAAGAAAAGTGGAATCTACCAACTAGAATGTGGCACATGCAAAGCTGCATACATTGGCCGGACCAGCAGGAACTTAGAAATTCACATCAAAGAGCACATAAAAACTCCAGACAAATCAGCCTTTGGCAATCACATTCACACTACCAAACACTCTTTTAGCCCAAAAACCAACTCAAAAATCCTTCACCACATCACAAGTAAAAACTTCACAAGATTAGATTTCACCGAAGATGTCGAAATAAGCAGTGAACTAAATAAAAACCCAAATAATTGTCTAAACAAGCAGGCAACCCTCAGAAGAAGCTTCATCCCTCTCCACAGAAGACTGATAGACCCAGAACCCCCACCTTACAGGAACACTCTAGAGTCAAATAACAGCCAGGTGAGACGAGACTAACATCCATATAAAAAATTACTCTCTCACTAATACTCATTCACACAGACACGCAAAATTCCATTTCACACCATTCGAGTTTTACACACACCCAACACTCTAAAATCTCCTTATGCATTATATTCCAACATAAAACATGCTTAAGTAATCCTTCACCAGAATTTAAAAAACCCCTTCAATGAAAGCCTTTTTTAAAATATCTTCATCGAAAGCTATGTCATGATAAAAAATACTATACCCTCGAAAAGAATTACGACGCAATAAACAAAAAGTCATTATTTTACTAGTCAATTTTAAATAAAGAATAATATAATAGTACTATAACTGTAAAATGTACCTGAAATTTTTTTAAATATTTTAAGTAGTTTGTAAGTTTTTTAAAATTGTGCTGTCCTGTGATGTCCAACCATAAACTGAAGAACCAGATTTTAAGATTTTAACTAGCTGTAAGTAATACCATAATTTTCCATTTTGACTTAATTTTAATAACATGTTTTGTTCTCTTACAGTTAAGGCACTGATGATGGTCGTATAGACCGAAAGCGCTTTGCCAAGAATAATTCCAGTAAACCTTGGTTTAAAAATACGAAAACTCCTTATACTTACCTTGTTGTAAAATATGCTTTAAAAAATGTGCCTTGTTTGGCCATACCCCATCCAGGCCCAATTCAACTTGAAAATGTTTCATAATACTTTTCTTAATAAATAAAATTTAGAAATATATATTTTTGCTTAATAAATGAGTTTTCCTAAAAAAAAGTTGGGTTTGACCTAACAAGCCATTTGGTAGAGGACCCAAAAAAACTTTATTTTTTATTCATATTTCCTTCATATTTTGTTTTCTTAATTTCATATTTTTCATAATTTTATTTAAAAAAGTTCATATTTTTCATATTATTTTGCTGTTTATCTGTTGAGAGCCCTGAAAGTTCACTGTTAAAAACATGAAAGCGCTTAAATTAGGGCACATTCTTAAATTATTTAACTCAAAGATGCAATATTTTCGACCTCCTTCCCCTGATAAGGAATAAGGCATCTTGATATAAAATACATTAAAAAAACATTTAGTGTAACACAATGTTAAACCTCCCTCCCTTCGGCATTACATAATTTAAAAGTAAGGTTTTTGCTAATAAAAATTCAAATTTTTTGCTTGAGGCGCATGAAAGTGTCTATTGAATATTGTATTTTTTAGTTCTGACTAATTTAATAAAATGCTGCTTAAAAAAATATATACCGTTTTTTACCAAGAGAGAATGTCACCTAAAGTGCCCCACCCGCGAAGCACACATACACATACTACAGAGACAATACATATTATATGCTCAAATTTTGGTTTAGTGAAAAGCTTAGACTAAATTATTATTTTGATGGCTTCAGTGAAAAGGTTCTTATTAATTGTTTGGGTGTATTCCAGAGAACAAAGCTTTTCTTCAATCGCTGTGGTAGTTTATGTATTCCCATATTATGTTTCACAAAGACTAATTATTATTTTGATGGCCTCAATGTAAAAGTTCTTACTTGGAATATTTTCATCCATTTTATTATATACACATTCAAAACTAGGAAACAAAATTTGTTTCTAGGTTTTTGCCTAATAATGTATAACTTACATAATATAACTAATTTTATTCTTACTTATTCTAAATTATACTTACCGCAATGTTATAAGAACTATGTTCATTTTTCTCTTTTTGTTATGTACAAAAGTATAGTTTTATAAAAGTCCACTATTTTATGCTTTTAGGGTTTCCGGCACAGTTTCCTGATATATGTGACATAAATACTAAAAAGAAATCTACTGAATTTAGGGAAGATAAAAACATGTATTGACAAAACTTTGATGAGCATTTGGACAAAAAAGGCTGGAAAACCACCAAACTCATACATACTTTAGCAACTGGAACATTTACATAATACTATAGATTAACTGGACTGGTTTAAGCAGGAAAAAAAGGTAGATTTTATCAATCAGTAATAAAAATTAATAGTTAAGGTATTTTGGTTTATACTTTTTTAAAACTTTTTATGAAGTTTTGTTCTTATATACAATATTTTATATTTATAATTGGTAAATCTAACCAGAACTACAAAAACTATTTCCAATCACTTAGTATAATAAGTCCCCTGGGAGGTTGAGGGGTTCAAATTAAAATTTGTACCTATAGATAATTAATCCTAGTAACTTCTATATACAAATTTTAATATTAGCATCTATGCCATTTCCCCTTTCAAAGACCTTTTAAATGATGTATAGCATGACACATTTTAAAAATAAATATATTTTTTTAAAAATTTAAAAAATTTAAAAAAAAATTGATTTTTTTGGAAAAATACCATTTTTAAATTTTTTCAAAAAAAAATATATTTTTTTACAATGTTTTACTAAGACACACCAAATTTCAAGATGGAGAAATGATGGGTTCCATATGAAAAAATAAAACAATATTCAAACATGTAAAAAATGGTAGCTTTTTCAAGTAAAACATATAAGAATCAAAGATAAAGCTATAATATAGGAAAAAATTATATTTTATAAGTAATAAGCACGCCTCTCAAAATTTCAAGTAAATTAAATATTTTTTAAATTATTTTTATTTCCAAAATTTGTAGGTCTAACCTGTAGCGGTAATGGGTTAAACTTTTCTTAAAATCATTTTTCTTTTAATAATTAAAATATCTGCTTTAGGTTTAGGGTAATAAAAAGAGGGGGCTGACCCGTTTGGGTGCAAAAAACTCACATTTACTTCATTTGTCTAAAATAATTTGAATATTGAATAAAAAATGATTTTTGTAATATCAATGAGTATATGACCCATATAGAGTGGCAACTGGCAAGCTTCGCAACAGTGAAGGGTAGATGGCGCTGAAATAAATTCGTCTAGTACGGTATTGGTAATATTTAAAACTTTCTCTTTAGTTTTGTAAAAAAAGTAAAAATTAAAACTTGCCCAGCTCAGGGGATTCAGCTTTTTTAAAGTCTTCATGTACTTTAGCCTACACCCAGTGACGGACCCACGAATATGTCTTGGGGGGTCCCGAGGCCTCGTAGAGGGGGAGGCGAAGCCTTATGATGTCAAATTTTAAGCTATTATTTGTGTTTTTTCATGAAATATGTGGAAAATATGTTAAAAAATCTAAGGCTTGGGGGGGCCCGGTTCGGTTGTTTGTTTTTATTTTTAAAATGTGTCATGTGACACATTATTTAAAAGGTCTTTTAAATACCTTTTTGACAAGGTATGACTCATAGTTGCTGTAAAGTAGTTTTTTAGATATTCCTATTTTTCTTTACCTATGTAGGAGCAAAACTTGGTAATCTTTTAATTTTTAAAAATTATTTTAAAAATAAACTACTGGGCCAAAAGTTTTCAAGATTTAATTTGAAGTGACCCAATGGGTAACATCATTTTTAGTTATTACATTTTTTGCACCTTTACAAAGTGCACTTTTCCACTTAAAATCCTCAGAATGAAAAGTAATGGCTAGACATGGCTACGCTCGTGGTACAAAATTTTCGTCTCGGGATAAGAAGTGTCACTTTTATTTAAAGTTTTTAATCCTTGTAGGATTAAAAGTACAAAAATTTAAGGCATTTCCCATGTCAAAAGGTACAAGGTATTTATTTTTTGTCAAAACTCTTGGCAATATAATTTGCACTAATAGGCCGGTCATTAGAGCATAAAAGTTGGTGTGGGGACGATTTTGACATATGTTTGCATTGGATGCCTTATAAAAAAATTAAGTTTTTCACCTTGGCGTAGAGGGGCGGCTCTCCCCTTCATCTCGGATTTACTGTGAACAAAAATGATTGTTTAAAAATTACCTTTTTTCGGTACATTCTAGAAAAAAATTAGTTTTAAACAAAAGTCGAAGACAATAAAATTTTCTACAAAAGCCCTTATACACACTTTTTCGACAGACAAATGGTTTTCGAGTTATGAGGCTAAACATTTCGCCGCAATTTTGTATGTTAGCCAATTTTTGTATAAAATAAAGATTAATTAATGGCATATAAAAGGAGACATTACTGAATGGCCTGGGTAGTACCCTTGCCGAGATACAAACCTTGATGTGGTAGCAGTACACTCGTTTTCTATGTATTTCCATAGTGTATGCAAAATAAACCCCTAAATCATTAATATTTGTCATTTTCTCAAAAAGTAAGCATTTTACAGAAAATATGTAATAAAGTTTATTGTAGGAAACTAAATTATCTTTTAAACAATGTATCACTTAGATGGGCCAATTCCACGATTAGCACTTAACTGACATCTAAAAACATTTTAGGAAAAAAACACCCTTTTCAGAAAATATAAATTGTACTTTTAAACAGCGTACCACAAAGTGGTGTGAAAGCTATTACTCACCCTATTATACCTGAGGGGCGTCCGCATATAAAGGTTTTTTTTTTTTAATAATTTTTTTTGTTTTAATTAATTTTCTTAAAAACTAAGCTTTTAAAAAATTTCCGTTTTACTCTATATTGTTGAAAATAAAATTATCTTTAAATATATATCTAGTAGTTTCTGTTAACGGAGGAAACTTAAGAAACATACGCATATTTGGTTTTTTTTAATAAAAAAAAAATTATCATGTGTTTTATCAATTTTTTTTTTTAAAGCAAGCTCTATCGGCAAAAAGTTTTACTTTGTACTATAGACAATTAAAAGTGTGTATATTTATAACATTAGGGCAACCGTTAATACCCCAGGGTATAAAAACTGAATTGAAAAAAAAATCACCAAACATGCGTATATTCCTTGAGCGTTCCCCGATTACAAAAACCCACTAAATTCATATTGTTTTAAAAATAATTTTATTTTTAATAATACAGAGTAAAACTAAACTTTTCGATAAACTTAGTTTTTAATAAATTTTTTCCCAAAAATGCTTGGTTTTCTTGAAACCTGAATTAAACCTAAAAAAAACATTTTTTTTTCATGACTTAAAAAATAGCCCCATTTTTGGGATGGCATATTAGGTGGTAACCGTGAAATTGAACCATTCAAATGATACACCGTTTAAAAGATAATTTAATTTTCTACAAAAAAGTTGCTTACATATTTTCAGTTAAATGCTTACCTTTTACGAAAATGAGATAAAACTTAATAAGTTCGGTTTATTTTGCATATACTTAGGAAACGGGTGTACCGCTAACACTTCAGAGTTCATATCTCAGCAAGGGTAATAACCAGATTTAGTTAGTCTTTATTTCATATTTTTCTCAAAATTAAGCAGTTTTTAAGATAAAGGCACTAAAAAAGAAAATTGGTCAATATCCATATTGGCGGCGAAATGTTTAGCCTCATAACTCGAAAACCATTCGTCTGACGAAAATACGTATACAAACGCTTTTATAGGAACTTTTGTAATCATCTATTTTGTCATCAACTATTATTTTTCTAAAATGCACAGTAACTAAATAATTAATAATAATAAATACCTCAATTTTTTTAGGACTCCAATGTGAACAACATATGTCAAAATCGCGACTACACCACGTTTTGCAAGCTAAAATTCTATAATGACTGGACTATAAGTCTTAGCAAAAATAATATTTGAATATCTCAACATTATATTATTATTTTTAGCAACTTTGTGGCCGTTTGGATAGAATACAAGAAAACTTGATGCAGCAAACAAATTATCCATGTTAGTAGTATATTAGTTAGTAGGATATTACATTTATTCTTTGTATGGTGAAAGTTATAAACAGTTTTTAAAAAATAATAAACTAATATAATTTCTAAATTTGTTATTAATTTTAAAATTTCTGAGATATCAAACAACCAAAACCAGATCAGATTTCATAAAATACAGATTCAACTTTATTCATTTAGGTAGGGAAATGGGCTGGCTTACGAAATCTTGTAAAACGTTATAAGTAGGATCACTATCGTTTATTTAGTCAAAAACAACTAATACAATACAATATTTATCTAAATTAAGTAAGAAGTTGTAAATATAAGAATTTGTAAATATAAGAATAATAACATTATTAAATAATAAAGACAACACAACAGCTGCAAAATAAAAAGATACCATTTACCAAAAGCATAATAATAATACTAAAAATAAAATAATCTGTGACAAAACAAATAAAAAGTCACATACCTACATATGTTTTTTTTACTTTTAAGTTTAAAATAGAGAATAATTAAAAAGTTAATACTTAAAAAAGAAAATAAAATAAAATATCTATTAACACAATATAGCATTTAAAAAAGTTAAGTATTTTTTACTATAGGAACTCGCCAACTTTTATAATAGTTTGGACTCTATTCGCTTAGAGGCCTTCATGCACTTTTGATGAGGGGTTGAAAGCCCTTACATTTGGGAATACAATTACACTTATTGGACGTCTGTCGAACTTATGCCAAAATACAATATGGCAGCTCAAAAGTGAAAAATAGAAGCATTTTGGTAAATTTACAATTCTTTTTATTTCTTAACCTATTTTTTTTAAAATTTATTTTATTTTATTTGGATTATATTGCATTTTTATAAAAACTATTAATCACTTGCATTTTTAATGTTTTTGTGTCTCAAAAAAAATATATTCCTCAACATCATGTTTTTTTTTGTGTTTTTTGCGTTTTATAGAAAAACTGCTGATTTTACAAAAAAAAATCACAAGATACAAAAAAAATTGTTTCCTGACAAGTTGTATCCACAGTTAGAAAATTTTCGAGGTATGCTCAAAAAACTACGAAGTTGGCCTAAGGGTACCCCTAGACACCAAAATTTTACTTTTTCATAAAACTTTCAAGAGGGAAAAAATGCTTTAAGAATTAAAAAATAACGTAAGCTAATTTATAATTTTTTTAGTCTATATTCTGTCAAATATGATATGTCGTCCTACCTACGATTTTGAACCAATGTTTTCCCGACTAATATTTACCTGTATAAACCTAAAAGGAACATCGGTGGAAAGGTAATTTAAAGCTCTACAAAAAACTACTAAACCATTTTTCTCTTAAAATTACAAATTTGGTCCACCAATGTGTCCTTTGGGTTCCTAGATGTTGCCGTAGGGTATAAAAAATAGTCGGGAAGACATTGGTGCAAAATCGTGGGTCGGTCATTATGTAAGCCGTCATATTTGACAGAATATAGACTACAAAAAATAAAAACTTAGCTAACGTTATTTAAAATGGTAGAGTTTTTTGCTTTTTGAAGCATTTTTTCCACTTTTGAAACTCATGAAAATGTGAAATTTTGGTGACTACAGGTACACTCCAATTTCGTAGTTTTTTGAGCATACCTCGAAAAGTTTAACTCATGGTGAAAATGTGAAAACAACTTTTTAATACACATCTTTTTTGTATCTTGTGATTTTTTAGTAAAATCAGCAGTTTCTCTATAAAACGCAAACAACACGAAAAAAAGACATGATGTTGAGGAATTAATTTTTTTTTTAAACAGAAACATTAAAAATGCATGTGATTAATAGTTTTTATAAAAGTGCACTATAATCCAAATAAAACAAAATTTAAATTAAGCAATAAAAAAGTTGTGAATTTTCCAAAATTATCCTGTTCTTCATATTGCTAAGCGAATAGAGTATTAGATAATATGTACTATAGTTAATGAGAGTAACAACACTCTTATTGTTATGTAACCCTGACGGGGGGGGGGGGGGGGGGTGGCTCCCCACTTAAATGTGCCTCTTGACAGTTTTTTGTTAATAACGGGAAAACTCAAATTTAAAAAAAATATATTTTTGAAATCATTTTTCGACAAAACATCCTTTCCAATGATGTACATGGCTATCCCTGGATGCAGTGGGGTACGTTTTTGGGAAAAACAATGTGTGAAGGATAAAAAATACCACAAAAAAAACTAACACTTGTACGACAGTTTTCGAGTTATTAGCAAAAAACTGTTAAGAGGGAACAATCAACCTTGCCAGGGTGGGGGTGGTTTACCCTCTGGAAATGTTCGGGAGAGTATGTTGCTTCTCTAATTCAATGCAGTTTTTAGCTCAAATCTCATATATAAGGCTTGAACGAAAGTAGTAGGGATTTATTGCAATAAAGCCGGGCACAAATTGTGCCGGGCACTATTCTGACAGTTTCCCATTGAAAACTGACAGTTGATCTTTTAAAATTGACATACCAAATAGTGGCGTCACTATTAATTCCGGCTCTTATAATACACAAAGTCCTAATTTTGAAAGAAGATAGCTGTTGTTATAATGGGAAACTGTCAGAATAGTGCCCGGCACAATTTGTACCTGGCTTTATTGTAATAAGTCCCTATTATGTACAAAAAGTAAGAACATAAATAGGGTTACTGGTAATGAGTTTGCTTAGTAGCAAAAAAACTGTACATTTATATACATTAATATATTATTCCCCTCCGAAAAATGTTTGGGGTAGTCTCATGTTTATCCATCCCAAGTGTGTTGCTTCTCTAATTCAACGCAGTTTTTAGCTTAACTCTCATATATAAGGAACTAAAATATTATGTACAAAAAACAATTAAGAGCATAAATATGGTTACTGGTAACGAGTCTGCTTTTTATGGGGTCAATCAGTAATGTCACTTTCGTTAATCTTCACAATAAAAACTAAAAAACTCTCACCAGCATTTGAAAAAGAGTCACTGGTTTTTTTTTAAAACTCATTACTAAAGGACAGTGTCAGACTGGGACCCTAATGGAGTAGAGTACAAGGGGACCATTTCAGTTTTAAGAGGGGTCTACCAAGATTTACAAGGGTTTGTCCGACAATTCCAAAAAATAAAGTATTATAAGGCTTTAATTCTTTGCTCATTAATAAATACAAAACTAATTATATTATTATAGTCAAAATAGGCATTTTTTTAGAATAACACACATTTAATTCGTAAAAATTGTTTACTTATTTCCAAATAGAGTGTGATATATAATGCCCGAAGTTTTTTACTGCCATCACTTTGAAAAAATATCGCCTTAAATCAGTTTTTTTAACAACTCTTATCTTACACCATATTAAAAACTCTTTGGTGATAAAGAACTTGTATGTACTCTAACTCTTATGACTGTTATGTTATTATCACATTCTATCGATTTTTGAAATATTTTTAACTATTTTACAATATTTGCTGTAGATAGAGCTTATAAACTATAATACAAAAGAGTCCCTTCAGCACGCGATTGGTTGATTAAGACCTTGGTTTTTCACGATTGGTTCTGTTCAAATACTATTGCCTTGTAAAGGCAAATCAATCGCGGCCAACCAAATTATTGATTAACCAATCGCATGC
Source organism: Aspidapion aeneum (assembly GCA_963576565.1). Classification (NCBI taxonomy): domain Eukaryota; kingdom Metazoa; phylum Arthropoda; class Insecta; order Coleoptera; family Brentidae; genus Aspidapion; species Aspidapion aeneum. Next base: position 61,646,496 of record OY755040.1, on the reverse strand, counting down.
TGGGGGGCGGTCTCCAGATACAAAGTCGCACTTAACTTCGCTGTGGTTAGTATTTAAATTCTATACATAACTATTCTGGTAATGAATTTTTAATTTAATTTTCCTTAAAACTAAAACCTATGTCGGCAAGCATAGTCCTTTACACACTTTAGGGGTCTGTAAACTGATACTATTTTTAAGATTACAAAGGACCCCAATTTAAGGATGGCAATGGAGTGCCCACCATGAATTTGAGTCAAGGTTACGTAATAATTTCAGTTTATAATAATAAATAACTTTATTGGCAATATTATTATTTAATACCACTTTGTGATACATTTTTTACAAAAGTGTTTCAGAAAATTTAATAAAACCTATACATTTTTTTCTTGTTCTTTGAAATATTACCAATTTAGAGACGCCAATTAAAATAGTGCCAGGTAATCAGAAACTTGGCCTTATTTAAATTAATTGTTTAAAAGATAATTGTGGTTTTTGCAATAAATAAATAAAAAATCGCTCTAAAATGCTTAGTTTTTGAGAAATTTAGGTAAAATCTAATATTGTCTGTTTATTTGGAATATAATATGATAACACATAAAGGAAATGTGCATATTGCTAACAATTTAGGGTTTGCATCTCTGCAAAGGCACTAGCCAGTCAACTTCTAATAATAAGTATTTTATAGGTAATTCATTCAGTTTTATTTTATGCTTTTAAATATTTTTGCAAAACTATAAAAAACTTAAAACTTTTTCCTATAAATCCTACCGCAACCATTTAAGGCGTCATATTTTTAAGATGGCAGCCGCTCGAGGTCACAAACTTACAGGAGTAGTAAGATTACCAACCTTCTAATCGTGTTTCCAAACTTTCGTATTTTTTGCACTAACACAGCTTTTATATATATCTCTAATAATTGGACTACAAGCCCACTGGTGGTGACATATGTGCAGTGCACTTTTGATCCTCTTATTTTAAAGAATGTTCTCTTTGGGTCTTGTTCTCAATTATATTAATGAAAAAGTTTAATACACCAACCTTATAGCTTTTTTATGTCTTAAAGGATTGGAATGCAAGTTCGGAACATGCTTATAGCCCTCTGGTGTTGTTGATTCATAAATTGTGTACTTCTGGTCCTCTGATTTTAAAGAATGTAGTCTCTGGGTCTTAAAGTTGCTTCTCTAAAAAAATATCACAAACTGAGAGAGTTATACACTTGTTTATACACAAAATATTGACACCTTTTCTTCATTTTCAACATCAAATAATTATTTTTTACAAATTAAATTATATTTATCTCTCTTTTTTGATTTTAGAAAAGCACGGATCACCTTAACAAAGGTGATCTGTGATAAAAGTTTTTGGTGAAACAAAATTGTCTTCAATTATTTGTGATTTTTTTGTATACAGGGTGTCCCATAACTTAGGGGCTATAGGCCAACAGGTGATAGAGGAGGTCATGTCTGATAAAAAAGTTCCTATAATGCATGGGTCAAAACTCTTTCTTTCTCGAGATAAAGAGCATCAAAGTTGGCGATTTTTTTTAATAACGTTTTAAAAAAACGCAGTAAAAATATGAAATTGGGCAAAGTGTTGTAATAGAACAAGAGCAATAAATTGAAATAAAAATTATTTTGAAAAAAATTTGTCGGTCAATTTTTTTCAGAAAAAACAATTTTTTTGGTATAAACTTTTATAAATGCCATATTAAAGCAATATTTTTTTATATTTTTTGTTAATATAAACAAGTCTCTAGCAAAATATAATAATAAAATTTTATTTATATTTTTTAAAAGAAAGAGTAAGCAAAAAAATTTTTTTTAAATATTATTTTTTCTATGTTTTTGGAGGTTATTTTGACAGCCCTGTATCTCCTCAACTTGTAATTTTATCAAAAAAGGAATACCACATTTTTGAATAACAATTAGCCGGGTATTCAGCTGGCTATGACAGATTTTCTTTTTTTTGTAAAACACTTTTCCCCCCCACTCCTCTAACTTTAAACATCCTATATCTTAAAAGATGTGTGTTGACACCCATGTTATATAAACTTTTGTCTCGTAAATAACCTCCTCTATCACCTGCTGCACTATGGCCCTTAAGTTATGGGACACCCTGTATAATTTAAATCGCGTGTTTTAGCTTATTCTGGGGGGGGGGTTTATCAGATTAGTACTAAGTTATAGGTTAGAGACTCCTTTTGTAATTTTATAAAAATTTTGGTGAAACAAAATTATCTTCAATATTTTGTGATTTTTTTTGCTGTAAATACTGTAAATCATGTGTTTTGGTTTATTCTGCTAGACTATCAGGGGGGTTTGGGGTAAGGACACTCATTGTAAAGGTAAGCTTTATAGGAAACGATTTTCTATTTTTTGTTTAATATTTTTGACATGTTTTCCTCAGTTTCACATTGGCAGCACAGTTTTATTTTAAAGATGTTGTTTTACACAGTACAAAGGTGTCTAAACTATACAGGGTGTTTTAAAATTCAATAACATAATTTTAATCTTAATTTTCTTGAGTGATTTCAAGACAAAAAGTTCGTATAAACATAGGTCCACAAACGCTTAATTTTCAAGATACAGAGTGTTAAAATTTTGTTTTTTTATAGCTATTACAGTTTTTAAGATATTTAGCTCAAATTTGGCACGTATATTTACTTATAGGTACTACAATATTAGGCATGCCAAAGTTTTAATTAATTTTATTTTGATATACTTGTGATGCCATACTGGCACATTTTTTATTTTATAATAGCAGCCTTTGATGAAACAGCAACTTTCTCTAAAACAGTTAAAGATGCAAAAAAATTGCAGAAAACAAAAAAGTTTGCAAATAAAACAAGGCTTTTATTTCTTGTCTTAACTACCTAGTTCTGCCTACCAGTGGCTTACAAAGAAAAAAAATCTGGGGAAAAGGCGACATGAGCCCTGAAAAGTATCACTCTGTAGATTTTTACTATTTTTTGGCATGTCTGATAGTGTAGTGTCTATAGCTTAATACACATGCCAAATTTGAAATATCTCAAAAACTGCAAGAAACTATAAACAAGAAATTATATAAAAAACTAAACTTTAACACCCTGTATCTCGAAAATAAGGTGTTTGAGGACCTATGTTTATATGTGTTTGCACAATATGAAAATTTTGTCTTGAAATCACTTAAGGAATTGAACATTATAATTATGATACTGAATTTTGAAACACCCTATATATATTTGTTTTTAAAAATAAAAAGTTATGCTTCAAACTATCTTGAAACTCTGTTATTATTAAATAGATCTTTAGACTGTGATTTAACCACATTTTTAAAATAAGAACGAGCCAGCAACCAACCAACCAATTTGAACCGAGGAAAACATTTCAAAAATAATAACCAAATAATATAAATTCATTGTCAGGCTTCGCTACCTATAAAGCTTGCTTTACGATGAGTGACCTTTGGGGACCAGTTTATTTTTAAATTATATCTTTGACACTCTTTTTTTTGATTTTATAGTAATTTTTAGCCCGAGGCCTCTGGGGGGGGGGGCCTGAAGCCACATGATGTCATATTTTAAGCAATTTTTTGTGTTTAGGCTAGCCCCCCACTGGGTGCACCCATGTAAACATCATGAAATACCTAACACTGTTTGTTAGGCTGGCCAGCAAGCTAGCTTCCCGGGGGCAGAAAAAGTTATATTTTATTTGCACAACACAAAATAAAAAGTGCACTCTGTTACACAAAATGATACATACCTGTCTTTTTTCATCACATCTTGCAATGAGTGGTCCTCATTTAAAATCCTGCAAAAACTGAATCACTGTCAAGGTTAACTCTGTTTTATGATCTGCATAAGGAACTTCTACATTACTTTTACAGCCTTTAATGAGATAATTAGCCAAACACAACGTATTTCTTATAAAAATTTAAGAAAAAACAGTTATATCAAAATAAATAAATATAACCCCCATAGAGAAAATAATATAACCCCATAAATCTGACGTCTCGTAAAAGTTTCTTACTAAAATAATCCCATGGCTGTTTTAGACTCATGTGTGAGCTCCCGCTAAATTTCGCGGTTGTTTATATATATTTTTAAAAACACACAACTGTATGAAGGACAAAGCGCATTCCGCGTATTTGGACATGCGCACCAACAACCAGTGAGATCCTTGTCAATCGCCTCAACTATTTCAAATATCTACACCTGAAAGTGCTCGATTTTTGTGTACTGAAGCATAGAACTAGAAACTTCAACCCTTCAGCTACGTGGTGACATCATTAGATCCATCAGGGGCCCCTTGGAAGTGGAGAATTTGGCTGCAAAAGGGGTGAGTGCATTTGTCTGATTACCGTTGTGTGTCAACAATATTTTTCCTATGGACGTTTAGATCATTTCGTAATTTCATATCAATATTTATGTTTGTTCGCGCTATCATTAATTAAAATATTTACAGTCCACTGCATTTAGCGTTTTTCTATCCGTGGACTAACATAAAGTGTTCCTTTCGAGCCGAATTATTTTTAAATAATAAATCCATACGACGGTATTAATAATTATTTGCAATAAGAACGCGGCCTTGAATTTTTCGCATCATCGTATTTGAAACGCCGAGAGAGAAAGTCGGCGCAGTACCTGGTTTTGGTCCGCTGCTATAGTAACGGGTCTACTCCGCGTGGTATAAACAAAAGCGAGTAGGAATCAAAACAAACAAAACAAAAGTTCAGTGGTGTACCATATCATTTCGATATTTAAAACAATTTTCATCAATTGCGATAAATTAGTGCATATTTTCGACAATTCGTCATTTTTCTATTTCAGAAGCATTAATTTAGCGTTAATTGTATATTTACCGACAATTTCGTCATTTCAAAGGTAAAATCATGTCTGTCAAAAAAGCCGTACAAAAACGCAAGGGTTTTTTATCTGCGATCACCGAGTGTTATGTGTTGTCAAAGACTGCGGAAAAGGATGAAAGAGCGAGAAACGAGTTTCAAGTGAGGTATTCCGATTTGGATGAAACCTTCGATAAATGCATGCTGGCGCATAATGACGTCATTATGTTGATAGACGACACGGACGACGAGGAGTTTAAAACGCAGGATGCGATCCTTTCAGAAGCTCGTAAATATTTTTATGCGTGTAAGGGGGTTTACTCTAAAATATTTCCGGTTGAGGTCCCATCTTTTTCGGGATCATATGTTCGACAAAACGAATCTGAAACTCCAAAACTCAAAGAGTTAGGTATTCCCATATTCCGAGGTGATAAAAAATTATGGCCAAGCTTTTTCGATCTTTTTAATAACATTATAGATCAAAATCAAAGTCTAAGTAACGTTCGAAAACTTCAATATTTATTTTCATATCTCGAGGATGAGCCTTTAAAATTGATATCAGGGATTAGCTTATCTGATCAAAATTATAAAATTGCTTATGACAAATTAGTCAATAGATATCAAAACAAGCGAGACCTCGCAAATGATGCTTTAAGCTCAATTATGAACTCCACCTTAAAAAACGAGTCAGCTAAAGAATTACGTAATTTAATTGACACCTTTTCTGAATCCCTAGAAATTTTAAAATCACTTAGTTTTGACGTTGACAGTTGGGACTTTATTATTTTTTTCATTTTATTAGAAAAATTAGATATTCCAACGCGTTCAAATTTCGAAATGAGTCACGCCAATACTAATACCGAAATTCCCACTTTTCAGTCACTTTTTCAATTTCTAGAAAAAAGATGTAAAGTTTTGGAATCACTTCCTCAATCAACAGCACCCAAAAAGGTGCCTATATATCAAAAATCAAATTCTATGCAAAGTCAGTCTGGGCAAAAGCCTACCTATCAAAATTCAAATTCTATGCGAAATCAGTTTGGGCAAAAGCCTACCTATAAATCATCCAATTCGCCTTTTATAGGACTGGCTGGCACCTCAACTAATTCGAGTACGGGAATAAAATGTTTCCGGTGTAATCAAGGTCACGTGCTTTCGAAATGTCAAACATTTCTTGATCTCTCACCTATCGATCGCCTATCTTTCGTCAAACAGAAAAAATTATGTCTAGCGTATTTTCATCCCTTGCATAATGTAGATACGTGCAAATCAAAATATTCATGCAGGACTTGCAATAGTAAAAGGCACCACACTTTAACTCATATCTTAGAAACTAATCAAGAGTCTGGAAGCCAAGATACTAGTCCTGTCATTCACACACCACCTGTCATTAATCTTCATGTGTCATTAAATGCCTCAGGACCTTCAGGTACCTTTCTTTTATGCACCGCCATAATAGATGTTATGGACGGTTGCGGAAATTTTCAACCTGTAAGGGCACTGCTTGATTCTGGATCACAGACAGGATTCATCAGTGAAAAGTGTATTCAGCGTCTTAATCTTCCTAGGCGAAGTTACACCACTGAAATATTCGGATTAAATCAGATGTCTTCTTTCACTTCCAAAGGGCTCGTTCAATGTCACATTAAGCCACAAGGACAAGTCACTCCTTTACTTAATTTCGAAGCAATTGTTGTTCCACAACTATGTTCCAATATGCCTACATTCTCTTTGAACGATAATCAGTGGAAACACTTGCAAAACCTTAAACTTGCCGACCCATCTTATTTCAAATCTAGACCTGTGGACCTGGTTATTGGTTGCGAGCTATTCGCACAGATATTCAAGGAGGGCAGGGTTCTTGGACAGGTAGGGCAGCCTTCAGCCCTTGAAACTATCTTTGGCTGGGTCGTCATGGGAAAGGTTGACGAAGTAGGTAGTCTTACGGAACGAACCAGTTGTTTTTTAACGAGTCATTCACCTCCTTTAGAGGTCATTCTCCCTAGGTTTTGGGAAATCGAACATTTGCCTAAAAAACAAATCTTATCAAAGGAAGAAAAACAGGCAGAATCAATTTTTACTGCTAGTGTAGTACGGCAACCGAGCGGTAGATTCATGGTAGATCTTCCGTTTAAAGACAAAATAAACCCTGACCTAGGAAATACTTATCCGCAAGCTTATCGTAGATTTTTACTTCTAGAAAATAGATTAATCAAAAATCCTGATCTGTACACTGCCTATTCAAGTTTCATGCAAGACTATATCGATTCTAATCATATGAGTTTAGTTTTATCTAGTCAACCAAAGGTCGACGTGTCGTGTTTTTTAGCACATCATTGCGTACTAAAGCCGGAAAGCTTAAGTACAAAATTAAGGGTAGTCTGGGATTGTTCGGCAGTCACCCCAAAAAATATTAGTCTCAATGACACATTGTTATCTGGACCGAAACTTCAAAAGGATATTGCTTCTTTACTCCTTACGTTTCGTCTTAATCCTATTGCCTACATTGCTGACATCAAACAGATGTTCCGTCAAGTCCTTATCAATCCTTATCACCGTCCTTATCAAAGGATATTGTGGAGGTTTTCTCCACAGGACCCACTTTCAGTGTGGGAACTTTCTACGGTCACTTTTGGCATGACATGCTCACCTTTTCTAGCCATGCGTACCTTAAATGAGCTGGCAGAGAGAGAAAAGGAACGTTTTCCTATGGCTAGTACTGTTCTAAAAACGTCAATCTATATCGACGATATCTTGGGAACTAGCCCTTCGCTTTCTGAAGCTCTCTCCCTTCAAACAGAACTTAATGATTTGTTGAAGTCGGGAGGATTTGAACTTAAAAAATGGGCAAGCAATTGTCCTGAGTTATTGGCAACATTGCCAGAGTCCGATCGTCAAATGCCTCTCTCTTTCGACAAGGAGGAACCCCACTTTATCAAAGTTTTAGGACTTCAATGGCATCCAAAAACCGACATTTTTTCTTATCAATGCCGAATGAAGGACAAACCCCCAACCAAACGTTCTATTTTATCTATCATAGGGACAATCTTCGATCCCTTAGGTTTTCTTTGTCCCTTGTTGCTACAAGCAAAATTTATTTTGCAACAGTTGTGGATATCGAAAATAGGCTGGGACGAAGAACCAGATTCTTCTATCATCGACTCTTGGAACAAACTTCGTTCTGAATTCCCGCTTCTTTCCAATTTTCAATTACCCCGACAAATCAAACTGTCAAAAACCAATACCTGTCAAATCATCGGCTTCTGTGACGCTTCAATTCGAGGCTACGCAGGCGTCGTATATTTTCGTGTAGAAGAGGAAAACAATATATCTGTTTCTCTCATATCTGCAAAATCTAGGGTCGCGCCTATAAAGTCACAAACTTTGGCTAGGCTAGAACTCCTAGGCGCATTTCTTTTAAGCGAATTAATTGACTTTCCAAAAACTACATAATGATTTTCGGAAACGGTATTCTATAGAGTATTTGCATACGCTACAACAGCGACACAAGTGGACTGATTTGTCCCCAAATATCAAATTAAATGATTTGGTTATCATAACAAGTGATCACATTCAATCGCCTTTGAATTGGCCGGTCGGTCGGGTCATCGAACTGCATCCCGGCGGGGACGGTCAGGTGCGTGTTGCGACGGTAAAAACGGTTACCGGTGTTTATAAGCGGCCAGTTGTAAAACTGTGCCTCTTGCCAAATTAAAAGTAATTTTAATTTTCTACCTTTTACCGGGTATTACAATAGGTTTTTTTTTTTGAATTTTTGTTTGTTTGTTTTGCCTTTTTTCGGGATTTCGTTATATCTAAGTAAACTTACGATACTTATCTGTTTTCATTCATTTATATTTATCGGTCGATTCTTTTTCTTATATCTATATCTGTCCGGTTGAGATTCTAAATTTGTGTGTTTTGGAGGGCAGTTATGTTAGCTCCCGCTAAATTTCGCGGTTGTTTATATATATTTTTAAAAACACACAGCTGTATGAAGGACAAAGCGCATTCCGCGTATTTGGACATGCGCACCAACAACCAGTGAGATCCTTGTCAATCGCCTAGAGAAAAAAGGCGTGTTAATTTCGTTCTCCAACTATTTCAAATATCTACACCTGAAAGTGCTCGATTTTTGTGTACTGAAGCATAGAACTAGAAACTTCAACCCTTCAGCTACGTGGTGACATCATTAGATCCATCAGGGGCCCCTTGGAAGTGGAGAATTTGGCTGCAAAAGGGGTGAGTGCATTTGTCTGATTACCGTTGTGTGTCAACAATATTTTTCCTATGGACGTTTAGATCATTTCGTAATTTCATATCAATATTTATGTTTGTTCGCGCTATCGTTAATTAAAATATTTACAGTCCACTGCATTTAGCGTTTTTCTATCCGTGGACTAACACTCATGTGCACCCGCCCCACTACATTGAATTAAAAAGAGAGAGAAAATAGCTGGATGATAATGTGTGAGTTTCGTAAATAAAACGAATCAAGCACTGTTCAGTCACTGATGTCATGGTTGTTTTAGATTATTATGCGCCCTTACTAGTACATTACTTTAAAAAAAGACAGTAAATAATCGGATGATAATGTGTAACTTCAGTCAATGAAACTATTAGTACGTTCGAGAATCATATTTTGTGTCGATTTTGTATCGGGGTGCTCGTTACGTCATCGGGGTGCTGGCCTACATCACAGTCAGCGCCTTATTGTCACCTATTGTGACAGTTATCATTTTCTGTCTAATATAAGGTCCCTAAGCATTTGCAGGCCTGCATTGCTTTTGGTGTTTAGCAAAGCTTAAAATTATACAAAAAAAAACAAATCTTTAAATATTTCAACAGCTATTTAATTAATATTTGTTTTTCTACACCAGGATTCTAGAGGCTCCTAGATGGACTTAAATAAATTAAGACATTAATGTACATACATAAGGGAACATCCTTAAATTAAAGTTGTAAAAAACTTACCTGAATGGCAACATAAACATACACCAATCTTTCTTCTGTTTGTCATCTTTCTTCCTTGTTTTGTTTGGTAAACCTTTAAACCATGCTAAAAATTCAATGAAAATAATCATGGGTATTATTATTACTCTGTTGCATAATACTAATTTACATGCAAATTTAAAAGCAAGTTGATGTAAAAGATTTTAAAAGTGTTAATATTTCTAATTTAATGTAAATGTAACTATTAAAATGTATCTACAAATTGGTCAACATGATTCAAAACTAAGGCAAATTTTGCCAATTATAGGTATATATGATATAAACTTCACTTATTATTATTATTTCACTTATATAGTGAATTGAAAATTTTTATCTTCCTTTTACTCATTACCTACCTACCTACTAAGTGTATGACAGAAAGGACCACCAATGTTACTTTAATACATGCCACTCCAGCTTGTAGGTATCATTGTCATCATGGTAGACATAGTTGAATGCCTTAAGCTTGGTACCAAACAGATCATTCTGCAACATCATCAAGCTATCTGCAGTCATCTACGAAAAAGTAAAACTTGTTGGCAGCAAAAACTAATAAAATGCTCTATGTATGACCTTCCAATCTTGAACCAAGTTCCAGGATAAACACCAATAAAGCTACCTGTCCATCTTTAAAACAATACTTACAGGCTTTTAATATAACTCGATAGGTACAATACTGAACTGATATTTCTCCAATTTATTCAAATTCGATTAGGAAAACTCGCAAAAACTGTTAAAAAAAACTTAAATAAAAAAATAAACAAAAACAGCGGTTGACAAGCACTTGACATTTCGTCTTTCGTTTCTTGGGTTTTTTCACAGAACACCAGGTTTTTTTGGTTTGGTCGCGGCCATTTTGGATTTGCCGGTTTTACTTTGGTCAAATCCAATCCGGTATTGTTCTAAGGCCACGACCCTGAAAAAATCAGCTGTTCTCCCGGGGCTGAATTTTACATTGGGTCTTATGGGCGGTCAGACGTTTTTTTATGATATTTTTAAAATGGCACTACAGATTTCCGCCAAATTTCAGTGAAATATTCTCAGACACCGTCCCGATATTCCACTAAAGTTTTGTAAGGAATCAACATGATTAAAAGGTTAAAATCTTCGAAATTTAGCATTCTTTATTTTGAATTCAAATTACCCGCCATGAACCGCATGCCAACTGATATATTTGACATGTATTTGACTTTGTCATCTGTGATTGTCACATTCGCTTCTGCTTTAAACTTAATTTTTGTGTAGCGGATCTGAAAAATTAAGGATTACTATAGATTTAAAAAAAATCGATCTAAAAGAATATAGTAAAAACAATCTCAAAACCGGGTTTATTTAAAAATAAATCAAATATTCATGAACCGTCATTCCAACTTCAATATTTTAATGACAATCAGCTGTGTCGTAACGTGACCATCAAAAAAAAAAATCAGCCCCGGATGTGACGTCAACAAAGTGAAGGATCGTGGCCCGTCCGTTTTGATGAAATCCGTGGCCACGATCCTCCACTTTGTTGACGTCACATCCGGGGCTGATTTTTTTTTGATGGTCACTTCACCACACAGCTGATTGTCTTTAAAATATTGAAGTTGGAATGACGGTTCGTGAATATTTGATTTTTTGAAAAATAAAGCCGGTTTTGAGATTTTTACTATATTCTTGCAGAACAATTTTTTCTAAATGTATAGTAATCCTTAATTTTTCAGAGCCGCTTCATTAGCTCACACAAAAATTAAATTTAAAACAGAAGTGATTGTGACAAACACAGATAACAAAGTCAAATACTTGTCAAATATAACAGTTGGCATGCGGTACATGGCGGGTAATTTGAATTCAAAATAAAAAATGCTAAATGTTGAAGATTTTAACCTTTTAATTACCTTGTATCCTTACAAAAATTTGGTGGAATATGAGGATAGTGTCTAAGAATATTTGACTGAAATTTCGCGGAAATCTGTAGTGCCATTTTGAAAATATCATAAAAGAAACATCTGACCTCCCAAGACCCAATGTAAAAGTCAGCCCCCGGAGAACAGCTGATTTTTTTAGGGCCGTGGCCTGTATTTTTTTGTCGGCCTTGCTTTTTTTAAACTGAATATAATATGAAATATTTCCTGCAGTTGAGAACACTGAGGAAAACTTAGACCTGGAAGTCCTGGAATAGGTACAGATCAAAATAGACCTAAACCTAGACTTAGCCATCTCCACCTGGAAGCGAAAAAAGTCTAGAAGTTTGTCTTGATTTAATATTTAATTTATTTTACATACATACCCCCACATCTCGTATAAATCCGGTCAGGTGGGGCACCATCTATGTAAGTATGAGTATATGTCCCTTGGACAAAGTGTGCAGTGTGGGTAGTGACCAATATATGACGTGTTTAAGACGTCAAAAACTAAACGGCGAAAAAACGTCAAATAACTGACGCCTTGGCTAGGCGCTGACTCGTGACGTAGGTTGACATTAGCACCCCATTGGCACCCCGACATAAATTGTAATTTTGGATCATACTCATTTGCATCTCTTTTTAATGCACAGTATATTCATTTTATTGCTGTCTAACTCATAGCGCTGCTGGAAGACGGGTTGTCAAAAATTTGGCAAAATGGATGCCATTAGATAATTTTTGTTCAATACAGAATGTTTTTAAAAGTTTATTTCGACTGTGTTAATTGTGAAAACGATCTTTTAGTATCTTGATGCAAAGCGGATTTCCCGCTATCTAGAAAGGTAAGCTTTATTTAGTTTATAGTATTAAAAGGGGGAAATTGACAAAAAAAACTTTGCTCTAAATTTTATAGCCATAATGTAAACAAATAAAAACTTTAATTTTTTGCCTAAAATCACACTAAAGGAAGCGAAAACATGACGAAATTCTAAAAATAGAAAAAAGGAGGATTTTTAAATAATAGTTTGTGTCATCTAGTATAAGTAAAGGCTGATTTATATAGAAATGCAATGGACATAATATAAGCTTGTTGCTTAATTTTCGTAGGTATAATCGATCTTTTTTCCACCTGTGTAGTAATGGTACTTAAGACCTTCATATTTTATGAAAATGTTCATATTTTTTTTTAGACTTCATAAAACTCCACATTTTTAGAAAAACCTTCATATTTTTCATATTTTCCCCAATGAAGAAACTTCAGTAATAGAATAAGTGTGGAAATTTTCAATATTTTTCCTAGTCTTGAATTTTGAGTTCCTTTTAGTTTGTTATTAGTTTGTTGCCTTTGAGAAAGTCTGAATAAAGTAGGGCTTTTTTGCCTTTTGTTTTATTATTGTTATGGTTGTTGCATTTTTTATGTTAATTAGTTGTTTTGGACATCCGTGGTTAGTTCTAACAAAGTCTAATTGTAATGTTGAGTTTTTTTTAATGTTTGAGCTCGGAATAGGTGTTTAAAGTATACCAAGTATATCATCAAGTATACTTAAGTGTTCTGTGTTACTAGATGTACAGGGTGTGTGTAATATATTTCCAAAAAGGTCTACTGCACTTATTTCAAGAGACAGAAAATAGGGTACCTATTTTCAAGAAATGTAGAGTAGGTCCCAAACTGCTAGAAATTGTAGATGCTAATATTTTAACAGTGGCTTTACCAAATGGCAGTTTATCATATATTTTTAAGTTTAGAAAGAAAATATCTATTTTTTTTAAAGTTAAATCATAACCATATTAATTTGTAGGATATTCCGTAAGAGATTTACAATGTTTGTGGTTTTTTATAACTTTTTTTGATGGTATAGGATAAAGCCTACAACTTTTGCATTTATAATTTTGTTCTATTTCTTTGAATAATTCCAGTAAACCTTGGTTTAATAATACGGAAACACCTTATACCTTGTCGTAAAATATGCTTTAAAAAATGTGCCTTGTTTTTGTTTGGCCATACCCCATCCAGGCCTAATTCAACTTGAAAATGTTTCTTATAACTTTTCTTAATAAATAAAATTAAGAAATATATATTTTTGCTTAATAAATGAGTTTTCCTTAAAAAGTTGGGTTTGACATAACAAGCCATTTGGTAGAGGACCCAAAAAGAATTTGTTATTATTATTAAAAAGTTCATATTTATCATATTATTTTGCTGTTTCTCTATTGAGAGCCCTGGAAATTCACTGGGTAAAACATGAAAGCACTTAAATTAGGGCACATCCTTAAATTATTTAACTCAAAAATTCAGTATTTTCGACCTCCTTCCCCTCCCCCCTGATAAGGTATTTTTGTAAAAAATACATTAAAAAAACATTTAGTTTAACACAAGGTTAGGTTAAACCTCCCTCCCTGTGGCATTACATAATTTAAGAATGGTCCCTTACATTGTTGAGTAAATTAGGCATAAGGCGTAGATACTTACATACTGAGGCTATCAATATAATCTAGAAAATAATAAAAAAGACATAATCATACTACAGAGACAATACATATGCTCAAATTTTGGTTAGTGAAAAGCTTAGACTAAATTATTATTTTGATTGGCTTCAGTGAAAAGGTTCTTATTGTTTGGATGTATTCCAGAGAAGAAAGCTTTTCTTCAATCGGTGTGGTAGTTTATGTATTCCCATATTATGTTTCACAAAGACTAATTATTATTTTGATGGCCTCAATGTAAAAGTTCTTACTTGGAATATTTTCATCCTTTTTATTATATACACATTCAAAACTAGGAAACGAAATTTGTTTCTAGGTTTTTGCCTAATAATGTATAACTTACATAATATAACTAATTTTATTCTTACTTATTTTAAATTATACTTACCGCAATGTTATAAGAACTATGTTCATTTTTTTTTGTTATGTACAAAAGTATAGTTTTATAAAAATTCACTATTTTATGCTTTTAGGGTTTCCGGCACAGTTTCCTGATATATGTGACATAAATACTAAAAAGAAATCTACTGAATTTAGGGAAGATAAAAACATGTATTGACAAAACTTTGATGAGCATTTGGACAAAAAAGGCTGGAAAACCACCAAACTTATACATACTTTAGCAACTGGAACATTTACATGATACTATAGATTAACTGGACTGGTTTAAGCAGGAAAAAAGGTAGATTTTATCAATCAGTAATAAAAATTAATAGTTAAGGTATTTTGGTTTATACTTTTTTTAAACTTTTTATGAAGTTTTGTTCTTATATACAATATTTTATATTTATAATTGGTAAATCTAACCAGAACTACAAAAACTATTTCCAATCACTAAGTCCCCTGGGAGGTTGAGGGGTTCAAATTAAAATTCGTACCTATACATAATTAATCCTAGTAACTTCTATATACAAATTTTAATATTAGCATCTATGCCATTTTCCCTTTTAAAGACCTTTTAAATGATGTATAGCATGACACATTTTAAAAATAAATATATTTTTTTAAAAATTTAAAAAAAATTATTTTTTGGGAAAAATACCATTTTTAAATTTTTTCAAAAAAATATATAATTTTTTTGCAATGTTTTACTAAGACACTCACCAAATTTCAAGATGGAAAAATGATGGGTTCCATATGAAAAAATAAAACAATATTCAAACATGTAAAAAATTGTAGCTTTTTCAAGTAGAACATATAAGAATCAAAGATAAATGCTATAATATAGGAAAAAATAATATTTTATAAGTAATAAGCACGCCTCTCAAAATTTCAAGAAAATTAAATATTTTTTAAATTATTTTTATTTCCAAAATTTGTAGGTCTAACCTGTAGCGGTAATGGGTTAAACTTTTCTTAAAATCATTTTTCTTTCAATAATTAAAATATCTGCTTTAGGTTTAGGGTAATAAAAAGAGGGGGCTGACCCGTTTAAGTGCAAAAAACTCACATTTACTTCATTTGTCTAAAATAATTTGAATATTGAATAAAAATTTTTTTTTGTAATATCAATGAGTATATGACCCATATAGAGTGGCAACTGGCAAGCTTCGCAACAGTGAAGGGTAGATGGCGCTGAAATAAATTCGTCTAGTACGGTATTGGTAATATTTAAAACTTTCTGTTTAGTTTTGTAAAAAAAGTAAAAATTAAAACTTACCCAGCTTCAGGGGATTCAGCATTTTTTAAAGTCTTCATGTACTTTAGCCTACACCCAGTGACGGACCCACGAATATGTCTTGGGGGTTCTCGAGGCCTCGTAGAGGGGGAGTGCCTTATGATGTCGAATATTAAGCTATTTTTTGTGTTTTTTCATGAAATATGTGGAAAATATGTTAAAAAATCTAAGGCTTGGGGGGGGGCCCGGTTCGGTTGTTTGTTTTTATTTTTAAAATGTGTCATGTGACACATTATTTAAAAGGTCTTTCAAATACCTTTTTGACAAGGTATGACTCATAGATTGTTGTAAAGTAGTTTTATAGATATTCCTATTTTTCTTTACCTATGTAGGAGCAAAACTTGGTAATCTTTTAATTTTTAAAAATTATTTTAAAAATAAACTATACTGGGCCAAAAATTTTCAAGATTTAATTTGAAATGAACCAATGGTAACATCATTTTTAGTTATTACATTTTTTGCACCTTTACAATAAAAAGTGCACTTTTCCACTTAAAATCCTCAGAATGAAAAGTAATTGCTAGACATGGCTACGCTCGTGGTACAAAATTTTCGTCTCGAGATAAGAAGTGTCACTTTTATTTAAAGTTTTTAATCCTTGTAGGATTAAAAGTACAAGAATTTAAGGTATTTCCCATGTCAAAAGATACAAGGTATTTATTTTTTGCCAAAACTCTTGGCAATAATACCAGTAGTCATGTCATAATAAAAAAATAATTTGCACTGATAGGCCAGTCATTAGAGCATAAAAGTTGACGATTTTGACATATGTTTACATTGGACGCCTTATAAAAAAATTAAGTTTTTCACCTTGGCGTAGGGGGGCGGCTCCCCCCTTCATCTCGGATTTAGTGTGAACAAAAATGATTGTTTAAAAATTACCCTTTTTCGGTACATTCTAGAAAAAAATTAGTTTTAAACAAAAGACGAAGACAATAAAATTTTCTAAAAAAGCGCTTATATACACTTTTTCGACAGACAAATGGTTTTCGAGTTATGAGGCTAAACATTTCGCCGCAATTTTGTATGTTAGCCAATTTTTGTATAAAATAAAGATTAATTAATTGCATATAAAAGGAGACATTACTGAATGGCCTGGGTAGTACCCTTGCCGAGATACGAACCTTGATGTGGTAGCAGTACACTCGTTTCTATGTATTTCCGTAGTGTATGCAAAATAAACCCCTAAATCATTAATATTTGTCATTTTCTCAAAAGGTAAGCATTTTACAGAAAATATGTAATAAAGTTTATTGTAGGAAACTAAATTATCTTTTAAACAATGTATCACTTAGATGGGCCAATTCCAAGATTAGCACTTAACTGACATCTAAACACATTTTAGGAAAAAAACACCCTTTTCAGAAAAAATAAATTGTACATTTAAACAGCGTACCACAAAGTGGTGTGAAAGCTATTACTCACCCTATTATACCTGAGGGGCGTCCGCATATTAAGGTTATTTTTTTTAAATAATTTTTTTTGTTTTAATTAATTTTCTTAAAAACTAAGCTTTTCAAAAATTCCCGTTTTACTCTATATTGTTGAAAATAAAATTATCTTTAAGGTGATATATATCTAGTAGTTTCTGTTGACGGAGGACACTTAAGAAACATACGCATATTTGGTTTTTTTTAATTAAAAAAAAATTATCATGTGTTTTATCATTTTTTTTTAAAGCAAGCTCTATCGGCAAAAAGTTTTACTTTGTACTATAGACAATTAAATTTTCTTTCCAACAGTGTGTATATTTATAACATTATGGCAACCGTTAATACCCCAGGGGCGTATAAAAACTGAATTGAAAAAAAATCACCAAACATGCGTATATTCCTTGAGTGTTCCCCGATTACAAAAACCCACTAAATTCATATTGTTTTAAAAATAATTTTATTTTTAATAATACAGAGTAAAACTAAACTTTTCGATAAACTTAGTTTTTATTAAAATGTTTCCCAAAAATGCTTGGTTTTCTTGAAATCTGAATTAAACCTAAAAAAACATTTTTTTTCATGACTTAAAAAATAACCCCATTGTTGGGATGGCATATTAAGTGGTAACCGTGAAATTGAACCATTCAAATGATACACCGTTTAAAAGATAATTTAATTTTCTACAAAAAAGTTGCTTACATATTTTCAGTTAAATGCTTACCTTTTACGAAAATGAGATAAAACTTAATAAGTTCGGTTTATTTTGCATATACTTAGGAAACGGGAGTACCGCTAACACTTCAGAGTTCATATCTCACCAAGGGTAATAACCAGATTTAGTTAGTCTTTATTTCATGTTTTTCTCAAAATTAAGCAGGTTTTAAGATAAAGGCCACTAAAAAAGAAAATTGGTCAATATCCATATTGGCGGCGAAATGCTTAGCCTCATAACTCGAAAACCATTCGTCTGACGAAAATACGTATACAAACGCTTTTATAGGAACTTTTGTTATCATCTATTTTGTCATCAATTATTATTTTTCTAAAATGCACAGTAACTAAATAATTAATAATAATAAATACCTCAATTTTTTTAGGACTCCAATGTGAACAACATATGTCAAAATCGCGACTACACCACGTTTTGCAAGCTAAAATTCTATAATGACTGGACTATTAGTCTCTTATCTCAACATTATATTATTATTTTTAGCAACTTTGTGGCCGTTTGGATAGAATACAAGAAAACTTGATGCAACAAATAAATTATCCATGTTGGTAGTATATTAGTTAGTAGGATGTTACATTTATTCTTTGTATGGTGAAAGTTATAAACAGTTTAAAAAAAAAATAATAATATAATTTCTAAATTTGTTATTAATTTAAAAATTTCATAAAACTTCCTAAATGTTTACACATGCCAAAAATCCTGCATGATATATTGCAGACTTTTTTTTATATATTTCTATCTGAGATATCAAACAACCAAAACCAGATCAGATTTCATAAAATACAGATTCAACTTTATTCATTTAGGTAGGGAAATGGGCTGGCTTACGAAATCTTGTAAAACGCTATAAGTAGGATCACTATCGTTTATTTAGTCAAAAACAACTAATACAATACAATATTTATCTAAATTAAGTAAGAAGTTGTAAATATAAGAATAATAACATTAATAAATAATAAATATAACACAACAGCTGCAAAATAAAAAGATACCAAAAGCATAATAATAATACTAAAAATAAAATAATCTGTAACAAAACAAATAAAAAGTCACATACCTACATATGTTTTTTTTACTTTTAAGTTTAAAATAGAGAATAATTAAAAAGTTAATACTTAAAAAAGAAAATAAAATAAAATATCTATTAACACAATATAGCATTTAAAAAAAGTTAAGTATTTTTTACTATAGGAACTCGCCAACTTTTATAATAGTTTGGACTCTATTCGCTTAGAGGCCTTTATGCACTTTTGATGAGGGGTTGAAAGCCCTTACATTTGGGAATACAATTACACTTATTGGAAGTCTGTCGAACTTATGAAAAAATACAATATGGCAGCTCAAAAGTGAAAAATAGAAGAATTTTGGTAAATTTACAATTTTTTTTATTTCTTAACCTAATTTTTTTTAAATTTATTTGGATTATATTGCATTTTTATAAAAACTATTAATCACTTGCATTTTTAATGTTTTTGTATTTCAAAAAAAATATATTCCTCAATATCATGTTTTTTTTGTGTTTTTTTGCGTTTTATAGAAAAACTGCTGATTTTACAAAAATAAATCACAAGATACAAAAAAATTGTTTACTGACAAGTTGTATCCACAGTTAGAAAATTTTCGAGGTATGCTCAAAAAACTACGAAGTTGGCCTGAGGGTACCCCTAGACACCAAAATTTTACTTTTTCATAAAACTTTCAAGAGGGAAAAATGCTTTAAGAATTAAAAAATAACGTAAGCTAATTTATAATTTTTTTAGTCTATATTCTGTCAAATATGATATGTCGTCCTACCTACGATTTTGAACCAATGTTTTCCCGACTAATTTTTACCTCTATAAACCTATAAGGAACATCGGTGGAAAGGTAATTTAAAGCTCTACAAAAAACTACTAAACCATTTTTCTCTTAAAATTACAAATTTGGTCAAAAATCTAAAAAACTTCATTCATCATATCACTATCTAGTCGGTTCGTGACCTCTGTTATTTTAACGTGTAAATGCAAATTTGAAGACAGACGCCAAAAGCCTTTTGCTTTTTGGAACGCCATTTGACTTATTCGACATATGTCAAACTCATGCCAAATACAAGAAACATCTCAAAAATGAAAAAAACAACAATTTTGGAAAATTCATAACTTTGTTATTTGTGAACAGATTTTTTAGATTTTTGACTAAAGCTGTCATTTTAAAAGCAAAATGGTTTGGTAGCTTTTTGTAAAGCTTTAAATTACCTTTCCACCAATGTGTCCTTTGGGTTCCTAGATGTTGCCGTAGGGTATAAAAAATAGTCGGGAAGACATTGGTGCAAAATCGTGGGTCGGTCATTATGTAAGCCGTCATATTTGACAGAATATAGACTACAAAAAATAAAAACTTAGCTAACGTTATTTAAAATGGTAGAGCCTTTTGATTTTTGAAGCATTTTTTCCACTTTTGAAACTCATGAAAATGTGAAATTTTGGTGTCTAGAGGTACACTCCAATTTCGTAGTTTTTTGAGCATACCTCGAAAAGTTTAACTCATGGTGAATTGTGAAAACAACTTTTTAATACACATCTTTTTTGTATCTTGTGATTTTTTTTGTAAAATCAGCAGTTTCTTTATAAAACGCAAACAACACGAAAAAAAGACATGATGTTGAGGAATTAATTTTTTTTTTAAAAACAGAAACATTAAAAATGCATGTGATTAATAGTTTTTATAAAAGTGCCGAACCGAACCGAACCAAATAAAACAAAATTTAATTTAAGAAATAAAAAAGTTGTGAATTTTCCAAAATTATCCTGTTCTTCATATTGCTAAGCGAATAGAGTATTAGATAATATGTACCATAGTTAATGAGAGTAGCAACACTTAGTGTTATGTAACCCTGACGGGGGTGGCTCCCCACTTAAATGTGCCTCTTGACAGTTTTTTATTAATAACTGGAAAACTCAAATTTTAAAAAAATATATTTTTGAAATCATTTTTCGACAAAACATCCTTTCCAATGATGTACATGGCCATCCCTGGAAGCAGTGGGGCACGTTTTTGGGAAAAACAATGTGTGAAGGATAAAAAATACCACAAGAAAAACTAACACTTGTACGACAGTTTTCGAGTTATTAGCAAAAAAAAACAACAAAAAAGAGGGAACAATCAACCTTGCCAGGGTGGGGGTGGTTTACCCTCTGGAAATGTTCGGGAGAGTATGTTGCTTCTCTAATTCAATGCAGTTTTTAGCTCAAATCTCATATATAAGGCTTGAACGAAAGTAGTAGGGACTTATTGCAATAAAGCCGGGCACAAATTGTGCCGGGCACTATTCTGACAGTTTCCCATTGAAAACTGACAGTTGATCTTTCAAAATTGAGATACCAATGTCGAATTTATAAATCTAGTAATTTATTTTTCATTAATAGTGGCGTCACTATTAATTCCGGCTCTTATAATACACAAAGTCCTAATTTTGAAA
This sequence comes from Aspidapion aeneum, assembly GCA_963576565.1. Taxonomy (NCBI): domain Eukaryota; kingdom Metazoa; phylum Arthropoda; class Insecta; order Coleoptera; family Brentidae; genus Aspidapion; species Aspidapion aeneum. The sequence goes on along the minus strand of OY755040.1, from coordinate 61,625,033 downwards.
GAAGATAGCTGTTGTTATAATGGGAAACTGTCAGAATAGTGCCCGGCACAATTTGTACCTGGCTTTATTGTAATAAGTCCCTATTATGTACACAAAATAAGTAAGTACATAAATAGGGTTACTGGTAATGAGTTTGCTTAGTAGCAAAAAAACTGTACATTTATATACATAAATATATTATTCCCCTCCGAAAAATGTTTGGGGTAGTTTCATGTTTATCCATCCCAAGTGTGTTGCTTCTCTAATTCAACGCAGTTTTTAATTTAACTCTCATATATAAGGAACTAAAATATTATGTACAAAAAACAATTAAGAGCATAAATATAGTTACTGGTAATGAGTCTGCTTTTTATGGGGTTCGAATCAGTAATGTCACTTTCGTTAATCTTAACAATAAAAACTAAAAACCCTCACCAGCATTTGAAAAAGAGTCACTGTTTTTTTTAAAACTCATTACTAAAGGACAGTGTCAGACTGGGACCCTAATGGAGTAGAGTACAAAGGGACCATTTCAGTTTTAAGAGGGGTCTACCAAGATTTACAAGGGTTTGTCCGACAATTCCAAAAAATAAAGTATTATAAGGCTTTATTCTTTGCTCATTAATAAATAGAAAACTAATTTAATTATTATAGTTAAAATAGGCATTTTTTTAGAATAACATACATTTAATTCGTAAAAATTGTTTACTTATTTCCAAATAGAGTGTGATATATAATGCCCGAAGTTTTTTACTGCCATCACTTTGAAAAAATATCGCCTTAAATCAGTTTTTTTTAACAACTCTTATCTTACGCCATATTAAAAACTCTTTGGTGATAAAGAACTTGTATGTAACTATAAGTCTTATGACTGTTATGTTATTATCACATTCTATCGATTTTTGAAATATTTTTAACTATTTTACAATATTTGCTGTAGATAGAGCTTATAAACTATATTACAAAAAGAGTCCCTTCAGCACGCGATTGATTGAGTAAGACCTTGGCTTTTCACGATTGGTTCTGTTCAAATACTATTGCCTTGTAAAGGCAAATCAATCGCGGCCAACCAAATTATTGATTAACCAATCGCATGCTGGGGGGTGGTCTCCAGATACAAAGTCGCACTTAACTTCGCTGTAGTTAGTATTTAAATTCTATACATAACTATTCTGGTTATGAATTTTTAATTTAATTTTCCTTAAAACTAAAACCTATGCCGGCAGGCATAGTCCTTTACACATTTTAGGGGTCTGTAAACAGGTACTATTTTTAAGATTACAAAGGACCCTAATTTAAGGATGGCAATGGAGTGCCCACCATGAATTTGAGTCAAGGTTACGTAATAAATTTCAGTTTATAATAATAAATAACTTTATTGGCAATATTATTATTTAATACCACTTTGTGATACATTTTTTACAACAAAATTATATTTTTTACAAAAGTGTTTCAGAAAATTTAATAAAACCTATACATTTTTTTCTTGTTCTTTGAAATATTACCAATTTAGAGACGCCAATTAAAATAGTGCCAGGTAATCAGAAACTTGGCGTTATTTAAATTAATTGTTTAAACGATAATTGTGGTTTTTGCTATAAATAAATAAAAATTCGCATTTGCTCTAAAATGCTTAGTTTCTGAGAAATTTAGGTAAAATCTAATATTGTCTGTTTATTTGGAATATAATGTGATAATACATAAAGGAAATGCGGATATTGCTAACAATTTAGGGTTTGCATCACTGCAAAGGCACTAGCCAGTCAACTTCTAATAATAAGTATTTTATAGGTAATTCATTCAGTTTTATTTTATGCTTTTAAATATTTGTGCAAAACTATAAAAAACTTCAAACTTTTTCCTATAAATCCTACCGCAACCATTTAAGGCGTCATATTTTTAAGATGGCAGCCGCTCGAGGTCACAAACTTACAGGAGTAGTAAGATTACCAACCTTCTAATCGTGTTTCCAAACTTTCCTATTTTTTACACTAACACAGTTTTATATATATCTCTAATAATTTGACTACAAGCCCACTGGTGGTGACATATGTGCAGTGCACTTTTGCTCCTCTTATTTTAAAGAATGTTCTCTTTGGGTCTTAAAGTTGATTTTCTAAAAAGAAAAACACATATACCGAACAGTGTTATATACTTGTTTATACACATACACACATTTATATAACACTCAAAGGGGGTTTGTTTTTTCTTAAAGTGTCTTATAAAGGGGGTGGTCAAAAATCCTAAATTTTTGTGTTACATAATTTCCTAACATTATTTATATTGATATTTTAACAGTCCAAGTCACTTTTTCTCATGTACAAAATCAAATAAATATTGTTCTCAATTATGTTAATGAAAAAGTTTAATACACCAACCTTATAGCTTTTTTATGTCTTAAAGGATTGGAATGCAAGTTAGGAACATGCTTATAGCCCTCTGGTGTTGATTCATAAATTGTGTACTTCTGGTCCTCTGATTTTAAAGAATGTAGTCTTTGGGTCTTAAAGTTGCTTCTCTAAAAAATATCACAAAATATTGACACCTTTTCTTCATTTTTAACATCAAATAATTATTTTTTACAAATTAAATTATATTTATCTATCTTTTTTGATTTTATAAAAACACGGATCACCTTAACAAAGGTGATCTGTGATAAAAGTTTTTGTGAAACAAAATTGTCTTCAATTATTTGTGATTTTTTTGTATACAGGGTGTCCCATAACTTAGGGGCTATAGGCCAACAGATGATAGAGGAGGTTATGTCTGATAAAAAAGTTCCTATAATGCATGGGTCAAAACTCTTTCTTTGTCGAGATACAGAGCATCAAAGTTGGCGATTTTTTTAACTTTTTTGATAACGTTTTAAAAAAACGCAGTAAAAATATTAAATTGGGCAGAGTGTTGTAATAGAACAAGAGTAATAAATTTAAATAAAAATTATTTAAAAAAAATTAGTCGGTCAATTTTTTTCAGAAAATACAATTTTTTTGGTATAAACTTTTATAAATGCCAATTAATCGCAATGGTTTTTTATATTTTTTGTTAATAAAAACAAGTCTCTAGCAAGATATAATAATAACATTTTATTGATATTTTCTAAAAGAAAAAGTAAGCAAAAATTTTTTAAAAAAATTGTATTTTTTCTATATTTTTGGAGGTTATTTTGACAACCCTGTATCTCCTCAACTTGTAACTTTATCAAAAAAAGGAATACCACATTTTTGAATAACAATTAGCCGGGTATTCAGCTGGCTATGACAGATTTTCTTTTTTTTGTAAAACACTTTTCCCCCCCACTCCTCTAACTTTAAACATCCTATGTCTTAAAAGATGTGTGTTGACACCCATGTTTTACAAACTTTTTTCTCGTAAATAACCTCCTCTATCACCTGCTGCACTATGGCCCTTAAGTTATGGGACACCCTGTATAATTTATAATTTAAATCGCGTGTTTTAGCTTATTCTGGGGGGGGGTTTATCAGATTAGTACTAAATTATAGGTTAGAGACCTTTTGTAATTTTATAAAAATTTTGGTGAAACAAAATTATCTTCAATATTTTGTGATTTTTTTTTGCTGTAAATACTGTAAATCATGTGTTTTGGTTTATTCTGCTGGACTATCAGGGGGGTTTGGGGTAAGGACACTCATTGGAAAGGTAAGCTTTATAGGAAACGATTTTCTATTTTTTGTTTAATATTTTTGACATGTTTTCCTCGGTTTCACATTGGCAGCAGAGTTTTATTTTAAAGATGTTGTTTTACACAGTACAAAGGTGTCTAAACTATACAGGGTGTTTTAAAATTCAATAACATAATTTTAATCTTAATTTCCTTGAGTGATTTCAAGACAAAAAGTTCGTATAAACATAGGTCCACAAACGCTTAGTTTTCAAGATACAGAGTGTTAAAATTTTGTTATTTTATAGCTCTTACAGTTTTTAAGATATTTAGCTCAAATTTGGCACATATATTTACTTATAGGTACTACAATATTAGGCATGCCAAATAAGTTTTAATTAATTTTATTTTGATATACTTGTGATGCCATACTGGCACATTTTTTATTTTATAATAGCAGCCTTTGGTGAAACAGCAACTTTCTCTAAAACAGTTAAAGATGCAAAAAAATTGCAGAAAACAAAAAAGTTTGCAAATAAAACAAGGATTTTATTTCTTGTCTTAACTACCTAGTTCTGCCTACCAGTGGCTTACAAGGAAAAAAAATCTGGGGAAAAGGCGACATGAGCCCTGAAAAGTATCACTCTGTAGATTTTTACTATTTTTTGGCATTTCTGGTAGTGTAGTGTCTATAGCTTAATACACATGCCAAATATGAAATATCTCAAAAACTGCAAGAAACTATAAACAAGAAAATATATAAAAAACTAAACTTTAACACCCTGTATCTCGAAAATAAGGTGTTTGAGGACCTATGTTTATATGTGTTTGCACAATATGAAAATTTTGTCTTGAAATTACTTAAGGAATTGCACATTAAAATTATGATACTGAATTTTGAAACACCCTATATATATTTATGTTTTTAAAAATAAAAAGTTATGCTTCAAACTATCTTGAAACTTGTTATTATTAAATAGATCTTTAGACTGTGATTTAACCACATTTTTAAAATAAGAACGAGCCGGCAACCAATACGAACCGAGGAAAACATTTCAAAAATAATAACCAAATAATATAAATTCATTGTCAGGCTTCGCTACCTATAAAACTTGCTTTACGATGAGTGACCTTTGGGGACCAGATTATTTTTAAATTATATCTTTGACACCCTTTTTTTTTTGATTGTATAGTAATTTTTTACTACAAACATCAGTGGCGCACCCAGAAATGTCTTGGAGGGGGCCCGAGGCCTCTGGGGGGGGGGCCGAAGCCTCATGATGTCATATTTTAAGCAATTTTTTGTGTTTAGGCTAGCCCCCCACTGGGTGCGCCCATGTAAACATCATGAAATACCTAACACTGTTTGTCTGACTGTAAAATTCTTGTTGCTGGCCAGCAAGCTAGCTTCCCGGGGGCAAAAAAAGTTATATTTTATTTGCACAACACAAAATAAAAAGTGCACTCTGTTACACAAAATGATACATACCTGTCTTTTTTTTAAATTTATTTCCTCTTGGCACACTGCACATAATCATCACATGTTGCAATGAGTGTTCCTCATTTAAAATCACTGCAAAAACTGAATCACTGTCAAGGTTAACTCTGTTTTATGATCTGCATAAGGAACTTCTACATTACTTTTATAGCCTTTAATGAGATAATTAGCCAAACACAACGTATTTCTTATAAAAATTTAAGAAAAAACAGTTATATCAAAATAAATAAATATAACCCCATAAATTTGACTTCTCGTATAACTTTCTTACTAAAATAATCCCATGGCTGTTTTAGACTCATGTGCGCCCGCCCCACTACATTGAATTAAAAAGAGAGAGTAAATAGCTGGATGATAATGTGTGAGTTTCGTAAATAAAATGAATCAACCAGTGTTCAGTCACTGATGTCTTGGTTGTTTTAGATTATTATGCGCCCTTACTAGTACATTACTTTAAAAAAAGACAGTAAATAATCGGATGATAATGTGTGACTTCAGTCAATGAAACTATTAGTACGTTCGAGAATCATATTTTGTGTCGATTTTGTATCGGGGTGCTCGTGACGTCATCGGGGTGCTGGCCTACGTCACAGTCAGCGCCTTATTATGTGGCAACGCCGCTCCGCCGCCAGTCACCACCAGCCATAACATTTAAAGCCATATGCGTCACGCGTCGTTTAGCTTTAGTCACGTGTTTTCTGCCGGCTAAAGGCGAATACTCCTCCTTTTTTCTTTTATTTAATGTTTTAACTAACTTCAAGAAAGGGAAAAATAATTTTCATAAGGGAAATTTACATCAAAGAAATAATTTACAAAAAAAGCGTTGTGGTGCGACTATGCGAAGCTAAAAATGATTCCACAACTACAAAACTATTTGAATATGGGGGAACATAAACTTTATATATTTTTACTTAAGGAATTCCTAATTAAAAAGGCATACTACAATCTTGTAGAATTTTATGGGTAAAATTTTATTGTCTTTTTATTATAACGATCTTATCATTATCATTTTATATCATTGTTTTTTTGTCAAATGGTTTTGTTTATCTTTCTTGTTCATCTAGGTAGGAAATTTTACATTTTAACTATTTTATAATATTTTAGCCTACTGTAATTCTCAAAATTTTATTTTCTATTAATTTTTGTATTCTAATATTTTTAATATTGTGAAAGGTTCTATATATTTTGTTTTTTTTACCATTTTGACTATTTTATGGTATTTTAGCCTAGTTCCTACTTACTAAACTTTGTATTTTTTAGTTATATGTTGTTATTTTTTATATTCTTTTAATATGTTTTTGATGATGTTGTTTCTTCTTTTGTGTACTTGTAATATTAACATTTTAGTCTATTTTATGTCGTGTTATGTTTTGATCTCTTGATGTACTTGATACATAATTTTTTTTAAAAATCAACTATTTAATTAATTATTAACTCGATTACTATGAAATATGAAAAAATTTTCGCTAAGGTTGTGTGGGAAACTAGACTAATAAGTGTAGATATATTTAGAATTGAAATTGAATTGAAAATTGAATTTTAATTTAATATGGCGGCTGTAAGTAAGTAAAAATATGTCAAAAATTTGATTTTTGTTGTCCCACAACTTGAAAAGTACTAATCCATTTTAATAATTGATACGTATGTCGGTTAAATGTGGATCGTTTATAATAATTCCAAGATACTACATATGACTACGTCTGTTTATAATTAAATTTTAAAATTATTTTATGTACATACATATTGGAAAATATTTTAACTGTCTTTCGATTCATTTTATTGATATTTTTTTACAGGTTTTTTGAAAAAAAGATACAATACGACTAAGACGTAGGAGACAACTTAAAATCCTTCCTAAAACTAAATTGCCCGAATGTTTCAAATCCCTATATCTCAAATACGTTATATAAAATACATTTTCAAGATATCTTTATAAGATTTCTTAAAGTTTTTAAAAACCCAGTTAAGAGGCTTAATAAAACTTAATGATTTCAACAAAATATGTTTTACCTACTAAGAAAAACTCATATGACAAGTTGCGCTGTGGTGTTTTGCCATAAATGCACAACGTAAACCACGATTGTTAATAAAAGCACTTAATCAGAATATTTTCGCACCTCTTGTCTCTCTCGCAAATTCAAATAGTAAGAGCAGAAACGAGTATAATATAGTAGACAGTCAATTTATATTAGGCTAATAGCATACTCTAAAATTCACTCACTCGGCACCTTTGAACGCAGCCGGTGACGACCGGTGAGGGCGCTGATTTCCCTATTCGTTTGGTAATAGCAGGTAACCACATGAACTGGAATGCTAGCTCTGTCTTTTTTTTCTTATGCAATAATTTACATAGGAAAAAAGAGAGAGGAAGCGTTTCTGCCTCCATAGTGCAGTGTTGCCGATATTTCATTTAATACAAAATCATTTTGAAAAATCTTTCAATCACTGCTTTCAGCGTTCTGTGGCTTTCAGTATACATGCAACCTTCGTCAGGGGTGGACGCGTCTTGCCCAGTGGAGGGCATAGATATGTAGGTAAGAAAAAGTAGATATATTTTCTGACTTCCAAGAGTTAAGGCCAGAAACACATGTACAGTCCTTAAACCTGTTGCTAAAAATTTTCGGACAACTCAGGAATTTTTTGAGAAACCTTGAGAAAAGTTTTAAAAAAACTTTACAAATGTTCGAAAAAACTCGAGAAATTTTCGAAAAACTCGGAAAATCTTCAAAAAACCTCGGACAATTTTCAGAAAACTTTACAAATATTCGAAAAACCTCAGCAAATGCTCGGAAAAACTAGGAAAATTTTCGGAAATCTCGGAAAATGTTCAGAAAAACTAGGAAACTTTTTGGAAAACTGGGGAAATGTTCGGAAAAACAAAGAAAGTGTTTAAAAAAGTCGAGAAAAGTTTAGAAAAACTTTGTAAAAGTTCAAAAAAACTCGAGAAATTTTCGAAAAACTCGGAAAATGTTTAGAAAAACTCAAAGAATTTTCAGAAAACTTTTAAATGTTCAAAAAACCTCGGGAAATGCTCGGAAAAACTAGGAAAATTTTTGGAAAACTGGGGAAATGTTCGGAAAAACACGGAAAATGTTTAAAAAACTCGAGAAAAGTTCAGGAAAAGTTTAGAAATGTTCGAAAAAACTCGGGAAATGCTCGGAAAAACTAGGAACATTTTCGGAAGTCTCGGAAAATGTTCAGAAAAACTAGGAAACTTTTTGGAAAACTGGGGAAATGTTCGGAAAAACAAAGAAAGTGTTTAAAAAAGTTTAGAAAAACTTTGTAAAAGTTCAAAAAAACTCGAGAAATTTTCGAAAAACTCGGAAAATGTTTAGAAAAACTCAAAGAATTTTCAGAAAACTTTGAAAATGTTCAAAAAACCTCGGGAAATGCTCGGAAAAACTAGGAAAATTTTTGGAAAACTGGGGAAATGTTCGGAAAAACACGGAAAATGTTTAAAAAACTCGAGAAAAGTTCAGAAAAAGTTTATAAATGTTCGAAAAAACTCGGGAAATGCTCGGAAAAACTAGGAACATTTTCGGAAGTCTGGGAAAGTGTTCAGAAAAACTAGGAAAATTTTTGAAAAACTGAAAATGTTCGAAAAACTCAGCAAATGCTCAAAGAAAACTTGTGTAATGTTTAGAAAAACTCAAAATTTGTACAAAGGCACAAACTAACTCAGTTTAAGACAACTAACTCTATTATAAATATTCTGTTCTCTATCTAGGTCAAAATAATCTACTGTTTCCAGAAATTCCACATATTCCTGACACAAGATTTGTTGTGGAAAATAGACGACCAAGAAAACAAAAAACAATTGGTCAAAGCTGCTATACATATATTGGAAAAGAACACTTTAACCTGCTACCAGCTGAACTCAAACACAATGTCAAAAAAAATTATTAAAAAAAATAAATATGCACTTGGTTACTTCAAAATTATCCAAAATTATAATAAATAAATAGATACTTAACTAGAAACTGGTCTTCAAGAATATTTCATTACTTTTTTTGTACTTTTATATATTATTTGTTTTTTTAGCTCACACATATACTATACTATAGTAGTGTGAGCTATGGTGATCCTAATTTTTTCGAGAAAAAAAAAGTTGCTCCGATTTCAAATTTTTTTATATATCTTTGCGTTTCAGATGATTTTGAAACTTTTTTGTTGCGCCGTCTGTCTGTCTGTCTGTATGTCTGTCTGTCTGTAACGACCAACGCGCATAACTCAAAAACCGCTTGGCCGATTTTAATGAAATTTGGTACTTAGGCTGGGTCTTGGGTCGAGATGGTCCCATTTAAAAATGAACAAAATCCACCGAACACAAACGAAGTAAAAGGGTGGGGGTAGATTACAAAAATTAGAGTTTATGTGAAAATATGGCGTGTGTGATATCAAACGCAAGGTAATTGAGTCTGAAGTTAAACAAAATACATTTTAAGTTATTTTAAAAAAAGGGTGGGGGTATATTTCAAAAATTAGAGTTTAAGTGAAAATATGGCGTGTGTAATATCAAACGAAAGGTAATTGAGTCCGGAGTTTAACAAAATTCATTTTAGTTTTTGTTTTTTTAAGGGTGGGGGTAGATTTCAAAAATTTGAGATTAAGTCAAAACATGGCTTGTCTGGTATCAAACAAAAGGTAATTTAGTCTGGAGTTGAATAAAATATATTTCAGTTTTTAGTTATATTAGCTCACACGTACACTATAACTATAGTACCTAGTGTGAGCTTAGGGGCCCATATATTGGCAGAGTATTTTCATTGTGGTAGTATAACTACTTTGCATTTATTTATTTCTACTTTTATTTATTTATTTTTTTAAAACTTTTTTTAGTCTAAAAAATTACACTAAACCAAGAAAAAACTTTTTCCTAAATCCATCAACTTTGTCACAATTATTATTATTTTTGTTATTTTTTTAACTTTGTTAAATTGCGGTAAATGGGCTTAATTACATTTATGTAGGTACAAAGAAACCATTGCAATGTATATTTCATGACATATTTACTTACTTAAGGCTATGATGTTATAAAACTCATTTCCATGTAAAAAATGTGGCAAATAAATATATTGAAATTGAATTGAATTGATTAAAATTGAAATTGAAAATTGACCCCAAAAACTCGGAAATATTGGAATAAAAATTTTTTCGGAAAACTCAGGAATTGTTCGAAAGCGCTCGGAAAAAACTCGAAAATTTTCCATAGAAACTCGTGAAATGTTCGGAAAACTCGGAAAACGTTTGAAAAAACTCTAGTCTAGACATTTTTATGAGTGAGAGAATTGTCGGAGTAAATCCACCTACTCAATTTATTTTCATCAATCTTAAAAAAAGAAACAAATGGCGGAGTTCCCCATTTATCAACCAGTATGTATTAAATACGGAAACTGAAACTTACAAAAATGATCATGACGGCTGCAAAATTTTTCATAAGTATTTATTAATTGATTTGATTCAAACTTGCTACTTTGTGGTGCTTAAGATCACTCAATACAATTTTTCAGTATTCGTTCGATCGCAGTTCAGTACGGTTGTATTGCATCGTACCTGCATGATAGTACCAACGAGGTCAAAGTCGAAGTTTGTTTTGTTTATAATAAACCTCGCGCTCGAAAAACCTGTGTTAAAAATCTATAAACAATGTGTATTATAAATAATATATCATGTTTAAAAGCAAAAAAAGTGTACCATCACCTGTGAAACTTGTTTTAAAAATTAGCGAAAAGCCCAAACAAAATCAAGAAAAAATGGATAATGCCGAATTATTTCAGGATAGCCATGCTAGAACACAAAATGAAGAAGTTTTATATAGCGAATGGAAAAAATCCCAAAATGAAAAAAAATCACTTAGTGTACAAGTGGATTATCTCCGAAGCCAACTGGAAAGTATGCAAAGAAAATTTGCAGATTTAGAGACAAAAGTCACTAAAAAAGAAGATTCTGACATGGACTACATTACTGATGAGGACGATCTGGCAAGAGAAACTGAGTGGATCAGACAAAAAGGAAAAGGTTGGAAAAAACGTCGAATGGATACTTCACTCTCACCACCACAACAAAGCTCGGGCACTGGAGAGCCCTCCAAACGGCGTAAATAATTTTAATGATATTTATGAAAAGTTAAATATCATAGAAGGAGTTAAAATAAAGGTTTTAAATAACGAAAATATTAAAATAAATGTACAAGATGCAGACAGCTTCGGCTGGTTACTAAAATGCTTAATTAAATAAAGCATCAATGGCACTCATACGAAAACAAACAAATAAGGCCAATTAGAGTAATAGCGAATAGGCTACACTTCTCATGTGACCCACAAAAAATTGTAGCTGATCTACAAAAAAAAGGTTTTAAGGCACTGGAGGCCAGCAATAAACTTAAATGGAGAACAAGACAACCTCTTAACATGTTTATGCTCACATTTAGCCACGATGAAGATATCAACAAAATTTTTTAAATTTCCAGTATCCTTGGGATTGAAGTGAAAATAAAAGCACTAAAAACCTCAAAGTTAGTCCCTCAATGCAAAAGATGCCAATCTTATGGACACCCGCAAAAATATTGCGCTAAAGAACCACGTTGCGTAAAATGCACGGGGAAACATCTTACTGTAGAATGCCCCAAACCAAAAGAATCTGAGCCAAAATGCATCCACTGTGGAGGCAAGCATCCTGCTAACTACAGAGGATGCCTTGTTGCTAAGGAAATACAAAAATTGAAAAATAAACCTAAGAAACTGAATCTCATACCAAACGTGAGTACAAATAGACAAAACCAACAGACAAGAAACACAGTCACACAAAACTCTGTGACAAGGACATACAGCCAAGTAGCAGCAACAGCTACTATACCTGATATTAATATCAGTAGTCAAAATACTATGGAACAAACACTACAATTAATTTTGGAGAAATTGAACAAACTTGATGAGCGATTAACTAAACTAGAAAGTAGCAATAACGGAGCAACCACTATGCCTCAAAATGGTCAGTAATCCTAGAATCCTAGCTTGGAATGCCAATGGTCTCTTGCAACATCAGCAAGACTTGCAAGTTATTCTAGACATAGAAAAAATTGACGTCTGTCTTGTGTCAGAAACGCATTTCACTAACCAGTCTCACATTAAATTTAAAGGTTATAAAGTGTATCATACAACTCACCCTAGCAATACTGCACATGGGGGAAGTGCTGTAATAATTAAAGAAAATATATCACACTATGAGGAGATGGGATATAAAACCATAGAGATTCAAGCTACATTAGTAAGTGTAAAAACCAAAACATATACATTAGTCATAAGTGCTGTCTATATACCACCAACTTACTAAAGAAAAATCAATATCTTAATTTTCTCAGAAAATTAGGAAACCGTTTTATAATTGGAGGTGACTTTAATGCAAAAAATACCTACTGGGGATCTAGACTGACGAATTCTAAAGGAAAATAACTTTTGCAAGCTATTAGTGAATATCAATGTGAGCCGATATCAACTGGTAAGCCCACATACTATCCAACAGATCCAGGAAAAATTCCAGATCTAATTGATTTTTTATAGTAAAAAATATATCTATAAGTTTTGTAGATATAGAAGAAAGTTTTGATTTACACTTAGATCATTCACCTATTATTCTAACTCTTAAAAGTAAAAAAATATATAAAAATAAATATCTCACTAGTTAATAAACTGACTGACTGGATTAGTTTTAAACAAAGGCTGTCAGAAAAAATAAACCTATCAGTACCATTGCAAACGCCAGAACAAATCGATAAAGAAGTTGAATATTTTGTTACAAATATTCAACAAGCAGCTTGGGAAAACAGTCCAAAGCCAAAGTGAATTTTTAAGGGAAAAAACTATCCAAAGGAAATTAGAGACCTTATATTGGAAAAAAGGAAACTAAGAAGAAAGTGGCAGCAAAGCCGTGATCCTCGGGACAAAACAAATCTCAACAACATGACACAGCGCATTAGGCGAGAAATTCTAGTAACAAAAAATGAATCTATTAACCATTTTCTTAATGAACTTACAGATGATAAAAATACCGACTATTCCCTTTGGATAGCAACCAAAGATTTTAAAAGACCAATTATCCAAATTCCACCAATACGAAAATCTAACAACTAGTGGGCAAGGAGTAACGAAGAAAAAGCAGATATTTTTGCAAGTCATTTAGAAAAAACATTTCAGCCCCACGAAGCACCAGATGAACACTTTTATTTAAATGAACCCCATATTAAGCTTACATCACCAAAAGAAATATTAACAGAAATCAAAAATATTAATCCGAAAAAAGCCCCTGGGTATGATCTTATTAACGGGGTAGTCATAAAACAACTCCCCAGAAAAGCTATCGTAAAACTATGCAACCTAATTAATGCGTCTTTTAGGCTTAGGTATCTACCTAAACTATGGAAAGTTGCAGAAGTTATCATGATTCCAAAACCGGGAAAACCACTCCATGACGTGTCATCTTACAGGCCAATATCTTTGCTGCCAATTATATCCAAGCTCTATGAAAAATTATTGCTTAAAAGAATAAAACCCATCATAGAAAGACAAGAAATTATTCCATCTCATCAATTTGGTTTTCGAGACAAGCATTCCACGATAGATCAAGTACACAGAATTACTAATATAATAGAAAAAGCACTAGAAGAGGGAAAAGTTTGTTCTGCAGCTTTTCTAGATGTAGCACAAGCATTTGACAAAGTGTGGCATGAAGGCCTTAATTTTAAACTAAAACGGTTTCTGCCAAAACAATATTCGGATATTTTGGAATCATACATATCTGATAGACATTTTAGAGTAAAACAGGAAGACTCATACTCAAATTTAAGAGAAATTCAAGCAGGCGTGTGCCGGTTTTCGAGACAAGCATTCCACGATAGATCAAGTACACAGAATTACTAATATAATAGAAAAAGCACTAGAAGAGGGAAAAGTTTGTTCTGCAGCTTTTCTAGATGTAGCACAAGCATTTGACAAAGTGTGGCATGAAGGCCTTAATTTTAAACTAAAACGGTTTCTGCCAAAACAATATTCGGATATTTTGGAATCATACATATCTGATAGACATTTTAGAATAAAACAGGAAGACTCATACTCAAATTTAAGAGAAATTCAAGCAGGCGTGCCCCAGGGTAGCGTACTAGGCCCTTATCTATACTTATTATTCACTTGTGATATCCTAAAGCCCGAAAATTGTCACTTAGCAACATTTGCCGATGATACTGGTTTATTGACGGTAGAAAAATCTATTGAAAAATGCATAGAAAAACTTCAGGATGCAGTCACCCAAGTTCTCAGTTGGACCACAAAGTGGCGAATAAAATTAAATGAAACCAAATCAATTCATGTTGATTTTACAAACAAAAATATAAATCACATGCAAATAACAATTAACAACATTCCAGTACCATATTCGAATCAGGCAAAATATCTAGGTATGACACTTGATGCCAAATTGCGCTGGAAAGCACATGTTAAGAAAAAAAAAGAAGAACTTGAGATAAGGTATAGAAAAATGAACTGGCTAATTAGAAGGAAGTCCAATTTAACAATTCATAATAAGTTACTGCTTTATAGACAAATACTGAAACCAGTATGGACATATGGTATTCAACTATGGGGTTGTGCTAAAGAGAGTAACATTCTAGTTGTACAGAGATTTCAAAATAAAGTATTAAGAAACATTGTGAATGCACCTTTGGTACGTTCGAAATAGTGACCTTCATCGAGATCTAAAAATCGAAACTGTAGCAGAGACTATAAAAAAGTACGCAAAAAGCCATGAAGATAGACTCCATCGGCATGTGAATGTGGAAGCAATTCAGCTTCTAGAGAATACTATGCTAGTTCGAAGACTAAAAAGAGTGAAGCCGTTTGAGCTAGTAAACTAAGTGAATTACACATAAAACAAAATAATGCTATAAACACAACACAATTGTGAGTTACAGACTAAACAAAGCGGGGAGAACTGTTGAGTGAACCCTAAGTTTAAATCTGACTTTTTTAGTAAATTAAGTTAAAACAAAATTGCTAATTAGTCTTACTGACTAGATTGTAATACAAAAACACAGTGTGTTTGACAAATAAAAAAAAAATACACTTTTTAAACTAATTTAAAACAAAATTCATTTGTCAACCGATATCTGTATCAAATTTAAAACTTTGGGGTATATAACGTCGCTGATTTTAATTTAGGATTTTAGAAATTAAGTTGGAACAGGTAAGTGGAGTGGAGCCAAACATCAAACTTAAAAATAGGTAAACAGTTTTAAGTTAAACGGTTTTACTGAAATCATTAGCTGTATAAAAAACTAGAAAATTTTAAGTACACAAACGTGACTTTTAACAGACTAAGGTAAAACCGTGGGTGCAAAAAAAATAGGGTTAAACGATTGTTTAATCAAATAAGAATCACTTGTCTAAAATATTTTAAATGCGCAGTTTAAATTTACGTCTGTTATAAACCTGGTTTGTCTTTCCTGACCTATCACTTTTCATCCCTGATTTTAATTTTTTATCCCTGATTTATCACTTTTGATCCCAGGGATAAACAGTGACACTTTTATCTCTTGTGTTTTTATCCCTAAACAACAAATAATAATTTGGAGAGGCCCTTGAAAGGAGGCTCAGTTTCATTATTTTTTTTAAATAGGTGGACCCTTTTTGTGGCTTCTAGTTAGTAACGTCAGAAATGAGTAACTTTATTATTCATATGGTAAGGTTACAAAAAAAAATAGTCTATTGCATAACAAGAGACAAAAAAGAGAGTGACAAATTTCACATGACCGTGAATGTTGTGAACGGGGCGCTAGCCGAGTGAAACAACACGCGAGTGTAAGAAAGTTACTTTCTATCGAGTTGTCTGTCTATCATTCATCGCCAGTTATTGTATAGAGTGGTTTATTCAAGACCTTATTGGCTGATTAAATTTTATCTTTGTTTTTTTATGAGTATTTTAAATTTTGCTGTTAACTAATTATTTCTTTTGACCTTTGTAAATTTTGTGCGAAAAGTACTTTTTCATGTGCAGAAAAATTTTTGTCCATAGGTGAAATCTAACGTTTTCTAAGGATGGTAAAATGATGTGAAATCCATCATTTTCATGTGTAGTGGTAGGAAAAAAATATTGCATATGAAGTACTTCTTATAAAAATAATTAACAAACAAAAGTTTAATTTAATTACTTTGCGCTTTTTTGTATCTTACATTATATTTAGTTCTCTATGCTCAAATAAACGTTCGCTCAAATGTTTGTGTCGCTCTAGACGCTTTTAATGTAAACTATATTATACTCGTTTCTGGTAAAAGCAACACACTTGTTATGGATAGACAGTTCGAACATTTTACGAAAGGAAGCCACCCCCTCAACACTGCCAGGGAGGTGTTCCACCCCCCCCCCCCCCGCCTTAAACGTGCTTTTTGACGGTTTTTTGCTAATAAATCGAAAACGGTCAACTTCTCTAAAAATATTCTAAAGATCATTTTGTAAGCGGATAATTAATTATCATTTTGCAATCCTTTACTTTACTAATTCCTACTTTGCAGTCCTCCCTGCTTCCACCCATCGCCCCTTCTGTCATTCCCCCCCACCCTCTTCAAAAACCATATTCGCATAATTTTATCAAATATAGGGCGATTTCAAAAATTCTTTCTGTACATGCTATAAGATTTTTTTCCAACAACATTTTACTAGGTTGCAAAAATCTTTATTTTACTATTATAGACCAGCTTTAAAAGAGTGTAATTTTTTAAAATATATTTTGTGATAGCAAGAAAGCGTCTAAAGTTCAATATTTTTTAGTTTTTATAAAAAAATATCCAAGTCTTATAGTGGTCGGGCAAATTCAAAGATTTTGGGCTGCTTAAATTTAAAACCATTTTTTAAACTATTTGGCCAAAATTGAAAAGCGATTTTTTGGTTTGCGGTTAAATTTGGGTCCCCTGAAAATATTTCTTTACCTTCCTAGCTCGCGCAGCAATGGGTAGTGAAGGTATTATTTTCGACGAAAATATTCTTTTTGAGATAACGCTGAAAATTTGTTATTTGGGTGTATTTTGACCTATCTTACCAATATCGTCGTGATGTCTGCCTGTGTGTGTGCGTATGCCTCTCCATCACACGATAGCTCCTAAACCACTAAACCGATTTTCATGTTTCAGGTAAAATAGTGTTCGACACTCACGAGTTGATCAGATTTTGATCAAATTACATTAATGCTAATGACAGTTTTCTGACAATTAAAATTTTTTATTAATTAAACACTTAAGTAGTCGCTACGGTGTAAAAAGTGCGCCACTCGATCTAAAAACCATCCAACGTCTTTTTTCCCCTTTCTTCTTGGGCATATATTATGGAAATCAAAGATATTTTTGACTATTTATTGTATTTTAGAAAATATTAGTCTATATAAACCGGGTGCGCCAAAAAAAACCGGACAATTTTTTTTTCAATATAACTTTTGAACTATGTCATCGATTTTAATGGGACAAACTGCACTTGGCAGAGAATTATATTATATTTTATCTAAATATCTTTTTCGGTCCGCCATAGCAAAATCTAAGATGGCGGTCGAAATTAAATTGCACCCTTCAAAGATGCTCGTTTATTCTTGTATTGTCCGGTTTTTTTTGGCCCACCCGGTATATATATATATATATATATTTATATATAGACAATTATTTATATGTCCAAAACGTAAACGCCTAAGCCGAAACAAACGAGTTAGTGCAGGCGCTGTAGGTAGTTGAGTATGCAAAATATGACGACCGTAGTTTGACAATGGATTCTAGCTGACAAAAGGTCGCAGATTAACGATCTGGATGTTTCCAAGCCAGGTTTTGGCCCAATTTTTTTATCCCTCCTTCTCTTATAGCCGTGTTCGAATTTATGAAAATTTAACTAAGTTGACGCCTTAAAGCCAGAATGACAAAGAAATTAATCAAAAATGTGTAAAATCCAACCTAAATATAAAATTTTATTAGTTTGTAAAATGTTAGATGCGAATACCCCCCCGACCCCCAAAAACCTGAGATTTTGAGGTTTTCTTCAAATTTTCTGAAAACTAAGCTTCTTAGGGAAAAATATGTAATTACCTTTATTATAGACAATAAAATTTGCTTTTTAACGGTCTATTACACAGTGAGGTAAGACCAATGACAAAGTCTTCAGCGGCGTCCGTTAATTGAGGTGATATAAAAATATGAAAAAAAGAAACAAGTTTATCACATGATTTAACCGATGTTCTTGAAAACTAAGCTATCTATCGAAAATTGTGTCCTATAGTTAATTGTAGACAATGCAATTTCCTTCAAAACGATGTATAAGAAAATAAGATTACTTTTATCTGTAACAATTTAGGGTCGTCCGTAAATTACATCAATTTTGAAAAATCACTAAACTAAGCTTTTTGGGAAAAAAATATTTTACACTTTATTGTAAAAAATAAAATTATCTTTTTAACTATCTATAAGCTAGCGCAGAGTAATACCAAACATTCCAGCGGCGTCCATTTGTTGAGAAAATGTTTAAAAAAGTAAAAAACCACATGTTTTTCACATGTTTTACCCGATTATCTTAAAAACTAAGCCTTCTGTTAAAAATCATGTTATATAGTAGATTGTAGACAATAAAATTTTCTTTTAACTGCTGTGTCACAAAGTAAGATTTAGCTTTAAATTAAAACTTCACAGGCGTCCGTAAATAAAATCAATTTTTACAAATCACCAAATAAATTAATTTTTTTACAGGTTTTATCCAATTTCCTTAAAAACTAAGCCCAATTGAAAAAAATATGTTCTAAACTTTATTGAAGAAAATAAAATTCCCATTTTACCGATATATAATTCAGTGCGATTTGGTTAATGACAAACTCTCCAGCGACGTTCGTATAGATATAAGGGTCATATAAAACAAAAAAAAAATAAAAGCATTTTTGTCACATGTTTCACCCGATTTTCCAAAAAAACTAAGCTTTTTATAGGAGATATGCTTGACAGCTGATTTGTAGAAAATAAAATTTCCTTTTAAATGATATATAACTTGGTAAGATGAATTTCATTTTTAAAACTTTAGAGGCGTTTGTAAATAACAAATTTTTAAAAATTAACAAATGAAGCACCACACTATACCCGCCATCTGCATTGATAGTCTTTGCACCCCTTGTACCCCCCACCTTTCCTTTCATCCTTCCACCACAAAAAAAAATGAAACTCCCCTCCCCAAAAAAGATTCTAGGTACGGCTAGCAGCAAAGGTGATCCTACTACTCACCTTTTCTCTACATCTTGCGCCACTGATTTAAATTTTAAGAATCTTAAAAAAAATCGAACCAAAATTAATTTGTTTGGTGATTTTTAAACATTAATTTAATTTACGGACGTCCCCAAAGTTTTAAAAATTAAACTTTTCTTACCTTGTTATACATCGTTGAAAAGGAATTTTTTTTTCTACATTCAAGTATGAGACATTTTTTGATAAAGAGCTTGGTTTTTTGGAGAATCGGGTGAAACATGTTACAAAAATGTTTTTATTTATTTATTTTGTAAATGACCCCCATTTACGAAGATAATTTTATTTTTTATAATAAAGTTTAGAACACTTTTTTTTATTGAGCTTAGTTTCTAAGAAACTTGGATAAAACCTGTAACAAAATTAATTTGTTTGGTGATTTGTAAAAATTGGTTTTAATTACGGCGTTTAAAAGGAATTTTTATTGCCTATAATCGACTATAGGGCACAATTTTTGATAGAGGGCTTGATTTTTAAGATAAGCAGAACTTGTGACAAACATGTGGTTTTTTAATTTTTTTCACATTTTCTCAAAAAGACGGACGCCGCTGGAGAGTTTGCTGTTAATCTCATTGCTCTAACTTATATACTATTAAAAAGGGAATTTCATTTTCTACAACAAAGTGTGGAATAAGTTTTTTCCTAAAAAGCTTAGTTTTTGAGAAAATTGGATAAAACTTTTGTAAGTTTAGTGATTTTTCAATTGATGTAATTTACGGAGGGCCCTAAATTATTATAAATAAAACTAATGCTGCCCTGTTACACATCGTTTAAAAGGAAATGTTATTCTCTACAACCGACTATAGGACACAATTTTTAATAATTATTTTTTAAATTTTTTTGCATTGCCTCAATAAACGGACGCCGCTGAAGAATTTGTCTTTGTTTGTACCCCACTGACTTGTATATCGTTGAAAAGGAAATTTTATTGTCTACAATAAAGACAATTACATATTTTTCACTAAGAAGCTAGAAGAAGAAGGTATGGGGGTTTTTGCAGCTAAAATTTAAAAAACTAATATAATTTTATTTTTAGCTTAGGTCTTTATTATTTTTTATTCATTTCTCTGTCATTGCGGCTTTAGGGCATCAACATAGTTACATTTTCAGAAATTCGAACACGACTATAAGAGGAGGGTGGATAAAAAAAATTGGACCAAAACCTGGCTTGGCAACAACCAGATCCTTGACCCACAGCAAAGTGCGCTCCTCTTATTTTGCATACTCAACTACCTACAGCGCCTGCACTAAGTAGAATTTAACTAGTTTCTGGCCTAAGCATATAATAAATAGGCAGTCGCTCGAAAAGGAATAATATTTGATTCAAAGAAATTCATTCATGCATGAAATCTTAGAAAATTTTGCCGAATCCTCGCAGGCAACACTGTAATAGGTATAAAAGAGAAATCGATGAAAATACCATGGGCGTGCAGATTTTGTTGAAAATAAAATAAATTATAAACATTTTCCTATAAAATTTTTGAACACAAAATTATAAAATTTAAATTAGTGTAAAATATTACCGGTACAGCTTTGACAGCCATTCTATTTAAATGACTTTTTACAGAATTAATTCTTTTGTCGATTTATAATATTAGAAATCAATAACTTATTTACAGCTGGTAATATCCGTAGTTTTGATTTTTATTATTTTTCCCTAAAGATAAGAAATCTACTTTATAATTTTTTTTTCTGGATATAGAAAAGTGTTACTTTAATCCCTAAAATTTAAAACACAGGTAAAAGGGTTTCTTTTTATTTCAAATTGTCAAAGGTGTTTTTTACTCTTTCACCTTGATAATACATTGTTCTTAGTAAATTTTTTACAGTAAGTAGATTTATTCTGTTAAAAAAAGTCAAAAACTCCGAATTATATACTCAGACCTTGAGATATTTATCAAAATTTTTGCATCAGGATTTAAAGAGTCTATTTGATTCCCTAGTGTACAGGGTGCATTTTCGACACTTTTGAGTATTTTCGGTTTCTATGTTTATAATATTGATGTGCGATGTTTACCATCATTATTCTCTTCAAATTAAAGCACACTAAGGTGTAGTCGTTTTTTCTTCAATCTTCTCTAGAAGTTCCCGAAACCACCCAAATGATAAAAATGGGACAGCCTATACTTATAATATAGATTTTTTTGTTATATTTTATCAGCAAAACTCTTGTCTTGAAATAAAAAGCACTCATTGGTTTATGTTTTTTTATTAAAATTATTTTAATATAACTTTTTAAAGCAATTAACTTTTCATTGTTTTTAGTATTTAAAAATAATAGGTACATAAAGTTTA
Source organism: Aspidapion aeneum (assembly GCA_963576565.1). NCBI lineage: Eukaryota > Metazoa > Arthropoda > Insecta > Coleoptera > Brentidae > Aspidapion > Aspidapion aeneum. The sequence continues at coordinate 61,603,339 of OY755040.1, read as the reverse complement.
ATAAAGACTTAACTTATTAATACATAAAAATAATCAATATGCAACTACCTAGGATCTAGATTAACTTACTTCACATCCATCAGCACATAAGAAACCTGACCTTCCCTTTATATTTATTTATATTTTGTAGTGAGCTTTAAGACTTTTTCTTTTATTGGTACCAACAAACAGTACTGACCAAAAGTCGAGAAACCCCCTAAAATTGTATACAAAACTGATCCTGTACCAGTTATCAAAGCACAAGTAATGCATTTGAAAACTTCAATCAATCCAGTTCCAGTGTTTTGGGTATTTTCCGCACAAAATCATGTAGTCTGCTTTTGTCATATTAAAAAAAGCAAGGGTTTTTTTTATGTAATTTTAGGCAAACATAGCAAGTTCTATTTAAAATAGACAGAAAAGTTATGTATCTCCCAAAAATGTCCCGAGAATTGTAGAAAGAATAGAAAATTTAAAGAATAAGAAATTTTAAAAATACCATATTTCAAAACTTTTGCCCATATTAATCACTTTTATGACATATACCATAACTTTTACACCTCCTGCTGTATGCTAATGTTAAACTTACCAAGTTTGCATTGTATCATCTTTTAAGCTGTTAGGGAATTCAATCAAATCATCAAATTGGATATCAGGCCGGATATTTGCAGATTTGGGAGTGTCAACGGCTGACGATAATGAAGTGGAACTAAAAAAATAATTTATAAGACAAAAATTTTAAATAATCAAGATGATTAATTGCATTTACTAAAAAAAGTCAAATGTACCCGTAAAGATTTTTTGTAGATATTAAAATTAATTTTAGAAAAAAAAACTAAATAACGCAAATTATCCACAAATCCCGAAATTCAGAGCATTTTACCAAAATCCATTCATTAGTTTATTAAACTCTAGCAATTAGTTTTTTTAGAAAATATTTGGTATGAGTCTGTGTTTTTTACATTTGCAAATGTTAAATATATGATTTATTCATTTTTATCAACAAAATACTATGATTTCCATAAAAAAATCTATTTAAATTTTATTTACTAAATAAAATAAAAATAAAAAAATATTATTTATAATTAAGTGATTATTATACAGAGTGTCCCATAACTTAGGGGCCATAGTGCAGCAGGTGATAGAGGAGCTTATTTCCAAGAAAAAAGTTTATATAACATGGGGTCAACATACATCTGTTTTTAAGATATAGGATTTTTAAAGAGGAGTGGGTGAAAACGGGTTATACAAAAAAAATCTGTCACAGCCAGCTGAATACTCAGCTAATTGTGATTAAAAAAATGTGGTACTCCTAAAAGTCATAAAAAAAACTTTATTGACATAAAATGATCAAGACACAATTCTCTACAATGCGACAATGACAATTTACAGCTCTACAACGACATGTGTTGAAGACAAAGGGTGCCGAAAATGCCCATTATATACTTTTTTGCGTTTTACGCAAAAACCATAAATCATAGAGCTGTGACTCACATAGGTAAATTGTAGAGAATGGCGTCCTGGAGATTTCTTGTCTATAATGTTTTTTTCTAGGACCTACCGTTTTTGAATAAAATAAAAAAATAATTTTTGCAAATTTGGCGCCCTATGTGTTCTACGCGTAGTTGTAAACCTGTGGCCCAAAAGGAAAGAATGTAGAAAATTGTGTCCTTTACCATTTTTATGATTATAAAGTTTCTTTCTACGACTTACCGTTTTTGCGTAAAATAAAAAAAACACAATTTTTGACAACTTAGCCGCCATCTACCTTCTAAACATGTCGTTGTAGACCTATAGACTATGGAGATTGATTGTAAAGACTCGTATGGGTAATATTTCTCTTAAATAAAATTCTTCTCTATGACTTACCGTTTTTGCGTAAAATGCAAAAAAACTGATTTTTGTCAATTTTGGTGCCCTCTATCTTCTATACATGTAAGTCTAGAGCTATAACCTTTAAAGAAAAATTGTAAAGGAATTTTTGAAGTGTAAACTTCTTTAGGCGCGTTTAGCAGTTTTTGTGGTTACTGACTTGAACTGAGCCGTCAGGCGCTCATTCGGGTGAAGTCGGCTCGAGTCGACTAACTATGAGAGGAACATTCAGCGAGCAATATGATGATGCAGATGAAGGCCAGTATTATTACAATTTACAATTTACAATTTTAGCTCACACATATACTATACTATAGTAGTGTGAGCTATGGAGATCCTAATTTTTTCGAGAAAAAAAAAGTTGCTCCGATTTCAAAATTTTTTATATATCTTTGCGTTTCAGAAGATTTTGAAACTTTTTTGTTGCGCCGTCTGTCTGTCTGTCTGTATGTCTGCCTGTCTGTCTGTAACGACCAACGCGCATAACTCAAAAACCGCTTGGCCGATTTTAATGAAATTTGGTACCTAGGTTGGGTTTTGGGCCGAGAGTGTCCCATTTAAAAATGAACAAAATCCACCGAACACAAACCAAATAAAAGAGTGGGGGTAGATTTCAAAAATTAGAGTCTAAGTGAAAATATGGTGTGTGTGATATCAAACGAAAGGTAATTGAGTCTGAAGTTAAACAAAATACATTTTAATTTATTTTAAAAAAAGGGTGGGCGTATATTTCAAAAATTAGAGTTTAAGTGAAAATATGGCGTGTGTGATATCAAACGAAAGGTAATTGAGTCCGGAGTTTAACAAAATACATTTTAGTTTTTGTTTTTTTAAGGGTGGGGGTAGATTTCAAAAGTTTGAGTTTAAGTCAAAACATGGGTTGTGTGGTATCAAACAAAAGGTAATTTAGTCTGGAGTTGAATAAAATATATTTTAGTTTTTAGTTATATTAGCTCACACGTACACTATAACTATAGTACCTAGTGTGAGCTTAGGGGCCCATATATTGGCAGAGTATTAGCTCACACATATACTATACTATAGTAGTGTGAGCTATGGTGATCCTAATTTTTTCGAGAAAAAAAAAGATGCTCCGATTTCAAAAATTTTTATATATCTTTGCGTTTCAGATGATTTTGAAACTTTTTTGTTGCGCCGTCTGTCTGTCTGTCTGTCTGTCTGTATGTCTGTCTGTCTGTCTGTCTGTCTGTCTGTCTGTATGTCTGTCTGTAACGACCAACGCGCATAACTCAAAAACCGCTTGGCCGATTTTAATGAAATTTGGTACCTAGGCTGGGTCTTGGGTCGAGATGGTCCCATTTACAAATGAACAGAATCCACCGAACACAAACCCAATAAAAGGGTGGGGGTAGATTTAAAAAATTAGAGTTTATGTGAAAATATGGCGTGTGTGATATCAAACGAAAGGTAATTGAGTCTGCAGTTAAACAAAATACATTTTAATTTATTTAAAAAAAAGGGTGGGGGTATATTTTAAAAATTAGAGTTTAAGTGAAAATATGGCGTGTGTGATATCAAACGAAAGGTTCGGTTCGGTTCGGTTCGGTTCGGTTCGGTTTGAATTGAGTCTGGAGTTTAACAAAATACATTTTAGTTTTTGGTTTTTTAAGGGTAGGGGTAGATTTAAAAAATTTGAGTTTAAGTCAAAACATGGCTTGTGTGGTATCAAACAAAAGGTAATTTAGTCTGGAGTTGAATAAAATATATTTCAGTTTTTAGTTATATTAGCTCACACGTACACTATAACTATAGTTCCTAGTGTGAGCTTAGGGGCCCATATATTGGCAGAGTATTTTTCAAAGTGAACCCAATAATTATCTCATTAGATATTAGCACGTTTTTAAAAAACACCTTTTATAGCTTAAAATATATGAATAATTTCTACCAAGTTTGTTCTTTTGAAACACTGTGCAACAGTTTGAATTAAAAAATATTGGGCTATTTTTCTTAATTTTTATTTTTTGATACCTATGTATGGATTCTTGAAACGGGTAAGAGTGAGAATAACCACTCCCCACGTCACGACAAATAGAGATGCGGAAATCAAGTGAGATCGCATGCGCAGTTTGACTTTCACCCTATTTTGAGGGAGTACTCCTTCTCACCCATTCAAGAATTCATACACTAGACTGGTTTATTAGCTTTATAGCTTAGGTAATAATATTTCTTAACGGTTATCCACGGGTAGTATTTTTGGGGTGCGGCGAAAATTTGTTCAAAACCATTTGTTCGAAAGCAATACCTAGTTTGAAATATACTTGTTTGACCAAACATTTGTTTAAAAACATGTTTTCGCTAAATAGAAATTTGTTATTAACATTTTTTCAAAATTTAAAATATTTTCGAAAAATTTTCTTTCTCGCACAAATTTCCGCGATACATACTTGGGATCAACTATTTCAAATATTTTGTTTGTTACTAACCTTTACAAATTCCGGTGTAAGATGTTCTCTCTTCATTAGGTCGATTACTTTAGGGTTAAAGCTCAATCCCAAGGCTTTGAAAGTGAGAAGAACTGCACGGCTTGGTGAACTTTCGGGGTGGTAGTACAGGTCAATAGACATGGTGTAGCTGGAAAAAAATACTTTCGCTATCTGCCGAGTCTCTAAACAGGAAGAAGAGACATTAAGACACCTCGTTGCAGAATGTGAGCAGTGGCGGCGCGTCGGGAGGGAACTGAACCCGCCACTTTTTGAAATCACATAAAATTCTTTCACAATCCAAAATTTGTTTGTTTGTAAAATGTTAAATTTTCTATTCTTCAGAAGAGTGAGGCCTACTCAAGGATGAGACAACTATGATAATAAAACTATAAAAATTACATACAAAATTTCCAATAATTTTTATTACAGATTTACAGAGTTGTTCTTGGAAATAAATATTGGTTTGACCATGGAGACATCTAGTGCAATAATGCATAAATCAAAAAAACACTCACTACCAATATTTAGCAGTCGGTTGTTTTTTTATTTCGAAAGTCATTTTGTAACCATTTACAATAAAATGAAAAATTTAGTTTGAGGTAAACTTTGCCAAAGCAAAACTATTGTTACTTTTTGAATAACAAACTTTTAAGTTTGAGACAAATCGGTTTAAAAATAAAGAAGTCCACCATTTTGGATCCGCCTTTTTGATTTTTTTTTAAGTTTGAGTCAAAAATCATAATCAGCGACTTGAAACACAGCCAAGTTCTATATTTGATATATATCGGTGTATAGATAAGAAAATCCGCCATTTTGGATCCGCCATTTTTTTTAAGTTTGAGTATAAAACTGTATTAAGTGATCTCAAGCACTGCAAACTTTTAAGTTTGAGACAAATCGTATCGTAATCGTTAAAACGTAAATTTTATGTTACCAGGTTACCAGAACTCTACACTTACCAAATTTCAACACTCGACTTAATGGATTTAACTCTACTTAATGAAACCAAATTTCAAGATAAATTACGTAAAGGTTTTTTTAAAAATGCTATTGCATAAATAATAATTTTAATTTTTTTAAGTTTTAAGTTTAAGACAAATCGGTTTAAAAGGTTCAAAAATAAAGAAATCCACCATTTTGGATCCGTCATTTTGAATTTTTTATGAGTTTGAATCAAAAATCATAATCAGCGACTTGAAACACCACCAAGTTCTATAATTGATACATATCGATGCATAAATAAGAAAATCCGCCATTGTGGATCCGCCATTTTTTTTTAGGTTTAAGTATAAAACTGTATTAAGTGATCTCAAGCACTGCAAATGTTTAAGTTTGAGACAAATCGTATCGTAATCGTAAAAACGTAAATTTTATGTTACCAGGTTTCCAGAACTCTACACTTACCAAATTTCAACACTCGACTTAATGGATTTAACTCTACTTAACGAAACCAAATTTCAAGAAAATTACGTAAAGGTTTTTTTAAAGATGCTTTTGCATAAATAATAATATAATATCTATTTTGTTTTTCATCTGTACATTTGATCGAAAACAAAATATTTAAGTCCGGAGCCGAGTTGGTCCGGCTCCCAGTTGGCGCCGCCGAGTTGGCCGCGCCCAGTAGGCGGCGCCGAGGTAGCGGCGCCCAGTTGTCCCATTGAGAGGACTCGAGTGGACAAAATGCCCACTTCCCAAAACCAATTTAATATACTAGTCCCGCATGCGGGACGTATCATCAGTTATTAAACTAATGAACAGATAGGACCTACAGTTTGATTTAATTAAAACATAATGTACCATTCCAAATTTTATATTATTTTCAAGCAGACAAAACTCCGGTTGATAATAATCTATTTGACCGATTTTTCTCAGTGTACCTCAATCCGAATCGGGTAAAAGCATCGAGGTAAAAGGAACTGGACTTAACATATCTTAAATATTAAACTTTTTTATTTTTTAATGGATTTAAAAAAAATAAAAAGTGTTTGGTTGGGTGGGCGACATTTTCGTTAGAAAATAAAAAGTTATATGTAACTATAGACAAAGAAAATAGAATGATAGTTATGCAGTACTATTACACTCAAAAAAAAATTGTGCAATTTTAGTTTTACACGAAAACAAAAACAAATTCAAAACTTTACTACCAAAAATATTGTCAGGACTCCCTGTTATTTACTTTGTTTGAATGGTAACCTTATTTCTTAATTTGTATAATGGAATCACGTCCCCTGTATACAGGAATGAATGTTTCACTTTGGCCTATAAATATATTTGTTATCCCTTTCAACTGGTCGATAAGTTCTATGAGTTCTAGGATGTAACGAGTTTTAAAGAGATTAAGGTTTGTACCGGTATTTATAATGTGCGTCTTCAGCTCGCCACCGGCACGAGCCGCACCTGACTCCAAAACATTTTATCCGACTAATCCATTGTCTGATGGAAATTTTCTTTATGTTGACAGAAAAGAATTGTATGTAGGGGTGTAATCAATTTTTTTTGCACATTTTAGCTGCAATTAATTTTTTATTAAACCGACTGGAAAACAAGTACTTTGCGTATATTTTTTTCTTTTTGGAAAATTTTCCGTTTTCAAAAGGCACGGAAAAAGAGCAAAGAGACCGGAAAATCTATTTTTACGGTCCCTTTTTTAAAAATAATCTAAAATATAAAGTGGCATTTAAAATTAAGCATGAATTAATTGAAATATAGTCAATTATAAATGCAACCTATGGGTTTTTTAATATTTAAAAATATAATAGCTTTTAAGTAAGTACCTTAATATCTACATGTAGATTAGCATGTAGTTTTCATCTCTTTTTAAAAAAAATATTATTTACATGTTGGTCGTGTTTGTGCTGTTTTATACCGGTTTAAAAAAAATACGTACGATACACGACCGGAAACTATCTTTAAAGCTCTAGTAACGTAAATAGCTATTAATTGCATTTCCTCCCAATTGTGGTTGGGTTCTTTCCTGTTTCTAAAACAATAAAAACATATAACTGAGATTCAAAACGTTTTATAGAAATCTCTACTTTAAAAAATTTGTTTTATTGTCAATCCCCTTTTTTTCCTTTTTCTCACAATTTTTAAATTTAAAATGGCCGGAAAGAATCTTTAAACAATATAATATAACTTAGATTTTTATAAATATTACAATAATTATTATTTATTTTTTAGTTATTATTATTTCATTCCGTAACCGATTTTTCTCGATAAAAATATATAACCGTTTTTGCAAACAATCAAATAAAAAGTTAAAAAAGGTCGATTTTCTATGACCACTGTTATATAATTATATAGATGCACCACAAACCACAGTTACACAAAATTTTTCTCAGTGTAATATAACTGCATTAGTGTCATTTGGTCCAAGCGTGACGTCACATATTTGTTTTCCATATGAACAATGCTTCGAGTGACAGTATTTCGCTTCTTGTTGATATATCTTTTTTGCTATAGACCCCTTTTCAAATTTGTTGACAAAATTACTGTTCATAATAGATGTATTTTTGGATTTTTATTTATGTCATATGTTAACCCCTGCACATACAGAGTTTTCGACTAAAAACTTACCGTCAAAATTTAAATAAATAAAACATTCCACGCAACGGAAATAAAAAAAAAACAAGACACGATATCCGTTTATATTTACCCCTAGCCGAGGTGAATTTTGATCCTTGATTTTTAAAATTTATGGATTGACTTTTGAGTTATATTGAAAGTATATAAAATAGTAATTTTAGATATAAATACAGTTTATTTATTTAATAATTTTTAAGACAATTTATACGATAACTGTCAAAAAGTTATTTCAAAAATTGTTAAATAAACTGTACCTTAAAAACACAGAAATTATAAAAACCTAACACAATCTTTTTTTACCAAGCTTTTATTTGACCTATGTTTATTTCAAGTTCATAGTGATCGAAGTTTCCTGTAAGATTTAAATAAGAACAAGTGCTAACTGGCACTATGTTAAAAAGACCTTTTATTGGATGTTTAACTAATGCACTTTTTTAAAAATCTGTTTTGTTTTTAAAATATTATATTTACTAAACTAATTACCTACTATCGTTTTGAATTAATAGCAGCAATGTAAAAGCATTTAAAAACCCTTTTAGCGAGGTATCACTCGACTTTTCGAGTTTCTTTTCACCCAGGCTACGGGTAGCTATATCCCAAGATCGCAAAAACGTGTCTATCTTTAAAACTAAGTCAACATGTACCAGGGTTATCTTTTAAGTTTTGCATATACAGCTGTAATAAAACAGTAGATAACTTTTAAAGACTTTATTCAACCAACTTGATGAGACAATCACTAAAATTGGCAATACCAGGGAAATAATTATGCTTGGCGATTTTAATAGTCGAACTGGTAGACAAAGCCAAAGCAAAGTGGTAGGACCATTTGGAGAGGAAGTAACAAACGATAATGGCTTAAGACTGATTGCGTGAAACCCATAATCTAAAAATAAATAATGGTTTTTTTAAACATAAGGATATTCATCGGTATACCTGGGTAGGAAAGAATTCGCCGCGGCCGATTCGCCGCGGGGACAATTCGCCGCCGGCCAATTTGCCGCGGGGACAACTCGCCGCGGGATTTTTTGTTTTATGATATTATCATTTTTTATTTAGCTTGACTAGCTCAGGTAAATGAAGTCAAGCTAAATAATAAATGATAATATCATAAAACAAAAAATCTCGCGGCGAATTGTCCCCGCGGCAAATCGGCCGGCGGCGAATTGTCCCCGCGGCAAATTGTCCCCGCGGCAAATCGGCCCGCGGCAAATTGGCCGCGCCGAATTGGCCGCGGCGAATTGTCCCATTCCCGGTATACCTGGATTCAGCCAACAAGAAATCTTTGATCAATCATTGATTATGCTATAGGTGGACAACATTCGGAACTAAAGTGGTATGATGTGCGAACACTTCGTGGTGTTATCTGTGGATCTGACCACCATCTGGTAAAAGCAAAAATATTATTCCCTGTAAGAAAAACAAATAGAGACGAAAGTATTGGAGAAAGTGAAAACCTAGAGTGTGTCGAAGAAAATCAAAAATACAACTTTAGAAGTCTAGCAATTAAAAGTACGCAAAGATTGTATCAGAAACGATTGGATGAAAAATTATTAAACAGACAGCATTCATTTGAAGAGATATATACAAACATAGTAAAAAGCTTGAAGGAAGCAAGCAAAGAAGCTGTTGGATACCAAGATAATAGAAATAACAATAAGATGTGGTGGACAGAGGAAATACAGGAAACGGTCAAGGAGAAAAAACGCACATACTTGAAATGGCTCAGTACTAAAGAGCAAAGAGACCTAGAAATCTACAGGGATACCAGAAGACGGCTAAGAAATTTGATACGCACCATTTGATTCGTTTTTCTACAAATAAATGGTGTTGTATCAATTGGCAGTAACAGTCTTTTGATTTTCCAAAGGAATTGTTGCTACATGACCTAGTTTTGAGACAAATGTCGGGACTATCTTTTTGGATATACTTCGAGAACGGATGACTTTCGTTGGATTTTCTTCATCTTAAAACACCCAAACAGACGACTGACGTTTATTTTCGTGTTCATATGAGTAAATCCTTGATTCATCATCACTGAAAATGCTGTGCACGTTTTTCCAGTTTCCTGACTCAAAGCGGTCTAGAGTTTTCTGACAGCAATTGACCCTAGCTTCTTTCTGTTCTTTGGTTAACAAAAGCCGTATCCAGCGGGTAACTAATTTTCTTTCTCCTAAGTCTTTATAAAAAAATTTTAATTGAGGTCTTTGAAATCTCCAATAAAGCCTCTGTCACGCGATATGCCACATATCGTCACCTCACCTTGGATCTTGAATTTTTTATACCAACGAGAAACTGTCGACTGATGTGGTGTTTCATTACAGAAAACAGAAATCAACGCAGCAAGGCATTGTTGTTAAGATAATTTCCTCCAAAAGTTGTATAAAATTATAGCCCAAAATTGTTATCGGTTTAATTCAATTTTTCGACTGATTTATTAACTTAGGTTAGGTAGAGATTGAGGTTTAGTTTTAGTAAGGACATTCGATCAGTGTAGCCCTGCTCTATGTTCCTCTATATGCAAAATATAAAAGACAGCCCTCGTATAAGTTTTAGCTCACACATATACTATACTATAGTAGTGTGAGCTATGGTGATCCTAATTTTTTCGAGAAAAAAAAGTTGCTCCGATTTCAAAAATTTTTATATATCTTTGCGTTTCAGATGATTTTGAAACTTTTTTGTTGCGCCGTCTGTCTGTCGGTCTGTCTGTATCTCTGTCTGTCTGTCTGTCTGTCTGTCTGTCTGTATGTCTGTAACGACCAACGCGCATAACTCAAAAACCGCTTGGCCGATTTTAATGAAATTTGGTACCTAGGCTGGGTCTTGGATCGAGATGGTCCCATTTAAAAATGAACAAAATCCACCGAACAGAAACCAAATAAAAGGGTGGGGGTAGATTTCAAAAATTAGAGTTTATGTGAAAATATGGCGTGTGTGATATCAAACGAAAGGTAATTGAGTCTGCAGTTAAACAAAATACATTTTAATTTATTTAAAAAAAAGGGTGGGGGTATATTTTAAAAATTAGAGTTTAAGTGAAAATATGGTGCGTGTGATATCAAACGAAAGGTAATTGAGTCCGGAGTTTAACAAAATACATTTTAGTTTTTTGTTTTTTTTAAGGGTGGGGGTAGATTTCAAAAATTTGAGTTTAAGTCAAAACATGGCTTGTGTGGTATCAAACAAAAGGTAATTTAGTCTGGAGTTAAATAAAATATATTTCAGTTTTAAGTTATATTAGCTCACACGTACACTATAACTATAGTACCTAGTGTGAGCTTAGGGGCCCATATATTGGCAGAGTATTTTTTTTGTCAACAAAGATTTTCTCTGCGACGTTTTGAGTTTTCCAGAGTTGCCCAGGGGAAGGTTGTAGACTAATTTTTTTAAGCTATATATATATATATATATATATATATATATATATATATATATATATATATATATATATATATTATATAAAGAAAAGGGTTTTTTAACTTTCGTGATCAAAACATTTAACTTAAATTTATTTGGACTAAAAGCAAGAGTTATTTTTATACCGAAAACCTTTGTAGTGAGAACACTAATTAATAGTTAAAAGTGCAGTTTAGTCATCTGGTTTTAATAACTTTTTAAATACCACCTAGGAAGACAAAACTAATAAACTATTTATGAACTCTAACGTCACACCAAAGAAATTTAATTAAACTTACTTTTAGTTGAATGTTTTTCACACTTAAATGGAGTCCCGTTTTTTCAGAAAACCGAAAACCAAATCAATATTTTAAACTGCGCATTCGCTACCGTACTTTTTCTTCTCACATAAAATTATCTCCCTCTCAGCTGTGGTCGAGCATGTGTGAAGTTAGTAAGAGGAAGATAATTTTATGTAATAAGAAAGAGAGAGGTGCGCATGTGCAGTTAAAAACAATGGTTTGCATTACAGGATATAGCCGCTAGTTATTTTTGTGCCTGCAAAAAACAAGCTCAAGTTGGTTGACTGCACAAAAATTGCAATTTTGTGCTAATCGTTGTACGTTCTATAAAAATCGACAATCAACAATCTTCGAAAAAAAACCAACTTTAGCTGATTATTTCTAATTTATACTTTCCTTTTAATTCAAAATAGGTAAGAATTTAAACCGCCCCGTAGATCCATATAAACAGGGACTTAAAAAGCAAATGTTTTATGATTTTTATTAAGTTTAGGTACCTATGTAAACAAAAATTTACCGATTGATTATTAGATAACATATTCTAACTTAAAAAAAACTTTTTTTCAAACATTTATATACATATGTGCATATGGGCACACAGACAGACATGCATACATAAATATCTAGAGGTTATACTTACAACCTAGAATCAAATTGTATAGAAAAACATTATTAATGATAAGATCTCAAAAAAAATACTCTGCCAATATATGGGCCCCTAAGCTCACACTAGGTACTATAGATATAGTGTACGTGTGAGCTAATATAACTAAAAACTGAAATATATTTTATTTAACTCCAGACTAAATTACCTTTTGTTTGATACCACACAAGCCATATTTTGACTTAAACTCAAATTTTTGAAATCTACCCCCACCCTTAAAAAAACAAAAAACTAAAATGTATTTTGTTAAACTCCGGACTCAATTACCTTTCGTTTGATATCACACACGCCATATTTTCACTTAAACCCTAATTTTTAAAATATACCCCCCCCCTTTTTCTTAAAATAAATTAAAATGTATTTTGTTTAACTGCAGACTCAATTACCTTTCGTTTGATATCACACACGCCATATTTTCACATAAACTCTAATTTTTGAAATCTACCCCCACCCTTTCATTTGGTTTCTGTTCGGTGGATTTTGTTCATTTTTAAATGGGACCATCTCGACCCAAGACCCAACCTATGTACCAAATTTCATTAAAATCGGCCGAGCGGTTTTTGAGTTATGCGCGTTGGTCGTTACAGACATACAGACAGACAGACAGACAGACAGACAGAGAGACAGACATACAGACAGACAGACAGACAGACAGACGGCGCAACAAAAAAGTTTCAAAATCATCTGAAACGCAAAGATATATAAAAATTTTTGAAATCGGAGCAACTTTTTTTTTCTCGAAAAAATTAGGATCACCATAGCTCACACTACTATAGTATAGTATATGTGTGAGCTAAAATCAATGAAAACAATACCTTTTCTCACATAGCAATTCAAAACGTAAACCGAACTCAAAAACAAAATATTCTTTTGATTTTTATTAGTTACCATTTTACTTATGTACCTACTTCAAAATTTCAAGTTATAAAAGTACTGGCAACATTGTTGCGAATTTGAAAGAAACCCCCAGTATAATGCTTTTTGTGTGTGATGAAGTTTAGGATTTCTATACGGGGTCTACCTTTAGTTGAATGTTTTTGATTTGATTAAATTAAGTCGTATACCTACCAAATTCTAAATACCTCATTCATAATAGAGTTCGAGCAAACCCACGGGGCCGCGCGCCCGAGAGGCTCTCTCTCTTTAATGCACCTCATTTAAAAGAGCGAAAGAATTGCCAAGCGCTCCGGGTTGTTTACGCGAAGTCACTAAATGTACACGTCTTGAAAAAGGAATCTATAAGCGGGGGAAAGTTAGTAGGACGATTGTAAAGTAGATCGATATAATTGTCTTTGGTATGGCAACACCGCCGACTCTTTCGGAGGAGGCAATTCTCAATAAATATTTACACTGTCGTGTATGGCCATCTGGTATGAGATATCGGTAAATGGGGCCATTTTGGATTGGTTGTCTATTTTATTAGTTTATGGTAAGAGTATGAATCATTTCTTAAGCTCCCAGTAGCGTGCATATAATGTAGGCAGAAAGGCGTTGCCTACCCTTAATAAAATACAAAAATATATTTTTTTTTTCATTTTGTGACATTTTAATTACTCAACCCAAGACATATATCCAACATATATTATATGAATAAGAAACATTTTTTAAATATTTTTTATTTTACATATTGCGAAGACATATTTCCGTTAATTGCATAAATATATTGCATTATAGCGCATTTCTCATGTAATATTTTCCTAATAGGCGGTTCATATGATTTGCGTGAAGGCGGCATAAGATTTAGTTTCTATTATCGCTAATAGGATTTTAAAGGCTGCGGCGCCTTTTTGATTCTCGAAACATAAGATACATCGCGCGCGGTTGTGCACTTGGCGTGTTGCCTTTTTGTCGTATTTAAATAAATCTAAAAAAAGCATTTTTCTGAATGATTTTTGGAAAAAAATGGCAAAACCTAACTCCTAAAAAGGCACACCAATAATTAGACATACAGGGTGTCTCTAAAAGGTCTGTACAAAATCTTAGCACATATTCCTGAGGTCAAAATAAGTCGATTTAAAGCAACTTACCTTAATCTGAAATTGCTTCGTTTCAGAGATACAGGGTGGTAAATGTAAGAATTAAAAATCGATTTTTTTAAAATTTATGAACATTTCTGAACGGAGTAATGCGTTCAAAAATTGGCACTCGGAGATTTTTTGGGATGCGAAACCTAGATATGCATACCTTTTCACTGTGGCCGTTAGACGGCGCTTTACAATGCTCTTTTTATAGTTTAAAATGACTATAACTTTTTTCTGTAACTTTTAACTTTTTTTGTTAACAAAATATTTTCCTGAATCTTTGTAAGCCAAAAAGGTAACATGCGCTACAGTAAGTCGTTTTCGACATATTTTCGTTTTTATTGTTCGATGCCTCAACGGAATACTGAAATTATTTTGAATGACTATTTCACTAGAGTGTTTTACACTGGCAAAATGTCATAGCAACGGCCAGTTTTCTACTGACTATTGTTCTCAAAGCTTTAGTCAAGTTTGTTCCTTTTCGGTAGTTTCGCTCATGAAATTTTTTAATTAATTTTTAAATTCACCACCCTGAATCTCTGAAACGGAGCAATTTCGGACTAAAGTAAGTTGCTTTAAATCGACTTATTTTGACCTCAGGAATATGTGCTAAGATTTTGTACGTTTTAGAGACACCCTGTATACATTTGAGTGATTGATATATTTCATTTGCCACGAACACTAGGAGATGGTGTGACATTGTAGACACCCTACGGGCTGAATGGTTATAGCTCTCTTAATATAAATATATTTTTTTAAAGATTTTGTAGGCAGATAGATAGGATATAAGGAAGAATTTGTTAAAGTTTGAAAAGGTACCTACATACATTTCCTGAGCAAGTAAATAAAACAGAAAACCTCTAGGCAAAGTAATATTACCTGCCTTGGTGCAAAGCAGTCAGGTTAAGTGACCACTTTGCCCTACAAAGCATTCTAAGAAAAAGTTTTTAAAATTAAACCGAATGCCTTATAACTTCTCTAATCGTTCCTTTTTTTGTTAACCAAATAGAAATTATAAAGTTATATAATAAAAAACCCGTCGTTACCTTAGATCTTAGTACCAAAAATTTGAAAAAATGCGATATCTTTCTACTAAGCCGAAAAAAATGTATTATAGTTAAAGAACACTAAACATCGAAAACTTGCTGCGATCACAAGCATGCGCTTAAAATCCAAATAAACCCTGACGGCCACTATGCCCCACTACCCCCCTCATATTGATGTTTTTTAAACGCAGCCTATATGTTGCCTAATGAACGTAATTAGATATTTATTGTTAAATTTAGGTGGGTAGTTTTAGTGGCGCACCTGGGAAAATATCTAAAAATTACTTAGGCTTGGGGGGGATCGTTTCACCAACCTAACCGCTCTCTGGGGGCGCACATGATAGTTTTTATCTCAGCAGGAACATTACATAGCCGCATACATTATACATCAAGCCATACGAATAAGGTAAAAACCAAACTCACATAACCTTCTTTTTTATATGCGCGATAAAAATCACCTTAGAAAAACCCGGAAAAGTAATTTACAGTTATATCGTTTTAGAACAGCCCCTTATAAACTTCTTCGTAAGGCTTTCGTTAAAAGGGTGGTGATCGGTGTCATTCTATTTGACGCTGTCAGGTTGACAGTTTTAACAAACGTGAAATTTCGTACCCGTGAATTTAAAAATCAAACAATGTTTGATTTTTAAATTCACGGGTACGAAATTTCACGTTTGTTAGTATTATTTGGTTTAAAAATTCCGTTGATTGACGCTCACTGTCTTGATGACGGGTAAAAATGCAAAATGCGTTGATCCGGCCTGAAAAGACAAAGAGCTGTCGTAGGTCACGGACTATAGATGTTTTCTTTTATTTGCATTCGATCTTTTTATTGATCGATATTGTATAGCAGTGTTTTTCCCTGTTTTTTGTTTCTCTCGTATCTCGGTAGATGGCGCCTCTTGCTATAGCTCGCTCAGTAATTACATTTAATTAGAGACAAAACCGTCTGATTAACTTCGCAAGATTTGTCACTTGACCAGCAGTGTTCTGAGGAGTCCCATAAGGACGAAACGGTTAACTGTCAACACTTATTAGGTGTCCATTAGATCTTGGACCCCCGTGAGGTTAAGCTTTCAAGCTACCCACGGAAAAATATAAGGGAAACAAAAAACTCCTTTTTGCCCGATTAGCCATGAAACTTGTTTGGTTGACAGTTTTGTCACGGAGAGATCTTGCCACTATTACTAGACCGGGAGCTCGCAGTCATATTTATTAAAATAATATACGGGGTCGCTGTTAAGTATGGAAATAGTCGATTAATTCTTAAATTATGCAGAATATAGAAAAAAGTTTAATACGAAAGTTTTAGGGTTGTAAAATGTCATCTTATTTTTACAGGGTTGGGCATAAAAATAAAATTTCGGACTTCCATTGTCTTTATTTATTTTAAAACACGACGTTTCGGTTAGTAAGTATCTCTAACCGTTATCAAGTGTAAACTAAACAATCTAGTCTCTAGGCTACAACTTATACTACTTGGTGTGCAGTCAGGTGTGACGGCCCGCCCCCTTTTTAATCCTAAGACGCCTGTTTTCCTTAAGGAGTGGTTTCCATATGTTTGGTATGTCCGTGCTTGGTTGACTGAAAACTTCTTTATTCTGCATTATAAACGAGGCTTCAATAAACTTTCGTTTTCGCCAATGCGACTCCTTATGTAAAACTTTAGCCTCTGACCACTGAATCCTGTGATCATTTGACCATGCATAATCTGCTAAACCGGATTTTTTAATATCCCCTAATTGGGTACTTTTTAGATGTTCATTTACTCTAACCTGCAGAGGGCACACGGTATTTGGTAAACACATTCCTTATTATTTGAGGGATTGTCTGGTTTTGTTTTAGTTACAAAACTTCTTATCGTATTTCCCGAAGAAAATACGGTTTTTATATTGTAGTGTTTAGCTATTCGTCTTATGTTTTCTGAAATCCCTTGAACATATGGAATGTTAATAACACCTAACGGATTATTATTTTGAGAATTTGGTACATTAAGTTTGTTTTTAATTTTAAATATCGTTATTAATTCCTTTTTAATGTTGTTGATATCTGAGGTTAATTCTTTATTATTACTACAAATATTTACGGCTCTTAAATACAAACTTCTTATTACTCCTTGTTTTGTAGCAATAGAATGATTAGACTTAAAATTTAGGTACTGTCCCGTGTGTGTAGGTTTCCTATATACAGTGGTCTGAATGTTTCTGTCTAATCGTTTGACAAGAACATCCAAAAAAGGTAAGGCCGAATCTTTTTCAATTTCCATGGTGCACTTGATTGGTGGTCGAATACTGTTTAAATGGTCTAGAAAATTCTGTAGTTCGTCATCATTTTCCGGCCATATAATATATGTGTCATCCATGTATCGTAGCCATAGTTTTGGTTTGACTCTTGCTGTGTTGATCGCATGGTCCTCGAACCACTCCATTGAGTTTCAAACAAAGAGTTGAAGAACGGTACGGACCCGGAATCAACAATCTATTCAGAGGCTACGAGAAGACCAAAATTTAAGTGATAAAGGAAGAAGAACACATTTCATTCTTATGCGAGGCGCGCGACAGTGGTGTCATTCCGGTTGGTTTCCGCCTATAAACCAACTTTCCGTTAGTGAGAACGAAGAAGATCTTAGAGAGGACCAGCCAAGCACTAATCCGATCCCAAATCAGTTACCATCGATGGAGAAAAGCCAACTTCAACACCGACATGGAGGAGCGTTTTGACGAAATTAGACGACACACATGGGAGGAAGACTACGAACCGATACTGAGTAAAATTGACAGTACGTGCAACAGAGAACGACAGAAGATAAGATTAACTTACCGAGAAAAACTTAAGAAACTACAGACAAGTACTCAAGATAGAACAGACTCAACAACACCAAGCACTATAGTGAACATCTCCAAAAGGACTCTGAGCACCAACGAAGAATTGGTACTCAGTAAGGGACTTAAGTTCGCCATTGCACCGGCACAGACACCGACACTGGAAATTATTGCGGCAATAGAGACCGTTAGTCTACCTCAACCCGAAGCTGATGAATTTCGCCATAAAGTAAGAACAACGTTGGACAGAAAGAAGCAACAAAAGACAAACATCACCAGTCTAGAAAACCGGGCAATCAAGAACCTGCAGGCTGACAAATCAATCAAGATTCTACCGGCCGACAAAGGAAACGCGACGGTGATCATGGATGTCGAGACTTATGACGAAAAGATTCAAGAAGTTCTGGAGAAAGGAGACTACACGCAACTACCCAAAGATCCAACCACCACCATAGAGGACTTTGAAGAAGTACGCTGAAAATATTCCGGACGCTGTTAGATCCCGCCTGACTCCACAGCACAGTAAGGCACTACATTTTTATGGATTACCAAAGATCCATAAGAAAGATATACCACTGCGACCAATTACCAGCTCCAGGGACTCACCGACCAGCACTTTGTCGAGGTTTTTGTTGGACATAATTCAACCACTACAGGGTAAGTCCGAATCTTTTGTCAAAAACTTGGAACATTTTGTCGAGGTTTTAAAAGGTATCGAATTAGATCCCGGCGATAGATTTGTAAGTTTTGATGTAGAAAGTCTCTACACCAACGTGCCAATAAATGAGTCACTCAGTATCATCAAAAACAAATTACAAACTGATGATACACTTCACGAGAGAACAACGCTATCGGTGGAGGGGGTGATGGATCTTTTGGAGCTCTGTCTCCGTAACTTTTACTTTCAAGTGAAAGATAAGTTTTACGCGCAAAATGATGGACTCCCAATGAGTTCATCTCTTTCGCCAGTGGTAGCAAACATCTACATGGAGTGGTTCGAGGACCATGCGATCAACACAGCAAGAGTCAAACCAAAACTATGGCTACGATACATGGATGACACATTTATTATATGGCCGGAAAATGATGACGAACTACAGAATTTTCTAGACCATTTAAACGGTATTCGACCACCAATCAAGTGCACCATGGAAATTGAAAAAGATTCGGCCTTATCTTTTTTGGATGTTCTTGTCAAACGATTAGACAGAAACATTCAAACCACTGTATATAGGAAACCTACACACACCGGACAGTACCTAAATTTTAAGTCTAATCATTCTGTTGCTACAAAACAAGGAGTAATAAGAAGTCTGTATTTAAGAGCCGTAAATATTTGTAGTAATAATGAAGAATTAACCTCAGAATTCAACAACATTAAAAAGGACTTACAACAGTATGGTTATTCTGAGAAATTAATAAACTCAACGATATTTAAAATTAAAAACAAACTTAATGTACCAAATTCTCAAAATAATAATCCGTTAAGTGTTATTAACATTCCATATGTTCAAGGGATTTCAGAAAACATAAGACGAATAGCTAAACACTACAATATAAAAACAGTATTTTCTTCGGGAAATACGATAAGAAGTTTTGTAACTAAAACCAAACCAGACAATCCCTCAAATAATAAGGAATGTATTTACCAAATCCCGTGTGAGTGTGGTAAATCATATGTAGGTGAAACGAAACGCCCTCTTCAGGTTAGAGTAAATGGACATCTAAAAAGTACCCAATTAGGGGATATTGAAAAATCCGGTTTAGCAGATCATGCATGGTCAAATGATCACAGGATTCAGTGGTCAGAGACTAAAGTTTTACATAAGGAGTCGCATTGGCGAAAACAAAAGTTTATTGAAGCTGCGTTTATAATGCAGAATAAAGAAGTTTTCAGTCAACCAAGCACGGACATACCAAACATATGGAAACCACTCCTTAAGGAAAACAGGCGTCTTAGGATTAAAAAGAGGGCGGGCCGTTACACCTTACTGCACACCAAGTAGTATAAGTTGTAGCCTAGAGACTAGATTGTTTAGTTTACACTTGATAACGATTAGAGATACTTACTAACCGAAACGTCGTGTTTTAAAATAAATAAAGACAATGGAAGTCCGAAATTTTATTTCTATACAATCATTGTCTACGAGTTTCAAACAAAGAGTTGGGCATAAAGGTGTGACACAACATAATTGTTTTTTTTTTGGATGGAACACCCTGTATATTATTTGACATTTTAATTATTTCTTCAATTCTAAGCAAAATTAATTAAAACTTAATGTATTTAAGTTTAACCTTTTCTGAGTTTTCGAGTTTTAAAATAGTGTGTTCGCATAATAAATTTGTGGTCTTATTAACCACTCTATAACAACAATGAATAATAATGAATCAATTTCTTATGTAACTGCATTCATTTTAAAACTCAATCACTCGCAAACTATTTAATTTGTGTATACTATGTATCAACAAACTTTGTTTAGATTTAAAGGGATAATTAAAATAACAAATTATCAAATCAAATCAAATTTTATTTTCAAAAATACAAATTTCATTATAACTAATTGGTGGTATCAGGAGAACTAAAATCTGTGTGTAAGCTCCTACTACTACCAGAACACTGAAATTTTTTTTAGACAAAAAAATTAATCTTAAAAAAATTATAAAAAAAATTATTATTATTATTACTTTCGAGCTTAAATTGAAAACATTGTATATGGGCTATTGTAACCGTCCGATTGCACAGGAAATAAATTTACCCTTATATATTACTATTAGAAATTGATATATGATATATAGCTTATTAATTATTATTGGCACCAGTTGATATTAGGATCCAAAATCCATGTATGTAGGTGAAATTTTAATGTATGGCTTGTCTTTTAAATCTTCTGGTAGTTAGTTATTTATTTTAGGAGCAGTGTATGTGAAAGTCTGATATAATGTTAACCTTAGATTTGGTATATTCGCCCGTCTTGTGTTTATATTATGAGATAGTACCTACTTAAATATATTGTTTGTTTTTGCACAAGAGGTGCACTACTGATTTAACATAGATTTAGTTTAGATGCATTACTCTAGCCTCACCAAATAGAGTGTCACTAGGCAATTTTCTTTTCTTTTTTAACATTAATTTTAGTATATGTTTTTGAGTAACAATAACGGGGTCCAGGACAAATGTTCCTTTTGAAAAAACTCTGCCAATCTATGGGCACCTAAGCTCACACTGGATACTAAAGTTATAGTGTATCTACGTGAAAGCTAATATAACTAAAAACTAAAGTATATTTTACTCCAGACTCAATTACCTTTCGTTTGATACCACACAAGCCATGTTTTGACTTAAACTCTAATTTTTCAAATCTACCCCCACCCTTTTAAAAAAAATTAAAATGTATTTTGTTTAACTCCAGACTCAATTACCTTTCGTTTGATATCACACACGCTATATTTCCACTTAAACACTCATTTTTGAAATTTACCCCCACCCTTTTTTTTAAATAAACTAAAATGTATTTTGTTTAGCTCCAGACTCAATTACCTTTCGTATGATATCACACA
This sequence comes from Aspidapion aeneum, assembly GCA_963576565.1. Classification (NCBI taxonomy): domain Eukaryota; kingdom Metazoa; phylum Arthropoda; class Insecta; order Coleoptera; family Brentidae; genus Aspidapion; species Aspidapion aeneum. The sequence continues at coordinate 61,581,650 of OY755040.1, read as the reverse complement.
CGCTATATTTTTACATAAACTCTAATTTTTGAAATCTACCCCCACCCTTTTATTTGGCTTGTGTTCGGTGGATTTTGTTCATTTTTAAATGGGACCATCTCGACACAAAACCCAGCCTGGGTACCAAATTTCATTAAAATCGGGCAAGCCGTTTTTGAGTTATGCGCGTTGGTCGTTACAGACATACAGACACACAGACCGACAGACATACAGACATACAGACAGACAGACAGACAGACAGACAGACAGACGGCGCAACAAAAAAGTTTCAAAATCATCTGAAACGCAAAGATATATAAAAATTTTTGAAATCGGAGCAACTTTTTTTTTCTCGAAAAAGTTAGGATCACCATAGCTCACACTACTATAGTATAGTAGTAGTGTGAGCTAAAATACAAGTTGTTGTGTTAGGGCTTTATATGCCCAACCCCATAGAAATAAAATGATTACATCTTAGTGGACAGTTTAAGACCTTACTACATCTTTTGTATTAAACGTTTTTTCGAGATCTTTTATGTAAAGTTTAAGAAATAATCATCTTCATACATATAGTATATTTTTTTAAATTATTTTAAAAATCAGGGCACCTATATTTTATTATGTTTATTATGGACGTATCCATTATAGATATTTTATGACAAAAAAAATAGCATAAAATGCGACATCCTGAGGCCTCGCTAGTCCTCCCGCTCCAAAGATATATTACTGGGTGCGCCACTGTGTTTATATTTAATGAAGAAACCCAAATAAAAACTGGCAGCATCTCGTCAAATAAACTAAAGGCCTTGATTGCCAAGTTTAAGAAATGCTTAAAAAAATTGTTTTCTTTTCTATATTAATTTTTGATTTTACAGTGCTACCTCCTTAAATTGATCGCAAGTTATACCGTCATAGGCAAACTAATAATCCGAATAGTATTTATACCAAAGTTAATAAATACATCTTAAAAACATAAATAAATAAAAAAATAACAAAAGTAAAACTAATGTAAAATATATCAGTTCGTGTTCATTTAATAAGTTTTATTCTTTACGTTCATTGTAATTGTCGGGATGAAAGTTTCCCTAAAATTGAAATAGGGAATATTCGTCCGTTTTGGAGATATTTTCTCTACAGTCAAAATTTTTTTCAACTTTAGAGTTCCTTTGCATATGATAAAATTCATCATCTGTATATACAGATATTCAATAATACAGGCTTTTTGACTTTATTTGATTTTATTTTTAAATTATCAGCAGCACAGGAATAACTATTTTTTTAACACCCTTTAAGGGATTCCGAAGAAAAACCAGCTATGTATTGAATTTATGATAAAAAATTGCCAGTGTAAAATTAACACCGCATAGAAACAACTCAATAAATTGTCAAAAACTTCACAGGCAAAAAACATTTTTTGCTGTAGATTTTGGGCATTTTTTAAAATTTTGCAAAAGTTGTTAAATGTTCCACAGCAGTGTAAGGGTTACCTATCGTAATAACCAATTATTTTGGCATTGCTTGATAAACCATAAATTTTTCTATCCTAAATGACAAAACTGTGTAATTATGTATTAAAATTTATTGGTTAAATAATTTACTAGTGCTACGGAGGTCATCTAAACCACAGTGTGGTCCAACAAAATCATAAAATGTATAATAGTTAATAAATAAATTTAAGGGGTCATAGTTCTGTCTAATACCCTGTTTCCACCAATGCATGCCCACCCCGATTTATAAAACGTGATGGCCCATGGATTTGCACCGGTTTTAAATGCAGTGTCACCTGATGCGTTTTAGCTCACACTACTACTATACTATAGTAGTGTGAGCTATAGTGATCCTAATTTTTTCGAGAAAAAAAAAGTTGCTCCGAATTCAAAATTTTTTATATATCTTTGCGTTTCAGATGATTTTGAAACTTTTTTGTTGCGCCGTCTGTCTGTCTGTCTGTCTGTCTGTCTGTATGTCTGTCTGTCTGTCTGTCTGTCTGTCTGTCTGTGTGTCTGTATGTCTGTCTGTAACGACCAACGCGCATAACTCAAAAACGGCTTGCCCGATTTTAATAAAATTTGGTACCCTGGCTGGGTTTTGGATCGAGATGGTCCCATTTAAAAATGAACAAAATCCACCGAACACAAGCCAAATAAAAGGGTGGGGGTAGATTTCAAAAATTAGAGTTTATGTAAAAATATAGCGTGTGTGATATCAAACGAAAGGTAATTGAGTCTGGAGTTAAACAAAATACATTTTAATTAAATAAAAAAAAAGGTGGGTGTAAATTTCAAAAATTAGTGTTTAAGTGGAAATATGGCGTGTGTGATATCAAACGAAAGGTAATTGAGTCTAGAGTTAAACAAAATACATTTTAGTTTTTTAAAAAAGGGTGGGGGTAGATTTGAAAAATTAGAGTTTAAGTCAAAACATGGCTTGTGTAGTATCAAACGAAAGGTAATTGAGTCTTGAGTTCAATAAAATATACTTCAGTTTTTAGATATATTAGCTTTCACGTAGATACACTATAACTATAGTATCCAGTGTGAGCTTAGGTGCCCATAGATTGGCAGAGTATTTTGAATCGGGGTGGGCATGCATTGGTGGAAACAGGGTATTAACATTTTCTGTACCGCCTTCTATAGGACCGAAATAAAGATTAAAAGAAACTTTAAAAAATCGGTTAAAATTTTGTCCCATTCATCAACGAGATTCATAGCGCCATCGCCCCAGGTGATTTCTTGCAGAAGTTTGTGTTTTTAAGGATTTCTCCTGGACTAATGCATTCAGAAGTCAAGTTTTAGAAAAATGAATGGTAGCCCTTCAAAATAACGCAGGTTGGATTCGTATAACATATGTTGTAGAAATATGGTTAGGAGCTCCCGGACTAAAAACACGCTATATTGATAGTGGCGAAAAAATTGTCGCGGGCGTCAAAAGATCTGTCGCTAAGAAACGAAGAAATTTTTGACGAAAATCGGCCTCTTCATTTAAAAAAACGTCAGTTTGAACGTTGAAAAATAAATTCCGGCAGCGCTGCAATGCTACAGTTTAAATGTGAAATGAGTTCGAATTTTCCAATTTGCATTCATGTAAATGGAAGTAAATGCAAATATAATATTTATTTCGTTTCTTTAACACCACTCATCACTGTTTCTTGAGTTTTTGAGGTTTAATAAACATATATTACTGTGATATTACTGGATAAATCGTGTAATGCAAAAACATACTCCATTTTGAAGACATTTCGTGACGTTTCAAATGGTCAGTTTTATACAAAAATGAAGCATGCGTTTATTCTTTCAAAAATAATCTAAAACAGTGAAAGAAACGTTTTAAAATTATTGATAAATACGTAAGCAAGCCCATGGAAGAGATCTAACATGAAAAATATGTCTGGTAAGTTTTTGTTACTACATAAATTGCATTTTAAATGACCTTAACAATACTGACGTTTTCGTCAGTATTTCTGCCGATTGGCAAAGAATCGAGCCCCTTATGACAACATTTTTTGGTAGATGACCTGCGGGTCATCCAAATGACCAGTTTTCGACGAAAAAAAGATGTCATTTGATGACCCCTTGCTACGTGGGAAGCTTAATAGGTCATTCATTACCGTTATAAAAAATAACGTTGCTAAAAACTAAAAAGAGCAACGTTGTTACGTTAGTTTCAAGTGATTTTTACGTTAAAATCACATTAGATTTACGCCTTTTCTACACGAATTTTGAAACGCGACTTGCATGGCTTTTCTACTGAATATTTTTGAGATTTTACTAGCAACAGCGCCACCTATTGTCGGGATTTTTCACTTTGACGAAATCTATCAGGCAGTGCTTTGGCCTCTAAACTCCAAAAACCTTTTAAGGAACTGATCCCTGATCCTTCACGATCACGACGCATCTGTTATTAACCTGATAAAGACACATTAATATTCTGTGAAAGTGTTTACTGTTAAAAAATCTTGGTTAGCTTTAAAAAAAAATGTATATAGATAGATATCTGGATATTTTGTCTTGCCTTGAGCGCCATCTTTAAAATTGTCTTGAAGTGTTGTAGTCTTAAACTAGTGAACTTTTATAACTTCCTTTCCCGTCTCTTTTAAGTTAAAAAAATGTTATTAAAAAAACGTGACCAAAAAAGACGCAGAAAGTTAGTAGGTTTGAGAAATCTTAATCTAGTGGCGTTTTAGAATATGTTGTGGAGGACTTTTCAAGTGTGAATTTGGTACATGAAAATAACGAGGGTAAAAAACACGTTATATACACAGCACCAGAAACTTCAGCAAAAAGTACATTTTTATAGCTTGATTTCTCCTTGTTTTTAAGTTATCTTTAAGCATGTAGATTTAACAAAATAAATATTACATGGTATGAGGTTGTTTTCAAGTAAAAAAAAACTTTGTTGTTCCTGATTGTCAGGACGTGTTCCAGACGGGGATCATTCGTATCCTTGTGATCGACGTTGGAGATAGTGAAAACCAAACAGTTTTAACAAGTTCCCAACGAAAGCATCAAGCCATCGGTATAATTCAATGCCTGTAGGGGTATTTTCCCTCGGAGTAGGTGTTTCTGTTGGTTTCACAAAATTTGTTATTTTTGTTCACGTTAATTTAACGTTAATGTGATTTTTGTGCTATGTGGGGATATTTGAAGAGTCTATACACAAAAAACCTCCATAGAGAAATAGAGTTATGTTTTTGGGGGTATTTATAGTGGCCAATACTGACGTATTTTTTTTTTGAAATAAACTAGTAGTTGGCCGGGACCTGCGAATGACTGCTATTTATAGATACTTTAATTTTGTTGGGTTTTTTAAAGAAATATGCAATTTATTTTATACAAAACAAAAGCAGAAAATGTATTTATATATACAAAACAACAAACAGAATCAGTTATTGGCAGGGCAGCCAATAAATGAATTTCAGGTGGAATGGAATGGAATGGAAAGAATTGTTTTTAGCTCACACACCGCTTGACCGATTTTAATGAAATTTGGTACCTAGGCTGGGTCTTGGGTCGAGATGGTCCCATTTAAAAATGAACAAAGTCCACCGAACACAAACCCAATAAAAGGGTGGGGGTAGATTTCAAAAATTAGAGTTTATGTGAAAATATGGCGTGTGTGATATCAAACGAAAGGTAATTGAGTCTGCAGTTAAACAAAATACATTTTAATTTATTTAAAAAAAAGGGTGGGGGTATATTTTAAAAATTAGAGTTTAAGTGAAAATATGGCGTGTGTGATATCAAACGAAAGGTAATTGAGTCCGGAGTTTAACAAAATACATTTTAGTTTTTGTTTTTTTAAGGGTGGGGGTAGATTTAAAAAATTTTGAGTTTAAGTCAAAACATGGCTTGTGTGGTATCAAACAAAAGGTAATTTAGTCTGGAGTTGATTAAAATATATTTCAGTTTTTAGTTATATTAGCTCACACGTACACTATAACTATAGTACCTAGTGTGAGCTTAGGGGCCCATATATTGGCAGAGTATTTTTTCTAGCACAAATTTGTGTTAAAATTAAGTCAACTTTTGTCATTAAAAAAACATGTTGAAAATCCTAACGAAAATTTCATGTAAAAGCATTACCAAAAATATATTTCTTAATAACGTTAAGAAACCAATATTTAAAAATCCATAGTTTTATTAACATTAAAAATAATACCATCAATATATGGTAATTTTTATAATGTTTTTCCTAGATCTCATTTCTAACGTTGAATTTAAGATATATGAAGCTAATAAATGTTTTGTTTTTTAAACATTAAAAAAAATTATAATATATGCCGCATAGTTCCACTTTGGTTAAAATATTTACCTTTTGTAGAAACAAACATGGCAAATTAATAGCACAATTTTTAATAATGATAGTGAATACATATTTCGATACGAATATACATCAGTTGTGTGGAAAAGATGGTATAGTTAAAGAATAACAAATATGTATGCAATGATTTAAATGAAGCATCACAAAATTAGGTAAGAAAAGTAAACAAATGTAAAAAAAATGTTTTGTATGGAATATCGCATACCTACGTTACAGTTAATCAGACAGGGAATGCCACAATTCACCGCGAATGACTAGCCGCCGGACCTTAAGCCGCGTATTCATTTGAGGCAGAATTCGCAAGCCTCGCAGCATTGTTTACATATTGTTACGGGTTCAATGCTTCAAATAAAACTCACAAAATGTCAAACACGATATGTCAATTTATTTCGACAATTATGTACAAAAACACGCACTTAAACTTACTAGTAACTTGTTAATAATTCACTACTAAAATCGGCATATTAACTTCGTGTTAACATCTCGCGTTCATTATCTTTGACTGACTGTCGATGCGCGACCCCGGCCCTATATATAGGGTCGTTTATCTCTCTCGAACTCTCCAGCAGTTTTCGACGCCTGGAAAGTTCTCGTCTTAATGCGATCGCAAGTCACAGATAACGCAACTAAAACCTAGACTAAGAATACAACCATAAGATAAGTCAACCTAATACTACACTAAACCTAAATAAATTCTAACTATAAAATTTAAATAACTTAAATTTGTAACACTATCCTCCTCTTCAGGTTTGATCGTCTCGATCAACATTTCCCAGGTAAGGTTTTAGTCTGTCTAGATGAACAACTTTCATCTTGGACTTTGGGCTTCTCTGGATTCGGTAGAATACATCATTAATTCTCTTAACAACTTTATAAGGTCCTTCCCATGGTGGTGTCAACTTAGGTGATCTTCCTTTCTTGCGTTGAGGATTGTATAGCCAGACTTGATCATTCTCTTTGAACCCTGAAGAGTTTGCTTTCAGGTCATATCTCGCTTTCATGCGGTCACTGGCTATTTTTATTCGCTCTCTAACCACCTCATGGATATCGTGCAGCTTTTACCTTAAACGTTCGACATAATCATTAACCCCTAAGTGTTCTTCTTCAGGTGAACCAAACATGATATCACATGGTAAACGCAGTTCTCTACCAAACAGGATACTAGATGGAGTAGCACCTGTCGTATTGTGTATGGCGGTTCTGTAGGCCATCAAAAACAATGGAATATATTGGTCCCGATCTGTTTCGTGCTCATCAACAACTTTGCAAAGATGTTCTTCAATTGTTTTATTAAATCTTTCAACCATACCATCTGACTGCGGATGTAAAGCAGTAGTTCGTGTTTTATGTATTCCTAAAAGCTCACAGAGATTCTGGAAAAGCTTTGATTCAAAGTTCCTCCCTTGATCTGAATGTAGTTCCAAAGGAATGCCAAATCTACTGAAAACATCATTTACCAGAACTTCTGCAACTGTAGTAGCCTCTTGGTTAGGCAAAGTAAAAACTTCTGGCCATTTACTAAAGTAATCCATGACAACAAGGATGTATTTGTTGCCCTTTTTAGTTTCTGGAAATGGTCCGGCCACATCAATAGCAATGCGTTCAAATGGCAGGCCTACGTTATATTGTTTCATTTGACCTCTGGACCTTGTTTTGGGCCCTTGGCTGGCTGCGCAAGTCGAACATCGGCGGCACCAGTTTTTCACATCTTGAAAGTAATTGACCCAATAAAATCGGTTTATCTCCATAGTTTGCCACGGTAATTTTTATTCTTTACTTAATTATCCTTATTATATTAACTATTTATTTAGCCCTTATTTGAATCACAGAAAAGGTGGCGAAAACGGGATGCCGAGCTAGCTGCTTGCCGGAGAGTGGTCGTGCAAGTCATAATATCAATTCTTATGTTTTCCGATATAAAACATTGGAGGGGCGCCAGTGACCTTAATTAACCCTTAAGCACCCGTTCATCAGTCGGTAGTACCCAGTCACAAAATACTCCAAGTTTTTATGTGATAAAATAAAGGTATTTTATCTTCCAATTTTAATTAGTTGGGAATAGTTCATTAAAACTCCAAAAGCTTGAGTGATATACCATTTAATTCTATAGAGAAGGTACTGTACATAACTAGAATTACCCCTTTTATTTTTATCTTATCACCAAAAAACTAACCTTATCGTAATAACCTTTATGCATTATTTACACAAAATCGGTAAGTAGTTAACATGACCGTATGTAATAAAATGACCCAATAACCGATAAATATTACCTAAGTAAAGTTTTACGATAAATATTTATAATGAGATACCTCTTGTGATTACAATTGGCTTACAACTCTCCGTCATATAATATAACTTAATGACTGAACCGGTTTACATTAGGTTAAAATGTTTAAGTAGTATAATTTTACACATTTAGTCTGGAGAGTCCCACAGACTGATTACGTAGTCCAGAGCGAAAAATAGATAGGAACACTAGTAGGTGACTGATTGTGTTTAGTTCGACATTAAACTTGTCTCCTTAAATACTTAGGTTAATATCTTTATTAGGTATAAGGACGTGCTACTAATTATAGCTCCCAGTTAGCACCCTAAAAATAAATTAAACCCCATTCAGAAAATAGTTGGTACCGTCGTAAAAGAATAATGTAAATTTTTTTGAACAATCGTTATTTAATTTTTCCTATGGTGTTACTTATTTTATTTTAGAGTAAAAATTATTTATTTCTTACTAGAATCCTATTTTCTTTTATTTACGGTTATTATATTTAGTTTAGTATATATATTTTTATAATATACTAAAATATTTCTATTAGTTAGCTAAGATTAGATTCTCTAAAATATTAATGTTTATTTTATTGTAAGGAATAAAACTTAATTTTTCTAAAGCTTTTGTTTTCTCCAAATATTTAGTGCACCATATTTTACGATTTTATTTAATAAAAAGGTTCGATAAATGAACAAAAAAAATGAACAGTTCGGTTTTAGTGCACAAAAAGAACTCTGATAATTTACGCAAAAAAATAAGCAGTCCACAGAACTACAAAAATTACTTACACACTGTATTGTGAAGTGTGGATTTCTATCATATCTAGGATATCGCCTACTAGAAAGAAAAAGTAAAAAAACCCAACTTAGTATTTTCCCCAAAATTTATAAAACTAAAATAATTTTTGAATAAACGAAAGTTTCTTTATCATTATTTCTATTATTACTCAAAGGACAGACAATAATTAGTATTTTTCCCAGAAATAACTCCCTTTAATCTATTCCTAGAATTTAATAACTTACCCGTGGTGAGTATCGTTCAGCCCCAACAAAATTAGTTTTTATCGGACCATTAGTCCTGAGTGAAAAAAAAATTACAAAAAGTTCTCTAAGAACCAAAATTCCACAAATTCACTGGTTTGCCATTAATTTGAATTATAATCTCTCCAGGAGAAACGTGCAACAAAAAAACGTTATCAACCCAATTATAATGGCAGTAATTCTACGTAGGTAAGGCAAAAGGCTACTGAGTTCACCTTCAAAAAATCTCGGACCCACGACCGTATGCAAATGTATTTTGGAGTGAGCGGAAAGACGGGGCGGGAGAGTAAACTTCGCGAACATAGATGCATTTACCTACCATCTACGGTGATTCTCCCTCCAGCTCAAACTCGGCCGTAAAGCGTATCATAAACTAATAATTCCTGATAAACATCAGTGAGATTTTAATTTTCCTTTATACAAATATTTACAAAAACTTAAGCCCTAAACGGACACGACACGACACCCCCTTACCAAAAAAAGGAGGTTTACCAAGGTAAGCCGAAAAAATATCTCACCTAAGATTTAGGATCTTCATCATCTGGATGTCTCTTAAGGTCTTTAATACTCCATACTCGAACACTCTATTTAAGACTTTTATGGGCGTCTCAAAATCTTGTGTAACAATACAGATATCATCAAGATATACAAATACGTATTGATCTAGCTAGTTATGTACCTAGAAGAGATGAGTTGCACCATATCCCCACAGGTGTTCTTTTTGCTATCCTGCATTTTTCTACTAGGTTATATATTTCGATTTGTTAATATTAAAATCATTCTTAGCTTAAGCCTTAGCCTGTAAACATTAACTTGTCTAAAATAAAGTTTTTAAAAACGGGATTTCTCGACTTAAAAACATAATTGGCGCAGTCGGTAGGATTGTCAACCAATTCGCGAGCGTGGTACCTGTTCATCGAGAACCAATCCAGATCGTGTGGATTGATCGCCTTCGAATTGTGGGTTCAACCCTTAAGTGACAATTTCGAACATAGACATAGTTAGTGAAAGTGGTCAGGTGCACAGAGGTTCAGGGCGATTGAATTCGATAGCGACTTCTAGCCATCCTGAGGATCCAACCACAACACAGCAAGGCAACAAGTTCTGAATCAACCAGATAGGAAGATACTCACCGTAAGTTCCAATTTTCCTATCGATCCTTTCCCTTACTCCGGTTAAGTGATGGAAAGTAATTTTAAGTAGAATTTTAAGAAAGTAAAATTTTGAGAAACGATTTTTAAAAAAATAATTAAATTTAAATTTTATCGATAAAATCTAATTTGATATTTGATTAAATTTTTAAAAGTTAATTAAATTGAATATAAGTTTTAATTTTGAATGAGCTTATCACGCTCAAGCAGTACTGAATCAATCGATAGTTTAGTCAGTAAATTCTTTTCAGGATTGTTAACCAATTCGCGAGCGTGGTACCTGTTCATCGAGAACCAATCCAGATCGTGAGGATTGATCGCCTCCGAATTGTGGGTTCAACCCTTAAGTGACAATTTCGAACATAGACATAGTTAGTGAAAGTGGTCAGGTGCACAGAGGTTCAGGGCGATTGAATTCGATAGCGACTTCTAGCCATCCTGAGGATCCAACCACAACACAGCAAGGCAACAAGTTCTGAATCAACCAGATAGGAAGATACTCACCGTAAGTTTCAATTTTCCTATCGATCCTTTCTCTTACTCACGTTAAGTGATGGAAAGTAATTTTAAGTAGAATTTTAAGAAAGTAAAATATTGAGAAACGATTTTTAAAATAATAATTAAATTTTAATTTTATCGATAAAATCTAATTCGATATTTGATTAAGTTAATTAATTTTATTATAAGTTTTAATTTTGAATGAGTTTATCACGCTTAAGCAGTACTGAATCAATCGATAGTTTAGTCAGTAAATTCTTTTCAGATTTAACTTTAAAAAACAGCCACAAAAATCCAAAAATGGCTCTACCGCAAAATCCACAAAATCAAAATCCAATTTATACATTGTTAAAGATGTTTGCCGATACAATAGCACCATATAATGGTGATCCAAATATTTTAAATTGCTTCTTATTAGCAGGTGATTTTTTGTTTAATACATATTGCCGAAATAATGTCGATCCTATTTTACACCAATATCTTTTACGTACATTAAGAAATAAAGGTATAAAGATAGGGCACAAATTTTAGTAGGTAGTAGAATGGAATTAACTACATGGGACGAAGTTAAAAACGCGCTTTATAATTGTTTCGGTGACAAAAGAAATCTAGAATGTCTCGAAACAGACCTCATGGTAGCAACCCCTAAAAAAGATGAACATCCCTTAGAATTTGCAAAAAGATTACAAGTTTTAAGAAGTCATTCAGCACAAAAAATTTCATCATTACCAATACCAGAAATAGACGAATTAACGAAAGTTATATATTTGCGACAATACGACCAAATTTGTTTAAGAACTTTCATAAGAGGTTTGCCTAAATCCTTACAAAGTACTATTAGGCTTAAAAATCCCGATACTATAGAAACCGCGATGACTCAAGAAAATGAAGAGGAAAATTTCGAATATGCGCCTAGATATAAGAATTACCATTACAAGTAAATAGAAATCCCCAAAATCCCCAAATTCATAGACCTAATCAACAAAATCAATATAACCGAAATTTTTTCCCTCAAAATAATTACAAAAATCCATATTTTACACCCCCAAATCAAAATTATTATATTAGACCACAAAACCCATTTGCCCAACCAAATTTTAATCAAAATTTCAATCAAAGACCAATTAATAATAATCAACCTCGACAATTTCTACAACAAAATTATTTTCAAAATCAACAAGCTTCTAGACCACCTAGCAATGTGTTTAAACCCACGGGGCAAACGCCAAATAACAAACCCGAACCAATGTCTATTTGCTCTTGTTTACAATCAAGACAAAATCAAAATAACCAACATCAATACAAAAATCAAGTTCGATCACAAATGTACCAAATTGATCAAAATGAGCCGTCGACATCAAACGCGTGCTCTAATAATTTACAAAATTCCAGTCAAGAAAATTTGACATCTTACGAATCGACAAATTGTACCGATAATTCGATATATCAAAATATCGATTTCCCAAATTTTAATCAATACGAAAATGTTGACAATTTCGAACAAGATAATACCTATTTACAACTTTATGAACAACAACACCAAATCACTTCGTACGACAACGAATATGACGTGGAAAATTCTCAAGATAACCAAAATTTTCAAACACCCAGCCAATCAAATTTTGGGAGTTAGCATCAGAAATGAACACCGAATTTACTAATAGCTTACCATACATAGAAATTAAAAACCCACCATTAAAATTATTAATCGATACAGGGTGCGGTCATTCAATATTAAAACCATCAATAGCCGAAAAATATTATCCTCAACACATCTATATTCGCCTACCACTATCAAAACAGGTACAGGTGAAAAAAAAGTAATTTTTAAAGCCGATATCCCAGCCTTTCCGGACTTTAAATCAAATACCAATATTTCCTATATTTTATTTGATTTTCACGAATTTTACGATGGTTTTATAGGGTTAAACGAATTAAAAAGATTTAAATCTTATATAGACTTATCAAATAAATTATTGTTTAACGCCCACACAGGCATTCCCATACACTATCGCCAGGTGCAGAATGAAAGTTACAGCATAACTGTACGTTCACACGAGATCGCAAGTGTTAAAATCCCAGTTTCCGCGAATAATATTGATATCGTATTACCAGAATGTACTATTAACCAGCTGTATTTCCCAGAAACACTGACAACAGCAAAACACGGCTTTGCAAAGACCGAGGTTTTTAATTATTTAGACCAGGACATAACGATAAATTTTAAAGAACCAATCAATGTACAAATATTTCCCGATTCTCATAAAGAAAATTTTGACTTTTTACATATTGAAGATATTTTCAATGATAATTTACAAAAGATATCAGATGTCTCAAAATTAATTCGTTGTGATCATTTAAACACCGAAGAAAGGTCCGAACTTATAGAGCTTTGTAAAAATGTTTCTGACATTTTTCATAAAGAAAACGAGAAATTGACTTTCACCGATAAAATCAAACACGAAATGAAAACTACCGATGAAATCCCTGTTCATTCAAAGACATATAGATACCCATTTATACATAAAGAAGAAGTACAACGGCAAATAAATAAAATGTTAGACGAAGGTATAATAAGACCAAGCCAAAGTCCTTGGAGCAGCCCAATATGGATAGTTTCAAAAAAATTGGACGCAAGCGGTAAACAAAAATGAAGGCTTGTAACCGACTACAGGTCATTGACCTCAAAAACAATCGATGATCGATATCCGATTCCTAATATCAACGATTTGCTCGATAAATTAGGTCGATGCACATATTTCTCTACTATCGATCTTTCTGCCGGATTCCATCAGATCGAAATGGATCCAAAATCAATAGAAAAGACAGCATTCAACGTTGATAACGGGCATTATGAATATGTTCGTATGCCCTTTGGCCTTAAGAACGCCCCCGCAACTTTCCAAAGAGTAATGGACAACGTACTAAGAGATCTTATAGAAAAAACATGCCTAGTCTACATGGACGACATAATTGTATTTTCAGCCAGCTTAGAACACATAAAACACCTTAGACAGGTATTCATAAAATTAAAAGAAGCAAGACTTAAAATACAGATCGATAAATCAGAATTTCTCAGAAAAGAAGTTGAATTTTTAGGACACGTTATAACCAAAGAAGTAAAACCAAATCCAAAGAAAATAGCAGCAATCCAAAACCTAAAAATCCCAACCAATCCAAAAAAAAAAAAAATCTTTTCTTGGACTTATCGGTTATTACCGAAGGTTTATTAAAGGATTTGCTCATTTGACTAAACCATTCACCGAATGTTTAAAGAAAGGAGCCACAGTAAAACACACACCAGCCTTCATCGAGACGTTTGAAACATGTAAAAACATATTGACAAATGATCCAATACTCCGATACCCAGATTTTGATAAACCCTTTCTCCTGACTATGGACGCATCAAATGTAGCAATCGGTGCAGTATTGAGTCAAGAAAAAATAAGAAGCGATTTACCAATAGCTTATGCATCTAGAACGATGAGCCCAGCAGAACAAAACTATTCGACCATAGAGAAAGAACTCTTGGCATGCGTATGGGCTACGCAATATTTTAGACCATATTTATTTGGACGCAAATTTACCATAGTCACAGATCATAAGCCATTCGAATATTTTAAAAAATTGAAAGATTGAAGATGGCGCTTAAAACTTGAACAATACGATTGTAACTGCGTGTATAAAGAAGGTAAACAGAACACAAACGCCGACGCATTATCTCGATTAGAAATAAACATGATGGAAAATTACTCTATGATTGGCAACTCTGGAGAAATAAATGATGAAATCGAAGAATATATATCACAAATTAATGAAAACCTAACTGAAGGAGACAGAAGCCAAATAAATGCATTATTAGAAAATTGTTCCAATAAAACCAATAACCGATCGATTAAAATCCACTCTGACATCCAGTTGAAACCACCCGATGAAGAAAGACAGGAAGAACCAATAGAAAAAGATATACCAGATGACGTAACCGTGCATACATCTGCAGAGAACCCAATTTTAAATATACCAATAACTGAAAATTGCCTTAATACTTATACCAATCAAATAATATTCGATCAAAAAGAAAAAGGATCATACCACGTGATTAGTAGCAAACCTTTCCAAACTAAACAAAGATTTATAGTACACCTAACTTTAAACTATGAAGAAGAAATAATAAAATTCTTTAAAGAATAGGTCAGCTCAAAGAAATAAACATAAATATTATTGTTTTTACAATAAAAATTCAATAGTAAATTTAAATGAAAGAATAAGTGTTATTTTGCAAAAAACATTTAGAAACCACGCCTACAAGCTACTGTTGACAAACACATTTTTAACGGACGTCTATGAAGAACAAAAACAAAAAGAGTTAATAAAATATCCCCATAATAAAAATCATAGAGGTATCAATGAAAACTTTTTAATACTCAGAAAGCTATATTATTGGCCTTTAATGAAAACTGACCTAATACAATACATAAACAACTGCGATATTTGTCAAATACGATAGACATCCACCGCAGATAAAATTTTCACTGGCGCCCACGCCCACACAACCATTTGAATGCATTCACCTAGACACGTTCCAGATATCAAATTCAATTTTTATAACAATAATAGATCTCTTTTCAGGATATGGTCAAGCCATTAACGTATTAGTAGTGTAGTAGTGTGGGTTCTGGAGCAATTGGTAACATGCCATCCAGTTCTGTCTGTCTGTATGTCTGTCTGTCTGTTGCTGAAGAAGTGAACTTGGTATGACCTTGGGACTAAAAGAAGTGTGTAAGAAGTTGTGAGCAATGACGTAACAACCAGAGGCTGTTGAAAGGCTCTATTGGTCAATGAGTTAGGTGCCAATGCGCGAGTAGGTAAAACGGGGTGTTTTTTTAGTTTGAGCTTCACTAGGTTAGCCTGGTCTAGGTAAGTCCTAATGTGAAAAAGGCCTTGGATGTTGGTTAAAAAATAAAATGTCATATGTCAATCTGTCATGTGTCAATCTGTCATGTATCAATCAGTCAATTGCAATAATAAGCTGGCATTTGGAAATTTTTAATGGCTTCGTTTACAAAATGGGTGTCCTAAGTTTACGGTCGATATCAGTTAATATTTGTAAGAGAGAGAGAGTAAGAGAGAGAGAGAGTAAGAGAGAGAGAGAAAGAGAGAGAGAGAGAGAGAAATAGTGTGTGCAAGGGTCTTACTAACTGTTAAAGCTCTGGCTGAACGAATGAACGAAGTGTTGGTTAAAAAGATATAAGGCGAAAGTTGTTTGTGGTGTAAACACGTGACCAATGCAAGATATAATAGTGATGTGTGTGTACTGTGTCACCTATTCTGCTACGTAACCCGTGGCTGTAGTTCAAGTTGGGGACCTATATGAAATGTATACCTATTGTGTTACCTAACAAGGTGTAAAATTGACAGAATACTCAAAAAAAGACTGCACTAGCTTATCCTGATATGTTTTAATACAAAAAAGTTAATTAATCCCTGTTTGTTAAAAATAAAATCATTTTTAAAAATATTTCTTTAAATTTTTCCATGTGCATTTTCCTATATGTATCCCTTTGCACTGTTTATGTAGTTAAATGATAACCTTATGACCCCTCACATGTTTTTGTTTTATCTACTTAGCAAGGAGGAAAAGTAATATGATGCAATATGTAATGCAGTTGGTTATTTATATGGTGTGCAATTGTCGTAATATTTGAAAAAAATTGCAATTTTTAATTTTTTATTTTATAAAAATGGTCGTAATGATCGTCAAGAAAATTGCAAAAACGTATTGAATGTTAATATTTCAGAACCACTAAAACCGCATCAAAATAATTATTAATTTTAGTATCTATTGGAAAAACCCCACAAACAAAGACTAAAAGCCTCCCTCAAAAGTGCCAAAAGGCATATTAAAATAAAATAATAATAAGGGCATATAATGAAAGATCGCTATCAGCTGGGGGTAGCAAAGCTACTTTTTACGCTATGTGCGCATGTCTTGCATTTATAGTTTCCAAGAAAGACGCATTTCGGTGTACTGCGCAAATCTCATTTAGTCCTTAATAGTTTTTCACTAATTTCTCAGCACCTAATGAACCGATTCGAGAAATTCTTTTTGTATTAGATTGATATGTTTAACTTGTATTAAATTTAAAGAAGCAATAGATCACCCAAAAGGGCCTTAATAGTTTTTGACTACTTTCTCAGCACCTAATAAACCGATTCAAGAAATTCTTTTTGTATTGCATTGGTGTGGCTTAACTTGTACTAATTCTTAAGGAGATCTAGATCAATGAAAAGGGTCTTTATATTTTCCACTAATTTCTCAACATCTATTGAACCGATTCGAGAAATTATTTTTTTATATTGGATTGATATGTCTAACTTGTATGCATTTTTAGAAAGACAAAGGTCGATCAAAATGTTTTTGTATGCTTTGCAGGACAGATTTCAAAAATTGTTCTTTTATTAGATTCACAAAAATAAATGAGAAAATAGGAATGTAGTTTAGCAGGCAATCTAATTTCTCAACATCTATTGAACCGATTCGAGAAATTCTTTTTTTATATTTGATTGATATGTCTAACTTGTATGTATTTTTAGAAAGACAAAGGTCGATCAAAATGTTTTTGTTTTGTTTTGCAGGACAGATTTCAAAAATTGTTCTTTTATTAGATTCACAAAAATAAATGAGAAAATAGGAATGTAGTTTAGCAGGCAATCAAAAGGATATTAATAAATAAACACACACACTAACCTATTATAATGCATTACGTTTTTCATATACAATTGTAGAAATTTAATAAACAAGCAGTTGTTAAGATAAAAGTAGGAATCCTCTAACCCTAGTATTAAAGGTTAGTTATGAAACAAAAAATTGATCTTGTTTAATTTTATTCTTACCCATTTAAACTTTTGTGACTTTGCACAATAGGAATCAAACAGGTTATTGTATTTTTTACAATATTTATAAAAATGGTAACAGGACTAGCTACTTAAATAACTTAAAATGTAGACCCAATAAGCATTTAAAAATAGTCTATTTATTTAACAGTAAATTTTAAATAGTTCACACAAAATTAAGATTTACAATAATTATTAACATTTTCTTATTTGTTTTAACCTTACCCAGCACTCTCTAAGATCACATCTGAGTCCGAAGATGTCCGAAAGCTAGCGAAGACTTACAAATACCGAATAGAGTAGGTACAACAACTAAGACGTGTGCTGTATAAATTATCGCAATGGACTGAATAAACATCGTAGATTTTTGGTCTAACAAAATGTATAGACAAAAGTAATTTAGGTTTTTTGATAGCTATTGAGTAAGTACATTAATATCTATACATATGTGAAATATGTTTGTGGTGTTTTATGCTAGATTAAATGTCATATAAACGGCAGGAAACTAACTTTACAGGTCTCCTCAGGGTAGTGTCAAAAGGGCCTTATTACCTAAAATAGTCATTTTTAACGTAAATTATGGGTTGTCTGATAGAAATGAATATACTAGTCATTGAGTAGGTACATTAATATTTATATAAATTTTATGCTAGATTAAATACCATATGAACGACAGGAAACTAACTTTACAGGTCGGTCTCCTCAGGTTAGTGTAAAAAGGGTCTGGTTGAATGGTTAGATTAACAAAATGTTGGTTAAAAAAGCATTAAGACTAATACTAGGCTAGTGTGGTCTGGTGTGACACACCTCTTTGTTAAACAAGTTTAGTAAATTTTTGGTATTTGGTAAGAAGAGTTATCTATATCTATTACAAATAGAATGATACAAACACGAAAAAGCCAATTTAATATTTTTTTTTCCTAATTTCTCAACATATATTGAACCGATTTAAGAAATTATTTTTGTATGTGATTGGTGCTGGATTCACATTGACTTTATTTTTTAGGAAGATAACTCTCGGTCACTAGGATCTTGTTAGGTTTTTGTTGATGTCACAACTTTAAATAGACCGATTTGAAAAATTATTTTTGTATTGAATTAGGGGATCCAAATTAAATTTATTATTATCAAGGCAAAGCTCAACCAAAAATAAATGAGAAGAGAAAATTTTATTTTAATATGCAATCAAAAGGACATTATTATATAAACACACCCAAGGAAAAGTTGTTTACCTATAAGTTTAGTTCTTGTTTGTTACCTATTTATTATTATTATGTGAGATTTGATTTTCAAAATTGAATTCGAACTAACACTTTAATTTAAAATAAAGCAAAAAAACTTTAATTTAAAATAAAGCAAAAAACTTGTCATTTTTGTCAATGAGATAATTTAACTAACTACCTATGTAACTGCTAAATAAGTTATTTTTAACATTTTCTTCTTTGTTTAAACTTTAGACAAAATCCTTCAAGATTTAACATCCGAAGATGCCTGAATGTTAACGAAGATCTATGATTACCTTAGGAAATCTGGTTTAATGTTCGAAGTTAGGTACAAAAACTCAGACATGTGTCATATAAATTATTGATTTGGTGTAACGTAATGGATAAACGAAGAAGGCTGGCTGAACTTCTAAAGATAGTAAGTGGTTGCCACAAATCTCTCATATAAGCTTTTCAGTACAGCATTAAACAGAATGGTAAGAAATTGATAAAATGTGCACACGCTTGCAGATAGAACAACAATTTATGAAAAAAAAATATGGATATGTTTCTTTTGATAGCGTTATATTTTTTAAAATCATTTTGCATATATATTAAAGCGAAAAACAGAATTAAAATATCATATACAAACAAGTGTTTCTTTATTGAACAATATTTGGCATTTGGTAACAAACCAGTGTTTCTTTATTAAACAACTATTTTTGATTTATTTTTTCTTTATTAATACCATAGACTATAGGAGAAGACTAGCAAATAAACAAAAAACTTTAAAATTTATTTTAAAAAACGTACTTACTAAATAAAGAAGTTTAAAATCTTTGTTTGGCCCATCGATAACTCAATTTCCTTTCTCTTTAAGAATCACCAAAATTGTATTCTCCTATAACCTTTATTTTTCTTTTTAAAATCAAGGCGAGGGAAAACTAAAACAGTGCTTCTTTAGAAACCCTTATAATGATCATAGAACACCAAATATAGCAAGCCTTTCTTAAACCAATTGTAGAGAAAGATATAAAACTGTTACTATGATACCAAAATATAAAGGACTGAATCTTGTAAGATCCTATAAATTCTGAATTGTAAAATGCGACGTTGAAAAAATTTTTTGGTAGTTTTAAGTTGTTTTGATGTTATTTTTAAAGACAAAGAACATTTAAAAGATATTAAAATGATGCGAGAGTCACTTATACAACAAAACAAAGTGTTCAGAAATTTCGTTTCTCAGATAAATCTTTTGAAACTGCTTGACCTTAAAACACCTTAAAAATCAAAATCATAAGTACAAATAAATCAAAGACATTTTGAGAATAATTAAGTGTGACTTTTTTTAGCATATACCAATATAGTACATTTTTTAATCCTAACTGTCATTCAAAAAATTTACAGAGTATCCCAAACTTTGGTGGTTTTAATACTTCTAGGTCTAGGGGATATGAACATCATCAGAGCCTCATATTTTTAAACTTCGGCATCCGTATTTGAGAATATAACCTCTAAAATGTTATTAGTGTATTGTAAATATGTCTATTCAGACGCCGATACTGATAAATCGATAGATGTACTCGATGTATAAAGAATAAATATACGTATGTTTCATACAGCGTTGTTATACACTTTCTTAAAAATATTTCTCTTTTTTCTAACTTATAGGCGCATGTTGGGGTAAAAGCGAATTGTTTTCATGAATGGATGGTCTGGGTTGGTCGCCTAATACGTTAATAATTACTACTATCTACCTACCTACCAAATAAATATTAAAAAAAAAAAATATAAGAAAAATGTATTTATTTATATTATGGGCGATACTTATTTTTCAAGTTATAACAGAATTCACCTCGAATTTTGTTGCGCTTATAGCAGTTTAACACATAATCAAACTAACTAAAGTTTATAATTATATACTTTCTTTTGAAAAAAACTAAAATCTTAACCATATTGAATTGATAAGTGAGGTATGTGAGTGGCAGAATAGATTTGTCCTGTAAATGTCACTTATGTCCCGCTACCTTCTTCTTTCACTTTCCAAAATATAGTACTAATTTTATTAACAGTTGTTTTTTAAATGATCTCACTTGATTTGACTGCAAATTTTTTCCATGACTTAAGCAGTTGCGGAAAAATATTTTACTTGTGTTTTTTTTCTTGTAGTTTTAAACTTTTTTTTATTTTTTAGTAATGGAAGCACAAACATAGAAACAAGTTTTTGACGAGGGACACGAGTGACTCAGAACCTGGTTATAAAATGTATATTTTTTTAAATGCAAATAACTTGATGTTTTTAGTAAGGTTTAATAATTCCTATACTCCAAAAACATGTTTAAAATAATTATATCTTATGCTGTTTTATTTTATAAAAAAATTACATTGTTATTAAAAAAATTATACTGAAGATAGAGACACCACAAACTATAACTGATTACATTTAGTCTGCCTCAGATTAATTTCTTTAGTGATTTTTAAACAACAAGATCATACATGAGTACTAATCATGGGGATATGATTTTAAACAAATGAGAATTGCTTCACAATAATATCGGGCACTTCCGAAGGCTACAATTTGGACAATGTGTTCAGCTATATACATAGATAGTTAAATAAGCAAATTCCTAAGCAAACCTGGAAACCATATTTAAATAGTAAAATTCTTCCCCCCAAATTTTCGGTATCCTCATGTTCTAAGACATTATTCTAAAGTTGTCAGACACCTTTATACAACATTATATAGTAACTACTGGCCGTAATTTAAACAAGTAGTATGTTCTCAAGACTAGGCACTAGTTTTCTTTTTAATAAAAATATGCTGCCTGCAAATTTATATTTTTATCATATGTAGGTTTTGTCTTGTTTTTAAATAAAGGCCAATTTTTTTTTAGTCTTACAAGCTTGCATTCTTTAACGCCCTCTAGAATCTCGATGGACACCGCTCAGCTCTAATATTTGTTTATAGATCTGATGCTCTAGATGTGAAAACTTCTTTGCTTCTTTAAACAATATTAAGTTTTCAAGCCCCGAAGTGTTCTTGAAAATGTGATCATCTAAAGCAATATTCTCATAATCCATTGATATTTTCCTATTACCCTACATCCACTTATTGTTATAATATCGGGGACCAAAGACCTTACCATACACATCTTCCTTATTGGAATCATTATCGTCTTGAAGAAAACTTAATGCAGTTTGTTTTTGGGGTTCGAAGAATAGCTTTAAAAAGTTTTCTGTTTGCTCTGCCTTGTCTAATTCCACTCTTTCTAATACGGAGCACCTATCATTTACACACGTCAACAACATATTGGTAAGTTAATTACGTTTAAACTACACCTGAGGATAGCTGAATTACGTCTGCAGTACATCTGAAGTACAGCTGAAGTACATCTGAAGTACAGCTGAAGTACATCTGAAGTACAGCTGAAGTACATCTGAAGTACGTCAGAAGTACATCTGAAGTACAGTTGAAGTACATCTAAACTACAGCTGAATTATGTCTGAAGTACGTCTGGATTATATGTGTTAAGTTTTCAATTTTTTGCTTACAATATGTATAGAATTGCTGATCACCCCACAAACAGTCTTCTTCTCCAAATGATGTTGGCATTTTCCAAACATTTAAATTGTTCTTATCATTTAATAAAGATATTAATATAGTTTATCTTTATTTAACCCACCTTTTGCCTTTTATATTGCTAATAAATAATAATTTGTATTATATTTTACAGATGGTACAAGGCCCTTGCAAACATAGTCACGAACTGACTGTTATTTAAGTTTTATTAATCTATTTGTTTATTATTTTGCTTACAGTTTGATGAATATTTTCACGTACTTTAATTAAGTTATTTGGAGCCTTATCGAAGTAAACAGCTGTTGACTTGGTCTTCTCAAATTCATGGAACATTTCCAAAATTTTAAAATGTTCCATTATTTTGCATACTAATTCACCTTTTCTATGAGTAACAGCAAAATTTTGCGGTAGATAATGTTGCGTTATCGCAATAGTAGGATCGTATATTAAATTATTAAGCTCAAGCCAGAAATGCGGTTAAATTTTAATTCCATTTGAATATAACTTACTACTCACTTGTACCTTGGTTTTTATTCCATATTTCTCAGCTAATTCGTGGAAAACTAAACTTGCAGCTAAGCAAGCATACACCACAGTAATTTGCCCGAATAAATGCCTTTTCACTACCATATTTGATTATATTCTTTAATCTGATGTACTCTCGCATAATATCAGACATGACTGGTCACATCAAGAGCTTGATGATAAATAGTTCTTATTTGTTTTAGTATTTGAAATTATACAATCTTGTAAACAGTATGTTCTAATTAGTTTAATAATTTTTGAAGATGTCTTTCTCATTGACATATTGATAACTTTTAAGTTGGTAACACTGGTAACAGTGAAATTTGGTTGGTATCATTGACTGGTTGGTAATTTCTATTAAGTTGGTAGCCATGGGATATTGTTGGTCACAATGTCTGTTTGGTTTTGCATTTTGTTAATATATTTTGATTTTTATCATTTTATTCATTATGATTTAATTCATTGAAGAGAAAATATTTAGTGGTTTTTGAAAAAGACGCGAGGTAGAGTCAATAAGTAGGTAGGTAGATAGCTTATATTTTGCAAGCGTCGTGTTATTTTATTATTTATATCGCCTAATTTTAACTAAACTTTTAATAGTTACAGAAAATGTCTCTCAGAGCTGAGCGGTGTCTCTCAGAGACATTTTCTGTAACTATTAAAAGTTTAGTTAAAATTAGGCGATATAAATAATAAAATAACACGACGCTTGCAAAATATAAGCTATCTACCTACCTACTTATTGACTCTACCTCGCGTCTTTTTCAAAAACCACTAAATATTTTCTCTTCAATGAATTAAATCATAATGAATAAAATGATAAAAATCAAAATATATTAACAAAATGCAAAACCAAACAGACATTGTGACCAACAATATCCCATGGCTACCAACTTAATAGAAATTACCAACCAGTCAATGATACCAACCAAATTTCACTGTTACCAGTGTTACCAACTTAAAAGTTATCAATATGTCAATGAGAAAGACATCTTCAAAAATTATTAAACTAATTAGAACATACTGTTTACAAGAT
Organism: Aspidapion aeneum; assembly: GCA_963576565.1. Classification (NCBI taxonomy): domain Eukaryota; kingdom Metazoa; phylum Arthropoda; class Insecta; order Coleoptera; family Brentidae; genus Aspidapion; species Aspidapion aeneum. Next base: position 61,557,656 of record OY755040.1, on the reverse strand, counting down.
TGTATAATTTCAAATACTAAAACAAATAAGAACTATTTATCATCAAGCTCTTGATGTGACCAGTCATGTCTGATATTATGCGAGAGTACATCAGATTAAAGAATATAATCAAATATGGTAGTGAAAAAGCATTTATTCGGGCAAATTACTGTGGTGTATGCTTGCTTAGCTGCAAGTTAAGTTTTCCACGAATTAGCTGAGAAATATGGAATAAAAACCAAGGTACAAGTGAGTAGTAAGTTATATTCAAATGGAATTAAAATTTAACCGCATTTCTGGCTTGAGCTTAATAATTTAATATACGATCCTACTATTGCGATAACGCAACATTATCTACCACAAAATTTTGCTGTTACTCATAGAAAAGGTGAATTAGTATGCAAAATAATGGAACATTTTAAAATTTTGGAAATGTTCCATGAATTTGAGAAGACCAAGTCAACAGCTGTTTACTTCGATAAGGCTCCAAATAACTTAATTAAAGTACGTGAAAATATTCATCAAACTGTAAGCAAAATAATAAACAAATAGATTAATAAAACTTAAATAACAGTCAGTTCGTGACTATGTTTGCAAGGGCCTTGTACCATCTGTAAAATATAATACAAATTATTATTTATTAGCAATATAAAAGGCAAAAGGTGGGTTAAATAAAGATAAACTATATTAATATCTTTATTAAATGATAAGAACAATTTAAATGTTTGGAAAATGCCAACATCATTTGGAGAAGAAGACTGTTTGTGGGGTGATCAGCAATTCTATACATATTGTAAGCAAAAAATTGAAAACTTAACACATATAATCCAGACGTACTTCAGACATAATTCAGCTGTAGTTTAGATGTACTTCAACTGTACTTCAGATGTACTTCTGACGTACTTCAGATGTACTTCAGCTGTACTTCAGATGTACTTCAGCTGTACTTCAGATGTACTTCAGCTGTACTTCAGATGTACTGCAGACGTAATTCAGCTATCCTCAGGTGTAGTTTAAACGTAATTAACTTACCAATATGTTGTTGACGTGTGTAAATGATAGGTGCTCCGTATTAGAAAGAGTGGAATTAGACAAGGCAGAGCAAACAGAAAACTTTTTAAAGCTATTCTTCGAACCCCAAAAACAAACTGCATTAAGTTTTCTTCAAGACGATAATGATTCCAATAAGGAAGATGTGTATGGTAAGGTCTTTGGTCCCCGATATTATAACAATAAGTGGATGTAGGGTAATAGGAAAATATCAATGGATTATGAGAATATTGCTTTAGATGATCACATTTTCAAGAACACTTCGGGGCTTGAAAACTTAATATTGTTTAAAGAAGCAAAGAAGTTTTCACATCTAGAGCATCAGATCTATAAACAAATATTAGAGCTGAGCGGTGTCCATCGAGATTCTAGAGGGCGTTAAAGAATGCAAGCTTGTAAGACTAAAAAAAAATTGGCCTTTATTTAAAAACAAGACAAAACCTACATATGATAAAAATATAAATTTGCAGGCAGCATATTTTTATTAAAAAGAAAACTAGTGCCTAGTCTTGAGAACATACTACTTGTTTAAATTACGGCCAGTAGTTACTATATAATGTTGTATAAAGGTGTCTGACAACTTTAGAATAATGTCTTAGAACATGAGGATACCGAAAATTTGGGGGGAAGAATTTTACTATTTAAATATGGTTTCCAGGTTTGCTTAGGAATTTGCTTATTTAACTATCTATGTATATAGCTGAACACATTGTCCAAATTGTAGCCTTCGGAAGTGCCCGATATTATTGTGAAGCAATTCTCATTTGTTTAAAATCATATCCCCATGATTAGTACTCATGTATGATCTTGTTGTTTAAAAATCACTAAAGAAATTAATCTGAGGCAGACTAAATGTAATCAGTTATAGTTTGTGGTGTCTCTATCTTCAGTATAATTTTTTTAATAACAATGTAATTTTTTTTATAAAATAAAACAGCATAAGATATAATTATTTTAAACATGTTTTTGGAGTATAGGAATTATTAAACCTTACTAAAAACATCAAGTTATTTGCATTTAAAAAAATATACATTTTATAACCAGGTTCTGAGTCACTCGTGTCCCTCGTCAAAAACTTGTTTCTATGTTTGTGCTTCCATTACTAAAAAATAAAAAAAAGTTTAAAACTACAAGAAAAAAAACACAAGTAAAATATTTTTCCGCAACTGCTTAAGTCATGGAAAAAATTTGCAGTCAAATCAAGTGAGATCATTTAAAAAACAACTGTTAATAAAATTAGTACTATATTTTGGAAAGTGAAAGAAGAAGGTAGCGGGACATAAGTGACATTTACAGGACAAATCTATTCTGCCACTCACATACCTCACTTATCAATTCAATATGGTTAAGATTTTAGTTTTTTTCAAAAGAAAGTATATAATTATAAACTTTAGTTAGTTTGATTATGTGTTAAACTGCTATAAGCGCAACAAAATTCGAGGTGAATTCTGTTATAACTTGAAAAATAAGTATCGCCCATAATATAAATAAATACATTTTTCTTATATTTTTTTTTTTAATATTTATTTGGTAGGTAGGTAGATAGTAGTAATTATTAACGTATTAGGCGACCAACCCAGACCATCCATTCATGAAAACAATTCGCTTTTACCCCAACATGCGCCTATAAGTTAGAAAAAAGAGAAATATTTTTAAGAAAGTGTATAACAACGCTGTATGAAACATACGTATATTTATTCTTTATACATCGAGTACATCTATCGATTTATCAGTATCGGCGTCTGAATAGACATATTTACAATACACTAATAACATTTTAGAGGTTATATTCTCAAATACGGATGCCGAAGTTTAAAAATATGAGGCTCTGATGATGTTCATATCCCCTAGACCTAGAAGTATTAAAACCACCAAAGTTTGGGATACTCTGTAAATTTTTTGAATGACAGTTAGGATTAAAAAATGTACTATATTGGTATATGCTAAAAAAAGTCACACTTAATTATTCTCAAAATGTCTTTGATTTATTTGTACTTATGATTTTGATTTTTAAGGTGTTTTAAGGTCAAGCAGTTTCAAAAGATTTATCTGAGAAACGAAATTTCTGAACACTTTGTTTTGTTGTATAAGTGACTCTCGCATCATTTTAATATCTTTTAAATGTTCTTTGTCTTTAAAAATAACATCAAAACAACTTAAAACTACCAAAAAATTTTTTCAACGTCGCATTTTACAATTCAGAATTTATAGGATCTTACAAGATTTAGTCCTTTATATTTTGGTATCATAGTAACAGTTTTATATCTTTCTCTACAATTGGTTTAAGAAAGGCTTGCTATATTTGGTGTTCTATGATCATTATAAGGGTTTCTAAAGAAGCACTGTTTTAGTTTTCCCTCGCCTTGATTTTAAAAAGAAAAATAAAGGTTATAGGAGAATACAATTTTGGTGATTCTTAAAGAGAAAGGAAATTGAGTTATCGATGGGCCAAACAAAGATTTTAAACTTCTTTATTTAGTAAGTACGTTTTTTAAAATAAATTTTAAAGTTTTTTGTTTATTTGCTAGTCTTCTCCTATAGTCTATGGTATTAATAAAGAAAAAATAAATCAAAAATAGTTGTTTAATAAAGAAACACTGGTTTGTTACCAAATGCCAAATATTGTTCAATAAAGAAACACTTGTTTGTATATGATATTTTAATTCTGTTTTTCGCTTTAATATATATGCAAAATGATTTTAAAAAATATAACGCTATCAAAAGAAACATATCCATATTTTTTTTTCATAAATTGTTGTTCTATCTGCAAGCGTGTGCACATTTTATCAATTTCTTACCATTCTGTTTAATGCTGTACTGAAAAGCTTATATGAGAGATTTGTGGCAACCACTTACTATCTTTAGAAGTTCAGCCAGCCTTCTTCGTTTATCCATTACGTTACACCAAATCAATAATTTATATGACACATGTCTGAGTTTTTGTACCTAACTTCGAACATTAAACCAGATTTCCTAAGGTAATCATAGATCTTCGTTAACATTCAGGCATCTTCGGATGTTAAATCTTGAAGGATTTTGTCTAAAGTTTAAACAAAGAAGAAAATGTTAAAAATAACTTATTTAGCAGTTACATAGGTAGTTAGTTAAATTATCTCATTGACAAAAATGACAAGTTTTTTGCTTTATTTTAAATTAAAGTTTTTTTGCTTTATTTTAAATTAAAGTGTTAGTTCGAATTCAATTTTGAAAATCAAATCTCACATAATAATAATAAATAGGTAACAAACAAGAACTAAACTTATAGGTAAACAACTTTTCCTTGGGTGTGTTTATATAATAATGTCCTTTTGATTGCATATTAAAATAAAATTTTCTCTTCTCATTTATTTTTGGTTGAGCTTTGCCTTGATAATAATAAATTTAATTTGGATCCCCTAATTCAATACAAAAATAATTTTTCAAATCGGTCTATTTAAAGTTGTGACATCAACAAAAACCTAACAAGATCCTAGTGACCGAGAGTTATCTTCCTAAAAAATAAAGTCAATGTGAATCCAGCACCAATCACATACAAAAATAATTTCTTAAATCGGTTCAATATATGTTGAGAAATTAGGAAAAAAAAATATTAAATTGGCTTTTTCGTGTTTGTATCATTCTATTTGTAATAGATATAGATAACTCTTCTTACCAAATACCAAAAATTTACTAAACTTGTTTAACAAAGAGGTGTGTCACACCAGACCACACTAGCCTAGTATTAGTCTTAATGCTTTTTTAACCAACATTTTGTTAATCTAACCATTCAACCAGACCCTTTTTACACTAACCTGAGGAGACCGACCTGTAAAGTTAGTTTCCTGTCGTTCATATGGTATTTAATCTAGCATAAAATTTATATAAATATTAATGTACCTACTCAATGACTAGTATATTCATTTCTATCAGACAACCCATAATTTACGTTAAAAATGACTATTTTAGGTAATAAGGCCCTTTTGACACTACCCTGAGGAGACCTGTAAAGTTAGTTTCCTGCCGTTTATATGACATTTAATCTAGCATAAAACACCATAAACATATTTCACATATGTATAGATATTAATGTACTTACTCAATAGCTATCAAAAAACCTAAATTACTTTTGTCTATACATTTTGTTAGACCAAAAATCTACGATGTTTATTCAGTCCATTGCGATAATTTATACAGCACACGTCTTAGTTGTTGTACCTACTCTATTCGGTATTTGTAAGTCTTCGCTAGCTTTCGGACATCTTCGGACTCAGATGTGATCTTAGAGAGTGCTGGGTAAGGTTAAAACAAATAAGAAAATGTTAATAATTATTGTAAATCTTAATTTTGTGTGAACTATTTAAAATTTACTGTTAAATAAATAGACTATTTTTAAATGCTTATTGGGTCTACATTTTAAGTTATTTAAGTAGCTAGTCCTGTTACCATTTTTATAAATATTGTAAAAAATACAATAACCTGTTTGATTCCTATTGTGCAAAGTCACAAAAGTTTAAATGGGTAAGAATAAAATTAAACAAGATCAATTTTTTGTTTCATAACTAACCTTTAATACTAGGGTTAGAGGATTCCTACTTTTATCTTAACAACTGCTTGTTTATTAAATTTCTACAATTGTATATGAAAAACGTAATGCATTATAATAGGTTAGTGTGTGTGTTTATTTATTAATATCCTTTTGATTGCCTGCTAAACTACATTCCTATTTTCTCATTTATTTTTGTGAATCTAATAAAAGAACAATTTTTGAAATCTGTCCTGCAAAACAAAACAAAAACATTTTGATCGACCTTTGTCTTTCTAAAAATACATACAAGTTAGACATATCAATCAAATATAAAAAAAGAATTTCTCGAATCGGTTCAATAGATGTTGAGAAATTAGATTGCCTGCTAAACTACATTCCTATTTTCTCATTTATTTTTGTGAATCTAATAAAAGAACAATTTTTGAAATCTGTCCTGCAAAGCATACAAAAACATTTTGATCGACCTTTGTCTTTCTAAAAATGCATACAAGTTAGACATATCAATCCAATATAAAAAAATAATTTCTCGAATCGGTTCAATAGATGTTGAGAAATTAGTGGAAAATATAAAGACCCTTTTCATTGATCTAGATCTCCTTAAGAATTAGTACAAGTTAAGCCACACCAATGCAATACAAAAAGAATTTCTTGAATCGGTTTATTAGGTGCTGAGAAAGTAGTCAAAAACTATTAAGGCCCTTTTGGGTGATCTTTTGCTTCTTTAAATTTAATACAAGTTAAACATATCAATCTAATACAAAAAGAATTTCTCGAATCGGTTCATTAGGTGCTGAGAAATTAGTGAAAAACTATTAAGGACTAAATGAGATTTGCGCAGTACACCGAAATGCGTTTTTCTTGGAAACTATAAATGCAAGACATGCGCACATAGCGTAAAAAGTAGCTTTGCTACCCCCAGCTGATAGCGATCTTTCATTATATGCCCTTATTATTATTTTATTTTAATATGCCTTTTGGCACTTTTGAGGGAGGCTTTTAGCCTTTGTTTGTGGGGTTTTTCCAATAGATACTAAAATTAATAATTATTTTGATGCGGTTTTAGTGGTTCTGAAATATTAACATTCAATACGTTTTTGCAATTTTCTTGACGATCATTACGACCATTTTTATAAAATAAAAAATTAAAAATTGCAATTTTTTTCAAATATTACGACAATTGCACACCATATAAATAACCAACTGCATTACATATTGCATCATATTACTTTTCCTCCTTGCTAAGTAGATAAAACAAAAACATGTGAGGGGTCATAAGGTTATCATTTAACTACATAAACAGTGCAAAGGGATACATATAGGAAAATGCACATGGAAAAATTTAAAGAAATATTTTTAAAAATGATTTTATTTTTAACAAACAGGGATTAATTAACTTTTTTGTATTAAAACATATCAGGATAAGCTAGTGCAGTCTTTTTTTGACTATTCTGTCAATTTTACACCTTGTTAGGTAACACAATAGGTATACATTTCATATAGGTCCCCAACTTGAACTACAGCCACGGGTTACGTAGCAGAATAGGTGACACAGTACACACACATCACTATTATATCTTGCATTGGTCACGTGTTTACACCACAAACAACTTTCGCCTTATATCTTTTTAACCAACACTTCGTTCATTCGTTCAGCCAGAGCTTTAACAGTTAGTAAGACCCTTGCACACACTATTTCTCTCTCTCTCTCTCTCTCTCTCTTTCTCTCTCTCTCTTACTCTCTCTCTCTCTTACTCTCTCTCTCTTACAAATATTAACTGATATCGACCGTAAACTTAGGACACCCATTTTGTAAACGAAGCCATTAAAAATTTCCAAATGCCAGCTTATTATTGCAATTGACTGATTGATACATGACAGATTGACACATGACAGATTGACATATGACATTTTATTTTTTAACCAACATCCAAGGCCTTTTTCACATTAGGACTTACCTAGACCAGGCTAACCTAGTGAAGCTCAAACTAAAAAAACACCCCGTTTTACCTACTCGCGCATTGGCACCTAACTCATTGACCAATAGAGCCTTTCAACAGCCTCTGGTTGTTACGTTATTGCTCACAACTTCTTACACACTTCTTTTAGTCCCAAGGTCATACCAAGTTCACTTCTTCAGCAACAGACAGACAGACATACAGACAGACAGAACTGGATGGCATGTTACCAATTGCTCCAGAACCCACACTACTACACTACTCGTATTAACCGGAGGAGACCAGGAACCGCGGCAAAAATTCATTCATCAAAACAATTCGATTTGACCCCTAGATGCTTCAATAAGTTGGAAAAGAATAGAAATATTTTTTGGAAAGACGATGGCAACGCTTTGCGACATACAGCAGACGTATGTTTATTCTTTATTATTTATTAAAAGTAAATACCTAACTTATTAAAACAAGCAATTTAATTTAGTTTACAGCTGAATAGATACCCATTGACAATAAAAATTTACATTAATAGCATTCTTGAGATTATGTTCTCAAATACAGAAATCGAACATTAAAAATAGGAGTCAGGCTCTAATAAAAACTTAAGAGCCCACTTGATTTTCGAACCGGGGCACTCACCGAGAATTGTGAAGTCGTCTCCAGCAGCCGAAAACGGTATTAAAGGTTCTCTTTTCCTAGCGACAATAATTAGATCACCCCCATTATTACAATTTTAAAGCTAGATACTATGTGTAGTGCCTACTTTTCTTTTGTATATAAAAAAGTTAATATAATTTTAGTTCCTTTTTTTATGAAAAATTGGTAGTAATATTGTAAAAAAGTAACAGAGCTCTATTTGGATAAGGATATTTTGGACTTTTTTTGAAAAATCCCTCGATTTATTGCTTTGATGGGGAGACAATTTGCTTACTTTGGGGATTTATTAAGATGCACCCCATCAGTGGGGTTATTTTTACCCATTTGTGTTAATTAGGATAGTAACCATGGCCAGAACTAAAATAGTTTTTTTGGTTATGCTACTCTACATTTTTCAATTTTCCCTGAATTTAACATTTCTAGCAAATATATTTGTATTTACTGCCTCCTACGACGGTGGATTTGTCCCTATTAGTAAGATTAAAGGTGTGTCTACAAAAACCTACAAAAAATATGTGCCTAAAAACAACTCTTTTTTATAGCGAGTTATTTTGAGAAAAGTTAAGGCGACACTTATTCCGACGTACTACCATCTCGGTTTTCATCAGCAGTTTCATTAGAAAAGAAACTGGAAAAAAATGCAACATATCAATTTCTGTTCTGTGGTAATTGCTTTATTATAAAACATCTTTTTTGAATGACATTTTCTTTGAATAAAGTTTGGTTCAAAAACATTTTCTTCAAACAGAAAACTCTTCGAAAAACTAGCTCATTTTGGGAGGTCGCAATAGAATAGAATAGAATAGAATAGATTTATTTAACGGTTAAACCATTTTAAAAATTTACATACAATTTTCATAATTAAAAAATCAATTTGAAAATTATTTAAGGCACTAAGGAAAGTTTTCTTAATCTAGACCTAAATTGATTTATGTTAACATTAAAAAAGTCAATAATTTTGGCAACTGAATTACCTAACTTGCAAATTCTTTGAGTAACCATATTTTGGTTATAATTCGTTCTATGATACTCTATGTTGAAAAGTTCATTATTTCTTAAATTAGCTTGTGGTACTGATACAGATACTTTTTGCAATATATCTGAACAGTCTATAATTCCATTGATAATTTTATATAGATAAATTACATCTAAAAAGTTTCTTCTTAGATGAAGCATTGGTAAATTCAATAATTTTCGAATTTCGTCATAATTTATGTCCATTACAGGTATATTTAATTTATATGCAATAAAACGCAAAAACTTATTCTGGACTTTTTCAAGCTGCTGCATATGAGTTTCATAGAACGGAGACCAAATATTAGATGCATATTCTAGTACAGATCTAATAATCGAACAATAAACACTTTTAAAACAATATACATTATTTAAATCTGATAGGCTACGTTTTACAAAACCCAACATTTTAAGAGATTTGTTTGTTATAAAATCAAGATGTTCTTTAAATGACAATGAAGTGTCCAAAATAACTCCCAAATATTTTTATTTTCTTAACAGTTTCCAATTGGCAGTCATTAATTTTATAGTCAAACAAATTTGGCTTAGATATTCGGTAAAATCTCATAATTTTGCATTTTTCAATATTTAAATCTAGATTAATTTCTACACAATATTTAAAAAATCTGTTTAAGTCCTGTTGAATTAAAATACAATCATCAATACTTGTTATTTCTTTAAAAATCTTCAGGTCATCACAGTAAAATAGAACTTCACAATATTTAAAACATTTTAAAATATCATTCAGGAAACAATTGAAAAAAATTGAAGAAAGATGTCCTCCTTGCGGGACGCCAGAGGACACTCGGTGGTACCTTTATCAATTGATCCTTACCTGTTAACCTAACCACACTGAACTCTAATCAATTGATCGCAAACGTATCCATTTCAAGAAATTAAACATGTTTTCAAAAAAGAGTTCATTTGAACATAATATCGATCACAATGTTTCCGAAAAAAATGCCAATCAATCACACTGCTTTCAAACAAAATTCAAAAAAGATATTTTTGAACAAAACAATTTGACAAAATGTCATATGAATTTAAGCAATTTTTGAACAAAAAGTTTTCTATCAGATTCTTAAACAAAATGTTTAAAAAAAAATGCAACTCGAACAAAATGTCACTTAAAAAAGATGTTTTCAAACAAAATGGTTTCGGTCATTTGAACAAAATGTTTTAAAAACACAATTGAACATGTTTTTGAACAGATTCTCATTTAAAAATGTTGAACAAAATGTCATTGAACAAAATGTTTTTCAAAAAAATATAATATAAAAAAGATATTTTCATAAAAAATGTACCATCAGATCGTCATTGGAACAAAATATTTTTGAAACTAAAAAATTTGAACATTATATTATTTAAACTCAATGCTTTCTGCCATTTGAACAAAATGTCATACAAAACCACTGCTTTCAAAGATATTTTTTAACAAAATGTTTTTAATCAGACTGATATTCAAACAAAATGTTTGAATAAAAAGTCATTCGAAAACAATATGTTTTAAAAAAAATGTTTTCGAAAGAAAACCCCATTCGACAAAATGTCATTCAAAAAACTAATTTTTCAACAAACCAAAAGTTTTTTTATCAGGTGGATGTTTGAACAAAATGTTTTGGAAAAAGATGTTTTAAAACAAACTGTTTTCAACCAAAACGCCACTTGAACAAAATGTCATTTAAAAAAGTAATTTTTGGAAAAAATGTCAAATCAAATTGTCTTTTAAACAGAATATTTTTGCAATGCAATTTGAACAAAATATCATTTTCGTTTAAAAAATTAATTTTATTTGCCAGTTTTATTTTTTGACACATCACTTAATGCTGATACTATTTTGAAAAATAACTTTTTTTATTTAACATTTAAAATGAGTTAAATAAAAAACCATATTTATATCGTCTCGCTTATAGTTAAAAATAAGGAACAAAAAATATTTTATAAATGATGTAAAAAATAGGGTTATTTAGATACCAGGGCCGAAATTTACTTTTCGTTTTTAAATAAATTGCAATCAATTTTTGGGTTATAACAAACATTCTTAGAAATCGATTTTATTTAACAATGAAAAAAATAATAAGTAGGTAACTATAGTTTATTGTTTTGAAATTTTTTGAATAAAAAATTTTGCTGACATTTTATAGGTTTAAAAACAAATCTGCGTGTTGAGACCTCGTCTTTACACTTTTTAGATGTTTGATTAGGATGCTTTTAGCTTGGTCTATTTTATTTTAGGTTAGACAACCTTAAAAATTCAGAGTAGGTAAAAAAGACTAACCCAACCTAAAAAATTGCCTCGATCCAAATCTAAAAAAACTGTTTACACAAAAAAAACGGTTAAATAAAAAGGTATACGTAAAAAAATTACTTTCCATATTAATAAGATACCTTTTTTACCTTATCTGTTGAAAATCAAGGCTCGTAGTTCAGTTAAAAGTATCAAAACCCCAAAACTTGGGACACCCTGTACATTTTTAACTAAACTTATGTTTAAACAGTTTTAACAAATAAATAATTATTTATATAATAGCCTAATATGTTTTTTCTGATTTTATATTGATTTCTACGGCACTGGTCTTTGTTTTGTTTTGAAGGTCAAACAAGTTATTTAACTTACTTGTAAAACGAAACTTCTGGATTAAGATGGTCAAGATTTAGCACAAAATACACTCCCACACCATTTTAAAGTCTTTTAAGATTAATTTTGAGTCCAGATCGAAAATATATTTTAAGAAAAAACACGAAAACAATTCCGATCCGTAAAGAGACAGTTCAGAAACGCCGCTTGACCCTTTACAAAATACTAATGGGCCCAAAGGGACTACCTTGTAATCAAGAATAGTTTTGTCTCTTTTTCTCGCATCGGTTTAACAAAAGAGGAACAAAATAAAATACTTTACGCGGGCCTAAACCATTGCAGCATGTTTCTAATTCCTTTGTTTTAGTGAGGGACTGTAATCGAAAATAGTTTTCAAAGTGACGTTTTTTCGACCCAATTTAATTATTATAGTGTTGATTGGTTGGAAGGGGTCAAGTTAAACAAGAAATCTTTTTGTTTCTACACCGACGTTTCGGCCCTTTATTGGGCCATCCTCATGGCACTAAAATGCAACAATACATTTTTAAAATCTTAATAAAATAAACCAATGACATAATTTATTATTATTTTTATCCGATACCCAATCTCCACTCGTTTCTGTTTGCCCATAATTCATCATCTAGGCCTCTTATTCTTATTTCACTGTCTATTCCTTCTCTCCAGCTTCTCCTTAGCCGTCCTCGTTTTCTGCGGCCAGTTGGTTTTCATTGTAGTATTTGTTTAGGTAGTCTTTCATCATTCATTCTTTGTACATGTCCGTACCACACCAGTTGCTTTGTTCGTATATCATCCACTAAAGTACGTTCCCCCACTGTCATAATTTCTCTTATTCTTTGATTTGTAACTCTTTCTCTTTTGGATTTCCCTGCTGCTCTTCTCCAATAGTCCATCTCCGTAGCGGAAATCATTTTCGCTGTTCTATCCTTGATTGGCCATACTTCTGAGCCGTATGTAATAATACTTTTTACAATGGTGTTATATATAAGCTTTTTGTTATGTTTTGATATACTTTGGTCCCAAAATATTCCATTTAATAAAGTTATTGCTTTTCTTCCTTGTACGTTTCGATCTTTTATAGCTTTGTCTAGTGTTCCGTCAGCTGTAATTTTTAGACCTAAGTATTTATACTCATCACAGGACTGAATTCGCTGCCCGGTATTTAAGATTAGATCCTGTTTCATTCCACCGATACACATATACTCTGTCTTATTGAGATTAACCTCTAGTCCCCACTTATTGTACTCTTCTATTAGTTTTCGTGTCATATATTCCAGGGCGTCATAATCCTAAGCCACTACTATCTGATCATCGGCGAAACATACAACAACACAAGGTGGTTTCGTGTAACGGAATTCCCATGTTTTGGCATTTTCTCTTCCATACTTTAAGGACTTGTTCCAAGTATATCTTGAAGAGCGTAGGCGAGATACAGCAACCTTGTTTAAGACCTTTATTTACTTGAAAGCCTTTGGTTAGCTTTGCTTTTATTTTAACTTTTGCCTTACTATTGCGGTATAACTCTTTGATGTCCTTAATCAGTTGTACGCTTATGTTTGTGTTTTCCAACGCTTTCCAAAGTAGATTTAGTGGTATACTATCATATGCCTTCTGCTAATCGACATAAAGCAGATGCAGCTCTTGTCCGTATGTCATTTTCTTTTCAATAACTTGGGTTATACAGAAGAGATGATCTGAAGTCGATCTACCCGCCCTGAAACCAGCTTGTTCTTCTGTCTCCATGTCTTTATATTCGCTCTCCACTTTATTTCGTATTATTTTACCGTATATTCTGCTTAGCGTACTAGTCACAGATATACCTCTATAATTGTCACATATATCTTTCCTTCCTTTTTTGTGTATTGTGGATATATATGACGTTTTCCACTCAGTTGGGACTACAGTTCCATTTAAATATTTTTGGAAAAGATTCCGTAATCTCCAAAACAGTTCTTCAGTGCCATATTTAATAAGTTCGGCTGGGATATTTCCGGGTCCGGCAGATTTACCGCTTTTTAAGGTTGTGCACACGTTTTTGACCTCAGGGATTGTGAGATCCCATCGTTCTAATTATATTGTCTCTTGCGTCTTCCTTGAATTCTGCTCTATCTTCAGTTAAAAGTTTTTTAAAATGCTCATCCCATTGTTTGTCTGGTATTGGTGAAATGATATCTCTGCATGTTTCTTTTTTAATCGATCTTATAGTTTTCCAGCTTTCGGTACTTCTCCTACCTCCTAAGTAAGAATCTATTTTCTGGCACTTTTGCGTCCATGAATGATTTTTCTTATCACTGATCATTCTTCTCACCTTTGATTGCGCGATTTTGTATTCTTGTCTGCTTCTATCTGTCTTTTGGGATAAGTAGGTGTGATATAATTTCCTTTTTTCCTCTATTTCTCTTTCAATCTCAGCATCCCACCAGTATGGTTTTCTTCTTTTAGAAGTTTCTTCCACTAATCCTAGTGCTTCTTTTGCAGTTTGGTGGATGCTTAATGTAATACATTCGTATTCCTCATCTGGGGTTTCACCTGAACTTGTATTAAGTTTTTCGTTCAGTCTCTTTTTGTATAAGTTTTTTACGCTGTCATGTTCTAGGCTTGGTAGATTATATTTACAGTGATCAATTTCTTCAATCACTGTATCATCAAGATGTTGTTGATGCAGGCTTCGGCCTTGATAAGGAAAGATAATTTTGGACTCCAGAAAATAGTGATCACTTCCGCATGTTGATCCACGCTTTGTTCTGACATCTTGAATTTTTAGTTTTGTCTTTTGTTTAGTGATAAGATAATCAATGACGGATTTCAGTTTTTGTGAGGGTTTGGTCCAGGTATATTTGTGTATTTTCTTATGTTGAAAAAAACCGTGTTGGATTTTTATTGGGTTTTTTAACAGTGTACGTTTTTTCCGGGTATCAGAGAGTTAGTCTGATGCCCCAACCCCCAACCTGGAGGACCAGGTGATTTTTGATCGAGGTTTTCTTCTCCTAGCCTTTGACGATTCCAACGCCGGTACTACAAGGCTTTTATACTTTCCCTAAAAGAAAGGGTTGCCACCTACGCTATGATCACCGTACCGAGGTCCATTCTCTCCGCCTTTCATATCGATGTGGTCTTCTCCCATAACCCTGGGAAAGGGACCCTATACAGGTGCTAACTCTCCGGGTCGGAGAGTACCTGGAATCTACGGAGGGCAGGGGTCGATTCATTTCCCCTGATAGACATCTGACGAGGTCTACCCGTACCCACACACACACACATACACACAATAAAACAAATTTAAGAAAGTGACTACTAGTTACATAATTTAATGGAAAATACAAAAGAAATAACCAAAACAAAAATAAAAAATAAACATAAATTGAAAAGCAAAACGGTAAAAATTTTAAATAGTACTTACTGAAAACTTTAGATTTCTTTTGTCAAATTTATAGATGTAAATGTAGATTTTACAAACATTTTTGGTTTTCTAATAATTTTCAATATTATTAAAAATAATATATTGTTGTTTTATTATCATTTCTTCTCAGCTGGCAACGGAATAAATTAAAAATGAAACAAGGCGGCGTCCAACAAAAAACTGGTACTTAGTATTAAAAAATTTATATAGAGTGGGTTAAATAAACAATGTATATAGGGACTCAAAAAAAAATTGTTAGGTTGATGTGGTTAATCTTTTTTCGTTATATTATTTTATAATATTTAATTTAATTTATACATACGTTAATTAAGTTAAAATAAGATGTGCTGAGATCCTCGGTGTCGGTTTTTTTATTTATGCTGTTCTTGTCTTTTTTTATCTCTAACATTTCCTGAAAAATGCGTTTTTTATAGTTGGTCTGATGATTGTATTGGAGAAATCAAAGGTATGTAGGTAACTAGAGCTATGTTCACTAAGTGCTGTTTTGTTAGTAGAGGTATAAGGGTTAATTGGTAAAACGCTTCTTTGGTGTTCTGAAATTCGAGTTTGTAAATATCTTCCAGTCTGTCCAATATACACTTCATTACATTCTGTACAAGGTATCTTATAGATGACGTTACTGATAAGGTCTTCTGGTGTTTTTGTTTTGAGTTTTGAAAACAAACTTCCTATTGTATTCTGATTTTTAAACCCTATTTGTGTATTGTCAGTGGTTAAAACTTTTCCGAAAGATCTTGATATAGGAAATTTTAATGTAAGTCTATTGAATGTCATTGGTGATAGTATTGTGCGTATTAACTGGATTGGTAAATAGAATTTTGTTAATTATTTTATGGGGATAATTATTTTTTTAAAGAAACATTTTTATTTTATTTAAGTTTTTTTGGTGATGGTTTGGATGTGATATAGCTAGTGCTTGGTTTTTTAGGTTATTGATAATATTAACCTTTTGAGAAAAATAATTCAAATTCAAATTCAAATTCAAATTCAAAAGTAGCTTTATTGTAAAGAATACCAATGTATACATTAACAAGGCCATGCTTAATCTTAATGTAAAAATATAGGTTAATGATGTAAAAAATAAGATAGTACAAAGTAGTTATATAGAGTATAAAGTAGTTATAAATATAAATACTTGGGTTTTACATGCTTTAATCTACTCTATAAATATATCATAAACCCAAAGTCAACCACTGAGCCGATATTATTTAACTAACTTCTTCACAGGTCAAAATGTATTTAAAAATCTCACAAAAAGGTCTTCAGCGGTCTCTCACAGATTTCAGACAGACAGGCACACAGACAAATTAAAAATAAAATAATAACTATAAAACCGCCAGATAGTTGAAGACTTATGGAAAAGTTTTATTGGCCTAAGATGAGGCATGATGTTGCAAATTATATTAGAGGTTGTGCTACTTGCGCTGCCCATAAATCAGATCCGAAAGGTAATCCTGACCAGATGGTGTCTCATTCAAAACCTAGTCGACCATGGGAAGTGATTTCCACAGATTTAGTAGGTCCTCTTCCACGATCCTACAAAGGGAATACCTCGTTGTTGGTGGTTACAGATTATCTGACTAAGTTTTCACTTTTGTTCCCGCTACGAACTGCTTCGACTAAGAACGTGATCAATCGCATTGAAGAGCAAGTTTTCCTTATGTTTGGGGCACCCCGCAGCATAATTTGTGATAATGGGCCTCAGTATCGAAGTACGGAATTTCGTAAATTTGCTGCTGCTTATCATTGTAAATTGCATTATAATGCCAATTACCACCGCAGGGCTAATTAACTGAGAGACAGAATAGGACTATTAAAACGATGCTAGCCATGTATGTCAACGATAATCATCGAAAATGGGATGAACAAATTCAAAAACTAGCTTGTGCTCTGAGAACCGCTGTTCAAGAGACTATGAAAGTTTCTCCCTATTTCGCGAATTTTGACAGAAATATTTGTCTCTCAAGGGAAGATTATAATAATAAAGAACTTCTTGAGATAGAAGATGGCCAGCAGGCGGCAGATGTAAGCAGGAATGACGGCTTCCGTAAGTTTTACGGTGACCTTAAGCGCCGCTTGGAAATCGCGGGACAAAAGAGTGTAAATCGATATAATCTCCGAAAACGTGATGTGCAGTATGCTATAGGTGATCAAGTGTGGAAAAAGAACTTCGTGTTGTCTGACGCAGCTAAGTATTTTACACATAAGTTGGCAGCAAAATATAAAGGTCCCTACGTGGTGCATCGGCGTGTTCACCTTGGACATATGAATTGAGAGAACCAGGTGGGAAAGTAATGACCGGGACTTGGCATATTAAGGACCTGAAGCCATATAATGTTAACCCCTACGATTATCCTTTCCGGCTAATCGTCTTGAAGAAAGGGGGGGAAATTGTTACGTGATTTTTCTTATCTTGTATCTCCCCTAATGTTTTATTGTAAATTACAGCTAAGGTACTTACGGGTTAACATTGTTTATGTTCCTAGAGTCCCTGTAGTTCTGCGGGAAGGTCTAGTTTCTCTGTCTGTGGATCTTCTGCACTTGCACATAGGTACTCTTTAGGAAAAAAAAACACTTTGTCACTAGTGATGAAATGAACAGTTAGGTGTTTTGGTATCCTGAAACTATTTTCTTACCTGGTTACTGTTGGAAAATATCAAACCCATTAGTTGCTGACGTCTAGGATGGATCTGCTAGTGTAAACTATTCACTTATGTAAATTTCTTTATTTTAGTTGATTAAGAAAAATAAAGAGATATGGGATTTTTAGGTTTAGGTTAGGAATACATAGTCAACTGTGCCACGGAGAAAGGAGTTAGACCGGTATATGGGATGGATTCGGTCGGTCGATCGATAAGATAATTGGTGGGTTCTGTGTGGTTACGCGAAATTATGTGATCGTTTCAGTGGCCTGATACGCAGATGAGATTATTATTTTGTACCGTTCTTGTATATATTGAACTATGGAATCAGCTGTTCGGACTGTCAAAATTTTCCACGTTGACTTAATTTTTGAGGGTGTTCCCGAAGGAATTGAGGGATGTTATTTAGCACCATAGCTTTCTAAAATTGGGTACTTTTGAATCCTTCCTACCAGCTTGACTAACTTGGCTAAAACGATCAAACTTTTTGAGACGCGCGCGGATATAATATGAGCACTGAGCGGTGTTGCCGTTGTTGCAATACCATTTTTTTTTAAATAGATATTTCTATGGAGGTGGCCATCGAAAGTATACAAAACTTGGCGTGGTAGCTATTTTACTATGTGGCAGCATTGCATTCGATCACGTGCACAATTTGGTAATGGGTTAGAACTCTTTTATTCCATAGGAAAAGAGATAACCATAGTGCGCCAACAGCATCCAAATTGGTCCGAAGTGGGGCCGATTTTTCCATCTCCACGGGTCATCAGTCTGATATCTCGTTTTGGTTGGGTGGTCACACAGTTTTGTGACTCGGCTTTATCCCAGTTTTTGTGCGTAAAACTTGGGCCTTTGTTAAGGATTTTTTGTCCGTGTCCCTATTTGCAGTAAGACGATTGCGAGTTGAGCCATTTTGTAGTTTGTTGCAGCGTACTGCTCCAATTATATTGGGATTAAAAAATGGTGCCCACCCCAACCACCCTCCATGTTGGAGAATCCAATTTGAGTGTATGAACTCACTCCATATCCTGGTAAGCGATTTTCAAATTATTTTATTGATATAATTTGTACCTAAAAATTATTAGATTATATCGATGTGTGTGCCTCAATAGAAAAACCTGTAGGCATTTTTGTAAATAGCTAGCTAAAAAAATGGAAAATTTTCGTGGGTTTTTTTTTTGGTTTGTTTTGAGAGCGTGGATACCTGCGCAGTTAGGTTATGTATCAGTAGGTAATCGAGGCCGTTTTATTTTAGTCATCTGAGGTACATTCCCCAAACCCTCTGCTAAAGGGTTTGATAATTTTTGTCACAATTGGCTACCCTCATTCAGCGAACATTTGGGCCATAGATATGACTTGTAAGATAATCAACATAGCGGCTCACAGTGGTGCCAAGTTTGTGCACTCACCCAACAGAGGTAAGTTATGCATTTTATTTAAATTTGGCCGTGCAGTTTTTTGCTCAATTTGCAGATTTTGTGTAAAAAGAAAAAGTAGGGATTTTGTTCTGTAAATAGGCACTAGATAAATAAAATGATTAGAAATCTGAAAGGGGAATACATAACTCTAACGGATCATATTGCCTTCGGTTAAATTGGGAAAAATGGGACAACGAAAGAACTGAGTATTTTTTCTCTGAGACCGATCTTTCATTTTGGTAAGAGATAACTATTTTTGGACTTTATTTAAGGAAGTTTTGTAGTACCTATTTGGACACTTGTAAAACTTTCCAAGTCGTCTTTATTTTAGAACTGGTAAATAATTCTTACAATTTAAAAATATATTTTAGATCATAACTATTTTAATAATTACAAAAACTTGGTCAATTTTTAAGAACATTTTTTTAAAAGAAAAATCTCAGTTTCTGGACTTGCCAAAAAAAATTTTTTTTAATTTTTTTTAAAATTATTATATAGGTAATAATTGCAGGTTGAGTATAGAAAAGTTTTGTATATAGGTTTCCTTCTCTATCTATCTCTATCTATTTTTTGTGTGTGTGTGTTTTGTTATTCTTTTTCTGTCTCGGTCTGATAGTCTGTCTGAGAAATAACAGTTGTCCGTTTTGTAGTGCAGGATCAATGTACGAGAACTTCCCAAGGCCTTATGGGATTTTGCAACTTTGATCGTACCGGATTCACATAACATCCTGGAGTTTGGCTGCAGGCCATGACTGGAGGGCTGTTAGGACGCTACAGACTCTCAACTCTTGTGTACATAGTATTTCGGGGGATTTTCCGTAAAAGAATACCTCGCTTGCTTTTTATGCGGCATAAGCGTTACCAGAGGGGCAACCCAACCCTCCCGCTTATAACCTTACTCTTCTGGATTCTATGTAGAATGGGCCACTACATAGTTTCTATTCTACCTTTCTCTTTCAAATTTTTGTTTGTTGGTGTGCATGGTTTACTTGTTAGTTAGGCAACTTTTCTATACTCTTACTAGGTAATTATTTTTTTTCTCTTTGACTGTTTTATAGTTGTTCGGGTTTTGTATATATTTGTAATATGGGTCATTCTGTACCCTGGGGCATTTCATGCTTCAGGGGCATTCCATGCCGAAGGGTTATTTAAGTGCATTCCTTGATTATAGGATCTAACCATATTAATTTATTAATTTTTTTTTTAAAGCAAATCCGTAGTAGGGTAATATAAATTTTTGTTTAAATATAAATCAGGGCATTTCATGCTATTAGGGCATTCCATGCCTAGTAATGCTTAAAGGGCATTCATGAATTATTTTTTTTTTGATTTTTTGTACTTTTTTATTATTTTGATTATGGATCTTGCTCAGGGCATTCCTTGCTTGGGGCATTCCGTGCTTGAGGGGCATTCCATACCTGAGGGTTATAACATTGATGAGTGATGTTTGTATTTAAGGTCATTCCATGATTAAGGGTGTTATGGGTCGCAGGGACATTCCATGCTTACGAGGCATTGATGACTTTTTTTTTTGAAGCATTATATTTTTTTCCCTATTGCCTGAGGGGCATTCCATGATTAGGGCCAATAACATTTGTAATTTTTTTTAACGACTATATTGGAATATGGATTTCTATTATTCTGTTTATAGACTACGTGAGACTTACGCTTGTTTTTGGTCTCGCTTGTAGGGTTTTTGGTTCCAGTTTTCCTGTACCGGTTTTTGGCTCCAGTTTTTTTAAACCAGCTCCCCGATTCCAGTTAAGCCAGTTATAATGTTGGATGTGAATCACTCATTAGATATGTATCAAAAGTGAAGAAACTGAAGATACTATTTTCTTCCTTTTCCAACTGCCAAATACTTCGGCTTTATAGTGATGTCTCTACTTCCAGTATTGAGTAGCTCACAACTAGTAATCAGCTAAGTAATTAGCTTAAGTCGCGTTAAAGAAAAAAACCATCTGCCAAACAAATAATTTCTTTTTATGATTTAAATTATATGGAAGTATGATTTTTTAAAAAGTAAAACCATAAGTAATATTTAGTAACTTAATTCTAAGGTTGCAAATGTACGGCTATGCGGTTTATGACGTCATAATTCGTGCGCCATGTTGCTGATTTAGGACGGTTGATGCGTGGTTGCGCTGCGCAATATTTTTAACATAATTTTAGACGGTACGTTTAATAACTACTGTAATCGCTTAATTATTTTAATAATTATTGAACACTTAGCTGCCGAGTACTGGTAATACGGTGACTAGTTTAAGAAACATTTTCTTTTATTTTCGGCACCTGTACTATTACTTACAAATTATGTTAATAAATGATCATCTGATAAAAGTTGTTTCAGTTCAGACCCTATGGCCACTTGAATATTTTGAACGATTGCGGGTGAATTTAGTTTCATTAAAAGACCAGCTGAGTTTCGTAATTAGTATCAGTCGGTCTTGATTTGAATTTGTACCACCGTTATTTAGGTTGTACTTTGGAGTAAAATTACGTGGTGCCTAAAAATTTATTAAACCCCTCCCTTCTCGCTGTTTAAAAGTTAGCGGCCTCCAAAAATGAACGGTTCTGTTTAATGAAACTGGATGACCTTGGTGATTGTTCAATAACGCTGTTACCACAAATTATAAAAAAAAAATTATAAAATAATAATATATTTTTTTTAATTATCCTTCTTTTGCTTCTTACTATTAATGTCTCCTTTTAAGATCAAAAATAAACGCCGCATCTTTCGTTTTCCTTTATCAAACCAGTACAAGAGAAAAAAACAAAACTATTCTCATAGTGTTGATTGGTTGGAAGGGGTCAAGTTAAACAAGAAATCTTTTTGTTTTTACACCGACGTTTTGGCCCTTTATTGGGCCATCCTCGTGGCACTAAAATGCAACAATACATTTTTTAAATCTTAATAAAATAAACCAATGACATAATTTATTATTATTTTTTTCTTTTCGTTAATTTGTAAAAATGTATAAAATAATTAATAAATAAATTCATTAAAATGTTTTAAAAACTAGGACTGAACATACACATTAATTTACAAAATAAAAAAATAATAATTAAATAAAATAAAATTAATTAGAATATCACAATCAGACCTATTGCAGATGACGAGACCAAATGGTGATAAAAATAATAATAAAGAGAAACATACACACACACATACACACAATAAAACAAATTTAACAAAGTGACTACTAGTTACATAATTAAATGAACAAAAAAAACAAAAGAAACAACCAAAACAAAAATAAAAAATATACATAAATTGAAAAGCAAAACGGTAAAAATTTTAAATAGTACCTACTGAAAACTTTATATTTCTTTTGTCAAATTTATAGATGTAAATGTAGATTTTACAAACATTTTTGGTTTCCTAATAATTTTCAATATTATTAAAAATAATATATTGTTGTTTTATTATAATTTCTTCTCAGCTGGCAACGGAATAAATCAAAAATGAAACAAGACAATTGCGGCGGCGTCCAACAAAAAACTGGTACTTAGTATTAAAAAATTTATATAGATTGGGTTAAATAAACAATGTATATAGTGACTCAAAAAAAAATTTGTTAGGTTGATGTGGTTAACCTTTTTTCGTTATAATATTTTATAATATTAAATTTAATTTCTACATATGTTAATTAAGTTAAAATAAGATGTGCTGAGATCCTCGGTGTCCGTTTTTTTATTTATGCTGTTCTTGTCTTTTTTATCTCTAACATTTCCTGAAAAATGCGTTTTTTATAGTTGGTCTGATGATTGAGAACTGTTGTATTGGAGAAATCAAAGGTATGTAGGTAACTAAAGCTATGTTCACTAAGTGTTGTATTGTTAGTAGAGGTATAAAGGTTAATTGGTAAAACGCTTCTTTGGTGTTCTGAAATTCGAGTTTGTAAATAACTTCCAGTCTGTCCAATATACACTCCAATTACATTCTGTACAAGGTATTTTATAGATGACGTTACTGATAAGGTCTTCTGGTGTTTTTGTTTTGAGTTTTGAAAAAAAACTTCCTATTGTATTCTGATTTTTAAACGCTATTTGTGTATTGTCAGTGGTTAAAACTTTTCCTAACTTTTAATTGGTAAACCTGTCAGATATAAATATTCCGGAGGAAGCTCAAACTTTTTTAGGTCTAGGAGAAAACTTTTACTTACCTTATCACCAAAAAAACTTTCCAATGGAAGGACTACTCACAGACGTAGAATATTCTTTAAGTTTTTTGACAGATGAGGATATTAAAGTTCAGAAACGCAATCAGTCAATTAATATAATTACTAATTATATCCACTCAAATAAAAATAAAAATAATTTTTCTGATCAACAAATGCTGAAAAGACAGAAACAAACAAAAATCTTTTTAAACAACCAGAATGATATTATCATAACAAAAGCAGACAAGGGCAATACAACATTAGCCCTAAAGAGGGATACATATTTTGAAAATGCAGGAGAACTTTTGTCAGATGAATCAACCTATATAAAACTTACAAAAGATCCCACAAAGACTATTCAAAATAAACAAAGAAAATTAATAGATAAAATAATAAAACAGGACGGCTTTAGCAAAGAACAGGGTACAAAGCTTAAATGTGATACAGGAGTCTTTCCAAAAATGTACCTACTACCCAAGATACACAAAATTAATAC
Source organism: Aspidapion aeneum (assembly GCA_963576565.1). NCBI lineage: Eukaryota > Metazoa > Arthropoda > Insecta > Coleoptera > Brentidae > Aspidapion > Aspidapion aeneum. Next base: position 61,533,746 of record OY755040.1, on the reverse strand, counting down.
ACCATTAAGACCGATTGTCAGCTTTGTAGGTTCTCCCACATACAATCTAAGCAAATATCTTGCGGATCTTTTAAAAGTTGCATTTGAAAAAGACAGCTTTTATGTCAAAAAGTCTTTCGAAGTGGTAGAGACTTTGGAGAACTTTCATTTGCCTCCAAACTATGTGCTGATCTCTCTGGATGTTGTTTCTTTATCTACCAACATTCCTACCGATTTAACTAAAGATTTAATAAGAGAACGGTGGCACTTAATAGAAAACCACTGTAGCTTAAATAGAGATCAATTTTTGAAACTTTTAGATTTTACATTTGACAATAGCTTTTTTAATTTTGACAATCAATTTTATAAACAAATTTATGGCTTAGCAAGTCTTGAAGACTCCCATATGCCCTGACGTAGGCAAATCATGACAAGCTATGATAGCATCTTTACGCTTCTCTTTCGGCATACTTAAACAACTTATTCCCACTATACCTCCAGCTCATGAACTTTAACGGCGAAGCGGTCACACGATTAACCATCTTATTGTACCACATATCTTTAGCAACCGGAACAGCACGTGACAACATGTCAGGAACCACATGATCTTTTCCACTACGATGCATAACTTTAAAATTAAATTGTCGTAACTTGACAGCCCAACGAGCTAATCGACCAGCTGGGTCCTTTAAGTTGTGAAGCCATTTAAGGCTGTAATGGTCAGTGATCACAGTAAAAGGGACCCCCTCAATATATGGCCGTAATTTCTCAATAGGCCACACTAGTGCTAAACACTCACGCTCACTGGTAGTGTAATTCCTCTCCTGTCGAGTTAAAGATTGACTAAGATAACAAATAACCTTTTCGCCTTGCTCCATCGGTTGAGAGAGAACCGAACCGAACCGAACCTAACCCAAAACCAGAAGCGTCAGTCTGTAGAACAAACTCATTCTCATAATCAGGACAACTAAGGATTGGTGCTGCTACCAACAGTTCTCTAATCTTTTTAAACGACTTTTCACATTCCTCAGTCCACACAAACTTGTGATTCTTTTTAGTTAGTGAAGTAATGGGCAAAAAAAAAATAATAGTAAACAGTCGAGAAGTCTGGGACAAAGCATCGATACCAAGAGAAACTGCCAATTATACGACGAACTTCTGAGACATTAGTGGGACGAGGTAATTCCAACATAGATTTTACCTTATCTGGGTCCACTCCAAGGCCCCGACGATCGACTACATACCCGAGGAACTTCATTTCCGGTCTACATATTTGACATTTCTCCCAAGATACCGTTATTTGTGCGGCATGTAATCGCCGGAAGACTTCTTCTAACACTCGCAAGTGCTCTTCAAAGGTCGAAGTGACAATACAGACATCATCCAAGTAAATAAAGACATGGGGCTCTAAATCTGCCCCTGGCATAGTATTAATCAAGCGTTGCCAAGTGGCTGGAGCGTTATGTAACCCGAATGGTAATCTTTTAAACTGGTAAAGGCCTCTTCTACAAATAAACGCAGTAAGGGGACGACTACTCTCCTCGATAGGCACCTGCCAATAAGCACTCTTCACATCTAAACTCGATAGGTACTTGGCATCACGCAATTTATTCAAGGTCTCAGATACGAGAGGAAGTGGTTAACTACACGCTCTGTGGCGGAGTTAAGACGGCGATAATCTACGCAGAACCTGTATTTACTAGTGCCTTTCTTCGGAACCATCACGACAGTTGACGCCCATGGACTTAAACTCGGTTCAATAACCCCTAACTGAAGCATTTCCTCAATCTCGTCGTCCATCATTTTTTGAATGGGTGGAGAAACCCGATAAGGCCTTTGAGGAATTGGTGGGGAAGCAGTAACTATACTGTGCTCAACCATATTGGTTCGACCTAGACTAGTACCCATCAAGGTACGATACTTACTAATTACTTTATCAAGCAACACATCCTGTTCAGGAGTCAAGACAGTAAGTTGACTATCAGAAATACAACCGATATTTACATGATCTGAAAATTGCCATTCGTTTTGTCGGAAATCAGGAACGATCCATGGATATCCAAAAATCGTACCCAAGAATGAGAAAGTGGGGAAGCTCAGGGACTACAATAACATCAATAATACGAACTCTATCCCGCAGCTTGATCGGAAGACCCAAAACACCTAAACTTAAAGTCTGTTGGCCATTAGCCACTGTACACAATGATTTCTTGGTAGTGTCTAAGGAGATACTAAAACTCTTAACAATATCCCACCCTAAACCTCCAAGAAAAGTACGACTAGCTCCAGAATCTAACAACCCTAAAAACTTGTACCCCAGAATATCCACTTCAAGATACGGCCTTTCATCATTCTGAGCGTGATTCAATATATAATCTAAAATAGGTTTAACTGTCGGGCTTTGGCCTTGTTGATTCTTAAGCCGACGTCCTAAGAGGGCCTCTGGCGGTTTCCCTTATTGCTACAAGTTGGACAAGTGTACTTGGTAAACCCTTCTCTTCGACAACCAAAATAAATCGTTTTCTCAGACGAGGCACAACCGATAGCTCTATGACCTACTTGACCACATTTATAGCAGGTAATATCTCGAGGTCGATGAAGATTGTGATTGTTAAGACCGTGAGGCCGATTTGGAGAAGCAGAGTTTAAAGGAACTGGCTGCGAATCTTCAAGTGGTGCAACAAACTCTTCAGCACCAACATCAGCTAGATCAGGCTCCATGGAATGTGTTTTCCGGGGAGGTGGTTGGTATACTGACTGCCTGCGTGCTTGTATAGTCTTGCACTTCTGCTTTAGTATCGCAATGGATGAGATTTCATCAGCACCCAACTGATCTCTATAAATAGGCAATATGTTCCTAATCAGAATTACAAGCTTAGCTTCTTCGCTAATAGGGCATACCAGTGTCTGAAAATATTTATTCATAATGGCCAGATAAGTTCCTATATTCTCTTCTGGTCCTTGTGTTCTTCTTTTAATTTCTTCTAAGAATAGTTCTGGATAATTAGAAATCTGGTAGTTTTGTTTAAATTCATAGACCAATTCATCCCACGTAGTCACTTCTGACCTCACGTCTTCATAAAAATCATAGGCAGTGCCAACAAATAAGTCAATGCCAGAGTTAAGTAAAGTAAGCTTATTTACATGTCTCGCTGTTCTTAATTGTTAGACACGTTCAAAGAACGCCGTCACCGACATTCCTCCCTTAGCCCCAGAAAACTTTATGTCCCATTTATGAGGTAGGATCGGTTTAATTTCATAATTCTGTGGTTGACTATCAGTTTGTACAGGCGAGGACGCAGCATGTGGAAGCGAGTGATTAGCCAGGCTACCTTCCAGGACCCCAAATTAATCGGTACTCTGGAAACAACAGTTACAGTATCAGTCGTTCGAGTGTCAAGCTGATCGATCTACTAACGATAGTGCTCTACCCAGAATCTCACTTCGTTGGGTTTTGTCCTCAACCGTTTTAGCTACACTATTTTCTATTCTACCCAAGACATGGTTGATCTTGGTCTGCAGTTTTAGAAATGCTTTACTTTTGCTGGTATCGGAAAATTCCGTTACAGCGGTAGCTAGCTCGTCAAGCTTTTTTGTGACTGCAGCATAATCTTGATCAAACGAGAGGGGATATTCTGGATAAGAGACGCTATCTCCACTACGTTCAGTTTGCCTGGCTCCCTTTAGACGACTTCTCATCTCAATGACTGTCCCAACGGCTATTCCTCTCCACGTCAGTTCATAGGTAAGCTCGTCTTTATCAAGTCTGTTCACTTCCATTTTTCGCGACATGTTGTCTCAATATTTACTAAACTAAATCACTTCACCACTTTTATACTTTGCACTCAAGCACAAAGCACAAAAAAAAATTGTCACGACATTCCAAAATAAAAAATAAAAAAAATAATTAAGATTTCCGTACACCAGTTCCTGTTTCCTCAACCAGCTTTTACCAGTCTCAGTGGTAAATAAATTTATTCTGATTAGTTCAGTTCAACCCAAGACCTGCCACAAGATTTGATTTTATTTTATTTTATTTATTATTTATTTTTTTTGTTAATTTTTTTCTTTTTTTTTAATTTGTCAAACACACTGTGTTTTTTTTTTATTACAATCTAGTCAGTAAGACTAATTAGCAATTTTGTTTTAACTTAATTTACTAGAAAAGTCAGATTTAAACTTAGGGTTCACTCAACAGTTCTCCCCGCTTTGTTTAGTCTGTAACTCATAATTGTGTTGTGTTAATAAGGCACAAAAATGCTGGAAAAGTTTTTTCTATAGTCCCTAAGTCTTGTAGACTACTAATGTCCACTAATGCCTACTAATGCCTTTAAATACTAGCGCCCCACGTTGGGCGCCAGAAAATGCGGCGTTTATTTTTGATCTTAAAAGGAGGCATTAATAGTAAGGAGCAAAATAAGGATAATTAAAAAAATATATTATTATTTTATTATTTTTTTAAATAATTTGTGGTAACAGCGTTATTGAACAATCACCAAGGTCATCCAGTTTCATTAAACAGAACCGTTCATCTTTGGAGGCCGCTAACTTTTAAACAGCGAGAAGTGAGGGGTTTAATAAATTTTTAGGCGCCACGTAATTTTACTCCAAAGTAGAACCTAAATAACGGTGGTACAAATTCAAATCAAGACCGACTGATACTAATTACGAAACTCAGCTGGTCTTTTAATGAAACTAAATTCACCCGCAATCGTTCAAAATATTTAAGTGGCCATAGGGTCTGAACTGAAACAACTTTTACCAGATCATCATTTATTAACATAATTTGTAAGTAATAGTACAGGTGCCGAAAATAAAAGAAAATTTTTCTAAAACTAGTCACCGTATTACCAGTACTCGGCCGCTAAGTGTTCAATAATTATTAAAATAATTAAGCGATTACAGTAGTAATTAAACGTACGGTCTAAAATTATGTTAAAAATATTGCGCAGCTCAACTACGCATCAACCGTCCTAAATCAGCAACATGGCGCACGAATTATGACGTCATAAACCGCATAGCCGTACATTTGCAACCTTAGAATTAAGTTACTAAATATTACTTATGGTTTCACTTTTTAAAAAATCATATTTCCATATAATTTAAATCATAAAAATAAATTATTTTTTTGGCAGATGGTTTTTTCTTTAACGCGACTTAAGCTAATTACTTAGCTGATTACTAGTTGTGAGCTACTCAATACTGGAAGTAGGGACATCACTATAAAGTCGAAGTATTTGGCAGTTGGAAAAGGAAGAAAATAGTATCTTCAGTTTCTTCACTTTTGATACATATCTAATGACTGATTCTCATCCAACATTATAACTGGCTTAACTGGAATCAGGGAGCTGGTTTAAAAAAACTGGAGCCAAAAACCGGTACAGGAAAACTGGAACCAAAAACCCTACAAGCGAGACCAAAAACAAGCGTAAGTGTCACGTAGTCTATAAACAGAATAATAGATATCCATATTCCAATATAGTCGTTAAAATTTTTTTTTAAATGTTATTGGCCCTAATCATGGAATGCCCCTCAGGCAATAGGAAAAAAAATATAATGCTTCAAAAAAAATAATAGTCATCAATGCCTCGTATGCATGGAATGTCCGTGCGACCCATAACACCCTTAATCATGGAATGACCTTAAATACAAACATCACTCATCCATGTTATAACCCTCAGGTATGGAATGCCCCAAGAAAGGAATGCCCCTGAGCAAGATCCATAATCAAAATAATAAAAAAAATTATTCATGAATGCCCTTTAAGCATTACTAGGCATGGAATGCCCTAATAGCATGAAATGCTCTGATTTATATTTAAACAAAAATTTATATTACCCTGCTACGGATTTGCTTTAAAAAAAATTTAATAAATTAATACGGTTAGATCCTATAAGCAAGGAATGCACTTAAATATGTTATAACCCTTCGGCATGGAATGCCCCTGAAGCATGAAATGCCCCAGGGTACAGAATGACCCATATTACAAATATATACAAAACCCGGACAACTATAAAACAGTCAAAGAGAAAAAGATATAATTACCTAGTAAGAGTATAGAAAAGTTGCCTAACTAACACGTAAACCATGCACACAAACAAACAAAAATTTGAAAGAGAAGGATAGAAAAGAAACTATGTAGTGGCCCCATTCTACATAGAACCCAGAAGAGTAAGGTTATCAGCGGGAGGGTTGGGTTGCCCCTCTGGTAACGCTTATGCCACATAAAAAGCAAGCGAGGTATCCTTTTACGGAAAATCCCCCGAAATACTATGTACACAAGAGTTTTCGAATCTGAGAGTCTGTAGCGTCCTAACAGCCCTCCAGTCATGGCCTGCAGCCACACTCCAGGATGTTATGTGAGTCCGGTACGATCAAAGTTGCAAAATCCCATAAGGCCTTGGGAAGTTTTCGTACATTGATCCTGCACTACACAACGGACAACTGTTATTTCTCAGACAGACTATCAGACCGAGACAGAAAAAGAATAACAAAACACACACACAAAAAAAGAATAGATAGAGATAGATAGAGAAGGAAACCTATATATAAAACTTTTCTGTACTCAACCTGCAATTATTACCTATATAATAATTTAAAAAAAAAATAACAATTTTTTTGGCAAGTCCAGAAACTGAGTTTATTCTTTAAAAAAAATGTTCTTAAAAATTGACCAAGTTTTTGTAATTATTAAAATAGTTGTGATCTAAAATATATTTTTAAATTGTAAGAATTTTTTTTTACGGGTATGCGCACTCGCAAGGAGAAAAGCGGCAAGTGCGCGGAAATGTTGGTGTGTGTTGGTTTTGAAACGGTTCAGGTTGTAACCTGCAGGGAAAACTGTCGCAGGGAGTTTATTCCACAGCGATGCTGTTCTCCAGAGATATGAATTCTGATATAATGAGGTTCTTAGTCCCTGTATTTTGACAACAAATTGATGGTTACCGTCTGTTTGACGTGTTCGCCTAGTAGGTGCTACTCCCGGGGGGATCATACGTGCCAACTCTTCAGAGTATTTTCCGTGATATTACCTGTAGAAGAGAGATAGATCGCCCACAGTTCTTCGATGTTCGAGACTATCCAAGCTACGGGTAAGTGTAAGGTGGGTCATTGATCAGCTTGATAGCTCGTTTTTGCACGGTGTTCAAAATCATTAAGGTATGTTTGGGTGCCGCACGCCATATATGTGAGCAGTACTCCATAGTTGGTCGAATCTGGGCTTTGTAGAATGTCAGCAGTTGGCTTGGTGTATACAGATGTCTTGTACGAAATAGCACCCCAAGCTTTTGGGATGCCCTTTTAGCTATATCTGCCACGTGACTGTGCCAAGACATGTTGGTCTCTGCAGTGACTCCTAAGATGTTCAACTGGCTCTGCAATGCGACAGCACTTCCAGATAGCATGATGTTTGGCTCACCGGTGCTGGTCTTTTTTGAAAACAGGGCTGCTTGGGTTTTCTGCGCGTTGAACTGTACAAGGTTTTTGTTGCCCCAGTCCTCTATTATCTTCAAGTCGTTATTTATCTGTGATATTTCAGTTAGTCTAAGGTAATGGAATTCACGTGCGGAGAGACATGTGGGTGGTATGACTGAGGAGACTACATTGCCATCATCAGCAAAGCAATAAAGTGGATTTACTGTTTTATGTATGAGGTCATTTATGTAAATCAGAAAAAGTGTTGGCGAAAGGATTGCTCCCTGTGGCACACCAGCACTTATTTGGTAAGAGTTGGAGTTCCGGCCATCCATTGCAACATAAATGGATCAATCCTTAAGGTAACTTTCAAACCAAGTGCAAAGTCTCGGCGACAATCCCGTTGCTTTGAGCTTGTTGAGCAGATTTTCATGCCAGACTTTATCGAATGCTTTATATATATCTAAGGCAATTGTTCTTGTTTCACCTCGCAACTCAATCGCTTTTTGCCATAAGTGAGTGACGTATGTAAGTAAATCGCCAGTTGACCTATATTTTCGAAATCCGTATTGCTTGTCCTTTATAATTTTGTACTTTTCCAAGTACTTGGTTAGGTGATTGTTCACAACTCTTTCCATTACTATTGATATCACCGGAAGTAGAGCAATTGGTCTATAGTTTAACGGATCTTTTTTTTTTCCTTTCTTTGGAATGGGTTGTACTGCGGCAGACTTCCATGATGATGGATATACTCCTTGCCTATAAGATAAATTGAATAATTTTGCGAAAGTTGGGGTGAGTTCGCTAGCACAATTTTTGAGTACTATCGCGGGAATGCCATCTGGACCCATTGCTTTGTTTGTATCCAACTTTTTAAGGGATTGTCGTATTTCTCTGTGACAAAAGGGTACCTCTGGCATACTGTGGGAAACCCTTTCAATGAACGGTGGAGTTTTTCCATTTGGCACTGTTAGGTTTGAGTTGGAGGAAAAGATTTTGGCCAGCATATTGGCTTTTTCCTCTGATGTTGTGGTGATGAAGTGAGTATTTTTATCTGTAAGTGGTGGTATGGATGACTTGGTGAAGTTTGATCCAACGGCTTTTGCAAGAGACCAAAAGGACCTAGAACTACTTGGACAATTCAGCAACCTGTTTTTTATTCTTTGTTTGTAGTTTTCTTTGGCGGCGTCAATAGTAATTTTGCAACTATTTCTGGCTTCTATAAATTCTGTGTGGTTTTGAGCGGTTTGTTGTCGTTTCCAAAGGTTATATACTCTGTGTTTTTTCTGTACAGCCGTTTGACACTGGCTGTTGAACCAAGGTTTTGCATTAGCTCTGCGTCTTATTTTATGTGGGATATATGCATCCATTCCAGATAAGATTACTTTTGTTATTTCATTACAGAAAATAGTAGGATCAGCTGTTTTAAAGCAAACCTCTTGCCATGGAAAATCCAGGTAAAACTGTTTAAGGTCATTCCATTTTGCCGATTTATAGTGCCACATTTTACGAGGAAGTGATTGTTGGCTTGGCGGTATGAACATTTCGCACTTTGTTCTTATAAGTTTATGATCGGATGAACCAAGTGGGGGATTTACTTGAATTGTGTACAAGTCAGGATTTGTAGTTAGGAACAAGTCTAAAAGCGCTGCAAATTCACCCCTTTCTGAGATACGGGTAGGTTCATCGACAAGCTGCGTTAGACCACAACTTATGGCAAAAGCTTCTGCTTCCCTGCCTTCATTATCTGTTTTGTTGTGGTGTTTTAGCCAGGGTATATTGTGGACGTTGAAGTCGCCTAAAAAAACAATTTCCGCATGTGGATAGTTAGACTGTATACTATCACAGTTTTCGGATAATGTCGCAAAAAAGTTTTGATACTCGGTGTTACTTGGCGGTCGGTAGAGGCAGCAAATGAACTTGGTCGATGACTTTGAGGTGAATTTCAGCCATATGATGTCGAGGTTCGCTGGTTCTAGCTTCTCCTCTCGATGACAATGAAAGGTAATTTTTAATGTACACACAGATCCCAAAATTATGTCGAAATCGGTGGTGTAGGTCATAGCCGGGATAAAGATAGTTCACAATAGGTGTTGCAGAACTGATTTTAATTTCAGTGAGAACAAGGATGTCAGGTCTTTGTTCTTCAAGATGTTGGTGAACTGAATTCATGTTGGTACTTAATCCTCTTATATTGCTAAAATCAATTCTGAGTTGAGTTTTTGGTCTTCTTTTAATATCTTTGCATGAAGGACCCCCAGGATCACCCGACGCCCGGAGATCCGAGTGGTCGGGTATTTTACCTCCGGAATATTTTGATCCTGGAGGCGCCATCATGCTATCTGTTACTCATTGTTGGAACCGGACTGCCAGCGCAGTAGCGGAACGTGGTGATACCACTTAGCGCTACTCAGTTCTGGCATGGTGGTATCACACCGGTCGACGCCCAATCAGTAAAAAGCGTCTACCACCTACTATATATATATATATATATATATATATATATATATATATATATATATATATATATATATATATATATATATATATATAACATCCCCTAATTATTTACCAGTTCTAAAATAAAGACGACTTGGAAAGTTTTACAAGTGTCCAAATAGGTACTACAAAACTTCCTTAAATAAAGTCCAAAAATAGTTATCTCTTACCAAAATGAAAGATCGGTCTCAGAGAAAAGTACTCAGTTCTTTCGTTGTCCCATTTTTCCCAATTTAACCGAAGGCAATATGATCCGTTAGAGTTATGTATTCCCCTTTCAGATTTCTAATCATTTTATTTATCTAGTGCCTATTTACAGAACAAAATCCCTACTTTTTCTTTTTACACAAAATCTGAAAATTGACCAAAAAACTGCATGGCCAAATTTAAATAAAATGCATAACTTACCTCTGTTGGGTCAGTGCACAAACTTGGCACCACTGTGAGCCGCTATGTTGATTATCTTACAAGTCATATCTATGGCCCAAATGTTCGCTGAAAGAGTGTAACCAATTGTGACAAAAATTATCAGACCATTTAGCAGAGGGTTTGGGGAATGTATCTCAGATGACTAAAATAAAACGGCCTCGATTACCTACTGATACATAACCTAACTGCGCAGGTATCCACGCTCTCAAAACAAACAAAAAAACTCACGAAAATTTTCCATTTTTTTAGCTAGCTATTTACAAAAATGCCTACAGGTTTTTCTATTGAGGCACACATCGACACAATCTAATAATTTTTAGGTACAAATTAAAGCAATAAAATAATTTGAAAATCGCTTACCAGGATATGGAGTGAGTTCATACACTCAAATTGGATTCTCCAACATGGAGGGTGGTTGGGGTGGACACAATTTTTTAATCCCAATATAATTGGAGCAGTACGCTGCAACAAACTACAAAATGGCTCAACTCGCAATCGTCTTACTGCAAATAGGGACACGGACAAAAAATCCTTAACAACGGCCCAAGTTTTACGCACAAAAACTGGGATAAAGCCGAGTCCCAAAACTGTGTGACCACCCAACCAAAACGAGATATCAGACTGAGGACCCGTGGAGATGGAAAAATCGGCCCCACTTCGGACCAATTTGGATGCTGTTGGCGCACTATGGTTATCTCTTTTCCTATGGAATAAAAGAGTTCTAACCTTAGAGTAATAATAATATAAAGAGAAGAAGTAAACCGCGGCCCCGTGTAAATTTTCCATATTCGTGGCGGTCATTCCTGAAAACTTAGAATTTGCAGAATCCCCGGCGATGGCAACATAGCTGCGTCACTGGACTCATCTCAAAAAAACCACACTGGGCTGAATTTTCACAGTATTTTCAGAAACATAGCACTTCTTGTTTATTTTTACGTCCAACTAAGTTCTTTTTTACAAAAATAAAACTCAGCACACAGAAAAAAACACCAAAAATTCAATATACCAAGTCCGACGGCCAAGACAACACTGCATTTAATACAAACACATGTTACTGTTAGTGTCGACCTTAGAGCTTAGGAATATCTGGGCTAACCGTTCACGACTTGAGGACCCACCTAATTAAACTTGTTGCCATTATATAAGTGAAAAAATAATCTTTTGTTTAAAACTCATAGACAATGATTGAGTAGAAATAAAACTTTGGACTTCCATTGTCTTTATCTGAGAGCACGGCAGTGTCTCGCAAAGTTCGCGCTGCCGTACCATCTTTTCTTGAAACATTTCAGCCCATATTTGACCTATCTAAAGCTCTACTTCGGAAAGAGCTACGAATCTCATACTTTGCACAGTCGTAGAACTTCATAGAGTTAACAACCCCTCCAAGTTTCATGGACTTCTATAGAGTAGTAAAGTCGTTACGAAATTTCAAAAAACGTCGAAATTGCCACTCACTCACTCATGTATAGATCACCAAAATTCTACTGTACTTCCAGACCTACTATAAAGCTGAAATTTGGCGGACTGATAGAAATTATGACCAAACCCCTGGAAAAAATCAAAAAGCCCCAAAATTCTAATTTACTCCCCCTATATATGTAAAATTATTTAAAAGTAACATTACCCACTTCTAGTAATGCTAGAGAGCTGAGCTTTGGCAGCCTGATAGGAACTATGATAAAACTATAGAAAAAAATTATAACACCCCAAAATTCTAATTTACTTCCCTCCTATATAAATGTAAAGTTATGTAAAAGTAACACTGCCCACTTCCAGAAACGCTAGAGAGCTGAGCTTTTTAAGACTGAAAGACACTATGATAAAACTATAGGAAAAAATTTTAAAACACCAATATTTTAATTTACTTCCCTCTCCTATAAATGTAAATTTATATAAAAATAACATTGCCCACTTTCAGAAACGCTAGAGAGCTGAGCTTTGGAAGGCTGATAGAAACTATAATAAAACCATGGGAAAAAATTTAAAAACCCCAAAAATTTTCATTTACTCTCCTCCCCTATAAATGCCAAGTTATGTAAAAGTAACATTACCCACTTCCAAAAACGCTAGAGAGCTGAGCATTGGAAGACTGATAGGAACTATGATAAAACTATAGGAAAAAATTTATAAACACGAAAATTTTAATTTACTTTCCTCCCCTATACATGTAAAGTTATGCAAAAGTAACATTGTCCACTTTCAGAAACGCTAGAGAGCTGAGCTTTGGAAGGCTGATGGCAGCTATGATAAAACCATGAGAAAAAATTAAAAGACCTCAAAATTTTAAGTAGGGCATTGCAAAAGTTTTGAACAATATTCCGCATATTTTACTATTTTAAAAATTAAATATTATCCAATTCCTTTAAAAAAGAAGTGAAATCATAACAAAAACATTTCATGTAAAAATAAAAGAGTACGCGGCATTCCGTAAAAAGAATTGAGATAAAAATAAAGTCAAGTTCTTCAATACAAATTTCAAAATGAAAGTAAGAAACTAGTTTGGAAATGTTTTTCTAAACTTGGCTATTACGGCTGTAAATGACTCAGGCACAGTGCTTAATTGAACATAAAGAAGATTGGCTGTAATAGCAAAGTTTAGAAAAACATTTCCAACTAGTAAAAATCTTTCATTATGAAATTTGTATTGGAGAACTTGGCCTTACTTTTATCTCAATTCTTTTTACGGAATGCCATTTTCGCGTACTTGGCCCTTTTTTACATGAAATGTTCTTGTGTTTATTTATTTTAAACAGGACGTTTCAGTAAGTAAGTATATCTAACCGTTTCCAAGTGTAAACTAAACAGTCCAGTCTAAAGGCTACTACTTATACTACTTGTTGTGCAGTCGGCCCGCCCCTTTTTTACCTTCCTAGCCCGCACAGCAACGGCTAGAGAAGGTATTGTTTTCGACAATAATTTTTTTTTGAGATAACACCGAAAATGTGTTATTTGGGTGTATTTTGACCTACCCTAGCAATATCGTCGTGATGTCTGTCTGTGTTGTGTGTGTATGTATATCTGTCCGTAACGCGATGGCTCCTAAACCGTTTAACCGATTTACATGAAATTTTCAGGTAAAATAGTACTCGATACTGCAACGAGCTGATTAGATTTTAGTCAAAATTCGTGAATGCTAATGACAGTTTTTTGACAGTTAAAAAGTTTAAAAAATGCTAACTTTTTAATGGAACGTCGCATCAATATGCGGTTTTCGGAAAATAGTAGCGCGGGGATATAGTCCAAGTAGCTCAAAACGAAACCCGGCCCTGCTAACACGAAATCCGTAATATGATGTCATACACCTGTTGGCACGTCCTGAAAAAATTGTGGGAAAAGAAGCCGTTCATAAATTATGTTGTCTAAATGAGTTTTTATCGCAGATTGTAATAAGAAATACACAGCATAAAACGACGCGACGCGGGCTAATACGCGTTACACAAATTATCGCACGGTTTGAATAGCCTAACCAACTTAAAGCACTATATATTTTGGTAAGGTAAGAAGTTGAACCTTACTTATTATTTATAAAATTTTACAGAGGCAGAGGAGCCGGCAACAGCGGAAAAGCTACATTGTTTACCAACAAATGAATGAATGACCGTCGAAACCGGGGTTACTACTTCTCTTTATATGTTATTACTCTGAGGTTCTAACCCATTATCAAATTGTGCACGTGATCGAATGCAATGCTGCCACATAGTAAAATAGCTACCCAGGGCTATCAAAACGGACGGGCCACGATCCTCCACTTTCTTGACGTCACATCCGGGGCTGATTTTTTTTTTTGATGGTCACGTTACGACACAGCTGATTGTTTTTAAAAAATTGAAGTTGGAATGACGGTTCATGAATATTTGATTTTTTTAAAAATAAAGTCATTTTTGAGATTGTTTTTACTTTATTCTGGCAGAACAATTTTTTTAAATTGTATAGTAATCCTTAATTTTTCATAGCCGCTTCATTAGCTCACACAAAAATTAAATTTAAAGCAGAAGCAAATGTGACAATCACAGATGACAAAGTCAAATACGTGTCAAATATAACAGTTGGCATGTAGTACATGGCGGGTAATTTGAATTCAAAATAAGGAATTCTAAATTTTGAAGATTTTAACCTTTTAATCATGTTGCTTCCTTACAAACCTTTGGTGGAATATCGGGATGGTGTCTGAGAATATTTCACTGAAATTTTGCGGAAATCTGTAGTGCCATTTTGAAAATACCATAAAAAAACCTCTGACCTCCCATAAGACCCAATGTAAAATTCAGCCCCGGGAGAACAGCTGATTTTTTCAGGGTCGTGGCCTCTATTTTTGTGTTGGCCTTGAGCTACCATGCCAAGTTTTGTATACTTTCGATGGCCACCTCCGTAGAAATATCTATTTAAAAAAAAATGGTATTGCAACAACGGCAACACCGCTCAGTGCTCATATTATATCGACGCGCGTCTCAAAAAGTTTGATCGTTTTGGCCAAGTAATGGATCGTTCATACTCGTCTTTTGTCTAGTCTTTTGTCTTGGTTTAGTCATATGTATTGTCATAAGAAAGTTAAAACCACTGTTTCTTATGGGAGTGTTCATACAATGCTTTTGCTTTTGTTTTTGATTAGTCTTTGTCTTAAGAGTTGCCAACTTTCAATCCTTAGGACAAGGACTAAGACGAGTGACAGACATCAGCTGATATTTGTTGTTTTTTTACAGAGCGTCCGAAGAGCGCAAGCGCGCGGCCGATACTTTGAATTTACCGCCATTAATCATGTTTTTAACAGAAAATCTCAACATAACCTCAAAATTTTATTTGTTTTTATTTTCTTTTTCGCTTTTGTTCTTTCCTGTCTGTGTTTCGTGCACAAATTAGGTTAAATAAGATTGTTTTGTTTAGAAAATGACTTTTGAAAAGGGGCCTTTTTATTGAAATTGAATTTTTTTTTCAGTGGGTTATGACTAAGACTAATCAAAAACAAAAGACGAGTATGAACAGCCGATTTTGTTTAAGACAGCTAAGACTAATCAAAGGACAAATACTAATCAAAAACAAAAGACTAAGACGAGTATGAACAATACTTTAGTCAAGCTGGTAGGAAGGATTCAAAAGTACCCAATTTTAGAAAGCTATGGTGCTAAATAACATCCCTCAATTCCTTCGGGAACACCCTCAAAAATTAAGTCAACGTGGAAAAATTTGACAGTCCGAACAGCTGATTCCATAGTTCAATATATACAAGAACGGTACAAAATAATAATCTCATCTGCGCATCAGGCCTGTAGACGTGTAGCAATAAATAAACAACGTTTGCCTGTTTTTCGTTAACTTTGTATTCAAAATTTTACAAAAATAACTTTAAAAAAGCGTAAATACAATGAATTAATTTAATATGAATGGCCGTCTTGATTGAGTGCCGATGATGGAGTCCCGGCTGCTCGTTCGTTCGACCTTGTGTCGGTGGACTGTTGAAAAGGGTTTCCGCGTGGCGGCGACACCTCTCAGAGGAATAAATTCAACGGATAATATACAGGGTACCGTACATGCCCCCGGCCTTGGAGGATTTAGCCGACAACTGGAAGTGGACATAATCGGTTAACTGCACGGGAGAAAGTTCCATCTGCTGTCTTAATCGATGCAACTCGTGCTTGTCCATCATTGCCATAAGTGAAACTTAAAATTCTTCCCAACCGCCATTTGCTTGGAGGAAGATTGTCATCACGAATAAGGACCAACTGTCCATCTTGTAGACTGCCTTTGTTCTTCGTCCATTTTTGTCTTTGTTGAAGCTCGCTTATATACTCGCGGCTCCATCTCTGCCAGAAGTGCTCGTACAGTTTCTGAAGCAACTGATATTGTGATAATCGATTTTCTTTGATGTGCTTAACTGATGGTTCCAATATTGACATCATTGGCTTCCCGATCAAAAAATGTGAGGGAGAAAGAGCGGATAAGTCTTCCGGATTGGATGTGAGTGGAAATAAGGGACGGGAATTGAGCACTGATTCGATACGAATAAGCAACGTTTGAAAATCGAAAAAGAATAAACTGTGGTTACCCATTATGCGGCGTAAATGAAACTTCAAACTTTTAACCCCCGCTTCCCAAATGCCACCGAAGTGAGGAGAATTCGCCGGAATAAAATGCCATTTAATACCTAAATTAGCAACGTATTCTGAAATATTTGAGTCATTCTCTTTAAGGAAGTCGCTAAATTCAATTAAGTCTTTATTGGCTTTCACAAAATTTAAACCATTATCGGAAAAAACTTCGCTAGGTTTTCCTCGACGACCGATAAATCTGTGAAATGCCTGTAAAAAGGCATCACTCGTTAGTGATTGAACCAATTCCAAGTGGATGGCTCGAGTACTGAAGCAAACAAATAATGCTACCCAACACTTAATGGGTTTGCAACCCCTTCCGGGCTTATCTTTCATAACAAACGGACCCGCGTAATCAACGCCTACTACCGTAAAAGGAGGGGTCGGTAAGAGCCTCGCACGTGGTAAGTCACCCATGATTGGTTGCACTTTATTATGAATATCGTATCTGGAACACTTAACACAGTTTTTGACAATTTTTCGAGCAAAATTTCTACCGGATGTAATCCAAAATTTTTCTCGAATTGAAGATAAAAGTAACTGAGGTCCAGCATGAAGCAATTTTCTGTGTTCATTTTCAAAAATCATGCTTGTCAAAATGTGTTTTGGTGAAAGCAACATTGGATGTTTTTTGTCATAGGGAAAGTCTGAATGAGTTATTCTACCCCTGACACGAATGATTCCTTCAGAATCAATAAAAGGGTTTAAACTTAGAATTTTGCTAGTTGAAGGCAATTCACGATTATTTTTAAGAAATTGATATTCTTCACAAAAGCAATCTTGTTGAGCAATTTTAATCAAAAGATTAGAACTAGATTGTAATTCTTGAACTGTCAGATAGTTAATTTTATTTCGCGTTTTACTGAATTCCTTTTTTATTTTGCAATTATTAATGAATCTTAGTATGTAGGCTAAAACTCTTTGCATTTTATTCAAATTTGAGAATGTATCAAATGGAAAAGTAATTTTTTGGGTTAAAACGAGACATTTTCGTATTTCTGGTAAATCGGGTATTGTATAAAAAATGTTAGGCCAATCAGAAACGTCACCTTGTAACCACTGTGGTCCGTGAAACCAAAGTTCTGATCTTACCAACAATTTTGGGTTTAATCCGCGTGAAACAATGTCCGCTGGATTGTCCGCGGTGGGAACGTGTCTCCATTCGATATTTTGAGTCAATTTTTGTATTTCAGCGACACGATGTGATACAAACGGTTTTAACGTATTTGGTATAGTTTTTAGCCAGCCTAATACGATAGTTGAATCGGACCAGCAATAGACATCATGAAATTGTAAAGTAGATGATTGCGTAACCTTATTAATTAATCGCGATAAAATTAACGCTGCGCTTAATTCGAGTTTTGGCATTGTTAGCGTTTTAATCGGCGCGACCTTGGACTTAGCGCATAAAAGGTTTGCCGTTGAGTCACCCGCTAAATTTTTAGAAATCACGTATACGCATGCTCCATAACTCGTTTCAGAAGCGTCCGCAAACCATGCAATGAGATGTATGTTGGTTTATCGCATATTACGTTTCGAGTAATTTTTAAATCGTTTAATTGATATAAATCATGAGAGAATTCAAGCCAGGAATCTACTAAATGTTTTGGTAACGCGTCATCCCATGAAAGTTTTTCTGACCATAATTTTTGAAGTAAAATTTTCGCGATTATTATACACGGACTGACAAGACCTAGTGGATCGAAGATAGTAGCTATTCTCGACAATATAGTACGTTTAGTAATGTTTGTATGACTAAAATCTTGTTTACGTATATTATAAGTTAAAAAATCGGAATCACATTTCCAGGAAAGTCCCAATATTTTGCTTTCTTGACCTTTAGTCATAGAAAACTCAAGTAAGTTAGATGAAGATTGATCGTTTTCATCAAAAATATTTGTATTATTGGATTTCCATTTTCGTAAATCAAAACCGCGTTTAAGTAAAACTTGCGAGATAGTTTTATAAACATAAATGGCTTGCTCTTCGGTTTCTACGCTTGTTAACAAATCATCGACGTACATGTCGTTTCGAATTATTTGCGCAATCAATGGATGTTCGTTTTCGCATTCATTCGCCACTTCGTGTAAGCATCGTATAGCTAGAAAGGATGCAGCTGTAGTACCGTATGTCACCGTATTTAACTGATAAGTTTTGAGTGATTCGTTGGGATTTGTGCGCCATACGATTTTTTGTAAGCTTCTTTGATCGGGTTGAATTAAAACTTGACGATACATCATTTTTATGTCACTTGATAAAACAATAGGTTGCATTCGAAATCTTAAAATGATAGACAAAATATCTTGCTGAATAATCGGACCGCACATTTGTAAATCGTTGAGTGAAACTCCCGTCGAACTGGGTGCTGAACAGTTGAAGACTACTCTGAGTTTAGTCGAGCTGCTAGATTCGCGTAATACTCCGTGATGTGGCATAAAATATTCGACCTCATCACACGCTTGATCTGTAACATCAGTCATGTGACCAAGTTGTTCGTATTCGTTTAAGAAATCAATGTACATTGCTTTTAACTTTTCGTTATTCATAAGCCGCCTTTCTAATGAAATAAATCGTTTCACAGCTTGTTCGCGTGATTCGCCTAACAAAGAAGGTGATTTCTTAAAGGGGATCGAAACAATGTAACGCCCTTCATCGTTTATGCTTAAGTTCTGAACAAAATTATTTTCACACGCTTGTTCTTCTGGAGACCAGGATTTTGAATTTTCGATTTCCTCAATTTCCCAAAATTTACTTAATTGTTCCTGTAATGATACGTTCGCGCTTAAATTGCAATGCGTTTTATTTTGATTTGAAGGAGGATAATTTTTCGGCATGCTCATCGTACCTGCTACTACCCAACCTAACCGAGTGTTTTGTAAAATTGGGGAAGAAATACCCATGCTTATTTGACCAACGCTTAAAAGTTTCCAGAATGCATCAGCTCCGATTAAAATATCTATGGACTGAGGTACAAAGAATTCTGGGTCTGCTAACTTTATGTCAAGCGGTATATTTAAATTCTGAATATTAATCGGAGATCCCGGTAGATCTGACGTAATATTATCTAGCACAAAACATGACAAATCGAATGAATATGAATTTGTTTTTGATTTAATTGTAATATCGCATTTGTAATTCGAATATGACAGGTTTTCGCTAATACCTGAAACTGCTAACTTGCATTTTGTTTTTTCGCATAATTTCGTTGTTATAAAACTAGACTGCGACCCGCAATCTAACAATACGCGCGCTGTTGCAAAGTCACCTGCGCTGCACTTCCCGCGTACGTGAACTTGTGCCGTTGAAAGGATCGAACTTTGCGCGGTTGCCAATGTACAATTAGATACACTGGATTCTGGGTAATTTTCGCGTACCAAATTTTGATTTTCCGAGGTTTCGCTTTGGTTTACAGCAATTGCTGAATTTGTTTTATTCGCATCATGTAAGACTGTATTGTGTTTTAAACCGCAAATTTTACAGCCTGACCAATTGCAGTCGTTTACCGAGTGAGATCGTCTTAAACAATTTTCGCATAGATTTAGTGACCTTATTTTCGCATATCGGTCTTTAATATTTAGCTTAAGCATGTCTGGACAATAAAATAAATTATGAGGTCCATTGCAGTTGTAACAGGATTTCGTTTTCGTATAGTTCGAATTCGTATTCGATTGATTCGGATTATTCGAATTTTGGTTCGAATTGCTCGAATTTTCATTCGCATATTTCGTATTTGTGTTCGTATAATTCGTATTCGCCTTCGGGTAATTCGTATTCGCGTTCGAGTTTGGGTAATTCGCATATGAGTATTTCGCATTTGAGTTCGCATTCGTGTTCGCGTAGTTCGTATTCGCGTTCGCGTAGTTCGCATTCGTGTAATTCGCATTCGTATTCGCGTAGTTCGCATTCGTGTAATTCGCCAAACTTTTTGAGTAGTCGTTTTTCGAATAGTGAGGTTTTTGATTCGAGTAATTTCCGTATTTTCTCGAGTCATTCGTTTTTTCGGGTTTTGAAAAATTAATCTCTACGGTTTCTAATAAATTGGCTCGTTTTTTAAGAAAATCCTTAAAAATACTTAAATCGACTTTATCATGACTAAATTTGTGTTTTTCCCACTCTTGCGCAGTTTGTTTATCTAATTTACCTGAAACAATGTAAATTAACAATGTATCCCAGTTATTAGTGGGTTCGCCTAACTGATTCAGACAAGTTAAATGTTTAAATAAATTTTCGTACAAAAATCTTATTTTGTTTGCCGAAGCGGCAACAATGCTTTCCATATTAAAAATGGCTCTAATATGGTTATGAACTAAAAGATGTTTATTGTTAAATCTTTCGTATAAAACGTTCCAAGCCGTATCGTAATTTTGTGCTGTAAATTCAATCGCTTGAATCACTTGTGGTGCTGATTCCACTAGTGCGCCCCTCAGGTAGTGAAATTTTTGAATATTTGACAATTTTTTATTGTTATGAATCATGGACAAAAAAAGATCTCTAAATTCGAGCCACGCTTCGTATGTTCCATTAAATTTGGGTACCTTTATTTCGGGCAAAATGACACTGTGCAGATCGTCTTCGCATCTAGATTTCGCGTCTGAAAAATTGCTTGCTAAATCGTTTTTGGAGTCAATTTTTTCCAACAAAGATTTAGACACAGCCATAATCGTAAAATATCGATTTTCAAAATCTTCGCGTATTTGGATTTGTTCATCCATTTCAAATTCTCCCGTCGCGCACTCAATTTCGCTCTGCACACTATCAAATTCCATCATGATAGTTTCAGCTTTTGAGATCCGCTGATTTAATTCAATCACTTGGGCTCTAATCTGATCATTATTTTCTTGAAATGAACTTGCGTATTTTTCGAATAAAGCCAATCTACTTTTTAATATATCGCGTTTTTTAAGCGTTGAAAGCTTAGGAGGCATAATGGCAATCTATACCTACAAACCCCTGTGGACGAGAAAAAAAAAACAAATAAATGCACTGAATTATCGATAAAGGTCAAAAAGAGAACTAATAATGAATAAAATATTAAATGCAACAAGTATATTCGTTTAATAAATTGAACTCCACCCACCAACCTACAAATATACGCTCTGGTAAGGAGGAAAAAGAGATAAAAGGATTGATCTTACTCGTTTGTTTTCGTCTCGGTGCAATGGCTTCCAAGGACTGGTTTACTTTTCTTGCAGATATTTTCACCAATTTTCTTCAAATATCCGCGCTCTAAGGACCATGTAGACGTGTAGCAATAAATAAACAACGTTTGACTGTTTTTCGTTAACTTTGTATTCAAAATTTTACAAAATTAACTTTAAAAAAGCGTAAATACAATGAATTAATTTAATATGAATGGCCGTCTTGATTGAGTGCCGATGATGGAGTCCCGGCTAGTGATGGGTCGTTCGCGAATGAACCGGTTCAAAGATTCGGATCTTTATACTGAGCCGTGAGAACCGACTCTCCGGTTTTCAAAGAGCCGGTTCGCGGATCCGCGATCTGTGAGGATCTGACGATTGAGAAAGCGTCCGAATATTCACGAACTCTTCCGACCACGGAACTCCCGACTGAACCGCAGTTATAACCGCTCGAAAAGATCAAGCGACCGAAGAGATCCGTTGAATGCGTTGAATCTCACGAATCGCAAAGATACAGAACACTGGAGGGAGGCTGCGTAAAGACCACGTTGACAACTTTTATTTAAAAACTTTATTTTTTACGGCACAATTTTATGATAATTTATTTACTTAATTACTTGAAAAAAAAGGGCCGTGTTTCTTGATATTTTGTTTATGGTCCAACTACAATGACTTTGTTATAGTTTTCTTATGTCCCGCCAAGGATTTGGTGGCGCCACCTCTCAACCCCGTGGACTCTAGAGGTCTATTCTTAAGGTTAGTTAGGAAGTCTATTCTTTGAGTTTAATTAGAGCAGGGCTATCAAAATGGACGGGCCACGATCCTCCACTTTGTTGACGTCACATCCGGGGCTGATTTTTTTTTATGGTCACGTTACGACACAGCTGATTGTCTTTAAAATTTTGAAGTTGGAATGACGGTTCATGGATATTTGATTTTTTGTTAAATAAAGCCGTTTTTGAGATTGTTTTTACTTTATTCTGGCAGAACAATTTTTTTTAAATGTATAGTAAGCCCTAATTTTTCATAGCCGCTTCATTAGCTCACACAAAAATTAAGTTTAAAGCAGAAGCGAATGTGACAATCACATATGACAAAGTCAAATACATGTCAAATATAACAGTTGGCATGTGGTACATGGCGGGTAATTTGAATTCAAAATAAGGAATGCTAAATCTTGAAGATTTTAACCTTTTAATCATGTTGCTTCCTTACAAACCTTTGGAGGAATATCGGGATGGTGTCTGAGAATATTTCACTGAAATTTTGCGGAAATCTGTAGTGCCATTTTGAAAATATCATAAAAAAACGTCTGACCTCCCATAAGACCCAATGTAAAATTCAGCCCCGGGAGAACAGCTGATTTTTTCAGGGTCGTGGCCTCTATTTTTGTGTTGGCCTTGATTAGAGAATATCTTTAAAAAATAAAGAGATCCGGATCCGCGAGCCGGTTCAGTGAGTCGGCTCTTTGTACTGACCCGGATCCGTTGAACCGGATCTCAAAAAAGACCCGGATTGCCCATCACTAGTCCCGGCTGCTCGTTCGTTCGACCTTGTGTCGGTGGACTGTTGAAAAGGGTTTCCGCGTGGCGGCGACACCTCTCAGAGGAATAAATTCAACGGATAATATACAGGGTACCGTACAAGGCCACTGAAACGATCACATAATTTCGCGTAACCACACAGAACCCACAAATTATCTTATCGATCGACCGACCGAATCCATCCCATATACCGGTCTAACTCCTTTCTCCGTGGCACAGTTGACTATGTATTCCTAACCTAATATATTTGTAAACAAAAATCCCATATCTCTTTATTTTTCTTAATCAACTAAAATAAAGAAATTTACATAAGTGAATAGTTTACACTAGCAGATCCATCCTAGACGTCAGCAACTAATGGGTTTGATCTTTTCCAACAGTAACCAGGTAAGTAAATAGTTTCAGGATACCAAAACACCTAACTGTTCATTTCATCACTAGTGACAAAGTGTTTTTTTTTCTAAAGAGTACCTATGTGCAAGTGCAGAAGATCCACAGACAGAGAAACTAGACCTTCCCGCAGAACTACAGGGACTCTAGGAACATAGACAATTTTAACCCGTAAGTACCTTAGCTGTGATTTACAATAAAACAATAGGGGAGATACAAGATAGGAAAAATCACGTAACAAGGAGTAGCAAAATAAATGCTGGAAATGCACAGTTAAAGTGATCACCGCTCGTTATATATCCATATTTGGTGGTGTATAATTAATCTGGTAAGGGTTTGTAAGAAGAACAGTTTCGTCTTTTTCCCTTGCATTGGTTTAAAAAAGAAATAAAAGTAAAGGTAAGATCGGATAATTTTGGTGATTCTTAAAGAGAAAGGAAATAGAGTTTCTATGGACCAAACAAAAATAGTCGATGAGTTCTTTACTGCAGAAGTACGTTTTTTAAAACAAATTGTTTATCTAGACGGCCGATTTTTTTGTTTATTTCCCAGTCTCCTCCGGCTAATACGTTAATGGGTCAAGCGTACCCTATAGACACCTGTAGTAGTGTACAGCGTGTCCCATTTTCGATGGGATTAAATGGGAAACTCAGTTATTATTAAAGATATTGATTTTCTGATTGCATCTTACCGTGCTCTTTTTTTGAGCCCTTAAAAATGGCGTAGATTTTTGCTAATACAGGGAGTTTTTGAAAAAAATGTATTTTTAATAATCCCTTGTATCTCGCTTATTTTGCGAGATATTTTTATTCTGTAAAAACCTTTTTATGGCAACTTTTTTAGGAGAAAATAATGACGTTGTCAACTTTTTAAAATATTGTTTAGTTTTTGAGATATGGTATTTATCATAAAAAAATTAAATACGGACCTGGATTTTTTTTATTACTATTTTGATTGGTTTCATGCTAGTATTATCATAAAATAATAAAAATTTTAAAATTTTTTGTTTTAAGGTAAAAGAAAAATATTTAATTAAAAAAAAAAATTAGTCCAAACCTGTATATTTTCAACATAAATATTAATTAAAAATTGCTAGATAAACAATTTTTAGTTTAACTGTTTTGATACTTAGCATAATAAAATGGTTTTACGTTAATTTACAGATTTATTTGAAACAAAGTCTACAAAAAAAAACAAATTATAAAAATAACTAATTTTTCTGATTACCATTATGTGTAAGACATTGTTGGCCTTTTTGAGTAATTTTTCTTAACGCATTTTGCATAAAAATATTTCTGCCATTTAAATATTGGGATTTTGTTGCTTGAATAAAGCAGTCAAAAATATCATATTTTTCAAAATCTGGATATGGTCGATCTAGCCAGTTTAAAATAATTGTAAGCCATTCACAAAAATGACAAGTAAAATGACAATGTCAATTCCACGCTTTTGTTTTGTAAATTTCACGACCGGCTGTGCTACCATCAAATAATTAGTATGATATTATTTTTGTAACTTTTTAACGTTTTCTACTTTATTTATAAATCTTTTAATTATCATTTCAAAACAGATAAACTTAAAATCGTTCAACTAGTGTGTCTTGCAATTTTTAATTTATAATTACGTTGGAAATTTCCAGGTTCGGACTATAATTTTTTTTTTCAAATATTAAATAGTTTTTTATAACCTTAAATCAAAAAAATAATAAGTTTTATCATTTTAAGGTAATAATAGCATGGAACCAATCGAAGTAGTAATAAAAAAAGTCCAGGTCTGTATTTATTTTTTTTATGATAAATACCATATCTCAAAAACTAAACAATATTTTAAAAAATTGACAACGTCATTAATTTCCTCTAAAAACGTTGCCATAGAAAGGTTTTTACAGAATAAAAATATCTTGCAAAATAAGCGAGATACAAGGAATTAATTAAAATGCAATTTTTTCAAAAACTCCCTGTATTAGCGAAACCACGGGGTTGAGCAAAAATCTGATTACACCATTTTTAAGGGCTCCAAAAAAGAGCACGGTAAGGTGCAATCAGAAAATCGATATCTTTAATAATAACCGAGTTTCCCATTTAATCCCATCGAAAATGGGACACGCTGTACATATTTTTGATAGTCTAATATACTATAACTATTAATCACCATGGCCTACCACAATACATAACAGCCGATTCAGGAACCGAGTTCAAAAATAAATTGATTATTGATTTTTGCCAATTATATAAGATAGGCATTCATTTTACAACACCTGGGAACTCAAATAGTAACAGTCCTGTAGAAAGTCTGCATTCAACTTTAATCGAACATTTTAGAACTCTTAAATTAAAGGAACCCAAAAATTCCAATAAGCAATTAATGCAATATGCAATACTAGCCTATAATTCATCAGTACATAGCGTAACTAAGCAAAGACCTTATGACGTCATTAATGCACGACTTGACTTTCTAGACCCCTTCGATGTCACAGACCAGGTCATTATAAGTAAATATGTCAATGACAGACGTGACAGATTAAAAATTATTTACCAAAAATTATTCGAAACATGGTCAAAAATACGATCAGGCAATCAATACATTATTGAATAATCAAAATTCGGTAAATACAGAAGTTAAACTTCAAATATCTTTAACAAAACAATTGAATCGTAACGCTTTTAGTAAGAAATCAGGAACTTCTTAAAAACATATTGAGATTTTAGGATTTAATATCACCCGATCAATAAACGATATTACCAATTATCTAAAATCACAAAATGCAATTTTTCAAATAATTCTTAATTGTCAAAGTTTGATATCATTTTTGGATACTTTGGAGAACGCTGTTATGTGTGCTAGTCTAAATACACTGCATAACTCAATAATTTCTGCTCAATTAGAACAAATAACTTCTAACTTAACCACCTTATATGGTGAAAATAAAATTCTACTGTTCAAAGATTTAACTTATTATTATCAAATAGCGAGCTTACAAGTTCAATTTTTAAATGATAAAATTATTTTTGCTGTTCATTTTCCTATTTTTCTGAAAGAAAATTTTGAATTATTTCAATTATTCCCAATACCTATAAATCAATCAATATTTATCTCAAATTCTTCTTACCTTATTATTGGAAGAGAAGAAAACCAATATCAAGAAGAGGCCTGCCCAAAACTAGAGAAGACGTACATCTGCCAAAATCGCCTTACACGTCACATCAAAGATTGTGCACTGGATCTTATAAAGCGAGCCGATATTAGAAATTGTCAATCAACACATACTGAACTATCTAAATCAATTGTTCAATCAATCACTAATCAATACGTATTAATGATACCGATTAAGAGAGAAATCAAAGTAAAGAAAGTATGCAGCAATAGAGAATTCATATTCATTGAGAGCCCAAGTTTAGTTGAGCTACCGCAAAATTGTAGCATTCAATGGGAAAATCAATTGATTTCCAATAAAGAGGACATTATTAATGGTAGTCCGTTCTTTCTACCACCATAAAAATCAAGAGAATCAATTAAAATCAAATCCAATACAGATAAATAGTATTGATTTGAAAGAAATCAAGAATTTGAAAAATCAAGCTACCCTATTGAAAATGCCAAACATAAGGGAAGTTCACCCTGCAACATGGAGTGCCCTTATGACCATTACTATGTTCTGTCTGGCAGCTTTGCATATGGTTTATGGTATTATTACAGAAGAAAAGCCAGCAGCAAAAAAGAAAAAGAAGTTTCAACCCTAGAAAACAACCCCGCTACTTCAGCGTTGTTTTCCGTCTAATGGGGGAGGAGTTATGTACCTAGAAGAGATGAGTTGCACCATATCCCACAGGTGTTCTTTTTGCTATCCTGCATTTTTCTACTACTACTATGTCGGTTTAGAACGTTTTTCTACGTTGTCCGACGCCTATTCTCCACCTCCTTCGATCCTGACAATCATCCTCTGTCAGATTCTTTTGACTCATTGATCTTTGGATTGACTGTTGCCATTCTAGTTCAGGACGCCCTCTTTTTCTGCGCCCTATTGGTTGCCATTCTAGGACCTGCTTTGGTAATCTTTCGTCGTTCATCCGTTGTACACGGCCGTACCATTTCAGTTGCCTTTTAGTGATTTCATCCGTTATGCTTCCCTCGATTCCCAATATTTCTTTCATGATCTCATTTCTTATGTGATCTATTCTAGATATTCTCATTGATCTTCTTATTGCATCCATTTCGACATTTTCCATTTTTGTTTTGTATTTTTCTGTTACGCGACAAGTCTCTATTCCATACAACAGCGTGCTTTTTACCATTGTTTCATATATGTTAAATTTTACATTCTTTTTTATCTCTCTGCTCCATAAAATACTGTTAAGACATCCAATAACTTTTTTTGCTTTTACTATTCTTTTTTCCAATTGTTTACAGTCTGTTCCTGTCTTATCAAATGTGACACCCAAGTATATATACTGATTGCATGGAGATATTGCTTGTCCATTTTCTAGTACTAACTCACTGGATTCGTTTCCAATACATAAGTACTGTGTCTTGTCCACGTTCACTGTTAATCCCCACTTTTGGTATACTTCTGTTAACTTTCTCATCATATACTCCATGTCTTCTTTATCATTAGCCACAATTACTTGGTCGTCAGCAAACTGTAGTGTGTATATGGTAAATCGGTCCTTAAGTTGTATTCCCATGCCGTGCACTTTACGTTTCCAGTTTTTTAGAGCTACTGCAATATATATTTTAAAAAGAGTTGGAGATATACAACATCCCTGTCTTAAGCCTTTTGTTACCAGGAATTCTTTTGAAATTCGATTTCCAATTTTAATTTTAGATTTTGACCCTTTGTATAGTTCTTTTATCGCTTTTATGTATGTATCATTGATATTAGTTTGCTCTAAAACTGTCCGTAATTTTTCTACTGGAACGGTATCATATCCTTTTTGTAGGTCCACAAAGGTAACATGAGTCTCTATATTTCTGGCGCTCCTTTTCTCAATTACTTGTTTAAGACAAAAAACATTATCACTACAAGATCTGCCTGCGTGAAACCCACTTTTCTCTTCTTCTTCTTGTTCATGAAAATCATTCTCTATTAGATCTCTAAGAATCCTACCGTACAATCTACTTAGAGTACTGGTTACTGAAATTCCTCTGTAATTATTGCAATCCAGCTTGTTTCCTTTTTTATGTATTGAGGATATGAATGCAATTTTCCAATCATTAGGTACTGGATGTCCGTTTATGCATTGATTAATAATATATTTGAGATTTTCGAGTAGTTTCTCTGATCCATATTTGAGCATTTCAGAATATATTCCCCCAGGTCCGCTAGCTTTTCCGGATTTAAGTTTTTTAATATTATTCTTTATCATTTCTTTTTCGATGATTACTTCCTCTCCATGTCTCTTCTCGGAGAGGCTGCCAGATATTCGGGTCTCGTCTCCTGCAGCAGTCCCTTGTAGTGTTCTGTCCATTGTTCTGGTTTGATTATCTGGATGTTTACTTTACTTTTGTTGGGTTTTTTACTGTAGAAATGAATTTCCATACTTCAGAACTCTGCCTACTTCCTACGTGTGTGTTTATGTCGTGGCACTTGCGCTCGAACATTTCATTTTTTTCTGTGCGTATCAAATTTCTTAGCTGTCTTCTGGTTTCCCTGTAGATTTCTAGGTCTCTTTGCTCCTTAGTACTAAGCCATTTCAAGTATGTGCGTTTTCTCTCTTTGACCATTTCCTGTATTTTGTCCGTCCACCACATCTTCCTGTTATTTCTATTATCTTGGTACCGAACAGCTTCGTTGCTTGCTTCCTTTAAGCTTTTTATTATGTTTGTATATATCTCTTCAAATGAGTGATTTGTGTTTATTAATTTTTCATCTAATCGGTTCTGATACAATCTTTGGGTACTTTCGATTTCTAGACTTCTAAAGTTGTATTTTTGATTGTCTTCGATGCATTCTAGGTTTTCATTTTCTCTAATACTTTCGTCCTTATTTGTTTTTCTTAAAGGGAATAATATTTTTGCTTTTACCAGATGGTGGTCAGATCCACAGTTAACACCACGAAGTGCTCGCACATCATACCACTTTAATTGCAAGTGTTGTCCACCTATAGCATAATCAATAATTGATTTAAGATTTCTTGTTGGCTGAATCCGGGTATATCGATGAATATCGTTATGTTTAAAAAAACCATTATTTATTTTTAGGTTTGTGGGTTTCACTGCATTTGTCTACTAGGTTACATATTTCGATTTGTTAATATTAAAATCATTCTAAGCTTAAGCCTTAGCCTGTAAACATTAACTTGTCTAAAATAAAGTTTTTAAAAACGGGATTTCTCGATAATTAGCTCCTCACCAATGACACTTTCTATAAGTCGTTGCCACGTTGCCGGAACAGTTACAAGTCCCATCGGCATTCGACAAAATTCAAATAAACCTTTGCCCGGAATTGTAAAAGCTGTCAATGGTCGAGATTCTTCTGCTAAAGGTACTTGAAAGTAGGCAGATTTTATATCAAGGGATAATAAATATTTTGCATCTCTAGGTTTATCTAGAGTTGAAGATACGTATGGAATTGGAAAGCTATCTTTTACTGTTGATTGATTTAGTTTTCTGTAATCTACCACAAAGCGCCAAGAACCATCTGATTTCTTCACGAGAAGAATGGGAGAAGCCCACGAACTATTACTTGATCTAACAGTGCCTTTCTTTAACAATGTTTCTAGTTCACCATTAATATTTTGTAACATAACCGGAGAAACCGGATAATATCTTTATTTTATTGGGCTTGCCGTGGTAACAATTTTATGTTCTACTAAATTTGAACATTCCAGCTTATCACCCATAGCCTTAGAAGCCTCATCCACAACTTTTTCTAAAATAAGTTTTTGTTCTGGATCCAATTCTGTTTGAGATTGAAGAGCAATATTATCTAAATTACAGCTAGGTTCTAATGTCGAAAAAGTCCAGCTAACATCTGGTACTATTCCCATAAACTTTAAAAAATCAGCTCCCAAAATCAAAAGGTGTTTAAGCGCGGGTATTATCAAAACAGAGACAGTTTTCACTCTGCCTTCTACTTCAAATGGTATCAAAATTGATCCTATGGAATCACATGTTTCACCATTAGCGACTGTACATTTTACTCTATTTGATTTGTCTAATTTTAATCCTAATGAACAAACTATGTCCCAACCAGGTCCTCCTAGTATACTATGAGATGCACCAGTATCTAATAATCCTTTCAGTTTGAGACCTAATATCTTGCCATTTAAGTAAGCTCTCTCACCGCCATCTGCATGAGCGAGAATAAAATCTAATACTGCTTTTTGTTTTACTGGCAAATTATTTTTCTTTAAAACTGTTTTTGGGACTGCACCTATACAGTTATCTAGCGCCTCCCTCGATCGTTTCCCTGACGATACGAACATCTAGGACAAGTTCAAACCGTTTTTTTCTTTCATTCCGCAACGAAAACAATATTTTGTTTTAGCTTCTACGCATTGCGTGGCTTCATGCGTCGAAGAACCACAATTCCAGCACAAAAATTGTGAAATTTCCTCACATCTGGCTCCACTATTATCAAAAGATGAGTACGTACGTACGTACACGTAGGCCAAATCAGGTGCCAAAAATCTCTGGTTCCTTGGTGGAGGGTTGAAGGATTCTATACTAGCTTTACTATCCTCTGCTTCCCGACATAATTCTAATAATTCATCAACCGAGTTAATGTCTTTCTTCATGGCTAGTTGATGCTGGTAATATGGTGCAATGTTTTTCTAAGAATTTTAAGTTTCACTGCTTAGGAAATTTCACACGTAAATCTTTTAAATGCTGTTTTCATTAAAGCTATATACGTACAACTTGACTCCTCTGGTCCTTGTGTTCTAGCTGAAACTTCTTTGAATAGGTCTTCATCCCCTGTCTTTGGTAAAAACTGCTTTTTAAATTCTTTTTCTAAATCATCCCATGTGTGGATAACATCCTTGTTTGCTTTCCACCAAATTTCGGCACTTCCCTCAAATAAATCACTTGCTTGTGCTACAATTTGGGACTTTGGCACGTTTCTTGAAACTGATAGTTCTTTTACTTTATCCAAAAAGGTCAGAATTGATGTACTTTTTCCATTAAATTTTAAATTCCATTGATGGACAGGTATTGATTTCATTTTCATTCCAGAAGATCCTTGTTGAATATTGGAGCTTACGAAAGCTTTTAAGGTGCTAGGTTGTGCTTGAGTAATAGGTTGACTTTCATCTTCAGACTCCGAAGTGGCATCAGTTGTTTCTTCATCACTATTTATTACTGTTGATGACATTAAAGCTGCTATTTCTAAAGGTCCTTCAGTCTGTGAAAATCTCTTAAATTTCTTTACTTTACTTTGTAATGTTCCTCTGAAACCCAAAATCCTTATTAAAAATTCTGATCTGACTTTCTTTTGTTCTTCTGTAGTCACTAACATTCTATTTACTCTACCATAGGCGTGATAAATCTTCGTGGATAATTTTTCATATTGTGATGATTCTTGACTGTTAGTGAAATCTTTCAATAAGTCTTCAATCTCTTGAACTTTTTGTTCTAGTGCCGTTTTGTCCTCACTATGTTTGAATGGATGGGTAGGTAATGTAAATCTCGGATCGGGTTTTTCAACTTTTACCAACTGGCGATAAGTTTTTCGTAACTCCTTTACTGTAGTAGTATCGTCCACCGTAATTCCACGAATTTTCACCTCATATAATAGCTCATCCTTTACTAAAGCATTCGTTTTCATTTTAAAAACCATTTTTACTTACTATTTTTCACCACTATTTTACAAAAAAATAACTCTATCACTTAACTACTATCACTTAAGTATATCTCCTTGACTTCACTTGAACACTCTACGTATAAGTTAAGAGAAAAAGGTTAAAAAAAAATATATTCATTGACAAATATATTTCAAATTATTTGACATAAATTCAGGGAAAAAGGTAAAAAAAATATTTCTTGACAAAAATATCTCCAATTAATTGAAAACCAACTTATTGTTTAATTACTTATTGCTTTTATTTTATTTATTTATTATTATAATTTTTTTTTTAATCGTCAAAATTGACTTGAACTTGAATACTTTATTGATCCAGGAAAAAAGGTTGAGAAAAATATTTATTGAAAAAAATATACCAAATTAATTTAAGGGTAACTTATTGTTTAATTATTTATTATTTTTATTTTATTTATTTATTATTTATTACGAAAAAAAGTAATTGATCGAAATATTCCAAATTAATTCAAAGTATTTATGTAAGCACAGTATCTCGCAAAAGTTATAGTTGTAGGCTAATTCGTGAAAAATTCCATACGTGTAGGGTCATTTATCCAAAAATGTTTCAAAGTCTATACCTGTAAGAGGTATTTGAAAAAAAGTTATACCTGTAGGGAGATTGATGAAAATTTGAAATTGAAGTCCATACGTGAAGAATACTTATAAAAAAATTTCTAAGTTATACCTGTAGAGAGAATAATGAAAATTTGACTAAGTCCATACGTGGAGAGTACTTATAAAAATTTTGTTAAGTTATACCTGTAGAGAACCAGACCGAAAATTTTTACAAGTCTCTACCTACTACTTTTCTTCCCTAAAACATGTTTTGTTTTTCAAAGCAAATAATTTTTTCTTTAAAAAAAACACTATATTAAAAAATTTAAAAAAAAAATCATTAAGCTCGTTTAAAAATATATAAAAAAAAATTATTTTTAAAAAGTCGCAACTTTTTTTTCCTGTTTAAAGCAAAACTCGTTATTAATCAATTATAGTTAAGTTTCCTAACTATTGCCTTTAAACTTACTTTTTCAGTATTTTAAACAGCGCGCAATAATTAGCTATCCCAAAGTAACATTTTAAAACTTCAAATTATCACATCCAATAAACTCAAAAAATAATGACCAAAAAGCTATCCTTAAACCCTTTACACGTTCTGGGCGCCAATTTGTTATGGTAATTTTTATTCTTTACTTAATTATCCTTATTATATTAACTATTTATTTAGCCCTTATTTGAATCACAAAAAAGGTGGCGAAAACGGGATGCCGAGCTAGCTGCTTGCCGGAGAGTGGTCGTGCAAGTCATAATATCAATTCTTATGTTTTCCGATATAAAACATTGGAGGACCTTAATTAACCCTTAAGCACCCGTTCATCAGTCGGTAGTACCCAGTCACAAAATACTGTAACTAAGTTTTTATGTAATAAAATAAAGGTATTTTA
Source organism: Aspidapion aeneum (assembly GCA_963576565.1). NCBI lineage: Eukaryota > Metazoa > Arthropoda > Insecta > Coleoptera > Brentidae > Aspidapion > Aspidapion aeneum. The sequence goes on along the minus strand of OY755040.1, from coordinate 61,500,032 downwards.
TCTTCCAATTTTAATTAGTTGGGAATAGTTAATTAAAACTCCGAAAGCTTGAGTGATATACCATTTAATTTTATAGAGAAGGTACTGTACATATCTAGAATTACCCTTTTTATTTTTATCTTATCACCAAAAAACTAACCTTATCGTAATAACCTTTATGCATTATTTACACAAAATCGGTAAGTAGTTTCATGTATGTAATAAAATGACTCAATAACCGATAAATATTACCTAAGTAAAGTTTTACGATAAATACCTATAATGAGATACCTCTTGTGATCACAATTGGCTTACAACTCTCCGTCATATAATATAACTCAATAACTGAACCGGTTTACATTAGGTTAAAATGTTTAAATAGTATAATTTTACACATTTAGTAAGACACTTATCTGGCAGTCTGGAGAGTCCCACAGACTAGACAGAACAGAACAGAACACTAGTAGGTGACTGATTGTGTTTTGTTCGACATTAAACTTGTCTCCTCAAATACTTAGGTTAATATCTTTATAGGTATAAGGACGTGCTACTAATTATAGCTCCCAGTTAGCACCCTAAAAATAAATTAAACCCTATTCAGAAAATAGTTGGTACCGTCGTAAAAGAATAATGTTAATTTTTTTGAATAATCGTTATTTAATTTTTCCTATGGCGTTACTTATTTTATTTCGGACTTCCATTATCTTTATTTATTTTAAAACACGACGTTTCGGTTAGTAAGTATCTCTAACCGTTATCAAGTGTAAACTAAACAATCTAGTCTCTAGACTACTACTTATACTACTTGGTGTGTAGTCAGGTGTGACGGCCCGCCCCCTTTTCAATCCTAAGACGCCTGTTTTCCTTAAAGAGTGGTTTCCATATGTTTGGTATGTCCGTGCGTGGTTGACTGAAAACTTCTTTATTCTGCATTATAAACGCGGCTTCAATAAACTTTCGTTTTCGCCAATGCGACTCCTTATGTAAAACTTTAGCTTCTGACCACTGAATCCTGTGATCATTTGACCATGCATGATCTGCTAAACCGGATTTTTCAGTATCCTAATTGGGTACTTTTTAGATGTTCATTTACTCTAACCAGAAGAGGGCGTTTCGTTTCACCTACATATGATTTACCACAGTCACACGGGATTTGGTAAATACATTCCTTATTATTTGAGGGATTGTCTGGTTTTGTTTTAGTTACAAAACTTCTTATCGTATTTCCCGAAAAAAATACTGTTTTTATATTATAGTGTTTAGCTATTCGTCTTATGTTTTCTGAAATCCCTTGAACATATGGAATGTTAATAACACCTAACAGATTATTATTTTGAGAATTTGGTACATTTAGTTTGGTGGGTGTGCTTTCGGGCTGTTCGGCCGTCGTCGTTGGAAATTCGTTCTCGACGTTTCGTCATCTCGAGTGGATGGCATCTTCAGGAGATGTTGACTGTTTGTCGGCTTCTCGAAGACTAGTGGTTAGTCTGTCGCGGGCGTAGGTTATATACGCTATGGAGGGCGGGGCGTATATCAGAGCTGGTCGGTGATTGGTCACTTTCCCCAGATTCAGTTTTGTTGCTATAAGCGAGCCGTTTAGTGTTTTTAAGAACCGGTACCCATGTTCTGTTAATTTTAAGAGTTTCTTCAGATCTGTTGAAGTTCTGCTGGTGTTTATGAATTTCGATTGCTTCTCTATAGAGTCTTGGATAGTATGAAGAGGAGGCGCAGAGAACTTGTGTGTCTTCGAATTTTATTCGGTGGTCTTCATTGTTTAGTGTGTGGTCTGCAACTGCGGATTTTTCCGTGTCCAAGTTGACAGTTGGCTTTGTGTTCTTTGATTCTTGTGTTTACGGACCGTTTGGTTGTTCCGATGTAGACACTTCCACAGGTACAGGGAATGCGGTATACCCCCGAAGAACTTAGTGGGTTCCTTATATCCTTCGCAGATCTGAGGTGGTTCTCGATCTTCTTAGATGGCTTGAAGATCGTTTTTATGTTGTGTTTTCCCAGAATACGTCCGATCCTATCCGTCACTCTAGGGATGTAGGGCAGAAAGGCTCTTGAAGTAACTTCGCGGCTGCTCAGTCCACCGCTTCTGTTACTTCTAGTGCTCGGCTTTGGTCGTATACATTTATCTATGTCGCTTTGAGTGTATCCATTTGCTACGAGGGCGTTTTTAAGATGGTTTAATTCTTTGTCTAGAAGTTCTGGTTCGCAGATTCTTTTCGCCCTCTCTACCAATGTTCTTATTACCCCTTTTCGTTGGCACGGGTGATGGTTAGATGTGTTGTTTAGGTAGCGGTCTGTGTGAGTAGGTTTTCTGTATACGGTATGTCCTAGTCGTCCCTCTTTCCTCGTTACTAGTACGTCAAGGAATGCTAATCCTCTGTTGTTCTCTGTTTCCATTGTAAATTGTATACTGGGGTGTATGCTGTTAATGTGGTTGAGAAATTCATTAAGGCTGTCTCTACCATAAGGCCAAACGACAAAAGTGTCATCTACATATCGAAACCAGACTTTGGGTTTATGAGGGGCATTATTCAACGCCTTCTCTTCCAGTTTCTCCATGAAAAAGTTTGCAATCACTGGCGATAAAGGGCTACCCATTGATACTCCATCGATCTGTTCATAAATTTGTTCATTGAAGTTGAAATATGATGTCGTTAGGCAGATTTTAAACAGGTCGGTGATGTCCTTCGGAAATATGTGTTCCACTTCCCTCATTGCCTCGGCCAAAGGTACCTTCGTGAACAAAGACACAACATCAAAGCTAACTAAGATGTCTTTCTCGTCCATGACGATGTGTTTGATCTTCTCAATAAAGTGGGTGGAGTCTCTTACATACGAATCCGTTAGTCCGATGTGGGGTTGCAAGAGGGAAGCAAGATGTTTCGCAAGTTTGTATGTTGGTGAGCCTATAGTACTGACAATGGGACGAAGAGGCACATCGTTTTTGTGGATTTTTGGTAGTCCATACAATCTCGGAGTCAGGGCTTCACTTTGGCATAGCATCTTCTTGACTGGGTCCTCCAATGAAGAAATCTTAATTAAATGATTCACTTTTTTAATTGCGGGTTGTGTAGGATCTCTTTTTAGCTTCTTGTATGTTGAGGGTTCTAAAATATCGACCATCTTTCTATTGTAGTCATCCCTGTTCAATACTACATTGGCGTTTCCTTTGTCGGCAGGCAGTATCAGAATGTTTTCGTCCTTGTTGAGATTCTTAATGGCTTTTTCTTCCATCCTTGTAATGTTGCGTTTCGGTGGTTTGGCTTTTCGCAAAATCTGTGAACACTCCGTGCGTATTTCTTCTGCCTGATCTTCGGGCAACTTTCTAATAGCAGATTCTAAGTTGGCAATTATTTCCTCCTTGGGAACCTCCCTAGGTGCAACAGCAAAGTTCCCCCCTTAGAGAGTACTGAGACTTCATTTTGAGAAAGCGGGCGGTTTGATAGGTTGATGACAGTTTTTGTAGAATCAAGGATGGGCTGCTGGTTATCCCGTTTATTGTTGTCGTCAGTTAGTCTCTGGTATTTGGTTTTCTGCCTCTCCGTACTTCTGTGGTGTTCGTTTTCCATGGATCTGTAGGAAATAGCATCAATTTTGTCCCAGTCTGATTTGTGCATGGTGTTGGCTAAGTGATAGAAAATTGAGAGTAGTTCGTTGTCTGTGCGTGCGAGTTGCGATCTAGTTGAATGGATCCGTTCTCTTAAAAGGGCATCTTCAGTTCTTCTATAGATTCTGTAGGCTTGAGGTGTTTTCATGGTATGCTTAAATCTCAGGAATTTCGGCGTGACCTTCTCATCGCGACAGCGTAATAAGAAAGTCAGCGAAGACAGTAGTTGCGCTTTCTTCTTGCGTAGTGCGACCAAGCGCAGATGAAGAATGGAAACTTCCTCCCCGTAGAGGCGTCGTACAAATTGTGAAAGGCTTTCGCGGCCATTGTCCAATGGTGGGTGTGCTTTCGGGCTGTTCGGCCGTCGTCGTTGGAAATTCGTTCTCGACGTTTCGCCATCTCGAGTGGATGGCATATTCAGGAGATGTTGACTGTTTGTCGGCTTCTCGAAGACCGCGAAAGCCTTTCACAATTTGTACATTTAGTTTGTTTTTAATTTTAAATATCGTTGAGTTTATTAATTTCTCGGAATAACCATTCTGTTGTAAGTCCTTTTTAATGTTGTTAATTTCTGTGGTTAATTCTTCATTATTACTACAAATATTTACGGCTCTTAAATACAAACTTCTTATAACTCCTTGTTTTGTTGCAACAGAATGATTAGACTTAAAATTTAGGTACTGTCCCGTGTGTGTAGGTTTCCTGTATACAGTGGTTTGAATGTTTCTGTCTAATCGTTTGACAAGAACATCCAAAAAAGGTAAGGCCGAATCTTTTTCAATTTCCATGGTGCACTTGATTGTTTGTCGAATACCGTTTAAATGGTGCAGAAAATTCTGTAGTTCGTCATCATTTTCCGGCCATATAATAAATGTGTCATCCATGTATCGTAGCCATAGTTTTGGTTTGACTCTTGCTGTGTTGATCGCATGGTCCTCGAACCACTCCATGTAGATGTTTGCTACCACTGGCGAAAGAGATGAACCCATTGGGAGTCCATCATTTTGCGCGTAAAACTTATCTTTCACTTGAAAGTAAGAGTTACGCAGACGGAGCTCCAAAAGATCCATCACAAAGAAATTCAAGGAACCCTAGAAGACGCATCCCCATTATATAATACGCAAATTCATTCATCATGCATGACATCTCAGAAAATTTCGCCGAATCCTCGCAGGCAACACTGTAAGAGGTATAAAAAAGAAATCGATGAAAAACCATGGGCGTGCAGATTTTGTTGAAAATAAAATAAATATATTATATACATTTTCCTATAAAATTTTTGCACCCAAAATTATAAAATTTAAATAAGTGTAAAATATTACCGGTACAGCTTTGACAGCCATTCTATTTAAATAACTCTTTTTACAGAATTAATTTTTTTATCGATTTATAATATTAGAAATCAATAACTTATTTACAGCTGGTAATATCCGTAGTTTTGATTTTTATTATTTTTCCCTAAAGATAAGAAATCTACTTTATATTATTTTTTCTGGATATAGAAAAGTGTTACTTTAATCCCTAAAATTTAAAACACAGGTAAAAGTGTTTCTTTTTATTTCAAATTGTCAAAGGTGTTTTTTTAGCTTTTTACTCTTTTACCTTGGTAATACATTGCTCTTAGTAAATTTTTTACAGTAAGTAGATTTGTTCTGTTAAAAAAAGTCAAAAACTCCGAATTATATACTCAGACCTTGAGGATTTAAAGAGTCTATTTGATCCCCTAGTGTACAGGGTGCATTTTCGACACTTTTGGGTGTTTTCGGTTTCTATGTTTATAATATTGATAAGCGATGTTTACCATCATTATTCTCTTCAAATTAAAGCACACTTCTTCAATCTTCTCTAGAAGTTCCCGAAACCACCCAAATGATAAAAATGGGACAGCCTATACTTATAATATAGATTTTTTGTTATATTTTATCAGCAAAACTCTTGCCTCGAAATAAAAAGCACTCATTGGTTTATTTTCCCAAAATCCATTCATTAGCTTATTAAACTCTAGAAATTAGTTTTTTTAGAAAATATTTGGTATGAGTCTGTGTTTTTTTACATTTGAAAATGTTAAAAAATATGACTTATTCAGTTTTATCAACAAAATACTTTTGATTTCCATAAAAAAATCTATTTAATTTTTATTTACCAAATAAAATAAAAATGAAAAAATATTATTTATAATTAAGTGTTATATAACATGGGGTCAACATTCATCTGTTTTTAAGATATAGGATTTTTAAAGAGGAGTGGGTGAAAACAAGTTATACAAAAAAAATCTGTCACAGCCAGCTGAATACTCAACTAATTGTGATTAAAAAATGTGGTACTCCTTTTTTGGTAATAAGTGGAGGAGGTACGGGCTGTCAAAATAACCTCGAAAATGTATAAACAATAATAATTTTTTTAAAATTAATTTTTGCTTTCTCTTTTAAAAAATATCAATAATATTTCATTATTATCTCTCGCTAGAGACTTGTTTTTATTAACAAAAAATATTTAAAAAACATTGCATTTAATATGGCATTCATAAAAGTTCATACCAAAAAAATAGTATTTTTTAAAAAAATTGACTGACTAACTTTTTTCAAATTAATTTTTTAAAATTAATTTCAATTTACTGCTTTTGTTCTAATACAAGACTACGCAATTTCATATTTTTACTGCGTTTTTTTAAAAAGTTATTATCACAAAAGTTAAAAAAACAACAAGTTTTTGATCAGACATGACCTCCTCTATCACTTGTTGGCCTATGGCCCCTTAGTTATGGGACACCCTGTATATACAAACATTATTAAATTTGGCAAATATAAGAATTAAGAACAATATTTTAATCCATTTGACTCAAGGCTCTCTTTTAATTAATCACCAGGGACTATGCAGTAAGTAAGTGAAAAGGAAGTTAAAACTCTTTTTTTTCTGTGTAAAAGTAGGTACTACCCTTTTTCTTCTTATAGTTATATTTGTTAATTCTAACTACTTTTTTACATCATTACATGATGATCGAACATCAAAAACAACCAGTGATAATATATTATGTATACTTTATAATAAAAAGAGATAGTTGAATATTTAACTACTAACCACTAGTAGTAAGTAGTTTTCTTAATTTGAACTAGTCTTTAACACCTGACCTTGGGCAAGGCATTTGGTACAAGATAGTGCCTACTAGGTGCTAAACGAACATACTGAGGATCAAAGTGGTCAGAACAAAGACATGCCCATTTTGCCAGAATTTTTTCCTTATTAAGGCCAGTAATCTCCCTCCAAAGCTCTCTTTTGTTTGGATCAGTGGGGAACCTAGTAAACTCATAAATTTGAATATTTTTAAAATGTTTAATAACTGTACAGTAGCATGACATAACATAACATCACAGAGTGAAAATGGTTGTTTACATAAGAAATATATTTTTTAGAGTTATATATTATTGCCAGAATAAATTAAGAAACTTTTCCAAAAAAACCCAAACACTAGAGGTGGGAAAATAAGGGAATTTGCAACAACAAATAATGTTTCTTAAAACTTCTTTGTAAAATAAATCACTAATATTTTGTAAAAAAAGTTATAAACCACACCACTGCCTTACCAAATCGTAAACAATATGACGGTTTCTGGAAGAGATTCAAACTTACCAGTGAAATGATAAATCCAGCCACTTCTCGTCACTTTTGTCACACAGAATGCACTTCTTAGGCATTTTTAAAGTTATTTAATAAAACAAAATCTTTATTTTGTGATAAATATTGCAAAAAAACAACGAAAACGCACGTTTATTCGGATAACCTCTCAAAGGCAACGATAAATGATGCAAGGGTGACGTTTGTTCTACATGGTTGCCGCTATTAATTTTTTTTCTGGAAAAATAGCGAACGAAAATCAGTTTTTTGTATTTTACGCGAGAACGTAAACCGTAGGGCAAAATTTAATGTATGAGAAATATTACCCATAGGATTCCCTACAATCGGTCTCCATAGTCTATAGATCTACAACCACACGTTTAGAAGAAAATTTCAAAAAATTATGTTTTTTGCAATTTATGCAAAAACGGTAAGTCATAAAAAAAAAACTTTATTGACATAAAATGATCAAGACACAATTCTCTACAATGCGACAATGACACTTTACAGCTCTACAACCACATGTGTTGAAGACAGAGGGTGCCGAAAATGCCCATTATATACTTTTTTGCGTTTTACACAAAAACCATAAGTCATAGAGCTGTGACTCACATAGGTGAATTGTAGAGAATGGCGTCCTGGAGATTTCTTGTCTATAGTGTGTTTTTCTAGGACCTACCGTTTTTGCATAAAATAATAATTTGTGCAAATTTGGCGCCCTATATGTTCTACACGTAGTTGTAAACCTGTGGCCCAAAAGGAAAGAATGTAGAAAATTGTGTCCTTCAACATTTTATGTTTATAAAGTTTCTTTCTACGACTAAAAAAAACACAATTTTTGACAACTTAGCTGCCATCTACATTCTAAACATGTTGTTGTAGACCTATGGACTATGGAGATTGATTGTAAAGACTCGTATGGGTAATATTTCTCTAAAATAAAATTCTTCTCTACGACTTACCGTTTTTGCGTAAAATGCAATAAACTGATTTTTGTCAATTTTGGTGCCCTCTATCTTCTATACATGTAAGTCTAGAGCTATAACCTTTAAGAAAAATTGTAAAGGAATTTTTGAAGTGTAAACTTCTTTAGGCGCGTTTAGTAGTTTTTGTGGGTACTGAATTGAACTGAGCCGTCAGACTCGGCTATGTAACGCTCATTCGGGTGAAGTCGGCTCGAGTCGACTAACTGTGAGAGGAACATTCAGCGAGCATTATAATGATGCAGATGAAGGCCAGTATTATTAATTTCGCCTTGTTAAAGTTTACACTTCTGCCATGTGGTCTTAAGCACACACAATTTTTTTTTGTCAACAAAGGTTTTCTCTGCGACGTTCCATTTTCGCGTAAAATCAAATCAAAAAGCTTTTTGAGTTTTCCAGAGTTGCCCAGGGGAGTTTTGTAGACTAATTTTTTTAAGCTCTATATATATATATATATATATATATATATATATATATATATATATATACATATACATATATTATATAAAGAAGAGGTTTTTTTAACTTTCGTGATCAAAACATTTAAGTTAAATTTATTTGGACTAAAAGCAAGAGTTATTTTTATACCGAAAACATTTGTAGTGAGAACAATAATTAATAGTTAAAAGTGCAGTTTAGTCATCTGGTTTTAATAACTGTTTAAATACCACCTAGGAATACAAAACTAATAAACTATTTATGAACTCTAAGCTCACACCAAAGAAATTTAATTAAACTTACTTTCAGTTGAACGTTTTTCACACTTAAATGGAGTCCCGTTTTTTTCAGAAAACCGAAAACCAAATCAATATTTTAAGCTGCGCATTCGCTACCGTACTTTTTCTTACATAAAATATCTCCCTCTCAGCTGTGGTCGAGCATATGTGAAGTTAGTAAGAGGAAGATAATTTTATGTGATCAGAAAAATGGTTTGCATTACAGGATATCGCCGCTAGTTATTTTGTGTTCCTGCAAAAAACAAGCTCAAGTTGGTTGACTGCACAAAAATTGCAATTTTGTGCTAATCGTTGTACGTTCTATAAAAATCGACAATCAACAATCTTCGAAAAAAACCAACTTTAGCTGATTATTTCTAATTTATACTTTCCTTTTAATTCAAAATAGATAAGGATTTAAACCGCCACATAGACCTATAAAAACAGGGACTTAAAAGCAAATGTTTTATGATTTTTGTTAAGTTTAGGTACCTATATAAACAAAAATTTACCGATTGATTATTGGATAACATATTCTAACTTAAAAAAAAACTTTTTTTCAAACATTTATATACATATGTGCATATAGGCACACAGACAGACATGCATACACACATATCTAGAGGTTATACTTACAACCTAGAATTAAATTTTATAGAAAAACATTATTAATGATAAGATCTCAAAAAAAAAATCAATGAAAACAATCCTTTTCTCACATAGGATGGTAAACATATTCTATTACAGGTACATGTATAGCAATCCAAAACGTAAGCCGAATTCAATAACAAAATATTCTTTTGATTTTTATTAGTTACCATTTTACTTATGTACCTACATCAAAATTACAAGTTATAAAAGTACTGGCAACATTGTTGCGAATTTGAAAGAAATCCCCAGTATAATACTTTTTGTGACTGATGAAGTTTAGGATTTCTATACGGGGTCTACCTTTAGTTGAATGTTTTTGATCCATCACAACCCCAACAGATAGCGTTGTTCTCTTGTGAAGTGTATCATCAGTTTGTAATTTGTTTTTGATGATACTGAGTGACTCATTTATTGGCACGTTGGTGTAGAGACTTTCTACATCAAAACTTACAAATCTATCGCCGGGATCTAATTCGATACCTTTTAAAACCTCGACAAAATGTTCCGAGTTTTTGACAAAAGATCCGGACTTACCTTGTAGTGGTTGTGTTATGTCCAAAAAACCTCGACAAAATGCTGGTCGGTGAGTCCCTGGAGCTGGTAATTGGACGCAGTGGTATATCCTTCTTATGGATCTTTGGTAATCCATAAAAATGTGGTGCCTTACTGTGGTGTGGAGTCAGGCGGGATCTAACAGCGTCCGGGATATTTTCAGCATACTTCTTCAAAGTCCTGTAGATGCGTCCTTCTATGGTGGTGGTTAGATCTTTGGGTAGTTGCTTGTAGTCTCCTTTCTCCAGAACTTCTTGGATCTTTTTGTGGTAAGTCTCGACATCCATGATCACCGTCGCGTTTCCTTTGTCGGCCGGTAGAATCTTGATTGATTTGTCAGCCTGCAGGTTCTTGATTGCCCGTTGTTCTTGACTGGTGATGTTTGTCTTTTGTTGCTTCTTTCTGTCCAACATCGTTCTTACTTTATGGCGAAACTCATCAGCTTCGGGTTGAGGTAGACTAACGGTCTACATTGCCGCAATAATTTCCAGTGTCGGTGTCTGTGCCGGTGCAATGGCGAACCTTAAGTCACTTACTGAGTACCAATTCTTCATTGGTGCTCAGAGTCCTTTTGGAGATGTTCACTATAGTGCTTGGTGTTGTTGAGTCTGTTCTATAAAGTTTTTCTCGGTGAGTTGATCTTATCTTCTGTCGTTCTCTGTTGCACGTACTGTCAATTTTACTCAGTATCGGTTCGTAGTTTTCCTCCCATGTGTGTCGTCTAATTTCGTCAAAACGCTCCTCCATGTCGGTGTTGAAGTTGGCTTTTCTCCATCGATGGTAACTGATTTGGGATCGGATTAGTGCTTGGCTGGTCCTCTCTAAAATCTTCTTCGTTCTCATTCCCGGAAAGTTGGCTTTTAGGCGGAAACCAACCGGAATGACACCACTGTCGCGCGCCTCGCACAAGAATGAAATGTGTTCTTCTTCCTTTAACACTTTAAGTTTGGTCTTCTCGTAGCCTCTGAATAGATTGTTGATTCCGGGTCCGTACCGTTCTTCAACTCTTTGTTTGAAACTCGTAGGCAATGATTGTGTAGAAATAATATTTCGGACTTCCATTGTCTTTATTCATTTTAAAACACGACGTTTCGGTTAGTAAGTATTTCTAACCGTAATCAAGTGTAAACTAAACAATCTAGTCTCTAGACTAATAAACTCAACGATATTTATAATTAAAAACAAACTAAATGTACCAAATTCTAAAAATAATAATCCGTTAGGTGTTATTAACATTCCATATGTTCAAGGGATTTCAGAAAACATAAGACGAATAGCTAAACACTATAATATAAAAACAGTATTTTCTTCGGGAAATACGATAAGAAGTTTTGTAACTAAAACAAAACCAGACAATCCCTCAAATAATAAGGAATGTATTAACCAAATCCCGTGTGAGTGTGGTAAATCATATGTAGGTGAAACGAAACGCCCTCTACAGGTTAGAGTAAATAAACATCTAAAAAGTACCCAATTAGGGGATATTGAAAAATCCGGTTTAGCAGATCATGCATGGTCAAATGATCACAGGATTCAGTGGTCAGAAGCTAAAGTTTTACATAAGGAGTCGCATGATTGAAAAGGGGGCGGTCCGTCATACCTGACTGCACACCAAGTAGTATAAGTAGTAGCCTAGAGACTAGATTGTTTAGTTTACACTTGATAACGGTTAGAGATACTTACTAACCGAATAGAGATACTTACTAACCGAAACGTCGTGTTTGAAAATAAATAAAGACAATGGAAGTTCGAAATTTTATTTCTAAAAATTATTTATTTCTTACTAGAATTCTATTTTCTTTTATTTACGGTTATTATATTTAGTTTAGTATATATATTTTTATAAAATACTAAAATATTTCTATTAGTTCGCTATGATTAGATTCTCTAAAATATTAATGTTTATTTTAATGTAAGGAATAAAAATTAATTTTTCGAAATCTTTTGTTTTCTCCAAATATTTAGTGCACCATATGTTATGATTTTATTTAATAAGAAGGTTCGATAAATAAACAAAAAAAGATGAACAGTTCGGTTTTACTGCACAAAAAGAACTCTGATAATTTACGCAAAAAAATAAGCAGTCCACAGAACTACAAAAATTACTTACACACTGTGTTGTGAAATGTGGATTTCTATCATATCTAGGATATCGCCTACTAGAAAAATTCTGCAGCTGTAACAAAAGAAACTTAATATTTTTCCCCAAAATTTATAAAACTAAAATAATTTTTGAATACACGAAAGTTTCTTTATCATTATTTCTATTATTACTCAAAGGACAGACAATAATTATTATTTTTCCTAGAAATAACTCCCTTTAATCTATTCCTAGAATTTAATTCCTAGAATTTAATAACGTGGTGAGTGTCGTTCAGCCCCAATAAAATTACTTTTTATCGGACCATTAGTCCTGAGTACAAGAAAAATCACAAAAAGTTCTGTAAGAACCAAAATTCCAGAAATTCACTCGTTTGCCATTAATTTGAATTATAATCTCTCCAGGAGAAACGTGCAACAAAAAAACGTTATCAACCCAATTATAATGGCAGTAATTCTACGTAGGTAAGGCAAAACGACTACTGAGTTCACCTTCAAAAAATCTCGGGCCCACGACCGTATGCAAATGTATTTTGGAGTGAGCGGAAAGACGGGGCGGGAGAGAAAACTTCACAAACATTGATGCATTTACCTACCATCTACGGTGATTCTGCCTGCAGCTCAAACTCGGCCGTAAAGCGTATCATAAACTAATAATTCCTGATAAACGTCAGTGAGATTTTAATTTTCCTTTATACAAATATTTACAAAAATCTTAAGCCCTAAACGGACACGTTACAAGTTTTATTTATGCCTAGGTGCGCGCCTGATTTTCCACCATGGCATTCGGCCATTATATGGTCTACCATGCTCCTAGGAACTACTACTTGATTAATCACAGTAAGGCCATCGGCACTTTCCCAGGCACGTTTAAGTATGTTTTCTTCTACTATCAGTGAATCCCATTGCGCCCACAGTGATTTGAATATCATTCCTTGGTTTGCGATATCTTGCCATGATGGTCGTGGCTTGTTCTCTTCTTTCAATCGCAAGATTGGTCCTACATCTTTGTCGTCAAGTTGTGTCGTTCTACTTGAAGCCGACATCCATTCTTCATCTGGTTCTAACTATCTGACGCACGTAGGTAATTCCTTCTTTCTTGTCAATTCTCCTGCAATGTTTACAATCTTGAGGGCAAGGTCTTCTAGACAATGCATCTGCAGTATTATGCAACCTTCCCGCTCGGTGCTTAATTTGATAATGGTATTGTGTTTTTTTATCCACCTAGTGACTTGTCCCTCAGGTTGTTGCATTTCCATGAGCCACTGTAACGCAGCATCCATAGAGATATTGTGAAAGTGATCTACGGATCTAATGATGGCTCGGAGCTCCTTTCTGGTAACACAATAATTTCTCTCTGGTTTGGATAGCTTTTTGCTGAAGAATTCGATGACCCTTTCTTCTCCATCTTGTACTTGGGAGAGTACTACTCCTATACCATCGTTGCTCGCATCAGTATCTAATATGAATTTACCTTTTGGAATAGGAAATGCGAAAATCGGACTAGAACATAATGCTGCTTTTAGTCTTCTAAATGCTTGGTCACATTCAGTATTCCATCTGTAGGAAGCTTTATCTTCTGTAAGTCTATGTAATGGAGACGCTATTTTGGCGAATCCTTCTACAAATCTTCTGCAGTATGTACACAGACCCAAAAAGCTTCTCAATTCATGTTTGTCACGAGGTTGAGGCCATTTTTTTATTGAATGTAACTTCTTTTCTTCAGTATGGATGCCTTCTCGGGAAACGACGTGACCCAGGAACTCAACTTTTTCTTGCAATAGAAAACAATTCTTTGAGTTAGATTTTAGATTGGCATTTCTGATTCTTGAAAATACTTCTCGTAAATTATCTAGATGATCTTGAAATGATTTCCCCATTACTATGACATCATCCAAATAGACTAGGCAGGTTTTCCAAGTAAGGCCTCGTAGAAAAACTTCCATTAGTCATTCAAATGTTGCTGGGGCATTGCATAGGCCAAATGGCATCACATTAAACTGGTAAAGTCCACTGCCAGCAGAGAATGCTGTCTTTTCTTTATCTCTTTCATAGATTCCTATTTGCCAATACCCACAAGAATAGAAAACCAATATGATCCTGCCAATGTTGTTAATGTGTCGTCTATTCTTGGCAGTGGGTAACTAAGTAAGTTTCCTGTAGTCGACACAAAATCTAGTACTTCCATTCTTTTTAGTGACCAACACCACAGGAGATGACCAAGGACTTGATGACTCTTCAACAACACCGTCACTGAGCATTTTATTAATAAGATTGTGAACTTCTTCTTGTTTGGCCATTGGTAGTCTTCTTCGGGGCTGTCTTATTGGCTGGGCATCGCCAGTGTTGATGGAATGTTGAATAAGGTTTGTACGTCCCGAACTACTCTTAGTTTCAAAGATATTACTTTGTTCTTCTGTAAACTCTCTCGCTTTACGAAATTCTTCTGGAGTGAGATGTTGCCAAGTTGACTCAAATTGCTGAAGTACCTCCATTGGTAACTTGCTTGTATCCTCGGAAGTTGGCTCTTCACATCTTGTCACTTTCTGGACTGGTTCAAATAATGCTACCACCTCCCCCTTATTAATTTTGACACTATTTGGGAAAATATTGGCGACTCTAATCGGGATGTCTTTATCGGTTTAACTAGTGACTTTGCAATGAGGTAGGTGTTGGGTGTATTGTGTTGGCTAATGAGTCCTACGAAGCTTGGTGTTTTACTTTCTAGCCTCCCAAAAATTATGGTCTCACTGTTACCGACCAGTCTTGTTGTGGATACTGCCACCACTTTTATTGGTTCTTTATTGATGTGACTATTTGACAAAATGAACTCTTCATTCCCAAATCTTAGGGTATTAAGTTTATTATCAAACGCAAATCCATGTTTACTTATCAAGTCCATTCCCAAAATAAATTCGTCTTCTATTTCTGCAACTAATACAGTGTGGCGAATCTTCAATCTTCCCAGCTGTAGGTCTATGTCTGTCTGCCCCAACACGTCGGCGGATTCTCCAGTCACAGTCTTAAGTGTTATTTTCTTTTCTATTGGTCGAATTTTATATCTCGTTGCAATTTTGAACTTAAGTAATGAGGCAGTACCAGTGTCTACTGTTATATTAACTTTTCTTCCATTAATAAGTCCGTCGATGTTAAGACTGTCAACTGTATGTTTTAAGCTCTTAATAGAGTAAATTTTGGGGGCTAAATTCCCATTAGCCAACACCCGCCCCTCTGCGTTGACTAGTTTTAGTTTTCCTGATCTCTTCTTCGGTACTCTGTCCCACCAGATGCACAGTGGAACGTTTGACTAATCTAGGTGGACATGGTTAAGTACTATAAATTAACATATCAGCTACCTACAATTAAAGAGCATATTCCATACATCCTAGATCCAAAATATTAATTTTTTCCCCTCTGGTTGTCAAGATATTTGCATTGAAAGTTGAATCTTAAAAATTTTCTGTTTAGACATTTTAATCTTATGTATGGGCAATGCTTACAAACAATATTGTTTTTTCCCGCGTAGTAGGAGCTGGAGTAAAACAAGTGCCAGGCATTTTTAGAGTGACATGTCCTTAAGACTAGGGAAGCATTTTGACTGTCATTGTTGCAGTGTTTTACTTGCTATGATTTTATGAATTCGCTGGTGTTTTGCTAAGGAAAATTTTATTTTTATATAGTTTTTGTTGGACTGAAACTTTAGTTTGTTAGAATTTGTTGATATTAGTTTTATTATTTTCTAATTAACCGAAATCTCTACTTTCTGGCGGAGTATTGAAATTTTGTCCTTTTTTTTGCGGCAAACTTGTACTTAATTATTTTGTTAGCTGGCAACTCTAAAAATAGAAAACGTATTATTTGTGTTTAATGACATTTTCTTTTTGATACATTCACAAATGTGTCCTTTGGGGATTTTCTAACCTAAATTAGTCAATCTTCGTGTATTAGCTCACACATATACTATACTATAGTAGTGTGAGCTATGGTGATTTCTCCGATTTCAAAAATTTTTATATATCTTTGCGTTTCAGATGATTTTGAAACTTTTTTGTTGCGCCGTCTGTCTGTCTGTCTGTCTGTCTGTCTGTATGTCTGTCTGTCTGTCTGTGTATGTCTGTAACGACCAACGCGCATAACTCAAAAACCGCTTGGCCGATTTTAATGAAATTTGGTACCTAGGCTGGGTCTTGGGTCGAGATGGTCCTATTTAAAAATGAACAAAATCCACCGAACATAAACCAAATAAAAGGGTGGGGGTAGATTTCAAAAATTAGAGTTTATGTGAAAATATGGCGTGTGTGATATCAAACGAAAGGTAATTGAGTTTGGAGTTAAACAAAATACATTTTAATTTATTTTAAAAAAAGGGTGGGGGTATATTTCTAAAATTAGAGTTTAAGTGAAAATATGGCGTGTGTGATATCAAACGAAAGGTAATTGGAGGAGTAAAGGAGTTAAACAAATAACATTTTAGTTTTTGCTTTTTTTAAGGGAGGGGGTAGATTTTAAAAATTTGAGTTTAAATCAAAACATGGCTTGTGTGGTATCAAACAAAAGGTAATTTAGTCTGGAGTTGAATAAAATATATTTCAGTTTTTAGTTATATTAGCTCACACGTAAACTATAACTATAGTACCTAGTGTGAGCTTAGGGGCCCATGTATTGGCAGAGTATTTTTCTATATCACGATGAGTCAATGTGTCTGTTTGTCTACAGGGTGTCCAGATAAAAGTAAGTACATAGGGCTTTGTGGGAATTTCAGAAACGGTAACACTTACGATATTCGTTCAAAAGGAAAAAAGTGGCGCTATTGCGAGCTTAATCGGATGCAGTGTCGAAATTAAAAATATCTACAGGGGGTTTCAAAATAATGCTTAAAAACTTAAATTGTGTTATTCGAAAAATTAAAATTTTGTCGCTTTCTTTTAAACAAATTGAATAAAACTATATAAATATGACTAGGCCAATAAAATGACGTTAACAATTTTTTAGGACTTTATTTTTTTCAAAAAGTCACAATTTTTAGTTTTTGCCTTCCTAGCCCGCATAGCAATGGTATTATTAATAGCTATTATTTTCGACGAAAATTTTTTTTTTAGATAACGCCGAAAATGTGTTATTTGGGTGTATTTTGACCTATCCTAGCAATATCGTCCTGATGTCTGTGTGTCTGTGTGTGTATATATTATTTCTGTCCGTAACACGATAGCTCCTAAACCGCTGAACCGATTTTCATAAAATTTTCAGGTCAAATAGTGCTTGACACTCTTACGAGCTGATTAGATTTTGGTCAAAATCTATTAATGCTATTGACAATTTTTCGATAATTAAAATTTTAAAAACATCTATCTTTTTAACGGAGCATCGTATCAATATACAGTTTTCGTAATATAGTAGACTATATTTTGCTCAATAATTCGTGTTATAACTAAAAACTTCGTAAGAGCTTCAGTTTCTCAGACATATAAAAAAAACTTTTCAAAGCTGATATATTATCATGGCTTCACTTGAAGTGTGCTAATAGGCAAGCTAGGAAGGTATCAGACATGGATCCATTTATTTCTCAATATTTTGAAAACTCATATAAATGTTTTTTTTGATACAGCTCGGAATAGCGCCACTTTTTTACAAAAATTGGTATGTCTTACCGTCTCCTAAATCCTCATAAACCCCCTTGTAGTTTCTGAGACATCCTATCCCATTAGGGTTGCCAACTCCCACTGGTGCCAAAGGAGGATATTTTTATATGATCTCACAATTTAAAAAAAAATTGTAGTGCACGTTCCTTAAAATAAAGCTCTATACGTATAAACATAATATAGAAATTTACTAGGTAGGTACGTATATATATTGGTGTGTATTTTTTAAATTAAAAAAAAAAATCTTGTTCAAAAAACATTTATTAAATAACAGGTACATATATACGAAACATCATCACAAACACCAGGTGGTGGTGAAACTTAAAAAAGGAGATACAAATGGTTTTTTCTGTCGTTTCAAAACAGAAACGTATTGTGTGCTTGGTTTATACAGATAAAAATTAATCAGGAGCTTAAATATCATATTATTTTTTACAATAATGGGTAAAATAACTACTTTTTAAGGCTCAAAATTAATGTTTTTGATCATGATGCCTAATTTTTTTTGCCTGCGGCGAGTACCTTTATGTCATTGTTTTGCTTTACCTTTGCAAATGACCACGAGCTGCCACTGAGACTCATTTTAAAGTAAAAATTTAAATAAAAATATTTTGCTGTTGAAACAGACCAATCAAAATTAATAGTTATTTAAAAAACAAGTTTTAAAAATGAATTTATTTATATGGGCGAGACAGTTTCGTGGCCCGAGCCTTAGCGAGGTCCATAATTCGAGCGAGTTGTGAAAAAAAAATTTCATGCAATATACAACGTGTGCAAAACTTTTGCACTTGCTCTGTGAAAAACGCCGTTATCAGTGAAAAACTTCATTATCGGAGGTAGTTTTTTAATAAATTTTGAACACTGTTTTTGTAGAAAATAATATGAATTCTATTTTAATATGTACTTTTGTTTTATTTTTATGCTGTGGTTATGTATATAAAAATTAAAATACCCATTTTGCTATTTAGACAGGCAAAATAAAAAACAAACATCAATATTTTTGTAAAAAAACACAATCTGTAAGTTTTTTTGAATTAAAAGATAAATGGCTTTTTAAAGTTGGATTGCTTAAAAATCTTAAAATGGTTAAAAAAAACTGAAAAAAATAATCAAATTCTATACCAAAACAACAACAAAGATCATATGATGTGATGTTGCACATCTGTTTTCAGATAAAAATAAAAAAAAAGTTAAAAGTTGTCTAACTTTTTATTTTATAGAATCAACTATTATTTTTATCTGTATGTATAGTGTATAAACTCAGCATAAAATATTGCAGCATAAGCAGAAGTGCAAGATTTCAATAATATAAAAAAAAAACAGTAAATTGAGGCATTTGGGGCAATCATCTTAAGTGACTGTTTACTTACCTTACTACTATAGCCCAAGAATAAAGAGAAAAAATATTAAATACTTAGTAAAACAAACCAAAACTTGGAGGCAAACATAGGGTGCAAATTCTGCGATCTTCTATGCGTGATCGTCTGTGCCGGACTGACCATAGATAAAGGATTTTTGCTGCGGTTCAGTCAGTGGACTGACCACAGAACCTCAGAAGAGTGGCTCTTCTGTGACAGAACACTTGACCTCAGAAGAGTTACACTTGACTGACCTTTGATTTGCCGCGGAAGACGTGACGAAAACTTACGAATGATGCCGCCGTTGCTTAGGGCTGTTTTTACAGACGTTTCTCAGGCTTGGTTTATTTATTTCTTAAATGTGTTATTTTATATGGATGACAGAGAAAAAAATGGGGAACAACTATGAATTCGGGTCATTTCTCATGTCTTTTTATCACGTTATTTTTGATTTAAGCACATAATTTTAATAAAGGAGGACAAATGGCGTCCTCCACAGGGTCTGTGGAGGACGGAGGACATTTTGCCTCAAAGGAGGACTGTCCTCCTGGCTGGAGGACGGTTGGCAACCCTATATCCCATGTGCCTATGTCTATGGGCCGATTCCTAAAGTACGTAACGCTAAAGGGGGGAAGGGGGGTTATTAACCTTGCCTTACACTGTCATAATTCTTGAATATATTTTTTCTTAAAAATGCATTACGGAGGGGGGAGGAGGGGTTACGTAATTTAAGAATATGCCCTATGTATGTCTGTAAGATGGGTTTTTGAAACTCTCGACTTTCACGAATTTTTGTAAACAGTAACTTTTCACTCTGTCACAAGCTTAACCAAGCTTAATAAAAATGCATCTGCACCAAACCCCAAGGGAAGTATTTTGAGGTTAAAAAATCCAAAAATTAATTTAATATGATGCCAGATTGAGAAATTATTTAACACAGTTTAGTTGCAAGATAAGAATAAAATGGACTTGTGTTAGTTAATTATTCTATTATTTGTTATGTTAAGTAATGATATTTTTCAAAGAAAAATGGAATTTTCCAATTTAATAAATATTTTTTTAAACTTTCTTAGTTATATAAAATTAAAATCCAAATATCTCTTAAATTTTCTCGCATTAAACCCCTTTAAAGAAAATGCCATCCTATGAACATTTTCCATTATAATTTTAGGGGTTGGTTTCACCCCGGGCAAGGGAGGGGTGAGAGGTTTAAAATTTTTGATGCATTTATTTTTCGTATAGTGACAGATGAGAGCGGAATTTTTTTTCTTGATCGTCCCTTACCGCCTAAAATGTTTTTATTTAAATTTTTCTGAAACACTTTGTATATTGCTAAACTGTTTTATTTAAATTCCTTCTTGCAAAAACTAAAAAAAATATATACCGTTACTTCATTGTTATAAAATTTGTTGAAACAATTTTCGTTAAAAACATACAGTATGACTACAAATCTTAAAATCGTAAAAATCTGAATCACCCTATATAAGAGGTAGGTAATATTGCAAATACTAAATGCTTTTAAATATTTTATGTTATTTTATAGCTAAAAAAAATCGAGCATTAAAGAGTGTTAATGTTGCTCAGGGGTTGTCCACCTAGATCTTCAAAACGTTCCACTGTGAGATGGTGAGCGAGACCACATTTGGACACGACAATCGCGTTGAATATGCCCTATACGTCCGCATCTAAAACACTATACATTTGGAGGGGATCGTCTGATTTCTTTCAAAGAATCAATCTTCTCTATCAGTGATTGAAACATTTAGTTTAGCGTTTTTGAGTTGACCTCATCCCCAGTTCTCATTCCTTCTCCCTCCTGAATTGAAACAGCTCTTATTTTGGGCCTGGACATATTGTTTGATGATTCTATTTCAAGAGCTCGAATCAGCACTTCACTGCTGTTATGGAAGCGTTCCCGACGAAGTAACTTTTCTAAGTCCGTGTCACGCAAGCCGTTAATAAATCGATCTACCGTGAAGGGATCTCTGTAATTTCTGGGTAAGCTAAGTACATCAGCCTCCTGATATCCGCTTCATGCTCTTGTAATGACTCCCGTGCTCTTTGTTGACGAATGTTAATTCTGAGCAATGCAAATTTCGTAAATGTTCATCTCCATACCTTCTTTCTAATGCTGCCACTAAAGCATTGTTTTTTGTTCGGCTGGAATAGACCGTAAAAGTCCCAGAGCAGGTTCTCGTAGAGCTACTAACAAAGCTCTAGCTTTTTCGTCATCGTCCCAGCCATTTGCAGCAGCGGCAGCTTCAAACTGTTGTTTGTAGGTGGATCAGGAAGACGTACCATCAAAATTTGGAGGTCTAATGTTTTGGTTGGAATTCACAACATATCCCTGAGCTTTTATTTTGTTGTGTTCTTTCTGAAGCTGTATAAGCTGTTTGGACATGAATTTTTCTTCCATTTCTTCCCTCACATTCTGCAGTTTGGTCTCCACTTTTTCTCCTACATTCTGCATTCTTTGAGTTATGTCTTCCTTAAAGTCTTCAGTTACTGTCTTGAACTCTTCTCTCGGCTGTTCAGAATTGCTCTTTATTTGATCGAAGTTTTCTTGAATGCCATCTAATCTTTGCTGAAATGTCTGTTTCATGTCTTTCTGATTTTGTTCCATGGCATGTCTCATGTCGTTCTGGTTTTGTTCCATGGTCTGCTTCATGTCGTCCATGGTCTGTTTTATATCGCCCTGGTTTTGAGCCATTTGAGCTGCTAGAGCCTGCATCATTTTAGTTAGATCTTCCATCTTTGCCGATCCTTGTCTAGTAAGCATCAACTTCCTGATAAATCACTTAAAACGTTTATTTTAGGGCTATAAAGCGAACGTCGAAGTCGATATATCTCTTCGGATTCTTAAATAGAACCTAATGGAATGTTCTGGAATTTTCTAGTAAATGCAGTAATTTCTCTATCGATTACTAGGCAAATGTAAAAGTCGCTTTTTTTATTATCTCTTTTAGTTCTCGAATAGAACGTCGTAGAATGTTCTGGAATATCCTAGAAAATATTTCTAATTCTTGCTTTTTAAATAACTAAGCTAATGTCGAAGTCGGTTTTTGTATATCTCTTCTCGTTCTCTAATAGAACGTCGTAGAATATTATGGAATATTCTAGAAATTATTTCTGATTCTTACTAAGCAAATGTCGAAGTCGGTTTTTGTATATCTCTTCTGATTCTTGAATAGAACGTCGTAGAAAGTGATGGAATATTATAGAAAATCTCTCTAATTATCAATTTTTAGGTTGTAAGTTTAATGTCAAAATGGGTCCTTAAATATCTCTTTTGGTTTTTGAATAAAACACTATCGAACTTCTTCGAATATTCTGGAAAAATCACTTACTGTTCTTCTGTCCAATTGTCCTAGCCGGTGGTACTATTTAAGGTTAGTCTTTGCACTATTCAGTTTTTAATATTCTGGCAAAATCACTTACTGCTCTTATTTTCATTTGTCCTAGTCGGTGGTACTATGTAAGGATAGTCTTTGCACTATTTATTTATTTTAGTCTCACTTCTGACACCAATTGTTACGGGTTCACTGCTTTAAATAAAACTCGCAGAATGTCAAACACGATATGTCAATTTATTTCGACAATTATGTACAAAAACACGCACTTAAACTTACTAATAACTTGTTAATAATTCACTACTAAAATCGGCGTATTAACTTCGTGTTAACATCTCGCGTTCGTTATCTTTGACTGACTGTCGATGCGCGACCCCGGCCCTATATATAGGGTCGTTTATCTCTCTCGAACTCTCCAGCAGTTTTCGACGCCTGGAAAGTTCTCGTATTAATGCGACCGCAAGTCACAGATAACGCAACTAAAACCTAGACTAAGAATACAACCACAAGATAAGTCAACCTAATACTACACTAAACCTAAATAAATTCTAACTATAAAATTTAAATAACTTAAATTTGTAACAATATAATTTTAAATTTTATTTTCAGAAGCTACGGATCCGAGTTTCCTTTACTGAGTGTCGTGGTCACGAAAACCTCAACGGACTCTTACTGCACTGCTTTTCCAAAATAAAAGAATTTTATTTACATTATTTAAGTTAACTTATCTTTAGAGATATTTGAAAAAAATATATTTTTTCATTGTTAAAATTTTTTTTTATTTTTCATTGTTAGAAAAACATTTCTTTTTCACTGTTAAAAATCAATATTTTTTTAACGTTTGAAAAACACTTTAAAAAAACCTTATAAAAACATAAGATTATTTTTTTAACGTCAGAAAACGGGTTATTAAGCTTCTTTTTCACTATGAATATGACGTTAGAACTAACATCCAACCTAACGTTATGTTTTTAAATTAAACATTATTTTGACATAATTAAAATGTTTTTGTGTTTAGTGGGCAATAACTCAAAATTGTGTAATTGTGCATGCAAGTACTGAAAATTAATGGAATTTCCTTCGACAGGTCGCCGGTTTGGCTTTACAAGCACATTTAAAAATAATTGTCGGTATTGACGATAGTAAATGGAAAGTTACGATACATATGGAATTCCATATGAAAAGGCACCTACCTCGGACTCTCTTGCGGCTCCAGTCAACGTTTAAACGTCCAGTTTTTCACCTCAAAATTCACTTTTTCGGGAACGTGATTTTTCTAGTGTCTTGTTGTGACGGTGGTTCTTTGCGCACTCACTCGGCGCTGCTTGTCCTCCCACGTGTGCGGTGCCGTGAAAACCCATATGCATATGTAAGAGCGCGAAAATTTAAATTATTTTAAACGCGCAAAAAAGGAAAAGAAAATGAAAATAGGAAATTCATTGCTTGCACCAACATTTTCCGGCCGCCAAAACACGTGTGTTTTTACTTAGTTAAGAAAAGGAAAGAAAAAAAAATTAAACAATATTCGCCCATTAGCGATTAAACGATACAATTTAACATTAACCCAAATATGCATTAAATTATGCATGTAAATTAAAATTAAAAGAAAAGAAAAAATACTTAGAAAAAATTAAGAAAGAAAAGGAAAATTTTGCCTTATGCGTCGGGCATAGGCAAAGGACATAGTTTCACTACTGGTCGACGATATGTTCCTGTAGCTGTTTTAACGGTCACAACACGAATATGACCGTCTGAGCCAGGGTGTACGTCGACAATTCGCCCAACAGCCCATTGCAATGGCGGTTTTTGTTCATTCTTTACCACGACTAAAGTATTTAGTTTAATATTGTTAGAAGCCTCTGTCCATTTAGAATGCTGTTGCAAGGTGTTTAGGTACTCCAAGTTCCAGCGTTTCCAAAAATCGGACTGGAGCCTTTGCACCAGCTGCCAGCGGGACAGGGTGTTCAACTTGGAATCAGAAAATTCGGGTTCTGGTACGGAATTCAACGGTTCCAGGGTAAGAAAATGACCAGGGGTCAGTGGAAGAAAGTCATTCGGATCCATACTTTGGGCATACAGAGGCCGGCTGTTTAGTATGGATTCGACCCGACACAAAAAAGTAAAAAACTCCTCATAGGTTAACCGTTGCTCACCTATTACACGTTTCAAATTTGCCTTGGTGGATTTAACTCTTGCCTCGGCTAGTCCGTTTAGGTGCGGACTACCAGGACTTGAAAAATGCCAGGTAATTTTTAGACTGTGACATGCTTCCTGGGAGTACTGTTTGAGTAAACGATCAGCTCCCAAGAACGCGCTACCACAATCTGAGTAAATGTCAGAGATTCTTCCTCTTCTTGCCACAAATCTCTTAAAAGCCGCAAGAAAGGTAGGGGTGGAAATATCGGAGGTAAGTTCTAGGTGAACTGCCTTTGTTGCGGAGCAGACTAAGACAAGGATATAACCTTTGGATACCTTTGCCCCTCGGTACTTTCCCATTGTAATTGGAAAGGGACCACAGTAATCTATGGCAACATGTGAAAATGCTTTTACTTGAGAGATGCGTTGAGCAGGCAAGTTGCCCATGATTTGTACGGAAGGTTTAGGATTTAATCGATAGCATAAAATGCAATGAGAAGTTATACTCTCGATTGCATAGCGAGGGGAAAGGATCCAAAATTGTTGTCTCAAGAGGTAATGCAACGTTTTTTGACCGGGATGACAGTACCTTTTGTGAGTGTACTCAATGACAAGTTGAGTAAGAGGGTGAGAACGTGGTAAAAGTAAAGGGTGTTTTGCTGAATAAGAGAGTTCAGAAGAATGTGGTAATCGACCCCCCACTCTTAAGCAGCCTTGTGTATATAGAAAAAGTGAAAGTTTACGAAATTGTTTAGGAAGTAGCTTTGCGTCATTCAAACGTGAAATGAGATCAGCAAAGATGGAACGTTGAACATGCCGAACGAGAACAATAAGAGAATGTTGAAGTTCTACTTCGGTAATATTTTCGTTAGGATATTTAGATTTCTTTTCGGTAAGGCGAAAAATATAGGAAATTATGCGTTGAATTTTCTCTAGGGAAGGGTAACGAGAAAGAAAAGTATCAAGCATGTGTGGTTCAACTGTGCATGTTTGAAATACTGATTTTCGTTCTTCCAGAATAACCTCGTTTTCCGGAGGGTCTGGACAGCGAAAATCATCAGGCCAGCTCTCTTTTGGTAGCCTAAGAAAACAAGGACCTTCCCAATACAAGTCATGTTTGACAAGTTGATTAGGCATAAGACCGCGCGAAGCACAGTCGGCTGGATTTAGCGCTGATGGAATATATTTCCAGGCCGTAGGAGAAATGGTTTCTTGAATGTGACAGATACGGTTTGCCACAAACGTTTTAAACCTGTGAGGTGAAGCCGCCAACCAGCATAGAACCACTTGGGAATCACACCATGCACAGATTTGGTTGAAGTTAAGAATATCTGAATAAGTGTTTTGAATAAAGGAAATTAGGTCGCAAAGTAAAGTGGTACCAAGAAGCTCCAGTCGTGGAAGACTGACTGTTTTCACTGGTGCGACCTTAGATTTGGCCATTACAAGAAAGGTATGGATTTCTCCGGAAACTGACTCCATTCTGAAATAGACCGTAGCCGCGTAACCTATCATAGAGGCGTCTGAAAAGCCGTGAAGTTCAATGCTACGAGGTTGATCAATGGAAAGGCGTCTAGGTAAATGAATATTTGAAAGATTTGGAAGTTCGGTTCGAAATTGATTCCAAACATTTACGATATGCGGAGGAGGCTGAGAATCCCAGTCCAGCTTTGCCTTCCACAGATCTTGCATGAGATGCTTAGCAAGTAAAGAAACGGGAGAACAGAAACCTAAGGGATCAAAAATTTTCATGATTTGAGATAAGATACCTCGCTTGGTGCATGGTTTATCTTCTGGTACGACCAAGTAGGTAAACGAATCTGAGATAGGATTCCATTGGAGACCTAATATTTTTACAAAATTAGGTTCGGATTTGTCGAAACGAATGGACATTTGTGTTTCTGATTCTGAGAATGAGGAGAGAAGTTCCGGACTGTTGCTCGCCCATTTTTTAAGTTCAAACCCTCCTAGGCGCAACAGGGAGATTAACTCCGACTGAAGTTCTTTGGCAGAGGCCACAGAATCCTGCCCAGTAAGCACGTCGTCGACGTAAATGTCTTTAAGAAGCACCTTGGAAGCATTAGGATACCTTTCAGACTCAAGTTTAGCTAGTTCTTGTATAGTACGAATAGCTAAGTAAGGTGATGACTTAAGTCCATAAACAACTGTTCTTAAGGAGTAGGTTTGGACAGGATCATCCTCAGAAAATCTCCATAGAATATTTTGATAACGCGTGTGCTCAGGAATAATTAAAATCTGTCGGAACATTTTTACTATGTCAGTAACAAAGGCTACAGCATGAATTCGAAAATTAAGTAGAATTTCACGGACATCATTTTGCAGTTTAGGACCTGCGCACAACGTCTCGTTGAGTGAGACACCTCTGGGACTACGTTGAGACCCATCAAAGACCACTCTTATCTTCCCAATGTTCCAGACACTGTGATGAGGGATAAAGTAGGAATTATCCAAGACATCTTTAGATATAGGCGTAGGAAGAGGTATCATGTGACCAGTGTCTAAATAATCTTGCATAAAATCTTTGTAAGCTTGATAATTAGCTGAGCCTTTGAGAAGTCTAGCTTCCTGAAGCTTGAAACGTTTTAAAGCGATTGGATAGGTGTCACCCAACTGGGGTTCTAAGTTTATGAAAGGTAATGGAACGACGAATCTACCTGATTCGTTGCGTGAAACTGATTGTGAAAATAATTTTTCGCACATAATATCCTCAGGACTGTGATGAACCTTATGTGGAACCTGCTCTATCTCCCAGAAGCGCTCTAGGCAGATATCCAGAGATGGTTCGATGGAAGTGTAACAGCTTATGAGTGATTGTGAATTTTGTTGTTTTGAAGTTTCAACTTTACCAATCAGCACATAGCCAAAGATGCTATTAAAAGCACTAGGTTGTCCACGCTCTCCGTGGATAACTCCCTCTTGTAAGGAAAAAGTTCACAACCTACTAGGACATCAATGGAACTTGGTATATGGAAGTTTTGATCAGAAAGTTTGATATTGCGAATGTGATTCCACTTGCTCGAGTCGACAGCGCAAGAAGGAATCTCTGTACAAAGTTTTGGAAGTACTAAAGCCTCAAAATCAAAGGTAGGTCCCGCTTGACCTTGAGGTTTGATAAGACATTTCGTCTTACCTTTGGTATTGGAAGATGTCATTTGATTTAAGCCTTGAATATAAGTAGAAAAGAAGCTTTTCGAAAGACCTAAACGATTTAGACATTTTTCTGAAATAAAGTTTGCCTCTGAGGCAGAATCGAGTAAGATACGAACTGGTTGGTAATGTCCCCTTGAGTCTAACATGTCAGCTACAACGGTAGAAAGTAGAAAAGTGGAATTTTTGGAAATCATTGTCGCATGACAGTTTGTGGAATGGCTTCCTGACTTAGGGGTGCTATTGGAATTGGAAAGTGGAATATTAACGTTCTCTGGAGGATAAGAATTAACACTCACAGAGGGCGCTACTGGTTGTGGAACGTGAAGAAGACTGTGGTGCCTAGCTCCACACGTAAAGCAGTTGTAGGAGGAGGGGCAATTCACGGTCTGGTGAGCAAAATGTAAGCAATTTTGACATAGATTCACCTGCCGAACATAACCCATCCTTTCCTGTGGACTATATATATATATATATTTATCGGTTTCACAACGTTCTACGTCTTCCGATACCCAATCTCCACTCGTTTCTGTTTGCCCATAATTCATCATCTAGGCCTCTTATTCTTATTTCACTGTCTATTCCTTCTCTCCAGCTTCTCCTTGGCCGTCCTCGTTTTCTTCGGCCAGTTGGTTTCCATTGTAGTATTTGTTTAGGTAGTCTTTCGTCATTCATTCTTTGTACATGTCCGTACCACACCAGTTGTTTTGTTCTTATATCATCCACTAAAGTACGTTCACCTACTGTCATAATTTCTCTTATTCTTTGATTTGTAACTCTTTCTCTTTTTGATTTCCCTGCTGCTCTTCTCCAATAGTCCATCTCCGTAGTGGAAAGCATTTTTTCTGTTCTATCCTTGATTGGCCATACTTCTGAGCCGTATGTAATAATACTTTTTATAATGGTGTTATATATAAGCTTTTTGTTATGTTTTGATATACTTTGGTCCCAAATTATTCCATTTAATA
The DNA here is from genome assembly GCA_963576565.1 of Aspidapion aeneum. Classification (NCBI taxonomy): domain Eukaryota; kingdom Metazoa; phylum Arthropoda; class Insecta; order Coleoptera; family Brentidae; genus Aspidapion; species Aspidapion aeneum. The sequence continues at coordinate 61,471,201 of OY755040.1, read as the reverse complement.
AAGTTATTGCTTTTCTTCCTTGTACGTTTCGATCTTTTATAGCTTTGTCTAGTGTTCCGTCAGCTGTAATTTTTAGACCTAAGTATTTATACTCATCACAGGAGTGAATTCGCTGCCCGGTATTTAAGATTAGATCCTGTTTCATTCCACCGATACACATATACTCTGTCTTATTGAGATTAACCTCTAGTCCCCACTTATTGTACTCTTCTATTAGTTTTCGTGTCATATATTCGAGGTCGTCATAATCCTGAGCCACTACTATCTGATCATCGGCGAAACATAAAGTATACATTCCATACTTTAAGGACTTGTTCCAAGTATATCTTGAAGAGCGTAGGCGAGATACAGCAACCTTGTTTAAGACCTTTATTTACTTGAAAGCCTTTGGTTAGTTTTGCTTTTATTTTAACTTTTGCCTTACTATTGCGGTATAACTCTTGGATGGCCTTAATTAGTTGTACGCTTATGTTTGTGTTTTCCAACGCTTTCCAAAGTAGAGTTAGTGGTATACTATCATATGCCTTCTGCAAATCCACGTAAAGCAGATGCAGCTCTTGACCGTATGCCATTTTCTTTTCAATAACTTGGATTATACAAAAGAGATGATCTGAAGTCGATCTACCCGCCCTGAAACCAGCTTGTTCTTCTGCCTCCATGTCTTTATATTCGCTCTCTACTTTATTTCTTATTATTTTACCGTATATTCTGCTTAGCGTACTAGAGGGCGCTACTGGTTGTGGAACGTGAAGAAGACTGTGGTGCCTAGCTCCACACGTAAAGCAGTTGTAGGAGGAGGGGTAATTCACGGTCTGGTGAGCAATATGTAAGCAATTTTGACATAGGTTCACCTGCCGAACATAACCCATCCTTTCCTGTGGACTATTGTTTTGAAATTCGATACATTTCGATAATGCGTGATTCGAAGAACATAGGTAACATTTTATTTTTGGATTAAAAGTTCTGTTCTGATTATTTTGTATTTGAGGGTTGCTGCGTTGATTGCTATTTTGTAAAGTATTTTGTTGATTTCTTGAATTTGAACTTTGATTTGAAATAGTTGTATTGAAAGCAGAAGGTGAATTAAAATTATTAAAACTGTTTCTCTGAAAACTGTTCTGTTGAGAATTACGCGTAGTTTGAGGTTGTCTAGGGGTTTGATTTTGCCTACTAAAACTGGGCATTTGCACTACAGATTCGAGCGCAACGCAATGATTTTCTATAAACGTGTAAAGATCAGTGTAGGACGGAATTTCTGAATTGTTTTTCTCTCTACTATAGTAAAGTTCGAAATCAGTCCTCATCTTGACTTCAAGTTTTGAGAGCATCATGTTAAAAGTAAGAAAGTCCCATTCTTTTGTAGGAAAACCAAGCTCATTTAAGATGGCTAGATTCTCAGAAAATGTATCCAACATGGAACGTAATTCTTTCCCAGAACTGGATTTAGTTGAAAGAAAGTTAATAGCATTCAAGGCGGTAGTAGCAATAATTCGTTTATTTTTATACCTCTTTACTAAGGTTTCATACGCAATGTGATAATTGCTATCTGCGAGGGGAATGGTTTTTACTAGAGAAAGGGCTTCATTCAGAACAGAACTCCGCAATTGTTGAAATTTCTCTATATCACTTAAATCAGAATTGTGATGTACCATGACTTTAAATAAGTCAAACCAGTGTTGCCAGCTTTTATAATTACCATCGAAAATTGGCAACCTTGGTTGTGGAAATGATCTTGTATTTGACCTCTGAACAATATTTTGTTGGTTAGGGTTGCCTACGTAATTGACAGGGTTGGCCCTAAAAAGGTCGTAGTAAATACCCTTACATTCATAATAAAGGTTGTCAAAGTCTTTTCTAGTTTTATCCTGCTCGTCAAATGAAAGTTTAAACTCTTCGAGAGAGCCAATAATTTGGTTATGAAAATTATAGAATTGAGCATGACATTCTTCGACGTCTTCATATCTGAATTTAAACAAAAAGTGAAACGCTGTATCCGAGTTCGCTTTCAAAGCTACCTCGTGAGCTTCCGCCATTTGGTTAAAGCTCAAAAGCCTTTTGTCGCAAAGTTTTTTCTGTTTTTGCGTAGACATTTTTGTTTTTGAAAGTTAATTTGTTTTTAAAATTACCCAAAAAAATGCTTAAAATATAGCCTAAAATATAACCCGAATTTTAGCAAAAATTAAACAATTTTATTATTTTAATTTTATTAACTTTTTTCGAAAATTTTGAAATGAAATGTTTGTAAGTTTGTCTGTATGTTATTATTTGAACATATCCTTTAAAAAAACTTTTATGTCTCACCAAGGATTGAACCCCGCACCTCTCGATTCCAAGTCGCACACTCTGTGCATACGACTAGCGGTCCCGTCTGAAAGTTTCTAAGAAACCTCGGTATTCGAAGAAACAACGCGCGCAACGTGAGACCCTGGTGACGGCGACACTTGCACCTGCGCGTTAACGCGACACCTGTAAAATCGATAATTAAAAGAAAGTAGATGGAAGAACCGCCTTAAAATTTCACTTTCGGCGTATTGACGCCACTTTTACTGAAAATGTAATGAACAAAGCGATCAACTTTCTTTGATGAACTAGTAAACTATACGAAATATGTGCATTGGCTATAGCTATTTTTGAAACGTAATGAAAACTTCGGTCAACTTTTAGGAAAATATGTCCAACCGGTGTGAATCAATGGCGTGATTACCGATAAGCCGACTCACTTTTGGAAATGAAATTTTGAAAATATATGGAAATTTGGAATTTTTGTAGGAAATTGGTGAACCACAGGAGTCTAGGTAGTTTGGAAAACTATTAATTTGGAGAGAAGGACCATTAAATGTGCATGCAAGTACTGAAAATTAATGGAATTTCCTTCGACAGGTCGCCGGTTTGGCTTTACAAGCACATTTAAAAATAATTGTCGGTATTGACGATAGTAAATGGAAAGTTACGATACATATGGAATTCCATATGAAAAGGCACCTACCTCGGACTCTCTTGCGGCTCCAGTCAACGTTTAAACGTCCAGTTTTTCACCTCAAAATTCACTTTTTCGGGAACGTGATTTTTCTAGTGTCTTGTGACGGTGGTTCTTTGCGCACTCACTCGGCGCTGCTTGTCCTCCCACGTGTGCGGTGCCGTGAAAACCCATATGCATATGTAAGAGCGCGAAAATTTAAATTATTTTAAACGCGCAAAAAAGGAAAAGAAAATGAAAATAGGAAATTCATTGCTTTCACCAACAGTAATGTTCTTCCTACTCCGTGTGGAAAATGTAAATTTTTGCACGCGAACTCGTTTGGTAATAGTTATCTACCTAAGAAGTTCGGAAAGTAGAAGAAAGGTGCCTATTATCGGATCCTTTTTTCTTTTGGCCTATAAAAAATTTTTTTCAGCTATATATCAGAAGTGCGTGTTGGCAAACAATTACGTAACCTATATTTTTCAATATTCTGAAATGCCAAATGTCAAACTTAATTCTTTTCTGAGACAGATAAAAATATACTTTGGAATACAAAAATCACCTTTTTAAAAATGGTGTCCTAATATCGGATAGGAGGTAGTCACAATATCGCAACTGTCCGATATTTGCCCACATAGCACAATCACGTGTTTAACACGTAAAAAAGGTGTGAGAAAAAAAAAACGTTGATTTTGAGAAGCTGCTAGAAAAAATGTTTATATCATATATGAAAACAAGCTTAATAGGTCATTCATTAACGTTATAAAAGTAACGTTGCTGAAAACTGCGTTGTAATAACGCCATTATCAAATTAAAACAGCAATGTTTTTACGTTAGTTTCACGTGATTTTTATCAACGTTAAAATCACATTAGAATCACGCCTTTTCTACACGAATTTTAAAACGTGACTTGCATGGCTTTTCTACTGAATATTTTTGAGATTTTATCAGCAGCAGCGCATTTTTCACTTTGACGAATTCTATCAGGTAGTGCTTTGGCCTCTAAACTTCAAAAATCTGTTAAGGAACTGATCCCTGATCCTTCACGATCACGACGCATCTGTTATTAACCTAATAAAGACACATTACTATTCTGTGAATGTGTTTACTGTTAAAAAATCTTGTTTAGCTTTAAAAAAAACGTATATAGATAGATATATAGATATTTTGTCATGCCTTGAGCGTCATCTTTAAAATTGTCTTAAAGGGTTGTAGTCTTAAACTAGTGAACTTTTATAACTTCCTTTCGCGTCTGTTTTAAGTTAAAAAAATGTTATTAAAAAAACTTGACCAAGAAAGACGCAGAAAGTTAGTAGGTTTGAGAAGTCTTAATCTAGTGGCGTTTTAGAACATGTTGTGGAGGACTTTTCAAGTGTGAATTTGGTACATGAAAATAACGAGTGTAAAAAACACGTTATATACACAGCACCAGAAACTTCAGCAAAAAGTACATTTTTATAGCTTGATTTCTCCTTGTATTTAAGTTGTATTTAAGCATGTAGATTTAACAAAATAAATATTACATGGTATGAGGTTGTTTTTAAGTAAAAAAAAACTTTGTTATTTTTGTTCACGTTAATTTAACGTTGATGTGTTTTTTGTGCTATGTGGGTGGAACCGATGGTAAAGTTAGAGCTTTTTTATTATACTTTTAAATCAGTTAAAATCATATACTACCATAATATTTTTGCAATACAAAATTAATTTGTCAACGCTTAAAACTAAAAACAAAATTGGGAAACCCATAGTGTCTGATATTAGGGCATACATTATATGTGAGGTTATTACCCTTTTCGAAAAGACAAAACTGCACTAAACCTAATAAATTATACATCAAATAAAACCTTACAACATGCGTAATCAAATGATGTATATTAAATTAATAATTTGTCTTACCTTCTAAGAATAGATTGCCTATAATCAGCAGCGATAAAATTTTCATGCACTATGATTTTAAGTAAACAACTGAACAGCAAATAAAAAACTTGTCACAGTAATCTGTAATTTATGTAGAATCTGTACAACTTGATGTAGCATCCGTACATGCACACGTAGGTAGATCGGACCAGTAGTTTAGGAAATACTTGACTATCCGAAATTAGGAACCTATGCGATAATAGGCGCCTTTCCTCTAATACTTTTTCACACATACGACACGCCAGTGAAGTTTGAGCAATCCGTAAATGCGAAAAAGATGCTTTTCACACCCGTTAGAATTTGAGATAAATCCCTTAACTCCTAAAACCAAACCAATTGTCGAAACAATAGAAACTGACAACTCATTCATAAATTCACCCACGTCGCCACAGACAAGTACAAAAAATAAATCAAATGACTATGGTTATGATTCTAAAAATGACACCAACATTTCAGAAGAACCTTGTGATATAGAAATTATGGATTACAACAAGATATATGGAGAAGATGTTGTTAATGACAATGGAAACCGGCTTATCACAGTATGTGAGCAATTAGACCTAAAAATCCAAAACGGTTTTTTCCAACATAAGAAAATACACAAATATACCTGGACCAAACCCTCACAAAACCTGAAAAAGAAAAAGACAAAACTAAAAATTCAAGATGTCAGAACAAAGCGTGGATCAACATGCGGAAGTGATCACTATTTTCTGGAGACCAAAATTCTCTTTCCTTATCAAGGCCGAAGCCTCCATCAACAAAATCTTGATGACACAGTGAATGAGGAAATTGATCACTGTCAATATAATCTACTAAGCCTAGAACATGACAGCGTAAAAAACTTATACAAAAAGAGACTGAACGAAAAACTTAATTCAAGTTCAGGTGAAACCCCAGATGAGGAATACGAATGTATCACATTAAGCATCCATCAAGCTGCAAAAGAAGCACTAAGATTAGTGGAAGAAACTCCTAAAAGAACAAAACCATACTGGTGGGATGCTGAGATTGAAAGTGAAATAGAGGAAAAAGGAAATTATATCACACATACTTATCCCAAAAAACAGCAGAGAAGAATACAAAATCGCGTAATCAAAGGTGAGAAGAATGATCAGTGATAAGAAAAATCAATCATGGATGCAAAAGTGCCAGAAAATGATTCTTACTTAGGAGGTAGGAGAAGTACCGAAAGCTGGAAAACTATAAGATCGATCAAAAAAGAAACATGCAGAGATATTATTTCACCAATGCTAGACAAAGAATGGGATGAGCATTTTAAAAAACTTTTAACTGAAGAAAGAGCAGAATTCAAGGAAGACGAAAGAGACAATATCACTAGAACGATGGGATCTCCAGTACCCCTCACAATATCTGAGGTCAAAAACGTGTGCAAAACCTTAAAAAGCGGTAAATCTGCCGGACCCGGAAATATCCCAGCTGAACTTATTAAATATGGCACTGAAGAATTATTTTGGAGATTACGGAATCTTTTCCAAAGATATTTAAATGAAGCTGTAGTACCAACTGAGTGGAAAACGTCATATATATCCACAATACACAAAAAAGGAAGGAAAGATATATGTGACAATTATAGAGGTATATCTGTAACTAGTACGCTAAGCAGAATATATGGCAAAATAATAAGAAATAAAGTGGAGAGCGAATATAAAGATATGGAGGCAGAAGGACAAGCTGGTTTCAGGGCGGGTAGATCGACTTCAGATCATTTATTTTGTATAACCCAAGTTATTGAAAAGAAAATGGCATACGGACAAGAGATTTGCAGAAGGCATATGATAGTATACCACTAAATCTACTTTGGAAAGCGTTGGAAAAGACAAACATAAGCGTACAACTAATTAAGGCCATCAAAGAGTTATCCCGCCATAGTAAGGCAAAAGTTAAAATAAAAGCAAAACTAACCAAAGGCTTTCAAGTAAATAAAGGTCTTAAACAAGGTTGCTGTATCTCGCCTACGCTCTTCAAGATATATTAAAACAGGTCCTTAAAGTCTGGAAGAGAAAATGCCAAAACATGGGAATTCCGTTTGATGAAACCACCTTGTATACTTTATGTTTCGCCGATTACGTAGATTTGCAGAAGGCATATGATAGTATACCACTAAATCTACTTTGGAAAGCGTTGGAAAAGACAAACATAAGCGTACAACTAATTAAGGCCATCAAAGAGTTATACCGCAATAGTAAGGCAAAAGTTAAAATAAAAGCAAAACTAACCAAAGGCTTTCAAGTAAATAAAGGTCTTAAACAAGGTTGCTGTATCTCGCCTACGCTCTTCAAGATATATTTAGAACAGGTCCTTAAAGTCTGGAAGAGAAAATGCCAACACATGGGAATTCCGTTTGATGAAACCACCTTGTATACTTTATGTTTCGCCGATGATCAGATAGTCGTGGCTCAGGATTATGACGACCTCGAATATATGACACGAAAACTAATAGAAGAGTACAATAAGTGGGGACTAGAGGTTAATATCAATAAGACAGAGTATATGTGTATTGGTGGAACGAAACAGGATCTAATCTTAAATACTGGGCAGCGAATTCAGTTCTGTGATGAGTATAAATACTTGGGTCTAAAAATTACAGCTGACGGAACACTAGACAAAGCCATAAAAGATAGAAACGTACAAGGAAGAAAAGCAATAACTTTATTAAATGGAATAATTTGGGACCAGAGTATATCAAAACATAACAAAAAGCTTATATATAACACCATTGTTAAAATTATTATTACATACGGCTCAGAAGTATGGCCAATCAAAGATAGAACAGAAAAAATGCTTTCCGCTACGGAGATGGACTATTGGAGAAGAGCAGCAGGGAAATCAAAAAGAGAAAGAGATACCAATCAAAGAATAAGAGAAATTATGACAGTGGTTGAACGTATTCTAGTGGATGATATAAGAACAAAACAACTGGTGTGGTACGGACATGTACAAAGAATGGATGATGGAAGACTACCTAAACAAATATTACAATGGAAACCAACTGGCCGAAGAAAACGAGGAAGGCCGAGGAGAAGCTGGAGAGAAGGAATAGATAGTGAAATAAGAATAAGAGGCCTAGATGATGAATTATGGGCAAACAGAAACGAGCGGAGATTGGGTATCGGAAGACGTAGAACGTTGTGAAACCGATAAATATATATAGATCTTCCTGTAGTCTTTGAGAGTAACTGTACCTAATAGTTTGCAGATGGAAACTTTAGCTTCACCCATTGAAAAGAGGAACGTCGTTTACAAAGAAGATACTATTTAAACTCCGATAATAAATCCTTGGTGTCAAATTATATGAAAGGAAAGTGCAGTTAAAAAATCCATTCATGAATAATTTTTTGGCCAAAAATCCCAGAAAGAAAAGGTAAAAAGCTAACGGAAAAGCTTCCTTTTGTGTTGACCTGTTCCGCAAGACAACACGCAGAAAAAGAAATTGAGGAAGAAAATAGAAAAAGAAAAACGAAAAACGAAGACCGAAAAAAGCAAAGACTTGCGAAGAAAAATTAAAAATTTTTGAAAGTAGTTGTAAAAAAGCATAAATTAATAAAAAGAGTACTCCAAATAAGCAACATGTTACAGCAGAAGATTTAAGGAAACTGAAGAAAGGTCGGAAGCAATTACAAGCACGTTACTTAAAAGTGGATTAAAATTACATCTGCCATAGAAATGAACTAATGAGGCCACAACTAGCCAAACTAAATCTATCAAAAAAATAGCTAATAATATTGAGTCAAAACAGGAAATAATAAAAAATAACAATAAATGCAAATAACCAAAACTGAATAGCAAAAGACGAAAATAAGATATTAATAGCAAAACAGGGAGTAGCTTAAAGTCAATCGGAAAAAAAATAAAATAAAATATGTGCAGATAATGTAGAGGATAATAAGATAAATGCAAACGAAAAAAATGGATAATATTATCAGGATAGAAAATAATGTACTGGTAACTAAATGGCACAAGTTACGTTTATAGGCAAGTGCACATTAATCCTAAACAATCTAAGGAAATGATCTTCTGTATTAAAACTTTAAAATTTGTATTAAAACGTGTAATAAACTATATACGGAATTAAAAGCAATAAGCAATTGACCGGTCATCGGCGATGTTTAATAAAAGCATCTCCAAAAGAGTTTAGCAGCTAGTTGTATGCTGAGAACGTAACGTCCCGTACGTTCAAGTTAACAATGAAGACAACCCCTTGTATCATATGGTGGAGGCGCCGCTGTCTTTTTTAAAAGATATATAGGCATATAGTAAAAAAAATATTTTCTAATTTTTTTGATTAAAAAAAAAATTTTTTTTAACCATTTCTTTAATTTTTATTTTTTTTATTATTTTTCGGAGTTTAAAAATTATTATGACGCTCCAGCCGAAGCAGTCGATTCCGGCATTATTTAAATGTTGAACATTAAATTTATTATTTTTTATTTTTCTGCCTGCCTAGTGTTGGTGTAAAAAAAATCTCGAAATAGTTGGACAGAAAAAATAATATATATTTTTTTAAATAAGAAAACGCAGTTTAAGTGTGGTTATATGTTACCTATTTATTAGTGTATATTTTTTCGCATATTAGGTTATTTCGTTCTGTCTCGACATCTTCAATTCAACTGACGCTCTGATGGGTACGACCAGTAATCCGGCATCACCCAAATTTATAGACCCAACTTATTTTAACTCAGTGTTAGACTCCCCAGTTAATTTCAATAGGAAAAAGTGTCTCATGTAAACGGTTGGACCGACACGCATAAGAAAGCATTTTAAAAATTATTTGGAAGGTGCCGCTTTCAGATGGTTTTTAGAATATAGTAATAAAACCGAGAATGCAAATAAAACTTCTCCAAAAGAATTTGGGGTGACCTACCTCTAAATAATCTTAAAATTAAATTTGAAAATAGAAAACAGGGAAGCGTGGAGGATATTAAACAATATTATTATGATTTGTTTAATATGGTGTATGAAATTGACGAAAAAATGCCACTTGACCAATTTAGAGAACATTTTGAAAGTGGGCTGCTTATACGAATTAATAACCTCATCCAACCTGGATCACAAAAAGCTAAGAGAAACAGTTTTAAAATTAAGTGCTATTAGACAAAAGGTTTTAATCGACAAAATGACAAGACAAACAGAAGTTTTGCCAATTGAACAAAATGAAAGCTTTCCTAGGCGAAACGGTCCTAATTTTTTAAGGCAAAATGGCCCAAATTACACAAGACAAAATGAAACGAATTATTTTAGGCAAAAGGCGCCGAACTACCCATGTAGCAAAAAAATATACCTGGTGTTAGCGCACACGCTAAGTTTTCGTAAATTTTCTAATATTCGAAAAACACACATATGTATGCCCGCGCATGGGGGTACACTTGAAGCGGACGCGCGCGAGATCAAGAGAGAACGAATTAAAGGACGTAAGCAAGCAGACCGCTTTTCTCCAAACTTTCAAATTTTACCAATAAACTTTTCTCCGATTTGTGACATATTTATCAAAACCTGATTCTTCCAAGTGTAGTGGTTGTAGTGGTAGCCAAGATCTGGGGCCCCAGTGGAGACTACAATTCGGCGTTTCTACGGTGAGTACCCCTTATTAATACATTTGTGTGTACCAGCAATATAACTGTTTAGCTCCCGCTAAATTCTCTATTTTAATTAATTCATTAATTTTTAGTAATTAGAAAATATTACTTTTTTACTTGCACTGCCCTCTTTTGGGACATTCACAATTCTAAAGGATTAAAATAAATAAAACAAATTCTCCTTTTTTTTGTATTGATTCTGTTAATATAGCAGGAAGTTTTTTCTTTTTATCGCCTTTTATTGATATATTTTTATCATGCTTTCATACAAAAAACGCGGGTGCCGCTACGCGGTCCATAAATATATTTTTCCCTTCTTTCCTATAACCTAAAAAGTGGACAGTGCGCAGTGTCGTATAAGAAACGAACTTAATCACGCGGTCCCTCGTGTGAATTTACCCTTAAATTCTCTTTGCCCTTTGGCACCCTTAAAAACCCTTTAAAATTAAAGCTGTGCGTTATCATCTGTGGAAGCTGTGTAGCTGTGAATCATGGAACTGGAGAACAGGGCCCTGTAAGCGACTACTCTGCAAATATCGGTGAGCGACATAGTTTTTTATTACACTTTATCCTCCCTCTCTCTCTCTACACTCTACCTACCCTTTAACACCCTCTCCCAATACAGTCCCTTCTGCCTCAACTTATGGGCTACATAAGTTTGGTCCTTCAATCCAAATACTGAACTACCCCTATAACCACCCCCTACCCTTACGTTGGCACTTGTTGTTTTAAGCCTTCTTTTGTTTTAAAAAAAAAAAAATATATATATATATTTCAAAATTAAAAAATTAAATTTTCTCTTTAGAAAAGGCGATTTAGATTTTTATTAAAGCAGATGATCTGTTTTCATGGTGTTAAAAATACCGGTACCGTTGTAGGTATCTGATTTTTTGCCTTTTTCTAATAAATTAAAACTCAGTTTCCTAAACGATTTTTTTTATATAAATCGATTTAAAAATTAAAATTTTTATTTTTTTAGGGCTAATAAACATCTTGTTCAGTTTAAAGGGATATATAATTGTTTGAAAGTATTATGCATTGCATACTTAGATTTGGCGCTTTTCATATTACACTTTAATTTACCTAGTAGGTACAGTAGGTATTTTGAACTCGGTCAATAAGAAATAAATTTCAGGTTTTTTATTGCATTCTCGGTCTTCGCGAATAAAAGTTTTTTTTCCTTTTTATTCGAATTTAGCGCGCATAGTAAAATTAAATACATATAATTTTTTTTTCTCGTAGTTATTTTTAAATATTAGGTATTTAAAATGACGAGTAGTGAAAAACAGTGTCGCGCCTTTAGGGGCATAGCAATAGATCGCATTAAAGAAATATTTAGTATTTCCACTCAAGCTATGTCTGATACCTTAAAAAAAGTTGATTTTGAGATGCGGTATGATCACTTGGACATTTTTTATGAGGAATTTAATAAATTTCACGACGCTGTAATCGCGTATTTAGCTGATAAAGAGCAACCCGATTTTACTGAGGAGAATGTCATTCGTCAAGGCACTGATTACCAATATTTTAGCATAAAAGCAACTTATAAAAGGTTATTTCCTCCTAAAGATGACTTCAACTCCTCTCACTCAAACTCTAGCTCCGGTCATAATGACATGAGCTTCAACATTCCAAAGGTGGATATTCCGAAGTTCACCGGCGATTTGTTTTCTTGGCAAACTTTTATTAGCTTATATGACTCTGTCATTCATAATAATACTATGTTCTCTAATAGTAGAAAGTTTCAGCTACTTTTAACGTATCTAGAAAAGGAACCCCTAACATTGGTAAAAAACTTGCCAATTACTGATGCAAACTACATTATAGCTTATAATGCGCTTTATAATAGATACCAAAATAACCGCCTCCTTGCGACTCATTATTGGGACAAAATTACCGATTTGCCCAAACTAAAGACAAACAACCCCGCTCTTTTACGCAATTTAATAGATACATTTACTGATAATGTTTACGCTCTTACCAATTTAAATTACCCAACTGAGGACTGGGATTTCCCACTCTTTCGAATTCTTATTCGAAAATTAGACTCTGAGACGGTCACGCGCTATGAACTTCAGCATGACTCCTCATCTGAACCCTCTTTTGAGGACCTCAAAGATTTTGTTTCTAAGCAATGTTTTGCGTTAGAATCGGCCAACATTTTAAATAAAACTAAAACTTCTGGTTACGCCACTGCTAAACCTCCCTCAAAACCTCAATATAGAGGTAATAATTTTTCTACTCTTGCAGCTGGCGTCGCTCCATATCAGAACGCTTGTCCCGTCTGTAAGATTTCAGGACATAGTATATATAAATGCCCCGTTTTTGAAAGTAAAACCCCTCAAGAAAGACTAAATTTAGTCAGAAAAAACCATTGGTGTTCCAATTGCCTCGGTACAAGGCACTCACTAAAAGCCTGCAACTCTACTTATTCGTGTAGAATTTGCCATTCCATGCACCACTATTTACTCCATATTCCTCGATCCCCTCCTAGTGGCTCTCCGCCACTGGAAAATCAGAATCAGAGCGCTCCTCTTCCGACTCATTCTACGCAAGTTTTGGCAGTACCTACTCTCTCTAACTCACAAGAAAATAATAATTTACCAAGTAGCCCCTCAACTCACGCTTGCAGTTTAACAAGCAACATTTCAGTGACATCTTCTTTACTCGCAACGGCCCAAGTCGAAGTTTTAAACTGTAGAGGACATTATGATAAAGCGCGGGTTCTAATTGACACTGGGAGCCAGGTGCATTTAATTTCTGAAAAGTTTGCAAATAAAATTGGTCTCTCTCGCTACAAAACTCATTTAACCCTAAATGGCTTAGGTCACACTGGCTGCACCCCCTCTGGTGGCATTAGTTGCTCCATAAGACCGGTAGGCCAACTCTCTCCTTCTTTTGACATTGATTTATTAATATTGTCAAAAGTTTGCAATGAGCAACCCCTCACCCCTCTCTCGCAGGGTGACTACCCCGATATCTCAAATTTAAAGCTCGCAGACCCCTCTTTTAATCAATGCAAACCAGTAGATATTTTAATTGGAGTTCAACTTTTTCCTTTTATTTTGACAGAAGGTAAAATTTCATGTGGTGTCGACAAGGCCGCAGCTCTAAACTCTATTTTTGGTTGGCTCATCATGGGCGGAAAAATTCGCCCCTCTACCCCCTCTATTAGCTCATATTTTATTTCAAATAATGAGTGTCTCGACTCTACTCTTAAAGCCTTTTGGCAAATTGAGGAAGTCCCTCAAAAAACTCATATAGACCCGGAAGATGAGCTTTGTGAAAAAATTTACAAAGATACTCTCCAGAGAACAGAAACTGGTCGATTTGTCGTCTCTCTCCCCTTTAAAGGACCAGAGCCCTCTTTCTCTAACTCCCGCTCTATTGCTCTAAAACGATTTTATAGCTTAGAAAATCGTTTATTAAAAAACCCCTCTCTTCACAAAGAATACTCTGATTGTTTACAAGATTACCTTGACTCTAATCATATGGAGTTAGTTTCAAAAAATATCCCCCCTTCGAATAAAATTTATTACATACCCCACCACTGTGTTATAAAATCAGAGAGTAGCACAACAAAGCTCCGCGTCGTCTTTGACGCGTCATGTAGCTGTCCCGAGAGCTGTCCCAGCTCTCTAAATGAATCTATGTTGACAGGTCCCAAATTACAACAAGAAATATTTGATATTTTGATGTCTTTTCGCCTGCATAAGTACTGCTTTACTAGTGATTTAAAACAAATGTTTAGGCAAGTCTTAATAAATCCCGCCCATCAAAACTATCAAAGAATACTTTGGAGGTTTTCTCCTGACCAACCTGTCAATGATTATTTCTTAAAAACTGTCACATTTGGCGTTAAAGCCGCCCCATACTTAGCTATAAGGTCTGTCATTGAACTAGCTAACATTTATGAGACTGAATATCCCTTAGCAGCTCACATTTTAAGGAGTTACGTGTATGTAGATGACTGTTGTTTTTCCTGTGAGTCACTCGAAAAAGCTCTCGAAGCAAAAGCTCAATTAGTCGCAGTTCTAGGTCACGGAGGCTTTCAGCTCAGAAAGTGGTCTAGCAATAGCTCTGAGTTTTTAAAGACTATTTCCCCTGAAAAATGCGAAACAAGCTATCTCTCCTTTGATGACCAAGACAATACTCTAAAAAATTAGGGTTAAAATGGCACCCCTCTACAGATGCATTTTCTTATAAGGTTTCCCCTCTTGATAGACCCTGTACAAAAAGATCCGTTTTGTCAGAAATATCAAAAATCTATGACCCTTTAGGTTTTTTAACTCCTCTCTCTTTTTTGGCAAAACACTTAATACAACATTTTTGGGCCTTAGGAGTCGGCTGGGACGACCCAGTCCCAGAAGATATTCAAAAACTTTGGTTTCAGTATAAAATTCAACTGCCTAAAATATCCGAGATCTCGATTTCACGCTTTGTGAATTCGGACGCCACTTCTCTTGAGCTACATGGATTCTGTGATAGTAGCGAAAAAGGATACGCTTGTTGTGTCTATTTAAGATGCATTTCTAATGACTCAATTAATGTTAATCTATTATGCGGAAAATCCAAAGTTGCCTCGTTAAAACGCATATCTTTAGCTCGGTTGGAGCTATGTGGCGCCGTGCTCTTGTCGAATTTATTACGACACGTTGTCAACTTAATCTCTAGCTCTCTTCAAATATCTCGAATATTCGCTTGGTCTGACTCCATGGTGACCCTAAACTGGATAAAATCTTCTCCGCACAGATTTAAAACGTTTGTTGCGAACAGGGTCAGCCATATTCAAGAAAAAATAGCACCCGATTTATGGCGTCATGTTCCTTCTAAAGAAAATCCTAGCGATTGCGCTTCACGCGGTTTACTCCCTGATGATCTGATTCACCATGACTTATGGTGGACTGGGCCAAGTTTCCTAAAATTACCCCCTGAAGAGTGGCCACAATCCACTATAAAACTTACCCCAGAAGTTTCTGAGGAAGAACGCAGATTAGCTCTCCTCGGAGTTTTTACCCCAACTCACCCCTTCGATAGTTGGCTAGACAACTATTCCTCTCTAGGACCCATAAAACGCATTGTTGCCTATTTATCTCGATTTATACACAATATTAAGCAGCACACTCCTGAAGCACGCATTCAAGGTCACTTGACCAACTTAGAGCTTTACAAAGCTTTGTTACTCCTTGTCAAGCATGTACAGTATGTTGAGTTTTCCGAAGAAATCGAAAAGCTCAAAAAAGGTCAACTTTTACCTAAACTGTTTCGAAAGCTACACCCTTTCTTGGACAAGAATGGATTGCTCAGGGTAGGCGGTCGCCTCCTGCTATCAGGTCTCTCTTATGATCGAAAGCATCCTGTGCTTTTACCCACTAAACATCGCTTAACGCAGCTCATTATTGAAGAATTTCATCATATTTTTCTTCATCCAGGACTGCAAACTCTTCAATTTTTAATTACACAACAGTTCTGGATTCTTTCCCCTAAACGAGCCATCGCGGGTGTGCTAGCAAAATGCATGACTTGTTTTAAAGTCAAACCAACCTCAACCTCTCAAACACCCCTTATGGGTACGCTCCCTGCTAGTCGCATAAACCAAGTTAAAGCATTTAAATATGCTGGCGTGGACTATGCAGGTCCCTTTAATATTACGCTTAGCAAAGCACGTGGCATAAAATCTCAAAAGGCATATATTTGCCTCTTTATTTGTTTTACGACCAGAGCTTTACATCTTGAGCTTGCGTCTGACTTAACCTCAGACTGCTTTATAGCTTGCCTTCGACGATTTGTCGGCAGAAGAGGTCTAATTTCTAGGCTTTTCAGCGATTGTGGTTCAAATTTCGTGGGAGCTCAAAAGGAGCTAAATGGTTACATGAAAAATGCCTCAGAAGCTCAAAATATTGAGTGGTCATTTAACCCGCCTTCGAGCCCTCACTTTGGAGGACTTTGGGAGGCTGGGGTTAAATCAGTCAAAACTCATTTGCAAAAGGTCATAGGCCTTCAGGTACTAACCTATGAGGAGCTTTACACTGTGCTAGTGCAGGTAGAAGCTATGCTTAACTCTCGCCCTATTTTACCCCTTAGCTCAGATGCCTCTGATTTGTCTGCTCTGACCCCTGGTCATTTTTTGACCATGGAACCACTCTCGTCCGCTCCTGATGAAGATCTGACTGAGCTTAATGTTTCTAGGTTATCTAGATGGCAACTTGTGCAGCGTATACACCAAGATATTTGGCGGCGATGGCACAACGAATATTTACAAACTCTACAACAGCGTCAAAAATGGAACAAATCTTGTAAAACCATTGAATTAGGCACTCTCGTGCTTATCAAAAATGAACTCGCTCCTCCTCTAAAATGGCGTTTAGGTAGGGTCATGAAGTGCCACCCGGGTCCAGATGGAGTAGTTAGGGCTGTAACCTTAAAAACTGCACAAGGTGTTATGCAAAGGCCAGTAGTCAAGCTGTGTCCTTTGCCGGTTGAATAAACCCCCTTTCTTTTTTTTTAGTATTAAGATTAGTCATTACTTTTGGTAATAGAATTATTTTGTTTTATTTTATTTTTTATTATTATTTTTGTTCTTTTTTTTTTATGGAAAAAGGCAAGAATAAGTGCCTTTTTGGCGCCCGGTATGTTTAGCTCCCGCTAAATTCTCTATTTTAATTAATTCATTAATTTTTAGTAATTAGAAAATATTACTTTTTTACTTGCACTGCCCTCTTTTGGGACATTCACAATTCTAAAGGATTAAAATAAATAAAACAAATTCTCCTTTTTTTGTATTGATTCTGTTAATATAGCAGGAAGTTTTTTCTTTTTATCGCCTTTTATTGATATATTTTTATCATGCTTTCATACAAAAAACGCGGGTGCCGCTACGCGGTCCATAAATATATTTTTCCCTTCTTTCCTATAACCTAAAAAGTGGACAGTGCGCAGTGTCGTATAAAAAACGAACTCAATCACGCGGTCCCTCGTGTGAATTTACCCTTAAATTCTCTTTGCCCTTTGGCACCCTTAAAAACCCTTTAAAATTAAAGCTGTGCGTTATCATCTGTGGAAGCTGTGTAGCTGTGAATCATGGAACTGGAGAACAGGGCCCTGTAAGCGACTACTCTGCAAATATCGGTGAGCGACATAGTTTTTTATTACACTTTATCCTCTCTCTCTCTCTCTACACTCTACCTACCCTTTAACACCCTCTCCCAATACAGTCCCTTCTGCCTCAACTTATGGGCTACAATAACCTATGGATAAATTATTAAACACGCGACCAAAATTCATTTAAATTGTGTTGAACACTGCTTTCTTCGGCAAGCTTTGTACAGTCCTCTTGCGCTATCGAAATGATCTCTTTTTTCATACGCAGTGTGCTAACATAATGGTCATTCGGCCCGCATAAAATCAAAACATTTCTAAAAATCGAGCTGCCATTACAATCCATAATATCACTTCGTGTCGGCCGTGGGGGGATCGGACATCAACGCGTCCTTAGCAACAAGCAAATCCGCGACCGCGATATTTTTGTCATTCACAATTCGAACGTAGCAGCTCGGTAGGTCGACCGACCCTCGTCAGGCTATTTCAAAATTTTCAGCGTAAATATTCGCGCAGGCCTTATCATAGGTACCTATTTGTGAATTTTACCATTTATATCGAATTTTAAGCAACTTCAATCAATTTTTAATAAATGGTAGCGAATGAATAGTGCATTTTATCGGCTATCAATTATTTCAAATCATATTGTGCACTTTTCACGTTATTATTATTAATTAATTTTCTTTAATTATCAAAAACTATCAATTTCAAAAATGGCTTATTAAAAAGCGTGATGTTTATACCAGTAGCATAACGGAGTGCTATCGATACTCTCAGGATGCAAAAAAGGATTTATTGGCAAATTAACAGTTCAGGGTTAGGTATAATGACTTAGAGGCTTTATACGATAAAGCTGGGCTTGCACAGAACCAGGTTATCATGGAACTTCCTGACGATTCACTGAAAACATATTATTATTCTTGTAAAGTCATTTACACCAAAGTTTTCCCTGAAACTGACAGGGGCATCGGCCAGTATGTTCTTGTCGATTCAATCCCTCAGTTAAAGGAACGAGGGATACCAACATTTCGGGGCGATAGAAAAATGTGGCCTCAGTTTTTCGATTTATTTAATAATAATATCGACAAAGTTCATATTAGCGACGTCAGAAAATTACAACATTTACTTTCATATCTTGACGGAGAGCCTTTAAAATACTTGCAGGGATACAAATATCGGAAAGTAACTATAAAATAGCCTGCGATAAGTTGGTTTATTGTTATCAAAACAAACGACTTATTGCAAATAATGCACTCAGTGCGATTATGAAGGCTACCGTAAAAAATGACTCGGCGAAAGAGTTACGTAATTTACTCGATACATTTTCGGAATCCTTAGAAGTTCTAAAGGCGCTCTTTTTCGATGTTCAAAGTTGGGATTACTTACTTTCCTTTTGTAATGGATAGGGTGAATAGATTTTATTCTTTAATTCATAGCGGACTGTAACTTTCTTTAGGTGTAATTTTCTTATTTAATATTTCTTGATCGCGCAACCATACAAAAGCAAGAGAAAAAATGGCACCTACCTTTTGATGGTTATTTCTCGGCTTGCGGGCCCGCTCTCCAAGTAGTCTCACGTTCAGTCTTTGGATTGAGGATGGTAGCACTTAATAACTAAGGTTTTTATGTTTAATAGTTAATTTTCGAAAGAAAATTAGTCTTCGAAAGAAGAGAATGATTTTTCACGAGTTCACGTGGTTTTTCGCTTGACAGAATGTCTCTTCATGCGCCGTTTGCGCATGTCCTTAGCACCCGCGTTGTTTCGACGGCGCAAGGTGCCACCATTTGAATTTGTATGGCTGATTAATTTTGAGGCGAAATAGATAAATTATAAATAAAATAAAGCTAAAGAAAATTGCAGTAACATTTCCCGCCACCGAAAACGAATGTTTTCAATTATAGTAATTTAGAAGAAAAAAAACGCGTTTATGCATTTTTTAAGTAAAAAATAGAAAAACAAAAAGATAATTCCAAACATTGTTTGAACAGAAAAAAAATAATAATTTTTTTCCTATTTTGAAAAGAAATTTATATTTACAATTAAACTAAAGAAATTAAAATTTAATATTTTAATTTTAATCTGAAGCCATAGGCAAAGGGCACAGTTTAACTATAGGTCGCTTAAATAACCCGGTTTTAGTTTTCACCGTAACAACCCTTACATGCCCATCTCGGCCGGGGTGTAACTCGACTATGCGTCCAAGTAACCAATGAATTGGTGGCTCATTTTCATTTTTAATGAGTACCAATGTATTCAATTCAATGTTGGGGTTTGGCTCGTGCCATTTGGACCTTTGTTGCAGGGTGTTCAAATATTCTGATTTCCATCTCTTCCAGAAATCTGTGTTCAACCTTTGTATAAGTTGCCAACGAGATAAGGAATTTAGTTTTAAATGAGAAAGATCTGGATCAGGAACTGAATTTAGTGCAGATAACGTAAGAAAATGCCCTGCAGTCAAAGGAGCTAAGTCGTTCGGGTCAGAGCTTTGCGCCCATAAGGGTCTACTGTTTAGCAATGCTTCAACATCGGTTAAAAGAGTATAGTACTCCTCAAAGTTTAAGATTTGATCACCGATAACACGAAGTAAATGGCTTTTAACGGATTTTACACCAGCTTCCGCAAGCCCATTGAAATGTGGGGCAGCAGGTACATTGAAAAACCAAGAAATTTTTAAATGATCTGCGGCGTGCTTTGAAAGCTCGGTAAGCTCCTTGTAAGCTCCCTTGTATGTAGTTGCGCAGTCAGAATAAATATTGGTGCAAACTCCTCTTCGATCGACAAATCTCCGAAAAGCAGCAATGAAAGCCTCTGAAGTTAGGTTAGAAACTAGTTCGAGATGAATAGCTCTAGACGCGGTGCACACAATCACTAAAATGTAAGCCTTATGAATGACTAATTTACGCCCTTGAGCTAATTTTATAGGTCCAGCGTAGTCAATGCAAACATTTGAAAAACATTTCAGCTGTGATATTCTGAAGCTTGGAAGGTCACCCATGTAGGGGGTAAGAGCTTTGGGTTGAGTGCGATAGCACTTAACGCAAGATGATAAAACCTTTTGAATAACTCTACGTGCTGAAAGTACCCAAAACTGTTGTCTAAGTAAATACATAGTTGTATTAAATCCTGGGTGCAAGTAGGTTGAATGAATATTTTGTATGATCAGCTTGGTAAGTGTGCTATCACTTGGTAATAGTAGGGGGTGTTTTACATCATATGATAATGTGATTGAATTTCTAATCCGCCCGCCAACTCTAATACGATTTTGGGGGTCGAGAAAAGGCGCTAATTTGCGATATGGTTTTGGTAAAAGTTCATTATTTTGAATTTTTAAGAAGATATCAGAAAAATGTTGATTTTGCACGTACTTGACAAGTACAAGTAAAGATTCTTGTAATTCAAAAAGCGTAATAAAACCAGTGCGTTTAGTGTCCTGATGCTTAATGTTGAAAAAGTATCTGTGCCAAATAGCAATAATACGTTGAATTTGTAAAATAGATGAATAATTATGTAAAAGATCGTTTAAAATATCATTATTCAGAATTGTGGCCAAAACCTGTATTTTCTCTTCCTCTAAAACAGAACTAGTAATATTCGATTCTGACAGAGAAGCTAAATTCCATTCAGAGCGAGGAGAACATATCCAGGGGGGACCGGTAAACCATAAACAATGATTAAGTAAATTATCTGGAGTTAGGCCGCGACTGGCGCAGTCGGCTGGGTTCTCCAGAGTTCGGATATGATACCAGGGAATATCTGGAATGGTTTCCTGGATGTGACTGACTCTATTAGCCACAAAATTTTTCCACCTATGCGGAGAGTTAGAAATCCAAGCCAGGACTACCTCTGAGTCAGAAAATGCTAAAATCTCATCGATTGTTATCATTGGCGAATAAATGTCAAGGACAAATCGAAGCAGATCAGCAAGGAGCGTAGCTCCCAATAGCTCCAGTCGAGGAATCGAAACTGTTTTGAGTGGGGCTACTTTGCTTTTTGCAATAACAAGGGAAGATTTGATTTCGTTTAATAATTCGATACGTAGATATATAGCGCATGCGTAGCCGCGCTCTGAAGCGTCGCAAAATGCTAAAATTTGGCAACGTTGTATGTTAGATGAAAAAATGTATCTAGGGAGAGAAATCTACGATAAACTAGAAAACTGTGAGTTAAATTGTAACCAAGTTTCGCAGATGTGGGGTGGGGGTTGATCATCCCAATTGATTTTTTGCTTCCAGAGTTCTTGCATTATTGATTTTGCGAGAAGAGTTACTGGCGATATATATCCGCAAGGATCGTATATTTTAGCAATTACAGAGAGGATTTTACGTTTTGTTAACGGACTATTATCTTGATTGCATTTATATGAAAATGTGTCTGACGAAGGGTTCCACTGCAACCCTAAGACCTTAATACTAGAAGGTTGTTCCTTATCGAAAGATATTGGAACTTGACAATCTGAAGGAGACAATGATGATAGCAATCTTGGGTCATTGCTTGCCCACTTACGTAGTTCAAACCCACCGGATTTTAGCAAGCCAATCAGCTCTTTTTGTAGCGCTTGCGCAGAAGACAAATCAGAACTGCCCGTACAGACATCGTCCATGAAAACGTCTTGAAGAACTACTTTTGCAGCATTTGGATACTTATTTTTCTCTTGAAAGGCTAACTCTCGTAAGGTTCTGATTGCTAAGAAAGGGCTTGAAGTGAGTCCGAAAACAACAGTATTTAAACGATATTCTTTTAGGGGTTCATTGGGGTGGAAACGCCACAATAAACGCTGATAATCTCTATGTTCGGGTACTAAATTGATTTGCAAAAACATTTTTTGAACATCACTAAGAATTGCTATAGAATGAAAACGAAACCTTAATAAAATATTTGTAATATCTGCATGAAGTTTAGGGCCTGGTAAAAGGGTCTCATTTAAGCTATAATTCTTACTTCCAATTGAAGATCCATTAAATACAATTCTCAAACGCGTGCTTGTACTATCGGGTTTTAGTACCCCGTGATGTGGTAAATATGAAACATTCATTGATTTCGGTTCATTATTTGAAATAAGGCTCATGTGTCCGTTTTTTAAATATTCTAGCATAAAATCTGAATACATGGAATACATTTCAGGATTTTTAAGAAGTCTAGATTCTAATGAAATGAAACAACGGTAAGCTCTAGAAAACGTGTCACCTAAGTCGGGTTCAGAGTGCCTAAAAGGTAAAGCTACCATGAATCGTCCCGTGCTATCACGTGATACCGTATTTTGATAAATTTCCTCAGCTTTTTTCTCATCTGGGGATAAATAGCTTTTTTGAGGAATCGATTCAAGCTCCCAGAACTTCCTAAGAGTCAAGTCTAGAGAGTTATCGAAAGCGGTAAAGTAGTTTTCGATTTTTAAGGGATTGGATTGATAAGATATGTTTTGTTCGACCCTGCCTAACAACACCCATCCCAGCTCCGTCTCTAGGGCGACTGGTTGACCTTGACACCCAGAAATACGACCTGATTTAATAATTTGGGAATAAATCTCGGCGCCTAGAAGTAGATCAACAGGGGCTGGTTTGTAGAAGAAGGGGTCGCCTAGTTTAATGTTTGAAAGATAATTCCAATTTCTTGGATTAATTTGGACACTAGGTAAAGAAGAGCATAATCTTTGAACGACTAAACCGTTAAAGGAAAATGTGGGATCAGTTTTTCCAACTGGACGAATAGTGCATTGCGTCATACCTTTTGTTGAAGAAGAAGATTGATTTATTCCTAGAATAGGAACAGATAATTTTTTCCTAGATAAACCTAACCTATTTAAGCAGTTTTCGCTGATAAAAGAGGCTTCGCTGGCGTTGTCTAGGACGGCTCTCACTACTTGATAGTTCCCGCGTGCATCGAGGATTTCTACAATAGTGGTAGACAATAGTACTGTGCTTTGACAGCTTGGGGTGAATGAGGTATAACAGTTGGTTTGGTTAGGTTGTTGTCGAGATGTATTTTGCGTTAATTGTTGATTTTGTTGCGAAGTAGAAGGATATTGACTTTGATTGATTTGTTGTTGAGATTGATCTTGAATTGGTTGCATTTGTGACTTAAAATTAGATTGATTAGAATGCTGCATGCTAGTTAAGGTTGGGTTAATAGTCTGCTGAATATTTTTATCATAGAAAGGTATTTGATTTGAATCGATATTATTAGGATATAAACTATAATTTGATTGTTGATTTTGCGTTGGTGACTGAATACTTGAAATAAATGAAGAAGTTTGCATGTTAGGTTGGGCTGGGTTAAATCGAGTTGTGACGTCACATAATAAACTATGGTGACGTAACCCGCAGGATTTGCAATTAAAAGGCGATAAGCAATCTTTTAAAAGAAAATGATTTGATCTTAAACAGTTGCCACATATATTATTTTGTCTCACGAAAGCGAGACGATCAGCTGGAGTTTTTTGTAAAAAAACTTGGCATTGAGAAAAAGGATGTACCGAAAGGTTACATAACTTGCATTGTTTTGATATTTTTGTTTGAAAGTTGCTTTGATTATGATTATTAAAGTTTGGTAAAATTTGTTGTTTTTGTGGTATGCCTGTCATAAAGGAGTTTTTGAAATTATTGTTATTATATGAATTTGGTTTTGAACTATTGTAGTTACCAGATCCAAAAGTTTTAGATTTTCTTTCCATATTTGATACTGAAGGCTGAAAATACTGAACCGATTCTAGTGCTTGGCACTGTTTTTCTAAAAACTCATATAGATCGGTGTAACTAGGAATTTCCTTTTCAGTATGGCAAACCTCAAAGGCTGATCTAGTGGGAGTATCTATTTTTCCCAGCAATAAATTAAACAACGGAAACTGCCAATCTTTTGTATTAAATTCTAAGGCATTCAGGGCCTCTAGATTTTCAGTAAACGTGTCCAAAATATTTCTAAGATCTTTAGAGCTCTGATTTGATTTCATGGAGGAAACATGCACAATGGAATTCCAATATGACGTAGCTAAAAGGCGCTTATTGTTGTACCTTTTTTGTAGATTTGAAAAGGCAATTAAATAGTTACTATCAGTAACTGGTAACGACTTAACCAAATTTAATGGTTCACCCTGCAATAAAGTAATTAAATACCGAAATTTTGAGGCATTCGATAGTGCAGGATTTTTGTCTATTATACTTGAAAAAAGATCTAGAAAAGTCGGCCATTTTAGCATTGAGCCCGTAAAAACCGGAATTGAAGGTTTAAAACTTTCAAAACTATGACTGGTGGGAGTAGGCGCAGAGGACTGCGGCCTAGAAGTGCCTGGAATTGGAAATAACTTACAAAATATTGCTTTTGCTTGGAAATAAAAAGTGTCACAATTTTTTCTAATTGCATCTTCCGCATCGAAATTTTTATCGTCGGTCAGCAACCCCATCAATTCGTTATGGAGATGTTTAAACTCAAAATATTGATCCTCCAAAGTTTCAAAAGCAATTTGAAAGATAGGGCGCTCGGCTTCATCATCCTTGGCTTTTACCGCCAAAGTATAGATTTCAGTGATCCTAGTCAAAGCGATTTTTCTTTTTCTAGTAAATGTTTTTAATTCTGCATCCCCCATTTTGATTGTTAAGTATTTTTTTTTTTTACTTGGTTTTAAATTATTGAAAAAAAAAGGTATCTATTTTAAAACAGTTTTTGAGTTTTTGATTTTTTTTGTAATTGGTTACTTGGATTTTGATTTATTTAAACACTCTTATTTTTTTGCACTTTAGCGCACTAAATATGTTTAAAATCGCGGAAACGCGAAACCGAAAGGCGATATTTGATAGAAGATTTGTATTTTATTTTTGCATTAAATCAAATTTTGAAAACACAAAATTCCCGAATAAATAAATGCATTAAATTTATCGATACTAGGTAGTAAACAAGACTGACCGTGAAGTTTTTATTTTAAATTTAGAAGGCCACACACACACGCACACATACGTAGGTATCAAGGAAACTTGATTACCTACAACTAAACTGTGCTCCGTTTGATAAGAATGAAGCCCAATATGGCGTTCAAGAAAAATTAGAATATTTTTAAAAACGCTTTTTCATAGCCTAGATGCGGCTCGGAGGTCCATAAAATGTAATGGATAGGGTGAATAGATTTTATTCTTTAATTCATAGCGGACTGTAACTTTCTTTAGGTGTAATTTTCTTATTTAATATTTCTTGATCGCGCAACCATACAAAAGCAAGAGAAAAAATGGCACCTACCTTTTGATGGTTATTTCTCGGCTTGCGGGCCCGCTCTCCAAGTAGTCTCACGTTCAGTCTTTGGATTGAGGATGGTAGCACTTAATAACTAAGGTTTTTATGTTTAATAGTTAATTTTCGAAAGAAAATTAGTCTTCGAAAGAAGAGAATGATTTTTCACGAGTTCACGTGGTTTTTCGCTTGACAGAATGTCTCTTCATGCGCCGTTTGCGCATGTCCTTAGCACCCGCGTTGTTTCGACGGCGCAAGGTGCCACCATTTGAATTTGTATGGCTGATTAATTTTGAGGCGAAATAGATAAATTATAAATAAAATAAAGCTAAAGAAAATTGCAGTAACACCTTTATTTGAATCGAAAAATTAGATGTGCCCACACGTACTAGTTTTGGGATACACAATAAAGAGGAAATACCTACTTACGCGTCACTAATTATTTTTTTGGAAAATAAATCTAGGGCTTTGGAATCTCTTCAACATTTAAATCAACCTAAACCCAAACCTACCTTTCAGTCGAATGCTAATAATAGCTTTTCAAAATATCAAAATAAACCATCAACACCATTTTCAACATTAACCACTGACAATAATGTGACTAATTCGCGTATGAAATGTTTTCGGTGCGGTTTGCCGCATGTTCTAAGCAAGTGTCCCAAATTCTTAGAATTATCACCTACTGATCGACTATCATTTATTAAACAACAAAAACTTTGCACGAATTGCATGCATCCCTCCCACGGGGAAGATTCGTGCACTTCAAAATATTTGTGTCGCACGTGCTCTTCCAATAGACATCATACGTTGCTTCATATCTCAAAAACTGAAGTAACAAGTAGGGTGTCTCCATCAAATCAAGATTCTCAATTACCATCGACAGCTAACAATGTTCATGTTTCGTTTTCTGGAAATATTTCCTCCAGACAAAGCACTTTCCTTTTAGCTACATCCGTGGTAGGGATGCTGGACGGCTGTGGTAATCATCAGCCTGTTAGAATTATCATAGATTCAGGATCACAAACTTCTTTCATTAGTGAAAAATGCCTTCGCCGCTTTAATTTACCAAGACGTCAATATTCGACAGCAATTCACTGTCCTAATCAAATGACCTCCATTACATCAAAGGGCCTAGCACAGTGTCACATTAAACCTCAAGGGAAAACAGATCCGTTCCTATCTTTTCAAGCAATCGTTGTTCCTAAGATGTGTTCAGATACGCCCTTTCACTCTTGAAAATAAATACTGGAAACATCTGAATGGCTTAAAACTAGCTGACCCCTCCTACTTTGAAGCTAGGCCTGTAGATGTTTTAGTGGGGTCTGAAATCTTTGCGCAGATTCTAAAAGAAGGCAGAGCGCTTGGACAACTTGGTCAACCAGTCGCAATCGAAACAATCTTTGGCTGGGTTATTTTAGGAAAAATTAACAGCTCTGTTCCTTCGCAACAAACATCTTCTTATTTTACAAATTTCGAGGTTCCTCTAGAAGATATAATGCCTAAGTTCTGGGAGTTGGAGAATATGCCTTCCAAACCCTTTTTATCGCCTGACGATCAAAAGGCAGAAAATATCTTTTCTAAAACTGTTTCCAGGCTTTCTTCAGGCCGATTTATGGGAGATCTTCCTTTTAAGGACGGTGAACCTAATTTGGGGAATACTTACCCTCAAGCCCTTCGACGTTTTTTGCTACTTGAAAATCCTGTCTTACGTAACAGTCCAAAACCAGCATTAACTTGTTACCTTCCGCATCACTGTGTGCTTAAACCGGACAATGTCAGCACTAAATTAAGAGTAGTCTGGGACTGTTCGGCAGTCGGACCAAAAAATATCAGTCTTAGTCAAACACTTTTACCAGGACCAAAGCTTCAAAAAGATATTGGTTCTTTACGTCTCACATTTCGATTAAATCCTGTCGCTTACATCTCAGACATTAAAATGATGTTTCGACAAGTTCTCGTCAGCCCAGATTATTGTCCTTTTCAAAGGATTTTGTGGCGACTTTTAGTCTATGGACAAATCGGCCTAAAAGGGGGTTCGTATGCAAGTCGTGCCAACTTTTTGCCGATAAGCCAGGTTTGTTAAGGGCACTCAATAGATCAGGTTTTGACTTGTTGTCATTCTGGTAAATGCGTTTTTTTAAAGATATGGCCCCACCACTTTTTTTGCACGATACTTTTTAAAACGATGTATCTTTCTTAAAAATAGTCGTAGAGGGTTGCAAAAAATGGCAAATGAATCAGGAAACACCCGCAATTATATTTTTTAAAATTTTGCTTCCTTTTTTAGAAAAAATAAAATAACTGAATTTTTACTTTTTTTTTATATAGCTAGTAAAGTTTAACCTACATTTTTATTAACACAAAAAATTTAAAAAAAAAAAAGTTTAAATAAAAGTTTTAGAATTTACATTTTTCTTTAATTTGGTGTATACAAGTCTTATATGAAAGTATATTTTATATTTGTTTCAATAAAAAAACAATTCGTTGTCACCAAAACGACAACCGAAGGTGTATTACCGTACGCGGACGCCTATAAGGCAGCGCGCGGCTTTACGCAGCTAGTAAAATAGGTGATTTTTATTATTATTGTTATCGTTGTGTGATGGACATTAATAGGTAACAGACTAACGATTTGGATGTTGCCGGGCAAGTTTTTGGTCCATTTTTTTTATCCCCCTCCTTATATAGTCGTGTTCGAATTTCTAAAAATGTATCTAAGTTGACGCCCTAAAGATAAAATCTAATTTAAAATTAAAATTATATTAGTTTTTTAAATTTTAGCTGCAAAATCCCCCAAGACTCCCCAGACTCCCCAAGTCCTGAAATTTTGAGATATTTTTCAAATTTTCTTAAAAACTAGGCTTAGGGAAAAATATGTACTAATCTTTATTGTAGAACACCAAAGAAAAATTTAAAAAAAAAGTTTAAATAAAAGTTTTAGAATTAACATTTTTCTTTAATTTGGTGTATACAAGTCTTATATAAAAGTATATTTTATATTTGTTTCAATAAAAAAAAAATTCGATGTCACCAAAACGACAACCGAAGGTGTATTACCGTACGCGGACGCCTATAAGGCAGCGTGTGGCTTTACTCAGCTAGTAAAACAGGTGATTTCTATTATTATTGTTATCGTTGTTTGATGGACATTAATAGGTAACAGACTAACGATTTGGATGTTGCCGGACAAGTTTTTGGTCCATTTTTTTTATCCCCCCTCCTTATATAGTCGTGTTCGAATTTCTAAAAATGTATCTAAGTTGACGCCCTAAAGATAAAATCTAATTTAAAATTAAAATTATATTAGTTTTTTAAATTTTAGCTGCAAAATCCCCCAAGACTCCCCAGAAGTCCTGAAATTTTTAGATATTTTTCAAATTTTCTTAAAAACTAGGCTTAGGGAAAAATATGTACTAATCTTTATTGTAGACCATAAAATTTCCTTTTCAACAATATTAGTCAGTGAGGTACGACTAATGACAAACTCTCCAGCGGCGTCCGTTTATTGTGGTAGTGTAAAAAATTCAAAAAAGAAACATGTTTATTACAGGTTTTACCCGATTTTCTTAAAAACCGACCTCTATATCAAAAAATATAATACACACTTTGTTATAGACAATAAAATTGCCTTTTAAATGATGTATAAGAAGGCAATGGTAGTTTTACCTATAACAATTTAGGGGCGTCCGTAAATAAAATCAATTTTAAAAATCACTAAATTTATCAATTTATCACTAAGTTTTATCTAATTTTCTCAAATATTAAGCTTTTTGGAAAAAATATTATTTTGCCGTTTATTGTAAAAAATAAAATTTCCTTTTTAACAATCAGTGGGGTCAGGCTAATTATAAACTCTCCAGCGGCGTCCGTTTATTAAGAAAATATAAAAAAATTAAAGAAACCACATAGGTTTTACCCGATTATCTTAAAAACCAAGCTCTCTATCAAAAATTGTAACCTATAGTCGATTGTAGACAATAAAATTTCCTTTTAAACGTAATAATTTAAGATTTGTCTTCAGATTAAAACTTCACAGGCCTGTACAACTTAAATAAATTTTTACAAATCACCAAATTAATTCTGTTACAAGTTTTTTCCAATTTTTTCAGAAACTAAGCTCAATTGGCAAAAATGTGTTTTATACTTTATTGTAGGAAATAAAATTTTCTTTTTAACAATATGTAAGTCAGTGGGGTTTAATTATGACAAACCCTTCAGCGACATCCGTATATGGGGGTCAATTAAAAATAAAATAAGTAAAATCATTTTTGTCACTATAATTTTTTTTAAAGTATTTTTTTAATACATTTCAATTCAAGTAATTTAAGCTTTGTTGTATTAAAATCGGTTAAAAAATAAAAAAGATACAATTTGTTTTTAAATATGCTTTTCCGTCATATTGAATCCGCCATATTAAAAAAAGCGCGATTATCACAATGACAATAAGTCAAAACCATATCTGCTAGGTTAAACAAATCTAAGTTACTTTCAAAAAGTTCTTATGGTTTTCATTAAAAGCATAATTTTTAAATATACCCCAAAGACTCCTATTTTTTCCAGTTATTTAGAAATAACTTAAAAACTAATTAACGCATTAGAACATTTAAAATAGATTTGAATAAAGAATCAAAATAGCTATCTTTTTTATATAAACTCCTTTGTTCTAGCTCCAATAGTTTTATAAATAAAATAAAAAAAAATTAAAAAATTTACCTTTTTTTTATTTTTTTTTAATTTTTTTGACAAATATATAAAAAATACATATTTTCTGACCAATGCATTTTTAAATACATTACAAAGCAAGTGTTTTAAACTTTGTTCCATGAAAATCGGATAAGAAATAAAAATGTTACAATTTTTTTAAAGATACGCCTTTCCGCCATTTTGAATCCGCCATATCTTTCAAAAAACGCATTTACCAGAATGACAACAAGTCAAAACCTGATATATGGGATGCCCTTAACAAAGTTAGCTTATCGGCAGAAAGTTGGCACGACTTGCACACGAAACTTGATTTGTCCATAGACTATTTCCCCGGAAGATCCAATTTCAGAAAATGAGTTTTAAACTGTCACATTTGGCATGACTTGTTCGCCTTTTTTGGCTATGCGCGTTCTGCATGAACTCGCTGAACGCGAAAAGGAACGTTTTCCAAGAGCTAGTGAAATTCTTAAGTCCTCAATATACATCGATGATATCCTGGGAACGAGTCCTTCCGTGTCCCTTGCCCTTGACCTTCACAGGGAACTTATCAATTTATTAAAATCTGGCTTTGAGCTAAAGAAATGGGCCAGTAATTGCCCCGAACTGCTAGCTGCCTTATCCGACTCTGGCACCCAAAAGACGATATCTTTACCTATCAATGTCAAATTAAGGAAAAGCCCTGCACAAAACGTTCAATCCTTTATATCATCGGAACAATTTTTGATCCGTTGGGTTTTCTGTACCCTATTTTACTTTAAGCAAAGTTCATTATGCAACAATTATGGACTTCTATTACTTGATGGGTCGACCCTTCTCATCAAACGATCATAGATTCGTGGACTAATCTACACTCAGAATTTCCTCTTCTATCAAATTTCAAATTACCTAGACAAATCCATTTATCAAAATATCAATCTTGTCAGATTCATGCATTTTGCGACGCCTCCATCAAGGGCTACGCAGGTGTAGTATATTTTCGAGTAGAAAAGGAAAATCATATATCTATCTTTCTCATATGTGCCAAAGCCAGAGTTGCGCCTATCATAACGCAATCTTTAGCTAGACTTGAGCTTCTAGGCGCGGTCCTTCTAAGCGACTTAATTCAATTTGTATTGTCCAACTATTCAAATCAAATTATCTTTACCGATATCTGCGACTCACAAGTCGTTCTTCATTGGATAGCTTCCTCACCCTCACGTTAGCGTACTTTTGTTGCCAATCGAGTAAGCCGTATTCACGAAATCGTTCCTTCCACTTCTTGGCATTACATTCCTTCGGCTCTTAACGCCGCAGATTCCGCTTCCAAGGAGATGACACCCTCTCAACTCATATCTCATGATATGTGGTGGAATGCACCCTCGTTTTTATGGTTGCCCCCTCACGAATGGCCAAATTTCAAAAAATCACAAACTATAGTTGACTGTTCTAAGGTCGATTTAGAACAAAAACAAACCGTGTTAAACGCTTTTCTTGAAATCAATTTTCTTGACATTTTGCTTGACAAATTTTCGTCCGTTACCAAAATTCAAAAAATTATCTGTTACATAATCAGAATCTCTAAGAAGCTCATGGACCATTCTTATCATAAACCATCAAAAATCTCCGCATATCTATAAGTTCTTTTTGCGCAGATAGAAAAACCTAAGCCTGATGAAATGCAAAACTCTTTATTGATTTTTATTAAACATGTAGTACAGAACGTAGAATAAAATTTATCCACTCAAAAGTATCAACTTTAAATAAAGAAGTTAAAGTAATCCTGAGGGATGAATAACGTTTTGCTAGAGCATCTCTGGCCATCGAGTATCAAAATTTATGGCGAATAATTTTCTCTCGCGCGCTAAGAAAACAAAAAATTATTAAATAATGTAAAGCGAGAAAAATTTCTATTGGAATAGTCATTCCAGATAATTTACGAAAAGATCTAGGTAACTTGGAAAAACAAATCTATTCGTCAAATCAAGGTTTGGCAAATTTCAAGAGAAAAAATTTCAAAATTTTACGAATTTTCAATATGCGACTGCAGCATGACGGAAAGTCATTTTAAAAATTGGTGTACTGTGCTTTAAAGTACCGATTATAGAATACAGACAAAAGTGGGACCTTTACGAACTGACAACTACACCCTTCAATCAAACATGTACAATACCACACCAGGCAATGTGCATCAAAAAATAATTACGGAAAATTTCAGGTACAGGGCTACACTTATGTAGACCGTATCACGACAAATTATGTTTTATTCCTAGGTATTCTGCTGATAATATATAGGGGTCAGAGTTAAGGTCACTAGATCACGAACTTCCTTCTAAAGGTATCGACATAGGTTTTTTACGTTTTGAAAAACCACGTATACTTTTTGTTACCCATTGGCTTTGATGATTGATATGATACCTTCCTAGCTAGCCTATTAGCACACTTCAACACTTAAAAACAGTTTTTTGTAAATATCTCGGAAACAAAGCTCCTACGAAGTTTTTGATTATAACACGAATTATTGAGCATAATGTGGTCTACTATAGTCCGAATACCGCATATTGATGTAATTCTCCGTTAAAAAGATTTAATTGCCAAAAAACTGTCATTAGCATTAATGGATTTTTGGCCAAAATCTAATCAGCTCGTTAGAGTGTCGAGCACCATTTTATCTGAAAATTTTATGAAAATCGGTTAAGCGGTTTAGAAGCTATCGTGTTACGGACAGAAAAAAAATACACACACACATATACACACACACAGACAGACATCCCACTAAGCACAAAATCGTAAAAAACGTCAAATAAAAGTTTAAAAAAAATGTTTTTTTTCTAGCACAAATTTGTGTTAAAATTAAGTCTACTTTTAACATTAAAAAACATGTAGAAAATCCTAACAAAAATTTAATGTAAAAGCATTACTAAAAATATATTCCTTAATAACGTTAAGAAACCACCATTTAAAAAACCATAATTTTACTAACATTAAAAATAATACCATCAATATATGGTTATTTTTATAATGTTTTTCCCAGACCTCATTTCTAACGTTGAATTTAGGATATATGAAGCTAATAAATGTTTTGTTTTTTAAACATTAAAATAAAAAAAAATACTATAGAGAGCGCTGCCATAGTCCCACTACCAGAACGGGCCATCGCCATTATTAGTTGCGTTTCGCTGCTAGTTGATACGAATCGGTAGCAGATACGCTTTGTGTAATTTTGGTTAAAATATTTGCCTTTTCTAGAAACAAACATGGCAAATTAAAAGCACAATTATTAGTATTGAGAGTGAATACATATTTGGATTGGAATATTACTCCAGTTGTGTGGGAAAATGGTATAGTTAAAGAACAACAAATATGTATGCAGTGATTTAAATGAACACCACAAAATAAGGTAAGGAAGTAAACAAAAGTAATAAAATGGTTTTGTATGGAATATCGCATATCTACGTTATAGGTAATCAGAAAGGGAATGCGACAATTCGCCGCGGACGATTAGCCGCCGGACCTTAAGCCGCGTATTCATTTGAGACAGAATTCGCAAGCCTCGCAGCGGGGCCAAACGAATGCCTCGTTTGCATTCATGCTAAAGTGAATATGCGTCTTGAGACGAAGAATATTCAACTGATTGCTTCTCTAAAGTTCCCACTTTGATCGGTTCGGTAATGCATTTGAGGCACATGTCTCATGCCTCGCTGCGAAGCCGAACGCACATACGTATAGGCACGTGCTTTAAAGGCGTGGGTAACAGCAACACGCATGAACCCGCGGCACGGGACACCATCCGATCAGAGTGCCAATTTCAAACGAGCATTCAGTTGAATATTGTTTGCCTTGTATTCACTTGAGCATGAATGAGAACGAGGCATTCGTTTGACCTCGTAGCCAGACACTTATACTACAAAATTATTGTTTACATAGAATTTTAAATTTTATTTTGCGAAGCTACGGATCCAAATTTCCTTTACTGAGTGTCGAGTTCACGAAAACCTCAACGGACTCTAGCTGCTCTGCGTTTCCAAAAAGAAGAATTTTATTTACGTTATTTAAGTTACCTTATCTTTAGAGATATTTGAAAAATATATATTTTTTCATTGTTAAAAAAACATTTACTTTTCAATGGGAGAAAAACATTTCTTTTTCACTGTTAAAAATCAATATTTTTTTAACGTTCGAAAAACATTTTAGAAAAACGTTCGTTTTTTGATAATAATTATTTTTAATGCTATAAAAACACAAGATTATTTTTCTAACGTCAGAAAACGGGTTATTAAGCTTCTTTTTCACTATAAATATGATGTTAGAACTAACATCCAACCTAACGTTTTGTTTTTAAATTAAACATTATTTTGACGTTTTTATGTTTTTGTGTTTAGGGATCATGGCGAAATTGCTAGAATAGGTCAAAATTCACCCACGGCGTTATCTCAAAAAATGTCTATGCCATAGAAAGAGATTATAAATAGGTTAAATACCTAACCTTTTCGCAAATTTAAAGGATATTTCTAGTATCCATACAAAGTTAAAAATAACTAGTTGTTGATATTGTTAGCTCCCGCTAAATTTCGCGGTGTTTGTAAATTTTAAAACCACACAATTGAATGACGGACAGAGTGCATTTTCGCGCATTTTGGACATGCGCACCAAGAATCAGTGAGATCCTTTTTCGACCGCCTCGAGAAATGGCGTGTTAATTTACTTTCTCCAACTATTTCAAATTTCTACACTTGAAAGTGCTCGATTTTGGTGTACTGAAGCATAGAACTAGAAACTTCAGCCCTTCAGCTACGTGGTGACATCATTAGATCCAGACAGGGGCCCCTTGGAACGTGGAGAAATTGGCTGCAAACTGGTGAGTGCTTTGTCTCTGATTTCCGTTGTGTGGTACCCACAATTAACCTATGGACCTTTTAATTATTTCGTAATTTCATATCAATATATTTATGTTTGTTCGCGCTTTCATTAATTAAAATATATACAGTCCATTGCAGTTATCGTTTTTCTTACTGCGGGCACAACATAAGTGTTCCTTCGACCGAATTATTTAAAATTTACTCCATACGACGGTATTAATAAGTCGGTCATTTTCACGCCGAGATCAAGGCTTTGAATTTTACCAATCGTATTGAAACGAGAGAGATTTTCGCTCGACCTTCGGTAGCGGCGCAGTTCACCTGATTTTCGGTCCGCTGCTATGGTAACGTACCGTGGTTATTCAGTAAACAAATCGAAGCAATCAAAACAAACAAGCACATGTTCAGTGTGTTAGGTGTGTTCCATATCATTTCGATATTTAAAACAATTTTCATCAATTGCGATAAATTAGTGCATATTTTCGACAATTCGTCATTTTTCTATTTCAGAAGCATTAATTTAGCGTTAATTGTATATTTACCGACATTTCTGTGATTAGATGTGTTCCATATCATTTCGATATTTAAAACAATTTTCATCAATTGCGATAAATTAGTGCATATTTTCGACAATTCGTCATTTTTCTATTTCAGAAGCATTAATTTAGCGTTAATTGTATATTTACCGACATTTCTGTGATTAGATGTGTTCCATATCATTTCGATATTTAAAACGATTCTCATCAATTGCGATAAATTAGTGCATATTTTCGACAATTCGTCATTTTTCTATTTCAGAAGCATTAATTTAGCGTTAGTTGTATATTTACCGACAATTTCGTCATTTCAAAGGTAAAATCATGTCTGTCAAAAAAGCCGTGCAAAAACGCAAGGGTTTTTTATCTGCGATCACCGAGTGTTATGTGTTTTCACAGACCGCGGCAACAGACGAAAAAGCGAGAAACGAGTTTCAAGTGAGGTATTCCGATTTGGACGAAACCTTCGATAAATGCAAGCTGGCACATAATGATGTCATTATGTTGATAGACGACTCGGACGACGAGGAGTTTAAAACGCAGGATGCGATCCTTTCAGAAGCTCGTAAATATTTTTATGCGTGTAAGGGGGTTTACTCTAAAGTATTTCCGGTTGAGGCCCCATCCTTTTCGGGATCATATGTTCGACAAAACGAAACTCCAAAACTCAAAGAGTTAGGTATTCCCATATTTGGAGGTGATAAAAAATTATAGCCAAGCTTTTTCGATCTTTTTAATAACATTATAGATCAAAATCAAAGTCTAAGTAACGTTCGAAAACTTCAATATTTATTTTCATATCTCGAGGATGAGCCTTTAAAATTGATATCAGGGATTAGCTTATCTGATCAAAATTATAAAATTGCTTATGACAAATTAGTCAATAGATATCAAAACAAGCGAGACCTCGCAAATGATGCTTTAAGCACAAGTATGAACTCCACATTAAAAAACGAGTCAGCTAAAGAATTGCGTAATTTAATTGACACCTTTTCTGAATCCCTAGAAATTTTAAAATCACTTAGCTTTGACGTTGACAGTTGGGACTTTATTATTTTTTTCATTTTGTTAGAAAAATTGGATATTCCGACGCGTTCAAATTTCGAAATGATTCACGCCAATACTAATACCGAAATTCCCACTTTTCAGTCACTTTTTCAATTTCTAGAAAAAAGATGTAAAGTTTTGGAATCACTTCCTCAATCAACAGCACCCAAAAAGGTGCCTACCTATCAAAAATCAAATTCTATGCAAAATCAGTTTGGGCAAAAGCCTACCTATCAAAATTCAAATTCTATGCAAAATCAGTTTGGGCAAAAGCCTACCTATAAATCATCCAATTCGCCTTTTATAGGACTGGCTGGCACCTCAACTAATTCAAGTACGGGAATAAAATGTTTCCGGTGTAATCAAGGTCACGTGCTTTCGAAATGTCAAACATTTCTTGATCTCTCACCTATCGATCGCCTATCTTTCGTCAAGCAGTAAAAATTATGTCTAGCGTGTTTTCATTCCTTGCATGGGGTAGATACGTGCAAATCAAAATATTCATGCAGGACTTGCAATAGTAAAAGGCACCACACTTTAGCTCATATCTTAGAAACTAATCAAGAGTCTGGAAGCCAAGATACTAGTCCTGTCATTCACACACCACCTGTCACTAATCTTCATGTGTCATTAAATACCTCAGGACCTTCAGGTACCTTTCTTTTATGCACCGCCATAATAGATGTTATGGACGGTTGCGGAAATTTTCAACCTGTAAGGGCACTGCTTGATTCTGCATCACAGACAGGATTCATCAGTGAAAAGTGTATTTAGCGTCTTAATCTTCCTAGGCGAAGTTACACCACTGAAATATTCGGTTTAAATCAGATGTCTTCTTTTACTTCCAAAGGGCTCGTTCACATTAAGCCACAAGGACAGGTCACTCCTTTACTTAATTTCGAAGCAATTGTCGTTCCAAAATTATGTTCCAATATGCCTACATTCACTTTGAACGATAATCAGTGGAAACACTTGGAAAACCTTAAACTTGCCGACCCATCTTATTTCAAATCTAGACCTGTGGACCTAGTTAATGGTTGCGAGCTATTCGCACAGATATTCAAGGAGGGCAGGGTTCTTGGACAGGTAGGGCCGCCTTCAGCCCTTGAAACTATCTTTGGCTGGGTCGTCATGGGAAAGGTTGACGAAGTAGGTAGTCTTACGGAACGAACCAGTTGTTTTTTAACGAGTCATTCACCTCCTTTAGAGGTCATTCTCCCTAGGTTTTGGGAAATCGAACATTTGCCTAAAAAACAAATCTTATCAAAGGAAGAAAAACAAGCAGAATCAATTTTTACTGCGAGTGTAGTACGGCAACCGAGCGGTAGATTCATGGTAGATCTTCCGTTTAAAGATAAAATAAACCCTGACCTAGGAAATACTTATCCGCAAGCTTATCGTAGATTTTTACTTCTAGAAAATAGATTACTCAAAAATCCTGATCTGTACACTGCCTATTCAAGTTTCATGCAAGACTATATCGATTCTAATCATATGAGTCTAGTTTTATCTAGTCAACCAAAAGTCGACGTATCATGTTTTTTAGCACATCATTGCGTACTAAAGCCGGAAAGCTTAAGTACAAAATTAAGGGTAGTCTGGGATTGTTCGGCAGTCACCCCAAAAAATATTAGTCTCAATGACACGTTGTTATCGGGACCGAAACTTCAAAAAGATATTGCTTCTTTACTCCTTACGTTTCGTCTTAATCCTATTGCCTACATTGCTGATATTAAACAGATATTCCGTCAAGTCCTTATCAATCCTTATCACCGTCCTTATCAAAGGATATTGTGGAGGTTTTCTCCACAGGACCCACTTTCAGTGTGGGAACTTTCTACTGTCACTTTTGGCATGACATGCTCACCTTTTCTAGCCATGCGTACATTAAATGAGCTGGCAGAGAGAGAAACGGAACATTTTCCTATGGCTAGTACTGTTCTAAAAACGTCAATCTATATCGACGATATCTTGGGAACTAGTCCTTCGCTTTCTGAAGCCGTTTCCCTACAGAGGGAACTCAATGATTTGTTAAATTCGGGAGGATTTGAACTTAAAAAATGGGCAAGCAATTGTCCTGAGTTATTGGCAACATTGCCAGAATCCGATCGTCAAATGCCTCTCTCTTTTGACAAGGATAAACCACACTTTATCAAAGTTTTAGGACTTCAATGGCATCCAAAAAACGACATTTTTTCTTATCAATGCCGAATGAAGGACAAACCCCCAACCAAACGTGCTATTTTATCTATCATAGGAACAATCTTCGATCCCTTAGGTTTTCTTTGTCCCATGTTGCTACAAGCAAAATTTATTTTGCAACAGTTGTGGTTATCGAAAATAGGCTGGGACGAAGAACCAGATTCTTCTATCATCGACTCTTGGAACAAACTTCGTTCTGAATTCCCGCTTCTTTCCAATTTTCAATTACCCCGACAAATCAAACTGTCTAAAACCAATACCTGTCAAATCATCGGCTTCTGTGACGCTTCATTTCGAGGCTACGCAGGCGTCGTATATTTTCGTGTAGAAGAGGAAAATAATATATCTGTTTCTCTCATATCTGCAAAATCTAGGGTCGCGCCTATAAAGTCACAAACTTTGGCTAGGCTAGAACTCCTAGGCGCATTTCTTTTAAGCGAATTAATTGACTTCGTTTTATCTAGCTATAAAGGAAAAATAACTTTTACAAATATCGTTACTTTCTGCGATTCGCAAGTCGTATTGCACTGGCTTTCATCCCCTCCTAATCGCTGGCAAACTTTGGTGGAAATCGAGTCAGTAGAATCCAAGAAATCATTTCCTCAAACTCGTGGCGCTACATTCCTTCTGCTTTAAATGCAGCCGATATTGCGTCACGAGGGGCCACCCCTTCACAGCTCATGTCACATGACATGTGGTGGAACGCACCGTCGTTTTTGTAGTCTCCCGGAAACGAATGGCCCGATTTTCATAAATCAAAAATGCCGATTGATTTCGGAGATATTAATCTGGAGGAAAAGCCAAAGGTCTGTTGCAATGCGATAATTGACGTTAACTTCTTAGATCAGCTTCTTATCAAATATTCATCTATATCAAAAATTCAACGTATCATTTGTTATGTCCTTCGAATAGTTAACCTTTTTCAAAACCATTCCTATCAAAAACCCACTAAGCCGCCTGACCAAAAAGTTATTTTTGAGAATATTGTTTTTCCTACCACCGGTGAGATGCAAAGTGCGTTATACCTTCTTATCAAACGCGTTCAAGGTTCTTGTTTTTCTGAGCTTTTTTACTCGTTATCTAAGGATAAACCAATACCGAAACCTTTTCGAAAACTTTCACCTTTTCTTGATGAAAATAATATCATTAGAGTCGGTGGCAGATTACAAAAATCTGACCTTTTGTCTTATTCTGCAAAACACCCCATCTTACTTTCGAGTAACCATCGTTTAACTACTCTTCTTATCGAGTCCACTCATCGACAATACCTTCATCTTGGGCTTAAAACATTGCATAATCTGCTTTTACAGCAATTTTGGATATTATCTGCCAGACGGGCAATTCAAAGAAACATATCCAAGTGTTTGCAATGTTTTAGAATCAACCCTAAACCCTATAGACCGCCCATAATGAGTTCACTTCCCGCTCATCGAATCAATCAACTTAAACCTTTTTCGAGTGTAGCTATCGACTTTTGTGCACCTTTCTTTGTGATTCCTCATCGTTACCGTGGTTGTAAAGCTTTCAAATCGTATGTCTGTGTGTTTGTCTGTACGGCCACACATTGCGTGCATTTGGAATTAACCATGGAACTGTCCACCGAAGGGTTCGTAGGTGCATTCCATCGATTCATTTCCAGACGTGGAAGCGTGACGCAATGCTGGTCAGATCAAGGCAGTAATTTTATAGGGTTTCGTAACCAATTACTTGATTACGCAAGAAGTGCGGCCACCAGACTTTCTATTCGTGGGCATCTGGGACCTCCTCTTAGTCCACATTTCAATGGCCTGGCAGAAGCTGGCGTCAAAAGTTTTAAAACTCACTTTGTTCGAGTTGTCGGCGACAAGAAGTTGTCCATCATGGAAATGTCCACCCTTACATGTCGCATAGAAGCCGTACTTAATAGTCGCCCTTTATCTCCTGCCTCTTCAGACCCACACGATCTTCAACCTCTTACCCCTGGGCATTTTTTGACCCTTGAACCCCTTAATTCAGAAACTCCGGAGTCAGATTTGTCCGAGGTTCCCCTAAATCGGCTCTCGAGATGGCAACTAATCCAAAAACTTCATAATGATTTTTAGAAACGGTATTCTATAGAGTATTTGCATACGCTACAACAGCGACACAAGTGGGCTGATTCGTCCCCAAATATCAAATTAAATGATTTGGTTATCATAACAAGTGATCACAGCCAATCACCTTTGAAATGGCCGGTCGGTCGGGTCATCGAACTGCATCCCGGCGGAGACGGTCAGATGCGTGTTGCGACGGTATAAACGGTTACCGGTGTTTACAGGCGGCCAGTTGTAAAACTGTGCCTCTTGCTGAATTAAAAGTAATTTTAATTTTTTCTACCTATTAAAGTCAATTATTACAATAGGTAATTCTTTATTATTATTATTTTTAATTTTGTTTGTTTGTTTTGACTTTTTCGGGTTTTTGTTATCTCTAAATAAACTTACGCTACTTATCTGTTTTTCATTAATTTATATTTATCGGTCGATCATTTTTTTTTCTATATCTGTCCGGCTGATATTCTAAAATTGTGTGTTTTGGAGGGCAGTTATGTTAGCTCCCGCTAAATTTCGCGGTGTTTGTAAATTTTAAAACCACACAATTGAATGACGGACAGAGTGCATTTTCGCGCATTTTGAACATGCGCACCAAGAATCAGTGAGATCCTTTTTCGACCGCCTCGAGAAATGGCGTGTTAATTTACTTTCTCCAACTATTTCAAATTTCTACACTTGAAAGTGCTCGATTTTGGTGTACTGAAGCATAGAACTAGAAACTTCAGCCCTTCAGCTACGTGGTGACATCATTAGATCCAGACAGGGGCCCCTTGGAACGTGGAGAAATTGGCTGCAAACTGGTGAGTGCTTTGTCTCTGATTTCCGTTGTGTGGTTCGGTTCGGTTCGGTTCGGTTTCCCACAATTAACCTATGGACCTTTTAATTATTTCGTAATTTCATATCAATATATTTATGTTTGTTCGCGCTTTCATTAATTAAAATATATACAGTCCATTGCAGTTATCGTTTTTCTTACTGCGGGCACAACAGATATGTCTTGCTCCCCTATAAGTCAGTATCTATAAGAGGTAGTCGATAGTAGGGATGTCCAAAAATTTCAATTAATCAATTCAATCCAATCGATTCCATTATTTAAAAAATCAGTTGAAATGAATCGATTCAAAATAAATCGATTCGATTTAAACTTAAGAATTTTGTTGATCCTCTTTCAGCTTTTGTATAATAATAAGGATGGAGATACACTAGTGGCGACCTCGAATGTTTATTTTTTGCGGCTCTATGCACCGAAATATGACATTTTCGGCGTTCAAAAAAATTTATGTATCCTAAAAATAAATTAAATTGAATTGAATCTGAAAAAACAAAATTTGTCGGAAATAATACCTTCTCTAGCCATTGCTACGCGGGCTAGAAAGGTAAAAATATGTAAACCGGGTAATGTAGAATTAATTCAAACAAGTTTTCGTGGCTAATCGGGTAAAAAGAAAAATTAAGGGTTTTTTGTTTCTCTAGTACTTTTCCGTGGGTAACTCGAATGCTTAACCTCACGGGGGTCCAATATCTAATGGACACATATGGCTTTATTCTCGGATTGGACATGCACACCACGCTCAACCTCAGGACAAACCTTTGACAGCATGACGCTTAAACTATGACAAGGCGACATCCGACATTA
Source organism: Aspidapion aeneum (assembly GCA_963576565.1). Classification (NCBI taxonomy): domain Eukaryota; kingdom Metazoa; phylum Arthropoda; class Insecta; order Coleoptera; family Brentidae; genus Aspidapion; species Aspidapion aeneum. The sequence goes on along the minus strand of OY755040.1, from coordinate 61,428,383 downwards.
AATTGTTCAAATTGGTTTTTTTTCCAATGACAAGATAACACTGACATATACACAAAATTACAAAAAGGGTCAATGCAAAATTTAGCTTTCTAAACCCTGTAAGCAGCGCGTAAACCTGCATGCACTCGCGGTGGCAGGAAGAAAACAAAATTCGGAATTCTACGGTCATGCACTGGTGAAGGTAAACTTGTAGGTCGCCTGCACTCTAGCTTTCACGCAAGGCGTATGTAAATATTGTGTAGATTAGGTGAATTTGTATATATCTTGTACATAAATTAAAAATTGTAATATAGTTATGTTGAAGTTGAAGTTAAGGAGTCCCATAAGGACGAAACAGTTAACTGTCAACACTTATTAGGTGTCCACTAGATCTTGGACCCCCGTGAGGTTAAGCTTTCGAGCTACCCTTGGAAAAGTACTAGAGAAACAAAAAACATGTGTCATTGCCTGCGAAGGCCATGGCAAATAATGTACGACATGTTTCTGGCAGTCAACGATACCCGAGACGAATTCTCGTGCAAAAAGTTTCGAAACAGCGCAGTAGTTCAATAAATACGTTATCAATATTTGGTGACGTCATTACTTTGTTCGTGGCTATCGTGTTTTTGACCTGTCATTTCATCTCCTTCCATTTTATGGTTATGCTCGGGCTGAATGAAGCCTAATGAGGCAGAAACGCGTCCCCGTAGCTACCTTTACCTCTGAGGTCTTGCCCGTGAAACTTTTTTGTTAACAAAGAATATCCTTGTATTCATTTTAAAGGATAATTCCGTTTATTCTTATAATTTTTTCGAATACTACGTGCTCCATCACTTCTCATAAATCAGAGGAAACACACAAAAAACAAAAACAAAACATGCACCACCATTTTATTTTTACCGAAACGTGACGTAGCGTTTGTAGACACCTTTGAAGTTAGCCAATTGACGTAAGCTATGTCTTGTTTTGAAACGAGGTAAAACCTCGTTTTGAAACTATTGCTAAAAAGACACCTTTTTTGACGTTTGCTGAAAAATCAATAATATATTCTAATTTTTTTATTAATTAATTTAATTGTTTTTTAATTTTATTTAGTTTTTACTAATATATTGACAAAAAGTTTACAATTTACACCTCTACATTTACATAAATTCGAAAATATTGTCCCGTGATGTTCACCAATGGATGACGTATTTATTAAACCACTGTTTCGAAACTTTTTGCACGAAAATTCGTCTCCGATCATGAATAAAAAAAGAAGAAATCGAGCCAACAACTTTTAAAAGTCCCAAAAAAAGGACCTTATGTACCAATATTATATTTTATAACATTTTTAAATAGTACTTATACTGTACTCTACATGCTAAGTAAAAAAAAATAACACAATGGTAATTTAAGAATTATTATTTGACAGTTTTTTATTAATTTAGAATCGACTAACGCACACACAATTAAACATTTTAAAGTTAGTAAAATATCTTTAATTATTGAAGATTTTAGAAAATAGTTTTGGGGTCCTTTTTCTGATTTTTCTTATAAAGCAAGCATATCTGCCGTGCAAAGCAAAAACCTAATAACTAGACTAACTCGAAAATGAGATTTTTATATCATTGAAATCGCCGTAAAAAATAGCACCAGCCAGTTTTTCTAGAATGTCGCTATCTTGAAAAACAAGGAAGTTATGTAGTTAGCATGTAGGTAGTTAAATAAACTATAGTTAGTATGTAGTTAAATAAACTTCAAACACTATTTCCCAAAACACTATTTTTTGCCTTACTAGGTTTCTGCTTTGCACGGCAGATATGTGTCTCACCAAACCTAAGAAATAAAAATAATTAAAAAAATAAAATCTTTCTTTTTGAAAAGAACCTAGAATGTAGAAAACTTTGAATTATTGAATATTGTATTACGCCGGGGACCGGTTAAATTTTCATAATTAATATGGTCAAATAACGGATCTAACATCTTAAAAAAAGTAATCCTAAAAACGAAAGCAAACTAAATAATTTAAAAAAAATTCAACCTTAAAAAAATGTTCCTAGGAAAAATAGCTAAAATATTATAAACGTCATTTTAGCCCCGTTTAGATTAAATCAGAAGTTTCTATTATTTTTCTTGAGCAGCCCGCAGACCTCTATAAACTTAGCATTACCACTTAAGAATTGGATATTCGCAATATATGCATTAATTGTCGTGAATTTGTCGTAAATTTTTCGTGAAAGAAAAAAATTTGTCGCGCCACCCGTTTTCCTGAAAAGGGTATGTAATGCTAAGTTGAGTCTCAACTAGCATTACCACCCCAGAAAAAATTAAAATTTTTAAAAACTAATAAATGCATTAATTGTCGTGAATTTGTCGTAAATTTGTCGTAAAAGAAAAACAATTGACGCGTCATCCGTTTTCCCTGAAAACGGGCAGTGAGCAATTTTGATTGATTTCCCAGCTAAATCTTAGTGATCTTTAAGCTTTTTCACAATACGAAGATGTGGTACATTTAACCTTGTCGCGCTATTGTAAATTTTTGGTGAAACAATCGTTATATTACGTGCTGTTTTTACTTTTACCCTTACCCTTTGTGGTGTTAATATAAATATTCATTGCTCGCTGTTTTCAATGATCAAGCTAACGCCAGGATTTTGCGTTGTTTTAGAATTAACGAAAAAAAGCGAACTTCTCAAGAAATATTATGTTGTCCTTTTAACAATCATAGGCATTTTGCTACAAAGAACGGATATAAATATGTTTCATACTAACAAAACACCATTTTCTAGTAACACTAGGTACCTACTAGTTGTATAGCTTTATTTATTTTATTGTAGGCGAAAGTTCTTACCTAACAAAGTCGAGAAGCCCTCCCTACCCCTTGTTACACTTTGCCAAACTTTTAGGAAGCCCTCCAAATCCTGTTACGTAAGTAATAGGCGACCCCTAATAAAATAAAGATCAAGCATAGCATAGTCAATGGTTGGAAAAAAACTTTTCGGACACGTGTGTAAACGTGGTATGTCGACTTGGCAACACACTGGGTGCCTATTCTTGAAGGTTCTTGAAGTGAGCGAAATTTTCACCTCTATCTTTTTCACCGTGACAATGCTCAATGCCTAATATGTAACTGCTTGCTTGGCCTACTATTCTTGTACGGCCAGCTAAATTCTGGACCAGGTTTGTTTTTCCACTCCTGAACCGAATCGGAAAAATCCGGACGAATATATTACTGCTAGACCGTATTTCACTTCCAGTAAGTCTCTTTTAATTGTGTTGCCAAAACAAAACTGACAACCAAGAGTAAGGCTAGAAACGCCACAAAACTCCCGCGGATTTATTTCACGGTGAAAAAGCTAAAGGTGAAAATTTCGCTCACTTCAAGAACCTTCAAGAATAGGCACCCAGAGCATTTCGTATTGTGAAAAAGCTTAAAGATCACGGAAATTTAGATTTAGATCTCAAAGTTGCTCACTGCCCGTTTCCGGGAAGACGGATGACGCGACAATTGTTTTTCTTTTACAACAAATTTACGACAAATTCACGACAATTAATGCAGTTATTAGTTTTTGAAAATTTTATTTTTTTCTGGGGTGGTAGTGCTAAGTTGAGACTCAACTTAGCATTACATACCCTTTTCAGGAAAATGGGTGGCGCGACAAATTTTTTTCTTTCACGACAAATTTACGACAAATTTACGACAATTATTCCATAGATTAGTTTTTAAAAATTTTAATTTTTTCTGGGGTGGTAATGCTAAGTTGAGACTCAACTTAGCATTACATACCGTTTTCAGGAAAACGGGTGTCGCGACAAATTTTTTTCTTTCACGACAAATTTACGACAAATTTACGACAAATTCACGACAATTAACACATTTATTAGTTTTTGAAAATTTTAATTTTTTCTGGGGTGGTAGTGCTAAGTTGAGACTCAACTTAGCATTACACCCCCTTTTCAGGAAAACGGTGGCGCGAGAAATTTTTTCTTTTCACGACAGATTTACGACAAATTTACGACAATTATTCCATAGATTAGTTTTTGAAAATTTTAATTTTTTCTGGGGTGGTAGTGCTAAGTTGAGACTCAACTTAGCATTACATACCCTTATCAGGAAAACGGGTGGCGCGACAATTTTTTTTCTTTCACGACAAATTTACGACAAATTTAAGACAATTAATGCATATAAATGTTTCGTGAGAAGTTCACTTTTTTTCATAATTTCTAAAACAACGCAAAATCCTGGCGATCAATGAATATTTACACAAACACCACAAAAGGTTATATTGAAAAGTAAAAGCGGAACGTAATATAATGATTGTTTCACCAAAAATTTACAATTGCGCGACAAGGTTAAATATACTACTTCTTCGTATTGTGAAAAAGCTTAAAGATCACTAAGATTTAGCTGGGAAGTCAATCAAAATTGCTCACTGCCCGTTTTCGGGAAAACGGATGACGCGTCAATTGTTTTTCTTTTACGACAAACTCACGACAATTAATGCATTTATTAGTTTTTGAAAATTTTCATTTTTTCTGGGGTGGTAATGCTAAGTTGAGACTCAACTTAGCATTACATACCCTTTTCAGGAAAACGGGTGGCGCGACAATTTTTCTTCTTTCACGACAAATTTACGACAAATTCACGACAGTTAATGCATATATTGCGAATATCCAATTCTTAAGTGGTAATGCTAAGTTTATAGAGGTAGCCCGCAGCGGTTCAAAAACCCAGATAGAGGATAAAATTAGATTGCTAATTTAGGACCTTTAAATATCAAAGGAGGAGGCACTAAATACATTGTTTACCGGGACGCGTCAGATGAGCTGAATTTGAGATATGTTGAAGGAAAAACCTTCCTGATATTTTTACCAAAAAAAATTAGGGGGGGTCATAAGATTCGTTTTCGAGCTATACTTATTTAAATGTGCGCCACTGAAATATGGAAAAATATGACCATTTGTAGTTTTTTTGTAATAACTTATCGCCAAATAAAAATAAAAATCTGATATTAGCTTTACTTTATTGGTAAAAGAGTTCTTTTAAGAATTTTATCCGTTTTTGACATATAGTTTCCGTCACATACCTACAGAGTGGCTCAAAATAATAAAAAAAAATACAGGAAAAATACCTGAGATTTATTAAATATAAAGAAAGGAAACTAAAAATGCATGGTCAAAATTAACTTCACTTGCTTTCATGTGAGTCGCTTTAACTATTCTAGAGTGATGTTTGCATAATAGGTTATGGTATAAGCTAACAGGGTATTTCAAAAAAAAATTAAGTCAACACATGACACGTTTACTAATTATCTACTGAATAGTGTGTTTACCGGGATGCGTTAAATGAGGTGAATTTATATGTTAGGGCCCAAGCCGTCTAAATACTCGTCTCAAAGAAATTGGGGGGTCATCGGTTTCATTTTCAAGCTGTAATTATTTAAATTCGCCACTGGAAGAAAGAAAAATGTGACTTTTTGTAGTGTTTTTGCTATAACTTCTCGTCAAATATAATTCCAATATTAATTTTATTTAGTTGAAAAAAAAAACTTTTTTTAAGTATGTTTTCAATTTTTTTATAGTTTTCGTCACATATCTACAGAGTGGCTCAAAATATGAATAACAGAAATACAGGAATAATAACTGGGATTTTTTAAATATACTTAAAGCGATGAAATTAAAAATGCATAGTCAAAATAAATTTATTTGCTTCAATGTGAGTCGTTGTAATTATTGTAAAGTAACATTTACGTACATAATGGTTTATGTAGAAACCCTACAGGGTAAATCAAATATTTTTTCAATTAAACAAATAATAGGTGTACTAACTGTGTAGCGGAATAGTGTGTTTAACGGGATGCGTCAGATCAGGTGAATTTGAGATATGTTAGAGCCCGAGCCATCCTGAAACTTGCTTAAAAAAATTGGGGGAGGGGGTCATCGGTTTCGTTTATGAGCTATACTCTTATGGATTTTCGATACAACTTCTATCTCTTTATAGGGATAAAAAGCTGATATTTAAACTTTTATCAATTAAGTTTGTTCACAGGTTTTCTGAAAATTTTTGGCAGAACCCCCGGAAAGGGGTGAGTAGGCCCCTTTTTGTCTTTTTATCCCCACATTTCCTATATTCTAGCATTAAATAAGTAAACTCGAGAACAAAACCGATCACCACCCACTTTTTCTTGAAACAAGTATTACGACGGTTTAGGCTCTAGCATATCTCAAATTCAGTGCATCTGACGCATCCCAGTAAACATTTTCCACACGCTATTCCATAGGCAATTAGTACACATGTTATGCGAATTTCAAAAATGTTTGAAATACCCATTAAGTCTATTATTATTATTGTATTTCAATTATTCATAGTTTGAGCCACTATGTAGATATGTGACGAAAACTATATGTCAAAAAATGAGAACATACTTAAAAAGACTCTTTTCTTTTCAACAAAATAAAATTCATATTGGTTTTTTATTTTTCTTTCACGAAAAGTTATAACAAAAAACTACAAAATATTACATTTTTTCATAATCCATTGGGCGCATTTAAATAATTGTAGCTCGAAAACGAAACCGATGACCCCCCAATTTTTTTGAAACAAGCATCCGGACTGTTTAGGCTTAAAAATATCGTAAATTCACCTCATTTGACGCATCCCAGTAAACACACTATTTCGTAGACAATTAGTAAATATGTCATGCGTTGAACTAATTTTTTTTTGAAATACCCTGTTAGCTTATAACATCCCTTATTATGGAAACATCACTCTAGAACAGTTAAAACGACTCACATGAAAGCAAGTGAAGTTAATTTTGACTATGCATTTTTAGTTCCCTTTCTTTATACGTAATAAATCTCAGGTATTTTTACTGTATTTTTTTTAAATTATTTTGAGCCACTCTGTAGGTATGTGGTGCAAACTATATGTTAAAAATTGATAAAATTCCTAAAAGGACTCTTCTGTCAATAAAATAAGACTAATATCATTTTTTTGTTTTTATTTGGCGATAAGTTATTAAAAAAAAATGAAAAAGGTCATATTTTTCCATATTTCAGTGGCGCGCATTTAAATAAGTATAGCTCAAAAACGAATCCTATGACCCCCCCAGTTTTTTTTGGTAAAAATATCAGAAAGGTTTGGCCTTCAACATATCTCAAATTCAGCTCATCTGACGCATCCCGGTAAACAATGTATTTAGTGCCTCCTCCTTTGTAATCTGTCCTTTTTCTCAAAAAGGTAGGTTTTCTAATTAAGACAAAGAACACTCAAACTTCAAACTAGAACTATATAGAAAGTTAGAGGTCATCTAATTCTAGCTTTTAATTTTATTTCTATTTTACTCTTTAGCCGCTGTTTGACTCTAAAAATATTAATAAGTATTAAATCAAGGTAAGTTTAATCAATGACCGGGTCAGGTTCTACACCAGCACTATAATTGAAAAGTCATGTTTTGCATTCCTTTCTTCACATAAATGTATAACTTTTATAGCTGGTGATGGTCTAGGTTGGGTTTTTTTAATGTATGGTAGTCATTAATTTTTCAGAGCCGCTTCATAAGCTCACACTAAAATTAAATTTAAAACAGAAGCAAATGTGACAAACGCAGATGACAAAGTCAAATACATGTCAAATATAACAGTTGGGATGCGGTACATGGCGGGTAATTTGAATTCAAACCAAGGAATGCTATAGTAGTTTACCTAACTAGTGCGGAAAGTGCCTCTTTTCCGCACGCGATTGCAGAGTTTGGCCAGCAATCAAGTGCGGAAAAGACACTTTACGCACGAGTTAGGTACATTATTTTTTTTATAAGCGTGAGGAAAAAACTAAAAATTAATCAGAAAATTATTTATATTCAAAACATTTTAATCAAATCAATTATTATTATTAACATTAATATTAAAGGTGCAGTTTGTAGCGTGCTGTAAGTTGATAGCAGAGGCAAGTGTTTTCTCAAATGAAGTGGCAGATTTGAAACTTGGGTTTTGGTTCTCCACTGCGTTCTCCAAGTTTTCGGAAACATCTGTTGCAACTGTGGTCATGCATTTGGGGCTGGATTGAGGCACGTTGGAAGGTTGTATGGTAGAAGAAAGTTGCTGACTAGTTGAAGGACCAGGGTGGCTGAACTTCAAAATTTTATTCGAAATATTTTTTTGGAATCCAGTTGAACTGTCAAGGTACCCTTCTGCGACACTTGAAGATTTCCATCCACTGAGTCGTTTGATATTGGTTATTCCTTCGCCTGAATCTGCCAACATTGTTGCGGCAGAACGTCGGAAGCTGTGGCCCGTGTATAATTCTGGATTTGAAAGCTTCAGATAGCATGCGATATCTGATGGCATTTTACTGAATGTATTAATTCCAATGCATTGTACCGTACATGCTCCTTTTTTGTAGTTTACGAAGAACCGTCTATGTGGGGTCTCTGGTTTCCTTAAGTTGACATATTTTCGGATCACTTGGAGAAGTTTTCCATTCTTGGCTTCTTCTGAAATAGCAAAACTTCTAAATGTATGGTTTTTTTGAGTCAGGAATTTTTATAATGATCATATTTCCTTTTTCTTCAATGTCATCTAGGCACATTTTTGCTAGTTCTTCACGGCGACATGCGCCCGCCAAACCAAAAATCGTGGCAACTTTCATATGCAAATAAACTAGGTCAGGAGCTTCGCTTAAAAACTTGAAAATTTCTTCTTTTGTGAAGATTTTTGCCTTCTTGGGTCTGAATCCAACGTTTTGTTTTTTCAAGTAGGCCGTAACTTTAAAAAAATTGCTTAAGTCAACGTTTTTTCTGAGTTTTATTACACTTTTGAGCATAGAATACCTCGACCAAAGTGTATTCGGTTTGCACGTTTTGGAAATTTCGGAGAAATATGCCAAAAAAACAGCTTCTTGAAGGGATTTGATGCCTTTAGCGTGGCACCATCTCTCAAACAAACTATATTCCTTCTCATACCTGTGACGAGATTTTGAAGGAAGCAGGTCCAAATTAGCGATTCTAGCGGCTTCTAGAACTGACTGGGGTAGATCTTCGTCCGAAGAATCCATTGAAAATCTGATTTTTTTGTTTGAAAAATTCAAAAGACGCTTGTATCTGCAAAATTGGCTTTGTTTTGACAGTTTGTTTGTACTTTGTTGCTATGGTGATTTAAGATGCCAAATCTAAATGTTCATTGTTGTTTGACATTGACAATGACGATATTTATACCGGGGAGGTTAAAACTTATAATTTGAACCTATTTTACTGAAAACTTTATTTTTTCGAAAATATTGAAAATATAGCAGAATTTTAGTGAATTTGAATATTTTTAGGATATTTCGTGTGGTAGGAAAGATACAAATGTATTTTGAACGGTCTAAATGTTATAGAACACCTCAAAATCGTAACAAATTTACTTTTAAAAAATATTTTTTCGCACTAGTGCGGAAAAGTGGCACTTTCCACACTAAAATGCGTGTGGAAAAGTGGACTTTTCCGCACCCTTATAGAAAAAATCTATTTTAACCTTTTAATCATCTTGCATCCTTACAAAAGTTTGGTGGAATATGAGGATGGTGTCTGAGAATATTTCTCTGAAATTTCGCGGAAATCTGTAGTGCGATTTTGAAATTAAAAAAAAACTTCTGACCTCCCATAAGACACAATGTAAAAGTCAGCCCCCGGAGAACAGCTGATTTTTTCAGGGTCGTGGCCTGTATTTTTTTGTTGGCCGTGGATAAATAAAGAGTTTGGAAATGTCACAAAAATGTAACTGCCTATGGCAAGGACTATAACCGTAATATGAAAGTTTTTGTTTTTGCTCCTTTGGAAGTGACAAAATTCCAGAATGTTGACAAATAATGACATTATTTAATAAAAATATCTACGCTAATGGCTAACCAAAAGTATACGAGGATTTTTAAAACGTAAAAATCTTTGTCGGTACCTTTGAAAGGTACTTCGTGGTCTAGTGACTTTAACCAGAGTGCGCCAAAAATTGTATTACGGTGCGACTGAAGAGATAAGTTCATATTGCCAGATGATAACTCGTTGGTAATATCGGCAGTAGGAGACGAGACGTATGTACAGCTGATTTAAAAAAAAACTGATACGACTCTTTAAAGTACTTTTTTCAAAATTTGAGCAGTGTATGCTAAGCCACCATGTCAGGTTTATGAACACCTCAGTATTTTAACAAAATCAAAGCTGTCAATGCCAAGTAAAAACATTGTTATCAGTTACAGAATGGTTACAGAATAATAAATACCTACATAAACATAGTATTTAATCCTAAAATGGCTTTACATACAACAAGAAAACAAGGATGATCTGGCAGGCCAAAAGCAAGTCAAGCTTAGGAAGATCTAGCGCTGCTTCTAGTACTCTAAAATGACCACTTCAAAAGAGCGAATCGAAGAATTTTTTCACAGTTTCTAGGAAGACAAGCACCCATTTCCCGTAGAACTAAATCATCAACCCTCAGGTGACGAACTTCAGGAGAAAAGACCGAAGTTGCTTTTTAAATGTATTTTTTAGCAAAGCTAATAAAGATATTTAATTAAAAACTGAATTCAATTTAACAAAAAAACGATTAAAAATATATTGTTAGCTGGTTTTCATCAAGTTATTATTTATTTTATAAACATGCAAAAGAAAATAAATAGTCCTCTTATTGGACATCATAGCACTACTGTGAAATGTAAATGTCAACCCGAGGTATTATATATATACTTAAAATAATAAACGAGTTTTTCCAGTCGTATTAGATTTTTTTGAAATTAGCTGTACTTACACATGTCCAATAAAAAACCTATCTCTCCTGTGGTAGCGAAAAAAACCGAATTAAAAAACGTTCATAACAAAAAAGAAGCTTTGAAAATTAAAATTCTATTTGATTGTCAGTTAGAGTCAACCGGCAAAATTATTATCCCCAAAAATTCCCATGTAATAATAAAATCGAGACGGCAAGCGTAGTTCACATTACTAGCAGTTTGGTCAAATATTAAATCATTCATTTTAAGACCAAAAATGCAACACGTTAAAACCCCCTCATGATTAGTGATTAGAAGAACAGGAAATGGCTAAAAGTTATTCGGAAGAAAATAAAAATACCAATGGTGAAGAGGAAGATAAGACATATTTGGAAGACAAATACTTTTTATTAAATAGGTACATGAGAGATTGCACTAACAGAAATTCAGAAAAAAGAATATTATGTTTGATTCTGCTCAAATTCCTGATCATCTGAATGATGCCGAAGCTCCACCTCAAATTTTTAGTAATTTGGATGATGCCAAAACTCCACCTCAAACAAAACATGTTTGTGGAATCTTAATAAAAAAAAAATTGTTGTCACGTCAAACATAAAACATACAAACAGTAAACGAATTACATATAATATTTGGAACAGGCAGGGTTTTAAATGGCATGTGTTATATATGCACCATGAATATCACTCCTTTGAGGAATGGGTTAAGATGCTAATTATGCCTTAGAAGTTTTCCTGTCTTGAAACGTGCAAAAAAATATAATAAATAAAATGAGATTATCTTCTGGCCAACGACTGGATTCAGATGTGCCAATGATTTATTTTGATGGCCAACGATTGGCGATTTCCTTGTATTTTAGTTTATAATAATTATTATTAAAATTATAAATACAAGGCAACAACCTCCTTAAGTGGGTAACGACTAGTACCGTTTACTGAATACCACCGAGGGGTAAAACTATATCAAAATTTTGGGCCCGACAGGTAGTCAGGGCCTTCCAAGTACACCTTTTGCAGATTTGGTTCACCCCTTGGGAATATCCATTGGAATTTTTTGTATAAAATGTGGAGCTTGTCACGGAGGATGAAGAGCTTGATGATTTCGAATTCATAATCAATCCTAGCAAACATAGATTACAAAAAAAGTTTTGTTAAGCACTGGCTTTCACTGCAGCCCATAACGGCAAAGTACTAAATATAAGAAGTACTTATAGTTCGTATTGATTTGGAACAACGGCCTGAATCAGGCCAAATTAACTTTTAAAGCAATGTTTTTTTTAAGCTTTGTGTACACAAGAGCATGTACTTTTAAAGCAATGTATTTTCTACGTTTTTTTTTAGTACAAAAAATCTGTACTTTTATTGAAATATTGTAAGGACATTACGTCACTCACGTCTCATATTTACGGCAAGAAATATTTGATCTTTATAAGGATCATTAATACTCCTTTTCATATCAAAATTTTATCTTTTACAATAACTAAGTTTCCCATTCAATATCAAAAATGGGACGGCGCGTGGTGTAAAATTTTAAAGGTGCACATCCAAAAAAAAAATTGTGGTGCAGGCGAAAATTTATTTTGAGTTCCACTATTAACTTTTTGGGCCATTGAGTGGGCCATTATATCATATAATTTGTAGAAAATAATTCAAACATTAGATATTTAGTTAGATATTAGTTATATATTATTATTGTTTTTATAAATAAATACCTAAATCATACCTAGTTTTTATATTTCACAAAAACGTTTTGTATTGAAAATGAAGGCGTCTATCCTTTTTTGACATAAGTTCTTTAATAACCAATTCATTGACACTGGAATTTCTTGATTAATTTTTTGTCAATAGATAACATTGCGAGGGTAGTTAATCTATTCTCACTCATTGTGGAAAAAGAAAATTTAATTGTCTTTAAATATTGCACACTAATGCTATCCTAATTAGAAACATCCGCGATTCTCGTAACTACGAAATCGTCAAAATCAAAATATTCCGGCCCGACCGATAACGCCAAGTTCTCTCAAAGCACTAATTTAAAGTGCACATGAGGTGCTGTAACAGTCAACGCTAACCATTAATGCGGAGGACATCACGGGGGTGCAGGCGGAATCGATTCCCGCAATTTCTGCATAAGAGGACAACCGAGGTAAGGCCCAGATTATATGTACTGTAAACTTCTATAGCGACATGGCGTCCTCTCTTTGTATATTTCGTAATTAGAATGCGACATCACATCTCCGGTGTATAGAATCTGGTTCCAGTAAAGCGCGGCGCGAGCCTGTCAAGCATGCACCATCCACCGCATCCTGGATTAAACACGAATACAAACACATACATAGCGGATATTAATTTCTAGTTCGTATTCAATTTTTTGGTAAATCTCTTTTGGGGTTTATTGATACTAAAAAATGAAATTATTAATTAAAAAATGATCAAATTTTAAAAAATTTTTAAGTAAAATTTGAGAGTGTTGGTGATTTAGTAAGCGGTATTTAGATGTCGCAGTATTGTAATGGCTTGTGTGAACTTGAGTTTTTGTTTTGTCTGATTTTAAGAAGGAATACCTTATTAAATGAAACCACATAGTTATTAATTACATTTTTTTATTCTTAATTTTGATGTATTGGTTATTTGTTCAGAAGTACAACAAATCAAGTAATTAAAATATTTCACATTTTTAAGTCTGTTTCAGACGAGTTGGGGATCACACCCAATAGGCTATTGAAATTAGGTTAACAAATCGATGTTTGTTAAATTTTTGAGTCATAATAACAGGGTTATTTTGACACAGAAACTTGGAAGGTGTTTTGTGTGGTCAAAAACCTGTCTCAATCTTATTTTAGGTATGGTCGCCCACTTTTTTAATTCCTTATCAAAATTACCAATACTTACCATACGGCGTTGATGCCACACAAGATAATATTTGTCTTTTTTTAAATATTTTTTCCACGCAGTAAACAAAGGACTAGATTAAAAAAAATGGGCGAGTGTTACCTTACTTATTTAATAATAATGTTAAAGACCTTTGAAAAAATCCCTAAATATTAGAAATTAGGTATTGGGTACCCAAGTAGGTTAGTTCAGTATATTTATTTCAAAACGAGAAGTTTTCGATTCGGTCTTAATGTTACTTCTTTGTATAGATTTAGGTAGCTCTTGCGTTTCCATGTGCGCAAAATTTTGTATAATAAAAACGATTTGCAATTAAAAACTATTACGTACCTGAGTAATTTAATACCTATTACAGGTCTAATACAAGGCCTTGATACGTTTGAATTTTCAAAGCATCAAACTAATAGTAGATCTATAATAAACAACAACCTAACTTTTTAAATTTATTTTCTATTGATTTTAGGTTCCATAAAAACCATGTGTATTTTTTTCTGCCATGCATCGTTTTTTTTTGTAGATTTTAAAACTAAAAAGCATATATTTAATATTTCATATTTAACATCGTGCCATTATTATTAATAATATATAGGCAGTGTTTCTTATTATTATGAGGGTCTTTTAGGTAGTTAAATGGTAGGTATCCTTAGGGATTCCAAGACAAAATGTTAATTCGATACTTTCTATACGTCGCTGGTTTTATACTGCCGCCCCTAAGAACAAACCCGAATGTAGAAATCTTACGTTTTGAGAAAAACGGGTTTAAAGTTTTATACTTTTTTATGGTCTTATAATTTTTACATAAAGAGTGAAAAGAATATAACTGCAAACTTTTTATTTCAAAACTATTAGGCAATAAAAAAGTATAAAGCTTTGAATGAGCATGAAGTTAGCGAAGCACCCATCGCAGATCGAATCGTGACTAGGTGGATAATTTGCCGTTAATTAGTCGTGAATTAGTTGTGGAAAAATTAATTTTATCGCTCTTATTTTTGACCGTTTTTGAGGGTGCTTCGCTAACTTCATATGAAGTTAGCGAAGCACTCTCGTAAAAATGGCTTTAATCAAAATCGAATATGGTGGATAATTTGCCGCTAATTAGTCGTTAATTAGTTGTGGAAAAATTAATTTTGTCGCGTTTAGTTTTGAGTGTTTTTTGGGTGCCTCTCTAACTTTATATGAATTAAGCGAAGCACTCAAAAAACGGTCAAAAATAAGAGCGACAAAATTAATTTTTCCACAACTAATTAACGACTACGATATTCGATTTCGATACGTCATGTCTAAAGCCATTTTTGACGAGGGTACCTCTCTAACTTCATATGAATTTAGCGAAGCACCCAAAAAACGGTCAAAAATAAGAGCGACAAAATTAATTTTTCCACAACTAATTCACGACTAATTAACGGCAAATTATCCACCTAGTAGCGATTGGATTTGCGATGGGTGCCAAAATATGAAGTTAGCGAAGCACCCAAAAAAAGGGTCAAAAATAAGAGCGACAAAATTAATTTTTCCACAACTAATTCACGACTAATTAACGGCAAATTATCCACCTAGTAGCGATTCGATTTGCGATGGGTGCCAAAATATGAATTTAGCGAAGCACCCAAAAAAACGGTCAAAAATAAGAGCGACAGAATTAATTTTTCCACAACTAATTCACGACTAATTAGCGGCAAATTATCCACCATATTCGATTTTGATACGTCATGTCTAAAGCCATTTTTACGAGGGTGCTTCGCTAACTTCATATGAAGTTAGCGAAGCACCCAAAAAAGGGTAAAAAATAAAAGCGACAAAATTAATTTTTCCACAACTAATTCACGACTAATTAACGGCAAATTATCCACCTAGTAGCGATTGGATTTGCGATGGGTGCCAAAATATGAAGTTAGCGAAGCACCCAAAAAAGGGTCAAAAATAAGAGCGACAAAATTAATTTTTCCACAACTAATTCACGAATAATTAACAGGAAATTATCCACCTAGTAGCGATTGGATTTGCGATGGGTGCCAAAATATGAAGTTAGCGAAGCACCCAAAAAAGGGTCAAAAATAAGAGCGACAAAATTAATTTTTCCACAACTAATTCACGACTAATTAACAGGAAATTATCCACCTAGTAGCGATTCGATTTGCGATGGGTGCCAAAATATGAAGTTAGCGAAGCACCCAAAAAAAGGGTCAAAAATAAGAGCGACAAAATTAATTTTTTCACAACTAATTCACGACTTATTAACGGCAAATTATCCACCATATTCGATTTTGATAAAAGCCATTTTTACGAGGGTATCCTCCTAGTAGTGATTCGATTTGCGATGGGTGCCAAAATATGAAGTTAGCGAAGCACCCAAAAAAAGGGTCAAAAATAAGAGCGACAAAATTAATTTTTCCACAACTAATTCACGACTACTTAGCGGCAAATTATCCACCATATTCGATTTTGATAAAAGCCATTTTTACGAGGGTGCTTCGTTAACTTCATATGAAGTTAGCGAAGCACCCTCGTAAAAATGGCTTTTATCAAAATCGAATATGGTGGATAATGGTGGATAATTTGCCGCTCAAAAACGGTCAAAAATAAGAGCGACAAAATTAATTTTTATCCACCTAGTCACGATTCGATCTGCGATGGGTGCTTCGCTAACTTCATGCTCATAAGCTTTGAACTAGTTTTTCCCAAACGTGAAATCTCTACATGCGGCTTTCTTATTAGAAAAGGCAGTATAATTTATTTTACCATCTTACAACCAACAAAACACATTTATTTAAACAATATCTAAATTAGCCTAAATACATTTTTCTACTCTAAACATAAAAATGGAAAAAATAACTGTTTTATAAATAATAAGCAATAAAAAATCTAGAATCTACATGTTTGATGTAAAAATACCTATTTTTTGCATTTTTTACTTATGTTTATATTTCTACCTCTTACAAAAATAAGCGTACGCAATTCAAGTCAGCAATAAAAAAATAATTTTTTGTGTCTAGTCAAGAAATAAAAATGTGTATATTCCATTCGAACAATGCGATTTTGAATGCGATTTTTCTCGCTTGGGTATAAGTGATTTTTAACAATATTAGGATCTTATAGCTATAAATAAGTTTGTGGGTGGGTGTAGAACAAATGGATACCACACCTAGCATTAAGATTATTTTATATCCTTGCTTGCCAACGCCAAGACTACACGAGCAAAGATTTTGTGTTAGTTTGAATGACCCACGCCCGCCACTGATGCTTACATAACACATCGCGATCAGTTTTATTACTTGACGGACAGAGGGCACCTCTTAGATGTTAAAACCACTCTATTTACTGCCCTCTGTTATTTTTTATTGTTTTATTAGCTTAAAACTATGAATGCGCCATCTAC
Organism: Aspidapion aeneum; assembly: GCA_963576565.1. NCBI lineage: Eukaryota > Metazoa > Arthropoda > Insecta > Coleoptera > Brentidae > Aspidapion > Aspidapion aeneum. The sequence goes on along the minus strand of OY755040.1, from coordinate 61,411,402 downwards.
GCGTGAAAGAAATGGCATTTGATCGCTTTGTTCTCAATAGGGTGCATAATCTTATATGGGATATTATAATCAATGCTTCTAAAATTTCAGCGTAATAAAGGTTTTGGAATTTCTTTAGAAAGATCACGATATAACTGATTAAGACACGCTTAAAAGGTGATGCTGAGATTTTTAAGATGGGCTCTAAAGGGGCCTACAGACACGCGAACATTTCCAGAGATTAATACGCGCGTACAAGTTTGCGCATACTAATCTCTTCGTGTGTAGACAATATCCGCCTAAAATATCTCTCGAAGATTAGTTCGCGCGCACAATGTACGCGAGCAGATCTCTCGGTGTCTAGGCAAAACGCATTGATAATATCGTGTTTATGTTTAGAAAGTTTAATTTTGTCTTCGTGTGTGTAGGCAATTCCACCAAACGTACATGTATGCAGAGATTAGTTCGCGTACTAATCTCAAGAAATGCTCGCGTGTCTGTAGGCCCCTTAAAAGTTTGATATAGGTATGCATCGCGCATCGTTTTAAAAACAAGTCAAATAGTAAATACTTATTTTTATTTACACATTTAGTCATAAACTAACTATTCTAATCTTATGATTTAGTTTTTAGTTTTTTTATACTATGCAATATAATATCCATACTCTCTAAAGTCTACATTTTCAGCCATATTAAAGGAGGAGGCACTAAATACATTGTTTACCGGGACGCGTCAGATGAGCCGAATTTGAGATATGTTGAAGGACAAAAAAAATTAGGGGGTTCATAGGATTCGTTTTTGAGCTATACTTATTTAAATGTGCGCCACTGAAATATGGGAAAATATGACCATTTGTAGTTTTTTTGTAATAACTTATCGCCAAATAAAAATAAAAAACTGATATTAGCTTTACTTTATCGTTAAAAGAGTTCTTTTAAGAATTTTATCAGTTTTTGACATATAGTTTCCGTCACATACCTACAGAGTGGCTCAAAATAATAAAAAAAAATACAGGAAAAATACCTGAGATTTATTAAATATAAAGAAAGGAAACTAAAAATGCATGGTCAAAATTAACTTCACTTGCTTTCATGTGAGTCGCTTTAACTATTCTAGAGTGATGTTTGCATAATAGGTTATGTGATAAGCTTACAGGGTATTTCAAAAAAAAAATAATTCAGCGCATGACACGTTTACTAATTGTCTACGGAATAGTGTGTTTACCGGGATGCGTTAAATGAGGTGAATTTTTGATATGTTAGGGCCGTCTAATTACTCGTCTCAAAGAAATTGGGGGTCATCGGTTTCGTTTTCGAGCTGTAATTATTTAAATCCGCCACTGGAAGAAAGAAAAATGTGACTATTTGTAGTGTTTTTGCTATAACTTCTCGTCAAATAGAAATAAAAAAACCAATATTCATTTTATTTAGTTGAAAAAAAAATCTCTTTTTAAGTATGTTTTCAATTTTTTTTTAGTTTTCGTCACATATCTACAGAGTGGCTCAAAATATGAATAACAGAAATACAGGAATAATAACTGTGATTTGTTAAATATACTTAAAGGGATGAAATTAAAAATGCATAGTCAAAATAAATTCATTTGCTTCAATGTGAGTCGTTGTACTTATTTTAAAGTAGCATTTACATACATAATGGTTTATGTAGTAAACCTTAAGGGTAAATCAAACATTTTTTAAATTAAACAAATAATAGGTGTTCTAACTGTGTAGCGGAATAGTGTGCTTAACGGGATGCGTCAGATCAGGTGAATTTGAGATATGTTAGAGTCCAAGCCATCCTGAAACTTGCTCAAAAATATTGGGGGGGGGGTCATCGGTTTCGTTTTTGAGCTATACTCTTATGGATTTTCGCTACAACTTCTATCTCTCGATAGGGATAAAAAGTTGCTATTTCGTAGACAATTAGTAAATACGTCATGCGTTGAATTAATTTTTTTTTTGAAATACTCTGTTAGCTTATAAAATAGCCCATTATGCAAACATCACTCTAGAATAGTTAAAACGACTCACATGAAAGCAAGTGAAGTTAATTTTGACTATGCATTTTTAGTTCCCTTTCATTATACGTAATAAATCTCAGGTAATTTTTCTGTATTTTTTTAAAATTATTTTGAGTCACTCTGTAGGTATGTGACGCAAACTATATGTTAAAAATTGATAAAATTCCTAAAAGGACCCTTTTGTCAATAAAATAAGACTAATATAATTTTTTTATTTTTATTTGGCGATAAGTTATTACAAAAAAACGACAAAAGGTCATATTTTTCCATATTTCAGTGGCGCACATTTAAATAAGTATAGCTCGAAAACGAATCCTATGACCCCCCCCCAATTTTTTTTGGTAAAAATATCAGGAAGGTTTGGCCTTCAACATATCTTAAATTCAGCTCATTTGACGCGTCCCGGTAAACAATGTATTTAGTGCCTAATCCTTTTCAGCCATATAAATTACAAAATTAGATATTCTTCCTTTTTCAAAATATGTTTTTATCTGATTTCTTTCTGCCTTATTTATCAAGTGAAATCACATCCTATTCTACCGTATTTTTTGTTTTTACCTTCTTATCAAGGCTTATAATAAACAAACCACTCCGTATACAGGGTGGCGACATTAAATGGAATGCTGGAAAAATACTTAAAGGGAGGTTTTTCTTGATCCTGGTCTACTCACATACAACTTTTTTTTCAGACTAGCCTCAATAAAAAAATTGAAAAAATAAAAACAACGAATTTTTTTTTGACATACCTCAAGCAAAATGTCAATAATTGATATATTTATTTTTTCAATTGTGATTCACGTGTATAATATTTCTTTTGACATGCGTCGTCAAAATGTCAAAAAATAATAATGCATTTTTTGTTTTTTTTTTTTTAAACAAAAACACCAAAAATTGAAGAAAAAATTTGCCATTTGATTGACGTATAACAAATAAAAAATATATTGAGGTTTTTCTGTTTTCAAAAGCCGCACGGAAAAAAAATTGTCTTAGATCAAAGCAAATTGCTTTGAAGTAAAATAATTTGTGCTTTCCTATTCACCAAGAGAATGTTTTCTTGATTTAGCACACAAAAATGTTTTTTTTTTAATGTGAAGCAGAAATTGTTTTATTATAAATTGGAACTGAATTAATCTAAGGTACTGTTTTCTCTGGAGGCAAAATATTATACTTATATGAAGACAATTTGCATTGTTACAAAATGTATTATACTGAAACAAAACAATGAAAGAAGAAAAATAAAGTCTCATTTCAAGATGAGACGCGGTGTTGAACTAAAAAGAAATATGTTAATTCAAAACAAATTAAGGTAAATCAATTATTCAAGAAAAGAACATGTTTTCATTGTAGAAAAACATTTTGTTTTTCTTTTGTTAGGCTTTTGAACGAGGTAATGTAAGTGGGGTCATTCAATCTGAAAAAAAAAATTGTATGTGAATAGACCCCCTTCGGGCGGTCCGAACAAAAATTGTTCAAAAAGAAAGCCCGTAAAAAAACTCAGTTGAAGTTTTTTGTGTTTTTTTTAGAAAACCAAATATTAACCGGCTGGAGTTAAGTGGCCACTCTGTATATTCAGTGATCTAAATCAAATGTCTACCATTTTGTTAATACTAAAGGCACAAGATTGGTAAAACTCGCAAATACTGTAATTTGCGCAAGATAGTGGCGTATGCAGGGGTGAGGGTTTAGGGGCTCTAGCCCCCACCCCAAGGATACTAAGAATTGACGCCCTATAAATATCTATATCTACTGCCAGGATCCATTTTTGCATACGGCACTGGTTAAGAATAAGATGGAGCAATAAAGGGGAAAAAAATAAAAATCCCTAATCACTATTTCCCTCGCAAAGTGTTTTTATTGCTATATTTAACCATGTTTTGTACCTTTAATAGCAAGACTAAACATTACTAAATGGATGACACCTAATTTTATATCCTTCTGTATATAAATCTAAATATTCAAGCTACTAAAAAGCATTTTTGAAATATTAGTGATGTTATTAAAAAATAACATAAACAATTAAATAGTCAGACTTAGAGTCCCTGTAAGTTGACATATTTATCCAAATATGTCAACATACAGGAACTCTAGTCAGACTTAGAGTCCCTGTATGTTGACATATTTGGATATATATCCAAATATGTCAACATACAGGGACTCTAGTCAGACTTAACTTAACTTGCGTCATTTTAATGGTAGGTATATATGTAATGTCAAAACATTTTATACCCTGTTTCCGGAAAAAAATTATATTAATAAAATTTTAAAAACATAATTTTTTGTTTAATTTGCAAAAATAAATACTTATTATCAGGCAATGAGTTAACAGGTTAGTTTTTATCTATGTTTTATATTTTTATTTTAAGAACCTATTTATAGGTACTTTAATTTCTTATTTCTTTAATTTTTTACTTTAAACATCAATCAGCTAAATCAGGTATTTCGTATACCTTACACGTGAGCACAATATAGTAAGAGAAAAAAATATAATAGATTCTACTGAAACCAGTAACTCATTTTCAAGGAGTTTTCATTTAATTTATTTTTGTATGTTATTGTTCAAAGCTTATTCTCCCCCTTACCCTCTCTTTTTTATATTTCTGGGCATCACTCACATAACAAGGTCAAACTTGCCTGCCAAAGAACTGCTGCAAAACCCTTGAAAACTCATCAAATCTCCAAAATATTTTACGAGACTTTATGGCTTTGACGAGATTGACTGTTTGATTAACTGTTTTATTTTAAATGACGTAGCTCAAAAAACTGTACCTTCTGGCAAAAATTTCTTAGCGTCATATTTTTCCTCAAAATAAGTTGCCATAAGTATGTTTTTACAGGATTAGAATATCTCGTCAAAAAGCCCCCGTATAATAAAGACTACGGGATATGGCAAAAAACACCATTTTTAAGAGCTCCAAAAAGTAGGGTGACGATATGTGTTTTTATTTGTAGCAAAAACGAAAAAAAAAGGCAATCTAAAAAACTATTCGAAATTTGAAAAATTAAGAACTATTCGTAAAAAATTGCGCCACTGAAAAATATTTGTAGAAAATAATCAGAGACGAAAAAAGTAACAACTTTTCGGAAAAAGTGGCGCCATAGAAAACAATTACTGCAATACAAGAAAAAATCACTCCGCAGACGAAAATTTTTGAAATTTTTTATAGTGTTTTATCTCGGGTTTATCGCGGTGAAAAAAAAGCCTAGAAAAAAATTAGAAAACAAGACTAGAAAATTAAAAAAAGAAAGCGATAGTAAAGTATTGTTACAAATTTAAGTTATGTAAATTTTATAATTCGAATTTATTTAGGTTTAGTGTAGTATTAGGTTGATTTATCTTAAGGTTGTATTCTTAGTCTAGGTTTTAGTTGCGTTATCTGTGACTTGCGGTCGTAATAATACGAGAACTTTCCGGTCGTCGAAGGCTGCCGGAAAGTTCGAGAGAGATGGACGATCCTATATATATAGGGCCGGTGTCGCGCACCAGGCAGTCAGTCAGAGATAACCAATGGTAGTGATCGCGAAGTTAATAGGCGGATTAAAGTAGTGAATTATTCGCAAGTTATTAGTAAGTTTAAGTGCGTATTTTTGTACATAATTTGTCGAAATAAATTGACGTATCGTTTTCAACAATTGCGAGTTTTAATTTGTCGTTGTGAACCCGTAACAGTATTATAAGCGCCGCGCCGAAAATTTTTACGTGACTTGATCAGTTCGATCCTAATAAATTAATTATGCTCATTAATTTAAGACAGGGGGGAATTGAAGCTTGGGGGGCTAAACCTTTTCAAGCCCCTCTTATTGTGCCCCTGGATACCAAAAACAAGAGGTCCCTTGGGTCGCCAAAAAGCCGGACTTTTCCCGGACTTTTACCTTGCAAAAAGGAGTATTGTGAAATCCACAGATCGCGATCTTTAAATTTTTCCATTTAATCCATCCAAAATGAGACACAGTATATAGGGTGTCCCAAATTCGATGTTCATGACCTTAGGGGAGATAAAACAAAACTGACCACCACATGCGAGGTTCGATTTTAAAGAAAAGTATAGGGGGCTTTTTGAAAGGGGCATACAACTTTACAATTTATAAAAATTTAATTTTCTTTTTATAAAACTGTCAAATTGAATTTCATCTATTACTTTTACTTTTTGAGATATTACCTATAGGGGCGGGGCAAGATGACGATGTTAAGGATTAAAGCTTCCTAGAAGATACCCAAATCCAGTTTTGAATAAAAAACTTAGTTTAATTATTAGGTAGATGTTTTGGTTTACAAACAAATTTAAAAAAAGACACAAAAATTTAAACCTTGGAAATCTACACAACAAAAACTTATAAAATGCATTTTCGTCATCTTGTCCCAATAGCGGGGTAAGTTGACGAGCCTATTGGAGCAAGATGACGACTAGGCGCATAGGTCACAAATGAAGAACGTCCTCGTCTTTTTATATGAGGTGCACGCCTCATGCCCTTAACGCGAGGGTTATATGAATATGAACCTTCCACATTTAATCCAGTCCGCTAGTCGAGGTTCAATCCATGGTTCCTGGTAAATATATATATATATATATATATATATATATATATATATATATATATATATTTATATATATATATATATATATATATATATATTTATATATATATATATATATATATATATATATATATATATATATATATATATATATATATATTTATATATATATATATATATATATTTATATATATATATATATTTGTTGATTTTTTTTGTTTCTGGTAGGTTTTGGTTAAAATCATTAAAAACTTTCTTTTTAACTTTTAAGACTTTGCAATGAGTTTTCTTTTTATTTTCTTTTTTTTCAAGCTCTTCGCTCTTCTTTATTTGTCATTCGTCATCTTGCTCCCGCCAACTTACTCCAAGGTACAATTTTTTAGTAAAAAATAAAACCAAAAAACGACCAAAGATGGTAATTTACATGTTTTTATATTAAAAATATAATAAATAATTTCCTAGTTACTAACAAATATTATTCTTCCCTTGGGTTTTTCTGCAAAAGCTTATTTTTTGGCATAAAATTTTACAAGCGACCACTCAAATTATAAGTTATAAGCCACTCTACTATTATTATTCTTACGTGCTCCATCTATCTTTAACCCATAACTTTGACTTTAAAGAGTTCTAACAGCACAGTAATAAACTTGTTGCCATTTGTACCGTCATCTTGCCCCACTTTCCCCTATATATTTATATATTCTTTGTATATTTTACTTTTATTTTATATTCTAATTTGATAACTGGATTTGAAATATTTTACAATGATTAAATTAAAAATCAATCAATCATAAATAAAAAAGTATAAAAATAAAATATTTAGTGTGATCCATCTTTTGATTTTAAAAATTTATGAAATAAGAGGTTCATTCCATAACAAAAATACCAACTTTATGTAATATCTCAAAAACTAAAAGTGACAGATAAAATTTAATTTAACAGTTGGATTCTTCATTAAAAAAGTCTCACTTGGATTTCTTTATAGCTCATTCAAAAATCTTCGGAACGAGTTTTCTAACAGTTTTATGTTTTGTGCAAGCAGCAGTAAATGGCAGGCCGTGTCAAGTTTTATCCTTGTATCCTTCATTTCCTATTAAACACGGGCTTCTTTAACTCAAAATGGATTGCTGACATATATCACCGAAATATCTAAAAATCACTGCAGCATGTGTTTTACGTTCTGGCCACGCTTGGGACGTTGACAGCAATGTATTTTTTTAAATAATAGAGGCAGGCGCGTCGTTTTTTCATAGGTTTGACATACGTTAGCTAGAGTTTTCCGTAGGATACTCGAGCTGTTGAAGTCCGATCACCGGAGCGCTGCGCCGGCGCCACCTTAGACCCTCGTTTTTTCGCGCCCACCGCTGAGCTCCACCGTGTGTTGTGTGAACCTAATATCTAATGTAAAAATTTTTGTTTTTGTAACTGTAATTTTTACGGATCTTACCAAAAGCTTTGTTTGTAGGTGTGCCAAATTGTACCAGCCATAAAGGAAAGTTCAACAATTTCTCACTCAATTTTAAGTAAATGTATACCCACTAAGCACAAAATCGTAAAAAACGTTAAATAAATGTTGAAAAAAAATGTTTTTTTTCTAGCACAAATTTGTGTTAAAATTAAGTCAACTTTTGACATTAAAAAAACATGTTGAAAATGCTAACGAAAATTTCATGTAAAAGCATTACCAAAAATATATTTCTTAATAACGTTAAGAAAACAATATTTAAAAAACCATAATTTTATTAACATTAAAAATAATACCATCAATATTATGGTTATTTTTATAATGTTTCTCCTAGATCTCATTTCTAACGTTGAATTTAAGGTATATGAAGCTAATAAATGTTTTGTTTTTTAAACATTAAGAAATATGATACTATAGAGGGCGCTGCCGCATAGTTCCACTACCAGAACGGGCCATCGCTATTTTTAGTTGCATTTCGCTGCGAGTTTATACGAGTCGATAGCAGATACAATTTCTGCAATTTTGGTTAAAATATTTACCTTTTGTAGTAAAAACATAGCAAATTAAAAGCACAATTATTAATAATGATAGTCAATACATATTTGGATAGGAATATACACCAGTTGTGTGGAAAAGATGGTATAGTTAAAGAATAACAAATATGTATGCAGTGATTTAAATGAAGCATCACAAAATTAGGTAAAAAAAGTAAACAAAAGTAAAAAAATGGTTTTGTATGGAATATCGCATACCTACGTTACAGTTATCAGACAGGGAATGCGACAATTCACCGCGAATGATTAGCCGCCGGAGCCGCGTATTCATTTGAGACAGAATTCGCAAGCCTCGCAGCGGGACCAAACGAATGCCGCGACACGGGACCCCATCCGATCAGAGTGCGAATTTCAAACGAACATTCAGTTGAATATTGTTTACCTTGTATTCACTTGAGCATTATTGAGAACGAGAGCGAAGCACTTACTACAAAATTATTGTTTACATATAATTTTAAATTTTATTTTCAGAAGCTACTGATCCGAACTTTCCTTACTGAGTGTCGAGTTCACGAAAACCTCAACAGACTGTTGCTGCCCTGCGTTCCCAAAATAGAAGAATTTTATTTGCGTTATTTATGTTACCTTATCTTTAGAGATATTTGGAAAAAATATATTTTTTCATTGTTAAAAAAACATTTATTTTTCATGTTAGAAAAAGATTTCTTTTTTACTGTTAAAAATCAATATTTTTTCGTTCGAAAAACACTTTAAAAAAACGTTATAATAACATAAGATTATTTTTCTAACGTCAGAAAACGGGTTATTAAGCTTCTTTTTCACTGTGAATATGACGTTAAAACTAACATCCAGTGCATCCAACCTAACGTTATGTTTTTAACTTATACATTATTTTGACGTTATAAAAATGTTTTTGTGTTTAGTGGGTAATACGCAGATGTACCATAAACATATTTCTTAAATTAGTCACTTAATAGCGATTAAGTCCTTCTTGCTCACATACAAAACAACAAAGAGAGAGAATGGATAAGCTAAGCTTTATTATGGTGCATCTAGTAGTAAAAGTAGAAACCCTGAATTCAGTGTTGCTACCAATATCAGATCCACATCGTCAAATGCATTTTGAGGTCAAGAAGTCCGTGCTATTAATTGATGATATTTCTTTAAGGTTATACCTGTTTTTAAATCATAAAATAAACGTCATAATAGAAAAATACTAGAGTAAGAGGGGTAAACAAAAGCCCCTGGAATTTTTTTTTGTAGAATCTCTTATATTTACAACTCCTAGTATACTTCTCTTTTACCCTATCTATTCAATTTACAAATACAACAACCAATCCCGAAAAAAACCCGAGCAAAATATTGAAATTCTTCTGTCAAACGCAATCGACAAAATTTCCAAATTCTTGACTCGTTATTTGAGACAAATTTCCAAAATTCAACCCCTTTTCACGGGGGCATTTTTCATGGCTTAGACACCGGTGTGGTTGCAGATATAGGAAACCGCCATGGTTTTGTCGGTGAGGATCTCTGTGTTTTCACTAAAAGGTGCAGGCTTCTTTGTGGAGTTATTGTTATTGTAATGGGATGACTTTTTTACGCTTGTCGAGGAGGACATCATGGCGATGGCTTCGTAATATCTGAAAAAAGCACTGTTTTACAAAAAATTATATTATTAAGAAATCCAAATTCCTTTTTAGCCGTCTAATACGAACAAGTATGAAAAGTTATTACTGATATTACTTTTCAAACTTTTGTAAGAAACTACAGACACGGATTATAGGTGATCCGTGCTACAGACACGTACTCAAGATCGACCAAACTCAACAACACCAAGCACTACAGTGAAAATTCAAAAAGGGATCTAAGCACCAACGAAGAATTGGTACTTAGTAAAGGACTTAAGTTCGCCATTGCACTGACACTGGACATTATTGCGGCAATAGAGACCGTTAGTCTACCTTAACCAGCAGCAAATGAGTTTTGCCATAAAGTTAAGAACTACCTTGGACATAAAGGATCAACAAAAGGCAAACATCACCAGTCAAGAACAACGGGCAATCAATTAAGATTCTACTGGCCGACAAAGAAAACGCGACGGTTATCATGGATGTCGAGACATACAAAACACTACCAAAAGATCCAACCATAACATAGAAGAAGTCTGCTAAAAATATCACGACGCCGCGCCGTTAGATCCGACCTGCCTCCAGACCACAGTAAGGCACCACATTTCTATGGAATACCAAAGATCTATAAGAACCACTTGGACCAATTACCAGCTCCAAAGATTCATCGACCAGCACTTTGTGGAGGTACTTGTTGAAGATAATTCAACCATTACAGGGTAAGTCCCAATATTTTGTCAAAAACTCGGAACATTTTGTCGAGGATTTTAAAACGATCGAATTAGATCCCGACGATACATTTGTGAGTTTGGATTAGAAAGTCTTTACACCAACGTGCTAATAAATGAATCACACAGTGTTCGCTCCGCTAATGTTATTTTTAGTTTTTATTAATTTTTATTATCTTATTTTATTTTTTAAGTGAGGCCTTCAAAACTCGTTGACCCTGTAAATTAAAATATATCGTGAATAATATTCTTGATCCATAAGGTGGCTCCCTTATTGGCACGTGTGAGAATCAGGAACTAATTATTGGGAAAAAATTGTTAAAAAAGACTTGCTTTCCGGCAGCCATCCTGCTACAAGTAATTTTAAAAATTACTGCGATTTAGATTTTTCTTTGTCCCATTGACTGTTTGTGTTTAAAAATCCTCAAAAAAGGGTCTAGAGTGTGCCGACGAAGTTGGAGACGAATTGGAGAGAACCTGCAAGTGGGGCGCCCCAGAACAGGCTTGGCCCTAAAGCTTTGAAGTGCCCATACATATTGTGATAATTAAAAAACCAGCAAGAATAATAATTACAGTCTATATTAAAACTATTTTTCGTGATAGAGAACCCCGGCGATTCACTCAGTATCATTAAAACCAAATTACAAACTCATAATACACTTCACGAGAGAACAACGCTATCTTAACTTATAGTAGAGTTTAAAAGCGCGTAAAAGGCTTCTAGAACCGATTTTCGTGTGCACTTCATTGCTAAAATGTAAGATACAATTTAAATCATTTCTTACACCCTAAGAATGCAAAATCGACTGGTCGTCCAAAAATCGTCGTGTGCAGGGGGTGGTGGGGGTAGTTTTTCCAAAAATTTGGAAAAAAATTTTTTTGCATTTTTTGAATCTATAAACTGTGCTCATGACTCCACCAAAAGCATATAGTAATATTACTATCAGAAACATTTATTTTTCAATGTTGAAAATATCGTTCCCAATGCTTTTATATGGAGTTCCCTATTAAACAAGTGCTCGCCCTGAAAACGCGTATTTATAATATTGTATAACTTGTTATAACTCGAGAACCCTTTGCTTAATCAAAAAAACACCTTCTGTAAACTTTGTGTATCAAAGATCAGGGATCACAACAATTTTTGAAAAATGTCAGTCGGACGCATATTTTTTTTTTAAAGTAGCAAAGAGTGAAGCCATGACGCGACGAACGCGGCAGACACTGACATGCGACGAAGGGTCAGATATTTTACAAATGCACGGCGGGCCAGGCGAAACGCGACTCTATGTCTTGAGACAAGTCGAGACACACATAAGTTCGTTTTTCGTTTAACTCTCGCGGTTACAGATGTTTAAGTTACTTACTTGGTTTTTTGCTTGTGAATTGCGTTATGTATAAATGTTGTGATTTGGCCGTGAAGGGCCAAATATCAAAGGCTAGGCGTAAAGAAAAGGGAAATTTAGTTCTATATTAGAATGTGACTCTCGGCCCTACGGGCCTCCAATTTATTTCTATATTAGTATGTTACTCTCCCCCCCCCCCCGAAGTGGACTATTTTTTTGAAATCAAGCTTTTAGGGTACCTCCCCCCTCCACTTTTTTCAAAGTTGGGAAAAACGAAAAATTTTTCTATAAGAATCATAGCAATGTTGGTTTTATTGTGAAAACCAAATCGGAATCGGTTTAGTTGTTTTTGAGATATCAGCGTTTGTATGTAAAAATTTGAAGGGTCATATCTCAAACTATTTTTTTGATCGACTTCCGGTGACTTGACAGCCCTTGACTGAACTTATTTCTACGGTAAAAATATTAATTTGTGGCTTTAGATGTCACCCACTTAGTGCATTGACCGCAATAGGTCCCTGCGTTTTTAAATAACAGCATTATTTTAAATTTCAATTATTTGCCTATAACTCCAGACGTCAAAATGAAAAATGTATAATAACTTTATCGATATGGCCTACGAAGATCTATAAACATCAGAGAAAAAAATTTTGATTAGTTTGGTACTTTTTGAGTTTTTGCCAAAGAACCATCAAAATTTGCCAAAAAGTGGTGCTACTTTAAAGTGTCATATTTTAAGACGCCAACAATTAATTTTCATTATCTCGACGGCGACAGATGCGTCCGTTAAAATTGTGTCTTCCAGGTGTAAACTAATTACGCTATGTCAAATTTTCTGTTTTGACATATTATGCCTATAGCGGGGAGTGGGGGGCTCAAAACAAAAGTCTCGATTCTAATATAGAATTTAACGGGAGGCGCGTAGTTTCCCTTTCAAATATGGATTCCCGGAAGCCCGTATAGGGTCAAATCGAAAAAATGCAAGAATCCATTTCGATTTAGTTTGTCGATACCTATTAGTGTGCCAAATTTCAGAGCTCCACGATAAGTTTAAATCTCGAATAAAAGGACTCGCTGGCACCGTTTATGTAAGTGACGTCATCAGGCTAAAAAAAATACAAACATTTAATTTTCTAATAACAGAAATTATTTTTACTGTCAAATTAACCAAAAAACTTCAAATAAACTTTTTTGTAGGTCGCACTTCTCCTCTCCAGGGCTCCTTAAATATAAAAAACCTTAAATTGGTTATATTTTGACAATTTATATCTAAGAAACGATTTTGCTGCATCACTTCCGGTGACCGAACCGAACCGAACCGAACCCTTGATTGAACCTATTTCTACGATAACAAAAAAAATTTATGTGGCTTTAGATGTCACCCACTTAGTGTATTGACGCGCAATAGGTCCCTGTGTTTTTAAAAACGGAATTTTTTTAAATTTCAATTATTTGTCTATATCTCTAAACAGAGACGTCAAAATGAAAAATTTATAATAATTTTAACGATAGGGCCTACCAAGATCTATAAACATCAGAGAAAAATTTTTAGATAAGTTTGGTACTTTTTGAGTTTTTGTCAAAACACCATCAAAATTTGCCAAAAAGTGGTGCTTCTTTGAAGAGTCATATTTTAAGACGCCGACAATTTATTTTAATTATCTCGACGGCGATAGATGCGCTATTGTGTAGGCTTGCAATAAAAATACATAGTTTATTACCGTTAAAATTGTGTCTTCCAGGTGTAAACTAATTACACCATGTCAAATTTTCAGTTTTCACATATTATGCCTTTAGCAGGGGGTGGGGGGCTCAAATCAAAAGTCTCGATTCCAATATAGAATCTAACGGGAGGCGCGTAGTTTCCCATTCAAATATGGATTCCCGGAGGCCCGTAGGGCTGAGTCACATACTAATATAGTGAATATGGACTCCCGTAGGCCTGTAGGGCCGAGAGTCAAATACTAATATAGAAATAAATTGGAGGCACCCGAGACTCACATTCCAATATCAAATTTAACGGGAGGCGCGTAGTTTCAATTTCAAATTCCCGGAGGCCCGTAGGGCCGAGAGTCACATACTAATATAGACATAAATTGGAGGCCCGTAGGGCCGAGAGGCACATTATAATATAGAATTAAACCGGACGCGGGTAGTTTCCCTTTTAAATATGGATTCCCGGAGGCCCGTAGGACCGAGAGTCACATACTAATATAGTGAATATGGACGACTGGAGGACCGTATGGCCAAGAGTTACATACTAATATAGTGAATATAAACTCCCGGAGGCCCGTAGGGCCGAGTCACATACTAATATAGTGAATATGGACTCCCGTAGGCCTGTAGGGCCGAGAGTCAAATACTAATATAGAAATAAATTGGAGGCCCCCGAGAGTCACATTCCAATATCAAATTTAACGGGAGGCGCGTAGTTTCAATTTCAAATATGGATTCCCGGAGGCCCGTAGGGCCGAGAGTCTCATACTAATATAGACATAAATTGGAGGCCCGTAGGGCCGAGAGGCACATTATAATATAGAATTAAACTGGACGCGGGTAGTTTCCCTTTTTAAATGTAGATTCCCGGAGGCCCGTAGGACCGAGAGTCACATACTAATATAGTGAATATGGACGACTGGAGGACCGTATGGCCAAGAGTTACATACTAATATAGTGAATATAAACTCCCGGAGGCCCGTAGGGCCGAGAGTCACATTCTTATATAGAACTAAATTTCCCTTTTTTTCACGCCTAGCCTTTCATATTTGGCCCTGCACGGCCAAATCACACAAGCACAACATGTATACATAACGCAATTTACAAGCAAAAAACCAAGTAAGTAACTTAAACATCTGTAACCGCGAGAGTTAAACGAAAAACGAACTTATGTGTGTCTCGACTTGTCTCAAGACATAGAGTCACGTTTCGCCTGGCCCGCCGTGCATTTGTAAAATATCTGACCCTTCGTCGCATGTCAGTGTCTGCCGCGTTCGTCGGGTCATGGCATCACTCTTTGCTACTTAAAAAAAAAACTATGCATCCGATTGACATTTTTCAAAAATCATTGTAATCCCTGATCTTTGATACACAAAGTTTACACAAGGTGTTTTTTTGATTAAGTAAAGGGTTCTCGAGTTATAACAAGTTATAAATTATTATAAATACGCGTTTTCAGGGCGACCAATTGTTTAATAGGGAACTCCATATAAAAGCATTGGGAACGATATTTTTAACATTGAAAAATAAATGTTTCTGATAGTAATATTACTATATGCTTTTGGTGGAGTCATGAGGACACTTTATAGATTCAAAAAATGCAAAAAAATTTTTTTCCAAATTTTTGGAAAAACTACCCACCACCCCCTGCACACGACGATTTTTGGACGAAAAGTCGATTTTGCATTCTTAGGGTGTAAGAAATGATTTAAATTGTGTCTTACATTTTAGCAATGAAGTGCACACGGGGTGACACGATAGAAGCGGCTTTTAACTCTACTATTATTACTTTCAAGTGAAATATAAATTTTGCGCGAAAAATAATGGACTTCAAATGGGTTCGTCTCTTTGTGGTAGCAAACATCTACATGGAGTGGTTCGAGGATCATGTGATCAACAGAGCAAGAGTCAGGCCAAAACTATGGCTACGATACACGGATGACACATTTATTATATGGCCGGAAAATCATGAATTGAAGAATTTTCTCCACCATCTGAATACTTGACCAATAATCAAATGCACAATAAAAATTGAAAAAGATTCGGCCTTACCTTTTTTATATGTTCTTGTCAAACGAATAGACAGAAACATTCAAACCACTGTAGATAGGAAACGTATACACACGGGACAGTACCTAAATTTTAAGTCTAATCATTCCGTTGCTATAAATATTTGTAGTAATAACGAAGAATTAACCACATAAATTAACAACATTAAAAAGGACTTAGAACAGAATGGTTATTCCGAGAAATTAATAAGCTCAACGATATCTAAAATTAAAAACAAACCAAATGTAGCATATTCTCAAAATAATAATGCGTTGGGTAACAACACCCAATTCCATATGTTTCAAGGGATTTCAGAAAACATAAGCCGTATAGCCAAACTATAATTTAAAAACAATATTTTCATAGGGAATTACGACAAGGAGTTTTGAAAGTAAAACAAAACCTGAAAATCCCGCAAATAATAAGGAATGTATTGCCAAATCCCGTGTGAGTGTGGTAAATCATATGTAGGTGTTATGCCCGCAGTAAGAAAAACGATAACTGCAATGGACTGTAAATATTTTAATTAAATGAAGCGCGAACAAACATAAATATATTGATATGAAATTACGAAATAATCAAACGTCCATAGGTAAAATATTGGTGCCACACAACGGCAATCAGAAACAAAGGCACTCACCAGTTTGCCGCCAATTTCTCCACGTTCCTAGGGGCCCCTGAATGGATCTAATGATGTCACCACGTAGCTGAAGGGCTGAAGTTTCTTTTCTATGCTTCAGTACACCAAAATCGAGCAGTTTCAGGTGTAGATATTTGAAATAGTTGGAGAACGAAATTAACACGCCATTTCTCGAGGCGATTGACAAAGGATCTCTCCGGTTGTTGGTGCGCATGTCAAAATGCGCGAAATGCACTCTGCCCTTCATACAATTGTGTGGTTTTAAAAATATATAAACAACCGCGAAATTTAGCGGGAGCTAACATAACTGCCCTCCAAAACACACAATTTTTGAATCTCAACCGGACAGAAAAATGATCGACCGATAAATATAAATGAATGAAAACAGATAAGTATCGTAAGTTTATTTAGAGATAACGAAATCCCGAAAAAGGCAAAACAAACAAACAAAAATTCAAAAAAATAAAAATAAAGAAAACCTATTGTAATACCCGGTAAAAGGTAGAAAAATTAAAATTACTTTTAATTTGGCAAGAGGCACAGTTTTACAACTGGCCGCTTATAAACACCGGTAACCGTTTGTACCGTCGCAACGCGCACCTGACCGTCCCCGCCGGGATGCAGTTCGATGACCCGACCGACCGGCCATTTCAAAGGTGATTGAATGTGATCACTTGTTATGATAACCAAATCATTTAATTTGATATTTGGGGACGCATCAGCCCACTTGTGTCGCTGTTGTAGCATATGCAAATACTCTACAGAATACCGTTTCCAAAAATCATTATGTAGTTTTTGGATTAGCTGCCATCTCGAGAGCCGATTTAGGGGAACCTCGGAGAAATCTGACTCCGGAATTTCTGAATTAAGGGGTTCAAGTGTCAAAAAATGCCCAGGGGTAAGAGGTTGAAAATCGTGTGGGTCTGAAGAGGCAGGAGATAAAGGGCGACTATTAAGTACGGCTTCTATGCGACAGGTAAGGGTGGACATCTCCATGATAGACAACTTCTGGTCGCCGACAACTCGAACAAAGTGAGTTTTAAAACTTTTGACGCCCGCTTCTGCCAGGCCATTGAAATGTGGACTGAGAGGAGGTCCCAGATGCCAACGAATAGAAAGTCTGGTGGCCGCACTTCTTGCGTAATCAAGTAATTGGTTACGAAACCCTATAAAATTACTGCCTTGATCTGACCAGCATTGCGTCACGCTTCCACGTCTGGAAATGAATCGATGGAATGCACCTACGATCCCTTCGGTGGACAGTTCCATGGTTAATTCCAAATGCACGCAATGTGTGGCCGTACAGACAAACACACAGACATACGATTTGAAAGCTTTACAACCACGGTAACGATGAGGAATCACAAAGAAAGGTCCACAAAAGTCGATAGCTACACTCGAAAAAGGTTTAAGTTGATTGATTCGATGAGCGGGAAGTGAACTCATTATGGGCGGTCTATAGGGTTTAGGGTTGATTCTAAAACATTGCAAGCACTTGGATATGGTTCTTTGAATTGCCCGTCTGGCAGATAATATCCAAAATTGCTGTAAAAGCAGATTATGTATTGTTTTAAACCCAGGATGAAGGTATTGCCGATGAGCGGACTCGATAAGAAGAGTAGTTAAACGATGGTTACTCGAAAGTAAGAAGGGGTGTTTTGCAGAATAAGACAAAATGTCAGATTTTTGTAATCTGCCACCGACTCTAATGATATTATTTTCATCAAGAAAAGGTGAAAGTTTGCGAAAAGGTTTCGGTATTGGTATATCCTTAGATAACGCGGAAAAAAGCTCAGAAAAACAAGAACCTTGAACGCGTTTGATAAGAAGGTATAACGCACTTTGCATCTCACCGGTGGTAGGAAAAACAATATTCTCAAAAATAACTTTTTGGTCCGGCGGCTTAGTCGGTTTTTGATAGGAATGGTTTTAAAAAAGGTTAACTATTCGAAGGACATAACAAATGATACGTTGAATTTTTGATATAGATGAATATTTGATAAGAAGCTGATCTAAGAAAATGACATCAATTATCGCATTGCAACAGACCTTTGGCTTTTCCTCCAGATTAATATCTCCGAAATCAATCGGCATTTTTGATTTATGAAAATCGGGCCATTCGTTTTCGGGAGACCACAAAAACGACGGTGCGTTCCACCACATGTCATGTGACATGAGCTGTGAAGGGGTGGCCCCTCGTGACGCAATATCGGCTGCATTTAAAGCAAAAGGAATGTAGCGCCATGAGTTTGAGGGAATGATTTCTTGGATTCTACTGACTCGATTTCCAACAAAGGTTTGCCAGCGATTAGGAGGGGATGAAAGCCAGTGCAATACGACTTGCGAATCGCAGAAAGTAACGATATTTGTAAAAGTTATTTTTCCTTCATAGCTAGATAAAACGAAGTCAATTAATTCGCTTAAAAGAAAGGCGCCTAGGAGTTCTAGCCTAGCCAAAGTTTGTGACTTTATAGGCGCGACCCTAGATTTTGCAGATATGAGAGAAACAGATATATTATTTTCCTCTTCTACACGACAATATACGACGCCTGCGTAGCCTCGAATTGAAGCGTCACAGAAGCCGATGATTTGACAGGTATTGGTTTTTGACAGTTTGATTTGTCGGGGTAATTGAAAATTGGAAAGAAGCGGGAATTCAGAACGAAGTTTGTTCCAAGAGTCGATGATAGAAGAATCTGGCTCTTCGTCCCAGCCTATTTTCGATATCCACAACTGTTGCAAAATAAATTTTGCTTGTAGCAACAAGGGACAAAGAAAACCTAAGGGATCGAAGATTGTTCCTATGATAGATAAAATAGCACGTTTGGTTGGGGGTTTGTCCTTCATTCGGCATTGATAAGAAAAAATGTCGTTTTTTGGATGCCATTGAAGTCCTAAAACTTTGATAAAGTGGGGTTCCTCCTTGTCGAAAGAGAGAGGCATTTGACGATCGGACTCTGGCAATGTTGCCAATAACTCAGGACAATTGCTTGCCCATTTTTTAAGTTCAAATCCTCCCGACTTCAACAAATCATTGAGTTCTGTTTGAAGGGGGAGAGCGTCAGAAAGCGAAGGGCTAGTTCCCAAGATATCGTCGATATAGATTGACGTTTTTAGAACAGTCCTCGCCATAGGAAAACGTTCCTTTTCTCTCTCTGCCAGCTCATTTAAGGTACGCATGGCTAGAAAAGGTGAGCATGTCATGCCAAAAGTGACAGTAGAAAGTTCCCACTCTGAAAGTGGGTCATGTGGAGAAAACCTCCACAATATCCTTTGATAAGGACGGTGATAAGGATTGATAAGGACTTGACGGAACATCTGTTTGATATCAGCAATGTAGGCAATAGGATTAAGACGAAACGTAAGGAGTAAAGAAGCAATATCTTTTTGAAGTTTCGGTCCCGATAACAACGTGTCATTGAGACTAATCTTTTTGGGGGTGACTGCCGAACAATCCCAGACTACCCTTAATTTTGTACCTAAGCTTTCCGGCTTTAATACGCAATGATGTGCCAAAAAACATAATACGTCGACTTTTGGTTGACTAGGTAAAACTAGACTCATATGATTAGAATCGATATAGTCTTGCATGAAACTTGAATAGGCAGTGTACAGATCAGGATTTTTGAGTAATCTATTTTCTAGAAGTAAGAATCTACGATAAGCTTGCGGATAAGTATTTCCTAGGTCAGGGTTTATTTTATCTTTAAACGGAAGTTCTACCATGAATCTACCGCTCGGTTGCCGTACTACACTCGCAGTAAAGATTGATTCTGCTTGTTTTTCTTCCTTTGATAAGATTTGTTTTTTCTAAAGGAGGTGAATGACTCGTTAAAAAACAACTGGTTCGTTCCGTAAGACTACCTACTTCGTTAACTTTTCCCATGACGACCCAACCAAAGATAGTTTCAAGGGCTGAAGGTTGCCCTATTTGTCCAAGAACCCTGCCCTCCTTGAATATCTGTGCGAATAGCTCGCAACCAATAACTAAGTCCACAGGTCTAGATTTGAAATAAGATGGGTCGGCAAGTTTAAGGTTTTCCAAGTGGTTCCACTGATTATCGTTCAAAGTGAATGTAGGCATATTGGAACATAATTGTGGAACGACAATTGCTTCGAAATTAAGTAAAGGAGTGACCTGTCCTTGTGGCTTAATGTGACATTGAACGAGCCCTTTGGAAGTAAAAGAAGACATCTGATTTAATCCGAATATTTCAGTGGTGTAACTTCGCCTAGGAAGATTAAGACGCTGAATACACTTTTCACTGATGAATCCTGTCTGTGATCCAGAATCAAGCAGTGCCCTTACAGGTTGAAAATTTCCGCAACCGTCCATAACATCTATTATGGCGGTGCATAAAAGAAAGGTACCTGAAGGTCCTGAGGTATTTAATGACACATGAAGATTATTGACAGGTGGTGTGTGAATGACAGGACTAGTATCTTGGCTTCCAGACTCTTGATTAGTTTCTAAGATATGAGTTAAAATGTGGTGCCTTTTACTATTGCAAGTCCTGCATGAATATTTTGATTTGCACGTATCTACCCCATGCAGGGGATGAAAACACGCTAGACATAATTTTTTCTGCTTGACGAAAGATAGGCGATCGATAGGTGAGAGATCAAGAAATGTTTGACATTTCGAAAGCACGTGACCTTGATTACACCGGAAACATTTTATTCCCGTACTTGAATTAGTTGAGGTGCCAGCCAGTCCTATAAAAGGCGAATTGGATGATTTATAGGTAGGCTTTTGCCCAAACTGATTTCGCATAGAATTTGAATTTTGATAGGTAGGCTTTTGCCCTGACTGATTTTGCATAGAATTTGATTTTTGATAGATAGGCACCTTTTTGGGTGCTGTTGATTGAGGAAGTGATTCCAAAACTTTACATATTTTTTCTAGAAATTGAAAAAGTGACTGAAAAGTGGGAATTTCGGTATTAGTATTGGCGTGACTCATTTCGAAATTTGAACTCGTCGGAATATCCAATTTTTCTAACAAAATGAAAAAAATAATAAAGTCCCAACTGTCAACGTCAAAGCTAAGTGATTTTAAAATTTCTAGGGATTCAGAAAAGGGGTCAATTAAATTACGCAATTCTTTAGCTGACTCGTTTTTTAAGGTGGAGTTCATAATTGTGCTTAAAGCATCATTTGCGAGGTCTCGCTTGTTTTGATATCTATTGACTAATTTGTCGTAAGCAATTTTATAATTTTGATCCGATAAGCTAATCCCTGATATCAATTTTAAAGGCTCATCCTCGAGATATGAAAATAAATATTGAAGTTTTCGGACGTTACTTAGACTTTGATTTTGATCTATAATGTTATTAAAAAGATGGAAAAAGCTTGGCCATAATTTTTTATCACCTCGAAATATGGGAATACCTAACTCTTTGAGTTTTGGAGTTTCGTTTTGTCGAACATATGATCCCGAAAAGGATGGGGCCTCAACCGGAAATATTTTAGAGTAAACTATAACTTACGATAAATATCTATTGACTAATTTGTCGTAAGCAATTTTATAATTTTGATCCGATAAGCTAATCCCTGATATCAATTTTAAAGGCTCATCCTCGAGATATGAAAATAAATATTGAAGTTTTCGGACGTTACTTAGACTTTGATTTTGATCTATAATGTTATTAAAAAGATCGAAAAAGCTTGGCCATAATTTTTTATCACCTCGAAATATGGGAATACCTAACTCTTTGAGTTTTGGAGTTTCGTTTTGTCGAACATATAACACTCGGTTATGTGTTTTCACAAACCGCGGCATCGGATGAAAGAGCGAGAAACGAGTTTCAAGTGAGGTATTCCGATTTGGATGAAACCTTCGATAAATGCATGCTGGCACATAATGACGTCATTATGTTGATAGACGACGCGGACGACGAGGAGTTTAAAACGCAGGATGCGATCCTTTCAGAAGCTCGCAAATATTTTTATGCGTGTAAGGGGGTTTACTCTAAAATATTTCCGGTTGAGGCCCCATCCTTTTCGGGATCATAATCTTCATAACTTACGATAAATATCTATTGACTAATTGGTCGTAAGCAATTTTATAATTTTGATCCGATAAGCTAATCCCTGATATCAATTTTAAAGGCTCATCCTCGAGATATGAAAATAAATATTGAAGTTTTCGGACGTTACTTAGACTTTGATTTAGATCAATAATGTTATTAAAAAGATCGAAAAAGCTTGGCCATAATTTTTTATCACCTCGAAATATGGGAATACCTAACTCTTTGAGTTTTGGAGTTTCGTTTTGTCGAACATATGATCCCGAAAAGGATGGGGCCTCAACCGGAAATATTTTAGAGTAAACCCCCTTACACGCATAAAAATATTTGCGAGCTTCTGAAAGGATCGCATCCTGCGTTTTAAACTCCTCGTCGTCCGCGTCGTCTATCAACATAATGACGTCATTATGTGCCAGCATGCATTTATCGAAGGTTTCATCCAAATCGGAATACCTCACTTGAAACTCGTTTCTCGCTCTTTCATCCGATGCCGCGGTTTGTGAAAACACATAACACTCGGTTATCGCAGATAAAAAACCCTTGCGTTTTTGCACGGCTTTTTTGACAGACATGATTTTACCTTTGAAATGACGAAATTGTCGGTAAATATACAATTAACGCTAAATTAATGCTTTTGAAATAGAAAAATGACGAATTGTCGAAAATATGCACTATTTTATCGCAATTGATGAAAATTATTTTAAATACCGAAATGATATGGAACACATCTAATCACAGAAATGTCGGTAAATATACAATTAACGCTAAATTAATGCTTCTAAAATAGAAAAATGACGAATTGTCGAAAATATGCACTAATTTATCGCAATTGATGAAAATTGTTTTAAATATCGAAATGATATGGAACACCCCTAACACACTGAACGTTTGTTTTGTTTGTTTTGATTCCTTCTCGTGGCTTGTTTATACCACGCGGTACGCGAAAACAGGTACTGCCGACACCACACCGACCTTCGGTGCGAACACGACTTTCTCTCGTTTCAATACGATGCGAAAAATTCAAGGCCGCCTTGTTTTCGGCGTGAAAATAATGGCTGATTATTAATACCGTCGTATGGAGTTTTTATTTAAAATAATTCGGCTCGAAAGGAACACTTATGTTATGCCCGCAGTAAGAAAAACGATAACTGCAATGGACTGTAAATATTTTAATTAAATGAAGCGCGAACAAACATAAATATATATTGATATGAAATTACGAAATAATCAAACGTCCATAGGTAAAATATTGGTGCCACACAACGGCAATCAGAAACAAAGGCACTCACCAGTTTGCTGCCAATTTCTCCACGTTCCTAGGGGCCCCTGAATGGATCTAATGATGTCACCACGTAGCTGAAGGGCTGAAGTTTCTTTTCTATGCTTCAGTACACCAAAATCGAGCACTTTCAGGTGTAGATATTTGAAATAGTTGGAGAACGAAATTAACACGCCATTTCTCGAGGCGATTGACAAAGGATCTCTCCGGTTGTTGATACGCATGTCCAAATGCGCGAAATGCACTCTGCCCTTCATACAATTGTGTGGTTTTAAAAATATATAAACAACCGCGAAATTTAGCGGGAGCTAACATGTAGGTGAAACTAAACGCCCTCTTCAGGTTAGACTAAATGAACATGTAAAAAGTACTCAATTAGGGGATATTGGAAAATCCGGTATACACTGCAAAAAATTTTGTCTACAATAAAAACACGTTGTTTTCTTAAATAAATTGTATTACCTTAAAACAATTTGCTTTGAATTAAAATATCCCTTTTTAGTTCACAGCAGCGTTTAATCTTGAAATGCGACTTTATTTTTCTTCTTTAATTGTTTTGTTTCAGTATACTCCATTTTGAAAGAAAGCAAATTGTTTTCATATAAGTAATATTTTGCTTCCACAGAAAACGGTGCCTTAAATTAATTCAGTTCCAATTTATATTAAAACTATTTCTGTCTCACATTAAAATAAAGAGGCAAGACATTTTTTGTGGAATATCAAGAAAATATTCTCCTGGTGAATAGGAAAGCACAAATTATTTTACTTCAAAGCAATTTCCTTTGATCTAAGGCATTTTTTTTTACCGTGTAGCGGATCATGTATCGTCAAATGTTCACAGCATTCAATGGTCAGAAGCTTAAGTTTTGCATAAGGAGCTGCATTGGCGAAAACGAAAGTTTATTGAAGCTGCGTTTATAATGCAGAATAAAGAAGTTTTATAAAGAAGTTTAATATAAGCATAATAGCAGTCTACGTACCATCAGATGACGAAAAAGTAGCTACAAAACAACTGTTCTTTGACCAACTTGATGAGACTATCACCAAAATCGGTAATACCAGAGAAATAATTATGCTTGGCGATTTTAATAGCCGAACTGGTAGACAAACCCAGAGCAAAGTGATAGGACCATTTGGAGAAGAAGTAACAAATGATAATGGCTTGAGACAATGCAATGCAATTGTGTGAAACCCAAAACCTAAAAATAAATAATGGTTTTTTTAGGCATAAGGATATTCATCGATATACCTGGATTCAGCCAACAAGAAATCTTAAATCAATCATTGACTATGCTATAGGTGGACAACACTCGCAATTAAAGTGGTATGATGTGCGAGCACTTCGTGGTATTAACTGTGGATCTGACCACCATCTGGTAAAAGCAAAAATATTATTCCCTTTTAGAAAAACACATATGGACGAAAGTATTGAAGAAAATGAAAACCTAGAATGCATCGAAGACAATCAAAAATACAACTTTAGAAGTCTAGAAATCGAAAGTACTCAAATATTGTATCAGAACCGATTAGATAAAAAATTAATAAACACAGAACACTCATTTGAAAAGATATATACAAACATAATAAAAAGCTTGAAGGAAGCAAGCATCGAAGCTGTTGGATACCAAGATAATAGAAATAGCAGGAAGATGTGGTGGACGGAAAAAACACAGGAAATGGTCAAAGAGAAAAAACGCACATACTTGAAATGGCTCAGTACTAAAGAACAAAGAGACCTAGAAATCTACAGTGAAACCAAAAGACAGCTGAGAAATTTGATACGCACAGAAAAAATTGAACGGTTCGAGCGCAAATGCCACGATATCAATACACACGTAGGAGGTGGGCAGAGTTCTGAAGTATGGAAATTCATTTCTACAGTAAAAAACACAACAAAAGAAAAAGTAAACATCCAGATCATCAAACCAGAACAATGGACAGAACACTACAAGGGACTGCTGCAGGAAATGAGACCCGAATATCTGGCAGCCTCTCCAAGGAGAGACATAGAAGTACACGGAGAGGAAGTAATCATCGAAAAAGAAATCATAAAAAATAGTATTAAAAAGCTTAAATCCGGAAAAGCTAGCGGACCTGGAGGAATATATGTTGAAATGCTCAAATATAAATCAGAGAAACTAATCGAAAATCTCACATATATTATCAATCAATGCATAAACGGACATCCAGTACCTGATGATTGGAAAATTGCATTCATATCCTCAATACATAAAAAAGGAAACAAGCTGGATTGCAACAATTACAGAGGAATTTCAGAAACTAGTACTCTCAGTAGATTGTACGGTAGGATTCTTAGAGATCTAATAGAGAAGGATTTTCATGAACAAGAAGAAGAAGAGCAAAGTGGGTTTCGTGCAGGCAGATCTTGTAGTGATAATGTTTTTTGTCTTAAACAAGTAATTGAGAAAAGGAGCGCCAGAAATATAGAGACTGGTGTTACCTTTGTGGACCTACAAAAAGCATATGATACCGTTCCAGTAGAAAAACTGTGGACAGTGCTAGAGCAGACTAATATCAATCATACATACATAAAAGCGATAAAAGAACTATACACAGGGTCAAAATCTAAAATTAAAATTGGAAATCAACTTTCAAAAGAATTCCTGGTAACAAAAGGCTTAAGACAGGGATGTTGTATTTCTCCAACTCTTTTTAAAATATATATCGCAGTAGCTCTAAAAAACTGGCAACGGAAAGTGCACGGCATGGGAATACAACTTAACGACCGATTTACCATATACACACTACAGTTTGCTGACGACCAAGTAATTGTAGCTAATTTGGTAAACTTATCACGTCCTTGCAATGCAACTATAGGTAAATTTAGTGGGAATAAGGACACTGTTGTTCTGGTAAATATACGTTTTAATCCATCGGTAAATATACGTTTTAATCCATCCATCCTGTCGAAACGTTATCTTTGGATTAAAATGTATATTTACCAGAAAAACAGTGTCCTTATTCCCACTAAATTTACCTATAATTGTAGCTAATGATAAAGAGGACATGGAGTATATGATGAGAAAGTTAATGGAAGAATACCAAAAGTGGGGATTAACAGTGAACGTGGACAAGACACAGTACTTATGTATTGGAAACGAATCCAGTGAGTTATAACAAGACAATGGACAAGTAATATCTCCATGCAATGAGTATGTATACTTGGGTGTCACATTTGATAAGACAGGAACAGACTGTAAAGAACTGGAAAAAAGAATAGTAAAAGTAAAAAAGGTTATTGGATGTCTTAACAGTATTTTATGGAGCAGAGAGATAAAAAAGAATGTAAAATTTAACATATATGAAACAATGGTGAAAAGCACGCTGTTGTTTGGAATAGAGACTTGTCGCGTAACAGAAAAATACAAAACAAAAATGGAAAGTGTCGAAATGGATGCAATAAGAAGATCAATGAGAATATCTAGAATAGATCACATAAGAAATGAGATCATAAAAGAAAGAATGGGAATCGAAGGGAGCATAACGGACGACATCACTAAAAGACAACTGATATGGTACGGCCATGTACAACGGATGAACGACGAAAGATTACCAAAGCAGGTCCTAGAATGGCAACCAATGGGGCGCAGAAAAATAGGGCGTCCTAAACTAGAATGACAACAGTCAATCCAAAAAAATCGGACAGAAGATGATTTTCAGGACCAAAGGAGATGAAGAATAGGCTTCGGACAACGTAGAAAAACGTTCTAAACCGACTAAATAGAAATAAAAAAAATAAAGAAGTTTTCAGTCAACTAAGCACGGACATACCAAACACATGGAAACCACTCCTTAAGGAAAACAAGCCTCTTGAGATTAAAAAGGGGGCAAACCGTCACACCTGACTGTACATCAAGTAGTATAAGTAGTAGCCTGTAGACTGGGTTGTTTAATTTACACTTGAAAACGATTAGAGATACTTACTAACCGAAACGTGTTTAAAATAAATAACGCATTGTCGAAGTCCGAAATTGTTTTCTACTCAATCATTGTCTACGAGTTTTAAACAAAGTGCATACTTTTTTGTGCGTCGACTAATCTGGGTTCCAGCTAGCACCGAGTTCCGTATGTTCAGGTAAGTGCATGTTTGTCCCCTACTTTGTCGTATAGCTCAAATAACCCGATTGCACTTCAATACAACTTTTAGCTCTATACATGTATTATTTTATCTGCATCCCTTATTTTTGAACTACGAATTCGACGAACGAACCGAACCGAATCGAAATATCTCCGTTAGATCGATTCGCTCACCGCGGTAGAAGAACTGAACGCCGAATTTGTGGTGAGGTAGTGCCAGGTAATTAGCGACCTTCAATACCTCAAATTTGGCTCCCCTTATTCGTGACAGTATTTTCACATCTTCCTGTGGCCCACCGTAAAAATTTCAGGGGGAAAAGGGGCATGGCCCTTAAAAAAATATCCCTTTGTACATTCTGATTATTATTTGGCATTCAAAATGACGTACGGCCGCCGTCTGTTGTTTTATTTAGGTATCTTAAATTTAAAACGTTATAGGTGCTGAAAATATAACAAAAATAAATGGATCCATGACGGATCTGATACCTCCCTTGCCAATTAGCACACTCCAAGTAAACTCCATACTATATCAACCAGGCCTCTAATATCAAAATATTTAGAAAAAAACTAAAAAATGCACTGCTACAGAAACCATATTATGCACTTACTGAATATTTTAATGACCAGATTCTTGTGTCTTGACAATATTTTTCTTTAGAATTATTTTTTTTTTCATGTTTTGTTTGTGTATTCTTTTTTTTTTGCACATGTTTTATAAATGTTAGCAAATGTCTTGACATAATTTTTATCGTTTTGTTTTTAATAATTGCCTTTGAAGTAATTTTATAAATGGATTGTTGGATATATCTTTTTTAGCTCACACATATACTATACTATAGTAGTGTGAGCTATGGTGATCCTAATTTTTTTGAGAAAAAAAAAGTTGCTCCGATTTCAAATTTTTTTATATATCTTTGCGTTTCAGATGATTTTGAAACTTTTTTGTTGCGCCGTCTGTCTGTCTGTCTGTATGTCTGTCTGTCTGTCTGTCTGTCTGTCTGTCTGTCTGTCTGTCTGTCTGTATGTCTGTCTGTAACGACCAACGCGCATAACTCAAAAACCGCTTGGCCGATTTTAATGAAATTTGGTACCTAGGCTGGGTCTTGGGTCGAGATGGTCCCATTTAAAAATGAACAAAATCCACCGAACACAAACCAAATAAAAGGGTGGGGGTAGATTTCAAAATTAGAGTTTATGTGAAAATATGACGTGTGTGATATCAAACGAAAGGTAATTGAGTCTGCAGTTAAACAAAATACATTTTAATTTATTTTAAAAAAAGGGTGGGGGTATATTTTAAAAATTAGAGTTTAAGTGAAAATATGGCGTGTGTGATATCAAACGAAAGGTAATTGAGTCCCGAGTTTAACAAAATACATTTTAGTTTTTGTTTTTTTAAGGGTGGGGGTAGATTTCAAAAATTTGAGTTTAAGTCAAAAAATGGCTTGTGTGGTATCAAACAAAAGGTAATTTAGTCTGGAGTTGAATAAAATATATTTGTTTTTAGTTATATTAGCTCACACGTACACTATAATTATAGTACCTAGTGTGAGCTTAGGGGCCGATATATTGGCAGAGTATTTGTTTATATTTTTGTTCTTTTATTGTTTTAATAATTAATTAACTTTATTAGCTAGTTAGGCTTTTGATTTTACTATTGCTATTTTACTATTTTTACCTCTAGGTTAGTATTAGCCTGCTTTGTCGAAAATTTTACTGACAATAAAGTATTTTTGATTTGATTTGATTTGATTTGATTTGATTTGAAAAACAGTTTTTTATAAATACCTCCCAAACTACTAATTCTAAATCCGCATTAATAGCTCTGTTAAAAAGTAAAAATTTTTTCAATTGTTTAACGGTCAAAATTTTGACGCAAATCGAATTAGCTCGTTACAGTATCGAACACTATTTAACCTGAAAATTTAACGAAAATCGGCTTAGCGGTTTAGAAGCTATCGTGTTACTGACAGACATACAGACACAGACACACACATAAATAGACATCACGACGATATTGCTAGGATAGGTCAAAATACACACAAATAACACAATTTCGGGGTTATCTGAAAAAAAAATTGGTCGAAAACCATACCTTCTCTAGCCATTGTTGCGCGGGCTGAGAAGGGAAATTAGCGAAACGTTTGCGGGTGATTATACAAATATTTATTCCTACCGTAATAAAAGAATTACCCATCTTTGTGCTACATAAAATTTAGAAACATATTTTATGTTTAATTGATCCCTCATCCCTCTGCTCATGTTTGTTAAATGTAGGTATACTTATAAATAGGTCTTTCATTTTATACCTCAGTCTTCCGCAGCACTTTCGGCTTTTGATGATGGCCACAAACCCCTTTCGAAATTTTTTATTGAAGAAAGCATATAGAATGGGATTTATGCAAGAGTTGGACGCCCCCAGCCACTGGGCGATGGGGGTTACGATCGGTAGCACGTCTTCTTCCCAGGGTTCAATGTCTCCACCTACGAAACCAATAACGAATCAACTTGAATATATCACTAAAGAATTTCGAATAAATCTCCCTTAATAATTTATTTTATGGTTATGTGACTGAACCGGAAACATAAAAAGTTAGTTTTTTTAAACCGACCAGACATAATTTATGTATAATTTTTTGTACAAAAAGTGTCACTTTACTGGAAAACATTCCGGTTTAAACAGGGACCGGGAAAGAACCTGGAGATCAGAAAATATTTTCACCGGTCCCTCTTTTAGTCAAGTTGGTCAAATCTTATGCAGTGGCGCACCCAGGAATATGTCTTGGGGGGGGGGGCGAGACCTCATGATGTCGTATTTTATATTATTTTAACATTTTATTTATGAAATATGATATAATATAATATATAATATCTTGGGCTTGGGGGGCGGACTCCAAGCCCCCCCCCCCCCTCTGGGTGCGCCCATGTCTTATGTCATTTAGACAGTAATCAGTGGCGTATTTAGAAAAAAGTTTTCGGTGGGAGAGACAGTATGAGCCGTATTTTATGCTATTTTCTGTATTCATGAAATATGTGGTAATATCTAAAAAAAACTTAGCTTCGGGGTGGGCCCAGGCCCGCCCCTATTTCACTGATTGTGATTATGCACCATAATTAACACAATTTAAAAACAATAGGTTTGACATTTTTATCAAAATATTCAATTTTAACGTAAATATTGTTTTTATTATACCCAGTTATAAATTAATAGGTTTTAAATAAGTTCCTTAATATTTACATGTGGAGTATGTTTGTGGTAATTTATGTCGGTGTAAAAAGTTAATATCAACATGTTAAGTGTGTTTGTGCTATTTTAGTCGGTTTAAAAAAACCTCTTTGGTCGACCTGTAAAGTTTAGGTTTTCGGTCTAGTATCGTAAATACCTATTTCGATCGTGTATCGTAGGCATTTTTTTAAATCGACATAAATCTACACAAACATACTCAACATATAAATATTCTTTTTTAAAATCGAGGTATCGCACCTCAATCTTACTTCGCATTTAAACATACAAGGTACTTACATAAATGCTAGTAGATTTATAACTAGGAAACCAATATTTTATATTTTAATTGGATATATTTTAAGTTAGAGTTTAGGTTTCCGGTCGGTTGAAAAAAAAACTCATTCAGGGACACTAATCTTGCATGCAACTGTTCATTGCTCCATGTCAAGCGGCCTTTACTCTATTTTGGTAATTTATTGTAACTCCCACATTTACATACCTAGTTTAATTCTGGCGAAAATGGCATAAAGAGGCAACCAGGAAATCACAAAAAGGATAACGACGGCGATCAGCATCTTCACAACTTTGACCTTGGATTTTTGCTGCATCCTTTCCATTTGAGCATCTTTCGTATCTGAGGGAATGTGTCTTTTCCAGACCTTAAAAAACAATTTTTAAACTTTTTCATTATTTTGGCGTTAAAGTCTATTACTTCACACGCTTCTTCCTTTTCCAATTTTAACCTTGCTCCACTCAGAGAACCTCCCTTAAGCTAAGTGTCTATTTAAGAAAAATATTCTCAACTGCGTCAGTTACTCTTAGTTATTCTCTCAATAGCTCCTAATAGGAAACTTCTTTCCTATCTTATTCTTCGGTTTGCTGGCCTTCAGTAAGACCATTTTGTAATATCAGTTTGCATTGGGATACCTGAAATCTTCGAAATTTAATTCGCTTTTAATAAGTAAAGGAATATTGCCCATACCTACCTTAATGTAGATCAAAACATAGCACATAGTAATCAAAATCATAGGTAGAATGTAGCAAAAGAGTAAATTGGCAATTAGGAAGTATAGAGATCCACTTATTGGATCTGGCCAGACTTCCAGGCAGAGCTGAACGTGCGGTGCATTACTGAAGATCACAACCTAAGAATAAGAATAACCAGATACAGCTTTTAATTTTAAATTGAGCAATAAGGACTAAAGCATTTAATGTAAAAAAAGCCAAGTACACGAAAATGGTATTTCGTAAAAAGAGTTGAAATAAAAGTAAAGCCAAGTTCTCCAATACAAATTTCAATTACTAGTTTGAAAATGTTTTTTTAAACTTTGCTATTACAGCCAAATTTCTTTATCTTCAATTTACCACTGTGCCTAAGAGTCATTTGCGGCCCTAATAGCCAGGTTTAGAAGAACATTTCCAAACCAGTAAAAACCTTTCATTTTGAAATTTGTATTAGAGAATTTGGTTTTACTTTTATCTCAACTCTTTTTACGGCATACCATTTTCGCGTACTTGGCTTTTTTTACATGAAATGTTTTTGTTAAGATTTCACTCCTTTTTTTAAAGGATTTGGGAATATTTAAGTTTTAACTTAAAATTCAACATTTTTGCAATGCCTTATTAAAAATATTAAGGTTTTTTACTTTTTTCCTATGGTTTTATCATCACTATTAGCCTTCTAAAGCTCTCTAGCATTCCTGGAAGTGGGCAATGTTACTTTTACATAATTATACATTTATAAGGGAGGAAAGTAAATTAAAATTTTAATATTTTTAAATTTTTTCCTATAGTTTTATCATAGTTCCTATCAGTCTTCAAAAGATGAGCTATCAAGCGTTTCTGGAAAGGGGCAATGTTAGTTTTACATAACTTTACATTTATAGGATGGGGAAGCAAATTCAAATTTTGGGGTTTTTGGATTTTTTCCAAGAGTTTGGTCATAACTTCTATCAGTCTGCCAAATTTCAGCTTTGTAACATGTCTGGAAGTACAGTAGAATTTTGATGACTTTCCAAGTCCATAAAACTTTGAGAAGCTGTTAACTCTATAAAGATTTAGGACAGTGCAAAGTTTGAGTTTCCTAGCTCATTTCGAAGTAGAGTTTTAGATAGGTCAAATATGGGCTGAAATGTTTCAAAAAAAGATGATACAGCAGTTTACGCGAACTTGGCGGGGCACTGCCGTGCCCCCAGATTACAACAAACCGAACCCCACAAGAAAGAAATTTCGAAGTTCGTAAGACATGATGTTTCAATGTATTTTTAGACGCTGATTCGAATAAGGGGCCAAAAAAGTCCCTGGACACGTGGAATTTTCCCCAGTAAATCAATTCTTATGAAATCAACGACAAAAAGTAGGTTTGGCAGACCTGTATTCCAATTTTAATGATTTTTGGTCAGGGGTGGACATCTGGGGGTGGATGGGGAAACCGGCCCGGAAAAAATAGGCGACCGGCCCATATTTCACACAAGGGCAAATCTACAACAACGCCAAACAAAAAACATTTTTTATTAAAAAGACTTAAATTCCTAATAAGTTTAATTTATCAGCTTTACGCAAGATCAGTGGCGGATCCTGGATTTCCTAGGGTAAGCGCCAGAGATGTCAGGTACTTTAAGTACGGTACTTGAAATCGTACTTCAAGTATTTACAAGTACTTCAAGTACTGTACTTGAAGTACATCTACAATCCGGTAATTGTACTTGGTACTTGAAGTACTTTTAACAATGAACTTGGAAATGTACTTGATTTTGTCAAGTAAAGTACTTCAAGTACATTATAAGTACTTCAAGTACATTCAAAGTACTTCAAGTACATTCAAAGTACTTCAAGTACATTCAAAGTACTTCAAGTACATTCAAAGTACTTCAAGTACATTCGAAGTTCTCCAACTACATTAAAAGTACTTCAAAAACAATAAAATATTCTTGAATTACAATGTAGATATAGGTGAGATATAACTTTAATGCGCCGAAGACGTGTTAACCTCAGGGTTGCCACCTGTCCGGTTTTTTTTATCAACTTGGCAGGGTCCGGTATTTTAGCAACCTTGATAGGTACGTCTTAATTAATCGCCCAAAAAATCGTCATATTAGGTACACACTAGTTATGTACCTAGAAGAGATGAGTTGCAGCATATCCCACAGGTGTTCTTTTTGCTATCCTGCATTTTTCTACTAGGTTATATATTTCGATCTGTTAATATTAAAATCATTCTTAGCTTAAGCCTTAGCCTGTAAAAATTAACTTGTCTGAAATAAAGTTTTTAAAAACGGGATTTCTCGACTTAAAAACATAATTGGCGCAGTCGGTAGGATTGTCAACCAATTCGCGAGCGTGGTACCTGTTCATCGAGAACCAATCCAGATCGTGTGGATTGATCGCCTCCGAATTGTGGGTTAAACCCTTAAGTGACAATTTCGAACATAGACATAGTTAGTGAAAGTGGTCAGGAGCACAGAGGTTCAGGGCGATTGAATTCGACAGCGACTTCTAGCCATCCTGACGATCCAACCACAACACAGCAAGGCAAGAAGTTCTGAATCAACCAGATAGGAAGATACTCACCGTAAGTTCCAATTTTCCTATCGATCCTTTCCCTTACTCCGGTTAAGTGATGGAAAGTAATTTTAAGTAGAATTTTAAGAGAGTAAAATTTTGAGAAACGATTTTTAAAAAAATAATTAAATTTTAATTTTATCGATAAAATCTAAGTCGATATTTGATTTAATTTTTATTAGTTAATTAATTAAGACTTATATTAAAAGATTTTTTTTAATTTTGAATGAGCTTATCACGCTCAAGCAGTACTGAATCAATCGATAGTTTAGTTAGTAAATTCTTTTCAAACTTAACTTTAAAAAACAGCCACAAAAATCCAAAAATGGCTCTACCGCAAAATCCACAAAATCAAAATCCAATCAATTATACATTGTTAAAGATGTTTGCCGATACAATAGCATCATATAATGGTGATCCAAATATTTTAAATTGCTTCTTATCAGCAGGTGATTTTTTGTTTAATACATATTGCCGAAATAATGTCGATCCTATTTTACACCAGTATCTTTTACGTACATTAAGAAATAAACTCATAGATAGGGCACAAATTTTAATAGGTAGTAGAATGGAATTAACTACATGGGATGAAGTTAAAAACGCGCTTTATAATTGTTTCGGTGACAAAAGAAATCTAGAATGTCTCGAAACAGACCTCATGGTAGCAACCCCTAAAAAAGATGAACATCCCTTAGAATTTGCAAAAAGATTACAAGTTTTAAGAAGTCATATAGCACAAAAAATTTCATCATTATCAATAACAGACATGGACGCATTAACAAAAGTTATATATTTGCGACAATACGACCAAATTTGTTTAAGAACTTTTATAAGAGGTGTGCCTAAATCCTTACAAAGTATTATTCGACTTAAAAATCCCGATACTATAGAAACCGCGATGACTCAAGTAAATGAAGAGGAAAATTTCGAATATGCGCTAAATATTTATAAGCAACCTAGATATAATAATATCCCACCATTACAAGTAACTAGAAATCCTCAAAATCCCCAAATTCATAGACCTAATCAACAAAATCAATATACCCGAAATTTTTTCCCTTAAAATAATTACAAAAATCCATATTTTACACCCCCAAATCAAAATTATTATATTAGACCACAAAACCCATTTGCCCAACAAAATTTTAATCAAAATTTCAATCAAAGACCAATTAATAATAATCAACCTCGACAATTTCCACAACAAAATTATTTTCAAAATCAACAAGCTTTTAGACCACCTAGCAATGTGTTTAAACCCACGGGAGAAACGCCAAATAACAAACCCAAACCAATGTCTATTTGCTCTAGTTTACAATCAAGACAAAATCAAAACCAAAATAACCAACAAAATCAATATAAAAATCAAGTTCGATCACAAATGTACCCAAGGCCAACATAAAAATAGAGGCCACGACCCTGAAAAAATCAGCTGTTCTCCCGGGGCTGAATTTTACATTGGGTCTTATGGGAGGTCAGACGTTTTTTTATGATATTTTCAAAATGGCACTACAGATTTCCGCAAAATTTCAGTGAAATATTCTCAGACACCATCCCGATATTCCACCAAAGGTTTGTAAGGAAGCAACATGATTAAAAAGGTTAAAATCTTCAAGATTTAGCATTCCTTATTTTGAATTCAAATTACCCGCCATGTACCACATGCCAACTGTTATATTTGACATGTATTTGACTTTGTCATATGTGATTGTCACATTCGCTTCTGCTTTAAACTTAAGTTTTGTGTGAGCTTATGAAGCGGCTATGAAAAATTAGGGCTTACTATACATTAAAAAAAAATTGTTCTGCCAGAATAAAGTAAAAACAATCTCAAAAACGGCTTTATTTAAAAAAAATCAAATATCCATGAACCGTCATTCCAACTTCAATATTTTAAAGACAATCAGCTGTGTCGTAACGTGATCAAAAAAAAATCAGCCCCGGATGTGACGTCAACAAAGTGGAGGATCGTGGCCCGTCCATTTTGATAGCCCTGATGTACCAAATTGATCAAAATGACCCGTCGACATCAAACGCGTGCTCTAATAATTTACAAAATCCCACTCAAGAAAATTTGACATCTTACGAATCGACAAATTATACAGATAATTCGATATATCAAAATTACGATTTCCAAAAATTTAATCAATACGAACATTTTGACAATTTTGAACAAGATAATACCTATGTACAACCTTACGATCAACAGCATCAAATCCCTTCATACGATAACGAATATGACGCAGAAAATTCTCAAGATCAAAATTTTCAAACACCCAGCCTATCAAATTTTGGGAGTTAGCATCAAAAATGAACACCGAATTTACTAATAGCTTACCATACATAGAAATTAAAAACCCACCATTAAAATTATTAATCGATACAGGGTGCGGTCATTCAATATTAAAACCATCAATAGCCGAAAAATATTATCCTCAACAAATCTATAATTTGCCTACCACTATCAAAACAGGTACAGGTGAAAAAGAGATAATTTTTAAAGCCGATATTCCAGCATTTCCGGAATTTCAATCAGCTAGCAATATTTCCCATATTTTATTTGATTTTCACGAATTTTACGATGGTATTATAGGGTTAAAAGAATTAAAAAGATTTAAATTTTCTATAGACTTATCAAATTAATTATTAGTCAACACCCACACCGGCATTCCCATACACTATCGCCAGGTGCAGAACGAAAGCCACAGCAAAACTGTACGTTCACATGAGACCGCAAGTGTTAAAACCCCAGTTTCCGCGAATAATATTGATACCTTAGTACCGGAATACACTACCAACCGGCTGTGTTTCTCAGAAACAATGACAACAAGAAAACAAGACAAACAGAACATAAAAGCAGATGCATTATGTCGATTAGAAATTAATATGATCAATAACAACTCTATGATTGGCAACCCTGGAGAAATAAATGATGAAATCGAAGAATATATATCACAAATTAATGAAAACCTAACTGAAGAAGAGAGAAGCCAAATAAATGCATTATTAGAAAATTGTTCCAATAAAATCAATAACCGATCGATTAAAATCCACTCTAACATCCAGTTGAAACCACCCGATGAAAAAAGACAGGAAGAACCAATAGAAGAAGATATACCAGATGACTTAACCGTGCATACATCTACAGAGAACCCAATTTTAAATATACCAATAACTGAAAATTGCCTTAATACTTATACCAATCAAATAATATTCGTTCAAAAAGAAAAAGAATCATACCACGTGATCAGTAGCAAACCTTTCCAAACTAAACAAAGATTTATAGTACACCTAACTTTAAACTATGAAGAAGAAATAATAAAATTCTTTAGAGAATATGTCAGCCCAAACAAATATTATTGCTTTTACAATAAAAATTCAATATTAAATTTAAATGAAAGAATAAGTGTTATTTTGCAAAAAACATTTAGAAACCACGCCTACAAGCTAGTATTGACAAACACATTTTTAACGGACGTCTATGAAGAACAAAAACAAATAGAGTTAATAAAATATTACCATAATAAAAATCATAGAGGTATCAATGAAAACTTTTTAACACTCAGAAAGCTATATTATTGGCCTTTAATAAAAACTGACCTAATACAATACATAAACAACTGCGATATTTGTCAAAGAACAAAATACGATAGACATCCACCGCAGATAAAATTTTCACTGGCGCCCACACAACCATTTGAATGCATTCACCTAGACGCGTTCCAGATATCAATTTCAATTTTTATAACAATAATAGATCTCTTTTCACGATATGGTCAAGCGTACCCTATAGAAGCCTGTAGTAGTGTACATATTTTTGATAGTCTAATAAACTTTATTAATCACCATGGCCTACCACAATACATTACAGCCGAGTTCAAAAATAAATTGATTATTGATTTTTGCCAATTACATAAGATAGGCATCCATTTTACAACATCTGGGAACTCAAATAGTAACAGTCCTGTAGAACGTCTGCTTTCAACTTTAATCGAACATTTTAGAACTCTTAAATTAAAGGAACCCAATAATTCCAATAAGCAATTAATGCAATATGAAATATTAGCCTATAATTCATCAGTACATAGCGTAACTAAGCAAAGACCTTATGACGTCATTAATACACGACTTGACTTTCTAGACCCCTTCGTTGTCACAGACCAGGTCATTATAAGTAAATATGTCAATGACAGACGTGACAGATTAAAAATTATTTACCAAAAATTATTCGAAACATCCCATAACACTAAAATCAAACAAAACCAAAAGCAAATTCAAAAACTAGAAGACCCAATTCCCATGCCACCTGATACAACCATTTATGTTACAGACAAGCAAGCGAAACGACAAAAAGACAAACCGCGTAAAATAAAAGATAAGGTTTCACAAGACCTAGGAAACAAAGTTTATACCAAACAAAAGAAGATTATAGACAAATCACAAATTCAAAAACCTAAAAAGTTTTCTTGTTCGCAGGAAAATGCGGAACCTACCCCTTCAACTAGCTACCCTGTTCATCGTGACGACACTAGTGAAGACTCAGAATGAGGCAATCAAAATAACCCCGATTCATACCCCTTTACTCCCTTTTAAATTAGGTAACACTAGAATTATCGAGGGTAAACATACATTTTTACATTACGTAGAGCTTAAACCGCTTTTTAATCAATTGGAAACAATTGATAGCTTTTTTCGTATTATAGAAAAATCGCTTAATATTACGCCTAAATATGGATCGCAAAACTTTGCCTATTTCTATAGTTCTAAGAATTTACTGATTCACGCTAGGTATCTTATCGCACAAACAAAAGTGAAATTAAATAGCTTTATACCGCAACGACATACAAGGTCGAAACGTGGCTTAATTAATGATATTGGAAAAGCATTAAAATAGCTCTTCGGTACTTTAGACTCAGATGATGGTCAAAAATACGATCAGGCAATCAATACATTATTGAATAATCAAAATTCGGTAAATACAGAAGTTAAACTTCAAGTATCTTTAACAAAACAATTGATTGATAATTATAATAACACCGTAACGCTTTTAGTAAGAAATCAGTAACTTTTTAAAAAACATATTGATATTTTAGGATTTAATATCACCCGATCAATAAACGATATTACCAATTATCTAAAATCACAAAATGCCATTTCTCAAATAATTCTAAATTGTCAAAGTTTGATATCATTTTTGGATACTTTGGAGAACGCTGTTATCTTTGCTAGTCCAAATACACTGCATAACTCAATAATTTAATACTTAACCACCTTACATGGTGAAAATAAGATTCTACTGTTCAAAGAATTAATTTATTATTATCAAATAGCGAGCTTACAAGTTCAATTTTTAAATGATAAAATTATTTTTGCTGTTCATTTTCCTATTTTTCTGAAAGAAAATTTTTAATTATTTCTGGTGAGGTTAGGCCTTCTGTAGAAAATAAAATATACCGAAGGACCACTCGAGATAGCTCGAGAAAAACGTGGGGGAGTGAAGAGGGACTGTATCTTTCCACAGGGCTCCAACAGGGAAAAAAGAGCCTAAAAACTTAAATACTAAAAATAGCGCAGCAATGAAAAATTATCAAGAAACGACTTACCATTAGATGTCTTTTGTAGCTACTTGGCTGGCCAGCCCGATTATACTCGAAGTACCAGACTCTCCATTGCTCTATAGTTCAAAATGTTCCAAACACTAATATCTAATAAACTAAAGCGTAAAATTAATAGTTTCCACAATTTTAATATAAAATAATAGCGGTGCGGTGACTTTCCTTGCACGTGGCGCGTGGTTCTGTGTTCGCGCAGACAATCGGCGTTTTCGTCTGCCAGGCCGAATTTAGCCGCTTATCTCAAATCCTTCATTGCTGGAAGAAGCGCGCGAAGTTTAAATTTAAAATATGGAAAGATATAGCGTAAAGTAAATCAAAATAATATTCTACAAACGCTTGTAAGAGTAGAAAATGTAACCCAAAAATATTTAAAAACTAAGAGAGATAGCTTCTCTAATTTTAAGGGAAAATTAGAGAATATAATTATTTACAAAAATAAAAACAAGTTGGGAAACTTGTTCATTCGGCCCACCAAAATGAGCATCATTTTTCGGTAGGTGAATCTGAATCAATTGGAAGGGGGCAAAGCTTGACTAAAGGTCGTTTAAAGATACCGGACGCGGTACGAACATTTGCCACCCTAGCGTGCCCATCAGGCCCTTTAAAAATTTCAATAATGCGACCTACCCGCCATTGAAGGGACGGTGATAACTCGTCTTTGATAAGAACGAGGGTACCTATTTTTGGCTCTGCGCATGGTTCCAACCATTTATTTCGTACTTGAAGGGTATGTAAAAATTCTTGGCTCCAACGACACCAAAAATCGGCTTGTATTCGTTGGACCAAGTTCCATCGCGATAACCGATTCTCAGGTTTACTTGAAAAATCTTCATCAGGAACAGAAACTAAAGGTCCATGTGTTAAAAAATGTCCCGGTGTTAAAACCTGTAGATCGTTACAGTCGGTAGATTGCGGGGTCAAGGGGCGAGAATTTAAAATCGCCTCAATTTGACAAAGAACCGTGTACAACTCCTCATAACTTAGAATTTGCGAGCCAATGGTACGAATTAAGTGAGTTTTTACTGATTTTATCCCTGACTCCCAAAGACCGCCGAAGTGGGGAGCTGATGGAGGGATAAAATTCCAGGCGATAGCTTGTTGCGTGCAAGCATTTCTTGCAAGATCAAGCAATTCTTTGCTTGATTTAACGAAATTTGTGCCATTATCTGAAAAAAGAGTTTTTATGTAACCTCTTCGGGCAACAGAGCGACGTAGCGCAGCTAAAAAAGCGTCCGAAGTTAGATCTGACACTAACTCGAGATGTAAAGCTTTAGTATTTAGACAAATAAAAAGGCAGATATATGCTTTTTGTGTTTTTACACCTCTGTGTTTACTGAGAGTGATAGGTATAGCACCACTAAAATCTACTCCACTAAAAGTAAAAGGCTTTTGTGGAATCAAGCGGTAGGACGGAATTTGTCCCATGATTTGCTCATAAGAATGCGGTTTGACGCGAAAGCAACGAACACATTTGGATAAAACCGTTTTAATTAAGCGTTTGGCAGATAAAATCCAAAAAATTTGACTAATGAGATATTGGACTGTTTGCACTCCAACATGCAAATATTTTTTGTGCATATATTCAATAAAAATATAAGAAAGTCTACTTTCCTTGGGTAAAAGAAGAGGATGTTTTTGTCCGTAAGAAATAGTCATGGCTTGTTGAATGCGTCCTCCAACTCTTATAAGACCATCCTGGTCTAAAAAGGGATTCAATTTTTGTATGGGTTTTATGCATTTTTTCTGGTTTTGAAGGTTAAGAATTACTTCAGAAAAGTATTTTTGTTGTTCGTGCTTAGCCAAACATTTTAAAGCGTTAAAGAGATCGATATAATCTATATTTGTCTTTTTTCTGACGTCTGCGGATAGTCTACAATTATTTATGAATCGCAAACTGCGGGCTAAAAGTAGTTGAATAGCGTAAAAATCGGATTTATTATTTAAAAGCGAATCTAAAAAATTTTCCGTTATTCGATCACAAGAAATCAGAGCAACATTTTTTCGTTCCTCAGTCTCTAAACTGTCATTTATTTTGACTTGCGGGGTTTTTGTTGGCCATTTATCGAAAGATTCTTGTAAAAAACTAGGGGCGGCCCACCATAGGGGATGATTTAAAAGCTCACTCGGCGAGCAGCCGCGGCTGGCTACATCGGCACTATTGAGAAAGGTGGGGGTATATAACCAACATTCTGGATTAATATTATCTTGGATAAGACTAACACGATTTGCGACAAAAGTTTTCCATTTACTTGGATGGGATTTTATCCAGTGTAAAACAACCATTGCGTCCGAAAAAGCGTAAATATTATTTATAGTGAACCTTTTTATGAATATATCATATGTGTATTTTAAGACCTCAGATAAAAGAGTAGCGGCTAGAAGTTCTATTCTCGGAATACTAACAAATTTTTTAAGTGGAGCGATGCGACTTTTCGCAAGAACAAAATATATGTGATATTTAGCGTTTCGTAAAACACGTAAGTATATTACGCATGCGTACCCTCGTTCACTCGCATCACAAAAACCACAGAGATCGATGGATTCGGCGTTGGTGATGTCAATGTGGCGGGGTAAACTAAATTTTTCTAAAACTTGAAATTCAGATTGATAGAGATGTCCACTGACGAACTATTTCTAAAGTAGGCGTGGCGTCCCAGGAAATACCAAGTAACCAAATTTGTTGAATCAAATATTTTAAAGTGAATGTTACTGGGGTAAGATACCCATGGGGGTCATAGCAGCTTGCTAAACAAGAGAGAAGCGTCCTTTTAGTACAGCTTTGCTGATTAGGTAATATGTTAAATCGAAACTCGTCGTAGGAAGGGTGCCAGCACAGGCCTAAGACCTTAGTGACGTCATCCGAATCGAGAGATAAAACTGCGGGGTTGACTAAGGAGGGATCTAAATGAGAGATCACTTCTGAGCGATTGCTAGACCATTTGTGTAATTTCAAGCCAGCGTTTCCTAATAACTCCGTAAGCTCATGCTGCAAATTTAGCGCCTCTTGAACCGTTTCACATGAAGTAGTGACGTCATCAATATAGGTATCGTTAAGTATAACTTTAGCAGCGTGAGGGTAGTTATCATATTCGGACTCAGCTAAGTGCTGAAGGGTGC
Source organism: Aspidapion aeneum (assembly GCA_963576565.1). Lineage (NCBI taxonomy): Eukaryota > Metazoa > Arthropoda > Insecta > Coleoptera > Brentidae > Aspidapion > Aspidapion aeneum. The sequence goes on along the minus strand of OY755040.1, from coordinate 61,367,860 downwards.
GTAAAGCGAGATATGGTGAACAGTTCACTCCGTAAGTGACAGTTCGTAGTTTAAAAACGGAAACTTTTTCATTAGGGTTAAACCGCCAAAATATTTTTTGGTATTTTTGATGATCAGGGTTGATATTTATACCCCGATACATTTTTTGAATATCGCAGGTGAGCGTCACAGGGTTAAGGCGAAAATGTAATAATATTTGAATAATATCTTTTTGTAGTTTTGGACCCGATAATAATACTTGATTAAGCGAAATATGCGTAAAAGGGTCAGTAATACTCGCATTAAAAACTACCCTTGTCTTAGTAGTGATAGCTTCATTTTTAACAACAGCGAAATGTGGAATGAAATAGCTGTCTGAATCGTCTTCTTTTTCTGAGTCATAGTCCATATGACCCAATTCCAAATATTCATTCATAAATTTAGAATATTCACAATACAAGTTTTTATCGCGAAGCAGTTTTTTTTCTAAAGATAAGAAACGATTTAGCGCGACTTGTTTTATTGCGGGAAACTGCGGTGGATTTTCAAATGTGCGAAAGGGAAGGGAGACAGTATACCGGCCGTCTTGATTACGCGACACGTTCTGTTTAAAATAATTTTCACAAATTTCATCCTCTGGTTTCAAATGAGTTTTTTGGGGGACGCAGTCGGTTTCCCAAAATTTTGAAATTAATTGCGAAAGCGAGTCATTTTCATTTTGACAAAAAAGAGCATTAATTGGCGGGGTAGAAATTAAGGGTTGATTTATTTGTCCCATCAAAATATAGCCGAAAATAGTTCCCATAGCAAAGGGATGATTTGGATCATCGCTAGCGATTTTTTCACCCTGTATAATTAGTGGACATAGATCCATACCAATTAGTAAATTTACAGGCGAAGGGTTGTAAAAAGTGGGATCTGCTAAGGGTAAATTTTTTATAAAATGCCAATTTTCTGTATTTATTTTTACTGACGGTAAATCAGTACAAACCTTTTGCAAAATAATCGCTTGCGTAGACACAAAAATATCTGGTTTTTGAAAATTACAAATTTTAATAAAAATCGATCCTAGATCAGAAGTAAGAGAGTTGCCTCCAACCCCCTGTATATTTGAACATAAGGGTTGTCTTGGAAGGCCCAATTGTTGCGCTAATTTTTGAGAACAAAAAGTGTTTTGCGAACCGCTGTCTAACACGGCTCTAACTGTTTGAAAGTTACCGCGGACGTCTTGAATTTTTACTAGGATAGTTGACAATAAAACTTGCGATTGCGCAGAAATAAAACCACAATGCGTGGGGTTAGAACCTGAAGGAGTTGCGATTGGTACTTGTGAATTAGAAGACGTCGAAGTAAAATTTTGATTATTTTGAGAAGAGGCACTTTGAGGAAAATTATTTTGAGTAGAGTAATTTTGAAGCGGACAACCAGTAGCCGGGGATCTAAAACTTTGCTGGCTGGCCAAGTAACCACGTGGTGCACTACTTGGAGACGCGTTGGGAGAAATATTAGAGAGATTGTATGAGAAATTCACGTTAGCATCAAAATGTGATCTATTTTGATTTTGAGAATTAAAGTAATTAGAATTTCGTTCAAAATGAATTAATGAGTGATGTCTTTGATTACCAGGGCAATAGCGACATGAGCGTAGACTTTGACAAGAATTTGTTAAATGTATTGAGCTTAAACAATTTAAACATAGTTTTTTATTTTTAGCGTAAGCATAGCGTTCGTAGGCAGATTTACCTTTAAATGCGTGACATAAATATATTGAATGTGTGTTAGAATCACAAAAAGCGCATCTATCTTTAGAATGAGTATTTTCCGTACCAAGTAGCGTTTTTGTATAATAAGGCGAGGCGTTATTTTTATAAAACTGTTTATTATTTTTAAATCTATTTTTAGATTGTAGCGAATATAGCGAATTACATTGAGTTTCAAGGAAATTATAAATTTCGTGATATTTGGGCATTTCATTAGACCTAGAATTAGCTAGTTCAAAGCGCGAAAGTAGTACCTCAGGCAATTTATCTAGTAAAATGTTGGCGAGCGGAAAACACCATTGATCAGTGTCGTAATTTAGAGTTTTTAAAGCCTCAATGTTTTCTGAAAAAACATCAAGCAGCGTGCGCAGCGTTTCTGGATTGTCGTCTTTGAGAGCGGGAAAATTATACACGGAGTGCCAATAAGTTTGAGCCGATAAGCGGGGGTTATGATAGCGTTTTAGAAGCGTATTGTAAGCGATTATATAATTAGCGTCGGTTATTTGTAAGTGTTTAACTACGTTTAAAGGCGGTCCTTTTAGGAAGGACAGTAACAAATTAAATTTAGCGTTTGTAGGAATACTAGGATTATTGTGTACAGAACTATTGTACATATCTAGAAAGGTTGGAAACTTAGTGATGTCGCCATGAAATTCGACAATGCGCAGTCTTGGCATTAAAGACGCCATAAAGCGGTCTGGGTCAGAAGAATTTGAAATTTGCGTTAAGTTTTGAGGTTGAGGAGCTTCAATTTTCACCTCAAATAGTTGTTTTTGAATTCTTTTAATATCATAGAAGCTGTCGTCAAACTCAGTAAGGCGTTCATTTTCTTCTTCCAGTCTCTCCGGACTTGCCGAATAAGCCTCTATTATTTGATTTTGATAAATAAAAAATGTTTCTTTCATTTCATCAAGGTCGATAAGTCGAACCTGTAAACACGGTTTTTTTGTATCATCCGTTAGGCATGCATTAGCTAAGTTATGAAGAGTATTAATGCGATTATGTTGCACATTACGGAGTGCTTCTAACTTCTTAAGTTGCGTACTCATTGTAATGTTTTTAAAAAACTCCGTTAAAACAGGTGAACGATTAGTTTCCGAAATTTTTAATATTTAAAAATTAAAAGCGTTTAAAAAGAAAAGAAAATAGGCGATAAAAAATGTAAACAAGTCTCATTTACCTCTCTAATATCGTTGTGTTGGAAACTTTTCCTACGTGCAGGCGACGCCAAGCCAAAAAGAGGTAGGAAATGCGCGAAAACAATGCGCGTTCGGTACTTTTTTACTTGTTATTTTTACTGCTAGCACAGCAAAAAGATCAAGGTCATGCGTATTTATTAAAAATTTTATTTTTAACAAAATGCGATTTAGACTTTAATTTTTCCCGGGGTCCTGTTATCAGGCTCGAACCTGGACCAAATGGTGAAGTTAGGCCTTCTGTAGAAAATAAAATATACCGAAGGACCACTCGAGATAGCTCGAGAAAAACGTGGGGGAGTGAAGAGGGACTGTATCTTTCCACAGGGCTCCAACAGGGAAAAAAGAGCCTAAAAACTTAAATACTAAAAATAGCGCAGCAATGAAAAATTATCAAGAAACGACTTACCATTAGATGTCTTTTGTAGCTACTTGGCTGGCCAGCCCGATTATACTCGAAGTACCAGACTCTCCATTGCTCTATAGTTCAAAATGTTCCAAACACTAATATCTAATAAACTAAAGCGTAAAATTAATAGTTTCCACAATTTTAATATAAAATAATAGCGGTGCGGTGACTTTCCTTGCACGTGGCGCGTGGTTCTGTGTTCGCGCAGACAATCGGCGTTTTCGTCTGCCAGGCCGAATTTAGCCGCTTATCTCAAATCCTTCATTGCTGGAAGAAGCGCGCGAAGTTTAAATTTAAAATATGGAAAGATATAGCGTAAAGTAAATCAAAATAATATTCTACAAACGCTTGTAAGAGTAGAAAATGTAACCCAAAAATATTTAAAAACTAAGAGAGATAGCTTCTCTAATTTTAAGGGAAAATTAGAGAATATAATTATTTACAAAAATAAAAACAAGTTGGGAAACTTGTTCAATTTCAATTATTCCCAATACCTATAAATCAATCAATATTTATCCCAAATTCTTCCTACCTTATTATTGGAACAGAAGAAAACCAATATCACGAAGAGGCCTGCCCAAAGCTAGAGAAGACCTACATCTGCCAAAATCGCCTTACACCTCACATCAAAGATTGTGCACTGGACCTTATAAAGCGAGCCGATATTGGAAATTGTCAATTCACACATATTGAACTATCTAAATCAATTGTTCAATCAATCACTAATCAATACGTATTAATGGTACCGATTAAGAGAGAAATCAAAGTACAGAAAGTATGCAGCAATAGAGATTCATATTCATTGAGAGCCCAAAATTAGTTGAGCTACCGCAAGATTGTAGCATTCAATGGGAAAATCAATTGATTTCCAATAAAGAGGACATTATTAATGGTAGTCCGTTCTTTCTACCACCAATGAAAATCTTCCATCAAGAGAATCAATTAAAATCAAATCCAATACAGATAAATAGTATTGATTTGAAAGAAATCAAGAATTTGAAAAATCAAGCCACCCTCTTGAAAATGCCAAACATAAGGGAAGTTCACCCTGCAACATGGAGTGCCCTTACGACCATTACTATGTTTTTATTTATTTATTTATTTATTTATTTACACTGCCCAACAGGTAATACCCAATTACAGGGCAGGAAGTTTACAAAAAAAAAGAATGTTTACAATAACTATAAATAATATAAGAAAAATAAGTACAAAAAGATAGATGTATACAGTATATCTTAAATAAAAAGTAGGAACTCTAACGTCTAAATACTTGTTTGACTGCTGATATACTGCAATTAAAGATATCGATACCCTGCATATATTTATTATGAGTGTCGCAAATTGTATAGATTGGCGAGAATTGCATTGCATTGACTCGAGGAGTAGGAAGATAAAAAAGTGGTGATTGTCTGGAGTTTAGCCGTGGAATAGAAAAGTTTATTCTCTCTAAAATATTTATGCTATCAATTTGGTTATGGAGAATTTTATATAGAAACGTTTGAGAGGCCGACTGCCTACGTGTGTCGAGTAGCTGAATATTAAACAGTTGCATAAGGTCAGTGTGGGGGTGACCTTGAGGAGGATAATTACCGGTTGATTTAAAGTACAAAAGCTTAAGTACACGTCTTTGGATCTTTTCTAGCGATTCTTTCTGAGTAAGTAGTTGTGGAGACCATACTACGGAGGCATATTCTAATCTTGATCTAATAAAAGTATAATATAAAAGTTTTATGGTTTCAAGGTCTTCAAAGTTTCTGCTAACTCTTACTAAAAATCCGTATGTTCTGGTGGTTTCAGCTGTAATAGTATCTATGTGCTTATTAAAGGTTAGCTTAGAGTCGAAGGTAATTCCAAGATCCCGAACAAACTCAGGTCTATTTAGTACTTTTCCATTTATAGAATAGTCAAAAGCGATCGGTTTAGTTTTTAGGGTGAAAGTCATTACTTGACATTTTGCAATGTTTAGAAGTAGTTTATGTTCATTACACCATATGTTAAGAGAGGTTAGGTCCTTCTGAAGATTCAGGCAGTCTTCGATTGAGTTAATGCGTGCTTCTAATTTTATGTCGTCAGCATATTTTTTAAGTTTCGTTGTTTTAAGGCATTTGCTTACTCCATCAATAAACAGATTAAACAGAAGTGGCCCCAGGACTGATCCTTGAGGAACACCGGAAGAAGCATTAATCTCCTTTGACTTTATACCACGAATTTCAATAAACTGTTTACGATTAGTGATAAGAGATTCAAAGAGTTCAATAAGGCCAGTGGAGAAACCAAAGTAATTTAGTGTTTGTACTAAAAGCAAGTGATCCAATTTATCGAAAGCTTTTGATAGGTCCGTGTAGATTATGTCAATTTGAGAGGAAGAGTTTAAAGCTTCTGCAATTTCTTGAGTGGTTTCTATAAGATTTGTTGTTGTCGATCGACCTGTTATGAAGCCATGCTGATCAGAGGATATTCTATATTTAAGACTAGGATAAATTGTACTGTGAATAAGAGTTTCAAAGCATTTTAAAAAATTATTTATCAACGTAATTGGTCGGTAGTTACCTACCTCAGTTCTACTATCTTTTTTGTGAATTGGGCTAATTTTAGAGCGTTTCCAGATGTTAGGTATTTTTTTATTGGCCAAGCAAAGGTTATACAAATACGTCAGAGGTTTGCACAAGACAAAGGCACAGTCTTTAATAATATAGGAGGGTATCAGATCTGGTCCAGCTGTTGATTTTGACTTCAGTTTACGTAGAATAGAGCATACCTCTTCTTCGTTGAATGACGTAATGGAAATGGGCTGAAACAGCGAGTTTTGGTCAGTGATTGATGATTGCAAAGGATTGTTGTTGATCGGGTTAAAGGAAGTTTGAAAGAAGTCAGCAAATGAGTTTGCTATTTGAGTATCTGAAGTCAAAGGTAAATTATTAAAAGACATGGATTCGGGAACGCTGCCGGTGAAAGAATTTGTACGAAGAAAGGACCAGAATGTATTAGGATTTTGCTTTATTGTGTTTTCAGCTGTCCGTGCATGCTGCTTATATGCAAGATCAATATCTTCTTTGATTTTTTGTCGTAGGTTGTTAAACTCTTGGTATGTTTCGACATTATTATTATTCTTAAGCTTGCGATGAAGAATAGACTTTTTCCGAATATCTTTTATTATGGTAGCTGAATACCAACAAGGATACTTTTTAGAAAAGGTTTTAGGACGTTTTGGGACACAAGAATCAAGAATGGAATAAATACAGTTGTAAAATGCTTCAGTGGCATCCTCGATATTAGAGAGTTTTTGTAGGAAGGACCAGTCACAAGTTAAAATTTTGCCGTATAAGTCTTGAAAGTCTGCTTTGCGAAAATTATAGGTTAGTGAAGAATTTAGTCCGGTATTCTTATCAAAATTTTTAGTTTTTTGAATGGAAAATATAGATAACTCAAGTGCTGGATGATGTGGGACTTCTCTCATAATAGGATCTATAGCTCTTTCTACTTTACAAAGGTTGGATTTAAATAAGACTAGATCTAGCAGTCTGTCATTTTTTACAAAGTTGTGCTGTTGTCTAGGATTTCCAAGATATTATTAAGAGAGGTCACCAATGTTAGATTATTCGAGGTATTTTTATCAAGAAAGGCTGCATAGTCTTTTACGTTAAAGTCTCCCAAAATAAGTATGTCCTTATCGTAGGTATATTTTTGACAAAGAAAGAACTCTAAAACACTGTCAAGATCGTCAGCGGTGCTGGGTGATGGTATATAAACGACAAAGATAAATAATGGTTTATGCTGAAGGGTTATTTTTGCTCCAGTGATGTCAATGTGGGGAGGAACTTGGGGCCTGAAGCTAGTTAGTTCTAGTGGAAAAGGAGACAGCTGTTTGTTTACCGCGATCAGAACACCTCCACCCTCGTTTAAGTTAGTAGCAGTACCATCTCTGTCGCAACGAAAAGTCTCAAAATCGTTGTGCATAAACTCCCTATTATTTATAGCAGGGACCAGCCACGTTTCGGTGATGGCTATTACGCTGTAACTGGAGTGGGTACTCGAGTGAAAGCAGTCGTTCAGTTTCGACCGCATACCGCCTGCGTTCTGATAACATATATCTAAGATACTTTCAGTGGGGGTAGAGACGCGAGTTGTGTTTATGAGTCTTGCTTTCGGTATGGCTATAGATTGCTGCCCTGCTGAGATGCGTTCTAATTGCTATTCACACAGAACATCCGACTTTCGTTTAATAAGAGCATTTTTGTATGCAGTACAGTTCTCTTTTTCCCACGCAGCATGGTTTGTTGCCAAATTTATACCCTTATCTGACTTTCGAAGTTTAATACAATTTGGACAGGATAAAAAAGTTGCCTGACAATCCCTTGCCTCATGCTCACCCCCACACCGAGGGCAACAGAGGGTCTTTGAACAGAATTTTGACGAGTGATGAAACTCACTACATCTAAAACAGCGATATATTTCAATACCTTCATAGACCGAACAGCTGTCGAAACCAATAAAGACGTTACCTGCAAGCATAGCATTATCATATGTTTCCCTATCAACTTCGAGAACTGCCTGATAGATGTTAGAGTTCCTTTTCGTTTGACCAATTTTTATGACTTTATAAGAAAATGAAGAGTTAAAAATATCTGAATTAACTTTTTTAAGAATAGAAATAAGGACGTCTTCATCATACATATCGCGGAAGCCAACAACACGGATTCTTGGGTGTACACCATGCATCTCTCTAATTTCATAATTTTCTGCCAATTTTTCCTGGGCAAGTTTTTTCAGTTTTTGATTTTCAGATGGGTTTTTGCAGCCGATGACCGGCGTGGTCATTCTTTAACGTGCTTAACTTTTGAGATTTGAAGACTACATTCAAACGGATCAATGTTTTCGCTTAGGGCTTTTTTAGTATCAGAGTTCGTCTGAGTGGTATCTTTCGGTTTAATAAGAATAGCCGGTTTCGTATTATTTTTTAGAGTATCGGAATATCTTTTAGGAGGAGCCGAGGTCGATGGTTTTTCAGTAATAACAGCGTTAAGTTTTTATTCGGTAAGTTTAATAAAGTCATTTTTCAGCGAATTAAATGTTTCCGACAGTTTTTCCAGAGATTCCTGAACTTGTTTTTCTATGGTAGCTTTTAAGGACGACTTGTCTACAGTTATACAGGTTTTAAGACACAGAGCATGTCCAACTTAGGCCTTCGATTTCACTAAGTAGAGATAATAAGTCGGCAGATTTGTGTAGACAGGTAACGTGGCAATGTTGTTCGCAGGACGCACATTGTATGCTTTTCTTTCTATGATTAACGGATTCGGCGCAGATAATACAAACAGCCATTGTTCAGTTACTTACAGTAATTATTTATGATATTCTCCACTTATTTTCTTCGAAGAGCTGTCGAATATTAACTGGATCTGGAGTAGAATTAATGTCGTAAGTATCAGGATTCACTTGAACACACCATTAGATTTTAATATCACTCAAATATCGGATTTTGGAAGTACTATTTGCAGAGCCTTTTCGAACGACCTATTGCAATCGCTAGTCGCGCTTATAATATGTTCTGTCTGGCAGCAGCCTTTGCATATGGTTTATGGTATTATTACAGAAGAAAAGCCAGCAGCAAAAAAGAAAAAGAAGTTTCAACCCTAGAAAACAACCCCGCTACTTCAGCGTTGTTTTCCGTCTAATGGGGGAGGAGTTATGTACCTAGAAGAGATGAGTTGCACCATATCCCACAGGTGTTCTTTTTGCTATCCTGCATTTTTCTACTAGGTTATATATTTCGATCTGTTAATATTAAAATCATTCTTAGCTTAAGCCTTAGCCTGTAAACATTAACTTGTCTAAAATAAAGTTTTTAAAAACGGGATTTCTCGACTTAAAAACTTAATTCACTTATCCAAAGAATAATGCCTATAGACTTAATTATTTGCACGCACCTTCATTATTTTTTGAAATTTTTTGAAATTTTTTGTCATTTTAGATAATTTTTTGACGTTTTTTGACATTTTACGATTTCTTACTTTTTTGAATTTTTTTAACATTTTTGAAATTTTTTTTTAGATATGTGTGTGTAAAGGGGTGAATTTCGGGTAAAAAATTATATTTCTTCGATTATTTTAGCGGACTGTATACTATAGGCAACTTTCCCAAATATTGTAGTTACAGTCCGAACGCCATACAAAATCGCAAATAAGAAAAATGGCACCTACCTGGTTCTGACAGTGAAGGAAACTTCGACGGTGTATTTCAGCTAGCGGGCCCGCTTCTTCTTGCTTCTTTACCGTTCCACGTAATAGCTAGGTTGTTGTTCACTGAATAGTTTTATAATTAGAATTTTGTGTTGAGTTTTAATAGAAATATTAAAGTTTTTGTTACGGATGATTTACACATGGACTTGCTTAAAACCCGGTAACGAGATTAGTCCGTGTCTATTGCGCATGCTGCTTCGCGCATTGTAGCTTGGTGCCAAATTTTTGAATTTGTATGGCATCAGCTTTTTATTAAAAGACGGAAAATAATTTAGGAAAGGGATAATAAGTTGCGTATACATTTTCCGCGCACTAAAAGGAAAATTTTAAATTAATAAAAATAAATAAAAGAATTCTTAGCTTCACTGTAAGTGAATAACTAAAATAAAATTTAAAAAAATGTTTCGATTCTTTGTATTCCCAAAGAATGAAAATTCCCAAAATTATTTGAGGACGATTACATGACACGAAAGTGCGCTTAAATTAAGAAACGATTGGCAACGGGCACAATTTAACGATGGGTCGTTTGAAAAACCCATTTTTTGTTTTGACCGTTACAACTCTAACGTGGCCGTCAGGGCCAGGATGCATTTCAACAATTCGTCCAAGTGACCAATGAATCGGCAATTGATTTTCATCTTTAATAATGACTAAAGTATTTAATTCAATTTTTGAAGTCGGATCGGTCCACTTAGATCGCTGTCGAAGTGTGTTTAAATATTCTAGTCTCCACCGCTTCCAGAACTCAGCATTTAATTTTTGTATATATTGCCATCTAGATAAAACGTTCATTTGTAAATGCGACAAGTCCGGATCAGAAAGTGAGTTCAATGGTTCCAGGGTTAGGAAATGCCCTGGAGTTAAGGGTGCTAAATCGGTAGGGTCATTGCTCTGTACCCACATGGGTCTGCTATTTACTAATGACTCTATTTGAGTGAGTAGAGTGTAAAGCTCCTGAAAGCTTAATATTTGAGAACCTATGACTCGGATGAGGTGAGCTTTAATCGATTTTACGCCAGCTTCGGCTAACCCGTTAAGATGAGGTCCTGCTGGGACATTAAAGAACCAGGAGATTTTTAAATGTTGGGTAGGTTGCTTAGAAAGCTCTAAAAGCTCTTTATAAGCTCCCTTAAAATTTGTTGCTGAATCCGAATATACGCGATTACAAGATCCACGGCGAGAGACAAAGCGTCTAAAAGCTGCTATGAAAGCTTCCGACGTTAAGTCTGATACAAGCCCTATGTGAATGGCTCGTGAAACTACGCACACTATGATAAGAATGTAAGCTTTCTGAGTTTTCATGCCTCGATGACGTAGACCTACAGAAATTTTCACTGGGCCCGTGTAATCAATACAAACATGAGAAAAGCACTTAACTTAAGAAGTGCGAATGCTAGGCATGTCTCCCATATAGGGAACGAAAGCTTTAGGATTGACAAGAAAGCATCGGATACAATTCGAAAGAATTTTTTGTATAACCCCACTGGCTGAAAGAATCCAAAATACGTGGCGTAGTAAATATAAAACAGTAGTTAAACCTGGATGAAAGTAAGTTTTGTGAATGTTTCCACGATAAGCTCGGTGGGCTTACTATCTCTGGGCAACAAGAGGGGATGTTTTACATCATAGGAAAGAGCAATTGAATTTCTTAATCGTCCGCCATTCTGCCAAAACCCTGCTTATCAAGAAATGGAGCGAGCTTTCGATAAGGTTTAGGTAAAAGCTCGTTTTTCTCTAGTTGAGAAATTATATCTGGAAAATGAAGATTTTGAACGTATTTCACAAGGACCAGTAGTGCTTCTTGTAGTTCAAATGTAGTAAGAACATCTGTTCGTTTTGTATTTTTGTATTTTAAATTTTAGAAATAACGACGCCAAATAGCTATCAAACGTTGAAGTTTGCTAAGGGATGAAAAGTTTTTTAGAAAATCACCTAATATATCAGTTTTAATAATTATGGCGAAAGATTTTATTTTATTCTCCTCTTGCAAAATATCTGATTGATTTAATGCGATTTCAGAAAGTGTTTGTAAACTCCGACCTGAACGAGGGGAATAAATCCAGGGAGGACCTGTGTAAAATAAGGGATGATCTACCAAAGTTTCAGGGTACAATCCACGACTGGCACAGTCGGCGGGATTTTCTGCTGAAGGGATGTAGTAGAATGGCACATTGGGGGATGGTTTCCTGTATGTGACTCACACTGTTTGCTACAAAGGTTCGCCACCTGTGCGGAGAATCGGAAATCCAGGCTAAAACAATCTGAGAATCAGAAAAAGCTAGTATTTCGTCTATTATGATTAAAGGAGAGTAGATTTCTAGTACGCATTTTAGTAGATCTGCAAGAAGAGTAGCTCCAAGAAGCTCTAGTCTAGGAATAGACACGGTTTTTAAGGGCGCTACCTTTCCCTTTGCAATTACGAGAGAAGATTTAGTTTGGTCAGACGTTTCGATGCGCAAGTAGACTGCGCATGCGTAACCGCACTGAGAAGCGTCTGAGAAGGCTAAGATTTGGCAACGTTGAATTTGAGTTGAAAATATATATCTCGGAAGAGATAGTTTTGATACACTAGGAAGGTCAGATTGAAACTGATTCCAGTTTTTTAAGATATGTGGTGGGAGTCCCAATCAATTTTTTCTTTCCACAAATCTTGTATGAATGATTTTGCGAGTAAAGTAACCGGAGTTAAATAACCACAAGGGTCATAAATTTTTGCAATTGAAGAAGAACAAGAATGACTCCATTGCAATCCCAAGACCTTGATATTTGTAGGTTGCTCTTTATCAAGAGATACAGGGACTTGACATTCTGCAGGAGACAAAGACGAGAGTAACTTGGAGTCGTTACTGGCCCACTTGCGAAGTTCGAACCCTCCGGATTTTAGCAATGAAATAAGTTCTTTTTGTAGCGCCTGCGCAGATGCTAAATCGGAACTTCTGGTGCAGACGTCATCCATAAATACATCCTCAAGGATAACTTGAGCAGCTTTAGGATATTTTGCTTTTTCTTGAGATGCTAATTCTCGGAAGGTCCTTATGGCTAGATAGGGGCTAGACGTAAGTCCAAAGCTCACCGTATTAAGCCGATATTCCTGCAGAGGTTTATTGGGGTGAAAGCGCCACAAGAGTCTCTAGTAGTCTCTGTGTTCTGGTGATAAGCTTATTTGTAAGAACATTTTTTGCACATCACTAAGCATTGCAATTTTGTGAAAATGAAAGCGAAGTAGAATTGTAGTGATATCAGTATGAAGTTTAGGACCAGGCAAAAGGGTGTCGTTTAAGCTATAACCCTTACTACCCTTAGCCGAGCCGTTAAAAACCACCCTAATTTGTGTGGTTGTACTGGTTGGTTTAAGAACTCCGTGATGCGGAAGATATTTTCATTGGTTTCGGTTCAGTGCTTGGAATTAGACTCATATGTCCATTTTTTAGGTATTCCAGCATGAAATCTGAGATAGCGAGTAAAGTTCAGGTTTTTTAAGAAGTCTTGTTTCTAAAGATAAGAAGCAGCGATATTCTACTGAAAAAGTATCACCCAAGTCAGGCTCGGAATGTCGAAATAGTAAAGCTACCATAAAACGGCCTGTGCAATTACGTGATACGGTTTTTTTATAGATTTCTTCGGCCTTTTTTTCCTCAGGAGATAAAAATATCTTTTGTGGAATAGATTCTAGTTCCCAGAATTTTCTCATTGAGGATTCTAGGGAGTTTTCGAACGTAGTAAAGTAGTTTTTGAGTTTTGGAAAACTTTGAGAAAATGATAAATTTTGATCTGCTTTTCCTAGAAGGACCCATCCGAATTCGGTTTCTAAAGCTATGGGTTGTCCAGGACACCCAGATACTCGATTATTATTTGCGCGTAGATTTCGGCGCCTAGAAGTAGGTCGATAGATGCAGGTTTATAGAATTCTGGATCACCCAATGGTAAGTTGGAGACATGGTGCCAATTTCTAGGATCAAGTTGAATCCTTGGCAAAGTAGAACAAAGTTTTTGCACAACAAAGCCACTAAAACAAAAGGTAGGATGCACTTTTCCTAAAGGTTTGATAATGCAGTTTGTGATGCCTTTTGTAACCGAAGATAATTGATTTACCCCCATGATAGGGATCGAAAATTGTTTTCTTGATAGACCCAACCTGTTTAGACGGGTTTCACTAATAAAGCAAGCTTCACTAGCGGATTCTAGTACTTACTACTACAGTCTGATAGTTTCCTCTTGCTTCTAGGATTTCCACTTTCGTGGTAGATAGCAAAACAGTACTTTGCAAGTTTGGGGTAAAAGATGTGCAACAATTTACGTTTGGTTGGGATGGGTTGGCTGGTTGATCTTGCATGATCGCAGAAGAGTGGTAAGTTGAATTATTTGAATTTTGAATTTGTTTATTTTGCTCATAGTTTGGATTACGTAAGTAATAATTGTCGTTTAATTGTATAGGTTGCGAATTTGAATTATTGATTGTTGGCAACGCTGTTGCATAGAAGGTTGAATATGTGAAATATATGCAGAAGTTTGCAAATTGGTTGATTGTGTAGAGTTTGGACGATTAGTGACGTCACAAACTAAAGTATGGTGGCGCAAGCCACACCTCTTGCAATTGTAAGGAGATAAGCAATCTTTTAGTAAAAAATGATTTGTCCTTAAACAGTTAGGGCAAACGTTATTTTGTTTTAGATATGAAATACGATCTGCTTGAGTTTTTTGTAAGAAAATCGCACATTGAGATAGAGGGTATACCGAAAGGTTGCACAATCTGCATTGTTTTTGATAAAAATGGTTTGAGTTTTGCATAGAATTTCTTGTAGAATTTTGTTGATAATTATTTCTTGTTTGCGGAAGCGTATTTGTCAAGAACGAATTTTTATAAGTATTGTTTTGTGTATTTTGAATCCTAGAACCACTGAATCCCGATCCTGAAGGTTTCGAAAATTTATTGACATTTGAGTTAAAATTTATCGGAACTTACTAAACCGATTCTAATGCTTTACATTGTCTTTCCAAAAAGGTAAATAAATCATTGTAACTAGGAATCTCCTTGTCTGCAAATCTAACCTCAAAATCTGATCTAGTAGGCGTATCAATTTTTGACAATAATATATTAAACAAAGGAAAATCCCACGCTTGGGTGTCAAAATTTAAGGCATTGAGTGCCTGCAAATTTTCACTAAAAGCATCTAGAATGTGTCTGAAGTCTTTTGAGTTTTGATTAGTTTTTATTGCAGAAACTTGTGTTACTGAATTCCAATAAGTTGTAGCTAAAAGACTATTGATATCTCTTATAAGATCTGGATAGCGATAGAATAATAGCTGTCTGTAACAGGCAATGATTTGATTATTTAATGGTTCACCCTGTAGCAAAGATAATAAATAACGAAATTTTGTGACATTATGACATATGGATAAAAAAAGATCATTTTAAGCTGATCAGAAAGCGGATTTTGAGGAAGAGGTTTTACTGACGGAGCGTAGGGAGTCAAAGAAGAAGTTTTTGGAGTTGGAAACAACTCATAGTAAATCTCCTTTGCTTTGCTGAAAAATAATAGCTATCACATCTTTGTCTTACTGCATCCTCACTAGTAAACTCCTCATCCGTCTCTATAAACCCAATAAGGTCGTTATGCAAAGATTTAAAATCTGAATACTGTTCTTCCAAAATTTCTGTATTTTAAATGAAGAATGTTTTGAAACATCGGTTTTTGCTTTTTGTGCTGCTGTATAAATTTCTGTTATTCGTGTTATTGCAGTTTTCCGTTGCTTGTTTAGGGTTTTTAATAATAAATTAAGAAAATTTGCTAAATACCTGATAAACTTGTAAATAATAAATCCAAAAAACCAATGCAATTTTTTGTTTTTTGATTCACCAATCACTTGAACGCACCGTTTTTATGAAACACTCTGTATACATCGTATTTATTGAAATGCACTAATACTCTTTTAGTCGCATAAACGCGAGCCGAAAAGATATCGTTTTTTATGAAACACTCTGTATACACCGTATTTATTGAAATGCACTAATACTCTTTTAGTCGCGGAAACGCGAGCCGAAAAGATATCGTTTTTTATGAAACACTCTGTATACACCGTATTTATTGAAATGCACTAATATTCTTTTAGTCGCGGAAACGCGATCCGAAAAGATATCGTTTTAATTGATTATTATTTACATGTATGTGTTTTTTCGAATAAATCGCATTTTTATACTAAAGGAATGCCAGCAGTAGGTACCTACTTATTTCGGAATTAAAATTTTGTAAACAACAACAACCTTGAAAGTGAAATTTGGAGATCGCGCCGTTCAGGGAAACCTGCCGAAATAAAGGTGGGGTATAATTGTTACTACGCGACTCCCAGTTATGGCGACCGCAATTAAAGAATCGAAAGATTTCTTAATATTTGGAAAATTGAAAATTACTGACCCAACTGCCCTATTTGGCTCGATATTATCAAAAATGTGTGTGTAAAGGGGTGAATTTCGGGTAAAAAATTATATTTCTTCGATTATTTTAGCGGACTGTATACTATAGGCAACTTTCCCAGGTATTGTAGTTACAGTCCGAACGCCATACAAAATCGCAAATGAGAAAAATGGCACCTACCTGGTTCTGACAGTGAGGGAATCTTCGACGGTGTTTTCCAGCTAGCGGGCCCGTTTCTTCTTGCTTCTTTACCGTTTCACGTAATAGCTAGGTTGTTGTTCACTTAATAGTTTTATAATTAGAATTTTGTGTTGAGTTTTAATAGAAATATTAAAGTTTTTGTTACGGATGATTTACACATGGACTTGCTTCAAACCCGGCAACGAGATTAGTCCGTGTCTATTGCGCATGTCACTGCTTCGGGTATTGTAGCTTGGTGCCAAATTTTTGAATTTGTATGGCATTAGCTTTTTATTAAAAGACGGAAAATAATTTAGAAAAGAGATAATAAGGTTGCGTATACAAGATATTTTTGGCATTTTTTTAGTTTTTTGACATTTTTTTCGTTTTTTGACATATTAAAAGTACTTGAAGTACTTTTATTGTAAAAGTAAAGGACTTGGGGAAAATCAAGTAATTTTATAATATACTTGGTACTTGAAGTACATTTGAAAAGAAAATGTACTTGATACTTCAAGTACTTTTACAAATCTTAATGTACTTGGTACTTGTACTTGAAGTACTTTCATAATGTACTTTTGACAGCTCTGGTAATTTTTGTTTGAAATTATTTCTATTTCTTAGCTCTGGTAATTTTTGTGAAAAAACTGGCTTCAGATACATTTTGTAAGAAATTATGGTTCATCCATTTCTTGTTTTTTACCCAACTGCAGCACGGCGAAAGGAAGGGTAAGGAAGTAAATATGTTAACAAAAAGTTTCACGGGCAAGACCTCAGAGGTAAAGGTAGCTACGGGGACGCGTTTATGCCTCATTAGGCTTCATTCAGCTCGAGCATAGTCCCCGTAGCTACCTTTACCTCTGAGGTCTTGACTGTGAAACTTTTTGTTAAGACTTTATACCTCGTGAACTTCCTTCAAATTTAGAAGTAAATATGTTTGTGTCACGCTAGAGGCTAAACGGCTAAACCGATTTTGACAAAAAAACGTGTCGTTAAATTGCTATTGATCCCGAAGGTGCTATAGACTATATTTTTTTAAACAGGAATCAACATGGCGGTCTTCAAACGCCATTTTGTCACATGATGTAGGCTTTAAGGCATACAAATTATTTTAATTTCAGGCGATTTTATTGAAATTCCTTCGATTACCCATTGCAAATGTCCTCTTATTTGCTGTAGTTACGTTGTAGTCCTCCCTGCTCCCACTCATCATCCCTCCTGTCATTCCCCCCACTCTATTAAAAAACCATATTCGCAAAATTTTATCAAATATAGAGCGATTTCAAAAATTATTTCTGCATACGCGTTCAAATTTTTCTAGTCCCCCCCCGCCTCTCCCTCTCTCCTCCCCGCCATCCCTTTTAGTAATACTTATAGCTATAACTTTCACAAATATAAAGAGATTTTAAAAGTTCTTTCCGAACACGCTTGAAGACTTTTTTCCAGCATCATTTTACTAGTTTACCCCTCCTTCTCTTCTCCCCTCCCTCCCTACCTTTCATAAATATAGAAAGATTTCAAAAATTCTTTCTGCACACGCTTTAAGACTTTTATCTAACATCATTTTACTAGTCTCCCCTTTTCTCTCCCTCTCTTCTCCCCACCCTCCTAATTAGTAATAGTTGTAGCTATACCTTTCACAAATTTGGAGCAATTTCAAAAATTCTTTCGGCACACGCTTTAAGATTTTTTTCGTTCATTCACATTTTACTTGTTCCCTCCTCCCTCTCTCCTTCCCCATCTTCACTCAATGGAAGGTAACACTGTTCGCGTCCGTAGAAAATCTACACGTACTTTTTGGGTAAAGCTAAATGAATTGTAAATACATAGTGCTTTTTATAAGGCTGAATATAAATTAAAACTAAAAATTGGAAAAAAAAAATAAATAAAATAAACACCCAACTGCTAAATTTACTTGTAACTACTAGTAGCAGTTGGGTACAAAATTACCCAATAACTTTCATTCATGAAAGTTGAAAACTGTATAATTTCGTAAGTGCGCGTTGGGCATCAAAACTAAAAGTTGAAGCATGTCGTATATTATAGGTATACCTATCAATTTTGTACTCAACCGCGACTAGTACTTACAAGTAAATTTAGCAGTTGGGTGTTTTTTATATTTAAAAAAAATATATCATATAAAATAAGATTTATGTCTCGGAAAAGGCGAGCCGGCCAACTCTGGTCCCCCTAAGTCTGCCCAAGATAGAATACTGCAGTTTCTCTTGCAAACGATTTCTTTTGGAGAATCCAAGTTATCAAATGAAAATAGCCAGCGCATTAAAACTTTGTATGGTTTTTTTTAAGCACAAAAAGATTCTCAAAATTATTTTTGTAATGGAGATCTCTCTATCTCTCCCTCTCTCTCTCTAACTCCCGAGGCGTAAAGTCCCTTAGCCTTCCTTAGTCCGCTGCTAAGAAGAACTGTTTGTCTATAGATTTTCTTAGGTTAGTATTTTTAATTTGTGCTGGGATCGACATATTCGTATTTTAGTTTTTCTTGCGTCAGTCAGTAATAATAAAGCTTCTTTAAAATTACGCATGAAACTGTGTTTGTTATCACACCCTCACACCACTGGGCACTTTTCTTAAAGAAATATCAGTACCATCACGATTATACGGAATTCACTAACACGCATACGTAACACTTATCGCTGGTTGCTAGTTTATTTTAATTCTAAGTAGTTGATGCATATTTTTGGCCCCATGATCGGTTCAAGCTCATAAGGCCCCAGTCCAAAATGCGAACAATGCCGGAACACCGGGAATTTCTTAATTTTCCCATATGGCCCATCCACCCCTGATTTTGGTACATTTATTCCACAGGTCAAGGGGATGGAGAACTCCAAATTCCCAAATTTTCTGATCAGTAGTTTTTCATTTAATTAATTTTTAAAAATCAAAAACTGACAATTTGACCCAAATATGTACTAAAATAAATTCAGGTATTTTGGGAAAGACTTACACCAAGGTAGTAATGAGCAAAATTATTTAAGAAAAGCCGGACCTGTCCCTCACCCCTTCCGATTTTCTTGATTTTTTGTGGGAATATTACCTACCTGGAGAATGGACAACAGCCAAAATATTGGCTTTCAAAAAAATTTATGGGCTAGGATATAGCCATTTTTCTGTTTTTCATAAATTTTTGACATGATTTTGGGTATTTTCTATAATTCAGACATTTTTTGCAGTAAAATGTTGAAAATTGGTACATTGATGTAGAAGTGATCAGAGAACAAGAATGTGGTCAATAATTTGACCTAGGACAAATTTCCACAAAAATGGTGGCCAAAACCCGTAAAATTTACAGAAAAATACCCATTTCTTGGGGAAACGTTGAAATTTTTTTTTTAAATTTTTTGAATGCGTCTTACAGAAAAAGAATCAGCGAATCTAATAAGCCCGTACTCATATTTTTCGGATTAATCGTTTAGGAAATACATGGTTTTAAAGTTGGAAGTTTTTTTTGTAGGCGGTAAATATTGAGATTTTTGACCGAATAGATCTATTTTGTGTGAGCGAGACATGTAGCTACCTGAAAAAAAGTAAAAAAATGCAAACCCGTCAAACGCGCTGGGTGATTTAGCTATATTAGGCCAGTCATTAAAGCGAAAAAAAGACCCCCAGCTTGCAAAAAGTGGTAGTCACGATTTTGACATATTATGGAGTTCTAAAAGAAAATTTAAGTTTTCGACTTGGGTGGGGCGGTTCCCCCCCACCGTCTTGGATTTAGTGTGCACAAAAGCCTTTTTTTTTAATTACTTGGTTCATTCAACAAAAGTTGAACACAATAAAATTTCTTGCAAAAACGCTATTGTAAAGTTTTTTGTCAGACTAATGGTTTTCGAGTTATGACGCTAAACATTTCTCCGCTTTTTTGGATTTTAAACAGTTTTTTTATTTAGTGGCCTTTAACTTGAAAACTGTTTATTTTTGGGAAAATCGGTTATAACATAAAATAAAGACCTATAGCTAATAGCCTATAAAATGGCCTATGGATGCCAATTAAGTGCTAACCGTGGACTTGACCCACTTAGGTGATACATCGTTTAAAATATAATTAATTTTCTACAATAAAGTTCCTTACATACTTTCTGTAAAATGCTTACCTTTTTGAAAATTACATAAAACTAAATAATTTCGGTTTATTTTGCATATACTATGGAAATACATAGGAAACGGGTGTACTGCTAACACTTCAGGGTTCGTATCTCAGCAAGCGTACTACCCAGATGAACTCAGTGATATATTATTTTATAGGCTATTAGTTGGTCTTTATTTTACGTTATTACAGATTTTCTCAAAAATAAGCAGTTTCGAAGTTAAAGGCCACCAAAAAAAATTGGTCAAAATCCAAAGTACAGGCGAAATGTTTAGCGTCATAACTTTAAAACCATTCATCTGACAAAAAAACGTATAAAAGCGTTTTTGTAGGGAATTTCAACATCTTCAACTTTTGTTCAAAACTTTCTTTTCTTAAACGTACAGTAACCAAGTAATTTAAAACAAACCCTGTTTGTGCACACTAAATCCAAGATGGTGGGGGTGGGGGCGGCCCCCCACAAGGTCGAAAATTCAAATTTGTTTTTAGGACTCCAATGTCAATGTCATATGTCAAAATCGCGACGAAAACACCTTTTGCAAGCTGGGAGTATTTTTTTCGCTTTAATGACTGGCCTAATATAGCTAAATCACCCAGTGCGTTTGACGGGTTTGCATTTTTGACTTTTTGTTGTAAGTAGCTACCTGTGTTGCTCACACAAAATTAGTCAAAGATTGTCTTATTGGGTCAAAAATCTCACTTTTTACCGCGACCAAAAAAAAACTTTCAATTTTAAAACAACGTATTTTCTAAACGATTTATCCGAAAAATATGAATAAATGCTCATTAGATTCGCTAATTCTTTATCTGTCAGACGCATTTAAAAAATTTAAAGGAAATTTTTTTTTTCAACGTTTCCCCAAGAAATGGGTATTTTTCTGTAAAATTTAGGGGTTTTGGCCACCATTTTTGTGGAAATTTATCCTAGGTCAAATTATTGACCGCATTCTTGTGCTCTGATCACTTCTACATCAATGTACCAATTTTCAACATTTTACTGCCAAAAACTTCTGAATTATAGAAAATACCCAAAATCATGTCAAAAATTTATGAAAAACAGAAAAATGGCTATATCCTAGCCAATACATTTTTTTGAAAGCCAATATTTTGGCTTTTGTCTATTCTCCAGGTAGGTAATATTCCCACAAAAAATCAAGAAAATCGGAGGGGATGAGGGACAGGTCCGGCTTTTCCTAAATAATTTTGCTCTATATAATAAGCGAAGCATGTTTAAAAGGCCTTTTTGAATAAGAAATCGAACTAGAGAAAACCTCTAAATAGTCTATGGACAAATCGGCCTAAAAGGGGGTTTCGTGTGCAAGTCGTGCCAACTTTTTGCCGATAAGCTAAGTTTGTTAAGGGCACTCCATAGAGGTTTTGACTTGTTGTCATTCTGGTAAATGCGTTTTTTTAAAGATATCTCCCCCACCACTTTCTTTTGCACGATACTTTTTAAAACGATGTATCTTTCTTAAAAATAGTCGTAGAGGGTTGCAAAAATGGCAAATGAATCAGTAAACACCCGCAATAAAATAACTTTCTATTATATTTTTTAAAATTTTGCTTCGTTTTTTTAGAAAAAATAAAATAACTAAATTTTAACTTTTTTTTTGTATAGCTAGTCCTACATTTTTAATAACACTAAAGCAAAATTTTTAAACAGTTTAAATAAAAGTTATAGAATGAACATTTTTCTTTAATTTGGTGTATATAAGTCTTATATAGATGTATATTTTATATTTGTTGCAATAAAAAAACAATTTGTTGTCACCAAAACGACTACCGAAGGTGTATAACCGTACGCGGGCGCCTATAAAGCGGCGCGCGTCATTACGCAGCTGAGGCGTCTAGTAAAACAGATGATTTCTTATTATTGTTATCGTTGTTTGATGGCCATTATCAAACAACATTGTTATTGTTATTTTTGAAAGTGAATATCAATCGACGAAAGTTTTTATAATATAGTGCAGGTGCTAGAGGTAGTTGAGTATGCAAAATATGAGGACCGCAGTTTGACAATGGATCCTAGCTGAGAATAGGTCACAGACTAACGATTTGGATGTTGCCGGGCAAGTTTTTGGTCCGATTTTTTTATCTCCCTCCTTATATAGTCGTGTTTGAATTTCTAAAAATGTAACTAAGTTGACGCCCTAAAGACACAATGACATAAAAATTGATAAAAAATGTGTAAAATCCAAGTTAAAAATAAAATTATATTAGTTTTTTAAATTTTAGCTGCAAATCCCCCAAAACCCCCCAGACTCCCCAAATCCTGAGATTTTTAGATTTTTTTAAAATTTTCTTAAAAACCAAGCTTACGGAAAACTATGTACTAATCTTTATTGTAGACCATAAAATTTCCTTTTCAACAATGTATAAGTCAGTGGGGTACGACTAATGACAAAATTTCCAGCGGCGTCCGTTTATTGAGGTAGTGTAAATAAATTTAAAAAAGAAACATGTTTATTACAGGTTTTACAAGATTTTCTTAAAAACCGAGCTCTATATCAAAAAATATAACACACACTTTGTTATAGACAATAAAATTACCTTTTAAATGATGTATAATAAGGCAATGGCAGTTTTATTTATAAAAACTTTGTGGCGTGCGTAAATAAAATTAATTTTGAAAAATCACTAAATTTACCAATTTTTTACAAGCTTTATCCAATTTTATTAAAAATGAATCTTTTTGGAAACAAAATATTTTGCCGTTTATTGTAGAAAATAAAATTTCCTTTTTAACAATGTATTAGTCAGTGGGGTCAGGCTAGTGACAAACTCTCCAGCGGCGTTCGTTTATTAGGAAAATATAAAAAAATTAAAGAAACCACATAGGTTTTACCCAATTATCTTAAAAACCCAGCTCTCTATCAAAAATTGTGACCTATAGTCGATTAAAGACAATAAAATTTCCTTTTAAACGTGTATAATAGTGTAAGATTTATCTTCAGATTAAAACTTCACAGGCCTGTGCAACTTAAATCAATTTTTACAAATCACCAAACAAATTAATTCTGTTACTGTGTTAGTGTTTTCCAATTTTCTCAGAAACTAAGCTCAATTGACAAAAATGTGTTTTATACTTTATTGTAGGAAATAAAATTTTCTTTTTAACAATGTGTAAGTCAGTGAGCTTTAATTAATGACAAATCCTTCAGCGACGTCTGTATATGGGGGTCAATTATAAAATAAAATAAATAAAATCATTTTTGTCACATGTTTCACCCGATTTTTTTTCGAATATTTAAAAAAAATAAATTTTTTAGAAAGTATTTTTCAAATACATTTCAATTCAAATAATTTAAACTTTGTTGTATTAAAATCGGATAGAAAATAAAAAAGATACAATTTGTTTTTAAATATGCTTTTCCGCCATATTGAATCCGCCATATTAAAAAAAAAGCGCGATTATCACAATGACAATAAGTCGAAACCTGATCTGCTAGGTATGTTAAACAAATTTAAGTTACTTTCAAAAAGTTCTTATGGTTTTCATTAAAAGCATAATTTTTAAATATACCCCGAAGACCCCTATTTTTTTCCAGTTATTTGGAAATAACTTAAAAACTAATTAACGCATTGGAACACTTGAACCAGATTTGAATAAAGAATCAAAATAGCTATCTTTTATTATAAACTTTTTTTTTCTAGCTCCAATAGTTTTATAAATAAATTTAAAAAAGTACATATTTTCTGACCAATACATTTTTAAATAAATTACAAAGCAAGTATTTTAAACTTTGTTCCATGAAAATCGGATAGGAAATAAAAAAGTTACAATTTAGATACAACTTTCCGCCATTTTGAATCCTCCATATCTTTCAAAAAACGCAGTTACCAGAATGACAACAAGCCAAAACCTGATATATGGGATGCCCTTAACAAAGTTAGCTTTTCGGCAGAAAGTTGGCACGACTTGCACACGAAACTTGATTTGTCCATAGACTAAAAAGGTAAGATTGAATTAACCATTTATTTTAATAAATACTCTTATAATTAAAAGAATGAAAAACATTAAATTACCAAGTCGAAGAATATTGCCCATGGAATGGTCGCGGTCAGTGCTATACACCAAATTAGGAGAATCATGATTCTTGCTCTTCGCTTGGTTATTTGACATCTCAAGGGCCACCATATCGCCAAGAATCTGTAACAAAACGAACAAGATTAATTACCTCATAAATTATAACAATAAGATATTTCTTTATGGTACATACAGTGTCTTTCCGAAAACTTTTATTTTGTAATAAAAAATTGCTTAGTTACAGGATGGTAGGCATAACTGTGACGTGACTGAAGAAATTTGTTTCTAAAAATTTGTTTAAAAAATTTTTCTTTAAAAGCCATTTCCTTAAAACAAATATTTGTTTCAAAGAATTTATTTAAAGGGAAATTTTCCATTTCCCTCAAACAAAAATATTTTTTTTAAATTAGCTCGTCTGTCCTTTTTGGTAGGTCGAAATCCTTGTTAACCAAACCTATTAGTCCGGAGCCTAAGCCACTTTTGTCTGCATTTTTGCGTACCGTAATGAAACTTGGCACGATTATGGTACAACACTATAGTTTTATTTTACGAGGTGTTGCTCGTCTCGAACCCAGTGCAGAGCAAAGATACAGGGTGTTTTATTTTTAATTGCATCTCTCGTTAAAATTCTGCTAAGCAGAGCAATGAAACTTTGCACCAATTATAAGGACATACACTTTTATTTTAAGCGCTAAAAAAAATATATTTATTTATTTTCTTCCAAGAAATAATTTTTTTTTTTTGATAAATTTATGTTGTGGGCGTTGGGTAGCAAAAAAAATCCAGGAGCTTCGTTATGCAAGATACGACATTACAATTTAATGTGGTGGTTAAAATTGCAGTATGGGTGTGACGTATACAAAGTCGGAGTACAGGGGGGTTTTAATTCATAATTCTAAATTAAAAAAATCTTAATAGATGAAAAAGTATGTGAATTTCTTAGACGTAACCATATTTTTAAAAAAAATATACCAAATAAAAGATACTTAGCTTCTATTAATATTTTATGAAACGAAAAAAAAAATAGGAGTAGTAGGCTTAAGCGGGTGCTGGACCACTTTTGAGGAGGGTGACGTCATCATGATAGGCGAATAGTGTGGTAACATCTGGTGTGCACCTGCAGAGTTATTGAATTTGAAATTTTTGTGTGCAGATTAGTTTTTTTTTGACCTTGAAAAGTTATGAAGGTTAGAAATTTTTGAATGTAAAATTTTTGTTTGCAGAGGCGAATTGGTCTAATGGTGTTTTTGAACTTTAAACAGTTGTGAAGGAAGTTATTTTTTATGTAGAGGTCAATAGTATGAGTCGTATTTTTAATCTAGATATGATATTGTGTAACGTGTCATTTTTACGTTTAAGGCAACGTTACATATTTGTTTATTTAGGTAAATAATCAAGGCTCTTTGACTCGTCTTTCTGTACACAAATTAAGGGTATTTTATAGAGCTAGGTTTGGAGGTTATATAGTGTCTAGGAAGTTACCTTAAAAGGAGGCATTCCATCGAATTACTGTGGACACTACGCACATCGAATTATCTGGACATCGTAATTGGAATTTAAGATCACAGTTATTTACAAATCACATAAAAACTTTCGATTGTTTTGTTTATCTGCACTTCGTAATTCTCTTTGACGTTTATGAAATTAAACAGCTGGGGAATGGCGGCGTTGCCGCATCACAAATGGTTTCAGTAACAGGAAGGAAACATTTAGATGAACATTTCATTCCCTTACGTTTATTTTCGAGGATATTGGGACAATCCGAACCTCATATCCTTCACGGATTAGCTAGTTTTGATAGTACGAAAACATATTTGGGTCGACCAGGAACAACCGAGGCTCCACTTCTTTGATATCTTTATTAATTTGATGAGGAGAAGATAAAACAAATACGAGTTATGCACTTTTGTAAATGGGAGATAAACAAGGGATAAAAACCAAGACTAAAAGAATAAACGAAATCGTGTGAGTTAACATCTGAACACTCTTGTGCCGAGTTTAAGCAGTAGTTCAGTGTGTATTTCTAGGTTCAGGTTCAGAAACAACTTTATTAATGTAGAAATGTTTTACAAAAATGGCGTCAAACCATATGAATCTTAGAGAAAACATTTATAAAGAGCAAAGGAAACTTTTGACTAAGACTGTAACTAAAATACAACTAAATTCTACACTCAGTATAGCTTTGCTCATATGGGAATTGGTTGAGTGTTCGAATATTCCTGAGTTTGATGCATGCCCTGATCTTCAGTAATTGATTTTACAGTTGATGGTTTCAATGCTGAGCTTCTTACAGTCCGTCTGGTTATTCTTCTCCTACTTGATATGTTGGCGGGGGTCCGGTAGGCAAATGTTCGGTCTATGTATGGAGGGTGTCTCGACGTCCTTGTTATAAAAATTTCAACCGTGGAAATAGATCCGACAAACCTCAAGGTGCGTTTTACGTATTTTTCAATATCCCCTTGGACGGTGCTGGCCCCTATATACCGGTATGGAACTATTGGTGTATTTCCTCATTGGTTAGTTTGAAAACCGCGGGTTTTTCTTCCAGTCTTGCAACCGAATATTTTGGCGAAATTTTTTTTTTTATAAATAGGTTTGCATCCTTTATTTGAATTTAACCGGGAAAATTAGGTTGGTATTGCGTTTTACTGTCCCCACTCCCCACCAAATCTACGAATGGTTTCCGGTGGCTTCATTTTTTTTGTGCTCTCGACAAAGTGCTTTGTCTCTTGCTAACGAATTTTGGCTGGGTCGACAACAGTTTCTGGGATCGCCTTTGTTTTTGGTTTTTGGCACTGCAGCGATTGCAGGAGATATCCCAGAAACTGTAGAAGTGAGTTCGTCTTGTTTAGGCGAATCCTAGAGTGACGCTCGCACCCTTTTGAGGGGGATTTAAGTCGGCCTACGCCATTTGTACGGGAAAGAGCAGTGGTAAGTTCGATTTTATTTTTTTCATTTTTTTTTATTATTTGAGGACTCTTCAAGATAATATTTGCCTCCCAAATTGTAATTGTTTTTCGTGTGAAATGTACTTTTTCGACAAGAGACATGGGAGATTTTTGGAGTTTTTTATTTTTTTTAAGACCACGTTTTTGGATAAAAACTATATATTGTTTTTCTCCTTTGTCTACAGCTCTGTCAATTCCATCGACGGGACAGTTGGGCTGGTGTCAAGCCAGGTGTAGCCAGTTGTAACCCTGGGAAAGGTACGTTAGGGTTATTTTAGTTCAGCTGTTTAAATCTACTTTATTTTATTGAGTCGACATGGGGTTCTCGATTTAAGTTACTCGGTGTAAGGGAACTTCGTGCAAAATTGACGAATTCCAGGAAACTGAAACATTTCATTTTCCACAGGGTTTCTACGCTCGGGCAAGGATCCCACAACCTTTTGACCACCATGTGCTGCCCTAGCACCATGTGCTAAGCAAGCACGAGGGGAGGCGCGGGCAAACCAGGAGCAGCGGTAGCAGGAGGAGAACAACACCACTTCCAGGTTTAATAAAACACCAAACTAACAATTAAATAATTGCAGGACCAAGGTAGGAGCAAGCCTTTAGACATAACCATATATAATTTTTTCAATATAATTTGGACAATCTTTTCATATAATTTCCAGTATAATTTAGACATTATCTTTCCAGATAACTTTTCAATATAATTTTAACACTTCTTGTGAACGCAAGATAAAGGTATGACGTCATGACCACAATTTTGCGGCTTAATTAACTTAAGTTCTACTGTCAAATTGCTATTGAGTGTTATTCTGCCCCTAACTTGTTTACATCCATTTCATTTAAATATTTATTTTTATGTTTTTGGTATTGTATCCAACTTTGCCATTAAAATGAACAAGATGAACTAAATTTTTGTGTTATTTGTACAGCCCAATGACCAACTTTGCGGAGACAAAAGAGAGATGAGATTATATTTTTTTAGCGGTTCCTTTACACTGTTTTACCTCATGGGGTGGACCTCGGACTGGGTTGCTGTCTGTCTCATTCTACCCAACGTAGAATGACGACAGCAGATATTTGGTCCAGATCTCCCCTATGATGGAACGATTTTGGAAGTGTATTTTTTTTTACAATTATTTATATAACCGAGTCTCACACTACTGACTCAGATGTAGGTACACTATGACCTGTTAAAGGAGTCCATCTACCTGTAAAGTGCTTCTATTTTTGTCATCTTAATTCAATCTTTTAGAATTTTATTCTGTTTATTAGTCAATTTTTTTTGTTTTTGAATTACACAAATACTCTGGAAGCCTCGGAAGTAGGTAGAATTTCATTGTTTGGCTACAACGTTTGGGTTGAACTGTATTTTATTTAAGAACTTCTTTGTAAAACATTGGTATTGTTACAAATTTAAGTTATTTAAATTTTATAATTGGAATTTATTTAGGTTTAGTGTAGTATTAGGTCGATTTATCTTAAGGTTGTATTCTTAGTCTAGGTTTTAGTTGCGTTGTCTGTGGCTTGCGGTCGCGGTAGTGCGGGAACTTTCCGGACGTCGAAGGCTGCCGGAAAGTTCGAGAGAGATGGACGATCCTATATATAGGGCCGGGGTCGCGCACCAGGCAGTCAGTCACAGATAACGTGCTGTAGTGGTCGTGAGATTAACACGAAGTTAATAGACCGATTATAGTAGTGAATTATAGCAAGTTATTACTAAGTTTAAGTGCGTGTTTTTGTACATAATTTGTCGAAATAAATTGACGTATCGTTTTCAACAATTGCGAGTTTTAATTTGTCGTTGTGAACCCGTAACAATTGGTGTCAGAAGTGGAACTAAAAGAAATAAATAGTGCAAAGACTACCCTTACATAGTACCACCGGATAGGACAATTGGACAGAAAAACAGTAAGTGATTTTTCCAGAATATTCGAAGAAGTTCGATATTGTTTTATTCAAAAACTAAAAGAGATATTTAAGAACCGACTTCGACATTAACTTTACAGTCCAAAAATTGATAATTAGAGAGATTTTCTAGAATATTCTATAACATTCTACGACGTTCTATTCAAAAACTAGAAGAGATATACAAATACCGATTTCGACATTAGTTTAGTTATTTCAAAAGTAAGAACTAGGAAGAATTTCTAGAATATTCCATAACATTCTACGACGGTCTATTCGAGAACCAAAAGAGATAATCAAAAAGTGACTTCTACATTTGCCTAGTACCAGAAAGAGTAGCATTTACCAGTATATTCCAGAACATTCCATTAGGTTCTATTTAAGAATTGGAAGAGATATTGAAAAACCGACTTCGACAGTCGCTTTATAGCCCTGAAATAGACGTTTTAAGTGATTTATCAGGAAGTTGATGCTTACTAGACAAGGATCGGCAAAGATGGAAGATCTAACAAAAATGATACAGGCTCTAGCAGCTCAAATGGCTCAAAATCAGAACGATATAAGACAGACCATTGAGCAAAATCAGGGCGATATGAAACAGACCATGGAACAAAACCAGAATGACATGAGACAGACATTAGAAAGCATGCAAGAAAACTTCGATCAGATAAAGAGCAACTCCGAACAGCTGAGAGAAGAGTTCAAGACTGCAACCGAAGATCTTAAGGAAGAAATAACCCAAAGAATGCATAGTGTAGAACAAAAGGTACAAAATAATTTGCAGAATGTAGAAGGAACGGTACAAAATGTTAAAGAGAAGGTACAAAATGTTGAAGAAAAGGTACAACATGTTGAAGAAAAAGTGGAGAACAAACTACAGAATGTTAGGGAAGAAGTTTTTCAAACCATAGAAGAAAAATTCCAGGACATGTCAAAACAGTTTATACAGCTTCAGAAAGAACACAACAAAATAAAAGCTCAAGGATGTGTTGTAAATTCCAACCAATACATTAAGCCTCCAAATTTTGATGGTACGTCTTCCTGGTCTACTTACAAACAACAGTTTGAAGCTGCCGCTGCTGCAAATGGTTGGGATGATGAAGAAAAAGCTAGAGCTTTGTTAGTAGCTCTACGAGAACCTGCTCTGGGACTTTTACGGTCCATTCCAGTCGAACAAAAACAGAATTATAATGCTTTAGTGGCAGCGTTAGAAAGAAGGTATGGAGACGAACACTTGCGAAATTTACATTGGTCAGAATTAAATATTCGTCAACAAAGGCCAGGAGAATCATTGCAAGAGTATGAAGCAGATATCAGGAGGCTGATGTATTTAGCTTACCCAGAAATGCCAGAAAATTACAGAGATCCCTTCACGGTAGATCGCTTTATTAACGGATTACGAGACACGGACTTAGCAAAGCTACTTCGTCGAGAACGCTTCCATAACAGCAGTGAAGTGTTGATTCGAGCCCTTGAAATTGAATCATCAAATAATATGTCCAGGCCAAAAGTAAGAGCTGTTTCAATTCAGGAGGGAGAAGAAATGAGCAATGGACATGAGGTCAACTCAAAAACGCTAAACCAAATGTTTCAATCACTGATAGACAAGATTGACTCTTTGAAAGAAAGTAGACGATCCCCTCCAAATGTAAAGTGTTTCAGATGCGGACGTACAGGGCATATTCAACGCGATTGTCGCGTCCAAATGATGTCTCGCTCACCATCTAGTGGGACAGATTAGCGAAGAAGAGATCAGGAAAAACTAAAACTAGTCAACGCAGAGGGGCGGGTGTTGGCTAATGGGAATTTAGCCCCCAAAATTTACTCTATCAAGAGCTTAAAACATACTGCTGACAGTCTTAACATCGACGGACTTATTAATGGAAGAAAAGTTAATATAATAGTAGACACTGGTGCTGCCATATCATTGCTTAAGTTCAAAATTGCAACGAGATATAAAATTCGACCAACAGAAAAGAAAATAACACTTAAGACTGTGACTGGAGAATCCGCCGACGTGTTGGGGCAGACAGACATAGACCTACAGCTGGGGAGGTTGAAGATTCGCCACTCGGTATTAGTTGCAGACATAGAAGACGAATTTATTTTGGGAATGGACCTGATAAGTAAACATGGATTTGCGTTTGATAATAAACTTAATACCCTAAGATTTGGGAACGAAGAGTTCATTTTGTCAAATAGTCACATCAATAAAGAACCAATTAAGGTGGTGGCAGTATGCACAACAAGACTAGTCGGTAACAGTGAGACCATAATTTTTGGGAGGCTGGAAAGTAAAACATCAAGCTGCGTCGGACTCATAAGCCAACAAAACACACCCAACACCTACCTCGTTGCAAAATCACTAGTTAAAACCGATAAAGACATCCCGATTAGAGTCGCCAATATTTTCCCAAATAGTGTCAAAATTAATAAGGGGGAGGTGGTACCATTATTTGAACCAGTACAGAAAGTAACAAGATGTGAAGAGCCAACTTCCGAGGATACAAGCCAGTTACCAATGGAGGTACTTCAGCAATTTGAGTCAACTTGGCAACATCTCACTCCAGAAGAATTTAGTAAAGCGAGAGAGTTTATAGAAGAACAAAGTAATATCTTCGAAACTAGGAGTAGTTCGGGACGCATAAACCTTATTCAACATGCTATCAACACTGGCGATGCCCAACCGATAAGACAACCCCCAAGAAGACTACCAATGGCCAAGCAGAAAGAAGTTCACAATCTCATTAATAAAATGCTCAGCGACGGTGTTATTGAAGAGTCATCAAGTCCTTGGTCATCTCCTGTGGTGTTGGTCACTAAAAAGGATGGAAGTACTAGATGTTGTGTCGACTACAGGAAACTTAACGATGTGACCAAGAAAGATAGTTACCCACTGCCAAGAATAGACGACACATTAACAACGTTGGCAGGAACATATTGGTTTTCTACTCTTGACCTGAAAAGTGGGTATTGGCAAGTAGGAATCTTTGAAAGAGATAAAGAGAAGACTGCATTCTCTGCTGGAAGTGGACTTTATCAGTTTAATGTGATGCCATTTGGCCTGTGCAATGCCCCAGCTACATTTGAAAGACTAATGGAAGTCGTTATACGAGGCCTTACTTGGAAAACCTGCCTAGTCTATTTGGATGATGTCATAGTAATGGGGAAATCATTTCAAGAACATCTAGATAATTTACGAGTATTCTCAAGAATCAGGAACGCAAATCTTAAATTAAACTCAAAGAAATGTTTTCTGTTCCAAGAAAAAGTTGAGTTCCTGGGTCACGTCGTTTCCCGAGAAGGCATCCATACCGACGAAAAGAAGCTACAAGCAATAAAAGAATGGCCTCAACCTCGTGACAAACATGAATTGAGAAGCTTTTTGGGTCTGTGTACATACTACAGACGATTTGTAGAAGGATTCGCCAAAATAGCGTCTCCGTTACATAGACTTACAGAAGATAAAGCTTCTTACAAAGGGAATACCGAATGTGACCAAGCATTTAGAAGACTAAAAGCAGCATTATGTTCTAGTCCGATTCTTGCATATCCCATTCCAAAAGGAAATAGGTATTTACGTTACTAGACCGGAAATAAGGACTTTACAGGTCGACACAGGAAATTTACAGGGCGAGCCGCAGGCGAGACCTGTAAACCTGCGGAGACCTGTAAAGTCAGTTTCCGGTCGTGTATCGTACGTATATTTTTTTTTAACCGACATAATGAAGCACAGCTGTCTGTCTTACTCAAAAGCTAGAGTAAGTATATGTTTGACTACTTATATTTAAACAATATTTATGCTACAATTAGGAACAATTCTTATACGCAACTACCTATATAACTATAGTAACCATTTTATATGTAAGTTACCTATATGTACCTAATATAAAATTCAAACAATTTTAATGCATCATTACTTTTTCTCTTGAGTATAAATATTAAAAATGCAGTTATGCACATTTTGGATATTTATATTTGCAGCCGAAGTATTTTCAATTTTTGGTGAATTTCTCTGCTGTATATTTATTGTTTCTGAAATGTTTGACAACATATTATTTTGTGTATCAGACACATTAGATGTAGTAAAATCTCTGGTTGAACTTCCATTGCTGGCTGCTACTGGGAAGCTTCCGCCTGCACCTGCTCCAATTTTTTTAGCATTATCAACTTTTTGTCTCAGTGAGTGCTCAATATATCCTTCAGCAACAGAGTTTGAATGCCAGCCGCCCAAATTTTTAAGGTTTAATATGTCTTCACCGCCTTCTATTAGGAGTGTGGCAGCGGTGCGCCTGAATGTGTGTCCGGTGAATTCTTGTGGATTTTTAAGCTGTAGAAATTTGGCGATTTTGGCAGGTGCCCCTCCTACGCCATGAAGACCTACTGGCTGCTTTCTACATTTTCCTTGAGAGTAAAATAAAAAGAATCTTTCATGCGGAACATTTGGGGGCCTTAGATTTTTGTATTTTTTAAATAACTTCAAATTTCTTTCACCAAGAATTACGAAAGTTCTTGAAACATTTGTTTTAGTGTTTGGTATATTGACTATTATCATGTCTTCTTTCTCAGTGACGTCCTTTAGGGTTAATTTAGTAATTTCTTCCCTCCTCATTGCTCCCGAAATGGCCATGATCGTTACAACCTAAAATCAAAAAGTAAATTTAAAATTTTTGCTAACTTTACAATTTGTGAACAGTCCCATATGCAACCGATCCGTAATAAAAACTGGTATTTTTCCTCGTCTTGTTCTTTTCACTAGCCGCAGTCGAGCGTTGCCGGATTTTATTATTTTTATCATTAAGAATGCTAAGTTATTAAACAATCGGATACCTAGTACCACAGCCTACCTAGGTAGGCTGTGCTAGTACTAACCTAGATAGTTTTAAAAATACTTTTTCCACTATTATTTAAGTAATTAGTTAAAGTATACATTTTTTATATTATTTTTTGATAAAAATAAAGATGGTAAAACAAAAAAATCTGTGTTGTATGTTTTTTTTTTTGTAATTTTAAATGGCAAAATTTGTATGAATCTTTTGTTTGTAATAAATAATAGTTGTAATTGAATTCCAATTTGAGTTTTTTATTTGGTTCCAAAGAATCTATATAAAACAAATTGGCATCATTGCTTAGCTTGGTAGTCCTTGTGTTATGTTATGATTATTTTAGTTAGGTTATTGAATGAAAATTAATAAATAGAATTGTTTTTTGTTTTTACAGAAAAAATTGTTAATTGAAGCTAATAAAATTTTAAAATTTGGTTAAAAGTTACAGTGCAGTTGTTGGGATTGAAACACACGTTTTTATAACAAAAATAGCAAGGAGAATAATTAGGTTTGTTTGTATTTTACTTACTTTGAGCATTAAAAATTCCTCATCCCTTGCTTCTTCCAAAAATTTATTAATTTCTTCTCCACTGAAAACTCTGGCCTTTTTAGGCTTATATCCTGCAGACTTTTTCTTTAAAAATGCAATTAGCTTGTAGTAGCGACTAATATCAATATTTCTCCTTAATGATAAGCAAGTTTTTATTGTTGAAAATAAACTCCATAAACTATTGGACTTCAATGTGGCTGATTTTTCGGCAAAATATGCCACTAGGACATTTTCATCAATTGATTTAACTTTGTTTGTGTGACACCAATTAAGGAATACATCATAATTTCTAGTATATCTCTCTTTGGATTTTTCTGGTAGCAAGTCGAAAGTTACCTTTGATGCTGCTTCAATTATTTCTTCCGGATTTAATTCTTCATTCATGTCCAAGTCCATAATTTACTTATTATTTTTTTAAATATCTCTTTTTAAACACAAGTTTTTTATTTAAAAGGCAGCCATATTGATTTATTTTAAATGTCAAAGCTGTCAAAACAAAACAATTTTTATAAGCTGTCATCACAAAGTCATGGCTAATTTGACTGAAATAGGGACCGGAAAGAGAACAAGAGACCGGAAAATTAAAAATAAAGATCACTTTGGAGACCGGAAAGAATCTGAACTAAACCCGCACTGTAAAATGAAACTTTCTGTACAAAAAAATGTACAGAAAGTGTATGTTTTCTGGTCGGTTGAAAAAAAATTCATTTTAGATACTGATGCGAGCAACGATGGCATAGGAGCAGTACTCTCCCAAGTACAAGATGGAGAAGAACGGGTCATCGAATTTTTCAGCAAGAAGCTATCCAAACCAGAGATAAATTATTGTGTTACTAGAAAGGAGCTCCTAGCCATAGTTAAATCCGTAGATCACTTTCACAAATATCTCTACGGACAAGAGTTTCTGATTAGAACGGATCATGCTGCGTTACAGTGGCTCATGAAAATGAAACAACCTGAGGGGCAAGTCGCGAGATGGATAGAAAAGCTACAACAATACCATTATCAAATTAAGCACCGAGCAGGAAGGGTGCATAATAATGCAGATGCATTGTCCAGAAGACCTTGCCCCGAGGATTGTAAACATTGCAGGAAAATTGACCAGAAAGAAGGAATTACCTACGTGCGCCAGATAAAGTTAGAACCAGATGAAGAATGGATGTCGGCTTCGATTAGAACCACACAACTTAACGACAAAGATGTAGGACCTATCTTGCGATTGAAAGAAGAGAACAAGCCACGACCATCATGGCAAGATATCGCAAACCAAGGGGTGATATTCAAATCACTGTGGGCACAATGGGATTCACTGATAGTAGAAGAAAACATCCTTAAACGTGCCTGGGAAAGTGCCGATGGCCTTACTGTGATTAATCAAGTAGTGGTTCCTAGGAGCATGGTAGACAATATAATGGCCGAATGCCATGGTGGAAAATCAGGCGCGCACCTAGGCATAAATAAAACCATGGACAAAATTCGAAACCGATTTTATTGGGTCAATTACTTTCAAGATGTGAAAAACTGGTGCCGCCGATGTTCGACTTGTGCAGCCAGCCAAGGTCCCAAAACAAGGTCCAGAGGTCAAATGAAACAATATAACGTAGGTCTGCCATTCGAACGCATTGCTATTGATGTGGCCGGACCATTTCCAGAAACTAAAAAGGGCAACAAATACATCCTTGTTGTCATGGATTATTTTAGCAAATGGCCAGAAGTTTTTGCTTTGCCTAACCAAGAGGCCGCTACATTTGCAGAAGTTCTGGTAAATGATGTTTTCAGCCGATTTGGCATTCCTTTGGAACTACATTCAGATCAAGGAAGAAACTTTGAATCAAAGCTCTTCCAGAATCTCTGTGACCTTTTAGGAATACATAAAACACGGACTACTGCTTTGCATCCGCAGTCAGATGGCATGGTTGAAAGATTTAATAAAACAATAGAGGAACATCTTTGCAAAGTTGTTGATGAGCACCAAACAGATTGGGACCAATATATTCCATTGTTTTTGATGGTCTATAGAACTGCCATTCACAATACGACAGGAGCTACTCCATCTAGTATCCTGTTTGGTAGAGAACTGCGTTTACCATGTGATATCATGTTTGGTTCACCTGAAGAAGCACACTTAGAGGTTAATGACTATGTCGAACGTTTAAGGCAAAAGCTGCACGATATCCATGAAGTGGTTAGAGAGCGAATAGAAATAGCCAGTGACCGCATGAAAGCGAGATATGACCTGAAAGCAAACTCTTCAGGGTTCAAAGAGAATGATCAAGTCTGGCTATACAATCCTCAACGCAAGAAAGGAAGATCACCTAAGTTGACACCACCATGGGAAGGGCCTTATAAAGTTGTTAAGAGAATTAATGATGTAGTCTACCGAATCCAGAGAAGCCCGAAGTCCAAGATGAAAGTTGTTCATCTAGACAGACTAAAATCTTACCTGGGAAATGTTGATCGAGACGATCAAACCTGAGGAGGAGGATAGTGTTACAAATTTAAGTTATTTAAATTTTATAATTGGAATTTATTTAGGTTTAGTGTAGTATTAGGTCGATTTATCTTAAGGTTGTATTCTTAGTCTAGGTTTTAGTTGCGTTGTCTGTGGCTTGCGGTCGCGGTAGTGCGGGAACTTTCCGGACGTCGAAGGCTACCGGAAAGTTCGAGAGAGATAGACGATCCTATATA
Source organism: Aspidapion aeneum (assembly GCA_963576565.1). NCBI lineage: Eukaryota > Metazoa > Arthropoda > Insecta > Coleoptera > Brentidae > Aspidapion > Aspidapion aeneum. The sequence goes on along the minus strand of OY755040.1, from coordinate 61,330,632 downwards.
TAGGGCCGGGGTCGCGCACCAGGCAGTCACTCACAGATAACGTGCTGTAGTGGTCGTGAGATTAACATGAAGTTAATAGACCGATTATAGTAGTGAATTATTAGCAAGTTATTACTAAGTTTAAGTGCGTGTTTTTGTACATAATTTGTCGAAATAAATTGACGTATCGTTTTCAACAATAGCGAGTTTTAATTTGTCGTTGTGAACCCGTAACAGTATTAAATAATGTGGCGCACTTAAAATTTTCTTATTTCTGAACCCCCCCTTCTCCACTGTATAAAAGTTACCGGGCATATCAATGTTTTACCTAGCTAGAAAATACAGTTCTGCTTCCAGATATTTGTTTAATTATTCAGGGGTTTTCTTGTGTCACAAGTTGGCAAATTGTCATTATTCTAATTACAGTGTCACAAAATGGCGGCAACGTCTTTAAGCTGCCCCAAATGGCATCCAACGCATTTTAATAGGCCACAAATTGGCGCCCTACGTGTGTTTTGGCTAGTATTTTTAACATCTAATGTAATTTTTTTGTTCTTTTTTTTTAATTTAAAAAAAAAAGAAAAAACTTTTTTTTGAATTTTTTGGATTTTTTTTAAATTTTTTTGTGGTACAACCAAAGCCAGGTTAAAGGCTTTCAGTGGCTGTCGGTGTTTTTGACACCTAATCACTTTTTTAATAAAAGACAAGATTTTTCATCATCATTGGTTTTGATAACATTATTTAAACATTTTTTTTGGTAATATTTGAGCGTTGATTTGGAATTTGTTTTGTTGTTTTAGTAATTCTCATAGGTTTTTGTTAGCTTATCTTCACAGGTTTTTTCTTGGAAAATAAAAGATTCATTTTTATTTATTAAGGAAGAATAAGTAGATAAAAAACATGGGAGTTTTTATTGAACGGAGTCCAATTCATGTCTTAATTCTTTAAAGTTTTTTGTACGGAATGTTTTAATTTTTTAATTTTTTTTTAAGAAAAATAAAAGTAACGTAAATTTACTTCAATTTTTATTTGTTGATTTATAGGTGGATGGACCTCCAGACATGGTCTTTTTATGTTTTAAATATATGACATAGGTAGTGTGTTTTTTTTACAGGTTGCCTACTACTAATATGTTATTATTTCCTGCTTGTGATAAGATAGAAATTGTTTCACCGATTATTTTTTAGTGCAGTCAATTTATTTAGGTCAACAAGTTATTTTTTTTTGTTGATTTTAATTTTTTGTGGGATATCACCACTTGGAAATTGGAATATTTTTACAGGGTTTCACACAAATTTTTCTTGGCTGGGTTATTTTAAAGTAAATATAGCTTAACAGCTAGTAGATTTGTTTAGTTAAAAGTATTAATTAGTAATGAAAGAAAAGGAAAATGAGTATTTTGCTTTGTCATTTTCTTTTCTTGTTTTTTTTGGTGGTAACATTTTTTTTTTGGGGTATTTTTTTTGAAAGACAGTTTTTTTTAGGTCTTTGGTTGCCAGTTTAGTTGTCTAGTTGTGTTTTTGTGACTGGTCAAATTTTTTTTGGTAGAAAATACAGCGTTGGGCTTTGGAGTGCATTTTTTTTAAAAATGACCTACGGGTATTTCTATCAATTAAAGTTTTTCTGGTTCACAATTACTTTTTTCTGTATTTTTTCTGCGTTCAGGTCATAGCTTGGTCATGGCCAATGGAGGGCAAACATTTATGTTTGAGCCTTGAGAAGTTTTGCCTGCTCCGGATTGAATACAGAGAAAATGAATTTGAAGCCCAGCTAGATATAATACCACAAAAGAAATGTTTAGCTGAGACAGATATAGATATAAGTTTTTTTGATTTTTTTAGTTCACTTGTAAAGTTCAGTAATTTTTTAAGTAATGTCATTGTGAGGCCGTGAAATTGGTCAGTGAATTTAAGAGAGACTTTCAACTAAATATAAATACTAGGCGGTGGTAATTGATAAAAATACTTCAAAATTTTACTACTTTTTTAAATAATGTAATTTTTCTTAAAAAGATTAGTTTTTTCGGTAAACATAACTTCTCGAATTCTTGTTTGGTCTAAACGGTTTGTATAGTGGTCGTAGTTTTAAAGGGTGTCTGGTCAGGTTATATTTTTTTAGGGGAACTTCTTGAGTTACAAAAAGGTGAACTTTTTTTTTGTCTTAGTTGATCAGGCAGGAATAAATAAAAAGATTTATCATCCGAATCATAATTTTAAATAACAAGATTTATTGGTTAAGTGTTTGGGTCTTATAGAAAAAAACGTTTTGTTTTTGAGGATACTGGTATGATATGGAATTATTTTAATTTCATGCGAAATGTTGTTTGACGGCAGATATGCTAGTCTTCAGTTTTTTAGTTAGTTTGCATTTCAGGACAGTGGCGTGTACTTAAAGGGGCCTTACATCTGCGCCCATTGTAAAGCATCTTCCAACTTACTTGCTTAGCTTTTTCACTTAATCTTCGTTTTGTTGCTTCTGAAATTAAAGCGTTATGTTGGATAACGATGGATGGTGTTAGACTGAGAAAGTACCTAGGTATTTAGGGATGAAAACTTGGAAGTTGTGGACAATTTGGAAATAATTTTTTTTTTATTTCATTTTTTTTTAATTTTAAAATAATTTCATACTGGTGACCTCAAATAATGAAGCAAATTTTGTGGAATAAATGGGAAAGTGTTCAGGTTAAACAATAAATTTAAGATCATTGATTTCTAAAAAAAGATTTCAACCTAAGAATAAATTTAAAAACAATAGGTTTTCTTTGATGCGACTAAACAATGATGAGGGCATATACTTTTTTTGTTATGCATAATATGATAGTAGTACCTTTTGTATTGCAATAATTAGGGGTTTTCCTCCCGCGAGCTGGGTGGAAATGGAAGAAATGTTTGGTTCGGAGTGTAGAAATCGAGGAACGAGGACTTCCTGCTAATCTTTTTAGGATTTTGCAACTTCGGTTTTCGCTAAATTAAAATACATCCAAATTTGGCCTACAGGCTGAACCTCACATCTTCCAGGACCTTGCAGATTCGCGGAGAAAGACAAATTTTGTGATCTATTTAATTATGATAGGAATTAAAATAGTAACATGCACATGAGGGAACTAGATATATTTAGGTTAAAAAGTAGTAAGAACACTGATCTGAACAATTTTCCATAATAGTGTCCTATTTTCACAGGGTGCTTCAAAATATCTTCACCCTTTCTTTGAAATAAGATATTGTTTCGTCTGTGGGTGTTTGACCGTTTAAAAGATATATAGGGTCCAGATGGGATTGGAATGGAAATCACAAGATTTGGGTTTTATTGACATTATACTTAGGGAATAGGGGAAATGTCTAATAAAAAGTTTTTGGGTTTAGGCCTAGTTTTGTTGAGATAACAAAAGTTTAATTGGGGCCGGGAGTTTTATTATGCTCTATTAAAATTAATGTAATAGTTTTGGCTTCTTGATTTTTGTTGTCTTGTTTTTACGCAGGATTATTCCCAACTGTTTCATTTCAAAATGTCATTTCTAAGTGATAGGGTCTCATTAGCCCTTGTACATTTGGTAATTTTTGCTTTAACTAATAGTTGTGGAAAGGGCCCAACTTAATTTTATATCTCGTGAACACCAGGAATAAGGATCTGAGAATGCATTAAGCAGTAAATTTTTTTTTTTTGATTAGATGTTGTGTTTAAAGACACTTGAGTAGGCAGATTTAGTTTTACAACGTTCTTATAGGTAAACCTCGAAATTGTTTTCATATTTGTTTTTTGAAAGTGCACACAAGATATTTCTTTACAGGGTTGAGTGCAAAGTTTAAAACTTAGCTTCACATTATAGTGGTACAGTAAATAAGTACTAACGTTACTTATTCCCTTAAGTCATAATTTTGAACAATTATACTAACATCGGTTGTTTTCGAACATAAATATTTTTTTTCTTTTCCTAAACTGATTGGTTTTTTGCAATGACGATTTTTTGTACTTTATGATTCTTAAGTAAATTTAATTTTCAATATTTTTTTTGTATAGTAAATTAATTTTTCTAGCTCATTCACTTTTCACATTCACACAGTTTTGGGAGAGGAAAGGAAATCTACAACTGTTTTTTTTAAAGGAAAAAAAAACAAAAACTGTTGCATGACATAACTCTATTAAGATTTTTCTGGTGTTGATTTTATTAAAAAATTTTTTAAGGTTCACTAATAGGAGCTGCAACCCCACTTAAACATTTTTAATTTTTTTTTGAAAATATTTTTTTTAAATATTTTTTTTTAAGGAAGGAAACTTGATTTTCTTGTTGGAATTTTTTTTTGGTTCATAGTAGTACCTGGCCCTACAATGATTTTACCAGTTTATTTAAATATTTTTTTTTGTGAATTAAAATATAATTTCATTTCAAAACCTCGCGTTTTAACAACCTATCTATTTGTTTTAATTTTTTTTCTCGCTACTCCAAAGCACCTATTAGGGTAGAGTAATATTTTGAAAATTTGAACGAGCCATTCATTTTTTTTTGATTATTGGGCTACTGTGGTCGACACCAAAAAAAATGTTTTTTTTTGGGCACCTTTCGGTACGATCCTAGGGTCTTCTTGACCATGGTTTGCATCAATTTAGTTTAAAATTCTGGGAATCGTTAAAATGACGATTATTAGAGAGTTGCAGTCCTACCAAGACGTTATTTGTATAATTTTTTTTTAATACCATCGGTAATTTTTTCAATTTTTTTTTTGAATTACACACAACATCTTTACTAGTCTAATTCAACGCAATTTCAGCGAGCGGATTTTTTTTTAATTGAGCATATTTTACGATTTCTATAACATGAACATCTGTTCCGATGTTTATTGCGTTCACTTATATATTAAGGGATGATGTGACCTTAAGCAATGCATGTTTCGTGTAAACTCAGAGTAGGTAAGCAGATGAAAGTGGGTTTTGATTTATTCTTGTAATGGATAGGGTGAATAGATTTTCTTCTTTAATTCATAGCGGACTGTAACTTTCTTTAGGTGTAATTTTCTTATTTAATATTTCTTGATCGCGCAACCATACAAAAGCAATAGAAAAAATGGCACCTACCTTTGGATGGCTATTTCTCTGCTTGCGGGCCCGCTCTCGAAGTAGTCTCACGTTCAGTCTTTGGATTGAGGATGGTAGCACTTAATAACTAAGGTTTTTATGTTTAATAGTTAATTTTCGAAAGAAAATTAGTCTTCGAAAGAAGAGAATGATTTTTCACGAGTTCACGTGTTTGTTCGCTTGACAGAATGTGTCATTTCATGCGCCGTTTGCGCATGTCCTTAGCACCCGCGTTGTTTCGACGGCGCAAGGTGCCACAATTTGAATTTGTATGGCTGATTATTTTTGAGGCGAAATAGATAAATTATAAATAAAATAAAGCTAAAGAAAATTGCAGTAACATTTCCCGCCACCGAAAACGAATGTTTTCAATTATAGTAATTTAGTAGAAAAAAAAAACGCGTTTATGCATTTTTTAAGTAAAAAATAGAAAAACAAAAAGATAATTCCAAACATTGTTTGAACAGAAAAAAAATAATAATTTTTTTCCTATTTTGAAAATAAATTTATATTTACAATTAAACTAAAGAAATTAAAATTTAATATTTTAATTTTAATCTGAAGCCATAGGCAAAGGGCACAGTTTAACTATAGGTCGCTTAAATAACCCGGTTTTAGTTTTCACCGTAACAACCCTTACATGCCCATCTCGGCCGGGGTGTAACTCGACTATGCGTCCAAGTAACCAATGAATTGGTGGCTCATTTTCATTTTTAATGAGTACCAATGTATTCAATTCAATGTTGGGGTTTGGCTCGTGCCATTTGGACCTTTGTTGCAGGGTGTTTAAATATTCTGATTTCCATCTCTTCCAGAAATCTGTGTTCAACCTTTGTATAAGTTGCCAACGAGATAAGGAATTTAGTTTTAAATGAGAAAGATCTGGATCAGGAACTGAATTTAGTGCAGATAACGTAAGAAAATGCCCTGCAGTCAAAGGAGCTAAGTCGTTCGGGTCAGAGCTTTGCGCCCATAAGGGTCTACTGTTTAGCAATGCTTCAACATCGGTTAAAAGAGTATAGTACTCCTCAAAGTTTAAGATTTGATCACCGATAACACGAAGTAAATGGCTTTTAACGGATTTTACACCAGCTTCCGCAAGCCCATTGAAATGTGGGGCAGCAGGTACATTGAAAAACCAAGAAATTTTTAAATGATCTGCGGCGTGCTTTGAAAGCTCGGTAAGCTCCTTGTATGCTCCCTTGTATGTAGTTGCGCAGTCAGAATAAATATTGGTGCAAACTCCTCTTCGATTGACAAATCTCCGAAAAGCAGCAATGAAAGCGTCTGAAGTTAGGTTAGAAACTAGTTCGAGATGAATAGCTCTAGAAGCTGTGCACACAATCACTAAAATGTAAGCCTTATGAATGACTAATTTACGCCCTTGAGCTAATTTTATAGGTCCAGCGTAGTCAATGCAAACATTTGAAAAAACATTTCAGCTGTGATATTCTGAAGCTTGGAAGGTCACCCATGTAGGGGGTAAGAGCTTTGGGTTGAGTGCGATAGCACTTAACGCAAGATGATAAAACCTTTTGAATAACTCTACGTGCTGAAAGTACCCAAAACTGTTGTCTAGGTAAATACATAGTTGTATTAAATCCTGGGTGCAAGTAGGTTGAATGAATATTTTGTATGATCAGCTTGGTAAGTGTGCTATCACTTGGTAATAGTAGGGGGTGTTTTACATCATATGATAATGTGATTGAATTTCTAATCCGCCCGCCAACTCGAATACGATTTTGGGGGTCGAGAAAAGGCGCCAATTTGCGATATGGTTTTGGTAAAAGTTCATTATTTTGAATTTTTAAGAAGATATCAGAAAAATGGTTATTTTGCACGTACTTGACAAGTACAAGTAAAGATTCTTGTAATTCAAAAAGCGTAATAAAACCAGTGCGTTTAGTTTCCTGATGCTTAATGTTGAAAAAGTATCTGTGCCAAATAGCAATAATACGTTGAATTTGTAAAATAGATGAATAATTATGTAAAAGATCGTCTAAAATATCATTATTCAGAATTGTGGCCAAAATCTGTATTTTCTCTTCCTCTAAAACAGAACTAGTAATATTCGATTCTGACAGGGAAGCTAAATTCCATTCAGAGCGAGGAGAACATATCCAGGGGGGACCGGTTAACCATAAACAATGATTAAGTAAATTATCTGGAGTTAGGCCGCGACTGGCGCAGTCGGCTGGGTTCTCCAGAGTTCGGATATGATACCAGGGAATATCTGGAATGGTTTCCTGGATGTGACTGACTCTATTAGCCACAAAAGTTTTCCACCTATGCGGAGAGTTAGAAATCCAAGCCAGGACTACCTCTGAGTCAGAAAATGCTAAGATCTCATCGATTGTTATCATTGGCGAATAAATGTCAAGGACAAATCGAAGCAGATCAGCAAGGAGCGTAGCTCCCAATAGCTCCAGTCGAGGAATCGAAACTGTTTTGAGTGGGGCTACCTTGCTTTTTGCAATAACAAGGGAAGATTTGATTTCGTTTAATAATTCGATACGTAGATATATAGCGCATGCGTAGCCGCGCTCTGAAGCGTCGCAAAATGCTAAAATTTGGCAACGTTGTATGTTAGATGAAAAAATGTATCTAGGGAGAGAAATCTCCGATAAACTAGAAAACTGTGAGTTAAATTGTAACCAAGTTTCGCAGATGTGGGGTGGGGGTTGATCATCCCAATTGATTTTTTGCTTCCAGAGTTCTTGCATTATTGATTTTGCGAGAAGAGTTACTGGCGATAGGTATCCGCAAGGATCGTATATTTTAGCAATTACAGAGAGGATTTTACGTTTTGTTAACAGACTATTATCTTGATTGCATTTATATGAAAATGTATCTGACGAAGGGTTCCACTGCAGCCCTAAGACCTTAATACTAGAAGGTTGTTCCTTATCGAAAGATATTGGAACTTGACAATCTGAAGGAGACAATGATGATAGCAATCTTGGGTCATTGCTTGCCCACTTACGTAGTTCAAACCCACCGGATTTTACCAAGCCAATCAGCTCTTTTTGTAGCGCTTGCGCAGAAGACAAATCAGAACTGCCCGTACAGACATCGTCCATGAAAACGTCTTGAAGAACTACTTTTGCAGCATTTGGATACTTATTTTTCTCTTGAAAGGCTAACTCTCGTAAGGTTCTGATTGCTAAGAAAGGGCTTGAAGTGAGTCCGAAAACAACAGTATTTAAACGATATTCTTTTAGGGGTTCATTGGGGTGGAAACGCCACAATAAACGCTGATAGTCTCTATGTTCGGGTACTAAATTGATTTGCAAAAACATTTTTTGAACATCACTAAGAATTGCTATAGAATGAAAACGAAACCTTAATAAAATAGTTGTAATATCTGCATGAAGTTTAGGGCCTGGTAAAAGGGTCTCATTTAAGCTATAATTCTTACTTCCAATTGAAGATCCATTAAATACAATTCTCAAACGCGTGCTTGTACTATCGGGTTTTAGTACCCCGTGATGTGGTAAATATGAAACATTGATTTCGGTTCATTATTTGAAATAAGGCTCATGTGTCCGTTTTTTAAATATTCTAGCATAAAATCTGAATACATGGAATACATTTCAGGATTTTTAAGAAGTCTAGATTCTAATGAAATGAAACAACGGTAAGCTCTAGAAAACGTGTCACCTAAGTCGGGTTCAGAGTGCCTAAAAGGTAAAGCTACCATGAATCGTCCCGTGCTATCACGTGATACCGTATTTTGATAAATTTCCTCAGCTTTTTTCTCATCTGGGGATAAATAGCTTTTTTGAGGAATCGATTCAAGCTCCCAGAACTTCCTAAGAGTCAAGTCTAGAGAGTTATCGAAAGCCGTAAAGTAGTTTTCGATTTTTAAAAGATTGGATTGATAAGATATGTTTTGTTCGACCCTGCCTAACAACACCCATCCCAGCTCGGTCTCTAGGGCGACTGGTTGACCTTGACACCCAGAAATACGACCTGATTTAATAATTTGGGAATAAATCTCGGCGCCTAGAAGTAGATCAACAGGGGCTGGTTTGTAGAAGAAGGGGTCGCCTAGTTTAATGTTTGAAAGATAATTCCAATTTCTTGGATTAATTTGGACACTAGGTAAAGAAGAGCATAATCTTTGAACGACTAAACCGTTAAAGGAAAATGTGGGATCAATTTTTCCAACTGAACGAATAGTGCATTGCGTCATACCTTTTGTTGAAGAAGAAGATTGATTTATTCCTAGAATAGGAACAGATAATTTTTTCCTAGATAAACCTAACCTATTTAAGCAGTTTTCGCTGATAAAAGAGGCTTCGCTGGCGTTGTCTAGGACGGCTCTCACTACTTGATAGTTCCCGCGTGCATCGAGGATTTCTACAATAGTGGTAGACAATAGTACTGTGCTTTGACAGTTTGGGGTGAATGAGGTATAACAGTTGGTTTGGTTAGGTTGTTGTCGAGATGTATTATGCGTTAATTGTTGATTTTGTTGCGAAGTAGAAGGATATTGACTTTGATTGATTTGTTGTTGAGATTGATCTTGAATTGGTTGCATTTGTGACTTAAAATTAGATTGATTAGAATGCTGCATGCTAGTTAAGGTTGGGTTAATATTCTGCTGAATATTTTTATCATAGAAAGGTATTTGATTTGAATCGATATTATTAGGATATAAACTATAATTTGATTGTTGATTTTGCGTTGGTGACTGAATACTTGAAATAAATGAAGAAGTTTGCATGTTAGGTTGGGCTGGGTTAAATCGAGTTGTGACGTCACATAATAAACTATGGTGACGTAACCCGCAGGATTTGCAATTAAAATGCGATAAGCAATCTTTTAAAAGAAAATGATTTGATCTTAAACAGTTGCCACATATATTATTTTGTCTCACGAAAGCGAGACGATCAGCTGGAGTTTTTTGTAAAAAAACTTGGCATTGAGAAAAAGGATGTACCGAAAGGTTACATAACTTGCATTGTTTTGATATTTTTGTTTGAAAGTTGCTTTGATTATGATTATTAAAGTTTGGTAAAATTTGTTGTTTTTGTGGTATGCCTGTCATAAAGGAGTTTTTGAAATTATTGTTATTATATGAATTTGGTTTTGAACTATTGTAGTTACCAGATCTAAAACTTTTAGATTTTTTTTCCATATTTGATACTGAAGGCTGAAAATACTAAACCGATTCTATTGCTTGGCACTGTTTTTCTAAAAACTCATATAGATCGGTGTAACTAGGAATTTCCTTTTCAGTATGGCAAACCTCAAAGGCTGATCTAGTGGGAGTATCTATTTTTCCCAGCAATAAATTAAACAACGGAAACTGCCAATCTTTTGTATTAAATTCTAAGGCATTCAGGGCCTCTAGATTTTCAGTAAACGTGTCCAAAATATTTCTAAGATCTTTAGAGCTCTGATTTGATTTCATGGAGAAAACATGCACAATGGAATTCCAATATGACGTAGCTAAAAGGCGCTTATTGTTGTACCTTTTTTGTAGATTTGAAAATGCAATTAAATAGTTACTATCAGTAACTGGTAACGACTTAACCAAATTTAATGGTTCACCCTGCAATAAAGTAATTAAATACCGAAATTTTAAGGCATTCGATAGTGCAGGATTTTTGTCTATTATGCTTGAAAAAAGATCTAGAAAAGTCGGCCATTTTAGCATTGAGCCCGTAAAAACCGTTTAAAAAGGTTTAAAATTTTCAAAACTATGACTGGTGGGAGTAGGCGCAGAGGACTGCGGCCTAGAAGTGCCTGGAATTGGAAATAACTTACAAAATATTGCTTTTGCTTGAAAATAAAAAGTGTCACAATTTTTTCGAATTGTATCTTCCGTATCGAAATCTTTATCGTCGGTCAGCAACCCAATCAATTCGTTATGGAGATGTTTAAACTCAAAATATTGATCTTCCAAAGTTTCAAAAGCAATTTGAAAGATAGGGCGCTCGGCTTCATCATCCTTGGCTTTTACCGCCAAAGTATAGATTTCAGTGATCCTAGTCAAAGCGATTTTTCTTTTTCTAGTAAATGTTTTTAATTCTGCATCCCCCATTTTGATTGGTAAGTATTTTTTTTGTATTGACTTGGTTTTAAATTATTGAAAGAAAGGTATCTATTTCAAAACAGTTTTTGAGTTTTTGATTTTTTGTATTTGGTTACTTGGATTTTGATTTATTTAAACACTTTAATTTTTTGCACTTTAGCGCACTAAATACGTTTAATATCGCGGAAACGCGAAACCGAAAGGCGATATTTGATAGAAGATTTGTATTTTATTTTTGCATTAAATCAAATTTTGAAAACACAAAATTCCCGAATAAATAAATACATTAAATTTATCGATAGTAGGTAGTAAACAAGACTGACCGTGAAGTTTTTATTTTAAATTTAGAAGGCCACACACACACGCACACATACGTAGGTATCAAGGAAACTCGATTACCTACAACTAAACTGTGCTCCGTTTGATAAGAATGAAGCCCAATATGGCGTTCAAGAAAAATTAGAATATTTTTAAAAACGCTTTTTCATAGCCTAGATGCGGCACGGAGGTCCATAAAATGTAATGGATAGGGTGAATAGATTTTCTTCTTTAATTCATAGCGGACTGTAACTTTCTTTAGGTGTAATTTTCTTATTTAATATTTCTTGATCGCGCAACCATACAAAAGCAATAGAAAAAATGGCACCTACCTTTGGATGGCTATTTCTCTGCTTGCGGGCCCGCTCTCGAAGTAGTCTCACGTTCAGTCTTTGGATTGAGGATGGTAGCACTTAATAACTAAGGTTTTTATGTTTAATAGTTAATTTTCGAAAGAAAATTAGTCTTCGAAAGAAGAGAATGATTTTTCACGAGTTCACGTGTTTGTTCGCTTGACAGAATGTGTCATTTCATGCGCCGTTTGCGCATGTCCTTAGCACCCGCGTTGTTTCGACGGCGCAAGGTGCCACAATTTGAATTTGTATGGCTGATTATTTTTGAGGCGAAATAGATAAATTATAAATAAAATAAAGCTAAAGAAAATTGCAGTAACAATTCTTTTTAGAAAAATCATTGTATACGGCGATTTGGGTTTTTTTTTTTGAGGAGTTTATTAGTGGAGCCGTTCTGCAATAGAAGGAGTATACCCTAGCGTTAACTGTGTACAACAGCTTTGGGATTTTTGTTATAGGTAGTCTGTTGTACGTTCCATTTAGGGATAAATTTACCTACTCGGTTGCTGAGGTAAACAAACATCACTTAACTTTAATTTTAATCCAGTTCAGCTAGGATAAGCGCAATTATTTTTTTTTGGTTTTGCTCACGCAGTAGTGAAACATAAGACCTAAACACTGCCAAAACTCTTTTCTCTCTTTTATTTTTTTTAAACTTTTTTATGGCTACTTGTTAATTCTAATTTAGGATTTAAGTAGTTATTTCTCTCTGCGACGTTGGACGTCATAGTTGGTTGTACAAATACTTAATATAAACTATGATTACATTTTTAAATGCAAATAAATTTTATTTTCTTACTGCTCCGGTGTTCTTCGATTTTGTTCGCGTCTGTCCGTATTTAAGTTTTATATTTTCTACAGTTGTGAGAAAATTTATAGTGATTTTCACTAGTGAATTGAAAGTGAACTTTGTGTTTGTTATTGCGTGGTTTAGTTTTATAATTGGGAGGTATAATTAAGAGTTTTAAAGTTTAAAGTTTTAATATAAAAGGCACCATGGCTATTTCTTTGAGTCGGTTATCTGACATAAGGTACTTAGTCAAGGACGAATTAATCTATGAGTTAACATGGAGAGGCATAGCTATTGGATCGGTGGAAGAGATGAAACAACAGCTTATGCTGATCAAACAAAGAGAAAAGACTGATACAAGTATGAGATACCCTCCGTATCCCTTTAAATTTGGCCAGGATGCTTTTAGCTGCATGAAGAAGCTAGATAGTCTAGTACCGCTGGTAGAGAAGTTCTCTGGTACGAGCAAAGGGGGAGAGTTTAGAAAAATCGCTGTAAGGTTGGAACACGTGCTAGCCAGGATTAACAACATGAATCCGTCCAACTTTGAAGAAAGTCAAACAAAAGGCATACTGGTTGCGGAAACCTTGAGTTTGATTGGGAGATTGCAGAGCCAAGCAACAGATTTACTAAGAGTTGGCGTTACCTCAGATGATGATGAAGCATCTGAAACCCAATCAACAAGTCGAAGCTCAGATCACTCGACAAATGTTGGTAACATTCCCAGCCAGTCTCAACTCCCGCAACCACAGCACTCGAGCACACAAAGAACAGCTCAACAGCCCACAAATCAACCGTCGGTCATTGCTCCATTGCAAATGCAAGTGCTTACAAACCCAACTCAAACATCAGTACAAGCACCACTCCCTATGCCGATTGAGAATTACGGTACAACAGCTTTTCAGTATCAACAACCGTCTACCGTTTCTTTGAGTTTAGCTGCCCTCCAAAGTAGCATAGCACCAATTGCTCAGTCACGACCATTTTCATGTTCGTCGCCAGTACCAATGTCAAGTGATCCTGGTACTTCATATCACGTTGCACCTGTACCTCCGCATAAGTGGAACTTAAAGTTTACAGGTGAGAGGGGTACAATCTCCGTCACCGCATTTTTCGAGAGAGTGGACGAGTTGAGTCAGGCTAGAGGAGTCAGCAAAAAGGTTTTACTGAATTCGGGCATTGATCTTTTTGAAAAGTCAGCTTATACTTTTTACAAAGACGTACGTAGAGAAGTCCATACATGGGAACAGCTGGAACAAAGGTTCATGGCAGAGTATCTTCCTTCTTCATATGGCGAGAAGCTATTGAAGGAGATCCAAAAACGTAAACAAGGCCCTGGAGAGTCTATAGGGACCTACATTGCTGTCATGAACACATACTTCCAAAGACTTGGCTGTCCTGTTTCTGAAGAGGCAAAATTAGCTATCGTCTTCAGAAATATCGCAAACATCTATAAAAATGGGTTAATTGCTACTGAGGTCAATAGCCTATCACATTTAAAGGATCTGTATCGTAGAATAGACCAGAGATATGGTTTAGAAGAAGAGAATTTTACACCTAGGAAAAACCAATCTATTGAAGCTGACTTGGCCTACGTTGACGTAGAGAGCGACACTGACGATTTTCCAACAGGGGTTGATGCAATTCAAATATCAGGTGCCGGGACATCAAATCAACAGAATTTGAATATTCCTGATAATAGATTTAACAGAGATAGGCAACAGCCAGCAAGCAGTTTCGCTGCTAGAGCTGATAGAGATAGACAACAACCAGCTAGTGGTCAGTCTAGTGTAAATGACAGAGATGGACAACCACCACAAGGTGCTAGACCTGGTAGGGCGAATAGGGACGTTGTTTGTTATAGATGCAACCAAACAGGGCACATGGCAATCGGGTGCGCATTACCTAGAGGCAAACGGTGCTATTCGTGTGGACAGGCAGGGGTTACAGTAAGAGAATGTCGTAATTGTAATCGTCAGGGAAACGGACCCAGGCGCTCGTAGGTGGTCGACCTTCGAGTCAGCCTGAACAAGCATCGACCGATAAGCTAACGTACGTCTTAGATTATGTGATAAGTCATGCTCGGAAAGATGAAAGGCCTTATTTAGAAGTGGATGTACTCGGAAATAAGTTATTAGGTTTGTTGGATTCCGGGGCTTCACATACCTTTTTAGGGAATCATGGTTGGTCAATCATCGAGAGGTTTGGTTTTTCACTTGATACGACAAAGAAGACGAGTTGTATTGTGGCAAATGGTCAAAGCACGAGTAGTATTGGGTTTGTGCAGCTTCCTATGCGAGTTCAAGATAAATTTAGGTTAATAGAGGTCGTCGTCGTTCCTGAGTTGCCGCACACTTTGATTTTGGGATTAGATTTTTGGATTTCGATGGGTATAGTACCGAACTTAAGTACTAATGAGTGGCACTTTGCCGATAATAAAGAGGTGATTTGTTCTTTAGAAACATCAGACCAACAAACAACTCTTACACCTTATGAATCAGAACGACTAGAGGAATTGGTCGTTAAATATAAGACTATTATGGGTGACTCACTAGGATGTACAGACAGGGTAGAGCATAAGATTACAACAGATGCAGCACCGATAAGACAACGTTCATATAAGGTCTCACCGGTCATTCAGAAACTTATTGATGACGAAATTGACGAAATGCTGAAAATGGATGTGATAGAACGTAGTAGTAGTTCATGGGCTTCACCAGTGGTAATGGTTCAAAAGAAAAACACAAAGAAATATCGTTTCTGTGTAGACTACCGCAAATTGAACTCAGTGACGGCGCGTGATAGTTATCCTTTACCACTCGTATCCGAGACACTTGACAAATTGAAAGATGCTAAGTACTTGTCAACTTTAGATATCAAAAGCGCTTATTGGCAAGTACCAATGGAAGAATCATCGAAGCCACTAACAGCATTCATCTGTCGACGAGGTCTCTTCCAATTTAAGCGTTTACCATTTGGTCTTCATAATGCACCTGCAACTTGGCAGAGACTCATAGATAGCATCATAGGAAACGATTTAGACCCCTACGTGTACGTATATCTCGATGACCTCGTAATTGTCACACAGAGCTTTTCTGAACATCTTAGAATTCTTGAGGAAGTCCTACGAAGATTGCAGAATGCAAAGATAACGGTAAGTTGGGAGAAATGCCAACTGTGTAGGCCAGAAATGACTTATTTAGGATTCGTAGTGGACCGTCGAGGCATCCGAGTTGACCCTAATAAAATTAGAGCCATGTTAGAGCTCCAGAGGCCAAGAACCGTCAGAGAAGTTCGTAGAGTTGTAGGTACAATTTCCTGGTATAGACGTTTCATAGAGAATTTTTCAGCGATAATAGCTCCAATTACAGCTCTAACTAAGAAAAATCAAAAGTTCGATTCAGACTGCGAAAAAGCATTTATTAAGATTAAGGAACTTTTAGTGACTGCACCGATTCTTACATGTCCAGATTATACCAAGGAATTTGTCATTCAAACAGACGCATCAGGATATGGAATAGGAGCATGTTTAACGCAACCTTATCCTGAAGGAGACAAGGTCATATGCTATTTGAGTCGATCTTTGACTAAGCAAGAACGTGTTTACACGACCACCGAGCGAGAATGTTTGGCATTGGTTTGGGCGATAGAGAAGCTCCGGCCTTATATTGAGGGGATCTCATTTAAGGTCATAACAGATCATTTTAGCTTAAAATGGCTTCATAGCTTGAAAGAGCCCAGTGGAAGACTTGCTCGTTGGTCTGTAAAGCTGCAGCAATATGACTTTGAAGTAATCCATCGGAAAGGGAAAGATTTAGTTGTCCCGGACATGTTGTCTCGCGCAGTACCTATGCTTGATACAATTTCGCAGCCCAGAGACGTTTCAACAGCAATTAAAGATCGATGGTACCAAAAGATGGTAAAGAGGGTCGTAGAATCACCGTTAAAAATGAACTGGAGATACACTGATAATAAGTTGTATAAATATGTCAAACAAGAATACCCTCAACTTTCACCATCTAACGAATATTGGAAAGAGGTAGTCCCCCAAGATCATAGGCGTAGAATTATTGGAGAAGCTCACGATCCTCCTACCGCAGGACATATGGGTGTGTATACAACCTGTGCAGCTCATAAAGGTGATACACCCAAAACCAACTCGTCCTTGGGAAATTATTTCGACTGATTTATGTGGACCTTTACCTCGTTCGACAAAGGGTAATTGCTGGATTCTCGTCGTGACGGACTATTTTAGTAAGTTTTCCTTAGTTTTTCCAATGCGAACAGCCCCTACTCAAGCAGTTGTCAAGCATCTTGAGGAGCAAGTATTTATGGTCTTCGGAGTACCCCGTTTGATACTTTGTGATAATGGCCCTCAGTACAAAAGTAATGAGTTTAAGCGTTTTGCTGAGAGTTATCAGGTTAAAATTCAGTATAATCCCTATTATCACCCCAGAGCAAATCCAACAGAGAGGACGAATCGTACGTTAAAAACCATGTTATGTTGTTATGTGAAAGACAACCACAGGAAGTGGGACGAACAAATACATAAACTTGCCTGCGCGATTCGTACTGCAACCCATGAGACAACCAGGATGTCTCCTTTCTTTGTTAATTTTGGTAGGAATATGTGTTTGTCAGGAAAATATTACTCCAACCCAGTTTTGTTATCTGAAGAGAATGGTGTACAATCCGCAGCTGAAAGTAAGAACGAAGGTTTCCGGAAGCTCTATGCGGATGTTAAGAGAAGGTTAGAGGTGGCAGGAGAGAAAAACGTAGTTCAGTATAATTTGCGTACAAGGGTACCCAACTTTGTTGTAGGTCAGCGTGTTTGGAAGAAAAATTATGTGTTGTCAGATGCTGCGAAGTTTTTCTCGAAGAAGTTAGCACCGAAATTCGTTGGTCCTTATGTGATTAGGAATAAAATTTCTCCATGGATATTTGAGCTTCAGGAACCATCGGGTAAAGTACTACCAGGGAGCTGGCATGCCAAAGACCTTAAGTCGGCAGCGGACCTCTCCGATTAACCTTTTTAGGTTAATCGTCTTGAAGTTGGGGGGGGATTATGTAACGTGTCATTTTTACGTTTAAGGCAACGTTACATATTTGTTTATTTAGGTAAATAATCAAGGCTCTTTGACTCGTCTTTCTGTACACAAATTAAGGGTATTTTATAGAGCTAGTTTTGGAGGTTATATAGTGTCTAGGAAGTTACCTTAAAAGGAGGCATTCCATCGAATTACTGTGGACACTACGCACATCGAATTATCTGGACATCGTAATTGGAATTTAAGATCACAGTTATTTACAAATCACATAAAAACTTTCGATTGTTTTGTTTATCTGCACTTCGTAATTCTCTTTGACGTTTATGAAATTAAACAGCTGGGGAATGGCGGCGTTGCCGCATCACAAATGGTTTCAGTAACAGGAAGGAAACATTTAGATGAACATTTCATTCCCTTACGTTTATTTTCGAGGATATTGGGACAATCCGAACCTCATATCCTTCACGGATTAGCTAGTTTTGATAGTACGAAAACATATTTGGGTCGACCAGGAACAACCGAGGCTCCACCCCTTTGATATCTTTATTAATTTGATGAGGAGAAGATAAAACAAATACGAGTTATGCACTTTTGTAAATGGGAGATAAACGAGGGATAAAAACCAAGAATAAAAGAATAAACGAAATCGTGTGAGTTAACATCTGAACATTCTTGTGCCGAGTTTAAGCAGTAGTTCAGTGTGTATTTCTAGGTTCAGGTTCAGAAACAACTTTATTAATGTAGAAATGTTTTACAAAAATGGCGTCAAACCATATGAATCTTAGAGAAAACAGTTATAAAGAGCAAAGGAAACTTTTGACTAAGACTGTAACTAAAATACAACTAAATTCTACACTCAGTATAGCTTTGCTCATATGGGAATTGGTTGAGTGTTCGAATATTCCTGGGTTTGATGCATGCCCTGATCTTCAGTAATTGATTTTACAGTTGATGGTTTCAATGCTGAGCTTCTTACAGTCCGTCTGGTTATTCTTCTCCTACTTGATATGTTGGCGGGGGTCCGGTAGGCAAATGTTCGGTCTATGTATGGAGGGTGTCTCGACGTCCTTGTTATAAAAATTTCAACCGTGGAAATAGATCCGACAACACCTCAAGGTGCGTTTTACGTATTTTTCAATATCCCCTTGGACGGTGCTGGCCCCTATATACCGGTATGGAACTATTGGTGTATTTCCTCATTGGTTAGTTTGAAAACCGCGGGTTTTTCTTCCAGTCTTGCAACCGAAGGTAGATATATTTTGGCGAATTTTTTTTTTATAAATAGGTTTGCATCCTTTATTTGAATTTAACCGGGAAAATTAGGTTGGTATTGCGTTTTACTGTCCCCACTTCTCACCAAATCTACGAACGGTTTCCGGTGGCTTCATTTTTTTTGTGCTCTCGACAAAGTGCTTTGTCTCTTGCTAACGAATTTTGGCTGGGTCGACAACAGTTTCTGGGATCGCCTTTGTTTTTGGTTTTTGGCACTGCAGCGATTGCAGGAGATATCCCAGAAACTGTAGAAGTGAGTTCGTCGTGTTTAGGCGAATCCCAGAGTGACGCTCGCACCCTTTTGAGGGGGATTTAAGTCGGCCTACGCCATTTGTACGGGAAAGAGCAGTGGTAAGTTCGATTTTATTTTTTTCATTTTTTTTATTATTTGAGGACTCTTCAAGATAATATTTGCCTCCCAAATTGTAATTGTTTTTCGTGTGAAATGTACTTTTTCGACAAGAGACATGGGAGATTTTTGGAGCTTTTTATTTTTTTTAAGACCACGTTTTTGGATAAAAACTATATATCGTTTTTCTCCTTTGTCTACAGCCCTGTCAATTCCATCGACGGGACAGTTGGGCTGGTGTGAAGCCAGGTGTAGCCAGTTGTAACCCTGGGAAAGGTACGTTAGGGTTATTTTAGTTCAGCTGTTTAAATCTACTTTATTTTATTGAGTCGACATGGGGTTCTCGATTTAAGTTACTCGGTGTAGGGGAACTTCGTGCAAAATTGACGAATTCCAGGAAACTGAAACATTTCATTTTCCAGAGGGTTTCTACGCTCGGGCAAGGATCCCACAACCTTTTGACCACCATGTGCTGCCCTAGCACCATGTGCTAAGCAAGCACGAGGGGAGGCGCGGGCAAACCAGGAGCAGCGGTAGCACGAGGAGGACAACACCACTTCCAGGTTTAATAAAACACCAAACTAACAATTAAATAATTGCAGGACCAAGGTAGGAGCAAGCCTTTAGACATAACCATTTCATATAATTTTTTCAATATAATTTGGACAATCTTTTCATATAATTTCCAGTATAATTTAGACATTATCTTTCCAGATAACTTTTCAATATAATTTTACCACTTCTTGTGAACGCAAGATAAAGGTATGACGTCATGACCACAATTTTGCGGCTTAATTAACTTAAGTTCTACTGTCAAATTGCTATTGAGTGTTATTCTGCCCCTAACTTGTTTACATCCATTTCATTTATTTATTTATTTTTATGTTTTTGGTGTTTTATCCAACTTTGCCATTAAAAAGAACAAGATGAACTAAATTTTTGTGTTATTTGTACAGCCCAATGACCAACTTTGCGGAGACAAAAGAGAGATGAGATTATATTTTTTTAGCGGTTCCTTTACACTGTTTTACCTCATGGGGTGGATCTCGGACTGGGTTGCTGTCTGTCTAATTCTACTCAACGTAGAATGACGACAGCAGATATTTGGTCCAGATCTCCCCTATGATGAAACGATTTTGGAAGTGTATTTTTTTTAACAATTATTTATATAACCGAGTCTCACACTACTGACTCAGATGTAGGTACACTATGACCTGTTAAAGGAGTCCATCTACCTGTAAAGTGCTTCTATTTTTGTCATCTTAATTCAATCTTTTAGAATTTTATTCTGTTTATTAGTCAATTTTTTTTGTTTTTTAATTACACAAATACTCTGGAAGCCTCGGAAGTAGGTAGAATTTCATTGTTTGGCTACAACGTTTGGGTTGAACTGTATTTTATTTAAGAACTTCTTTGTAAAACATTGGTATTAAATAATGTGGCGCACTTAAAATTTTCTTATTTCTGAACCCCCCCTTCTCCACTGTATAAAAGTTACCGGGCATATCAATGTTTTACCTAGCTGGAAAATACAGTTCTGCTTCCAGATATTTGTTTAATTATTCAGGGGTTTTGTTGTGTCACAAGTTGCCAAATTGTCATTATTCTAATTACAGTGTCACAAAATGGCGGCAACGTCTTTAAGCTGCCCCAAATGGCATCCAACGCATTTTAATAAGGCCACAATTGTAATTATTTTGTATGTACAGGCCAATAATCTGAGTGGTTTTTTGCCCTTGATATGATATCGCATAGTTGCGAAGGCCATTTTTCTTTGTGTGGTTAGTCAAATTGTGCGAGTGCTATTTTTAACCTTGAGAATGAATGGCCTTGAGCCCAAATTTATTACCCAACACACAAGTTTAAGTCAAGATTGCATATATTATAAAAGAGTGGGGGTTAGTAAAAACAAATTTTATTTAAAATTTTAAAGTGTTGTTGTTGTTATGGTGACGCTATTTGATGAGACCAATACATTTAAAGTATTTTTGCCCAAACGCATTCTTAAAATGATAAAAAGTGATTTTGTGGAAACGGTCAACAAGAAGAGTGGTGAAAAGTATACTTTGACATATTTGGGACAAGTGGCTACAAGTTTGAAAAACAGTAAAGCTCTATTTGAGTTTGGAATGCTGTATATTAATAAAATTTACATCAAAGAAGTTTTATAAGATGCCATGTCAATAAAGAAGACGGGGAAGACGAGGATGAGAAATAAGTTCGCCGCTATAGTGAAACTTTATGTGAATTTCAAAACTAGAAACATTATGCTGTAGGCAGTACTGCAAAAAAAATACAATGGCGTGGTTGGATTTTTAAAAGTATTTAAAATTTTATGATTTAAATGGTGGTGTTGATTACTTAAAAGAAGCTTTTTATGACTTACTTTTTGAATCTGAACATGACCAAGTTTATGGTGGTGGTTGGTCGAAAAATTAACAAGAGTTTCAAAGTTTGAGGAAAAAATATTCATTAGCTATTAAACATATAAAAAAAATACATAAAAATATTGACATTTTAGTTATTAAAATTATTTCAATTGGATTTAATTGAGGAAGTGTTTAGTATTAGAACATATCGTCGGTATACTGACAATATCCACTAAGACAATTTTTGTCGTTTTTAAGATATTTACATATTCATAATGAAAAATACCATATCTTTATGTTAGTAAAACCAGCCATGATTAAACCTGGCCGACAAAATGAAATTTGAATAAATTTCAATCAATTTCAAAATTTTGTTCCCAATATCAGAATTTTCAAAATGCGATTTTTTCAAAACCAACTTTTTTGACTTGTATATTGCCAGTATACCGATGATATATTCCCTGCAATAAAATAGATCAGTTTTGTTAGTGTATTAATTCAATATTTTTGAATTTAACAAAATTAGAGGTAAACTCTAAACTCTAAACATTTTCTATCTTTGAATGTAAATAATAATAAACAATGTTGTAGAAATAATAGTATATATTATAAATAATAAACACAAATTTTTTGAAAACAATTTTGTTTTATTTAACTTATGACAAAAACAAAATATATATTTATAAATTATATTAGTTTGAATAACTATGATACTAAATTGCAATAAAGAAAAAATACATTTAGACAACATCAGACTTGGCTATCTAAGAATTAAATTTGTTGGAGAACCCAAACCATTTAACAAAATATTGCTCTTTGTTATTATTTATTTTCTTGTTGAAAATTTTTTCTACCAAATAAATTTCAGGTAATGTAGTTTTTTGAAGTTCCCATTCATAAAAAACACCTCGTATGGGCTCGTCATCAATACTTTCTAGCTGGTAGGTCGGTGGATTTGTCATATTCTTTTTAATAATATTAAATTGTTCCGCTGACCAAGATGGTGTATAGCCTTTTTTCAAATAGTGACTTGTATTTACTAAATCTTACAATGTCACCTAATTTAAACCTGAATTTTTTAGATGCTATTTTTATATTTTTATTTATAATGGATTTGAAGTACACGGCTTAACGTCAATAGGTCTCATCCTAATAGTTATGTGAAATGTGTTGTATTTTTTAACAACATCTTGCAAAACATAAATCAACTCATAGCTTTCTAATGCAGAGAACTCTTTATAAAGATTTGTTTTTAAAGTTCTAATTACTCTTTCCACCAAGGACACTCAAAGGATAAAGTTAAAGTGGTGGTTGGGGAGTTTATTATAAAATGAGCTAGCTCATCAAACAGCATTTTGTAAAACTCGTTAACAACACGCAAATAATAACTAAAACAAAATTCTTAAACAAATAGTATTCTGCAAATTCCCCCAAAAATATAATAGCCTTGCCTAAGAAGTAAAAAAATTACAAATAAAAAATCCTTCCAAACAACCCAATACCCGAGAACAGTCAAAAAACCGCAGGTGTTTTTCAGCTGCAATTTTGTCCCTAGCCATAACCCGAAACAATTACTTAAATATTTTTGTCCAAAAAGGTTGTTAATTCTTTTAAAAATTTTTCGGAGCTGTTTCTAAAATATGTAGAGAAAACCCGTATTTTAATTTATCATTTCCGTAGTGTTTGAGGCCATTTACCCGAAAAGACAGATTTTTTTATCTTTAAATGTAAAATAATAATGAAAAATGTTGTAGAATTAATAGTATATAATACAAATTAGAAGAAAAATACTATATATATTTATAAATTATATTAGATTGATTAACTATGATACTAAATTACAGTAAAGAAATACTCTGCCAATATATGGGTACCTACGCTCACACTAGATACTATAGTTATAGAGTCCATGTGAGCTATTTTATCTAAAACCTTAAATATATTTTATTCAACTCCAGACCTAATTACATTTCGTTTGATACTACACAAGCCATGTTTTGTCTTAAATTCTAATCTTTAAAATCTACCCCCACCCTTTTTTTTAAAGCCTAAAATGTATTTTGTTTACATCCAGACTCAATTACCTTTCGTTTGGTATCACACACGCCATATTTTCACATAACCTGTAGATTTTGAAATCTACCCCCACCCTTTTATTTGGTTTGTGTTCGGTGGAATTTGTTTATTCTTAAATGGGCCATGTCGATGATCAAAGAACCAACGTAGGTACCAAATTTCATTAAAATCAAATTAGCGATTTTTGAGTTACGCGCGTTGGTCGTTATAGACAGACATACAGACACACAAGCAAACAGACAGACAGACAGACAGACGGCGCGACAGAAAAGTTTTAAAATCATCTGAAACGCAAAGATATATGTATAAAAAGTTTTAAAATCGGAACAACATTTTTTTTGTCGAAAACTTTTTTCTACCAAATAAATTCCAGGTGTTTTAGTTTTTTTGAAGTTCCCATTCATAAAAAGCACCTTGTATGGGCCTCGCCATCAATACTTTTCTACCTGGTAGGTCGGTGGATTTGTCATATTCTTTTTATGAGCATGAAGTTAGCGAAGCACCCATCGCAGATCGAATCGTGACTAGGTGATCGAATCGTGACTAGGTGGATAATTTTCCGTTAATTAGTCGGGAATTACTTGTGGAAAAATTAATTTTGTCGCTCTTATTTTTGACCGTTTTTGAGGGTGCTTCGCTAACTTCATATGAAGTTAGCGAAGCACCCTCGTAGAAATGGCTTTTATCAAAATCGAATATGGTGGATAATTTGCCGCTAATTAGTCGTGAATTAGTTGTGGAAAAATTAATTTCGTCGCTCTCATTTTTGACCCTTTTTTTTGGGTGCTTCGCTAACTTCATATTTTGGCATCCATCGCAAATCGAACCGCTACTAGGTGGATAATTTGCAGTTAATTAGTCGTGAATTAGTTGTGGAAAAATTAATTTTGTCGCTCTTATTTTTGACCGTTTTTGAGGGTGCTTCGCTAACTTCATATGAAGTTAGCGAAGCACCCTTGTAAAAATGGCTTTTATCAAAATCGAATATGGTGGATAATTTGCCGCTAATTAGTCGTGAATTAGTTGTGAAAAAATTAATTTTGTCGCTCTTATTTTTGACCCTTTTTTTGGGTGCTTCGCTAACTTCATATGAAGTTAGCGAAGCACCCTCGTAAAAATAGCTTTTATCAAAATCGAATATGGTGGATAATTTGCCGTGAATTAGTCGTGAATTAGTTGTGGAAAAATTAATTTCGTCGCTCTCATTTTTGACCCTTTTTTTGGGTGCTTCGCTAACTTCATATGAAGTTAGCGGAGCACCCTCGTAAAAATAGCTTTTATCAAAATCGAATATGGTGGATAATTTGCTGCTAATTAGTCGTGAATTAGTTGTGGAAAAATTAATTTCGTCGCTCTCATTTTTGACCCTTCTTTTGGGTACTTCGCTAACTTCATATTTTGGCACCCATCGCAAATCGAACCGCTACTAGGTGGATAATTTGCCGTTAATTAGTCGTGAATTAGTTGTGGAAAAATTAATTTTGTCGTTCTTATTTTTTACCCTTTTTTTGGGTGCTTCGCTAACTTCATATGAAGTTAGCGAAGCGCCCTCGTAAAAATAGCTTTTATCAAAATCGAATATGGTGGATAATTTGCCGCTAATTAGTCGTGAATTAGTTGTGAAAAAATTAATTCCGTCGCTCTCATTTTTGACCCTTTTTTTGGGTGCTTCGCTAACTTCATATGAAGTTAGCGGAGCACCCTCGTAAAAATAGCTTTTATCAAAATCGAATATGGTGGATAATTTGCCGCTAATTAGTCGGGAATTAGTTGTGGAAAAATTAATTCCGTCTCTCTCATTTTTTACCCTTTTTTTGGGTGCTTCACTAACTTCATATGAAGTTAGCGAAGCGCCCTCGTAAAAATTAGCTTTTATCAAAATTGAATATGGTGGATAATTTGCCGCTAATTAGTCGTGAATTAGTTGTGGAAAAATTAATTTTGGTCGCTCTTATTTTTGACCGTTTTTGAGGGTGCTTCACTAACTTCATATGAAGTTAGCGAAGCACCCTCGTAAAAATAGCTTTTATCAAAATCGAATATGGTGGATAATTTGCCGTTAATTAGTCGTGAATTAGTTGTGGAAAAATTAATTTTGTCGCTCTTATTTTTGACCGTTTTTGATGGTGCTTCGCTAACTTCATATAAAGTTAGCGAAGCACCTTCGTAAAAATGGCTTTAGACATGACGTATCGAAATCGAATAAGGTGGATAATTTTGCCGCTAATTAGTCGGTAATTAGTTGTGGAAAAATTAAGTTTGTCGTGTTTAGTTTTGAGTGTTTTTTGGTGCCTTTCTAACTTTATATCAATTAAGCGAAGCAGTCAAAAAACGGTCAAAAAAAAGAGCAACAAAATTAATTTTTCCACAACTAATTCACGACTAATTAGCGGCAAATTATCCATCATATTCGATTTTGATTAAAGCTATTTTTACGAGGGTGCTTCGCTAACTTCATATGAAGTTAGCGAAGCACCCTCAAAAACGGTCAAAAATAAGAGCGACAAAATTAATTTTTCCACAACTAATTCACGACTAATTAGCGGCAAATT